>JAAONU010000005.1:36530313-37905398 GCA_012932295.1 Cyclina sinensis
TTATTTTTTTTTTTTTTTTGCTTAGTTGATTAAGGTTGTCTTCTTTGATCATGAAGAAACGAAGAATTGTTCTAAATACTTCAGGAATTTGAAGACTTTTAACAAAAATAAAAGTTATTGCGGGGAAGAAAATCTGTTCAGAGGTTCAGATCATGGCGATACTTTTGGACTGTAAACAAATACCATGCAACTGGGAAAAATCAATCGGCCGATTCCGAAAGTACTTTATACAGAGAGCTATCGGCTTTATTTATGAGACTGGAGATGTTCCTATCTATTTTTGTTCTATAAAATGGATACTGTCAAATCCCGCTAAGAAGTGTTTTAATCAACCTAATTACAATATTTGCCGTATAGCCGTATAATTTGTATAACTGGAGTTCGATTCCTGTTAGACATTCTGGATCCATGTACAACAGACGTATAATATTTTGGAACGTTGCGTTACATGGATTTGATTACAATGTATTTGTGTTGAAGGTTTCAAAAGTGTTGTTTATAGAGTATTTATGTCATGATTTCCTGACATGACCCGATCATTATGAGGATAAATAAGGTATTATATTAAATGTCCCTGGTGATTTCAGAAACATTAGCAATACTAAGACTGACAAAAGAACGCGAAGAAAATTTAAGGTGTTGTAAACCCTTGCATGAAAACTGATAGATTTGAAGGATTTATATCAACAGTTATTGATCAACAACAATAAAAATGGGGTATGTACAATTTCTATATTTTTGTTAACAAACTGTAAGTTCGTTTACAAATTTTTATTAGTTATATCATAATTTGTTTTAAGGGCGAACTGAAATGTATGATATGCTAGGAGGTAAGAACGTCAAGAGAACACAGACAAATTTGCGAAAAGAAAATATGATATTTTACATAAAATGATTCATCAATTTAAACTGTTATATTTGAATGTTACTTCCTGTAATATTTCTTCTTAAACAAATCCTTTGTCGACAGAAACTGTAATTGCAGCTGAAATCTTTTGACAAGAAAATTAATACTTTTCTAGAAAATTACTGATGAACTTATCAGTTATTAACTCAGCATTTATCCTTGTATGACAGTTGATCGATTTCAGACATTTAAAATAATATCCTGAGTTGTCATTCTTGTAAAACCATTTTATACTTTATACCAAAAATGAAAAAAGCAAATCATGACAACAAAAACACTGACTGTGCTCTTTTAAGGTTCGTTATATAAGAAATATATTTGTTTACTTGTTAACAATAAGTAACAGATTTATTTCTCAACAAAAACATGACGTTCCACTCATTTCCAAGATTGCAGAATATAAACGTATGAGATAAACTGAGGGATAAAAATAGGTGTTGGGTATTCATAACTGTAAACGCTGTGCATGGAAAAAAATGAGCAGCCCAGCTGATTTGACCAACCGGAGTTATCCTGGGAATTTATGCGAAATCTGAAATTTTGATATCTTGGGCTATTGTGCAAAAACTTAAATTTTAATATCCTGGGTATTTGTGCAAAAACTGAAATTTTGATTAAAGCAAAGTTAAAGATATAGTTTGTTCATGTCTTTTTCGATTTTTTTTTCGTAGACAGAAAAAGCAAGAAACCTACTCAAGAATGAATTCCATACGAAAAACAGAAACTTCATCAGGCAGTTTCCAAGAGGGCTACCATTAAAGTGTAACCTTTTATCTCCCCAAATACCAGTTAGACAGAAATTTATCTTTTTTTTCAATTTTACACTACATAAAAACTTTATGAAGTCGTCCGTATTTCAGGAGTTATTAAACATTTAAATCTGAAATTTTTGTTGAAATATATTTTAATACAATGTTTTATAAGTACGAGAATAAGCGCAGAATAATCAATGTAAAAAGGTTTTTGCATTTTTTTTAATTCGATAGAAAACTGTTATTATGTAGCCTGAAGATTGCAACGTTACATGAAAGCTCTTTCCTGTTGAAATAAATAAAAGAGCGAAATGGTACGAACTAATAGATAGTTTCCGTGTATTGTATTAACCGTAAAGTGCACTTCCTATTCTATAGTGTTAAATAGCTATAAAAGCTCTTGTTCAAGTGTGTTTTTCTGTGACTGACATATTTCCACCGGACACAGACAATATTTAAAGTACTTCATGTTCACAAAAGCTTAAAACTTACCTTTTCTGATGTGTCAGTTTGGTTCAAACTAGTTCATACGACAGCTACGATTTTTGAAGTGAGAGGCTGTTATAAGATATCGTCAACAGTCCAGAGTTTGCTTGAAAGTTGGACACAGTGTAGGAATGAAATTCATTAAGGCTAGATGGAATCCCCATTGATAGATTTCAAACTTTTTTTGATTTATTTCATCATGAATTGGGTGGGTTAAAACGTATACCATGCTTGTAATTACATTCTTGTACTTTTCACTATTTGATGTCCTTTTTGTTTTTTTTATTCTGAACAGTCATTCGGATGTTCTTACAGTGACTGTAAATGATTATAGATTGTATTGTAACTGTCTATTAAATGGTGAGGCTAGAAAAACAAAGATTTTGAAATGTTTGCTTCTTTGTTTTTGAAAGTCCCATTTAGATTTGCGAGTTCGAAGTTAATAATTGTCCCGTCATTAAAACCCCTTAGTAAAATTGTTTAATATATTCTTTATTTTGTCAGTAGATAGGCAGTTTCTTAATACAGATTATTAACGCCGACGGATGAAAAAAGTGCATTACACTCCCACTACCTTAAAAAGCAGACGTTCACATGTTAGGACTGGGAAAATTCGATTGAAATAAATATCATTCATGGACTTTGGAAACAACAGACATTATTTATTCAAGAAGACTTGCATTGATTTGCTGACGTTAATTTGCACATTCTGTAAAAAGTATCAATTGAAAAGATAGATGTCTGCATTTTACCAAATATCTATGTGTTATTGAACGGCTTTAACAATGAAGAATGCTGTTTTCTAAACATTGATCAGTGTGCCTCTGTTAGATATTACAAATACAGATGTTACAGTGAAAGGGATGTTGCATTTCAATGAATGTGCAGTCTGCTGTTATGAAATATAAGTGTTTGATAAACGCTAATTTGTAGCGTGTGAACTGTCTTTGGTTCTACCAGTCCAAATGTCTACCGAACAATTCTTGTTTTATAGATTGCCATTCTGCACGAGTATTTGGCAGTGCTTAAAAACACTACTATGCCACTGTAGTCAGTGTCATATGTGACATCAGATAATACTTAATGACGCACTACGAAAAACGGTATTCAAATAACTTAACTGCCTAAGCGAATAACTCTACTGAACACCATCTCTGAGCGTCTTTTATCAAGACTGTGGATATTATGGAAACTAAAATTTAAGTATGATAGATCAGAGCACTCTACTACAAAGGTCTTAAGATATAATATATCTATACAAATGTGTTACATTGCATAGGAAGTGTACGCCCATTCCAGTAAAATACAAAAATCAAACTAGACATATTTGTCTTACAATAGATCCTTAGTAAATACTTCCAGACAGATTTGGGAGTTGGAGGAATTGGACAAACTGTTCATACACAATACTGCACATTCCTTGGGGAAATGTTATCACCTAGTACGTAAAAGTGACATCTAACAGTATTACAAATATTTGAGAAAAATACTATGTTGATGTGTTCTGACTGTACAACGGTGTACTTGTGAATTCCTGTTGAGTATGGCTTCTGTTTGCACACTTCATCTAGTCTCGACAATAACTCATTATGATTTTGAGGAAAATAAATCATTTATCACTCTTAAACATTGTAAGGAAACAATCCCAGATTTGAATTTGGTTAGTGGATGCCTATTAGCTTATAACTGTAGGAGGCAGTTTTTGATGATTTTAGAGGAGAAACCGCGTGTTTAGAATTTGTTTTAAAAAAAAGTTTCGAGAATGCTACCGTACAACGGGAATTTGTAAATACATCAGATCAGGACAAGTTCAAGTATTGAAGCGATGACATCGGATAGGGCAATGTATAAATTTATACAAACTGTTTTTTATACACAGAAAAAGGTCAGTTCAAGTTCCAGTTTGTATGGACATCTTCTTTTATGTAGGTCAGCAAAATAGGAATTGTACAGGAAAGAATTAAATTGATCTGCTTTAAGTTAATGAACGCCTTTTAGATACACTGTCAATCGAAATCCTTTACCTGCAGGAGAGAGATATCTTTTTACACAGTCACTATTAAATTCAATGAAGTTATATTTCTAAGTCTGGAAGTTTTGTTCCTCTTGTTGCTTTTACCAAAAGATGTGTGTTAATAGAAATACAACTGTTATTCTGTAACGAGACCAAATATTTAATTCATAACCTTTATGTTTATTCTTTTAATGGATAATTATACAGATAAGCAGTACCTAGATGATTTGAAATATATAAAAAAAAAGTTTAACCAAGTTGAAATAGAATACCAAACAAGTATTGTTTGCACTTTTTTTGTAAGACCTGACAATTCAAAAACACATGTTCTGAAATATTTTTGTTCCACTGTTGGAGGTGTTCCTGTAAAAATGAAAGATCCTATGTACATTACAGACAAAGGATGTTGAAAACTTACCTACACAAGTCTTAGAGAGCTGTAACGTACAAAAAATTATAAGTATATTTTTTTATCTTTTGTTGATAAATCACAATTACATATTTTATTTATCTGCAAGCAATGCTTTTATCTTCGGTATCGCAGAGCCTTTATTTGTCAGTGATAATCGGACACAAACCTGAAATCGACCTGCTTAATACAAAACAGGACGCACTGTTTGAAGTTGACGTCACTATAATAGTAATTAAGGAGATATTGTTTTCAGAGAATTTGTTCCACTGCAAATAATACTTAATGGCTATCGATTTGAAAGATTTCGTCTAATGTACGATTTAGTATTTTAAAAAAAAGATAGTAAAGTTATATGAAAACCTTTAAAATGGATCAATAACACGGAATTGAAAACATTTTAAAAATGATCTGTAGGTTTCTTCACTAATTGAACTCAGAATGATTACTGCACAAAAGAAAGGTTTAACAATTTTATTTATCACCGGGATCACTACAGTGTCTCAGAATATTTACCTTATATTTGATTTCGTTATTGAGGACAGAAAATGCCTGTATTTTCAGCTGTTGCTGTGTGCTTATGTAACGTATTAAGAAACTGCCGTTTTAATGATTGATATTAGAAACTTGGGACGTTGTTCTAGTGACGACTACGGTTTTTGATAAAAATAAGGAGATAAAGAAACGTGATTTAATTTCTACTCAGACAGCCTTTTCCATTTAGTCAATTATTTGTCTGTGATGGTCCCGTTGGCGACGCCAGAATTACGAATGGGAACATAAATATTTAATGTTCGTTTGCACCAAGTGAGATGTACAGTAGTGTCTGTAACTAGGAAAACCTGATTTTAGATTTTTGGCGATGAAATTTATTGCATTTGGATGACATAATTCAAGGAAATCGTCACACTAGTATGTCATACTGGCTTAGTTGGAAAATTGAAATACTAATATATACTAAATATTGAACCGTGTACTAAAAGAAATGCTCCGATTAAATGTCTCTCAATGTCTTCTTATATGATTTCTCTCCTTGGCAAATTTGTGTTCTTAGTCTCTAAGGGAATTCAAATGAGTTTAAATTTTCAAGAAAACTTAGAATTAGGCCAATTAAACTTAATTTTGTTGAAAATGCAAGGTTTGTACGTAGGGTAAAGGTTTTAAAAATTCTTAAAATTACAGATAAGTTTTGATATTATGATGATTCACTTGTGGAAATAATCTGCAAGAAAACACGAAAAACACTTCTTTTAAGTGGGCATTTTATTCCTTTGAAGTATTCAGTCTATCTATCAGAGTAAACTGCAATTCATGCGTTCAGTTTATTGACGACGTCTTTGCAAAACTTATTTCATGTGAAATACAATCCGTCTTTATTTTGTACGTTGTATATTAATCTGTATATTTTAATAGTTCTACGCAATTTATCTTTTATTATAAAATAAAGATGTTTTTGTGGGTGTGTGAGAAGTGAAGAAAGTAAAGAAATAATTATTCACAGAAGTCATTTCGTTTCTAAAAGAAAAACGAACGTTTTCTCTTCAGTTTTAAAAATTTGCAAACCGGCAAATTTTTGGACCGTTTGTTATAAATCGCTAACCATCAACGAATTGTTTAACGTTCAACAACTATGAACATTTCTCGACCGACACAAGACTCAGCGACCATGCGCACTACAAGTGAGTCAAATAATGAAAAGTTTGCCTGTCATAGCAGTATCATTTCAGAAAAAAAGGCGAATAATTGCCATTGATTACATTTGTTCCTCGTGTAAGAAATTTCTTATTTACTAGTATCATTTCCTGCTCTGTCAAAGCTCTCTTGTTTTCTTCAATAAGCGATTAGGCATTGACTTGAGCAGCGGATATCGAAATTAATATTTAATGATACTTTGCACCGTCTGTGAAAAAGGGAAAAGCCTTTCAGACATACTTTCCTACAGTATGTTCATCAGTGGAATGTTATGCTACGTGTCCAGAGAGGTGATTTATTAGATTCTAGGAAGTTGCTTTATTGATTCCCCTGTACTTTTTATACGCCAGTCGAAAGATGGGACGTATCATGGGAAACCCCGTGGCCGGCAAGTGGCGTCCAGACTTTGTCCGGACCATAACTCTTGCTAATTGGCTGGTATCAAACTTCCTATGCAGATTTCTTGCAGTGAGTAGAAGTGCAGTGCATAAGGACTATAACTCTACCTGGTTACATTTTTCATTATATTATATACATTTTATTTATATATACATTATATTTACCTCCCCTCTTAAAAGTATGAAGTGAATTGATGGGAAACTTAAAATATAGATACATGGTGACAAAGAGAAGTGCAGTTTCCATGAAACATAACTCTATCTTATCCAGTTTTTGAGAAATCTCCCCTTCTTTAATTTATGTAATGAATTTTTGTTTGGTGCATAACTTGAACACTATGGAAGGGAATGTCCTGAGGCTTAAACTAAGGATAGATGATACGAAGTACAAGTGCAGTGCACTAGAACATTAGCTCTATCTGGTCCCTTCTGGTCCCCTTCTGGTCCCCTTGTTATAAAAAAAATGGTTTGAAGCATAACATTATAACTATGAAGTGAATTGATGTGAAACTTAGATACAGATAGATGTCGACACGGAAAAGTCCAGTGCCCAAGATACGTAGCTCCACCATATCCAGTTTAAGTTATCTATATTCATTAGTTTTATAATGAAAATTTTTCAAAAGCATAGCTTGGTGGATTGTAAAAGGGATTGTCTTGAAACTTGAAATAAAGATATATATATATATATATATATATATATATATATATATATATATATATATATATATATATATGGTAAGAAGTAGAAGAGTAGTGTGGAAGAAACATCTCTCTTCCTGGTCCATTTTTTGAAATTATTTCCCCTCTCCAAAAATCTTGGTTTGTTGTTATTGTCAAGAGTTTCAACACAGTGTTGTAAAAATATTCTTGCTGAATCTTATAATTTGCGGGTATATCTGTAGCGACATTTGAAATGTCTGGCATCATCAGTTCACAGTCTAGCACAACGGGCGTATATTGCATCCGTATGCTCTTGTTTTGTTGTTGTTGTTTTTTAACATATAAATCCTCATTTATCTATTACATTTTCTTACGCTTATACTTTGTGTGTTTGCTAAAGGTCCACCGTTGTCTAATTTTTTTTGATATTTCTGAGTTACACAGACAGAGGACTAACCTTGCAATCACTGCTGACATAAAACATTTCGTATTTTTGACGGATGTTTAAATATGTATACTTTAGTTTTTAGACCCGATAGTATACCGCACTATCCCCATATTTTGGTTTTTCGGCACAGCCGTATTAAGCTTGTTTTTCATGACCTACCATGACCTATGCCACTAAAAAAGAAAGTGTTCAAACTTTTCACTGATAAGTCTTATGCAGCAGTGGAACTAAAATGGTAAAGCGTTCATCCTGAATGACCAACGTGAGGCATTATACGACATGTATTTCTGCCTATCACATTAACACGTGTGGTGTTAGCAAATATTCATCTCGGTATCGGAAAGCTTGAAGTTCCAGAAATGTCTGGAAGCACATTTTTATGGATTCCATTTTTATCAAGTTATCAACAAAAATCAGCTGAAAATGGTGAGTATCTGATAAAGATCATATAATGTGTGTTGCAAAAGGATCATTTTATCAAGGTAATTTCATGACTTTTAACGCAGGCTTTCAGTGTACAGCGGTAGTATTGTTTGCAGGGACTTTGACCTTCAAGGTAACCTGATTAAATGGCAAGCACTTACCAAATTTTTATGTCTCACCCCACGGAATGGGGTAGGAGAATTTTTTTTCACTTTCCGTCTGTCTGTCTGTCTGTCTGTCTGTCTGTATGTATGTATGTACGTATGTCATAAAGTTTGTATGCGCTTCTTCTGCATAAGTGCCGATTTGGTTTCAATAGAACTTGCTATGATTTATTGGTACTATGCTCAGTTGAGCATATTGTCGACATTTTCCGCTTCAGTGATTTTCGGTGAAGTTATTAACCTTGATTTGTCCAAATTTGAACATATATGTGCATATCTCCATAAGCTCTTTCCGGATTTTGACAAAACTTCACAGAAATGCTCGTTAGTAAGTGTAATTACGCTAATTATTGATGTGTTCCGGTCGGCTGACTTTAAGCGAAGTTGCGCCGACCATCGTTTTATATAAAGATATTTCTTGTTTAATTTGAAAGTGTGTTGTAAATCCCTTGTTAATATTGTGTTAATTTGTAATACCAACTTTTTTGGCAAATAAGGATGATACTTAAGATATTTTTCTAAACGCAAATTTATTTTGATTGACCAATGTCATTTTGTTTTAGTCATCGGTTAAAGCTGCTGTGAATATCAGCAGATTCAGAGACAATTGTATAAATATTTGACGGATGTAATATATAATTAAACAGCCATCCAATCTTAACGTTCGATTTGACGTCACAGGCAACACGCGTTTGAATTTCGGAGCTGGAAGTCATTTCACAGAAGAATCACAAGGCGATAGGACATTGTGGGGATGGTGTTTTATGATTTTTTGTGACCTAAAATGACGAAATAAGCACAAGACCTGTTTATCATGTAGTATCATTGACAAGGGGGAGAACTCGAGAAATGTCATTTCCAGTACTCACTGCAATCAATATGTTGTATTTCTTCTAAGTATTAATCAAATGCTTAAACCTGATTGTTATCTTTAAGATATTGAATTCATCTACCAAAAAAAAAAAAACCTCCTTTTTTCATGTGTATATCACACTTTCAAAACTTTGACAGATTGTTCTACTTTGGCTTAGTCGGTTGAGTAGTCGCATCGTATTTTTAACCTGTAAACTGGATATTATATTGAAGAGAAACGCAACATATTGCGTGCATTCATTAAAATATCCTTATTATCTATCAGTCACCGGTATAACTTTATCGATTGCTCTCAGTAAACTAGCAAACACAAACAATTTTCTTTTAATCTTGATGATGCCAATACGGTCACGTGACACTGTATATTACAAGACGTTTCATTGGATGATGCTGTGCATAGTCGTAGCATCATCCAGTAAAACGTCCTGTAATATACAACATGTTGATTACACAGATATACAACATGTTGATTACACAGAGTAGTGAAAATGACTTTTCTCGAGTTGTCCCCCCTGTCCGTAAAACTACTTAGTATACAGGGTTCATGATTGTTTCTTCATTTCAGTCCACAATCAATCATAAAACACTATCCCCACACTGTACAAGCCCCTGTGTGAATAATATGTCCTTTATTATTTGAGTGAGTATGTGGGTGTGAGTGAGCGAGTGATTGAATGAGATATATTGGTAACCGAATGTCTACAGGTTCATGTCTGCCAAATCAGTCAGTTTGTTTTCTTTCATGAAAATACTCAATTTTGAGCTTCATGTAAATGAATTATCTGTAACTTTAATTTACAGATGTTGATACCTCCCTTTCAGTATTAAATTTTGATGGTTTCTGATTTTGCAAATTGAGTTCTAACTAAAGCAAATATGAATACAAATAAATGGTTCTTTCAACAAAATTGCATCAACACATGGCAAATCTTGTTTGAGGTGGGTTTTTCTTTTAAAGTTTTCAAAACTTTGCAAGAAAATGTCACAAGAAGACAGTTTTCTAGTTCAGAAGTTTTTTTCTAACTGCTTCAGTTGTGTTTCATGAGTATTTGCATTTTTTTAGAGAACAAAAACTTAGTATGCAAGAAGTGACCAAATAGTTATAACGACTGGCAGTGAAATAGTTTATACCAGTTTTTACAATTGAGAAAATGTTTTGTTTTTGTTGTTGATGTTTTGGGGTTTTTTTTCATTAAAAGTACTATATATATATATATATATATATATATATATATATATATATATATATATATATATATGCTCTTTTACATCATAGTACGGATGGAGCCATACTTTACTGCTTCAAAATTTTAAAGGTAACGAATCTGTGAAGAAGAAAAAAAAATACTTACAAGACGGCTCGGACTGGAATTGCGACCACAACCAGCAATGTTAATTTACATCTGAATTACCGCTTGCGAACAGCTAGTAAAATTGACGTTTCCAAATGCAGAGCAAATAAAGAATTTGATATGCTTTTATGCATTTTAATCGTATGTAAATATAAAAATGCTAAAATATAGAGCAAATAATTCAAGAGAATTAAACAAGTTAATATCGAGTCCCACTGTTTATTAAATGTTTTATTTGTTTATTGCCATTGAGACTATACTGTTCCTACGTTAGAGAGTTCGAATATAACCCTCTGTTACCCTCTCAGTCAAATACAAGGCAATAATATTGTTGAAACCTGATCCCACCCACTTAAGTCTCTTGAAGTGTTTTATATTTGATGGTAATAAGAGAAGTGTATTTACCAAATATTCGTTTAATTACAATGGAAATTAATGGCTGTCGAATTAATTGCTCTGCATTAATTGGAAGTGGAATCAATTAACAGGAATCCTAAGTTCCCTCAAATTCTCATAACGGATCAATGGAAGTAAATATTAGCCTTGCATTTTTACTAATCAGGAAGTAAAAGCTTTATAAAATAGCTCTGAATCTGATATGGTCTCTTAGTATAATCCTAAACCGATATTATTATATCATTATTATTATTATTACTATTGAATAAGAGTCAGTTTGATGATATTCTGAGTGTTATAATCAACGAGACATTGAAACAAAAGAATGGTAGTGTAAGTGAAGTTTTTAGTTACAATAACTAACAAGAGTTTCCTTAACATGTATATTTGTTAAAAGACAAGGGCAAAGAAACTGTAATTGATTACTTCTTGTCTCAGTGTAATCCATTTACGATATATCTCGACCTGCCTCGTTTTCGTGTGGGTTGTTCAGAGAATACAGTAGAAATGAATAATTGATGTTAGCTTGCATATTCCGTGAACAGCATTGTCTTGCTAAAACATTGTTGTGAACAGCATTGTCTTGCTAAAACGTTGTTGTGAACAGCATTGTCTTGCTAAAACATTGTTGTGAACAGCATTGTCTTGTTAAAACATTGTTATTCTACAACAATTTTTTACCAAAGTGAAAAAAAATCCTCTTGAGAAAAGTTTTTGTTCTGGTCTCTGAAAAAAAATTATGTTGGCACAATTCGTCTGTTTAAAATATGACTGTTGTCTTCTTAGGTTATTATTTGTGTTCACTTTTGATTTTGATAGGTCAGTCACGTATTTCTTAATACTTGAATCAGTGCATTTCGCGACCAAAGATACTGATTTTTAAAGTGGTAGGCTTTTAGGAACACCCAGTTTTGTTAATTCACTTTACGTATTATGTTTTCATTCAATAAATGTAAGAAAATGATAAAAAAAGATTCAATGTAAGATTTTTACAGGTTCTGTTATTGGAGAAAAACTTCATTAGAAGAAAAGAAAATCTGATTTGATATTTCAAAACCAGTCTTTCCAAGTTTGTAAATGTTGTAAAGTTACGAGCAAAAAAATCATTACAATACTTAGCCATTGTTTTCAAGGATTTTGTGTGTACGTTTAAATTAAAACACCTGAAATTCTTCTGTAACAACAACAACATTTATTTTTTGTTATCTATTAAGTATAATTGTGACAAAATAAAATGATCTTTTCGGTAAAGATTAAAAGTAACATTACTGTTATGTGCAATTGGCGTTATTTTACAAGATTTTTCAAACTTCAATTACTGGCAATAAAATGTAAAATCTTATCCATTTACTTGATCCAGTGCAATGGATATACTTCTGTATAAATTGCAAATGAAGAACCAAACCTAAAATCCGTTTAACAGGTAAAAGGATGTTGTCGAACTAACTGTTGTGTTCTTTCTGTTGTTACATTTAAGTCAGGCGTTCGAATTTTCATCCAGATTCGACTCCTTTTATCACACAACTAAAACAACCATGGGTCTTACCGTAGCTATATGTATTTATCCACCAAGAAAATAGTTCCAAATAAAATGTCAAAATATGTCGGAAATAATTGATTTGGAGGACATCACCTTGAAATAAGACATGTATGTGATAACAAATTATACACATTAAACAAATACAATGAATAGAACTTATTAAGAAAAGAAGCAAGAAGTAAATGCGCAATGTTTTCTAAGCCGTTATATTACACGTGTGTAATATTAACACAATATGCGTAATGGTTATTTTGCATAAGAAACAACATTATCAATACTTATTTTGTCACGTGAAAGAATTTACTTTGTTTAATAAAACTACAATGTTTCTTATGTTTCCTTGCAAAAAAGTAAATTTTGATCGAATACTTGAATTTTATTACCAAACTAGGGAAAATTTAGTGAAGAATGTAGCAGTGCCAGTAGTGAAACTTTATTTAAGTTTATTGCTTGGTGTCACAAAGAGTGACTATTTTTTATCTAACACTACGTTATATGTCTTTGAGCTTTAAGGATTACGAAACGGAGATTAAACGTATGTGATCCGTCTACTATTTAGTAATTACTAGGGCTATATTGCGTTTAAAAAATCATCAGTGTTAAAAAAAAGAACATTAAGAAGTTAATTGAACTCTTTACTTCTTGTCAAACGCAGTTTTGTAACATATGGAGTGAACATTTTATGACAAGGGGGAAAATTATTGATATGGTCAGTTTCATGGTGCCCACATTAAGACAGTTAATTACATATACATAAAACAACAATTAATTTTCTACCGCCTTTGTTAAAGAAATAAAATCAGACAGAGTGAAACGGCATGTTAAGCATTGAAAAATCTAAGAAACAAATACATCTGGTAAATTAAATCATTCCTACCTACCAGTCGGTTGCAGTAAAAACCTAAAAAGGGTTGATGAATATAAAAAAAATAAAATAGATATGTCAGCAGAATGTTGTGCTTTTACGTAATAAATAACTGATTTTCTTGAACAATAACTATGCAGTTTCATTTGCAGAGATAGAATATTTTTAAATAATTGAAGTAACATATTTGCTTCTACTGTTCTTTTATAAAGAATCTTGATCACAGAAGTTCTGTTTGTGATCAATTTAAATCTGCCTAGGGCTTGTGACTAGCGACGTCATCCTAGCTAATTTGCATATAGTTGCTGTAACATCAAGTTAGTGAAACCGTTTGTTTCCTGCAGATTTAGAAATATGGGCTTCTTTAGCTGTTTGAGTAATCGAAATGTTTGGTAGAAGCATACATGTAATATTATAATATACGTAATTTGGGTGATTTTACAATATCAAATGGTTGTAAGTCAAACTGAGCCTTAAAATAGCAGATGATCTTTATTGATTTCTTAACATACCCTTATAAAACATAAATATATATCTGATTTATGATTTATGTTTCAAACATTCCATTGTCTCATCAGTAAGTTTGAAAATGATTAAAACAGCCCCAGGAACAATAAATATTTGATGTAAGTTTGCACCTTAACGAAACAACAGAAAAGAACATGGCTTACAGCTTCTGGTTTACGACTTGTTGTCTTCCAAGAAAAAAATGTAATTTTTATCTCTTAAACAGATCTTTCTGAAAGTTCAATTATCAGGTCTTTTGCCATTTTAAAAGTGAAATTCTCTAAGCTTGTAAAAGTGGTGACATATATATCAGATCCCATTGAGGGTGATAATAATAATGGTAACCTTAGAATGCTCATTTTACTCCTCAGTTGATATTAACTTTCTAGGGTTAATATTATTTACCATCACTCTCGAAAGGATCTGGTAATTTTTTTTATCATAATACCGATCAAAACCGAAGAATAAGGAAATGTATACCAATATCATTAGATTGTGTGACATAGTCTGTCAACTTATTGCACTTTGCAGGAACTTTCACACTTTTAAAAACAAATAATCTGATTTGACATTATAAAATAAGTTCAGTTTCTGCCTCGTTCATTCTAGCCAAATAATTCGGATTTCACATTCAGTACATTGCCTTGCCATGAAAATGAATAGCGCATTTTGGAAAGCGCCGGAAATCACATATTTTAAACACGTTTTAATAAGCACTTATCGATACAGCTTATCTATTTTAAGACGCGGGTGAGAGTAAATTTCTCTGGGGACAAAACATGCTTATTGACCTATAACACATATGTAGTAATTGTAAACAGGAAAATCACGTGAGTTATGCAAAAAAATTACATTTAGCTGTTCTAACATTATGTACTACATGTATGTGATAATTCAAAATAAAAATGAGTTCTTAAAACAATATAAAAGGAAACTAAGTCGATTAATTTATTTTCTGGGATGATTAAGAAATATCAGATCATGGCAGTTTAGATCATTATAATTATATAATTCATTAAAGCTTAATAGGAAAGGAGCTTGTATGTTAATTTGTTCAAATTTACAAATTGGTTTGCTTCATGGCTGTATTATTTCAACTGTAATAGAATAACTAGAAAGTGATTTATTCAGTAATGAGGCTCTAAAATAAGCTATCAATCATAATAAGAGTTGTGTTAAGCTTTGGCGCCAACCTTCAGAAATTGAAGATCTTGCTAAGAATAAACCACAATAATACAACTGGATTTCAGTAAATAAATAAAACGTATAATACTTAAAGTAGAACCGAAGCGTTTCTTCCGCTTTTGTTTTTTAATGACTGTTGTTAGAATTTGGAACTCAACTTGTAAAACTGGGGACTTACATAACGCATTCAAATTACTGTTAGAACTTTAACTATTCGTGTTAACATTTTATACAGAAAAGACTATCTAAATAAGTATGTAAGTAAATTTGATTTGTATTGTACTGTCTAGTTTTTGGTGATGACTAAAAGCGGCCATTCTTGCCCAGCGAAACAACTCAAATGCGTTTTACAACGACCATCTCGATCGATGGAAATCATGATACCACGAATTTATAGTACTCCGATGGATGCTGCATTGCTGTAGCAAGATGGTACAGAAAACATTGGTTAGTCCCCAACCGCTGAAATATTATGTTTTAAAAACTCATCTTGTCGAATAATGATCTGTCATGTTTCTAAGTAATCTCAGTAGAGCAAAACAACGACTCATTGTCCCTTCACGATCTTGCTATACGGTATTCATGTATGTATAAACTTATGCGTGTTATTACCATTTCAGCGAATACTTTGAGAGAATCAGACCGAGCTAAGATCACAAAATAGAAACATTTTCCTGGACTTATACCGGAAGGTGCACACTGTAACATTTGTAACGTTAAGCACTTCTTTCGTCAATCTGCAAAATCAAATTACTAGTAGCTCGAGGTCAGTAGAAAAAAAAACCAGCCCTCATTGATTTTTTCGAAAACAACTATTTCATAAAACGCAAGATTTCTGGTTCAAACAGCAATGTTCTTATTTTATAAAGAGCTTTGCTTTGTGTAGCCTGACAGTATGGAGAATTCGCAATTTGTTTTCGGCGTCGATTTGACGGAGGAATCCATCAGTATTTCACGGGCGGCATTGATTTATGATGTGCGTGTTACTTATACTTGCGAATAAATGAATTGAAAGCTTTTCTTGTATGATTTAGTTTTTGTAGATTGTTTTGCGACAAAACTCTTAAATTTCACAAAAGGATTGACAGAGTCAATAATGCTATTACCGAAAAGCTACTATTTAAAGTACAACCCTTAACTTTTTCTGTTTTTTTAAAGTATGTGAAGTTGGCTTGTACATTGTACATCGTAGTTCAGCTTGTAATTCGCCAATTACAAGCTAGTAGTTAGGTATTCAGCTTGTAGTTCAGCCCAGATACACCAGCATACGTTATATTTGAATTACAAGCTAGTAGTTGGGTATTCAGCTTGTAGTTCGGACCAATTATATCAGTATATGTTATAACGTATGCTGGTGTATCTGGGTTGAACTACAAGCTCAATACCCAACTACTAGCTTGTAATTCAAATATAACGTATGCTGATGTATCTGGGCTGAACTACAAGCTGAATACCCAACTACTAGCTTGTAAATCATATATTGTGTATGCTGGTGTATTTGGTCCGAACTACAAGCTGAATACCCAACTACTAGCTTGTAAATCATATATTGTGTATGCTGGTGTATTTGGTCCGAACTACAAGCTGAATACCCAACTACTAGCTTGTAAATCATATATTGTGTATGCTGGTGTATTTGGTCCGAACTACAAGCTGAATACTCAACTGCTAGCTTGTAATTCAAATATAACGTATGCTGGTGTATCTGGGTTGAACTACAAGATGAATACCCAACTACTAGCTTGTAATTCAAATATAACGTATGCTGGTGTATCTGGGTTGAACTGCAAGCTGAATACCCAACTACTAGCTTGTAAATTAAATATTGTGTATGCTGGTGTATCTGGTCCGAACAATAACCTGAATACCCAACTACTAGCTTGTAATTTAAATATTGTGTATGCTGGTGTATTTGGTCCGAACAATAACCTGAATACCCATCTACTAGCTTGTAATTTAAATATTGTGTATGCTGGTGTATTTGGTCCGAACTACAAGCTGAATACCCAACTACTAGCTTGTAATTCTAATATCACGTATGCTGATGTATTTGGTCCGAACTACAAGCTGAATACCCAACTACTAGCTTGTATTTCAAATATAACGTATGCTGGTGTGTCTGGGTTGAACTACAAGCTGAATACCCATCTACTAGCTTGTAATTCAAATATAACGCATGCTGGTGTGTCTGGGTTGAACTACAAGCTGAATACCCAACTACTAGCTTGTAATTCAAATATAACGTATGCTGGTGTATCTGGGTCGAACTACAATCTGAATACCCATCTACTAGCTTGTAATTCAAATATAACGCATGCTGGTGTGTCTGGGTTGAACTACAAGCTGAATACCCAACTACTAGCTTGTAATTGGCGAAATACAAGCTGAACTACGATGTACAATGTACAAGCCAACTTCACATACTTATTTTTTTAACCCTTATGCCTTCGGAATACGTCAAGTCGTTTTTAAACTTATCGATTTAATTTTATTTGCTTCCACCATATTCTGATACTTGTCTACTGTCGATATTTGTTAGCTTTATGTGATCCGGAATGTCTGACCTAATAACATCTTTGTTGCCAAGGCTAGGCAGAAGAATTGTTCTCATCAGTATATACGTGTGTCTAGTTCTATGTTAATGAATTGGAAGTTTTCATGCAGACAGCTTGTGACTGATAAGATAAGACATTTACACGTATGAAGACGTTCACATTGACACGACTAAAGCAATCAAGGTCCGTTGGGAATGTAATGCAGTCAATTCCTAAATTTAGATAATCCAAATCTCGTTTTATGCCCCCATCGAAAATGAGGGGAACGCGGGCGGGGTGCGGCGGGGGAATATAGTTTTAATTTTGATGAAATCTTACAGGAATGTTCAGCGCACAGTGCAGTTGTGCATATTTCAAGATTTTTATGTAGACATTTTTCATGAGTTACGGAAGTTTATTAACTCTGTGGTGGGAGACATGCGAATAAAAAAAAGTTTTTTTCTTCTTTTTTTGTATTGTTGTATTGACCTCAGTTATTCGTGGTTCTCATATATTATAATACGTTTTTCCCACTCAGTAGACACTTTTATGACATTTGGCAAAAGGGAAAATAATAAAATGTCTGACTCTAACAGCTCTCTTACAGTAAATTAGCATCCCTATAGAATAAACGTGACATTTAGTAAAGTTAATTCACGTATTTGTATCCATTTTACTTCAGGAATAAGCACATATAAAATCAGAACATTTTGCTAGAACCTAAAATGGTGAATCGGTCGCTCATTTTAAAGGAAAATCTATAGTAATGTCTTCGCGACGAGATAAATTGTATTAGTGTTTTTAAGTGATGTTGTGATGTCTTTGACATCGTGTTTTCCGACTATAAAAACGCCATTACCCTCATCTTTAAAAGACTGGTTAAAATGGCTTCCGTTATAATCTTCTGTATGTAAAACTTATCATTGATTGCAAAACAAACATATAGCAACAGATTGTTGAGATATTGCCTTCAACGGAAAAATGACAGTCACATGTTTGTGCATAAAATTATTTTTCAGTATATTCTTATTGAAACCAAATGTTTTCCTGATTTTTTCTTGTAAAACTATTGCATGGTTATCTCCAGAAGTAAATATTGCTTTCTCATGTCAGCTTTGTTTTCTTTCTTTTTGTTTTGTTCCCACACCATGTGGGGGCGGGGGCATACTGATTTGCCCTTGTCCGTCCGTCCTGCTGTCACACTGTCCCGCTGTCCGTACGTAGACCGGTTTGTGTTGCGTGCTTACACTCCAAACGAAGAACTGAAAGAGCCATGAAATTTTCTAAGAATAGTTGTCAGCATGTGAACTTACGCACCTGAGCATTTTTTTTTTGCAAATTTATTGGAGATCGGCAGAGTTATGCCCCCTGATTAAGCAAAAAATAGCATTTTAGACTTGTGTCGCGTGTAATTCCATATGTATAATTGCTAGATCCATAGAACTTCATAAGAACAGATGTCAGCATGTGAAGTTACGCACCTGGGTATTTTGACGCAAATTTATTGGTGATCGGCATAGTTTTGGCCCCTGATAAAACTAAAAAAATAGCATTTTTAGACTTTACACGCACCTGTAATTGTGCAGGATCTTTTTGTGACAATACAGCGGAATGTGGGGACATGCGTGACCAATGGACACATCTCTAGTTCTTTTTTACAATCTGACAAGCTTTTGTTTTCCTGTTTCATTTTTTTCGCTTCTAAACGAACAGTGAAATTTGATGTGCCAGTATATCTCTGTTCATTTGTGCAAACGATTGTTTTTGTTAATAAGTCGTCTCTTTTCCTGAAAGACTTGACATAAAGTAATTGTAATGAAAAGAAAACTCTTTCATTATTATCACTTGTCAAAGGTATCTCAAACAAATTGTCGATGAAATCACTTACTCAACATATAAAGGGGAAGTACTGTAATTCTTGAACAAGATAGAAGCGCTTATTACTAGAATTTGTTCCCTTATTGTGCTGGGATGTAATGGCATTTTTTAGCCCTAGGTTCACTGATAAGTTATAATACGTAATTTATCTTATAACAAAATATGAAACACACAGAGATTTATAAATTGTGGCTTGTATTGACTTAAACCCTCTCCGAACTTAAAAGGTGTAATAAGCAAAGAAGCAAACAACTCTTTGTCTGGTCTCGTACAGTAGAGCAGTCTGTGAGCATTCACATTTAATGAAAACATTAAAGTGACTGACTCACAGAATTTAGCTTATTTTTTTCAATAAAATTTGTTTTGCTCCTATAAACTGAAAAAAAATGATTTCACCGGGATTCGAATCCATGCCCTTTCGGTCATTAAAATACAGAGCTGCGATCTACACCACAGAGCCTTAGAGACAAGTTATCTAATCTTGTTATAATCAAAAAGATAAATAAAGTATCTATCCCGTGACTAACGGGGATAATTTAGTGTGTAAAATTCTATATTGTGATGTGTATCTGTAACATAAATGAGTCAGTTACTTAGTTTAGATATGTTCTTCACAAATGCAGCTATAATTTATAAATATATATAAACATTTTCCTTTTTTTTGCATCATCCACCCATCTGTGAGTCAGTCGCTTTAAAACTGCTTAGAGTAGGAAAACAGTAATACACCAGATAGTCCATTTTTTATCCAAATATACCCTACCCCTTCTCAGGATAAGAAAATATATTGAAAAAAAACAACGTCGAAATATATAAATTGGTCTTCAAATTTGCTTGCGTTAGTTTAATTCCTAAAAGAGAGGTAACACAGGCAACATATCAAAGAGTTATAACACGTAGTGATTGCAGAAAAAAGTATTCCATTGCTATCAAATTTTCATTTATTTACCATGATTGAAGGCGTCTAAATATTCTAAAAATATTTGCAATTTAGGTAATACAGTAAAAGGGGATCGAAGCCATGGCCTTTTTTGTCCCTAATGATGGTAGATGTGTAGCAATAGACCCTTTCTATTAATAGGATAAAAAAGGTCAGCTGCAGTGGGATCGAGTTCTGCAGCAATCCATATTGGATTAACCACATGGTGCTGAAATATAACTCTGTATAAGTACTTCAAACGGTATACAAGCATAATTATAATACCTTTGAAGCATTTAAGTCTTTTTGTTGTCCTTCAGAAACATCAAATATTACATTTCTTTCTGTAGTATCTCAGTTGAATTCCTGTAATGGATCAAATTACTTGTGTAATAAAGCAGAATGTCAACCGAGATTACTTGTGGTAAGCATAAACGTTTATTCAGGAGAAATCAGAAAGTTGATATCTTTACATTTAAATGACAGATCACAGGCTACATTTGAATGACAGATCACAGGCTACATTTAAATGACAGATCACAGACTACATTTGAATGACAGATCACAGGCTGCTTTCATAAGATAATCTCGCGTATTATTTCGTAATTGGTAAAATATATGTACTTACTGTAAGGACTGCAGCGTGAGAAATGTATTTTGTTCTTTGATCGTTCGTTTTATAAACTTATATTTTCAATTGTATAAAAAGAAAATGTAACAGCATCCTCTTAGAAATGGAATCCCATATATAAGATAAAAATTGAAGCTACTTAAAGTATGATGCTTACAAAACATGATATATATAAGAACTGAATACAGTAAAACCATTTTAATTGTTTCAAAATCACACAAAATGATAACCAGCTTGAAAGAACCAAAGTCTAATATTTTCAAAGCATAAGGTGGAAATTCTCTGTAAATACGAGACGTGGAGGGAAAGCCAGAGAGAGAGAAGCACTACATGCCTTGTTTGCGAAAAGTCTACATTACAAAAGAATACAAAAGAGATCTTCTGAAGCAATTACAATTGATAAATAGATTATTAGAAAGATGCATGAAATATTTCGGGGGAAATTGCTCTCTTGCCAGATAAAGCGATTATGTTTTGTCGTTTCAAACCAAATGAGGTAAAGTGATAGTGTTCCTGCAGTGTTTTCTTTCTCTTTTCTAATTGGTGGCTTCCTCATACAGAGTTCTGTTAAACAGGTTTGGCTCTATGTTTTAGCGAGACAGTATAGTAATTGAACACAAATACCAGATTGGGTTTGTACTGCAATCATTAAACGTGAATTTTGTCCTGCGTCACTGCACTTTTTTCGGCGTAGATGTATTAAAATCGATTTTGACCTACATTTGTAACGAATTAAATTGTTAGATACAAAATCTTGAGCTTAAATATCATGAAAAATCAGACTATCTGGAATAGATATATATGAAAATATGACTAAATATTTAATTCATTTCACTGAAAATGATATTGACATTTAAGGCGTCAAATACTTTTTGTTTATAGCCTAAACTTTTATGGAAATAGGACATTCCATTACTTTGCAATTTCAATATTTTCCAATGTCCGAAAACCTTACACTTATGGGGCATTCAATTTGCACTGTATCTACGCCAATCATTTTTTTTAAAAGAGATATTTCTTGTTTCTCATGCATCACCTCAGATCTAAGAAAGACATTAATGACCAGTAAAGCTCATGGTCTTTGGTCATTATTGCGTACCTATGCTACTGTACCTTTCCTGAACAAATATCCAATCAAATGTCATTTTTGTTCCCTTCTGTAACAGTGGTAGGGCAAACTACCATTTTTTGTCTTTTTTCATCAGATATGCGAGAACAACGGTTAAAGAAAATGAAAATCAAGAGAAATGTCCTGCTACACTTTTCTGCTCACAGGTGTTAGAAAAATGTCTGTTATCAACGAAACTTTCTTCCGGTCTGTTTGTGCACATGCTAATTCAGAGGACAGACGCCATTAGCATCAATTTAAAGACGTACCTTTATTTTATGCTTAGGCACACGTGTTTTTGAATTCCCATGACAGTGATGAATGAAGTTGCCATTAGAGATGACATGTTGCTTCTCAGACAGATTACAGATTGGAATTATCTGAATTTGTAAATCTTTCTCTGCCAGACTTAATACCGTCTGCCATCATGATTTGTCAAATGTACTCGATAAAATGTATGTATAATTAACCGCAAGTAGAAGCTACATGATATTTTGAACCAAGTTTGAGTAGTTTACTTTTGACTTGGTCAATGCAAAGTTCACTCAAATGATTTACTAACTCAAGTATTGGTAAGGAGATAGCAATATTCTCTACCATATACTCGTGTTTCTTTGAAATGTTGCTAGTGTGGTAGTTTCTTCTGCAAGATTACTAAAATTGTGTTCAAATGTTACTATTGTTTATCCGTATGGTTAAGCTATGGGTAAAGGTGTAAGTCACGTGACATCGTCTGGTGCTGACCTTGATCAGTTTGTTTACAGTTACCCTTTTACGTACATGTAGTAAAATTTAATGTAGTAAAGGTTACAAAGTAGTTCCCCCTGGATTATTATTCTTTATGTTTACTTACAAGATCATCAGCAAAACAATAACACTTTCCTTTATCAGTAAAACATTTGTAAATCTCTCAGTACATTTGCAAGAAAAAACATACATATTGCATTTACTAGAGTTATGAATATCAAGCGTTACTCCAAGCAGCCTCATTTGAATGAATATGTTGGATCTGAAAGAACAGTATACAATGTTAAAGATGGATTCCATGATTGCCAAATGTGAATTAATGCCTCATGCAACATTTTACTAAGGATCTTGTTCTCAAATAATTATTCACTACATTCTTGACAATTACGAAATCAAATTTGTAAGCACTTTGAACACATAGAATGTTTTATTTCGCATGGTCTTGTAATGTCATTTGTCGTCAAATTACTTGTTATTTATTCTGAAACTACATAAAAAGCCTGGCAACACATCTCAATGATATTTATTTGTTGATAATAACATATGTATTGTTTAATGATTCGTGGTAATAAGTGTTTGAAGCTTATGATTATACCTCCGAACTGGATGTTTTTTTCCCCTTTTTTTACTGTTATATTTCCTATGTATGCAAATGCCAAACAGGAATAAATAGTAACATATCTGTCTTACATTCCACCAGATTGGCTCATAACTTACATAAATATCACACATAATTTTTCCCTTTTGAAGCTTTGTAGATCGTAACAGTTCTTGTAATCTTCATGCCATATAAAGATTACAGCACCGTTTGAAAGCTGATATTGGTTATTTGTGCTCAGTGCATCACTGTTCAAAGGAAAACAATCACTTTTAATGATCTAGCATAACCAAGGTCGTTTCAACCAAACAAAATTCTAGCTTACAACGATAAATAGAAAGATTGTTAGACTAAATAATAGAATATTTTGTCCTAATTTAATTTTTGTTCACCGTGCACGACGTGCTAAGGTGACCTTTTTGTATGCTATTTTGTCCGTCCGTCCGTCGACCGTTCACATGTTGTTTGTAAACACTGTAGAGGCTACAATTTCAATCGAATCTTAATGAGACTTGAAATGTGGGATCAGAAACTAGGTAACCAGGTCAAATCATAGGAACACCTTTTTGTAATACTCAAGGTGGCACTTCTTCTGGTCTGAATAAAAATTGGTCAGAATGTTTGCTTTGAAGGAGTCTTAAGCTTATTCGAAACTGGGTCACTGTTTTAATCATCTCTTACTTACTAACAGAAATCGTATGTTCAATTTTAACTTGTTTACGGACAAGTAAAATGCAAAAAAGCATTTGTCTGGACTAGCAAATTTACGTTTTCAACAACAGATTTTGCCAGCCCTACTGTTGTCCATTTCTGTAATGTCTTCTTGCAAGATATATAGGGCAGTTGAAAGACCCCTGTATTATTTGGCAAACACATTTCTTAATTCCTTTAACACTAATTAAAAGATTATTCCAGAATTTTTTATATATTAAAAACATGGTTACCTGACGTAGATCTGCCTGACGTATTGTTTGCTCACTTGACCACAAAGGTTAGCTGCAGCTTTTAGTATGCTCTGTATATTTTGGTTTGTAGCATGTCGTACCCCCTATGTAAATACTGGCAATTCCCAAGGGGTCACTTGCATTTATACTGACCTTCATTCTTGGTTTTGATACTACAAGCTTAAAAATTAGACCACATATACAGTTTTTATACAGATTTATATAACCGACTTAGATGAACTTGTTCTGTGGCAATGTGTTCCTTTGGTCACTTAGCCCTGTTTTTATTTTCAGAGAGTTTTTAAGGTATATACAGTTTTTTCTATGCCTTCAAACAAAATATATGTTGTTTTTTTAATTATTTTGCGTTTCCTAATCTGAAGATAACATTTTACCACGTTTTTCTCAGACGACTTAATATAAGAAAATCTCTAGATGAACGATGGCAAAGAAAGTGATTTGATAATACTAATGTTTAGTATAGAAGGACATCATATTGCCAAAAATGTTTGATGCGAGTTCAGATTCTAAATGAGTGCAGATTCTGGAACACCTAAAATATCATGTTTACATTTACAGAGATTCCTAAACATTTGAAGTGTTCTAAGAGCACGACATAGCTACTGTTAAGATAATTTCGAGGGATGAATGCAAAAAAGTGCTAACTGGTTCATTTTTAGAGCACTTAGAATTCTTTTGCATTCACCCCATGATTTATAACAATTTATTTCTTTAAATGCATAACTTATACAAAAGGCAAAACTTCAGTGTTTAAAATTTATACTGTCGAAATATTTTAGTGTCCACTTTTTAGGAATATTGCAGACAGTTATAAATCACTTTGCCATAGCTCATGGCATGCTCACAGGCCCTGCTTCTAGAGATAGATAGAAACTGCCTCCTGTTATTGTTCATTTACTGCTTAGATTATTCACCTTGTCACCCATTTCCACCCATTGAAGTGATCTTATAAACGCAAACCTTGTAACAGTTTTTATAATTGTTTTTAAGGATACTAAAGTCTTCTGTTCAAGAAAATAATGTAATGTGATTAAAACATAAATAAAGTAACGTTTTTAAGTAATTTAGTTTAGACTCGTTTAATTTACATCGATTGCAATTCTTACAACTTAGATTCATCACGCTCGATGACTGCTTCCTGGCTTCCATACCAGTATTCGCGCAGCGTTGAGAAATGTGAAGATCGTGAGAGAATCTCGCCTCTGACAGGATTCGAACCCGCGACCTTCGGATCCGGAGCCCTGCGCTCTACCCCTGGACCACGGTGCCTTCATGAGTAGTGTTTCTGATTTCATGATACAAGTCTGTCTTGCCAACGTCATGATGACCGAAATATTTTCAAAGTGAATAAGGGGGCTTCATTTAAGTTTGCATTAATTTGGTTCTTATATTGTTTTGAGCATTTGTAAACTGTTACTGGTTTACCATGCTGTTTTGGAAAAATCAACTATAGATATTGTTGATACACAATTTTCATAACTTACTTAGACATTCGAAATATAACCAAAAACGAAATCGCAGTACAAAAAATGTTTTAAACACAAAACGAAAACAAAAAAGCAAAACCTGAAGGACAGAAAATGACTGGAGAAGGGATCGAACCAAATACCTCAATTGAAAAATTAAAGGTCTCTCACCAATACAAATAGGAAAGAATACTCTTCAGTGTTGAAGTACCCTTCTACCTTATTAATAAAAAGCTGCTGTATTGTTGCTATAATCTCAGTAAAGGAGGAATGAAGTTTTGACAGAAAGATCTTTTACAAGTTTTTGCTAGATCTTTTAAGTTTTATGTTGTCCGTCTAGAAATCAATATGAATGGTGAAATCTTTTTGAATTATTTCTATTGAAAAAAGTGGACAATAGCATATCAGAGAAAAAACAATAAAAAACAGTCTCTCTACAGTGTCAAAAATACAAGACAAGGTAGCATAAATACATTTATATATCAATTAAAAATTGGACACCACAAACAATTAATGAAAATGAGAACCCGAAAAGTTACTGCCTGAGAACAGTCAGTAGCAAAACATTTGCCTCTGGGGGTTTAAACCAAGTTCTAAGGTGCAACTACCTCACACTTGCCCCATCAGTTTATCATAAGAACAAACAAGAACAAGTTTTCTTGGTTAATTAACTCCAACCTAATCATCAACTCGACAATGTTGTATGCTCAAACAAATAAGCATAAAATGGAGTGAAAATGATGTTACTGACACCAGAGCACTTGGAGTAAATCAGCAAGAACACGATGGCAGGAATAAAAGAGACTGATCGAGTTTCCTCGTTCTTTTAAAGACTTTCCAAGAAACCTTTATAAACTCTCAAACCCCGGCCACCGTCGTTTTTTTTAATAAAAAAAAAGTGGAGATATAAATATTGTTTTTCATTTTCTTAAATTTATAAATTAAATCTCCATAAAACACTGGTTGAGAAATGCGTTGTTGAAGTAGTGATTTTTAACTGCAGTTGTATTTTTTACTTAACTCTGGATTTCGGCGATAAAACTTGCAAAACGTTTTTCCAAAGAGCAATTTCGGTCATTTAAGTAAATACAACTGGTTTCTTTTATACATTTCAAGTTGGTCGAGTATTCTTGAAAGTAGGCGTTAATTCAAGTTTTCCCAAAACAAGAAGCATCACTTCTTTCGTTCTGAAATAGATTTTAACCCTTTGCATGTCTAATACAAATCCAAAATTTAATATCTGCACTTCGTACTGTTTCAGCATTCTAATATTTCCTATCATGATTTATTACGTAATAAAATGATGTCCCTGATATTTTGTTTCGGCCACCGACATTCCTTTTCGATTTACTCCAACGTTTTTAGATCTGTGCAATTTCTTATACTAAGAGGAATTTGCCTGTTTATACTCTAACTGCACAGGCGCTGATTTTCCAATCTGTTAAGCCAGTGCGAAATGAAATATTCTGAGCAGTGAAGCCTGCATGAAACAATTACAAAATTGCTTTTTATGACAACTAATGTTTGTGTGCCGAAGCATTTTTAGTACGAGTTTTTTACCGAGAAGATTTTTTCTTACTGATCTGAAACAATCCGACCATGGTTCTTTTGCTTTATAGTAAGCTCGAAAAATACACATGGAGTATTCTGTCTGAGTCAGTTGATTTCATGATTGACATTTCCGCTTATGTTTCGATTATCCTAGAAAATTAACTTTTGGCGCCAGACAGTCTCAGGCATTCGTAGAATAAAAGCACTAAATGCAGTTTATTAATTGACGTTCTCTCTCAAGGGAAGAGAACTCGGTTTTAAACACTATAGAAAACTAAGAACGTCAGTAGCCTGAAAATTGACAATGTTAAGGTATAGAGATATATACTATGACTCACAGGCTCTTAGTGGTAATACTGTTAGTCTGCATTCGAAGTTCTGCTAATGCTTTTCTGAGTCTGTGAATGGCAAACTTTTTAAAACAAAAGGACAATAATGGCCCCAAATCGCTCACCTGAATATAAATACTCAAAATGGTAACTGCAGTTAAATGGACTTACAAGCAAAACGAAAAAAGATTTAGCCAATGTATTATGCCGAAATAACAAAGCTGTAGGCCACTTGCTTTATGAAATCAAGATTTAAAAAAACGTTTTCCAGATACTTTGACCCCGCTCTAAGGTTTAACCCTGAACATGCTGAAATTTTGTAATGGATTTGCCCAGCTTTGAATTTGGAACAGTCCATTCAAAGTTTAAGAGATTTCAATATAAAAAAAAAAAAAAAAATAGAGCTACCAACAGTATAGAGCCTGGTCAGACTGCACGGATGTGCAGGCTGGCCTGGCTCTGTTCTGGTGGCAAAGACTAAATTAAATCACTTTCGATTCCAGCAAGTTAAGGGTTAATCTTATGCTAACCACGGGAAAACACTAGTTATTTGAACAATCAATGCTTTGCGTAGCAAATCTGCATGCCAATTTTTGAAGTCTCAGCTTTATGGTTTCGGACCAGAATAATCCTAAAGGTTTCCCTGCGTTATTATATATTAAACATTTGAACTAGGGTTGAAGCAAATAATAACTCCCAGGAGCAATGTTTGAACAATATTGGCATACTAGACATTCAACTACTGCATGCTAAATTTCAGAGGTATGGGCCTTTTGATATTAGACAAGTAGAGTTTCGACCATTTCTCTCAATATTTCTGTGTAAAACATGTCTTCATGGAGTAGCCAACACTCATTCTTGAAATGAAATTCTGTCTATTCTGGTAGATCTTCATACAAGAACATCACCTCAAAGTTACAGCAACATTGATCAAGTGGTCGTAAGAGTTAAGAGGAGATTTTATTGTTTTATCCTGAGCAGCCTGCATGTATTGTATAGATTTTTTATGGCAGTTAAATTTTTTATGCTGCTATATTTAAGTAGGAGCTTTACCGAATGAAATTCTCTGATTTATTTTGGTGCGGCTTCATACAGGTACGATCAAAACGCTGTTAAAGTTCATCAACTTTAATCAAGTGGTTTAATAATTTCATTTATGGACGCCTTTCAACAACGGACAAAATTTGATCACAGATTAGCGATCATAAACAAAACCTGTCTAATATCAACATCTTACATTACAGATCACCCGGATAGCTTTGGTTTTAAACTTTTTTCTTAAATGCCGTATCGAATTTGAAACCGACAGTCTCTTTATTTCTGCATTGATCACGTGACTTGACACTAATGCATTAATTAATTATCATCTAAACAATCTTGTTTTGTATTCTGTCCATTACAAATCAGGCAACTGAATTAAAAAAAAAAAAAACACCCATTCATTTTTTTTTTGGAGTTAAGGCCAGACAAACAGAAAGAAGAAGACTTGCTTATTCCGTAGGGTATTTTATGTTCTGTTGTTGACTCATTCATTCAATTTGTAACCATTGTTAATAGGCAAATGTTCTAGGAAATATATTAGAATCCATCCAAATCTAGATAATGATGAATGCTTTGGCCAAAAAAGGTTAACATGATTCACAGTCCTTCCTTCTACAGACACTATTAAAATCGGAGATGTCTAGCTTTGTTGTTCATTTATTGCTAAGATTCTCTTATTTTGCTCCTTCGTAAAGAAAAGAGAAAGTAAGCTTTGTTTGTTATAGGGATAAGTACATTTCTGTTTAGACAATTCAGTCAATAGCCATGTGTCGTACATCGGCTTAAGATTCGATCGGCCATTGCCAAGCTTCTAAACAAGGTAATTGTTTTCGCATGATTATTATCAATTGTCAATCTTTATAAACCAAAACTAAATAATAAGACGAGATTAACTGACAGTCGCTTCTATTTATTGATCAAATATTTCCCATTGTAGCAATGTGAGTTTTTGGTCTGGAATGTTTGGGTGTAATTTGCAGTTTTTGAGAACATTTTGCTGACGTCCCATACAGATATATTTATCAAAAATAAGATTCGGATCATCATTGTTCTGACTTTTGGTATTTAAAACTCTTCTATTTTTTTCCATAGACCATAGACCGACGTTTATGTTTTAATCTGCTCTAGCTTATCACAGAATTCTCCAGGTAATTTATTTATCTTCAGATCTAAAACACAAAATAATCATGGAAACTTACGTTCACTACAAATACTTTAATGCTGTTTTGTTTTCCAGCAGATCACGGGCATTCCCTGATTTTGCGTAAAAAAAACTAGTACATTTCTATATGAATGTGCACATATTTCTCAACACATTATATTGCAGCTTATGATTTTGCAGAATTAAAAAATTTACAATAAACTTGCATGTATCATTATTATCCAGTCAGATATATCAATAATTAAATGGACCCTCTAGATCCCTTCAAAAAACTGACAGGAGATAGAAGTCATGCCTTACATGTCTTGTGCCTGCTTTCCTCGCACAAAGAACATTTCAGATGCTAGTATAGCAGGTTTTGTTCATGAATTACAGAAACTAAGTCTCTAAGAGCATAACGTGACCGACCCCTTCTCGCCAGAGACATTTGATCAAAACTACACCAGGTTGTTAACTCTGTCTGTCCTGAAAATGCAAGATTCAAAATAAGGGACAATGTGTTCTTGCACGCGAGCTTTTGTATGAAGAAATAGTGCGCTCTTCATGAATAAGTAGAGAAACTGCATTTCTTTGTGGATAAATATGTAATAAATTTAAGTCTATTTGCTTACTGAGCTAGAAAAGTAGTGCAAACATTAATTATTGTTTTTGTTAATCGTATTCATCTTTAAAGTCAAAGAACCCTTTGCAACTTATAACTTACGTGGTTTCTGATCATTAACTATGTTTTAAGCTAATGCATCTTGGTCCGTTTTTTGAATTAATGTAATTTTTTAACATCTTATTTCATTTTAAGCTACCAAAAGTAAGGGGAGCGTACTCAATGCTTCAGTTTTTATTTACAAAACACAGGACAAGTGCAGATAAATTGTATGCTTGAATAAATGATTATCAATATCATAGAATTGAGAAGGTATAAAATGATGAAAATATAAAACATCTGTCTCTACTCATGTTCATAGATCATAAAGAAACTGATTGACACAAAAATTGCAACAGCAAGTTCTGTTCTTCACTGTGTTATTCGGCTTTGTGACATTTTTATGCAAATGTGAAAGGCAAAGAGCGGAAACAATTGATGTAGCATTTAGTGACTTCAGACAAATATCTAAATGTTTCAGAAACTGATAAATGATTTTGTTGTTGATTTTGACATGTCATAGTTTGTGCTTCTTCTTCTTTAAGATGTAATGGCTTATAAGTAACCAACCACTGAATGTGATAAATTACTTTTACAGACTTCTCTTAAATTGAATTTTCTGTCTTTGTAGCTTCAATGTTTTAAGGGAATGTGAAACTTTGTCGGGATTTTGTTGGCCATTGATATTCTAAAATGACATTTCTAATAAACCATTTTTGAATGGTAAACATAAATTATCCCGTTTGTTTGGGAAATACCATTTGATTCAATGCTTCGACTGTAACTTTCAAAGGTCTTAGTTGTAGAGACTGGATCCCTTTACACGAAAAACCAAAATGAAATATTTAATGCAACGTTTCGAAACAAAATAGATTTTCTTATAACCTCATAATTATAACAGCAAAAGCTCGATGGCTTTAATATGTACAAAAATGGAAAACTGAAAGTCTTATATATTTTAAAAGACACGAACCTTGCTTGAAATTACTTAACAAACTGTTTAACAAATATGTTTTATTTTCTACCCAGCCATTTTTGCACATAGTAAAAACATAATGGAATCATTACTCGTGTCTCGCCAATGTGTGTGGAAGTTTTTTATATTTCTGATCAAGAAATCTTTACAAAAATCAGTAACAAACAACATCGACTGTCTGAACAACATACTATTAACTAGACCCTTCCCGTAGAATTATCTTTGTATGGATACTTAAGATGTAAGTATTGCTTAGCTGAAGTCGCCGACCAGATCATCTATTGTATCGCGGTGTAAGTATTTAGAATAATTCATGATGCTTGTAGATCTTTTCTTTAATATGTCTGCGGCTGTCATAGGTTCCTGGATCGACACTCACCACGGGGTAGAACTCGTCAACTATTGCGATAAAAAAGTCGTGAGCTAAGCTAAGAATAAAGTCAGTATTTTATTATAACTATTAAATTCAACCTAGACTTATCTGATACTAATATTAATTTTCTAGTTTAAAAGAAAATTAACTGAAACGTTTTCTTTTTTGTTGTTTTTTTCCTTCTTTCAGTTTACTCTGTTAAAATGCGTGTACATTAGATTGGTTTTTCGTTATCTAACGTTGCAAGAAACATAAACAATTACTACAAGTGAGATACAAATTAAATCAAGTTAGAAAGTCTATTAGAGCGACATTTGTACTTATAAAATTCAATTATCGAAGGAGTCAACCTTAGGCGCCAGACAGCACAACATGAAACTAAGGCATAAAATGTAATTAATATATTGACACAATCTCCCATGGAGGCTATTACAAACAATTACAGGAACAGAAATTTAGAATCTAATAATAAGTGGTCTGTAGGCAGCCATTTTGAAAGATAAGATAGAATCTTGATTGTAAATATAAAGGTTATGTAGAACTAAAACTCAACAGAATTACTGCATTTATTCCATCTTGCATGGTGACATTAGAACTTGCATAATACTTGATTCCATCTTGCTTTATGGCATTGGAAACCTATATTTTGCTGAATAACATCATGCTTTATGGTAACTGAATGCGCTTTCATCTCATTGCAACTTCGTCTGTTCCTCTCCGACACATGTAATATGCTATTTGTTTAATTGCAGCTTTCTTTACTGACAACGCAATATCTATCGAACAGTCTTTAATTACTACTTATTAATGTTACTTGATGTAAAATGTTACGTTCCCTTCAATTACCTTAATTTACAGAATATATTTTACTGCATTATCTACCAACGTGTATTGAACCTTGTGCATCATTAATAATTAATCTTGGTCTGTGCTCAGTGATTTTGTCGTGTCTTAACATTCATATTTTTCAATGCATTCATTCAATACAAATAAAAAAACATTTCATCAACACTACGCACCGAACACGAGGATGACAACGATACCAGTAACAAAGTAAACAAAAGTCAAACTTCACTTTAAAGTAAGTATTAAGCAGTAAGCATAATGCGGTTTGCAAGACTTGTGTTCATATTATGACAACAGATGGCGCTTTGTCGGTACATTCCGTAATTTTCCGGCTAGTCCTGCTATTTTCCGACTAGATTTTTGCAAAGTTTTGATGTTTATTTCAATATTTTGTTTGCATACCATAGCTTTCGACTAAATCATAAATGAAATATCCTTAAACGCTACAAACTTGAGAACGATTTTACTTTAATGTCTATTTTACCTGCTAAATTGTCATTCTCGGTCATTTATCATACCTGATAAATACTAAATACGGTATAATGTAGTTTATATTGCGGAATGTGTACCGTTGGCTCCGACGATGCTAAATAGTTGGATTACTGACAACGCTCGACAAGTTTCATTTACAAAAAAGAAGCTCAGAGCTATTTGATTTAAAGTACCGTAAACTGCGTAATCAATCTCTGGATGACGTGCAAAAGGCGTGGTTGTGAATAGGGAGGACATTGATGTATGATCACCACAGTTACTTTACGGAATATTCTGATGAGAGATGGACATGTGGAAAATTACCGTCGATCTTGATAGTAGAGTTCTTACCCCTAACAGTTAACAAAGCAACATGAATTCGAAAACTATATACGAAAATTGGCAAGACAATGACCAATGTTCATGGTAATGTTTGAAAATTAATAATCATTCAAATCAAATGTTTTTAAGGGATTATCATTTTTTACCCGCTATATCACCTTTACATGTTGTGCGTGCGTGTGTTTTGTGTTGATTTTCATTTTAACTTACCTTGTACATATTCTTGCATTCATATTGTCATGTTGATGTGACCATATGAAAAGTTCACTACACCACAAGATGGAACAAACCATTCTATATCTGTACATTAGCTTGTTTATTAAGATGGTACATCGTAACGATATTGATCTTTTCCGAACTTATCATTTTTGAACGAAAATAAATGCCAAAATTTGCAAAACCAAACTCACCTCAGTGATGTTCTTGGCTTTTCTGCATGAGAAACAGCTCATGGATATATTAAGGGAAATTGAGAAAAACACATTTTGTTCGTTTTTAAGGGTTGTATACTCAGTGTAATACTGTCACATGTGCCTATACAAGAATATTAGACTTAAACATCTTTTGAAAGAAGTGCAGTCGTTATAGTTAATTTCCTGAAGTCTGAAAACTGTCTTTTAGGTATCTCTGTTTCGCTTGTTTTATGAAAAGTAAATAAAATCAAGTCTATGTTCATATGTCAAGCGTCCTTTTTCCCGAATAATACAGTAGAATTTGAAAATTAAATAAAGTCTATTAAAATAAAATTAAAAATACTTTAAAGTTGCCTTCATTCAATCGTTCAGACAAGCCCAAATTACACCCCTAACTAATAGATATGCTGATCAGAATAACAAGAAGATGTCGCAGTATATAGATATTCAGTACTTTTGCACTCATTAAGTATAGAAAAATTTTAGGAATTTGAATCTGACACAAAATAGTAAGAGAGCGCAGAACATTTTCAAAACACATTAATAGAACGTTGCAGAAAAGTGAAATAATTAAAATTTGAATTATTTAGTGTTTAATCTGTGAAAGGGTGATTTTTATAGATTGGAATACTCGACAGTGAAGAGATATTATAGGAGAAACAATTATTGGAAAATTGTTTGAAAACAACGATGAAATAGTAAAATAAATGCGTAAAGCACATCTACAAACTGTAGGCAATTGAACTGGCATTAAAATAGTCTTCAAACCTTTTGTTGAAATTACTTTCATGAACTACAGAAGTGTGTAAATTGTATAGAGGGTATATATTCCTTATTGAGGTACTTGTCCAATACTAAATTATATAAATGCTTTCCGGTACACACAAAAGTGAACAGATAGGAACTTTGTGCTGACAATATCGGATAAATTGTGCGGACACTGCTGGTAAATACTCATTGTGAATAGTATATTGCATTTCTGTAAATGGAAACTTGTGGATTTATTTTCGCCTTCAAAGGTAAGGTAGTATAATGTCTTGTACCAAATTGTTGTTAAACAGACTTCAGTATGTCTTGTAAATGAAATACATCCTGTTAAATACACATACGTATAAATTGTAAATGAAATACTTCCTATTAAACATCTTAACATTTATTGTAAATGAAATACTTCCTATTAAACATCTTAACATTTAGTGTAAATGAAATACTTCCTATTAAACATCTTAACATTTATTGTAAATGAAATACTTCCTAATAAACATCTTAACATTTATTGTAAATGAAATACTTCCTAATAAACATCTTAACATTTATTGTAAATGAAATACTTACTATTAAACATCTTAACATTTATTGTAAATGAAATACTTACTATTAAACATCTTAACATTTATTGTAAATGAAATACTTACTATTAAACATCTTATCATTTAATGTAAATGAAATACTTGCTTTTAAACGTCATGATATTTATTGTAAATAAAATACTTGCTGTTAGACATTATTGTAAATGAAATACTTCCTTTTAAACGTCTCTATATTTATTGTAAATGCAAGACTTGTTAAAAATACCTTAATGCCGCTAAACACACCTTAGTATTTATTGTAAATGGAATGCGTGTATGCTGAAGGAAACGTTTATAGGTAATGTTTTAATAGTCCATTCATAGAAACCTCTGTTTTGATAAATACATATCATATACACGTCATCGGCGAAGTAAGCATTTTACTCTGGTGCATTTTGAGACAATGAAATAGCCCTGATTGTTTGACAAATATGTTTTTTGTAAAACAAAAAAACTTGTGTTTCATTTTGCAAGCAGAACTTTGGCGATTCTCGGATAAATCTGTACTGTTTTCAAAGACTGAAAGCTTTCGTATTAGGGGTAAGGGAATAGCCAGGTGCAGTTAGGTAGAACGATTTTATTTTCATTCGGTTTCCATGGAGATACTTCCAGCTAAAATATGTAAGAGTTTATTTACACCTTACCAACCTATGAATCAAAGGTCTAGTTCTTTATAATCAACGTACTCAGTGTGTACTTGTCTCTTTTTGTTGCTGTATGCTATGGCTGTAGATGACTTTTTGAAGGTCAAATTCAGCATGAGAAACGTGTAAAAAGAACGGAGCAAGATATGAAAAAATGTTCAATTTTGAAATGATTTACTGGAATGAGTTCAAAGTTTTTTTCTACAGTTGATAAATACGAGATCTGCAAATGTTCTGTTCCGTTTCAAGTATTTGTAGGCTTTTCTGTTTATCATTTTAACAAAAATCAACCTTTGTCCTCTCAGATAAATCAAGTGAACACGCAAGAATAATGGGTTTCTGGATTTTTATAATTTGACTAGGAGAAAAAGATATTCACTTGTTGAGATTTCCCATGCCGTAACCATAGCTACGGCTTTCAAATTTACAGAGGCCAGGGAATATCACATGATTCTAATATCTTTTTATTGCTTTGATTCCACTCAAGAAATCACATCTTAGCAGTTCTAGCAATTTTCGTCAGTTGTAATTCACATCTTTATGCATGTCTTTTAAGTACAAAAAACGACAGTGTTCCATTAAAAAAAAAGGTAATTGTATATACGCCATAGAATTGTATTTGACTTGTAAGTGCATTTGAAAACAAAACGAAATGCTTCCGGAAACAGATGCTAAATGCTTCTGTATGACTCGTACAGATGCATTGAAATTTAATTCCTGTCTCTGTTGAAAATTCCAGTGAAGGGGAGGTCCGTCATGACCCTCTTATTGTGATAACACAGATTTTTTTATTTGTTCGCAACAATAGTTACAATTTGCTACAAATCAATATTTCTATGGTAACCATTTGCTTCCAGCTTCGTGACGAAGATACATACATAATTATCAATTGAGATATGTAACAATTTACCTTTTTTTCTTTGAAATTGCTTTAGTAGTAAATTGTTTTAATATGTAATTGTTATTGATCTAATATTCTGTTTGAATGATGAAACGTTTGTCGCAGCCATTACAGTGTGCATTCTGTTTAGCTTTTAATGTACCTTCAGTGTACTAGTCGCCCTGATGTTATAGTAATTAACGAAACAATCGAACTATAATGGTCCTATCTCAGCTACCACATCATTCAAAAAATGAATAAAGCATCTTTTCTTTTAAGAATGACATTAACTTTGCAAATACTAAAGTTTTCTGGCATGCTCCGTACCATAATGTAAACACACCTTTAAGTTTAGTATTGTTTTACTTTTTTCAATGTTTTTTTCCTTAGGTTTTCCTCTAGTTTATGCACTATGTTACTTTATAAAGTAGCGTGTTCACTTCTCTTAAAAATAGACCGTTTGGCATGCAATTTTTATTGCTGTTTCAAATACTGTTACTTAAAATGATATAAAAAAAATGATATAACAGCTATACAAAGTCGCGTGATTTTGAAGATTCGCAGTTTTCCTTTGTGAATTTAGAAGTATATCAAGTGAAAAGATTCACGTGATGTAGATGTACGTCACTTTATGTTTGCCAAGGACAATTGTCAAAGGTTAGAATAAACTGCCGTATTAATATTAAAATGTATATGTTAGTTTGTTAATGTCTTATTTTCTGTTTGTTTATTTTAACTGAATCTGAATACTCACAGGTTTATAACTCCCCTCTCTCTCTCTCTCACACACACACACACACACACACACACACACACACACTTAGTGCATTTCACATTTTACAAAATATCATCAGCTGTGTCAGTACGACATGTAAGATTAGCTAGCTATCTTTTAGTGGCGTTTCATTCAAAAGCGTATCAATTTTACACAAAGGATTATAGCCTCGTAAAAGCCAATTTGCACTGAAATGAATCGAAAAATGAAGGTTAACGATTTGCAGGATTTCGGCAAGGTTTGAAATCACATAATAATGCGACGAATTTTTTCCTCCTGATTAAACGTCACCAACTTAAAACGAATGAAACGAATCTGAAACGATATCAGAACGAGTTCATCAGTAACTTTACATCAGAGTGAGACCGAGTGTGTCAACGTATAACAAGCGTCTATCGAGCTGTGTGTGAGATCTGTGTATGGTGCGAATATTCGAATCGATCACGTGACGCACAGATATGAAAGATAGATAAATAATTCACAACTTGAAAACTGAGTATTCAATATTATTATCTTCATGTCCACACCTAACAGCTTCTTTAAGTCGCCTGACGCAATATTCACCCCTGATTGCTTTCTCAAACAATCTCTGTTGTCATGAAATATTAGCACTAAGGCATTCGTTGAATTTTTTGTTACAAGTGCCCGCCCACACAATTTAAGCTTTATTTTGTAAGGAAACTGCAGTACAACTGAGAGGAGAGTTTGAAGGGACGCACAAAAACATACCGGCTGTTTCATATTACATTTTTTGATAAGTTTCTTTTTTATATATTAATATTTCGGTCGTTTTTTGTAATGAAAACATTTGTTTTTATTTAACGCTAATTTACACTGTAACTAATGGGTCCAGTGCACACCACTGAAACATCTTTTTGCAATTGCTGGCATACGCTATAGTTAGTTCCCACATTGCCTTCTGTTCGGTTCATTATCTTCCGTTAATGAACGTTCGAACATACACGTACGTAGCTAGCGTTCATCTCGCGTTTTTTTTTTCGTTGCCATCTCGACTGACCAGTTTGGGTATATTATAACACACTTTAGTACCATTTCAACACATGTGATGAGTAGTTCTAAAATTCAGATACATAAGGAGTGTATGTGTGAATGAAATGAACACAGGGTGAAAAGTGAAGAACGAATGATCTGTCAGAGAGAAGCAGATGCCTTATATTTCTTGAAAGTTTTAGATGATGTGTGTGTATGCAATATACATGGTTGTATACACGAAATGGTATCTTTAAAAAAAGGTTTCCCCTAGAAATAGACTGTTTTTATCGTTACACACACTAGAGAAAGACAGTTTGTTACCCGAGTAACTATTTGTTTTCGCAAACGCGATATTTATAACGCTGTTAAAGTAATTTGCAATAAAAATAATTAAACTGGTTTAAGCATTCAAAATGGCAAATAATTTCTAGCAAATTGTAAAAAGGGAATATTACAACCTTTAATGTAATTGGAATGATTACTTTACTGATGCCAAACGTCTGAGAACAACTCTGATCCACCCACCTGCCTTAATTAAAACAGGTTGTAATTTAAGCATGAGCGTTTTACACCATTCGATACATTGAAAACCTGCTTATTTGCTTGTAAATAAGGGAGAGTTTTTTTATCAATAATGAATGGAAAAAGCACGTTTTTGGTGACAATACATTTTATTCATGCAAATTCTAGCTTTAAATTGGCGTCTTTTTCAATTTTTCTTTTCAATAAATATTTCTTAAAGCGACTGACTCACAGCTGGGCCAACGATGAAAAAAAAAGAAAATGTTCTTACTTCTTGAAATTTTAGCTGCAGTTGTGAAGAACATATTCAAACTAAGTTACAGATTCATTTTGTGATACAGACAAACATCAAAATATAAAGTTTTACACACTTTTATCGGTAAAAGATTTACCCCGATAGTCACGGGGTAGATACTTTAGTTAAAAGATTAATTTTGACGCAACCTGACAAGTGCGTGGCTCACTGGTCTAGGTGGTCGCTCTATATCTTACAGACCGAAAGGTCGTGGGTTCGAATCCTGGTTAAGTCAAAACTTTTTTTTTCAGTTTTCATGGTGTATAGAAGCATAATATTATGTTTTTTCATAGTATATTAAATGCTCTTAAATTTTAAAGAAAAAAAAATTTTCAGCAAAATTCTGTGAGTCAATCGCTTTAATGGTTGAAACATGACGGAAGTAGATTTTTCGGTTTTGAAAGCAAGTTTTTATCAACTTCATCATATTAGAGACATTAGTAATTTGGTGAATTAAGCTCGGTAAAAGCTGTAATCATTTTATCCTGTTATCAGTTTCATTTAAGAGCCTCTTCGTATTGACATAATAAAAGTATCCTAAAATAGATTTTTTTGGTCATATACTTACTTAATTACATTTGAAGTTCTGACTCATGCCTTCCACCGGCGCCGTTATTGTTTATTTAATCTGACAGATTATGATTCCAGTATATATTTGTCCCAAATGAACATGAAGATGAATAGATTAGTTATATTTGATTCTTCTTTGCAATTTGCAAATCTGTATACAGATTAATCTTCTCCAAACATCGCCAGAATCATTCTCGGACAGTCAGGGGATATTGGTTCCGCTACTCTCTATACAATATGCGGTATTAAATTGAGAGTGGGGGAATCAGTACCCTATGGGTGACTGACGATGTACGAGAATAGAAGGCGCTGATGAGGGGGTTGCTAGTACAAATCTTGCACATAGCCTTGATTATCAAAAGAGTGTAAGAATGTCATCCAAAATCGCTTTAAAAGTCACTGAATGCTGCTTATGTAACTTTCAAATAGAGATTGATTAATATTATTATAATTTACAGAAATGAATCACATATGTTCCCTTATAAAAAAAACATTATTAAGATTAATGTCATTTGACTTAATACCAACAGAATAGTTTCTAGAGATCAGAGCAAAGAGAGATTTACGTTTGAAACATGTTTTATTAAACAATTTTGTCCATTTTAGTTTAATTTTAGTTTTCAAACTTAACTTGAATATATTCTTGTCATTGATTATGTACCAGAATAAAATGGAGACTTAGAACAAAGCGACAGCTAACTAGAAGTTAAGAAGTCTAAGGCGTTTGAAAAATAAACGAAAAGTTAAGGCCTTTTTTTTCTTTCTTTTTTTTTTTTGGTTTGTTTGTTTGTTTTGTTTTTGTTTATGGGAAGATGCTTTGTCTTTTAATGTTTTCTAAATGTTTTGAATTGTTCATAATAAGGAACCATTTGAGCCGATGTACTAATGAGATGTATTTTATAGTCAATGATGTTGCAGAAAATAAGCGTTTTTGTCAATGTATTTGCTAATGAGACACAGTATTAGTGCGTATGTGCTTGGGTTATTGCTAATGTTTTTAAAGCAGCAGTGATCATGATATTTGGTGTGAGAGAAGCGAAAATGAGATATTTTAAATGAAATAACCGCTCTTTTCGGTATAAATTGTTAGCGCAATTGACAACAAAAGGGCTAAATATGTCGTGTTTTCGCGTTGACGGGGAAAAGGTCAAAAACAGGAAAATACGAAAAAGTCACCGTTTGTCGCCTTTTCACGTGTTTGACCTTTCGTCCCAAAAACGTTCTCATACGACATGGCAAAAATCAGCTCGATGCTTACAAAATGCAGCACGATACGTTAGCTCGCGCCTAAAAATAACGCGGTTTTACTTCTCAAAAGATATACATGAGGCCAAAGTGACCCTCAATATAAAAAATAATATCAGTTCTTACTGTTGTGCATTCTTTGAGAAAATGAAGGTCACAAATACTTTTAATATTTAATATATTTGTGCAAGAACTAAACCTCTGCCTTATTTATTTTTATTATTATTTCCCTTTTTCCCTTTTTGTATTTATTTTTTTTGTCCGGGGTAAAATTCAGTAACAATTGGGCGGACTTTGTTGACCCTTCACTCACAGATAGAGGAAGTGGAGAGAACAAGATCCATAACTCTGCCTGGCTTTTGGATTTCATTCTCTTTGTATTCTTATTTTTTTCCATTTTCTATCGCATTTCTCAAAATGTTTTCAGACCTTGTTACAAGGGACATAACTCTGCAAGGCTATTCCACATTATTTTTTTATCCTTTTGTCCTTTTTACACCCGGCGGGATCGACATTTGCCCGTGGGCATCTAGTTTTTCAGATTTTAGCTATACTTCATGCTCGTGAATTGTAACAGAGTTCGTTATTGGTCAGTAGCAATATTCCTAAGTTATCTTGAAGTCTACGAAATAGCGCATGTCTATGCAGCCTTTTCTGTCACTTTTGCTTATTGTAGCGTCTGCTTCACCGCTTCATTTTGTCATCATGACGTTAATTTGCTGCGAATGACAACTTTTTCTGTCTATAAAAAAATAAAGTCATTCCTTGATATATATCTAGCTATATCCACTAGATGGCGATAGTTTTTTTTAGTTTTCCTGGAAATAGTATTTCATTCACGAAACTGCGTGTGATATTACAACGAGATCAATTTTGGTCGTTGTCATCTTAATTCATATCTTTGATTTTACTTTCATTTAAATATTATTTTTTCTTACTGTTTCAAAACATCGATTTAACGCTAAAGAAACAGATATATGGTGTTTAACGCATTTGTTGACCATTTTGATAAGAAATATATATATTGTATTGAAACAGGCACGGTTATTATGAGGTTGTCGAAAAATCAATGTCGTTTTAGTGCTTTGCTGTTATACTGTATAAAGAGCCTTTTCTTATATTGTTTGTTTTTTATATGTTAACTATCATTCTCTGTTTACTTAATACCATCCCTTGTTCTGATTCACGCCTCCTTCGGCGCCGAAATTATTTATTAAATCTCAGAGGCACTGGTGCCAAAATGAACAAGAGGTAAATGGAATTCATCATCAGAATCTATTTGACCATTTGCCAAAATATGTGCAGACTCAAAAATCATTGCCATATTAGAAGGCTGTGATTAGTAGTAAGCAGTGTATGGATATCTCTGCACGGAACTTCAACTATAGTCAATAAAGTATACGCATATCTTTGCAAAGCGCAAAGCACTATACGCGAGCATCGCTTTAAATTGTAATGATCCTCTGAGATATTTAAGTCTTATATAGGTTGCGTTTCTTTCAGTTCTTTTTAAAATGTGTATCCTTTCTATAAAGAAGCAGTACACTTAGAAATTATGGAATTAAAGTTCAAAGGCAAATTTCTTAAATGTAAACCAATTATCAACTAACTAGTCGTTGAGAACACAGTCATCTCCCAAGATGTCTTTCGCTGTCTGTATAACTTTCAATATTTTCTTTGTACCATATAGTTTGTCTTTGTATATAAATATTTTTTTTTTATTTAAAGGTAACATTCTAGGTTTATAAAAATGTTCGACGCAGTGAAGTCGTTTCTATTTAAATTTTTTTAATCAAAACAGATCTTCAGGTATAAAAAGACGCTTATACTTTCCCTTTTACAAGTGTTTGTGTCATTTTCTGCCACACGACTCTCTTTTCTCAGACTAGAAAACGTGTCATTTCATACAATAGAAAGCAAAAACGAATGGACATTGCATCTCTTAAAATACATTCCATAAAATGTACACACGGGTATACAAGAATGTACCCAAAATGTTCGAAACATATTTTACGAAACATTAATTAAGGATTTAGGATGAACCAAAATCAACAGTGAAATTTGAAAACGTTTTAGGATAAGTTTTCCAGCTTATATACTTATCAAAGTTGTTTGTTTACTCGTATGAAAGCCCTTCTTAGAAAAAATCAAAGTAAAAGACATCTTGGCAATTACATGAATGTTGTAAATTTTCAACTTTTTTCTGGAATGCTTATTCACGACAGCAAAGACGGGTAAAGGATGAAATATTACGTCACCTTACAGAGACTCAAGATAATAAGCTGAAAATTGGTGTTAGTTTAATTTTGTGCTATATGTAATGCTGATGATGGTGATTGTGATAATAACCACGTTATTTATTTGTTAAGAAAGCACAACTATTATGGGATTATGTAAGGGCTACTTGGAATGGAACTTATTAAATAAGATACCATTTAATTTTCTTTTCTTTTACTCAGTCATATGAACAACATATTTGTAGCTGACAAACATGGGTTTTTGTATAATATAATAACAATTGACGGTATATACAACAAAATGCATCATTGACGATATCTCTATGACATGTTGATAAGATACAATGTAATAACATTGGCATTTTGGAACATCAGTTATTTAGAAGAAATCAGTGTTATAGTTAATCGTTTGTGATTATTATCTAATTCACTACTATACTATCAAAACGTTTTAGATGTCCAAATATAAAACATTAGCAAGTTTTTCAAAAGAGTGGGGCATATAGTTTTTGGTCTGTCTGTGTGTGTGTTGTTTGTCACAAAACTTAAACCTTGACCACAACACGAAAGTCCTTCCATCTACAGTCCCCAAACTTCACAGATGCATACACCTTGATGAGCTCTACCCGCAAGACCCACTCAGAGGTCACGGGTTAAAGGTCAAGGCCCCAGGGTGCATGGCGTTCATTCGAACGTAGCGCTTGTTTTTAGTTTAAGGTTTAAACATAAGACGCGTCGGTCAGTGGTAGTATCGCAGAAACTATTTTCTTAGATTTTGATTAAATGGGCAGACTTAGAACAAAGTTGGATTCATATCCAGTAACATCTTCTGAATAAAAGCAATTGCCTATCTGATCTGTCTTCATTCTTCAGTGGCTAATTTATGTGCAAAACGACGTAATTCTGATAGAGCAGTTAGATGACTATCATTTCTAACATTTGTTTTAGCAAATTTTGTCAAACATCTTGTTGACTGCAAAACCATGAGTACTTGTTTTATTAGCAAGTGATAGTTTCCATAGAAATAGACCCTAACCTAAAACCAGATATTTACTTAATAATGATATTTAGTTACGAGGATACCAATTATTCTGATGCAAGCATGGTGTAGGTAAATTATGTTACAGGAAATTAAAGTTAGAACAAGCGTCCAAAAGGTTTGCATATTAAACTGATTTGTTTTTGGTTTTCAAACAATCGAAATTTTTTAAAAGGTACAATGGACAGAGAACATAAGTGCGTTAAGCTTTCAGAGTAAAGAACGTTTCGATATACAACCTAGTGGCAGTATTTACGTTTCTTGAAATTACTTTGTTCTTACGTCTATTCCATTTCAGTTGTTACCATAAATAAACTTAATCTAGGCCTATCCTGAAAGTGTGTGTTATTTTGTCTTCAGCAAACAACTTCCCCGAGTTCATATGCTTATCCATTGCTCAACCCGCTTCTTCATTCCCTATTACCTATAGAAAGGAACAATATTTGCAAAGTGTGTCCATAGGGAACCAGAGGTAGACACGAGTCATGACTTTATCGTGCTGAGCAAGTTGCTAAAACAGAGTGTGGGTGGGGAGAAATATTATTGCCAGACAAATATGAATGAATAGTAAGAAACAGATGCTGAGTTAATTTATCTTATATTACTCATTTTGCTTTTTTGTATTTATTCTTTTCGTTTGCTTCGAAGAAAAATGGCAGCTCTGTTTGTAGAAAGCAAGATGGTTAATATTTTAAGTATAGTACTCAGAAGGAAAGATGAGGGTTTATAACTAAAGATGCATTGACATTTCAAAATGCTTTATGTCATAAAAAACAATACGTACAAGAATAACTTCAAGCTCAGACGCAGTCTCTTATTACAGTCAACGAAACGTTGTAAATTATTTACTAGGTAGCTTCCAAAATACATTGATATTCTGTATGCAGATTAGAAACATGCAATGGGAATTTGTACATAAAAAGTATGTTGTGGCATTTAAAATCTAGGGACATTAGTTTTATTACTTAAATACTTGTAGCAAACTTCGATACCATTAATTCGTTTTAGGAGTTATGCCGATTGTTGTTAAAATAAACCATATCCTCTAACTAATCACAGTAAATTGTACACAGTTGTCGAAGATGCTTAAAGGCTACCTCGTTCAACTTTTTTATACCATTCCGGCATATAATATTCTATTTTTCATATAAGTATATAGTAAAATGCAAATGTAGAAGTTCTCCTTTTACTAGCATTTAATTAGATGATTTTGTTGCAATATCACCTAAGGTATGTCAGTGTGCTGAAAAAAGCAAAATAGAACCCATTTTGCTTTCAAAAAAGGAGATCAGTTTTAGACTAAATTTTTCTAATCTAGTCTGGAAAAATTTTGCACGAAATTCGTTCGATATTTCACTAACTGTGAAAAAGTCTCAGACAAGGTACCAATTTCGTTAAATGATATGGAAATACATTATGAGGTACGAAACATATACTGAGGTTATACAAAAGCTGTAAGACCATTTGAAATTGTTCATCTTAAAAGATGCAACATTATCCCTGCATTGACTAATAAGAGTTCTGTTTTCCTACGTTCTTCTGCTCGTCTTTTGCCACCTCAAGTCAAAATGTTTGCTACTGTATGGTCAACAGAAGCCTTAGAATAATATAACTACTAGAAACACATTGTAAGAACGATTGGCATATGAAGGAAGTTGTCTGAGTGATTTTGAGTATCAAACACTGAATCTGTAAAATACTGTATGTTTTAGCTTTGCTAGAGAAATGTTATCTTAAATGTGAAGAGCAGCACAAAGTTGAGCCTATGTCCCAGGATAACACTTGCTAGACAGAATACATCATCTCATGTTTGTTAACCATCTATAGTAAATGCTTAGGTGTGTGCCTAGGTATCATAACAAAAGTAAAAACATGTTTAAAAAGATGTTGATGTACAGTCAATCATGGTTTAACCAAAAATAATGGAGATAAGGAGTAATTGTCACGTTAGAAGTGAGTTTTGGAGAATCGAATGCCTGGCCCAGTAAATAATCGGCAATTTGAATGTCAGAAATGTTTTGTTGCGAGGCAATTTGATGATGCTTAAAATAGAATCTTGTTTCATTGTGTCGAATATCCTGTCCAGAAAGTTCAATATTTCTTGTTTTACTGACATGTTTAATAGAAATTAGAACTTTAATTATTTGTGCAGAAAAATGAGGTCATAATTCCTATTTGTTTTTTTTTTGTGATTTCTGATTATTTGATCATGTTTCTTAGTTATGTATTACATCTGCCCAAGAGTTATATTGATTTGTTTTTTGTATCAGTTTTGTTGCCCATTTATATTTTAAAGATATTATTGACTTGTTAAGTTGTAAGCTTACCTAAACATTTTTATGTTTAGTAACAGGCAATATTAAAAAGGCTTTTTTTAATAAGTTACACCTCACCTCATTTGGATTATCTCGGATCTGTCATTGTACCTTCAGTTGCTTGCATGAGCCTCTTTTGTTCTGAAATACAGTGAATTATCTTTTTATTAAGTCCTGCCATGATTTATTTTCTGTTTAAATGTTTTCCAGTTATTTTTATATTTAATTAATGACTTTAAAACATTATTTTCGCTTTACTCTTTTAGTTTAACCCTATGCAGAAATACTACTTATTTCAAAGAGGAAATTTTATGCTTTCATTTGCCTTTTTACCTAAGATTTGATCATTATATATCCGTTTGATTTGACTGTGTTGCTGCTATTCAATTTTCCTCCCCATTTCCAAAGATTCCTTGTTCATCTGATGGATAAATTCAAAAGCACTTGCCCAAAGATACGCGATATTTAAATAATGTGAAAAATGTCATTATGAAATAAAAGTATGCAAGTAAAATATCCAAATTAACAATGACGTTTAGTGGTTCAGATGAGTTGCTGGAGCACGTGTACACTGTACATGTGTATCATATACATTTGTAAAGCTATCATTATGTAATGTCGACAAATATACATACAGTGGGAACAGACTTATTTGTAAGTCTATCAATATGGTAATTGATTGTATTTTTTCTTTTCTACAGAGCTCTAAGCGCAACAAAAGCTATGTTGCCATTTGACCTTTCTGATATTGCACCAATTTTACAGAAATTGCTGCTCATTTACACCTAATTACAACTTATACTGTGTGAAGGACCTCACTGCTTAGTATATTTTTAGTGCATGGTTATATGATAACCTCAGAGATTAGTACATGTTATGCAAACATTTTTGTGTGCATCTTTGTTGTTGTATTCTATTGGTTATTGTACGCGTATATGAGCTGGAGATTATGTTATATCCTCCAAGATTTATCACTGCGTTCTTGTTTAAAAAGGTAGGTTAAGTTTAAGACCAGAAAATCTAAGATAAACAATAATTGTACAAAGGCAAGTTATTAAAATGTTTTCGGCGTAGCTGTATTAAAGTCGATTTTGAACTTCATTTGTAACGAATGCAAATATCTGATACAATTGTCAGCTGAAGAAGGAAGTTTGCAATTGGTTAAAATAGTAATATTATGAATTGTTAGTTTAATTGCCTGAAAATAATGCAATAATGATAACATTGATACATGCGTTAATTAGATATCAAAGCAATTTAACCATGAAAAAATACTGTAAACTGAATAAGTATGAAGTGAATATTACTAAAATTTCATTTATGTTAGTGAAAATGATATTGACACTTTTAGAATTAAACTCACATGTTTTGTTTACAGCCTAAAGTGTCATGGACAGATGACATTCGCTTTTATTTGCCAATGTCTGAAAACTATACACTTATGTGATATTAATTGTGTACCGCATCTATGCCCATTATAATCTCTAAAGATATTTCTTGTTTAAATATTGACAAATTCTCTTTTGTAACGAAACGAAAAGCGATTACACCTTCTAGAAGTTCCTTGTCGAACAGATAAGCATTTTATACTTACTGTGGATGTTGACGTTATGATGATGAAATGTTTTTACCAGTTAGGGTCACGTCAATAGAATAAGCTCCCCATGTCGACATTGTCATGATGCAGTCACCATATCACCTTTATTCATAGCTCTAGAAAGTTTTATCTTTTTGTGAATCAGCACTGAATTATTAGTACCCAAGGCAGATATATTTCATTCAAGTTGGCCATGTTATTTCCACTGGGAACCTAAAGCTGAAAAACACATCCTCATAATAGTGCTGCTTCCGACATAAAACATATTCCCTTTTTAAATAATGCCTGGTCAGGATAAATAATTGATGATTTCTGAATACTGTTGGAACTCGCTAGCACCATGAGTAATGGTATGAAAAAAGAAACAATTTAAATAAAATGAGGCGCTACAAAAGTAAATAAAATTATATTTGAATAGCATTTCAGACAGGAAGTCACTTATAATAAACAAATACTACGGCTATAATTGTCAAGTAAAATAGATGCACTTCAGTTTAGGTTGTTGTTGTCGTTGTGGTTGCAAAATTTGATTAACATATCAACAGATCGAAACTTTCCTTGTGTCGCTAAAAACATTTCTTGGAACGCTTTTCTTCAATTTGTAAGGTGCGTGACGTGTTTTTATTCAAATGAGCAAACTTACATAAACTGAGATTTGTTTTTGTTGAATTACGTAGCTACAGAAAATGAGCATTCAGTAATATCTGTGTTAACACATAAGTGCCGCTTTTGTATTAGAAAAGGAAAGGTACCAACATATTCACAAAACGTCAGTCATCTGGTGCCTTGTTCAAATAGCTTCTGTGTGAGAAATCTGCTGTTCACGTAATTGCCGCTTGCGTGTCAAAATAAAGCCATTAACTGCTAGTACATGTACCGTTCTCCTAGCTTCTATTAAAGCTGTGCATGTTTGAACGAAATGAATCTTGCCATGTTCTTCAGCTTTCTATATAGTACGCACATTATATAATAGAAAGATCTGTATCTCCAATAAAAGGTGGATTGCAGATCTGTTTTAAAGTTAGATATTTTTCGGAGACATAATAAAAATGCATCTACTTCTATACTTTTAAATCCATTCTAAATGAGCACTTTTGTCTTTTACTGAATTGCAGAAACAACTGTAATTTAAGAAATTGCAACACAATCAGTTCTGAAACAGGTAAGCAGTATGGTGACCTAGAATATAAATACTGACTATTTTGAACGCGTGTAATGTCTTCATCCTGTTATTTGGAGGGTTTTCGTTTTTGTTTGTTTGTTTGTGTGATTTTTTTAGGGAACGCTTTGACAATATACATACAATTTTGTTGTTGGTGTTGTTGTTTCTTGGAAACGCTTTGACAATATAATACAATATTTATATTACATTATTCATTTGAATGAATGAATGAATGAATGAATGAATGAATGAATAGAAAAAAGTCAAGATTTGCAAGTTAATCAATAAGCCTCTTAAATATTGCTTATCTTCTCCATGAGAAGTTTTTGGCCAACATATCTGCATTAATTTTGCGTACAAATTGGTAAATTATACTTTCTTATTATAAGAAAACTACGAGAAATATAGTAAGTAGTGATGCAATTTCAAAGGTAAGTAATGTATGAAAAACAGTAACAGCTAGACAAGTGTAAAATCAAATACTGAACATTGAAGAAGATATGACGAGACATTAGTTAAAGTAACAAGGATACTCAGTCATTTTGTCAAGTAAAGTGTTATAAGAAGGTATTGGAATGTATAGAATTGGTCCCAAGAGACATTGAACTAGACATCACCTGACCTTTGTTAACGTTCCGTTGTGACTGTGTAGATATAAGTAAAACTGAAGCTAGTAGACGCCAGTACATGTAATATCTTACTTATTTTTTATGAAATAAAAAGGGGGTGAACGGTTTATGACATCTAGACAAAGAGATTGGAGAAGTGCATGCAAGCGGTTGAACGAAATTGTGGAAGCGAAAACATTATTTATAGAATGTAATATAAGTCAGTTATATATAAGCCATTGCGTTTTGATAGCGATTTACCAAGCCTGCAAATTTAGTTTTACAATTATGTGCAAGATTCTAAATTATTTGTTTCCGCTTGTATTTCTTTTGAATCAAAGTGATAAATTTAATGTTTTAAAATTCTTAAAGATTTGAATAGTATATTTGTTATCTTAGCTGTTACGAAAAAAATGAAATCACGATGACATTGCACCAATCAATCAATTAATTAATTAGTTGTCTGAATAACCAAGGCAGATTGCTTCCATTGTAAACATGACATTTAGTTCAAATACATAAAAATTTCTGTTATACTGCATATATTTGTAAATAATTAAACAATCGTAACTGCTGATTCAATGAGATGTATTCACTTTATTTATTAGTCTTTTGATAGTAATTGTAGCAATTACTTGATGATCGTATCGGCAACGACCTTTTCAATGTCCTCACAGAATGTACTGTATGCAAACATAAAAGCATTGTTTCTGGTTGACCTAATGTTGTTTCCTCAGTAAAATAATATTATATGTCACATTAACATTTATACAATGCTTTCCTAGTCGATGATGTTGCCAATATCATTCAACGGTATTTATTCTTAAGAGTCAGTAGCTTACATAATGTTTTTTTGTCCGCTTGTCTGTCCGCTTTGTATGCGTGTTTGTATACATTTTTAAACACGAAATTAATAATATAAGATGGCTGCCTAAAATTTAATTTACGTCAGTCTTTTGTCACTGTCTTTCTATTGTTCGTTTCTTCTGTATGTTAAATATCTATGAGTCAACTATATTAAGTCAGTAAATGCTAACCTTAATTTATATTCAGGAATGAGTATGACAGATAAGCTTTGATAAATCTAGATGCTGCATGCTTAGTATAAAACGTATGCTGCTTTCAGTTTAGCGCTTGATACGGGTAAATTACGGTTGACTTCCCGGGATACTGTCTCAAAATTCAAGCGTCGGAATATTTGCAAGGCATAAAACAAAAAAAAAGATTGATATATGTGTATGTATGACGCTTGGAACATGATTGAACTATTATGTTTCTGTCACATCACTTGTTAGCCCATGTTTATGTATAGGACACCATATTATGTATTGGTCTAATGCGTTTTATGCCTCCTTCATAAATTGACATTAAAAGCTCAGTCTAAACCTTTTAAGGCATATCAACTGCAAAATCACTTCAACGTGAAAGTTGTGCGCTAGACTGATAGAAAATATATGAACAACATTATTACGAACTTGGTGAAGAGAAAATGTTTTGCTGGTTAGTATAGATTTCTGATGGAAGTGAGTATCTGGATCCAACGTTTCTTGAATCAGCAAAATGTTTGTATTTAAATTTGAACAAGATAATAAATTGCAGTGGACAGGTCATAAAGTGGTTTCATAGTTTTAAGGGAAAAAAAGTATACATATTTTGTAACATAAACAAGAAATATCTTTTTTAAAACAGTGCGGCAATGATACAGTATAAATAAATGCCCCATAAGTATCCTCATAGTTTTTGGACATTGGTATGTCTGGAACGCGACATAATCGAATATCCTATTTCCAGAACAGTTGAGGTTATAAACAAAAAAGTTGAGTTTAATATATCATTTTCAGTGAGATAAATTAAATAGTTATAAATATTTAGTCATATATTTGTTATATATTTATTCCGTTTAGGACAATTTTTTCATGGTTAAAACGTTTTGATTTCGAATTTACAACTGTATCAATGATACTATTGTAGTATTTCCAGAGCCGCCATTAAAACTAAAATTACCTATTGCAATAACATTTCTGAACAAAAGCACTTTAAACCAATGGCAAACTTCCTTCTTCATTTGACGATTTGGTATCATTTATTCTAAATGTAGGTCAAAATCAGTTTTAATACAACTACCCCGAAAAACAAATAAATGTAAAAAATTAACATAAAAGTGCGATTCGAAATGCAATAGTATACTTACTTTCAGTATAAAAACATTAAGTATTAAGGGACAAGCCCTAAAATTAATACGCTGCATATCTATTGTATTGGCTTATCCTTAAAAACATAAAAAATGCTTAATAATTTAAAGGAGAAAATATGTTGAAAATGTCTTAAAGCTTTAAAAAAAACAAAGTGTTCTGTTGAAATAAACGAATATACTGTCCATCCAGAAAAGGAACAATAACAACTATCTATATAAAAATAATACATTGTGTTAAATCCGTTTAATTTAACTAATTAAATTAGAAGTTCTTACAGAGACTGACATCGTGTAATTATTCTTCCAAAATCATTCAAAATGTTCATTATTATTTTTTTTTTTTGTTAAGAAAATGGAATGCTCCAGGTTTAAGTGTTTGCTTCTTTAAAACGCCAAAATATGCTTACTTTGCACTATTAGAAATATTGTACAGCTAGCGACCCTCTCACTGTTAAGCTTTGTTCAAACAATTTAACAACCTGCTGTGAGAATTCTGTTTTGAGAATGAACCAGATTAATTGCCTCTTGCATGTGGTTAGTTTAAACATATTTTATTCCCAAATATATACAAATTACACATACTAAGATAACTAATATATATCTAAAAGGAAAAGGATAAGAATGAAAGACAATACTGTCTTATATAATTCTTCTCCCTTGCATTTGGTTGGATTGTTATTAACAAACGAGTACATCAGATATTTTACTTGCTGGCAGACATCAATAAAATAATACATAACGCGATACAGGAGGCTTGACATATTTTACAGTTTCATTTTACTTTAAATAATTAGCTGTATCAGGGATTTTTTCTAATAATTCCGAGCTGATTTTTTCACAATTTCTTTGCCCAATGCACGTCTTATATCATCTAAAAAATGACCTCACTATGTATGTTGATATAAACAAATGGCCATATTAATATTTATCGAAATTCGTGTAAAGTAACAACCTCTTGACACATTTGTTACGACGATATAATAAAATATTTTTTTTTTTCAAAAGACAAATTTATATCTGCTTCCCGCAGGAGGTACGTCTGTCTGTATCACTGCTTTGGTGTTGATTTATTTCTTGCATGACAGCGTTTAAGTCCCAAGTTCACAATTACAAGTAGTTCTTGTTTTACCAAGAGAGATGTTTTACTGGCGGGAATGATCTTTGTTTATACCAAAATCGTTCCTAACTTTGCCTTTAGATCAGTGAACATATAAAAAATATATATTGCAATATTTTTTAAATGATCATACAAAAAATGTAGGAAAGGCCTTTTAATGATGAAATGATTTGGATACGAAAGACAGATTTGTCTACATTTTTAGCTCACCTGTCACGCAGTGACAGAGTGAGCTATTAGGATACCCTTGTGTCCGGCGTCCGTCGTCCGTCCGTCGTCCGTCGTCAACATTTTCTTTAAATGACATCTCCTCCTAAACCCCTGGCCCAATTTTAAAATAACTTCATACTAATGGTCCTTAGATGTCCCTTTACCAAGTTTGCTCAAATGGTTCCGGTCCAATGCACAATATGGCTGTGAGGCCCTAAAAGGTGTTTTTAAAATGGAAATTTCAAAAATCTTCTTGTCTGAAATAACAAGGCCCAGAGCTTTCATATTTGGTATGAAGCATCATCTAGGGGACCTCTGTCAAGTTTGCTCAAATCATGACTTCCGGGGTCAAACTGGTTCAGCCCCGGGGGTAAATAGATTTTACTTAGAATTTATATAGGAAAAACTTCAAAAATCTTCTTCTCCAGAACCACAAAGCCTGGCGCTTAGATATTTTGCATGTAGCATTAACTAGTAGACTTCTACCAAGTTTGCTCAAATCATGATCCCCGGGGTCAAGTTGATCCCGCCCGGGGGTCAGTTAATTTTATATAGAGTTTATATAGGAAAAACTTCAAAAATCTTCTTCTCCAGAACCACAAAGGCTAGAGCTTAGATATTTTGCATGTAGCATAACCAAGTAGACCTTAACCAAGTTTGCTCAAATCATGATCCCCGGGGTCAGATTGACCCCGCCCCGGGGGTCAATTGATTTTATATAGAGTTTATATAGGAAAAACTTCAAAAATCTTCTTCTCCAGAACCACAAAGCCTGGAGCTTAGATATTTTGCATGTAGCATTACCTAGTAGACTTCTACCAAGTTTGCTCAAATCATGATCCCCGGGGTCAAGTTGACCCCGCCCGGGGGTCAATTGATTTTATATAGAGTTTATATAGGAAAAACTTCAAAAATCTTCTTCTCCAGAACCACAAAGCCTGGAGCTTAGATATTTTGCATGTAGCATTACCTAGTAGACCTTTACCAAGTTTGCTTAAATCATGATCCCCGGGGTCAAATTGACCCCGCCCCATAGTCAATTCATTTTATATATAGTTTATATAGGAAAAACTTCAAAAATCTTCTTCTCCAGAACTGCAGGCCTGGAGCTTAGATATTTTGCATGTAGCATTAACTAGTAGACTTCTACCAAGTTTGCTCAAATCATGATCCCCGGGGTCAAATTGACCCCGCCTGGGGGTCAGTTGATTTTATATAGAGTTTATATAGGAAAAACTTCAAAAAATCTTCTACTCCAGAACCAGAAAGCCTAGAGCTTAGAAATTTTGCATGTAGCATGACCTAGTAGACCTTTACCAAGTTTGCTCAAATCATGATCCCCGGGGTCAAATTGACCCCGCCCCATAGTCAATTCATTTTATATATAGTTTATATAGCCATCTGATCTTAGTCTGCAAAGTTTGCTTCGGTCTTCCCAACTGCTGAGTTCAGTACGTACAGTCCATGGTCTGTGGATCACCTATCTTGTGTGTCATAACGTGCTCTCAAATTCTGTACTGGTACAGAATTTACCAACACAGGTTAACTGCATACCATTATGTAACTTAAATACTGTCTCAAAATAGCATATACCCTAACACAAAAGTCACTTCTAGACTGTACATTTCTGAAGGAAACTACCTTCAGCCAAAATGAAAACATTACACCTGTTTCAGATATCCATATTTCAATTTGTACTTCATACAATAGTTTCATGTTAACTTACAAAGAAAGAAAAATGTATCGAAAGTCTAATGACTTTGAAATGTTAACATTTTCCATGTATTTATCATCTAGACGAAATGAGGTAAACTGGAAATTATTAAAACAGTTCATGTAAAGTTAAAACTTCACCAATCAGCAAGTGTGGACACATGCCCTTCTTTCACCAATTCTCTCCTCATTATGTCTACAATATCGTTTCATGGTCTATCAGGTGAGCGATTCAGGGCCATCATGGCCCTCTTGTTTAGAGTTAATGGAACTTGAGTGGATCATTATCTTATCATAAAATTTTTATCAGTAAAATCAGTGTGATACTGGCATTTTGAACTCTTAGATCTGGATATTGGGTGATTTGAGCTGGACCTTTAAAATAAATTGCAAATATATATGTTACAGTTTGTTTATGTAAATATTTCCATGCGTCTTTCATATCTAAAACAGATGCTATGTTTAAGTAAATGAAACACGCTATCTAATCTACATTTACCATTGTTCTGCATTTCTATGCAATACAAACAGTTGTAAAAGAAGTATCAAAAATACGGTAGTGAAAAACAAGTGTTAGTTTCAGTAAAACTCACTTTTCACATTTAGCAATATATATATACTCCTCACAAAAAGTCCAGCAACAAAATCATTTCTTTCTCGTTTTGGTCCTGTGACACGTATATTCACATAAGTGTACATGTGAAGAAAAACACGTGATCATTGCAACCTAACACCGTTAACACTCATCACAAGATGCACGTGCAAAACGAGAAGTCAGCACTTGATGTGTTAGGTATTATTTCACGTTTTTCTATTGGTCAAATCAGACTGTGCAGACTGAGTTTCGTTTTATGCTTCGTCATTGCACTCATTAAAAGAAAACCCAGGCTAGTTTCTGTATAGTTTTTACTAGTGACAATGGTTCGGCGAGTTTTGAGAGAAGTTGAGTTGGCTCATGCCATTGGAATGCTTCAGGGTGGTGTTTCCCAGAGTGACGTTGCTAGGCAGCTCGGCGTCCACAGAAGCGTCATCCTCAGGATCTTTCAACGCTTCCAGGCAACTGGACAATTCTTGGCAAGGTCAAGAAGTGGTCGTCCGAGGGCTACAACCCAACGAGAGGATCGGTACTTTGTCACTTCTGCAAGGCGCCAACGCTTTGTGACCGCCAGAAGACTGCAATCCAACCTGGAATCTGCCACTGGAACCAGAGTTTCCACTTTAAACTGTGCGGAACAGGCTTCACCAGGCTGACTTCCGTTCACACCGACCAGCACAACGGGTCCACCTGAGTCAGCGTCAACGTCAGACTCGTCTTAACTGGGCTCGCCAACATGCAAATTGGAGGCTGAATCAGTGGAGAAGAGTTCTTTTTTACTGATGAGTCCAGATTCAGTTTGGATTTCAATGATGGGCGTCAGGAAGTTTGGAGACAGCCAGGGGAACGATTTGCGGCTTGTGCCATTGCAGAACACGACCGTTATGGGGGCGGCAGTTTGATGGTTTGGGAAGGCATCTGGGCTGGAGGACGTACAGATCTTGTGCTGTTCCTGAGAGGTACGCTGAATGCTGAACGCTACTTAAATGACGTCATCAGGCCTCAAGTGATTCCCCCAAATGAGGAGACTTGGTGATGAATACCTTTTCATGGATGATAATGCGCCATGTCACAGAGCACAAGTCATTCAAAATGAACTGAACGACAACAATGTCGCTCGCCTTCATTGGCCAGCCAGTTCCCCAGACCTGAACCCCATCGAGCACGTGTGGGACATTCTTGGGCGAGCTGTTTATGTCATGCCTGTCCGTCCCCACACTCTGGATCCCCTTGAAGTAGCCCTTGTGAGGGAGTGGAGAGCCATCCCACAGAACCAGCTGGACCGCTTAATTGCCTCGCTGCCACGCCGCATTCAGGGCTGCATTGGTGCTAACGGGGTCACACACGCTATTGATAATGGTTTCGCGTGTTTTTTACCTGAAGTGTTTGAAATTTGCGTTGGCTGTTTACATTTTACAACACCTGTTTTCCATGTGCCTTACTTTTTGTGAACAGTATCGTGAGATCGGAATGGATTTCCAAGATGCTTTGTTTAATTTCACTTGATGTAATGTTAAAGATTCTTTGTGCACCTATTCATTTATTATTAAGGTCTCATTGAAAATTGTTCACAGTTTAAATAATGGTTGCTTGACTTTTTGTGAGGAGTATATATATGTGCATTACAAGCAGCTGCACTACGGAACAAAAGAAATATCAATCACACTGCTCCGGAAAAAATATGCTACATTTTAATGTTTGTAACATTTGCAAGCAAGTTTTGCTGTTCAAGGCTACTACGGTATAATTTTGATAGATCATTGGTTAAGCTGGATGATACACTTCAGAATGGTATGTATCGTAGGCATACATGGTATAAAAATCTATATAAATATTGTATTCAACACCATGTACAAATGTAAAGTAATTATTTGCAGCTGTTGCATGTTTTTTGTTCTATTTCTGAACAAGAAATCATTTCGATATGTCACTAAATTTCAAGTTACTTTTTTCCTTAAATGATATGGAAGGAAACGCCTAATGATATGTGATACACACATACAGTGTGATATAATGAGACTATACCAGAGCTGTATTGTCATTGAAAATATATCGACATATAGATGTAAAATTATCCTAAAATCTTTAGTTCCTGTTTTAACGAATGAAAGTTTTGCTGTTCGGCGTAGCTGTATTAAAATCGATTTTGTCCTACAATTGTAACGAATGAAACTGTTAGATGCAAAATCTTCAGCTGAAAAGGAAGTTTGTCATTGGTTAAAAGTATTGCTGTTATCGAATTTTAGGGCAGACTTCGTAATTGTTGGTTTAATTGCTTCTGAAAATTGTGCAGTAATAATAACATTAATACAATCGATAATTCAATATCAAGAGGTTCTAACCATAAAAAAAATATACTTAATAGAATAAATACATAATAAAGATGACTAAAATATAATTTACTGAACATGATATAGACTCTATTAGCCTTAAACTCAGCATTTTTATAGCTTAAACTGTTATGGATATAGGACATTCGATAACCAGACGCCTTAAATGTTTTTAGTCCAAAAACTATACTCTAATGGGTCATTAAGTTTGTAATATATCTACCATGTCTACGCCGATCATCTTTATTTAAGATATTTCTTGTTATGTAATGAGTTCTCGTGTGTTTTCAACTGCTCGCCTTTTGCCACCGCGTCATTTTTTTGTTACTCTATGGTCGTCACCAGAAGCCTTAGAACAACATAACAACTCTCATGCGTTTTCTAGAAACACATTTTAACAACGACAGACATATGAAGGAAACGTTTCAGAATATGGACTAAAGAGGTATAAGATAAGTGTTCTGAGTGATTCTGAATATCAGTCAAAACATTCTGTGTTTCTAGTATGTTTTAACTTTGCAAGTGGAATTGGATCTTACATGTGAAGAGCAGCGCTAAGTATAGTCTAGGTCCCAGCAGAACATTTTCTAGACAGAATACATCATCTCATTTTTGTTAACCATCTATAGTAAATGCTTAGGTGTGTGCTTAGTTATCATAACAAAAGTAAAAACGTGTTTAAAAAGATGTTGATGTACAGTAACTTTTGGTTTTTCCAAATATAATGGAGATAAGGAGAGTATGTCACGTTAGAAGTGAGTTGGAGAATCGCATGCCAGCAAACGATTGACAATTTGAATGTCAGAAAAGTTTTATTGCGAGGAAATTTGATGATGGTTACAATGAAATCCTGTTTTATTATAAAGGTAAAGTGCTTGTTTATTATAGTTTCACCTATACTGAAAGGGCCTGTCTTTCGGGCCTATGAAATACCTCTATAAGTGTACACATTTACTCCCCGTTCCTTATCTTGTGTACAAGGCACCTGGCTGACAAGCATGTCCTGTCATGAAGTACAAAAATGTGTTAAAATGTTTACCAGTGATTTTGATATTAAACTGTAACTTTGAAACATTACCTTCATTTTACCATTTTAGTCGAGTTCCGTGCAGAATAACTACATAGTTCAAAGAAGAGCATTCATGCTTTTATGTGACTCTTTACCTGTAGGTTGCATGTTCAGAATATATCGGTTTATTTTCACTGTGCTCTGCTATCCATTCTTCCTCTCCATTTCCAAAAATCCCTAGTTCATTTGCTGGATAAATTCATAGGTACTTGAATAACGTGGAAAAAACATGTCAGTATTAAATAAAGATGTGCAAGAAAAAATATCAATTAACAAATCGACGTTTACTGGAGACATTACTGGAGACATTTATACAGTTCAGTTCAGTTGCTGGAACACGTGAACACTGTATACATGTATCATATACAATTATAAAGCTCTTGAAGGTTTTATCTTTTTGTGAGTCAGCACTGAATCTGTATACATGTATCATATACAATTATAAAGCTCTTGAAGGTTTTATCTTTTTGTGAGTCAGCACTGAATTGTTAGTACCCAAGGCAGTAATATGTTATTTAAGTTGGACATGTCATTTAAACTGAGAGCCTAAAGCTGAAACAGCATCCTCATTATAGTGCTGCCTCCGACATAAAACATATTCCCTTTTTTAAAAATAATGCTGGGTCAGGATAAATAAATGATGATTTCTGAATACTGTTGGAACTTGCCAGAACCATGAGTAATTGGTCTGAAATTTGTTTTAATAAAATGAGGCGCTACAAGAATAAAATAAAATTATATTTATATAGCATATTGAACAACAAGTCACTTATAAAAAAAAATAAAAAAAAAACAAATACCACGGATGTTCTTGTAAAGTTTAATAGGTACACTTCAGTTAATGTTGTTGCTTTATTTATATTGCAAAATTTGATTGTTACATCAACAGATCGAAACTTTCATTTTGACGTCAAAAACATTTCTTGGAACGGATTTCTTCGATTTGTAAGGTACGTGACAATTTAAATTCAAACGAGCAAACTTAGATATAAACAGGAGTTGTTTTGTTGAAATTATATACAGAAAAAAAGCGTCTAATACTATCTATTTTAACAAATAACTGCCGCTTTTCTATGAGAAAAATGAAAGGCACCAAAATATTCACAGAACGTCAGTCATTTGGTGCCTTGTTCAAATAGCTTCTACCTTATGTAAGAAATATGTTGTTAACGTAATTGCCGCTTGCGTGTCAAAATATAGCCATTAACTGCTAGTACATGTGTCGTTCTCCATTAAAGCTGTGCATGTTTGAAAGAAATGAATGTTGTATTGTTCTTTAGACTTATATTTATTATGATATTTGATTTGGAAAGGCATTGACAATATGCAATGTTTACATTCTTCTGGAAATTCGTTATATCCCTTTGAATGAATGAATGAATCAATCAATCAATCAATCAATCAATCAATCAATACAAAAAAAGTTTTGAAAATTGATCTTTAGATAGAATTATGTTAAAATAAAAATATTTTTTCAGTGATAATTAATAGAAGGGTTTGCAAATTAATCGACAAGCCTCTTAGATAATGCAAAGGTTCTTGTGACGGCATATCTGCATTTATGTACAATTTGGTAAATTACACTTTCTTATTATATGAGAACGACAGGCAATGTTGTAAGTAGTGAGACTAATAAAAGGAAAAGAAATATATCAAAAACAGTAACATCTAGTATTTAAATATCATACATATAAAATCAAATATTGAACATGGTGTGACTTTAGATCAAACAACCAGGATACTCAGTGATTTTGTCGAATAAAATACCAGAAGGAGTTGGAAGCTATAGAATTGATCCCAAAGGACAGAGAACCAGATATTACTTGACCTTTGTGATTATAGAAATGAAATAAGTCGCCAGTACAGGCAATTACTTATTGTTTACGAAATACAACGGAGGCTAACGGTTTATGACAACTAGACAAAAAAATGAAGAAGTGCATGCAAGCGGTTGAACGAAAGCGTGGAAGCGAAAACATTATGATTAAAATGTAAAAGAAATCATTTATATATGAGAAATTTCGTTTTAATGTCGTTTTTACCAGTCCTTGTATGTCTTTCGAAACAAAATGTTATATATAAGGTTTTAAAACTTTTAGTAGATTTGAATAGCATATTTGTTTTGTTAGCTGTTACGTAACAATGAAATTACGACGACAGTGCACTAGTTTAACTAGTTGTCTGAATAACCAAGGAAGATCGCTTCAATTATAAACAAGACATTTAGTCCAAATACATAAATTCAAGCAAGCTTTGTCATACTAAGTAACTGTTGATTCAATGAGATGTATAAACTTTATTTATAAGTCGTTTGATAGAAATTGTAGCAATTAACTGATGAACGTATCGGCAACGAGCCTTTCGGTTTTCTCACAGCATGTACTGTATGCAATTAATACATAAAAGCATTATTTCTGCTTGACTTAATGTTGTTTTCACACTAAAACATAAACGGCAATTTAACATACCGCCAATGTCAAGCAGTTGCTTTTGAAATTCAAAGTCAGAAGCTTACATAAACATTTCAATACCTTGTGTTTTGTATTTTACCGTCAACTACTCTTTTCGCTTTGTATGCCGTCTTTGTATGTATTTTACGGATGTATTGTCTAAATAAATATGAAATTAATGATAAAAGGTTTCTGCCTTAAATATGATATACACACCAGTCTTTTGTCATAGTCCTGCTATAACTTGTTTTCTGCTTTGTGTTAAATGTTAATTATGTTAAATTAAAAAAAAGGAGCGTGACAGTAAATCTGCTAATAAAGCTAAATGTTGCATTCTTATTATATATTATAAAATAAATATATATATTATAAAACGCATGCTACTGGAATTTGGTAAATTACGGTTGACTTTCCGGGAGACTGACGTTGGAATATTTGCAAGGCATGAAACAAAAATAGATTGATATACATGTATGTGCATGTATGACGCGTGGAACAAGAAAGCAGTATTATGTTTCTGTCACATAACTTGTTAATCTATGTTTTTGTACCGGACACCGTATTATGTATTGTCTTTTGCGTTTTAGGACTCTTACAAAAAATGGGAATATATTTTAAAGACATGTCAACTGAAAAATCGCATTAAAGTGACAGTTGTTCATTAGACCGAACGAAAATATATGAATGACTTTTTGTATATGGATCAATTTAATAACATAAGAGGGAAGTGTTGGGCACAACAATTACATAACATACTAAATGATATTGGTTTTTCATATCTTATAAATGTTGACAATAGCACAATAGATTTTCTTATCATTTTTCATTGTTAAAACAGCGATAAAGCGATAAATATCCACAAGACTGGCATCGTATTATAAGCACATCCCCTAAATTGGATTACTATAAACAATTTAAATCAGTCTTTGGTTATGAACAATATTTGTCTGTTATATTGAACGATGAACATCGCAAACAAATGTCCCTTTTTAGACTAGGTTCACATCTGTTATAAATTGAAACTGGAAGATACCACGGGGTTATTAGAGAAAATAGAACGTGTAAGCTCTGTAACATGAATGCTGTTGAGTCTGAATATCACTTTCTACTTTGTTGTCCATTTTAAGTATTATAAGAAAGAAATACATAAAACATGCATCTTTTCCTACAGTAAATAAACTTGTGATTTAATGTCATCCAATAAAAAGACTGTTTTGTTAAATATATTAAGTAAATTAATTTACTATGCATCTGAATATCGTAACAAATCACTTGAAGATTTAAATACTGGAATTAAGGATGTCGATCCAAAATTTCTTGAATCAGCAAAATGTTTATATCAAGATGATACATGCCTAAAGAACAATATAACATTCATTTCGTTCAAACATGCACAGCTTTAATGGAGAACGACACATGTACTAGCAGTTTATGGCTATATTTTGACACGCAAGCGGCAATTACGTTAACAACAGATCTCTCACAAGGTAGAAGCTATTTGAATATGGCACTAAATGACTGACGTTTTGTGAATATTTTGGTGCCTTTCATTTTTTTCATAGAAAAGCGGCAGTTATTTGTTAAAACAGATAGTTAACTGGTCATAAAATGGCTTCATAGTTTTAAGAGAAAAAAGTATATTTAGTAACTTAAAAAAACAACAACAACAAATAATTGTGGCAAGTTAACAAACAAGTGCGATTCGAAAAGCTATAGTATTAAAACATTTTTGTTTGAAGGGACATACCCTTAAATTAATCGATGATACACTGCATATTTATCCATCCAAAAATGGAACAACAACAATTGTCTATGTAAAAGCTAATACATTATGTCAAATGTATTCAGATTTACTGTTTTACTTTAAATGTTTTACGAACACTATGACATATGGTAATTATTCGTTCAAAATCGTTCAAAATTTTCATGTTTTTTTTAAAGAAGGTTTAAGGGTATGCTTCTTTTAAAAGCCAAAAAATACGTTTACTTTCCACTATTAGAACTATTGTACAGCTAGCGTCACTCTCACTGTTAAGCCTTATTCAAACAATTTAACAACCTGCTGTGAGAATTCTGCCCTGAAAATGAACCAGATTAACTGCCTCTTGCATATGGTTGGATTGTTATTAACAGAGGAGTACATCAGATATTTTACTTGCTGGCAAGCGACAGACTTATCAATAAAATAATACATAACGCGATACAGGAGGCTTGGAATATTTTACAGTTTCATTTTCCATTTATACAGATATGTTTGTGTTCTCTCTAAGGCATTTTTCTGATATTTCATGCGGTACTTCAAAACTGGACTATTTAACTCAGGTAACTATTACATCTGATTGTGCGCTTTTTATAACGTTTAAAATTAAATTTTGTTTTAAGGACTCCTGTACAAGATTTGTTAGTTGAATAAATTATGTTGCTGTTCAGTTTGACTTTCAAGTAAGATTATCTCTGTTGTTCGCTATAGTAGAGGTATGTCGATTGTAAACAAGACAATTTAATTAAGAATTCTGAGTGCCACAAAATTAAACACAACCTTGCTTTGGCTCTGAGTTGTAGACGTTTATGCATTTATAATATTTCAACTTTGATAACTATTTGTTATGCTTCTGTTAACAGTTAGAGTAAGCAAAGTGATTCAGTTTATACCATAAAATGCTTCGATAACTTATAATTATTTTTTGCTGAACATTTTTCATAATAATGTTACAGTTTTTATTTAGCCAAAAAAAATTGCTAAATATTAATGATATTTGTTGTGATGATACAGCATGTTAACGGTGTATCTGTAGGTGGTCTTCTTATATTGCTTTGTCTAATCCTATAACAAGTATCTTTGTGTCATTTGCAAACAGCTGTTGGTGTTCCTTTCAAATGTAAAATACAATCTGCAGTATATGTTGTATTGTGTTACTCTATATAACATACAGCTATTAATGTTCTATAGATCAAATGTAAAATAACACACTTGTGATGGAAATTATGTTTACGTATATCATAAAAGCAAGATGACTTAGCTGCAGTTTTTGAGCACTTTGGTATAAGGATGAGCCAATGGGCATTCAACAAGGGTTTCAGAGTTCATAGACATATCGGAATATTTGCCATCGTATCATGGCCAAGACTTTTGTTACCTGTTCTTCTGTCTGTCTTGGAGTGAAACTGTGTGTTTTGTAAACTAAGAAAGAGGCACATTTACAGCATAACTTTAGTACATTAACTATTTCTATTCTGTGGATTTCTAGACATACTGTTATACCCGTTTTTCTTTCGAGAAAAAAGAATATGGTACAATCAAAAGTACCGAGCAGTGTTTGGAATCATATACAAAACTTTAACAGAAATCAATTAAAAAGGTAAGAATTCGATATTTTAATCTTCTGACAAATTAGGAATTAAGAGTTAATACAAATCTTGGAAGTCTTTGACAGTTTTTTTAACACTGTTGATATTAAGCAAAGTCATGGTGCCGATAGATGCACTGACGTTGTCAATCAAAAATTTCACATTTTTTATGTCCAGTCCATTTTTTGTCCAAAGACATTTTTCAATAAGCAGGTATATAGTGGTTTTTAGTCGCTTCATGTCATTGTTTAAAGCTTTGCTCTGTCACTCAAACTGTACCAGGTATATTCCAGGTAAGCTTACTACACTTCATTTCATCTCTTTTTTCCTACCACCAATGAGGCCTTGGGGAAAGAAAATGCCAGATCCGTTTGGAGGATGATTGATCTTTGCAGATTAATTTTAGCTGTATCGGGGATTGTTTTAAATAAGTCCGAGCTGATTTTTTCTCAGTTTTGTTGCCTAGTGAACTTCTTATATCATCTAAGATAAATGACCTTATTATGTCAGTGGATATAAACAAATGACCATACTAACTGGTTCAAAATTCCTGTAAAGTAACAACTTCTTGACATTTTTATAATGCAGTAAGTTTCATTTTCAAAAGACAAAGGTCTTCTTCCCGCAGGTACGTCTGTCTGTATCACTGCCCTGATGTTGATTTTATTTCATGCAAGACTACTGGTTACTGAATCACAATTAAAGAAATTGCTTATTTTACAGGAGAAATGTTTTACCAGCAGAAGTGATCTTTATTTGTACAAAAATCTTTATTATTTGCCTTTAGATCAGTGAACTTGCAGTAATTGTAAAATTGCAACAACAAAAAAAGAAGAAAAAAACAACGGGATTTTTCATGAAGAAATGACTTGAATCAACGTGATACTGGGATTTTGAAATGTTAATATAGTCGGATCATTATTCTATCAGTACATTTATTTTGTCTGTATCAGTAAAATCAACGTGATACTGGGATTTTGAAATGTTAATATAGTCGGATCATTATTCTATCAGTACATTTATTTTGTCTGTATCAGTAAAATCAACGTGATACTGGAATTTTGAAATGTTAATATAGTCGGATCATTATTCTATCAGTACATTTATTTTGTCTGTATCAGTAAAATCAACGTGATACTGGGATTTTGAAATGTTAGTATAGTCGGATCATTATTCTATCAGTACATTTATTTTGTCTGTAACAGTAAAATCAAGGTGATACTGGGATTTTGAAATGTTAGTATAGTCGGATCATTATTCTATCAGTACATTTATTTTGTCTGTATCAGTAAAATCAACGTGATACTGGGATTTTGAAATGTTAATATAGTCGGATCATTATTCTATCAGTGCATTTATTTTGTCTGTATCAGTAAAATCAACGTGATACTGGGATTTTGAAATGTTAATATAGTCGGATCATTATTCTATCAGTACATTTATTTTGTCTGTATCAGTAAAATCAACGTGATACTGGAATTTTGAAATGTTAATATAGTCGGATCATTATTCTATCAGTACATTTATTTTGTCTGTATCAGTAAAATCAACGTGATACTGGGATTTTGAAATGTTAGTATAGTCGGATCATTATTCTATCAGTACATTTATTTTGTCTGTAACAGTAAAATCAAGGTGATACTGGGATTTTGAAATGTTAGTATAGTCGGATCATTATTCTATCAGTACATTTATTTTGTCTGTATCAGTAAAATCAACGTGATACTGGGATTTTGAAATGTTAGTTTTTGGATAATTGTTGAGGTGCTTGTTAAGAAGACAAATTGTAGACGTATTGTTGCAGTGTAAGATAGTACCAAGATGTATTGTTGTATTGTAAGATAGTACCAAGATGTATTGTTGTAGTGTAAGATAGTACCAAGACGTATTGTTGTAGAGTAAGATAGTACCAAGATGTATTCTTGTAGTGTAAGATAGTACCAAGACGTATTGTTGTAGTGTAAGCTAGTACCAAGATGTATTGTTGTAGTGTAAGATAGTACCAAGATGTATTGTTGTAGTGTAAGATAGTACAAAGACGTATTCAAACTGCAGCAAAAAAATACAAAAAGTTTATAACAGTACTTTACACTTTTATTCCCGACTTGAGCATAAACAGACATTTTTTTTCAGTTTTTGTTTTAGCAATGACATGTCAGTTACATTAACAATTTTCCAGACCTTTTAGATTTAACTTTAATTCATATGTGAAACAATACTTAAACAGTTAATATTTCTTATTCATTCGAGTTAATGTTATTGTTTTCAGACACAGTGAATATCTGTTCAAACATCAAAAAACGAAAATGTCATTTTGCTTGATTTCCAGCAGAATGGAAACAGTGTATCAACAGACATGCTAACACTTTATATATACATGAGGATTTACTCATTAAGAAACATTTATTTATTTTACACATTTTTCCCATTTTGTTGCCTTATTCAAATAAATCATCAACCTCCTATGGTAACTCCGCTCTAAAAATTATCCAGATTAATGCCATTACATTTCGAGAGAGGGTGATTAACCGACTAGATTATGTAATACTGTTTTCTGTCAATGCAGTCGCTTATTTGTTATTGCTTTAAATCATTATGGATTATACCAGATCATGCTCTGTTAAACGTGCACGTATAAATTTTAAATTCATTTATTCAACAGAGCAAGCAATTCATCACTTACTTTGTGTAAGGCAGTTGTGGAACACAGGATGAAAACTTAATGCCTTGATTGCACTTAACTTACCATAACAGAAAAGGCACAATGAATTTTAGCTCATTTATTCTTAAATGTTTTTACAAAAGTTATGTGCTAGGCTGTTATTCTGAATTCAGCAAACATTGATAAATAAATTAGCACCAAGCGTTGTTCTGCTTCAACGTGTTTGTCCCGAGTTCTGGCTATTTGGTGTTTATTCTTCACATTAAGGTTATTCAAAGTTAATTTGTGCTATGTCTCAGCAAATATTTGTGGGATTTCAATTAAACTTTGCACTACTAATAATTACTATAGACATTTGATGTTTGATTTTTTTCAGAGTCTGTGCTCTTATCAGCAATTATCTAGTATTTTCTTTTCTTTAGACCCATTCTGAATTTATCGTTGGAAATAGGTAGTAGAAAATGCAGGAAACTGCAGAGCAATGCTAGCTTGGCTCGTTCATGTCCAACCTCGACTATAAGTATTCATTATGCCCCCGAAGGGAGGCATATAATTTTTGAACTGTCGGTCCGTCATTCCGTCCGTCAGTCCGTCCGAAAACTTTAACATTGGCCATAACTTCCTTATTAGTAAGTGGATCTACTTCATACTTAAACACAACATCCTTTTGGACAAGACCTTTTCACTGACCTATATTTATTTGACATTGACCCCTGAATGACCTTAACCTTGAAGATCCCATTGTCCAAAAACTTTAACATTGACCGTAACTTCCTTATTAGTAAGTGGATTTACTTCATACTTGGACATAACACCCCTGTGGACAAGACCTTCCCACTGATCTATATTTATTTGACCTTGACCCTTGTATGACTGGTCCTCAGCCCAAAGTCAAAACACAACTTCGGGGTCATTGTCATCTTATAGTAACAGTTGTTGTTGTTATTATTCATTTGTGAAAAACATACAGCTGTAAAGTTTATAACCTTAAAATACCATTTTAACCTTTTTATAATCCAAAAATATGATATTTAACACTAAAACGTCCATCTCTTACATTTAAAAACATTTATTATATGCATGTCCTTTCAAAATTGTGATCATTCAGTAGTCCTAGAATATATAGTAAAATTAATGTGTTGCAAAATTCTTTATAATTATGACGAATAAGTGTTCATGATATTTGATAGAAGCAGGAAACTAATAAACTAAACGATCGTCGTTTTTAATTGCAAATATACCAGTTTGTTCCAAGACAAGAAAGTTTTTAGATAATGCCAAATTGTTTGCATCAGATGATTTTCAAGCAAATAAGTTTTGTTTCAGAGTACAAAATGTACTCAGGATAAGCTAACCTTTCAGGAGGATCAATATATTGCAAATTTTGTGTAGTTAATTTAGGTAACTTTTCGTTTTACTTGCCTAGTTTCCTTGGAATTTGTGCGTTTTACTTTCTCACTTCACACTTCTACTTAAGACACTTTGTTGCCATCGTGACCAATATAATAAAGCCAAATAATATAGCAACGCAAGACTAATGTTCATTTGCTAAAGAGAAATTATACAGTTTATTCATGTTAATACTAGCACATGTCGTTCATATCTAAAACAGATGCTTTGTTTAAGCAAATGAAACACGCCATCTAATTTACATTATAAGTTGTACTCCATTTCTATGCATTTCAATTAGCCACCATACGTTACAAAATAAGTATTAAACAGACTGTAACGGACAGCACGTGTCACTTGTAACAAACAAAACACACTGTCTATTTTCATAAGGCAGAAATATTTGCATTAGAAGCAGCTACACTACGGAACAAAAGAAATATTTGCATTAGAAGCAGCTACACTACGGAACAAAAGAAATATTTGCATTAGAAGCAGCTACACTACGGAACAAAAGAAATATTTGCATTAGAAGCAGCTACACTACGGAACAAAAGAAATATCAAGCACACTGCTACGATAAAAAATGTTCTATAACATTTGCAAGCAGGTGTTACAGTTCAAGGCTACTATGGTATAATCTTTATTATGGTGGCTGATATACGCCATGTCGTATTTTCGCTTTTTCGCCACGAAAGTGCGAAAACACAAAGATACGACAAAGTCGAATTTTTCCGTATCTTTGTGTTTTCGCATTTTTGCATTATCGAGGGGAAAAAGCGAAAGAACGAAAAAAATAGGCAGAAATGCGACACAAAAAAGTGTCGTGTTTTCGCCTCTTATTTGTCGTGTATTTACATTTTCGCTTATTTGCTTTTTCGTATTTTCGCTTTTACGCATTTCTGCGTTTTCGCATTGTTGCATTGTCGCATTTTTGCTTTTATGAATTGTTAAGTTTTTGCTTTTTTGTTTCTGCGAGTTCCGGTTACGCATGCGCAGATTTATTACACATATGTTGAATGTGTTTAAACTTTACCTTTTAAATGTACTGGGCAGTCGCATTGTTTTTAAAATACAAACTAGAAGGAAAACAATTACAATAGTATTACTGAAAAAAAGATACGTATGTCATCACTATATCAATCCATCGTTGTTAATGCATAAGTGTAATTGATGTGCGCATGCGCTTAAACAACCGGAACACAAAAATGCAACAATGCGAAAATGCGACAATGCGAAAAATCGAAAATGTAACAATGCAAAAATGCGAAAAATCGAAGTTTGACTTTGTCGTATCTTCGTGTTTTCGCATTTTCGCATTTTCTCCACAAATAAGCAAAGACACGACAGATGAAATGCAAAAACACGACACATTTTATTTGTCGTATTGTTGCCCTTTTTTTGTCGTCCTTCCGCATTGTCGAAAATACGACAAAGTTTGAATTTGTCGTATCTTTGTATTCTTGCATTTTTGTGTCGAAAATACGACATTGCGTAAATCAGCCAGCAACCATTTTTTTTAAAGATATTGGTTCAGCTGAATGACAAATTTTAGAGCGGTGTGTGTGAATCGCATACATTGTGTAGAACATTTAGATTAATATTTTATTCAGAACTATGTATAAATTCTTCCACTGTAACATGGACAAAACAAGAATTATTGGCAGCTGTTACATGTGCTTTATTTTACCTCTGAACAAATAACGACTAACACATTTTTAAAATATTTGCCTTATATTTAAACCTGGATGACAGCGATTTCTAAAAAGTAGTTTAAGAAAATATATTTAACTATCTACACACGTGTTTCTATCTAGGCGGTAAGTATTCTTGTGACAGTCACTGTATGTAACTGATAAGCCTCTGGCTGTAAGACAACCTTATAGATCCAGTTGACATTTCCTGTATTTTCAAATTTGTCTTCAGGTAGCAAAAAAAAAGAAATTTAAAAAAAGAAAGAAATCACGCTCGAAAAATGCTGGGGTTACGTACCAAATGGCTTCAGACGGATATCGAATTTTCCGCTAAAAGAAATAGGCAGTGGATTAATTCTAGTTTCAGTCAATTATAGGATCTATCGACCTTGGAATAGTCAGGAAAAATGGAAAAGAAAAGTCACTATATTTTTATTTACATAATTAGTACAACAATTAATTGGAGACTGCAGTACCATGTTAAGTGATATACACCAGAATACTGCTTTGAAATACGTAATTGAACTTTTGCTTTGATGAAGATTGTGAACCGTTTACTGAACATTTTAACCCATGTCTGCCCAATGGATTATGCCATCCTTGTCAGATGGATGAGTCAATTTTCAATTAAAAGGGTTTCTGGTATATATTTTAGTTTAATTCTATTTAGGGAAGAAAGTCCATTATGAAAACACTGTTGACCTTAATGATCTGGGTCTGCACTGTTTGCCTGTGTCCATTTTTGTGGACGTTAGGCATTGATGGACTAATACGTTATATCATGTAATCAGTAAGGTATTCTATTGGTTCGTTATGACAAACTTGTATATTTGAAGCAGACGGATTATTAATCAGCTATATGAACTGATAATCTTTAGGCTATACGTTTTCTAAAAAGGCTTGTTCGCTTGTTTCACTTCCGTTTGTGTAATTGCAAATTTCTGAAGAAGACGCAGACGAAAGCTTATACTCTGTGTTTGTTTTTCGTGTATTTGGACAATTTCAAGTACAACTCTGACATTCAAATAAATACACAAAACAACAATTATCACATATTTACTATTTTCTATTTTATTTTTATTTGTAAGTTAATATGGAATTATCCATTATTCAGTTAAATAACAAAGTGAAATAAGGTCATATAACTCAAAACAGTGTCATGTTTTTCATACAAATATCGGTCTTTAAATATATTTGGAGAATACTCTAGAATGCTGGATAATCACCCTGTGATCACAAAGGTTGCTCTAGGTGCTTATAGGTGCATGCTATGTACTGAATTAATGAAACTACAAAGGAACAAGTCAGTTAGACCCTGTGCTACATTTGTTACAAAACATTGAAAGGATGACAAGATACTATGAAAAACTTCACAGTTTAAAACAATACTGAACATTTAACAACCGCTGTTATTATCAGTGGACTGGATTCACCAAGTTCCTAACATGGTTGCACGTTGGTCTAATATTGATCGTTCTGTTTAGTTAACCGTACTTTGTTTTAAGCGTTTAGTGTATACTTAGTAAAATATTTCACTTCTTAAATGTAGCTAAAGAAAGTAAATTCTTCTATAACACTTGCTAAACGGTGGTGTTAACATAAAAACTTTTCCTGTTAATAGAACAAAGTCAGCTTTTTTGCGATGTAGTCTACTTTCCACAAAAGACACATCTGTCGATGCAACTGTCTTTAACTTTCATAAGAGGCTATTAAAACCTCATTGATATGTACTGTGGATCGAGTTTCCGTATTTATGTGAAATTAATTGCACAATTGCTTAATTGTGTAATACGAGAAATCTTGAATCTTTCAAGAAACAAAAGATGCCGATTTCTATGACAGTTTCCGACATTGGTTTTAAGAGTATGATTTTCAGATTTAATTAAAATGCTACAAGTACGCAATGTCATCGCGTAATTCAACTTTGTTTTACTAGTATGGCATGTGATCTTAATGAGGGTGTTGCCTTGTAGAGAAGTTTGATTATTGCGTTCCATAGAAAATGGCTTCAGAATTGATAAAAAGAAACAGGAAATTCAATGTTACATTTCAGTAGAGTAAATTGTTACGGTACAAATGTATCCTTCCCTAGTTCTAATGTAGACAGAGCTTTTTTTCTTTTAAGCGAACGTACACTGTCTATACGACCGTGTGTTATTTACTATATGGAACGTACACTGTCTATACGACTGTATGTTATTTACTATATGGAACGTACACTGTCTATACGACTGTATCTTATTTAGTATATGGAACATACACTGTCTATACGACCGTGTGTTATCTACTATATGGAACGTACACTGTCTATACGACTGTATCTTATTTACTACATGGAACGTACACTGTCTATACGACTGTCTGTTATTTACTATATGGAACGTACACTGTCTATACGACTGTCTGTTATTTGCTATATGGAACGTACACTGTCTATACGACTGTCTGTTATTTACTATATGGAACGTACAATGTCTATACGACTGTATGTTATTTACCATATGGAACGTACACAGTCTATACGACCGTATCTTATTTACTATATTGAACGTAAACTGTCTATACGACTGTATATTATTTACTATACGGAACGTACACTGTCTATACCACTGTATGAAATGTACTATATGGAACGTACACTGTCTATACGATTGTATCCTGTTTACTATATGGAACGTACACTGTCTATACGACTGTATGTAATGTACTATATGGAACGTACACTGTCTATATGACTGTGTGTTATTTACTATACGGAACAGACTCTGTCTATACGACTGTATGTAATGTACTATATGGAACGTACACTGTCTATACGACTGTATGTTGTTTACTATATGGAATATGGAACGTACACTGTCTATACGACTGTATCTTATTTAGTATATGGAACGTACACTGTCTATACGACTGTATGTTATTTACTATATGGAACGTACACTGTCTGTACGACTGTATGTTGTTTACTATATGGAACGTACACTGTCTATACGACTGTATGTTATTTACTATATGGAACGTACACTTTCTGTACGACTGTATGTTGTTTACTATATGGAACGTACACTGTCTATACGACTGTATGTTGTTTACCCTATGGAACGTACACTGTCTATACAACTGTATGTTATTTACTATATGGAACGTACACTATCTATACGACTGTATGTTGTTTACTATATGGAACGTACACTGTCTATACGACTGTATGTTGTTTATTATATGGAACGTACACTGTCTATACGACTGTATGTTGTTTACTATATGGAACGTACACTGTCTATACGACTGTATGTTATTTACTATATGGAACGTACATTGTCTATACGACTGTATGTTGTTTACTATATGGAACGTACACTGTCTATGCGACTGTGTGTTATTTAATATATGGAACGTACACTGTCTATACGACTGTATCTTATTTACTATTAGGAGCGTACACTGTCTATACGACTGTATCTTATTAACTATATGGAGCTTACACTGTCTATACGACTGTGTGTTATTTACTATATGGAACGTACACTGTCTATACGACTGTGTGTTATTTACTATATGGAACGTACACTATCTATACGACTGTATATTATTTACTATATATGGAACGTACACTGTCTATACGACTGTATGTTATTTACTATATGGAACGTACACTGTCTATACGACTGTATCTTATTTACTATTAGGAGCGTACACTGTCTATACGACTGTATCTTATTAACTATATGGAGCTTACACTGTCTATACGACTGTGTGTTATTTACTATATGGAACGTACACTGTCTATACGACTGTGTGTTATTTACTATATGGAACGTACACTATCTATACGACTGTATATTATTTACTATATATGGAACGTACACTGTCTATACGACTGTATGTTATTTACTATATGGAACGTACACTGTCTATACGACTGTATGTAATGAACTATATGGAACGTACACAGTCTATACGACTGTGTGTTATTTACTATATGGAACGGACACTGTCTTTACGACTGTATGTTGTTTACTATATGGAACGTACACTGTATATACGACTGTCTGTTATTTACTATATGGAACGTACACTGTCTATACGACTGTGTGTTATATACTATATGGAACGTACACTGTCTATACGACTGTATGTTTTTTTACTATATGGAACGCACACTGTCTATACGACTGTAAATTATTTACTATATGGAACGTACACTGTCTATACGACTGTATGTTGTTTTCTATATGGAACGTACACTGTCTATACGACTGTGTGTTTTTTACTATATGGAACGTAGACTGTCTATACGACTGTGTGTTATTTACTATATGGAACGTACACTGTCTATACGACTGTATGTTATTTACTATATATGTAACGTATACTGTCTATACGACTGTATGTTATTTACTATATGGAACGTACACTGTCTATACGACTGTATGTAATGAACTATATGGAACGTACACAGTCTATACGACTGTGTGTTATTTACTATATGGAACGGACACTGTCTTTTCGACTGTATGTTGTTTACTATATGGAACGTACACTGTCTATACGACTGTCTGTTATTTACTATATGGAACGTACACTGTCTATACGACTGTGTGTTATTTACTATATGGAACGTACACTGTCTATACGACTGTATGTTGTTTACTTTATGGAATATGGAACGTACACTGTCTATACGACTGTATCTTATTTAGTATATGGAACGTACACTGTCTATACGACTGTATGTTATTTACTATATGGAACGTACACTGTCTGTACGACTGTATGTTGTTTACTATATGGAACGTACACTGTCTATACGACTGTATGTTATTTACTATATGGAACGTACACTGTCTATACGACTGTATGTTATTTACTATATGGAACGTACACTGTCTATACGACTGTATCTTATTTAGTATATGGAACGTTCACTGTCTATACGACTGTATCTTATATACTATATGGAACGTACACTGTCTATACGACTGTCTGTTATTTACTATATGGAACGTACACTGTCTATACGACTGTGTGTTATTTACTTTATGGACTGTGTGTTATTTACTATACGGAACGTACACTGTCTATACGACTGTGTGTTATTTACTATATGGAACGTACACTGTCTATACGACTGTATGTTATTTACTATATGGAACGTACACTGTCTTTACGACTGTGTGTTATTTACTATATGTAACGTACACTGTCTATACGACTGTGTGATATTTACTATATGGGACGTAAACTGTCTAAACGACTTTATGTTATTTACAGTATGGAACGTAAAGATGGATGTAACAGAATTAATGCTTGGTTATTTGATTAATTACTCTCCTATTTTATTTTTGGACCACTGGAAAATTTCATTGAACAAAGCTGATATAGAAGTCAGTATTTCTGTATTCACAAGTCAATTAAAACTTATTTAAGAAGCTTTAGAGAATGTGTGAAACTCTTAATTTAGCAGTTATAATGATACCCATTGAACTTTTCCCAACATCAGTTCTGTAATGCACGCATTTAGCTGGTATTGTTTTCAATTAATGCTTGTAGATTTTACGGACATTGCTGTATTAAACAAATTGAATGTGGAGCCAGAGCTATTTAATTGAAAATATGTAACGAACAGACATCTATAGCTTGTCCATAATATCATTGACATATGAAATAACGCCAATATAGGAACATGTGGTCTATATCCTAATTAACTTGAACGCTTCAATGCTGCTTTTTTCATTCATTTGAAAAGCTTCTAAACGATCGTCTAGTGGTTTATGTTTGAATAACAAAGCAGATGACGTATATCTTAACAAAGAGAGAAACTGCATTGTTCTTTACATCTGGAAATGAATAATTTAGTTGTGGTTTACATGCGTTAGTGTGTTTGACATCACTTTAAAGTGTCCTACAATAGGTAGATTTTGTTCTTATTGTTCTACAGATATCAGGATTGACAGTGTTTATTTCTGTTGAAATTAAATTCTCTGCTATGCTTCGGTGCTAACCCCTTTTCTTCTGTAATAGACATGGCCCTTCACATACCGGAAGTAAACACTTATGAGCAGGTGGCACTTTCGAAACATTCTCGGTTATATCTAGGTTGTGAAAAAATAAAATTTGTTCACATCTACCAAGTCAACTATATTTTTGCGCTCTTACAGTTTGGTTTTAGTTGTAATGAAATCTTGCGAATGTGGATTTAGCGAGAATAGTACTTTGAGTTTTATTGAATATGGTCAATTATTAGTTTAGCGAAGTACACGTTCAACTACTTTTCCCAAGTGTAAGAAATTTCATATGATAGTAGTTTCTAATATAACAAATGATTGCCTCTGTTCGCCATTGCGTTCTTTAGCATTTAATGTCCATTAACATTTTGATACAATACTGTATTGATCCATTCTTGTTTGAACCAGCAGGTTTACGTAATTGGCTGTATCGCTTAATATCAGATGCATTTATTCTAATGTTTAAGATACAAAGAAATTATTGTGGTCCTTGTGTATTCGTATTCAGGTGCATGTGCGTGCGTGCGTGCGTGCGTGTGTGTGTGTGTGTGTGTGTGGAAGTCTATTATCGTTATATATTTGTGTTACGTTCTCTTTAGGGTCTGAGTGTATGCGTTAGGGCGTGGTTATGTTTGCTTACATGCGTAAATCTACCATATCATTTTTTTCATCTGTTACAACAATAGATGTTTTGACAAATATGAGGATATTTTGATCAATATCTAGCATACCGGAAGCATTCTGTTGATAATGACTTATATTCCTTAAACGAGGCAAAGTTGATGTAAAAAGTTGGTCGTTAACCTGAGTTCTTCAAATGTTGAATAAGGTTTTGTATTCAAGAAGTCATCAGATTTCTTTAAACTGCATATTTGTATCAACCACTCAGCAAGCCAGGTTGCCTTATCTCTCATCTAAGAACAAGAGTTGCAGGGTAATTTGTCGGCAGACTTCACCTTTAATAGAATTTTCAAATAAATTTTACATAAAGCATTTATCTTACCAAATTTGATCACTATATAGTTAAAAAAATTGAACAATATGCTAGACTTATATGAAACATAATAACCTAGTGTAAGATCTGGATTTCTTAATTTGATTTATATGATGTTTCTTGTTCTATTCCATTTACATGTCGCTGGCTAAAAAGGTCCATTATAATCAATTAACAATACGTTTTGCTGTATTTATGTCATGACATAAAGTGATTTCTTATTTTCGAGAACTATTGTAATTCATCGCTGTAACCTATTTTAACATATATTCAACATTCAGTATTGTCTATTTAAGGTTTCACGTCGAAGATATAATTTAGACTATTATTACGAGTGATCTGCCTTGCTAAACAGCCTTGCTTTAACGTCTTGTGAGAGTTCTGCTCTGGAAATGAACCCGATTAATTGATGCCTACGTGACGATAGAGACTCATTAACTGGCTTGTTCATTTGATATTATGTTAGCTTACTAGCGATATTTTCTTTTCAGCAAAAGTATTCACGTGAGAAAAGGATTCACATGCGATGTATAGCGACCTCAGATTGTTTTCCTCTTCTATTAGTAGACGTTTTTATGTAAAGAAATTTGTTTTCTGAACTTGTATACTCATGAACTTTCATGACCTGTAAAGAAATTGGATTATTTCGAAGCAGATATATATTACGTGTCTTTTGTTCGTTCTGAATAAGGAAGATAATCAATAAAAGTAAATAAAAAAAATGCTTCGATATAGAAATCTTCAAACGATCGATGTACAGTAACACGCTACTGAACTAATTAAAAATAAACAAATTTTGAAAAGTATGTTTGTCCAGTAAGATATAAATATAAAAACTCTGCGTCAACCTTAATTTTGAAGTCTAAGAAGAAAAAAAGAATTCCATTCATAAAACTGAAAAAAAACTTGTTGATAAAATGACTATTTTAGTTGCTAATGTACGAGATTCTTAAGATAACGTATTTCATACCTAAACACATCTTAAAAATATTGTTTTAGTGTTTCCGTCTTTTGGATTTGTTGTTGTCTTTGCATTTTGTACGTTTGCTAAAAGAATGCTAGAAAGTAAGGATAACAGAGTTCAGAGTTATGTTCAGTTATTCATGATCAGAAATTTAAACAACCTGTGTGCGTGTCCATTCAAGTTGATTTCGGTTATTTCGGTTATTCGAGTGTTCCTCACCTAACCTTTTCGGTTATTCGAGTGTTTCTCACCTAACCTTTACTCTGCTGAAGTCAACTGACTCTGCCTTTGCGAGCAGTGCAGACCAAGATCAGCCTGCGCATCTGTGCTGTGTTTTAAATATTAATTGGAAACAAACGGTTAAAATTTATATGGTCATATTGCTTTCCATTTATCTCCATAGTCACAAGATCTGAATATATTGTTGGACATATTTTGTAGATACAATAGTCCCTTAATCCATTTCTTTTCGGAACTAACAAAAAAGGTAATTTATTGTTACGTTTTGTTCAAAAATCAAGTATAAAAGTAAGTCACCTTAAGTCGTGGCTCGTTTCCTGGTATTTTATTGCAATAAAAGAAGTTTTCTTCATTTCTATGAGATGGTAGCTTATTTCCCATAGGAGACGCGTCAGCCTACATGAATATATTGATGTTGATTTTATAACTCTCACGACAACATTAAAACGTTTGATATTGAAGACTGATAAAATTTTTGTAAGGAATGCTTTGTATTGTATTTGTATTTCGAGAAAGACAGGAAATGGGAGAATTAGAGCATCAAAACTTATGCAAGAGAAGACGAATTAGAAACATAATTTCCTGTACTATTTGTAAGAATTTCATTTGCTTCGCTTTTTTAATTCGGTCGGTTATGAACATAGAAATATCAACTTTTAGTACTTAAATTTATAAACTGGGTCAAGAAATAAGGACTTAATTTATTTTTTTAGATAAAGAATGCATTGTGTCTTTTATATTTTAAATAAGATATATAACATATAGAGAAATCTGAACAATAAGGATAAATTTAGGGGATGCTGTAAAAATAGCTCTAGTCATACTTACATACTTATCCATTACATTCTTTCACTTTTCCTACTTGTTTCCTAACACAAACAGTATATTGTAACACAAACAGTATATTGTAACACAAACAGTATATTGTAACACAAACAGTATATTGTAACACAAACAGTATATTGTAACACAAACAGTATATTGTATCACTATCGGTATATTGTATCACAAACAGTATATTGTAACACAAACAGTATATTGTATCACTATCGGTATATTGTATCACAAACAGTATATTGTATCACAAACAGTATATTGTATCACAAACAGTATATTGTAACACAAACAGTATATTGTATCACTATCGGTATATTGTATCACAAACAGTATATTGTATCACAAACAGTACATTGTATCACAAACAGTATATTGTATAAACAGTATATTGTATCACAAAGAAAACACAGTACTGTCTACAACGTAAACAGAATATTGTATACCAAAGCAGGTAGGATCTTGTGTCACGTCGAAAACATAACATTGCTTCAGAAAGAAAATGGCTTGGTGCATCACAAAGAAAGCAAAGAATTGTTCCACAACGAAACCAGAATATTGTATCACAAAGCAAGTAGCTTGGTGAATCACAAAGAGAAAAGAGTATTGTTTCACAAAGAAAACATTGTATTGTATCACAAAGAAAGGAGACTAGGCATCACAAAGAAACATGATATATATAAATATATATAAATATCACAAAAAAACAATTGAATCATGTTTAACAAAATAAAAAAAAAATAAAAAAAAAATAAAACAGAAAAAATGTTTCAGAAAGGAAACATATCTTAACAGTGTGATTTAGTTCTTATGTCACTCCATCATTCTTTGTATTAGTTAGGAAATATCACAACGCTTTATTTTTTGTTGCTGAAGTATTGGTGGTTAATCAAAGTTTGTCCTGTTTTACTGTTTCATGACTATATTCTTTAATTTACATTCACAGTAAAACTTGAAGAAACACAGGCTAGGTGAAACTTGTGAAAGTTCACAACGGTATTGATGAACTATTTTCGAACGACGAATGTCACAAAACTTGCGACGAAAACCTTTAATTTGTCTCGAAGGTTATGTCTGTTGAAACATGCAATGTTTTTACTAGTTGTATTACATATTTATGTGAAGCAAACACACGCTGCAAGACATATGAATGATTTATAATTTGTATGCTGTAATGCAATTTCCCCAGTGTATCGACATACAAATACACACAGTTGGGACAGGTTTTGATTTGTGTAACTCTTTTGCAAAGATTAATAGTCGGTAAATAATTGTATAATAATGTTATAGGACAGGATCTTTATATATTCTAATAATACTGTAATACTGTTTATTCCATAATGTACAACGATTGCCATGATGATTAATCTATTTTATATAGTTATATATTTTCAGGCCCAGACGACAGAAAGAAACGAAGCAAGAGAAAAATACAGTCTGTTTCAATTATGTACGTGATTTGATATCAGGTCGAGAAAAAACATTTCCACTCAGAAATGTCTGCAAAGTCACGTGGAGAGCCTTTAATGGAAAGAGGCAAACAAAGGGATAATTATAAACAACAAAGTGCAAGCAGTTGTGAACCGAAAACACGAGAGAGTTTAAGAGGTCATGAAAATAAATCAAAGAGAAGTGAATTCAATAGAAACCAATGCGCGTCATCGGGAGACGACAGTCGTACAAAAGTTCAGTCCCTTGCTGGTTCAAAGTCTGGTTTTAAGATACAGGAAGTCATTGAACCTGTTGCGCCTAAAACTTACGTAAAAGAGGCACACTTGGGTGAACATTACCCTGTTGTAAAACGGGGAGAAAGTGATCCGGGTGTAAGTGACTCAAAATCGAAAAGGCGAATTTTGGTAAAGCAGTCGACACACGGTAAATTTGAACTCAAGAAAAGTGAGTCTACAAGTCCTGATAGGAAATTGAAAACAAAAGGGGCTGTTGAGGAAAGTTGTTTAGATTCTAGAGGATTTGATCAGCCGGAAACTCCAGCGCCCTCAATCAAACGACGGACTTTACCGAGTACACCATTTGCCAGTTTTCGACCTAAGGATTTAGCCGATGAAGCTGGTTATGTGAAGTCCGAACAAGCTCGTGGATCTATGCAATATGCGGAAGACGTCGGTGCTTTAGAACTAAAAAAGGAAAAATCAAAAGCTGCCAGTTATCCTCTATCAAGCTTGCTCCCAGGCAAAACGTCTGAGAAGGAATTCGATAGGAGGCAATACTTTACAAAAACTCACTCATTAACACAATCAGATATACCGGAATTTATTCCATTACAATGTCTTAAGCCGAAGCAGTTCCCGTCACATAGTAGTTTGAATACTAAAGAGTATGAGAAAAAATACAGGGAACGTATAAGACTCAAAGATAGGTCTTTCTCTACGGACGAAAGCAAATATACTGAACATCGAAAACTAGCCCCAAGTGCTTTTAAAAGTGACCACACTGACGGAAAAAAGTCTGTGGCATTTTGTTCAGTTCATTCATCCAGTAGTAACGACACAGCCGTCGCTTCTTTTGCCCAAGTCAGCTCATTGAAACCATTGGGGACTCAGCCTGTTTCTCAGCATAAACAGTTCCTCTCTCCAGAATATTGTGTTCCCATGCTTGAGAAGTCAAAGAGTCTACAGCGCTTAGCTAACCAGAGTTCTACAGAAACCAGCGGTCTCGGTGAAACGGTTACTTCAGGCCTAAGCTCCCAGGAGAGCATTGTGAGTTATTATAGTGGTGCCAAGACTGGTAATACAGAACAAGTTTCAACTCAGCAAGATCAAGGTATTGATCTCCGAGAAGATACCAGAAATATACGCCACGAAGGTAATGGTACGTTTGGGACGGGGTTTATCGATTCTGATAATATAATTAATCATACAAATGAGCTTAAGAAAAGCAATAGAAGTACGTATTGTGTTGATTCTATCGGCACAAGTGGTGTAAGTATATCTGTACTAGATACAGACGCTGTTCAGTCAGATAATAGTCATGGTGCTAATAGGAAGGTTAGTTCGAACGGAAACGACTTAGTTACAAGGGATATGACTAGTAAACTCACAATGGGACAAAAGGATCATTTGTCGGTCCGTGCTTATAAGCCTCCTCTCGATTTCAGGAGCAACGATGTTAAAAAGCCTGACAATCTTCCGATGTTCAGTTCGAATGTCGGCCCGGATTTTGACACTTTATTCACACAGAGCAAAAATCTTAAAGTGCCGCCGGCAGCCGTCGGGATTCAGATCGAGCAAATCGATAGGGAATGGAATAAACATACTCGTAGTTCTTCGATCAAAAGTAGATCTTCACAAGGATCCTTCCGGTCTCGATCAGGCTCAACAAGAAGATCAAGGCGATTCTTGGCTGAACGAGAGTCACAGTGGATGAAATGGGGAAGAGAACGTCGTCTTTCGTTTAGACGACGAATGGAAAATTTAGAAAAACCGCCGGAACCGGAAGTACCACGTGCTTCTACACCGGTGAAAAAAGCGCGCCAAGAAGGATTAATGTTCATCCATCCGGATTTAGGCAGTAAATACATTTCCGAGGACGACATCAACTATATAAAAAGACATAAACAAGAACGCTTGAAGACATGCAAACTCATCGAAAAATCAAAAACGAAACTTCATCACGAGGCTCATGATATCAATCGTCTGACTGCAGACGAATTAATGACATTGTCGCGATTTTGGGAACACCGAGTGTTCGTTCGCTCACGATATGTGTCTATCTTGCTCAGTCTGGTGACCACAGTAATATATGTGCTCAGTATCTGCTCAACACAGTGGGTAACATACCCGTCACCAGGGGGTAAGTATTTTCATATCACATGTCTATTTTTAGATTTTCTCTTTGTTGACTCTTTCATGTTGAATTTTATATAACTATAACATGGTTAAAACACGCGCTTTGCGTATTCGTTCCAACAATATTAAATGATAAGGCTTAATGTTAAACAACATAAAAATAACCTGTTGTATTTCTAGTTTTTCTCATTTTCACAATGATCTTTTTTATAACTCAGAAATAACAAATAAGCAAAAGGACAAGTAGAAATAAATATTTTATCATCACCAATTCAGTTGATTTAACAATGAATTTATAAAGCACTGCAACATGTAACGATAAAAACTATAAAAAATAGAATATTTGAGTTTTCACAGCTTACCACGCATAGGAACCACAAAAATAGAAATGAGTACCATTCAGCCAAGACGAGCAATTGATTTTTAAAGCACTCTAGTAAATAATTGATAAAGTTTGTCAATAATCATATAAATATTTAATAATCTATGAACGCGTCTTTTGAAAACGTTTGTTTAGTATCGACAGGCGTGTTACTAATTTGCCTATCAGGTTGAAAGAATGTAAAAAAATGGACAAAAATATCCAGTTTTATCTAGAACGAGGTCTGCGTGTACGTTTGTACAGAACTACTGGTTCATTTTTCTTTCTTTCGACTCCGTACTTTTTTAGCTCCTGTAAGATAGAGGGCGCTCATTAGTATGGTGGAAACAAGGTCCCTAGGGTAATCTAGGAAATATTGTCCTGGGATAGAAAAACGTTTACAACTATTTAATCGTTCTGTTTTGTCTCTCTTAATGACCTCGAGATCGTTAATTGATGATCACATGAACAATGATGATACTTTATAAAGCTCCATTATTGTTTTTCATTAACACAAGCAAAATATGGCCAGCAGATTTTTTTATGCCCAAGAAAATGTGAATGAATTAAGTTATGACTCACTCTTGTACAAAAATATAAACTAATACTCAGGTTCTGTCCGAATTGAAGGAATGGGCAGTTTTACAAAACAGTTGGATTTTCTTCGGTTTCACCTAAACCACGTTAAAATTTTAAATATGGTTTTAAGCTGCAGGGCAAAGTATCATCCATTGACGTGTCTATTTCTGTCCTCAATCAAGCAGTTTAACCAAACTTTTGAACTCTTCAAAGCTGATAACGAAGCTATAATTCCTAATAAATATTTACAATTATTCCACTGGTAAAAATAAAATTCGTTAACTGCGGAATATAAAGCCATTTGATTATTTTTAAAGGCTTATGATTGACAACCTTACAATTTTCGCAGGATGGACTATGCTTTCTGTTATAACGGTCAGATATTTTTACGGACGTGATTGAATATCGTAAAATATGATGATAATAAAATGAAAATAAGTGGAAAAGCTTTTATTAAAACTTAAAGATGACCTACGAATATAATGTCCTTTTACTAAGTTTTTGCAATGGGTTCAGACAGTTTTTTCGCAAACAAAAGCTAAAATTACAGGGAATGACTGAGTTTAACCCAGCATACACTGACGATTACTTGTTTTATTCCTACAAACGTCAAATAGGTCGCTGTTTAGTCGAAGGTCACTACTTTGAATCCAGCTTGGGTTGAGAGTCTCCAGAGACTTTCCACAATCCACTCTTTCGGCATGAGTACTGGTTTGAACACAGAAAGCAGTCATCGAGAGGGATTTATATAAGTTTCAATAACATGCTTCCATGTGAAATAAACTGGTTTTAATGTCACAAGTAAATTTATTCTTTTTTCATCTACTACCAAAAGGCTACAGGCTCTCCGTTTTAAGAAAGGTACCGTCTTTGTAAAGCAAACCACACCAGTCCCTAAAAGAAATAGGGTATTTAATAGGAAGAACTATTTTTGTAAGAAATTTTTGCAGTGTTTACGAAAGGTACATTTCTTTGTGTTTAACAGGACAAATCTTATCTTTAAGGTTGCATGCCACTAAATCATATCATTAAAATAACAAAATTAAATCACTGGTATCTAAAAGGTTCTAAGCTTTAGCATTGATCTGAAATTGTTCTATTTTTAACCTTATGCTTACTGCCCTTTTTCTATTCTAAATAATCAGTTTATGTTCGTTTAAAACAATAATGCAAAACAGTTCCTTTCCAATAAAATCTATTGATGTTTTCGAATATAGCTTCTAAGCAAACTTTTAGTTTGCTTATTAGGTTCAAGAGATAGAATCAAAATTTTAAATCGAATTGACCTTGATTAAAACGTGTTAAGGCATTTTTTTTAATTGACTTATTGTGATTTGCTGCTGAAAGTTTAAATCATAAATAGACTTCATCAGAAGACGTTTGTGTACAGGAGAACTTTTCAAATTTGAGCCCGGAAGTAAATTAGATTTTGATCATAATCAATACATGTAGTGTGTTGATGTTCTAAATAAATGATTACTAATGTTAGGCGGGACTGAAAAACATGTTTAATGTGAAGTTCTTTCTTTCTTTCTTTCTTTCTTTCCGTCTTTCTTTCGTTTTTTCTTTCTTTCTTTTTATTTTTTTCTTTCTCTTTCTGCCTTTCATTCGTTCTTGTTTGTTTTGTTTTCTTTCTTTCTTTCTCCTGTCTTTCTTTCTTTCTTTCTTTCTTTCTTTCTTTCTACCGTTCTCCTTTTTATTTCTTTCTTTCTTTTTCTGCCTTTCCTCCTTTCTTGCTTGCTTTGTTTTCCTTCTTTCTTTCTTTCTGCGTTTTACTTTTAATTGCGTAGTAAATTGGAAAGCTGATAAGTTGTAGAATACCCATGGGTTGTTTTATTTTGAAGTTAGTCAATGACTCAGTGCCAAAACACCCTTGTCGCTTCGTCGACGGTAGTAAAACTGTTTCTGATTGGTCAAACAGGGAATCGTTTACAAATCAAATAGCCGAATACAAAAAGACTGTTTTATGAGCTATAGAAATATTCGTGAAATAAAGTTGCAATAAAAGTTCATTAAATATCCATTATATTTATGACTTTGTATAGAATTCATTACAAACCTTAACATTTACATCGAAAAGAAATTCATATGTCCTTCCAAAAAGAGTCATTCTTTCGATGGATCTGCTGTTATCCCGGGATATTTGGAACCATAAACATTCATGCAGCTTGAACATGGAATTGTTTCTAATATACCGACAATAATACGTTATTTCCCAAAAGTGAATATTTATTTCCCTAAGATCAATTGCAGACACTTTGAAGTGTCATTTATACCATTATGCCATAGTTAGCCGGAAAATATGCAGTTATGTCCAACATTTCGAAGGTCAGTGGAAAATAGTGAATAGAAAGGGTTTCTTTTCTTGCTGGCATTTTACATATACATGTAGTTCATATAGCGGACGTTTCAGTTTTTGCAACTTTCTGATTTTTTTTTCAACGTTTCTGATTAAGCATAAGATAATGTTAGAGTAGACAAGAATAATAAAAAGATCAAGTTTCACGTACAAATGAAATTTACTATAATAATAGGTTAAACAGAGTAAAATAACAGGATAAACACACTTAAATAACAGGATAAACGCACTAAAAACAGGATAAACATACTAAAGTAACAGGATAAATATAATAAAATAACAGGATAAACACACTTAAATAACAGGATAAACGCACTAAAAAACAGGATAAACATACTAAAATAACAGGATAAATATAATAAAATAACAGGATAAACATGATAAAATAACAGGATAAAACATAATAAAATAACAGGTTAAACATATGTATTACAATTATTCTTCTTACGAGTATCTAAACATATAACAGATAATTCTAGATATGCTTACGGTCTCGTGACAACCCACGTGACAGTAGCTAATCTGCATATAGTTTATGTAACATCAAGTTGTAGAAACCGTTTGTGTTCCTGCAGATTTTTAGGTATGTTTTTTGTTGATGATCTATTTAGATGTTTGAATAATGAGAATGTTTGTTAGAAACATTGTTGTGACACATATGTAAATTTAGTATATTTTACGTTTGTAAGTGAAAATTGGCCTTTAATCAAGATAAAAAACTTTCTGTTTAATCCAGCAATTTTTTTCGCGGTAATACATTTTTTTATATTAAAAGACTCATGCCTCTTGTTACAGAAGGAACTTGTTGAGTTTCTTTTCTATTTTAAAGAAAAGCATTATCTGTATTGCTACTACATTTTTAAAATAGATAGATGACTTAAAATGAATCTGCTTCAACAAATAATGTAAGACTTTACACTTTTGTCTACTAAATTTCTAAATATAGAGAGGTCCATAATTCACCCCGGAGTGACACATTTATCATTAAAGGGGTGTTATTTGAAAACTAAGTGACGGGATAGCAAAATGTGCAGACAATGATCAGTTTTTATGGATAAGCAGACCGATCTTTTTCTGTTCTTGTCCCAAAGATAAAAGCAAAAGCCGACAGAAGGGTAAAGATAAATGGCAAACCAACAAACTCAGAATTGTGAGAAGTGCATATTCCTGATTCTATAAACGCTCGAAGGTAATATGCACATGTCTTTTGGGAATTTTCGTTAATAGCATTGCTTCGTACTTAGATATGTCATTCTGTTATTAGACACGACGTGTTTCATCAGCATCTGTTAACATTTACGCAGCCTTTTTAATGCCCCTCCGTCTTCGAAAAGTTGGGAGGAGTTGTCCGTCGGTCAAAGGTCAAGCTCGCACTTTGAAAATGGTTTCCAATCAAACACTCAAGAACAACTGCTCCCAGAATGTTGTTCATGACGAATAGTTTACCTCTATAGCTTGGGTTAAAGGTCAGTTGCACAGGGTTTTGCATCTTTGAAATATTTTCCGGGCAAGTGGTTTCCAACAAAAAACACCTCAAGAACGCATTGACACAGTGACTTGATATTTGATAGGCAGGTTGGGCATCTTGTGTAGATTGACCATACTGTTTTAGGGTCTGCCTGGTCAATAGTCAAGCTCACAGGGGCCTTCAGTCCTTAAATCGTTTTAGACCATTTACTGAAAACTGCGTTACAGGATGTTTAAGCATGCAAGTATTTGTCCTCTGTGGTTTACGGTCCCACAGTGTCAAATGACAGTCTCACAGGGGCCTGCTATTTTTAATCTGTTTCCAAGCAATAACATAAGATCTAGTGAACGCAAGACCTTAAAGCTTTAAAGAATGGTTGGGCATCATAGAAAAAACGGGTTAAAATCAAATTTCTGTTTTACCAGTCCAAAGATTATGCCCACGGGAGCCCAAATTTATAGAAAGTTTCGGATCAATAACTCAATGGCAGTTGCAACAAAGACAGTCAAACTCCACAGGATGGTGAAGCATGATTAGTAGATAATTTGTTGTGTGATTTTGGACCCACTTGGTCAAAGAGCAAGCTCACAGGGCTCGGGAATGTGTGGAAACAGTTTTTAATTTATAACTCAATAACTACTGTACATAGATCCCTAAAACTTTACAGGATGGTAGGGCATTTTGCAGATTAAATCCTGTTAATTTTTTTGCTCAATGAATCAAATGTCAAGTTCATAGGTGCATGTTCATCATGAGTGGTCTTTGATCAATTTCTCAAGAAAGAGCGAATCAGGAAATTTAAACATAGTAATTGTTTGAGAAGGTAACTCCTGATCCAGTTGTTTCAGACACACCGCGCTGGGTGGACATTCGCCCCTGATTTTGAGATTTTCTGATGCAGGTAAGGGGGGCATGAGTGGTCCTTCTGACAGCTCTTGTTTATTTTCACATAAAGTTGATTATATAAATATTTCATTTGTTATCATCATAACTGCCAGCATATACTGGATGCGGGCTTACCATATGCACCTCCCTCGAGAGATATGTTTTATATCAATATATTGTTTTGAACACGTATATGAAACACGTTTCGAAAGGAGCGGAACATTTATTTTCAAATTCAGCTAGGGAAACATGATAGTGAAACACGACCAGAAAAAAAATTCTAACTAAACCTGGATATAAATGACAGTGGAACACGTACCGGAAATAAACATTTTTCATCTAAAGCTATGGAGTTAATGACAAAGAAAAGTGCAGAAAATAACAAACCGTAACAAACCGTTATTTTCAAAGTATTTTTTCAAATACTTTTCAAACATTCTATATTCCAACAGAAAGAAGGAAAGCGATTTACATTTGTCTTTGTTGGAAAACCCCGAAAATTAGTTGAGAAGCATTCTTGATGGTAGATTAGTTCTGTTTGCACAATCATTTTTGTAAAGCACGGATAGATGCATTTAGTTTGATACATTGTATTTTCGATTCTAGGAACACCATAACATTTCGCAGTTGATCGTAAATAAACATTACATTTTCAGTTTGAAAGAAAGGTTACATGTTTTGTTAAATATTAAACCCTAAGCAGCCTCTCCCCCTCCCCCTGAAATTCATGTCACAGAATGTGTCGTGACAGTTCTGCCGTGCGTTGCGACTCCCTATCAGCAGGGGAGTGGTGTCCCACGGATGTATTCAGTTTGCAAAAACAAAAATATGATTATGTCATTTAAAGATGACATCTTCAAAAGTTTTCCCTACCAATAACTGAAATAAACTTCACGTGAGAAAATGAGAAGGCAAAAAAGAAACACTAGCACTGACCATTATACCAGTAGCGCTAAATCAAAAGTCGATATGAATATAGTAGCGCTATAAAGACCACATACTCATACTATTGCACTTTTGACAGCAGTTCCGCGCATATTTTTCCAGTACTTTTGTATGGTGAAAGATGGCCACTTTAAGTCATAAATATTTCACTTATCTATAGACGCCAGGATTGTTAAAACGTGTGTTGATCTTTGCCCCCTTAGAACCTCACCACTAATTGTGATTGTGCATGTTGATATAAAACCTCTGTAAGCTTGCAGTGTCTTATTGATTTTCCGGTACTGAAATTGTAACATTATACAACTATACATGCACGCCAGTCAGCCACATATACTCGAGGCGAAATTTGCAATGTCAGCTATGTGAACATAGTATATTTTATACATTCCTAGTAAACATTCCGAACATTACTGTAGCTATTTGCCTCAGATTTGTAGATAGAATTTGTACCAGTTATTATGTATTTTCAATATAAATATATATTGCGTTAACTGACCTTGACTTCAGAAATATAACTACGTTTTTAAAGAAATTGTTCATTTTCGGCTTCGTTTTTATATGTAAGAAAGCAGCCAGCAGGCGAAAAAACATAACATTTCCTCAGAAAAGAACACAGTTCTTTTAAGACATTTGTTAATATCTTTGAAGTCTAACGGTCGGAGAAAAGCAGACAGTTAGTCGTGATGCATTGCAGGCCTGTGTAAAAACAGCTGTGATATTTTTTCACTTTTATTTAAGATTGATTACAATGGCCAAAACTTACAGTTTTAACACTTCACAGGGTTTGTATCAAATTTTACTCTAGTTATTTAAAAAATAAAAGTTCTCCCCCGAAAAGATATCAAAGTCGACATAACACTACTGAAAATTTTCTTTGACGAAAGGTCTGGGGTTTGAACCCGTCTACAAGACAGATAATGAGAAAGATGAGCTTTCATATGTGTTCTGGCACAATTAATCCGAAACATACTGTGTACATCACAATTGCTAGATAGCAATTGATGCATAGTTCCTTTTTGTAGAGCAGTATTGCTTGAATACCGACGATAATGCTGATCTGAACAGCAAAAGTGGATGGGAGACAACTCTATGAAAGTGATTTACTTTATGCTCGGTATGGATTACCTACCCTGATAGGTGCGGAACCAGCTTTACACTGAAAGGACAGTACTGTTTATACAGAACTGTCAAAACGATATTTTGAAAATATACAATGCTCCTTTACTAAATAATGATGCAACTGGTTCAAAAGAACCATTTTTCCCTTTCCTTTAAACCTGCTTTATAGTTCGCCCTGTAGCTTTTTATATGGTTATAATAGAATGTGGCAATGAATCAACGGTATTTTATTTGATTATGGTAATAATTCACGTTCGTGAATATGGGGCTGTGTCTGAAGATTTATTTTATAAAATCTGTTAATTTGTTTTAAACGAATGATTAATAAGCAAAACGTTTTCGCATAAATGTGACTTCTGATTGAAATTCAAAGCACATGCAAAACAAGTAAATGTCAAATTGCCCATTTCTTAAATGCATCAATTACAAAAAGAAATATAAAACCCTTTTGATAAAAAACGAACCTGTGACGTCTACATGTAGCTAGCTTGATATCTAGAATCATTTAAAGGTGTAGACACTTCAAGTTTGTAGCTCTTTTTTTTTTCTTTTTTTGCAATATTATAAAAATTATTATATAGTGTACAGATTTTGTTTTCATCTTCTTTCGAAAAAAAGTTGTAATTACTTTTTTTTCTGACACAGAGTTGTCTTATTATAACAGATGCAAATAAGAAAAACGAATATCCTAACCACATGTCATTATTTATATTCAACAGATCATAGTTTCAAATGATTTGGTTTTTCATATTGTAAATGATTCATGAATGAAGAAAAGAAGGATTTAAGATGAGAATAACACGTTTTGTGGTGGTATATAATGATTTGTATAAATCACTTTTGGCGTGTAAGAAAATAAAAACCAGATTTAACTGTAGCACATGACCTAAACATTGGTCATTTAATGTTCTTATTATAATAAAAGTAATGAAAACTAAACGAGAGATTTGTGACTCGTTTTGACAGACCTGAGTCAGATTTGTGACTCGTTTTGACAGACCTGAGTCAACGTTTTGACAGAATCTTCGTAGTCTCAATACCTCGTTGACGAGTCAGAATATCAAATATACTAACTGTTCTGTAACTGAATTTAAAAAAAATAATCGAGGCAAAATTACTCATTTCTAAAGCAAAATTTCGTCGCTGTCGTTATATAAACATTGGCATCGCTTTAGCTTTTTTTTATTTCTGTCTTTTTAATATCGAGCGCAACCTTTGAAATTTTGTTTTATTTAGATAAAATTTATGTTCTTTTTAAGCTAAGAATTGCTCATTAATTGTGTAGATTAACAGCTAAAAATAATAAACAAGAGCCGTCACTGGAAATTGACAAATGCCCCCGAAATGTAGCTTTGAAATGAAACTGGTGTAAATATATCATTGAATATGCCTGTGGAAAGGAGATCAGACAAAAAATAGAGCATGAACTGAAGGTAAATGGTAAAGTAATGTTTTTCTACTTCAGATTCATATATGAAGGTTGAAGACATAATTATTCAATGAAATAGAAAGCTGTGGCCTTGAATACGAACAATATTGTTTATTCCCAACCCCTACTGATGTTGTATATATAATAAAATCGCCCAAGCGGTTTTGGAGATGTAGCTTGGACAAAATGTTAATAAAAGTTATAGTAAAAATGACTAAGGGCCCATAACACTGCCAACAATAATCCAACCAGAAACTCCTGAGTATATGCAAAGCTAGGTTTGGTGACAAACAGTCCTGTATAGTTTCAATGAAATCCGCCTGTGGTTTTGGAGATGAAGCCTGGACAAGATTTTAATATAGAAGTTAGAGTAAAAAATGACTAAGTGCCCAAAACTCTGCAAAAAATAATCTGAGCAGAATCTGCTGACGATATGCACAACAAGGCTTGGTGACAAACATCCCTGTGAAGTTTCAATGAAATCCTCCAAGCGATTTTGGAGATGAAATGTAGACAAGATTTTAATATAGAAGTTAGAGTAAAAAAATGACTTAGTGCCCATAACTCTGCCAAAAATAGATCGAGCGGAATCTCCTGAGGATATGCACAACTGGGCTTGGTGACAAACACTCCTGCTAAGTTTCAATTCAATCCTTCAAGTGGTTTTGGAGATGACGCGAGGACAAGATTTTAGAGTGAAAAAAAATGACTAAGTGCCCATAACTCTGCCAAAAATTAATCGAGCGGAATTTCCTGACGATATGCACAACTAGGTCTGGTGACAAACACTCCTATTAAGTTTCAATGAAATCCTTCAAGCAGTTTTGGAGATGAAGTGAGGACAAGATTTTACAGGACAGACGGACGAACGGCCGGAGGGACAAACAGTGCTATTACCATATGCATCCCTTCGGGGGCAAAAAAAAAACAAAACGGAAAGCTTATCGTGACAAATATTGCTATCGCCATATCGGTAGAATTACAGACGGAGTTCCACACAACCGTTTTTAAAATGTTTGTTTGGTTCAGAGGATAATGATATTATGTTGGCGAAAATATAAAACAAATAATCAAAAAATGAATAATGTAACTACATATGACATGGAAAAAGAACTATTTATTTGAGCTGTTAAAAATACAGCATATGACAAAAATTAAGACCCCTCAACCAGGACCGCATGGCTTGTTTCCATTTTTGAATTTAACCTCCATAGCACGTCATACAGTCTTTCCTGTAAACACGTCCCACTAATGCAGCGTGTATCAAAGGCTTTTTGACGGCCGATCCGGTCAATCCTTTTGTGTCGTAGTGAAAACTACCGATAGGGGGCAGTTCTAACTGGAGACCAGGACCGGAAAGTAGGATCTGAGGTTGTATGAACGGCGACGAAAAACTTCCTTTGATATGGAAATGGTCAAAGTTTGTGTTTGCTGAAAGAACGTACTTTCCACAGCTTAAAGGGTTGTTGGTTTGACATTTCATAAGGATGCAGATTTGTTGGTAAATCGGACCGTATGCCTTATGTAAACCATTGAATACACCAAACGCATACATCTCATACGTAAGAGTCTTCTTGTAGTCAAGGTAACAACAGAATCCTTTCTGACACACAGTTACAGTACCCTCCGTTCCTTTTACATGCACGAAATTAAACCAGTCTTTATACATGTCAGATTTGAACTCCGGAAGTGCGAGAGCTTTCATGTTAGGGTGTCCGAATTTTAATGGATTAACGTCGCACGGCAACTTCATATTAATTTTCTTGTTTATTGGGACGTCTGCTACTAGGAGAATACCTGTTTTAGTTATTGTGTCATAAACATATTTTACGGCTCCTGCTGGTGTATACATTCCACTTCCGGATAAATAAGCCTTAGGGTTGTGTGGTTCTCTGATGCTTGCGCAAAGGACATTCACTGTGTGTCCGACGGCAAATGATGATACAAAGCCAATGGAGCTATAGAGCGGCAATGTATTAGGCCACGCCGCCGGAAATACTATGTCGGTCACATTGTGATCCCGGACAAGCTCAACGATTGGATCAAAGAACATGATGTCATTGCAAGTTGCCAAACCGAATCTGCCAAATTCTGTGTCAAAATAGACATACTCTGGATGAACGGGGGCGTTGAACTGTGGCTCAAGATAACGGTTTTGTTTGTGGTATCTGGCGATAAAGTTTCCATTCTTGTCGTAGGCGACATTCGTGTTGTACTGGTACCAACCTTCTATCGGACACTGCGGATCACCGGGTTCACAAAGTTGTATGTCACCCATATTAGCAACAACATACATTTTGTTTCTCTTAGCCATACAACTGAGTTCGACTTGAATTTCGTCTTGGGGGAATCGCATGGGCTCATTGCAAGGGTTCCAGTGAACAAGTGTTGGGTCCGGGATCGGTTCTAGATAGTGCTTGATGACATGGCGGACTCTCATGTAATATCCATACAAACTATCCTCCCCGAATACGATGATATCTGCTCCCTGTCGAAAGAGCCAAAAACGGGACAGTTTTCATTGCATTTCTGCGGAAATATATTATTTGTACTCGACAATTGAGATTAACAAAGTCGCAACATTTTAGAATATTCTTTAAATCATCTTTGAGGAATCTCATATGAACGAACTTCCTCATATAGCAAACCTGATTTGTTACTTGGACTAGAATCCAAGAACCTTAAATTCTTACAAATTTATTTTACCCACTGGATCAATGAAATGGTTACTGATTTTGTATACGTGAATTTTTTTTTTGTCCAAAAATATGCATGTTGATTAAAACAAATTTAGAGTTAGAAGTCATCTGAAGTTATTTCTACCAACAACAAAAAAAATGTTTTCAGGGTACAGTTCAGCTAAGTATGTGTTGTTTTTTTCTAGTATCAGTACATGTAATAGTTGCCGTTACTTAAGAATAATGTTAAACTACACAATGCTTACCTGTTTAGCAGCAATGTGGGCCTGTTCATGGAAGGCCCTCATGTTCACCATCATTTGTGCTAGGGCCATAGGCCTATTGTCGGCCCAAGGCCACGGAAAGATCACCTTATGTTCATAGACAGCAGCGCGATAGGTTGCACCCTCTGTCTCAACAGAACATAGTAAAACTGCGATACATATTACATGCCACGCTGATACATCCATGCTTCCGTCCAACCCGGTTTTTAAAGATAAAAGAAAGATATTTTTTGTATAAATATAATTATGACTACACAGGACAAAAGAAAATCCAAAACTACCACGTTAATGTCAATGCTCCGTTTTTGTTTATTCTCTTTATTTCAATATTACGTCAGAATATATTCATAATATGTGAAGTTTTTATGATGTATGTAATTTTTCCTCACAATGTATATGATTGTGAGGCAGACACATTGGTTTTTGTGCAAAGGCGTGCTTGGGCGCTTCTAATCAATCAAAGTTAGGTCGAAAGAAAACCACATGTTTAAGAAGAGTTTTTTAAAAGTGAGAGGTAATTGCATGTTTCCGTAATTTTTCAAACTGATTTAAAACCTTCTAATCATGATATAGGGTCGTCGCAGGACAGATTTCAGCTGACAAGAAACAGATCTTGCTGCGGTTTAATGACTTACGTATAAATTTTATCCGCCTCCATGGCCGGTTGGTTAGGATGATTGCTTGTGAGTACCTATAGCCACCGTTGAGTGAAGGTTATGGGTAAGAACCCACTTCCGCCATGAGTCTTACCTTTGATAGTTACTGTGAACTAGATATTAAATAAGCTTTCATATAACATAACTGTCACATTTTATTTTTGTCTTCGATACTGTTTGCGCTTTTTAAAACACTTTAAACTACAAGGTTAATTCCTCTAAACCAAAGGTCTAGGAAGAAGTGGGTATCGAACTTGAGACCACTGAACTAAAAAAAATCTACTAAGGTTTATAAATGTTACTACTTGATAGTTGTGTAGTTACCTCTCATCCAGTGACCACACAGACTCTATTTTTTAAACAAAATGATATATTAAGTCACATAGCACTAACTTATTCATGGCTTTAATATAGTACTAAGTTAATAAATGGCTTTAACATAGCGCGTGTGCATTACGTGGTTTTAATATAATACAAACTGATGGTGGTTTTAATACAGCACTAACTTATAATGTGGTTTTAATGTAGCACTTACTAATTACGTGGTTTTAATGTAGCACTAACTTATGTGCACATGGTTTTCATAAAGCACTAACTTATTAAGTGGTTAGATATAGCACTAACTTATTACGTGGTTTGAATATAGCCCTATTTTATTATGTTGTTTTAATAGAAAACTTTCCCGTAACATAGCATGAATATTTGTGTAATTGTTGCTTTAGGAAATGGATGATTATCCTTCAACGCATCAGGTCGCAAAAAAGTCTGCAAAAAAAAATCGCTATCTAGATTTTGAAATCCATTGATTTCCTAAAAAAAGGGAAATGAACTTTAAAATCCGCTGCATGGAATTTCTGTTAACTTTTTCATCAGTTGTAGTCTCAAATCTTTCAAGTTTATACCTCCTTGTAAACCTTGTGATCGTTTTGAATTTTATAAAGTCGGACTGGTGGTACTGATGAATGTGAGATAGCGAGCAGAAATTTAATCAGTCGATTTCTCATTGAGTGAAAGGATGAACGGGTCCTTTTTGCTTTAATGCAGTACAATTTTAATGCTGTTTCTTCATTTGAATGAATTATTACTTGTACATTGATTAAGTTTCACTTAATGGATTAAATTGAAAACGGTAAACATAATTCGTATCTATACTGTGAATGAATAATGTAAAATGTTAAACGTTAGGTTAACAAAACGGTATTGGATATTATGGTATAACAAGTACATAAAATGTGTACGTCACACTTCTGTGTGCACAAGTTTCACCCGATAAATATAAATACACACTTGTTTAATAATATATTCATAGGCTGGCTTAGCTAAGCGGATACTTCGCAAATACTTTACTTGCTTATTCTGTGAAAAAATGGTTGAACCATCAAGGTGGGGTCTAGTACCCTGTTTCCGCTAGCGCCATCCAGTCATCATTTTCCTTCATCCACAAAATATTTATGTAATACCGCTACCAGAATACAAATTCTGTCGGGGCTGCACATTTACCTTTATTCTGAAAGTCGCGGGTTCGAACCCCATCATTGCCATTATATTTTTTTCGTCTTTATTATTTTATCTATCTATCATTCAAGATCATTAAAAAACTATTTTAGATAATGGTATACTAGTATTTAAACCGTTTTGGTAGAGGTTAAATAGACTCACTCAAAAGTTAGCTTAAAATATTCTTGTTTATTTGCCAATAAACTGAAACTGTAACTTTAAAAAATAAGGCGAAATTAATATTCTTTAAAAAAACAACACAATTTAATGCTTGTATACATCATGAAAACTGAAAACAATAAGTTGGTTTCAACCGGATTCAAACCCATACCCTTCCGGTCAGTGAAACTATGAGCTGAAAGCTAACCCACTGAACGACAAAGACTTGTAATAGAAGAAGTGCAAAATTAACAATATAAACTGTGTATTTACCCCGTGACTAACGAAATAATTTATTTGCCGACTAAATCATGTAAAACTTTATATTATTACGTGTTCTGTAAAACAAAATGAGACAGTAACTTAGTTTAGATATTTTCTTCACGATCACAACTATAGAATTCCTAGATATATAAACATTTTCTTTTCCATGCAACGTATTTTTCATTAAGTATACTATGATATGTAACTGTAACGTTAAGAAAATGTACATACGTGTAAGAGTAAATTTCAGTTTCATTTACTAAACTCGAGAACAGGAAAAGGGAGTAATATGATTTAATATGGTTAATATGTTGTTGTTTTTTTGTTTGTTTTTTTTAGGTCTTGAGTCAAATAATGTGTGATTGTATTACACTAGAGTTGATATTACCTAGTAGTAAAATTAAATATAAAAAGTGACAAAAAAAGCCATCTTAGTGATAGATCTTTCCTTTATAATTTTCTTATGATTTGCTGGATGAAAAGAATAAAAAAACATTGTGTAGATAACAAGTGTTGCTGATGTTCCATTGTAAAATAGACTTTTGGGAAAAAAAGTTGTTTTATATTGTTTTTCCTTTCATTATCAAAACTGATTTTATTGCTTTTTTATTATTGATATTGTTTTTAAGGTAGTAGGGTATTAAGGTACAGTTTTAAGAAAAGTTAATATACAAACCAGTTAATTAATCAAAAGAGCTTTTTCTATGTTGGAAGATATTAAATGAAGCTATAAGTCAAGATAAAACTATTTGAAGTCGTTAAAACTCGCTGTTTCTACTTAACACTGAACCAAAGTTCTCATATCTCAGCAGCAGAGAAAAAGATATGTCTACGATGTTTTCAGTAAAAGTACCAAATGTCTTAACTGCTCGTGTTTTCAGTTGTGGACCACTATGCTCATGAAGGTCTATGGTTCAAGTGCCACCCAGTCTTGAGAAACAAACACTACACAGAATCGTGTGAGGATCCTACAGGCAGAAGTAAGTCGAATACATCACCACATTGATAAATTAATGTTTACTTTTTTCAGCTCAGTAAAAGATATGTATAGTGGATAAAGCAATAGTAATTTTAATGATTAAGTAAAATTATTTCTTTGTTAGATATGTTGCTCTTTTCATTCATTCATTCATTCATTCATTCATTCATTCATTCATTCATTCATTCACCCACCCACTCACTCATTCATTCATTCATTCATTCATTCATTCATTCATTCATTCATTCATTCATTCATTCATTTTATCAATCATTCATTCATTCATGCATTCATTCATTCATTCATTCTTATTTATAAATCGTCATTCATTCATTTCTACATTTCATTCATTCATCCGTTAGTTCATTTGTTTGTTCGTTCGTTCATTCGTTTGTTTGTTGGTTCATTTATTGTAAAAATTATATATAACCTTCATCTGGAAAATATAACAATATTCATTCAGTCACTTCTGCAGTTATGTAGGACAGCAAGCCATCTTAATCAGCTGAAATTTCTTCTTCTTCCAGATACTTTTATTTTGAAGATTTTTAGATCACTTAAAGATTATTCTCGTAAACAGTTTTGCGTCAGTTCAAAGTTTTGATTTCAAAGTGGATTCAGAGTTTAAACTAGGACGTGTTTGCTTTTGCTCGAATACATTTGTTTATTCTAAATTGATATCATAATAGAAAGTATCTGTATACCTGAGAAAAAATATATATATGTATATATGTATTACTAAACGAACAGTTTTGAAAAAGGCAAAACAAAAATTGCTACAAGTGGGTTTATATCGTGCGTGGGTTTCATTACGTTTAGTACGGAAGATATACGGAGACATTTGTTGCTGAAACTTGACGTTTTTGCGAAATATATTGATGTAATAAAATCGATGTTACGAAATAAAAACAAAGTCGTCAGTATCAATTTAAATCTTCAATTTCGTTGTTGTTTTATTTGATTGGAAGGTAAACTTAGGCACAAATATCTGAATATTTGGATTTGTTCTTGATATTAAAGTTTCGCTTTCGATACCAGTCAAAAAGTGCTCTTGATTATAAGCCGATTTTAATAGCAGGCAAAAGATGTTTTTTTTTGTGTGTTCTTGAAATAATTTAAGTGGTCTAGATAGCGGATCTTAACTGGACTTTCAAGGCCAGTAACGTCTGTAATGATTACTAGCTATGAAGGTTTATGTGAAGTTACAAAAGTTCATGACGTCATAAAGATTGCGCTTATGACGTCTTTTTCCATTTGCAGTCCAGTGCGGTATGTTTGTTAATGTATTGAAAACCAGATTAATAGATAACTTTATCACTATATGAGATGTGGACAATAGCCCTAGTTTAATTCTATTTTAAGAAATAACAGAATAACAGATGGTTTTAAATCATCCCCTATCTTTTGAATGTGAACAATTATTAACATATAAACATAGACAATTCTATCAAAACTACGATTGTCATCGCTCTGTTTATATATTTAATATGGTCGTCATAGGAGTGTTCGGAGGCGTAACAGACTTTGCGAACTGTGCTAAAAATACAAGAGAAGATGAATTTCATATGACACTAAAATGTGATGTGTAATGTGAACCGACAATTATGTATCTTTCAAAATATTACAGACAGAGACTAAATATGTTTAAGTTTGTGGAATTACTCAAATCAGATAACAAACGTTTATTGCATAACATTGCTGTTTACTCACTAAAAGCATTTGAAAGAAGACGATAATTCTTAAAGAATATATAGTTTCAGCAATCTCTTTTGTATTTATTTTTGCCATTTTGTTGCTAGTACGTGTGTGTGTGTGCGAGTGCGTGTGCGAGCGCGTGTGTGTGCGTGCGTGCGTGCGTGCGTGCGTGTGCCAATACGCTTTATGCGCATACTGAATAAACTGTATGTTCTGCTCTGTTTCTCTTTTCTTAAGCTATTTCTAATTATTGACGTGTGAGCAGTAATTGCTGAAGCGTTAATCAAGTTAACGTAATCATTTTACATTTGTGAAAGTAGAAAATGACAAATACAATTAACACATGCCTTCATCTTTACTTACAGAAATGTTCGAAGCATAAACAAATGTAACCTGGATATGAAACTGATCAGAATTCTTTAGTTTTTAAGTGCACAGTTCTATTACCTGTTCCAAAGGTTGATCCATATAGACATAGAAATTTTAGTTTGATGCTGGTATGGCGGTCTGTAGGCTTGGCAGTGTCTGTCCAAAAAGAAACAAAAAAGTTTGAATGTTCCACTACATAGGTTACGGTGAGTTTTACGCAAATTTATTACGGTTTGGCTTTTGGAACACAAAGACGATAGCGAGATGACGTGTCGCACTTTTGACCGAAGGTCAAGTCTACATTGGTTGTTCCGGTTGAGAATATGAACACGAATGAGTGGCATATTATATGAATGTAGCGTATTCAAATTTACGTTGAAAATAATGAATGTTTTTCAGAAAATAAGAATTTTTTAAACCCCCATAAAACATGTTGTGTCTTTAAACCTTACGATTTTATCAAACAAACTTTGTTCAGTTGGACATTGTGTTTCTTTGTTGGAAAGGTCAAAGGTCAATTCAGGCATATGACTATACTTCCGTTCTTGATGACCTTGACTGATGAAATCTCCTGTATATATTAACCATTTTGAACGCAAAGGTTGGCTTGTACATCATTTAGAATGCCAGCCAGTAACCTACTGTTCACACAAGAATTGCCATTTATAAAGTAACGAGATTTATCTAAGTGTTTATGTCATCGTGAGGTTAAACTTGTTAGTTTTTTAATGTTTGTCTGTATTAATACGCCTGCTTAACTCTAGCAAATACAAAATACTCGTCTGTGTCATTATCTGTTTATCAAATTATTTTTCCCAGCCGGTCTAGGAGAACATATTAAGTTTTGTATTGACAGTGATATTCAATTATTGCACAACAAACACAATAGTCAGTTTTATCAATGAAGTCTGCTCTGCAGGCACAGATCAATAACAAAACTCTCAGAGCGCACCTTTCCACATGCACGCGAAACAAGACTTTACATCAGGACATGCATTTTTAGAGAATAAAAAAATTCATAATTCTGCTTCATGCATTATGTTTTATTATTGTATGGAGCTATACATCGAAGTCAGCACTCTCTATGCACTGAGAAAAATATATATGGTGATATTTACAATGATGATAATGATGATGACGATGATGGCTTGTTTTGGTTCTCGTCTGTGGTTAGCGCTCAGTTCTTTTGTCTGATGGGAGGGATTTACGTTTTTAGTTGACATTAGTTCTTTTATACCCACATTACCTACTGGTAGCATCCCCATGGATCTAGGGATACTCAAATAACTTAGCACAAATATTTTCCTTGATGAGACAGTGGGTCACGAGCTAGAACCAGATTCCTACCTGAAAGGTCAAGGTCTTACTTACATGTCAAAGGTAGAAATTGAGTGCTACTTTGTTTATCCGCGTTAAGAATTAACCATCGATTGCGGGATATTCAAATAGCACAAACGTTGACCAAATAAAGATGATATGTCGGTGCCTATCTCACAGGTCAAGGTTACACTTAAACGTCGGCCGTATTTACTAGTGCGGGCTAAAAGATTCTCATGCATAAAGGGATTTTGAAATAGGATGGCACAACTGTTAACCTCATCACAGCCAATAAGTCATAAGATGTTATAACAATTATCACAATTCAGTCTTTTATTACCAAACTCCCAACAAATGATTAGATGCGAATTGGCAGTCGACAACAGCATTTATTTTTCTCAACAGCAAACTAAAGGAGGGATTTTGATGGGCTGAAAATCTTCAGAGTATTTCAGTCTGATTCACTGACATTTTTGTGATAAATAATTAATTTAATTCTTACGTGATGCTTTCCCCTTTTGCCCCTGACAAGGCGGTATTGTGGGGGTGTTAACCGCATTCAGTGATAGCTCTTGACTAAACTCTTGTAAAAGAACATCACGAATGATGAGTGATTCAGTTGATAGATTTGTATAGCCTTAAACCTTATCTTAACATTTACTTTTCCCTATTCAGTTTGATATCTCCAAAAAATTTTTTCATAGGCCGTCTGATATCACATTGACTTCCGGTTTACTGTAAAGTGAAAGTAGGATCTATTGGTGGACAAAAAACATCGACATTTCATTGGTCTCTTCCGGACACATTTTTATGCTCCCCGAAGGGCGAGCATATAGTTGCCGCTTTGTCCGTCCCGTCCGTCTCCGCCCGTTCGTCCGTCCGTCCGTCATAATTTTGTCCGGAGCATAACACAAAAACTATGAGAGATATCAAGACTAATCTTCAAAGGTAGTTAGATCTCATTAAGGAGCAGTGCACAAAAACCATAACTCTTGCCTTATTAATTTTTGAATTATTGCCCTTTGAAATTTCTCATACTCATTTTTTGTCCGGGGCATATCTCACAAAGTATAAGAGATATTAACATGAAACTTTATTGGTAGATAGATCTCTATGAGGAGAAGTGCAGCGTGAAAGAACCGTTACTCTATTTTGCATAATTTTAGAGTTATTGCCCTTTGTTATTTTTCATACTTTAAAAAAATACATATTAAACAATAGCCCTTTTGGAATTGGCATTTATTCGGGGAGTATCCATCGGTTCTACCGATTTCTTGTTCTGTCTTGTGTATTCATATCGCTACACTAGGAACGGTGGAGCGACATAGAACCATTGTTGCAAACTTGTTCAAGATAAGAGTTACCTGTATTATGCATTATCAGAAATCGAATTCTAGTCTGCGTGACAAGAGCAATGACCAGAATTGCTTTTTTTCGTCTTGAAAAAGAAATAAGCGCTGAATTATTTATATCGTAGAGAGTCATTGATTATTGGTGATTTGATTGTGTCTGAAATTACAGGAAGGTTGCGTTTTCAATGAACTTGCGGATGTGTTGAGATCGACTGAAATGCAAACACTATGAAATATGGAATGGAAGTTTTGTGTGTGTTTGTCTTTTATTATCAGAAAAAAAAACTGTGCTTGTTAAGAATTGTGGATATGATTCATCGAATAACATCGTGTTCAAAATCTTTTCAGATTAAAATTGCTAAAAGTACTCAACTAAAATACGGAAGAATTTCATGTAGATCAGATATCGAATTTCCGGACCTTGAGTGACTTTTGATAGATATGTGGATCATTGTAACAGTGTCGTATGAATACAGAAAAAAGCTATACGTTTATTGACCCATAAAAAGATATATTACTATTCCACGACTGGTAGTAATAATTTTACTAGAAAAAGTGACGCATGTTATCTCCAAAACTAGCCACTGGCGCTGGATTTATCAGTTCTTTATTGCCTGCGAATCGGCGAGTGACTTTGACAAGATAGATTATTGCTTTGTTGCTCATGTTTTATTGTAGATAAGTATTGATAAAATCAATCAGCTTCCATCGTGTCATCATTCGCTACGATCTAGCCTAGAATGCCAGCGTTGTGTTGTCATGCTGTGATTTCATTTAATGTGGCTGTTCCGTATTGATAGGTTGCCTAGCAACAAGTGACAGAGTTAGGCATAATGCATTCGATGCTGTCAGAATCGGGTTCCTTAGGAGGACTGAAAACAGACTGGGACATATGTGATAGATGATAGACTGTGTTTCGAATGTGAGCTTCAAATAATATAGACTGTGTCTCGAATTTGAGCTCCTTCTGTGACGAATTATTGACAAAGATATTATCGTTGGCGTCTGCTTAGAGCATAGGCCATCTGCAGTGAGGAAAATTGTAATATATATAGTCATTATATTCACATTCGCTGATTCGAACGAGACCCGCTTGGTTTATACATGTTTCACCAGAAATGCTTAGATATTTACGAAAATATTTGCAACCATAAAAAAAATGAGACAATGATACATAGGTTTGTAAAACAATGAAAAAACTGTTATAAACCTATATTTTCACCAAATACTCAAAAACTGGGGGACACTTAGCTTTATAATTTGTAATTTTATTCATGAACCCTTTCCGTTGAAAGTATGAATTCATTACTAATTTTTTCTGAAAGGGATAGTAAACTGATTTCATTAGAATATATATCTAACTTAAACGTTATTTGTCTGTGCAGTGAAAATAAAAGGATGGTCATTCGACAAAATATGAATATTTGTGTCAAGACATTCTTCGTGACTTCCGTTCATTGCATTATGGGTAACCGCCATGTTTGACTGAGCAGACGACAACCAATGCAGACACAATTACTGCAGTGAATCTTGAACAGTTGTCTTTTGTAAGGCTGTTTCGAACTTGAAATCAACTGTTTAAGTCTTAATTTGGAAATGACACTTCAATTCTTAACAGTTGGCAATGACGAAGGAAAAACAACAGCAGTATTCTGCGTGATAATTACTTTAGACTTAAATAAAGCTTAGTTATTGAGTATTGACAAACACGTTCTAGGAGTGTTTAGCAAGAAACACTGTACAAATGATGGAAAACGACATTGATGCTTCGTGACTAGGAATTCTCGGGTTAATTTTGAATAATGTGGTGATTCTTTCCATGAAAATTCCGAGAAACTTTGTTCAAACGACTTGTTATTTTATAAGAGTTGCATGTATTTACAGTTCAAAGTAATATATTTTATAGTCAGTGTGTGTATTCATATTCTGGAAACATGTCGGCTTACTCAGTAAATAATTACGTATGTCATTGTTATATTGGGTTATATGTTATAAGAAAGGTGAATATTCATCAATATTAAATGACAAGAATAAACAGGAGGCGTGTCACAGGCATAGGCAAAATACCACGTTTGCAGAAGTAAATACATCTTGGTAAAACCCAAATGGATAAACATGCATTAATTTTCTTGCCAATAGCTGTTGTCCTAATGGCGTTTTACAATGATTGAACAGTCGCTGGAATCTCTTAGTGGGTTGATGTAAAAGGATATATGTGCAGTAAATCAAACGGAAATCTGTGAAGCAAAAGGAAAATAACTGGCAAAACATGATGCTCTGGGATCTGAGTTGAAGCAGACGGTCGCTTTTTTTTGCACTGTGTCACATCGTGTGTGCTTGGAATATATACAGTAACCTTTAAAACCAAGGAAACAAATTTGTTGGCGTTGTATTTGGAGAAAGACTAAAAAAATAAAATATTCCGTACCGGATATGAATTAGAGAAAAGAAAAAAAGAAAGCTGCGGGGAATGTTAGATTAAATAATAGTGTTCTAGACACTTGTTTCTATTGGATTTGAATAGGAGTGGTTTCCACTTTTAAATGTATATTTCAGACACAGATTATATCATTTGAACTGACGAAGGGCAACAGTTTTGAGGAACCAAACTGTAATTATCAAACGATAATTCAGTAACAGTTAATGTTGTTTATTCTACCGGGATACCAGTACACTTCTAGAAGTCAGTATAATTTAAAAAGATGTATTAATCTTACTAATAAATATTGTAAGATATATAATAATTCGTCGGTTTATACAGGTTGAATTTATCAAATATATGCTTGTATCTCAAAAGACTATGAATTGGGAGTTTCTGAGTGAATATTTGGCGTGTAATTTGCGTGTAACTCTCAGTCAGGTTTTGAATTAGAACTCTGTTTTAGGATCGATATGGAATGAATTGGAACCCAGAACCATTGACGGTATAGATATCGGAAAATGCATAGAGATTACTCGTTATTTGATGACACGGCATTGAATTTCAGTGTATTGTCAAACCGTCTCTACTTGTATGTACATTTACTGTTTACTTTTACATTTTAAATCGGAAGGATTTATCGTTAAAAAGTAGTGAAGTTTATATTAAGGATATGTGTACAACAAAAGGCGACCACCGGTTATTATTAGTGGTGTTATTCTGTAACAAATAACGTGAGAGAGGAAATTAAAATGTACAAGTTTGTGGTTCAATAACACAGTAATGTTTTTTCTTTTTGTACTAGCACTTCCCCTGATGAACTGACAAAGGCAAATGTATAGCTTTTGCTTTTAGTTAGCCTTAAAGGAAGATCTAAGTTTTAATTAACCCATAAAGAATACACCAAGGATATATGTATTTTAAAACGATGTCTACAAGTTAACAATTTAGAAATAGTTTGAAGCGTTTTTTTGTTGTTAAATTAGATTTTGGTTTTTAGAAACGGGGAATTAAAACTTTCATGAAAGACTATTTTGAAAAGCTAACGAAATGAGCAAACGTTTTTATAGAGAAGTGTTATAAAATATGTTAAGTTCGGAATAGTCGTGTATAATTGGGTTCGTGTAAATTTATGACAGGATTTAGTTAAGCTGAACTCTCGCTAAGTGTGTCTAACAGGACCTGGATAGATGGTGACAAAAATGAAGAACTTCCTCAAGTTTAAGACTGGGGAGACGCAGATGGATGCCCGGAAGTTCGGTGAGGAATACTACCTTAGGGAGGCCCGGATCTGGAGGCCCTTCCGGTGGGCGGGGATGATGTCAACGATACTTGCGCTCGTGTTAACTGTGGCTTCCATCTTTAATCAGTATTGGCTTCATATTACCTGTAAGTATAACACTTCGTGTTTTTTTTTACTTTAATTTGTTATGCATACAATACAAGATAGATCTTTACATAATTTACATGTATTTTCAGTTGATGGGTAAACACTAAAAGAATTAGTTATACACGGTTACCCACTAGTCCAGGAAACCTTGTCGCAGTAGGATATTGATGTATTTTCTGACTGGCAATATCCTCCGCTTAGGGCACATAATAAATATCCAAATAAAAAAGGGTGCCCGAATGTTTTGTATATGAGACTAGGTTACCCACTAACTACATGTAGCCTAAATAGTATTTAGATCATAAAAGAATTTAATAGAGAAAGAGTTGCATAAATTCAGCAACCGAGGTCGCATCAGAATGTAACCTTACCTCGTCCTGCACCCCCCCCCCTTCCCCCCGCCCCCTCCCCCCACTGCCGTGCTTCTTTTCGTAAACTGTAGAATGGCAGACATATAAGTTGCAATGACATGAATGCTAAAGATAATTTAGGACGAAATGGTGGACAGTGTGCGAATTATTAATATTGCGTTACGAAAAAAAAGAAAATTCTTCGAAAACTGCTAACAAACGTTCCTATTAAAGTAGCATCGTATTAAATCAGGTCAAAATACAATTAATGTAACATTTTCTAATGGGAAAACACAAATCAGTCTTGAAGGATTCCAGTGCTCCAAAACGATGTTTAACCTTATAATGAAACCATATAGGTTATTTAGGGAAAATATCCTTACAGCGTTTTTCCATCAGTGATGCCTAATGTAATCAATGTAATAGTAATTGAGGCTCCCCTAAGCTTACAGAGTCACGTCTCGACGTGATGCTATTTCTGTATTGTCCAATTTCCATTGGCATTAAAGATCCCGGTCGAGTTCACTTACTCCATCAATTCATTCCGTTCTATGGTCTGCTTTATAGGAGTAAACTAGGTCAAAATTCAGCATTGTTTTCTTTGCTGAATTAGTCTTTCCGTTTTTTTTTCAGTATCAATATCGTTTTTTTCATTTTCAAAAATAACTTCTGTACTTAAATTCAATTTTCGTTGTTAGTATTGCTCTAAGTTTCGACAGTTCTCTAACTGCTACAATCAACATTCAGAATTGTTTTCAGGTACAAATCTCTTTTTTTCAATATTGGTTTTAATGTTGTGAATAAGCTTTCAATACTTATAACTTTTAAGGTTGACGTTTTTACAGTAAAACTATGCAAAAAAAGTTTGAGTGCTCAAAGCCTGCAGAGAAGTTTTCAGTACCAAAGGTATTGTTAAATACTGATTTCAGTGTTACAGTTCAGATTTAAACAGTGCCTTTACTTGCAGTTTCGTCTGCAGAAAACAGGTCTGATGTACACACTGTTTTCACAGGTCAGATTTAAACACTGCTTTTGCTTGCAGTATTCTCTGCATTGCAAAGATCAGGTTTAAACACAGAATGTACTTGCAGTATTTTGTGCAGTGCAACAGGTCAGATTTAAACACTATTTTTACTTGAACTAGTGTCTGCAATGCAACAGTTCAGATTTCATCAGTGCTTTTACTTACTGTTTTCTCAGCAGTACTACAGGTCAGATTTAAACACTTTTTTACTTGCAGTATTTTGTGCAGTGCAACAGGTCAGATTTAAACACTTTTTTACTTGCAGTATTTTGTGCAGTGCAACAGGTCAGATTTCATCAGTGCTTTTACTTACTGTTTTCTCAGCAGTACTACAGGTCAGATTTAAACACTTTTTTACTTGCAGTATTTTGTGCAGTGCAACAGGTCAGATTTAAACACTATTTTTACTTGCAGTATTTTGTGCAGTGCAACAGGTCAGATTTAAACACTTTTTACTTGCAGTATTTTGTGCAGTACAACAGGTCAGATTTAAACACTTTTTTACTTGCAGTATTTTGTGCAGTGCAACAGGTCAGATTTAAACACAAGATTTACTTGCAGTATTCTCTGCAGTACAACAGGTCAGATTTAAACACTTCCTTTACTTGCAGTGTAACAGGTCTGATGTACACACTTATTTCACTTTCACTGCTGACTGCAGTGAAACAGGTCAGATTTAACCACTGTTTTTACTTGCAGTATTATCTGCAGTACAACAGGTCTGATGTACATACTGTTTACTTGCAATATTCTCTGTTGTGCAGCAGGTCTGATGTACACACTGTGCAACAGGTCAGATTTAAAACCAATCTATTTTTTGTTGCAATATTCTCCGCAGGGCAACAGGTCAGATTTATACAAACACTGTTTTTTCTTGCAGTATTCTATGCAATGCAATAGGTCAGTTGTTAAACACTGTTTCACTGGGAGTTTTCTCTGCAGTGCCAGAGGTCGGATTTAAACAATGTTTTTCATGCAGTATACTCTGCAGTGCAGAAGAACAGATTTGAGAACTGTTTTTACTTGCAATATGTTCAGCAGTTCAACAGGTCAGATTTAAACACTGTTTTCTTCTTGAATAATCCTCTGGAATAAAACAGGTCTGATTTTAACACTTCTTTTACTTGCAGTATGCTCAGCATTGCAATAGGTCTGATTTAAACTCTGTTTTTTTTTTTCTTCTTGGAGTATTCTCTGCAGTACAACAGGTCTGATGTACATAATGTTTTCACTTTCATTACTGACTGCAATTCAACAGATCAGATTTAATTAGTGCTTTTAGTTGCAGTTTTCTCTGCAGTGCAACAGGTCTTATTTACACAGTTTGTACTTGCAGTATACTCTGCAGTGCATAAGTACTTGCAGTATACTCTGAAGTGCAACAGTACTTGCAGTTTTCTCTGCAGTGCAACACCTCTTATTTACACAGCTAGTACTTGCAGTATACTCTGCAGTGCAACAGGTGTTATTTACACAGTTTGTATTTTCACTATATTCTACAGTGCAACAGTACTTGCAGTATACTCTGAAGTGCAACAGAACTTGCAGTATACTCTGCAGTGCAACAGGTGTTATTTTCACAGTTTGTACTTGCAGTATACTCTACAGTGCTACAGGTCTTATTTAGACACTGTTTCAGTTTCAGTTTTTTCTGTAGTTGAACAGGTGTGAGTTTAAGCCTGTTTTCAGTTTAACAGATGTTCTTGCAACATTTCCTACATTACAACAGGTCGGTTCAGACATAGAGTACTTTTTTTTCAGTACAACTGCCTGCTTTTATTATTCGTTTCTTTTGATATACTACCGTAATAACAATGATTGCAACACGTCTATTCTGAATTGTGTTCAGCACTTCACATTCTTTTTAGAATTTATTGAAAGGATGCAAATTTATTATGCCCCCCTTTGAAAATGGGAGGGCATATTGCTTTGCTGCAGTCTGTTGGTCGGTCTGTCGGTCTGTCTGTATGTCCACCATTTTCCGTTCATTTTCTTCGCAGAGGTTGCACATACTGAAAAAAAATAGGGTATACAGATTTATCATAAGAATATCTAGGTCAAATTCTGTTTTGGGTTTGTCGAGCAATTTTTGAGTTATGCCCCTTGGATTTAGAAAAATTCTAATTATTTGCAGTGTCCGTTCATTTTCTTAGCAGAGATTGCACATACCGAAATGAAATTTAGTATACAGATTTATCATAAGAATATCTAGGTCAAGTTTTGTTTTGGGTACGATCGATCAATCTTTGACAGAGTTATGCCCCTTGGACTTAGAAAAAGTCCAATTATTTGCAGTTTCCGTTCATTTTCTTAGCAGAGATTGCACATACCGAAATAAAATTTAGTATACAGATTTATCATAGGAATATCTAGATCAAGTGATGTTTTGGATACGATCGAGCAATTTTTGACAGAGTGTTGCCCCTTGGACTTAGAAAAATTCTAATTATTTGCAGTTTCCTTTCATTTTCTTTGCAGAGGTAGCACATACTGAAATAAAATTTGGTATACAGATTTATCATAAAAATAGCTAGGTCTAGTTCTAGCTTAGACATGTCATACTTGATAGGTTGATGCATCTAGGTCTAGTTCTAGCTTAGACATGTCATACTTGATAGGTTGATGCATCTATGTCTAGTTTTAGCTTAGACACGTCATACTTGATAGGTTGATGCATCTAGGTCTAGTTCTAGCTTAGACATGTCTTACTTGATAGGTTGATGCATCTAGATATAATTCTAGCTTAGACATGTCATACTTGATAGGTTGATGCATCTAGTACCTGTAGATAACCCTTATTGATTTTAAGTTCAAAAGGTAAATTTCATTTCCATGTACACTGCCCATTATGTATACTCCTGGGGGCGGGGGCATAAATTTTTCACAAACATCTCTTGTTTTACTGCTTTCTTTGAAGCCTGACCCTTGTGTCTTATTGCCTGTTGTCTTTCAATTTTTTAGGATCATTAAGACTTTTAATCCTGTTATTTTTTCAAATTATTTTTTTATTGATTACTGCAGTTAAATTCCACTTCACTTTTAATTTTGCTTTCTGTGCATAAGTTTTTATATTGCTTTATTTGCTAGATAGAGCGAGCATTTGAATTGTTATTCTAAAAATACGGACAACAAAATGCAAACTTAATTGTCATAATGGTAAAAAAAAATTGATAATAGTAAATGAAGATAATGATGATGTTGATAATGATAATGGTAATAGTGATAATTAAGGAATCGTTAAAAACAACATTTTCCAAAGAATTAATCGAAACAGATAAACTAACCAACGTTGCTTTGAAGGAAACAGCACTTGGGTCACTAGAAGCAAAGATTGATATGAATAAGTAGCTAAGGTGTTTGAATACTAAACATTTTGTCAGTCCTCATTGAATTGAAAATTTTTTAAAGAAATATACTATCCTAGGACAAAATATAGGCGATATTAGACACTTTTTACCGTGGGAGTTTCAGGAAATAATATTCACTTCAAACCTCACCCGACTTACTGAGTTTATAAGTATATATAAACACATTTTATTTCTAAGACTGACTATTCAAACAGCTGTCACTTGGTATGTAATCATCACATTACGATGACCTACTGTCTGCTGACAAAAAGCAAACAAAATGGAAAGCCGAAATTGAGAAGAAGCGAAATATGATTATAAACATGGCATGAATTTACCCCCACCCACTTGATTATGAGGGGATGTTATCAATGTTAACTTCAACAGAAATCTTCGGGGCTTCAAATTAGCTACAGTTATTTTTGTTCATGTACTATTCTGAACAAATAAGCAAAATATCATGAAAATGTCTCAGTCATCCACAAATTAATGGAACTGAATACTCTTCGGAGTGGAGGTAGGGTATAGGGAATCATATACCTTAATGTTATTGTTAGAAATAAGTATCTGTGTGGAAAATACTACATAATCAAAACGTATGTGTACAGAAAGTACAACATAATTAGGAAGTATGTGTACAGAAAGTACGACATGATTAGGAAGTATGTGTACAGAACGTACAACATAATTTGGAAGTATGTGTACAGAAAGTACTACATGATCAGGAAGTATGTGTACAGAACGTACAACATAATTAGGAAGTATGTGTACAGAAAGTAGTACATAATTAGGAAGTATGTTTACCGAACGTACAACATAATTAGGAAGTATGTGTACAGAAAGTACTACATAATTAGGAAGTATGGGTACAGAAAAAACAACATAATTAGGAAGTATGTGTGCAGAACGTACAACATAATTAGGAAGTATGTGTACAGAATGTTCTACATAATTAGGAAGTTTGTGTACAGAACGTACAATATAATTAGGAAGTATGTGTACAGAAAGTACTACATACTATGGAAGTATGTTTACCGAACGTACAACATAATTAGGAAGTATATGTACAGAAAGTACTACATAATTAGGAAGTATGTGTACAGAAAGTACTTCATAATTAGGAAGTATGTGTACAGAAAGTACTACATAATTAGGAAGTATGTGTACAGAAAGTACAACACTAGTAAAAAGTATATGTACAGAAAGTACAACATAATCAGGAAGTATGTGTACAGAAAGTACTATATGTTTAGGAAGTATGTGTACAGAAAGTACAACATAAGTAAAAAGTATCTATACAGAAAGTACAACATAAGTAAGAAGTATCTACACAGAAAGTACAACATAGGTAGGAAGCATTTATCATAAAAATAGCTAGGTCTAGTTCTAGCTTAGACATGTCATACTTGATAGGTTGATGCATCTAGGTCTAGTTCTAGCTTAGACATGTCATACTTGATAGGTTGATGCATCTATGTCTAGTTTTAGCTTAGACACGTCATACTTGATAGGTTGATGCATCTAGGTCTAGTTTTAGCTTAGACACGTCATACTTGAAAGGTTGATGCATCTAGATATAATTTTAGCTTAGACATGTCATACTTGATAGGTTGATGCATCTAGTACCTGTAGATAACCCTTATTGATTTTAAGTTCAAAAGGTAAATTTCATTTCCATGTACACTGCCCATTATGTATACTCCTGGGGGCGGGGGCATAAATTTTTCACAAACATCTCTTGTTTTACTGCTTTCTTTGAAGCCTGACCCTTGTGTCTTATTGCCTGTTGTCTTTCAATTTTTTAGGATCATTAAGACTTTTAATCCTGTTATTTTTTCAAATTATTTTTTTATTGATTACTGCAGTTAAATTCCACTTCACTTTTAATTTTGCTTTCTGTGCATAAGTTTTTATATTGCTTTATTTGCTAGATAGAGCGAGCATTTGAATTGTTATTCTAAAAATACGGACAACAAAATGCAAACTTAATTGTCATAATGGTAAAAAAAAATTGATAATAGTAAATGAAGATAATGATGATGTTGATAATGATAATGGTAATAGTGATAATTAAGGAATCGTTAAAAACAACATTTTCCAAAGAATTAATCGAAACAGATAAACTAACCAACGTTGCTTTGAAGGAAACAGCACTTGGGTCACTAGAAGCAAAGATTGATATGAATAAGTAGCTAAGGTGTTTGAATACTAAACATTTTGTCAGTCCTCATTGAATTGAAAATTTTTTAAAGAAATATACTATCCTAGGACAAAATATAGGCGATATTAGACACTTTTTACCGTGGGAGTTTCAGGAAATAATATTCACTTCAAACCTCACCCGACTTACTGAGTTTATAAGTATATATAAACACATTTTATTTCTAAGACTGACTATTCAAACAGCTGTCACTTGGTATGTAATCATCACATTACGATGACCTACTGTCTGCTGACAAAAAGCAAACAAAATGGAAAGCCGAAATTGAGAAGAAGCGAAATATGATTATAAACATGGCATGAATTTACCCCCACCCACTTGATTATGAGGGGATGTTATCAATGTTAACTTCAACAGAAATCTTCGGGGCTTCAAATTAGCTACAGTTATTTTTGTTCATGTACTATTCTGAACAAATAAGCAAAATATCATGAAAATGTCTCAGTCATCCACAAATTAATGGAACTGAATACTCTTCGGAGTGGAGGTAGGGTATAGGGAATCATATACCTTAATGTTATTGTTAGAAATAAGTATCTGTGTGGAAAATACTACATAATCAAAACGTATGTGTACAGAAAGTACAACATAATTAGGAAGTATGTGTACAGAAAGTACGACATGATTAGGAAGTATGTGTACAGAACGTACAACATAATTTGGAAGTATGTGTACAGAAAGTACTACATGATCAGGAAGTATGTGTACAGAACGTACAACATAATTAGGAAGTATGTGTACAGAAAGTAGTACATAATTAGGAAGTATGTTTACCGAACGTACAACATAATTAGGAAGTATGTGTACAGAAAGTACTACATAATTAGGAAGTATGGGTACAGAAAGTACAACATAATTAGGAAGTATGTGTGCAGAACGTACAACATAATTAGGAAGTATGTGTACAGAATGTTCTACATAATTAGGAAGTTTGTGTACAGAACGTACAATATAATTAGGAAGTATGTGTACAGAAAGTACTACATACTATGGAAGTATGTTTACCGAACGTACAACATAATTAGGAAGTATATGTACAGAAAGTACTACATAATTAGGAAGTATGTGTACAGAAAGTACTTCATAATTAGGAAGTATGTGTACAGAAAGTACTACATAATTAGGAAGTATGTGTACAGAAAGTACAACACTAGTAAAAAGTATATGTACAGAAAGTACAACATAATCAGGAAGTATGTGTACAGAAAGTACTATATGTTTAGGAAGTATGTGTACAGAAAGTACAACATAAGTAAAAAGTATCTATACAGAAAGTACAACATAAGTAAGAAGTATCTACACAGAAAGTACAACATAGGTAGGAAGCATTTATCATAAAAATAGCTAGGTCTAGTTCTAGCTTAGACATGTCATACTTGATAGGTTGATGCATCTAGGTCTAGTTCTAGCTTAGACATGTCATACTTGATAGGTTGATGCATCTATGTCTAGTTTTAGCTTAGACACGTCATACTTGATAGGTTGATGCATCTAGGTCTAGTTTTAGCTTAGACACGTCATACTTGAAAGGTTGATGCATCTAGATATAATTTTAGCTTAGACATGTCATACTTGATAGGTTGATGCATCTAGTACCTGTAGATAACCCTTATTGATTTTAAGTTCAAAAGGTAAATTTCATTTCCATGTACACTGCCCATTATGTATACTCCTGGGGGCGGGGGCATAAATTTTTCACAAACATCTCTTGTTTTACTGCTTTCTTTGAAGCCTGACCTCTGTGTCTTATTGCCTGTTGTCTTTTAATTTTTTAGGATCATTAAGACTTTTAATCCTGTTATTTTTTCAAATTATTTTTTTATTGATTACTGCAGTTAAATTCCACTTCACTTTTAATTTTGCTTTCTGTGCATAAGTTTTTATATTGCTTTATTTGCTAGATAGAGCGAGCATTTGAATTGTTATTCTAAAAATACGGACAACAAAATGCAAACTTAATTGTCATAATGGTAAAAAAAAATTGATAATAGTAAATGAAGATAATGATGATGTTGATAATGATAATGGTAATAGTGATAATTAAGGAATCGTTAAAAACAACATTTTCCAAAGAATTAATCGAAACAGATAAACTAACCAACGTTGCTTTGAAGGAAACAGCACTTGGGTCACTAGAAGCAAAGATTGATATGAATAAGTAGCTAAGGTGTTTGAATACTAAACATTTTGTCAGTCCTCATTGAATTGAAAATATTTTAAAGAAATATACTATCCTAGGACAAAATATAGGCGATATTAGACACTTTTTACCGTGGGAGTTTCAGGAAATAATATTCACTTCAAACCTCACCCGACTTACTGAGTTTATAAGTATATATAAACACATTTTATTTCTAAGACTGACTATTCAAACAGCTGTCACTTGGTATGTAATCATCACATTACGATGACCTACTGTCTGCTGACAAAAAGCAAACAAAATGGAAAGCCGAAATTGAGAAGAAGCGAAATATGATTATAAACATGGCATGAATTTACCCCCACCCACTTGATTATGAGGGGATGTTATCAATGTTAACTTCAACAGAAATCTTCGGGGCTTCAAATTAGCTACAGTTATTTTTGTTCATGTACTATTCTGAACAAATAAGCAAAATATCATGACAATGTCTCAGTCATCCACAAATTAATGGAACTGAATACTCTTCGGAGTGGAGGTAGGGTATAGGGAATCATATACCTTAATGTTATTGTTAGAAATAAGTATCTGTGTGGAAAATACTACATAATCAAAACGTATGTGTATAGAAAGTACAACATAATTAGGAAGTATGTGTACAGAAAGTACTACATGATTAGGAAGTATGTGTACAGAACGTACAACATAATTTGGAAGTATGTGTACAGAAAGTAGTACATAATTAGGAAGTATGTTTACCGAACGTACAACATAATTAGGAAGTATGTGTACAGAAAGTACTACATAATTAGGAAGTATGTGTACAGAAAGTACTACATAATTAGGAAGTATGGGTACAGAAAGTACAACATAATTAGGAAGTATGTGTGCAGAACGTACAACATAATTAGGAAGTATGTGTACAGAAAGTACTACATGATTAGGAAGTTTGTATACAGAACGTACAATATAATTAGGAAGTATGTGTACAGAAAGTACTACATACTATGGAAGTATGTTTACCGAACGTACAACATAATTAGGAAGTATATGTACAGAAAGTACTACATAATTAGGAAGTATGTGTACAGAAAGTACTTCATAATTAGGAAGTATGTGTACAGAAAGTACTACATAATTAGGAAGTATGTGTACAGAAAGTACAACACTAGTAAAAAGTTTATGTACAGAAAGTACAACATAATCAGGAAGTATGTGTACAGAAAGTACTATATGTTTAGGAAGTATGTGTACAGAAAGTACAACATAAGTAAAAAGTATCTTTACAGAAAGTACAACATAAGTAAGAAGTATCTACACAGAAAGTACAACATAGGTAGGAAGCATCTGTACAGAAAGTACAACATAAGTAAGGAGCATCTGTACAGAAAGTACAACATAAGTAAGAAGTGTCTATACAGAAAGTACAACATAAGTAAGAAGCATCTGTACAGAAAGTACAACATAAGTAAGAAGCATCTGTACAGAAAGTACAACATAAGTAAGAAGCATCTGTACAGAAAGTACAACATAAGTAAGAAGTGTCTGTACAGAAAGTACAACAGAAGTAAGAAGTGTCTGTACAGAAAGTACAACAGAAGTAAGAAGTGTCTGTACAGAAAGTACAACATAAGTAAGAAGTGTCTGTACAGAAAGTACAACATAAGTAAGAAGCATCTGTACAGAAAGTACAACATAAGTTAGAAGCATCTGTACAGAAAGTACAACATAAGTAAGAAGCATCTGTACAGAAAGTACAACAGAAGTAAGAAGTATCTATACAGAAAGTACAACATAAGTAAGAAGTGTCTGTACAGAAAGTACAATATAATCAAGAAGTATTTGTACAGGAAGCATTTAGTAATTAGGAAGTATTCGTACAGAGTGTACTTCATAATTAAGAAATATTTGTACAAAAAGTACTTCATAATTTCGAAGTTAATATACATTAAGTACTACATATGTATCATTGTTTTATTGTCGCTATGTAAACTACTGTTAGGAAGAAGAAGCTGTACAAAATGTTCAACATAATTTGAAAGTATCTGTACAGAAAGTACAAAACACTCTTTAAAATTGATCTTTAGACCTGATAATAAATTTTTAACGCTGACCACAGCATTATTGTGAAGTTAATGGGCTGAATTTGATGTTTTTCGGCTAATATGAATATAATTGCATTGATTAAAACAAACATCTCTTTCACTGTTAGAACAGTGCGCCTATTTTCTTATATGGTGACGAAAGCAAGGGCAGTTTAGGGATAAATGTGTTCGTGACAGGAATCGCAGAGTTTCATCTTGGCTGTTTGTGTATAGTTCCTTCGATGCAAATCAATAGGTTGTTTACAATTCTTCAATAGATGTTTTGTATCGTAGGAATTGGCAACGTGTAGCCATTAGGAAATAGAAATAAGATGTAATTTACTACAAATAGATGTAATTTCTCTGCAGACACGCGATTTCAGTTTTATGGATGTGTTATTTCCTTCAAAACGTTTTGTTACAAATTGTTTCTCTTTTCATAACGGAGTTTATTTAAATCTTTGACAAAAACTTTTATCCTTGAAAATTAAATATGCGATAATTTGAAATGTTGGAAGTGTACAGAAATTACTTGTTTTCTTCAACCTTTTTTTTCTCTAGAACATTTATTCTGTTGGACAGATAGAAAAAAAGTTGCATATATTTCGGTTGCAGCCTATTTCGCACGGTTATTAAATAAGAAGCCAAAACGTGCCTATGTTGTTCTCGAATGAACACTCATTATCAAACAAATAATAGAAAGAACCAGCAGGTTTTGATGATATTTTCCGAATTAGAGAAAGGTAGTCTGACATATATGGAATCAGACTGTCTTGCTAAAGTTTATACAACTAATGTAGCCCTTAGGGGGAATTTGAGCTCACTCTCTCCATTATAAAGCGATTTTAATTGCGTCGCTAAACCTCAGAAGACAACTTAAGTTAATTATCGGTGTTTTCCTACATAAAATGTCAACTGAATTATTTCATACATTTTAGAAATTCCGATTTTCTTGTTGTCTTATGCCAGTACTTTTGCATATATGACATTCAATAACTTAGATAAATGTTACAGTGAAATGTTCAATAGCTCAAGCATGACTTTTCCAGGAAGCGGCTCTTTTGATATTTTCCGTCTAACAGACTGGGATATAAAACGATTCCAAATATCAATTCTTATCAATTATTCAACAATTGTCTCGTATCTTATTGATATGTATAAATATTATATCTATTTATCGATCCGTTGACATACAAATGTCATATTAGAGAAACCGCCTCATGTTCTTGTTTCTGTTTGAATGCACAGTAGGTTTTGGACTTCACTGGCTACGTGGTTATGGCGTCTTCTTTCGGTTCGAATTTTCCAGGGTTCGAAACTACGTTTGAGCATGACGTGTGGCACAGTGATTCGAGCTACATATGCTGTAGCTCACCCAGATGTGAATGGGTACGATAAATGAATGTAAATGCCTCATATCTCAACTGATTGGTTCAAAACTACTGGTGACTGATACAAATTATGATATTAAAAAAGGAAAACGCGTTGTTTATTATATGATAAAAATGCGAAACTGGTTACATTGTACTATATGCAGTCAAGTTGTTGTATAACTTAATTTTTCATATGAATGTATAAATTGTTTGTCTGTGCTTCAGTAAGTAGTGTAATATTTAACTGTCTGTCTTGGTATCATTAACTGGGTATAGAACGGAAGCGTTTTGTACAATTCACTCTTTTTTTTTTAAATTTGAATTTATAAAAAAATATTTTAAATCAACATGAAAATTTGAAACATTTTCACTTTTTGCATTTATACACGAAAACAATATTAAGTAACAAGTAGGACCTTATGTAGGTGTCTATACAAACACGTGGCACTTAGCGGGGCTTATATACACGTGACAGGGAAACAAAATGTCTGCGGTGTTTCATAAATCAAATTGAATACCGTGTAGGTTATTGATTGACGTAAATGAGATGTAATATTGTTGTTCCCACGTATTTATATTTCATCCCACCCAGTTGTTTACATTAAACTGCTGTTTACTTTTTATCTATGTTTTTAGAGTTCTACACGAGTCTAATTGACTGCAGGGACTACTTTTTTATCAGTCAGTCGGCTTAATCAAGAGTAATTAGGCCTCTGTGGAAAACAGCGTATTAGCCATACTTCATGACAAGTCTCAGGTGGAATAATGACCGCCTACTCGGAGTGTTCGAATAATATAAATCCTGTTTGACTGTCACAACTCACGTATTTCTGGCATTTGAAACTGCAATAAATGTGATTATGATTCCTGTAATTTCAGGAGAACAAAAGTTGTAAGGCTTTTAATTTAATTTCTCTTCCATACAAATATGTTGTTTTAAAAGGTATAAAGGTCGTTTGTGATTCAGTCTTGGTTAAAACCTGCACGATTTCACGTACAGAAACCCTAAACGTTTACAGATATGACATGTTTATTTGGCTTCCTACAAAAGCGTGACATCGTGTCAATACACACATATTGACTTGCTCCGCTTCGCCCGAAAACCTTAACTTTAAAACGATCATTTCTTCTTGATTGGATTTCAGTCGCCATTTTTTTATATCTTCAACCTGTGCTCAACAAAACTTGCAGTTAAATATACAGGTTTTTATTTTGCAATGATTATAATACCTACCAAGTTCCTTTGCAACCCTTACACCCAAGTGTGCTAAATTCTCCAAGTTTAAGATTGTCTAGAAAACATACCTGGAGACTCACAAACCTGTCAAATTGCAGCTAGATTGTCGCCTGAAAAAAGTATCTGTTAACAAGTGATAATGCAGTGTATAAAAATAATTTGAACACTTAACAGTTGACTCCAAATCTTGACTGACAAGTTCTCCCCGATATATGTAGTTCATTCATGGCTAACATTTCAAGAAGTTGACCTATAGTGTTATTCCGTATTGTTAACATCCGAATATAATTATATTAGGATATGGTATATTATATAACTAGACCTATATTTTCTTTTAATGTCAGGTTTTGAAATGCCTTTCTATTAAAGCTAATCGTACTTTATGTTAAGCGGGTTTTAAGGAAAAAGTTTTGTCATGACCTCTGACCTCTGTTCTGACATTTAAAAATAGGAGTGTTCGTCAGTTTCAGGTAAATTCAACAGAAAATGACAGATACACACAAGAAGTTTCTATAATCAATCTGAAACTGAGATTCAGTTTTTACTTCCTCACACTCAATGATTGTTTTTTTCTGTCTTATTTTCAGGGAAGTCACGTGACGGCAACCAGAAGTCCATTGAGAGTAGCTTGTGGGAAAGTGCGTGTTGGAAGTTGGATGTTGATATGCGCTCTCCGGAGTGTAAAGATACACGACCTAGTAAGCATGTAGACCTGGCAGGCACGGTTGCAATAGGCTGGCTCATAGGCTCGCTTTCCGTAGTTTGACCAAGTCATTCTTGTTATAAAATGCTCCATACCATCTCCTCAGACCTACAAAAATAATAAATCTTCTTCTACAGAGATTGTGTGTGTTTCCCTGACCTAACCTTGACGCAAGAAAAAAGCTTGCAACATGACTTTTTTACTATCGTTTTACCAAATGTAACCTCTGTAAGATTTATTATTTCGAGATATACTCGTATTAATTAACAACACTTATGAGACTTTTATTATGTCGAGTTTTATTAAAATAAAAAGAACATTATTTTTTTACACACACTTATAAGAGGAACTACGAACTAATATTTGCAGTGTTTCATCCAGTTATTATAAGGATGTTGACGTCACAAAAATGTGCACAGCAAATGGGTTTTTTTTTATGTACACGTCATAGAATTTTGAAACTTCGTTGTAAATTGTTTAACAATCTGTATAAAAAAAATAATGAAGGTCGAAGAAGTCGCCAGTTTTACCTCAGAAGTCATATCTAAAACACTTTTACGTCAAGATTTAGATTCATAGTCAACACACAAGTTTTTTTGTTGTTGTTGTTGATACTTTCTGTAACAGTTCAAGATTCCGATTGTCATAAACAAATGAAAAACATTCTCTGGAGAGAGCGAAATATGTTCCAGACGTTTATACATAGATCAAACATTTTCATAAAGTACATTTTAAATTTTGATCTCGTCCTGGATAAAAAGTACACAAAAGTACATTTCAAAACTAGTCTTGATAAATTACCACACTCGTAATTAACTGAGGTCCCAAGTGTATAGCACTATCGCTCACAGACAAACCATGAATAAACTTATGTAAATCGTGCAAATGTCATTTCAAAGAACGTCAAACCAATGAATATTTCATGACGAAATTATAAATATATTATATGTTTCTAGCTATAGTTCTAACTTGGTGTATTCGCAAATTCAAACGGCATCTGATAATGTCTGTTTTCATCAACATAATTATCTTCATTAACTGTGTAATTATCGTCTCCAGAGTCCTTAAGATCATCCGCGTCAGCATTAAAAAATGTAATCAACTTCATTATTCAACTCATTATCTTCAGTCTAGACATTGTTAGTAGAATATTTTGTTCTACTTCTTATATCTGTTTTCATGTACATCTCGTCATTTTCTTCATAATCGACGTCGTCACTTTCATCATCATAATCATTGTCGTCATTATCACTATCGACATCATAATCATTGTCGTCATTATCACTATCGACATCATAATCATTGTCGTCATTATCACTATCGACATCATGATCATTGTCGTCATTATCACTATCGACATCATGATCATTGTCGTCATTATCACTATCGACATCATAATCATTGTCGTCATTATCACTATCGACATCATGATCATTGTCGTCATTATCACTATCGGCATCATAATCATTGTCGTCATTATCACTATCGGCATCATAATCATTGTCGTCATTATCACTATCGGCATCATAATCATTGTCGTCATTATCACTATCGGCATCATGATCATTGTCGTCATTATCACTATCGGCATCATAATCATTGTCGTCATTATCACTATCGACATCATGATCATTGTCGTCATTATCACTATCGGCATCATGATCATTGTCGTCATTATCACTATCGGCATCATAATCATTGTCGTCATTATCACTATCGGCATCATGATCATTGTCGTCATTATCACTATCGGCATCATAATCATTGTCGTCATTATCACTATCGGCATCATGATCATTGTCGTCATTATCACTATCGGCATCATGATCATTGTCGTCATTATCACTATCGGCATCATGATCATTGTCGTCATTATCACTATCGGCATCATGATCATTGTCGTCATTATCACTATCGGCATCATGATCATTGTCGTCATTATCACTATCGGCATCATAATCATTGTCGTCATTATCACTATCGGCATCATAATCATTGTCGTCATTATCACTATCGACATCATGATCATTGTCGTCATTATCACTATCGACATCATGATCATTGTCGTCATTATCACTATCGACATCATAATCATTGTCGTCATTATCACTATCGACATCATGATCATTGTCGTCATTATCACTATCGGCATCATAATCATTGTCGTCATTATCACTATCGGCATCATAATCATTGTCGTCATTATCACTATCGGCATCATAATCATTGTCGTCATTATCACTATCGACATCATAATCATTGTCGTCATTATCACTATCGGCATCATAATCATTGTCGTCATTATCACTATCGACATCATGATCATTGTCGTCATTATCACTATCGGCATCATAATCATTGTCGTCATTATCACTATCGGCATCATAATCATTGTCGTCATTATCACTATCGACATCATAATCATTGTCGTCATTATCACTATCGACATCATAATCATTGTCGTCATTATCACTATCGACATCATGATCATTGTCGTCATTATCACTATCGACATCATAATCATTGTCGTCATTATCACTATCGACATCATAATCATTGTCGTCATTATCACTATCGGCATCATAATCATTGTCGTCATTATCACTATCGGCATCATAATCATTGTCGTCATTATCACTATCGGCATCATGATCATTGTCGTCATTATCACTATCGGCATCATAATCATTGTCGTCATTATCACTATCGGCATCATAATCATTGTCGTCATTATCACTATCGACATCATGATCATTGTCGTCATTATCACTATCGACATCATAATCATTGTCGTCATTATTACTATCGACATCATGATCATCAACATAATTTATGGCAGCATTTTTTGTTAGAATTGTTATATCATATCCGAGTTTAGCATTTTTATCATAAGTAATTGTTTTGTACAAGCATTTATCTCTTGTTTTAGCTGCTATTACCATTTTGATACACGATTGTCAAATTGAACAAGAATGTATAATGCATGTTGAACAAACTCGCATATAATTTTCAATGTAGACACAATTTACTATTTTGTCCTATCTAACATATGAATAACTGTATGTTTCAGACTGGCAGAATGCTGTCATAGGGCTGATGATTTTCTCAGCGGCCTTTGGGTTTGTAGCAGCCATTCTTGCCATCTGCGGGGTATGCACGTCACCTTTACCAAAGAAAATATATTACTTTCATTCCGCTGGCGAAATATTTTTCGTTTGTGGTAAGATTATAATATATAGTCTCTATTTTTCATTGTTAAGGGGCAGTTGGGGTAAAAAATATTAAGAATTTAACTGTTAACTTACACGCCTATAGAGATCAACTGTTAACTTACACGCCTATAGAGACAAAAAGTCTTAGAGATAGGAAAATCTTTGATCACTTAAAATCTAAGTAATTCTATAAGAAACAGATGTAGAAAAGGTAATATTGTGATAAGCAGTTATTCAGAGTTCGTAGGTTCGATCTCCCTCTCAAACGATGATGATGATGATGATGATGATGGTGATGGTGATATTAGTGATCTTACGGATTAGACCTTAAATTTAGGTTCAAGAATGAATCCCCGAAACATTGCTTGTAACATCTAATCACAACTTAAATTTCTTACCTGTCTGCCTAAGTCATAACGGTAACGAGTGGAAATATCGAATGAACTTAAACAAAGCCCTGTCAGTTTTTGTGCGAAACTAGGCAAGCAAGAGATTAAGGTCAGATGCTTCTTAGTGGAAATATCGCTAAAATAACTGGGATGTTTAAAGAGACATTAGGCAGAAGATGGAAAAAAATCTCTGAAAGTAAAAATGGCTCAAGGTTGCTTAAAACAAAATATGTGAAACGTGCGGCGAATGAACATCGATATGGCTCTCACTCAGCTTGGCTCATTTGTACAAAACGTAGGTGGGATGTAATAAACTATTGAGAATTTCTGAAACTAATTCATCTAACTCCTTTACACTTGTTAAACCTCGGTAAAAAGTACAAAAAGTACCAGCTATAAAGCTTTTCCAGGAAAATGCTTCTCGGCTGTTTTCATGAATTATGCATGAATGTTCTCGTACTAAAAATATGATCTTGTTATTGCGAATTTGCAACTTGAGGTTTGAATGTGGGCGGAATATTTTGTGAAGGCGGTTAGAGAAGATAAAATATGAGTTGTCTGCAAAACACGTACGAAAACTTGAAAGCATATCCGAATATTCTGCTCGAACTAGCATGAATTGTTTATCTGTACTTTTCATTTGTCGAGACTTCATTTGACAAGATAGTCTAGTGTCTGACATTTCTGTAAAATTGCCCGCCAGAAAATTATATCCTTGTGAAATTCATCATTTGGTTTCGTCCACAATGGCGTTTTCTTGAATTTTGACGAGAGCAAATATACCGAGATAAACTGCCTGAGAAAGCATTGTTGATCTTTTGGCTACCTCTTGTAGTTGTCTGTTTTCAGAAGATGTGATAGGAACACATAGGTGGGTGTGAGCTGATTTGTTTGGCGAGAACTCCCCTATCAGACGTCACAGACTTGCTCTCCGTTCCTGTTTCAGTTGTTGTTGTACGATATTCTTATATTTTTCAGCATTGACCACAACTGTTGCCTTAATCATTTACGCAGTAGCAATATCTATGGACGCCAGTATCCACTCTCATACATACGGTAGTGGTTACGGTCTGGGCTGGGGTGGCACCGCCTTTTTCTTCGCCGCATCGTTTTGTATGAGCCTTGACGAACTGGTGCGGGAATCCGCACAAAACAAGTGCTGTAGATACTTATTTTGGAGGTCAAGGTCAAACGAACGGGACAATTCGCAACATGTATGACGTCAGGTGGATTTTCTAGGAGTTATTTAATACAATTGACTTGAAACATTAAACTACATCATCATAGCCACACATGAGTAGAATTCTTTGATAAGAGATTGGTGTTCTACGTGACTTAAACGGTGAATTGGATTTCGGTGTAACCTAATGTTTCACAGACTTGTGTGTGTTTTCATCCACGTGCACATTAATGGCGTCCTTTTTTATCGAACACAATCATTTGTAGCTCAACGGATCAAATGACAAAAATTTATATTTAAGAGTTATTATGAATGGTAGTTTTAAGTGAGCCAGCATGTGTTGACTGAATTCTTTTTGAATTTGTTATATTGTTTCTGCTTGTTGATTATAAATGTTACGTTTTTTAGCTCACCTGTGCGCGAAATGTTCTTGGTGATTGCTAGATGTCCGTCGTGTGCGTGACGTCTGTCGTTCGCCTGTCCTCATTTAGTTTGTGAACACTAGAGGATAATTTTGCATCCAGTTAACTTTCGAACTGGTCAGGAACTTAATACGCAGGTCAACTGTGAATATAGGTCACCTGAGGTCAGAAGAAAGCCTTAAAAACGCTATAGGGGCTGCATTTTGAATTCAGTCATTATGTTGTTTTTTTCTTGATGATTTTTAGATCAAGTTCAACATTGGTCAAAAACTTGGCTTAAATCAAAAGGAAACCCTTGTTAACAACATTTAGGCCATATTTTGAACTCGGTCGTCATGGTTTTTGCTCAAAATGTTTGCCTTGATGACTTCTAGATCAGTTTTTAATATATGTCAATACGGTTCAAAAACTAACTCACCATGTTAAATCGAAAGAGAACATTATAAACACTCTATGGCAATATTAAGCATTCAGGCATAAATTTTTATCTGTTTGTTTTGGTAATTTCTAGGTCAGATACAGATATGGGTCATTTTGTGTGAACGATAAGCTCACTAGTTTTGATGAAACATCTATCACATTGCACTTGTCTTATTTAGCATTATCCTCAGATGAACGCTTTAGGACCGTCGCAGTTTTCTTGTTTTAAACTTTTGTTCTAGAGCTTGTCTACATCAGTGCGTATCTTCCTATAGTTCTAACCATGAATGAAACACGCTATCTGACTGGGCAAGTGCGATCACGTGATGAGCTAGTTTCTCAACTTCAGGATAGAAGACGCCATCTAATTGGTCGATTCAGACAACGGCTATCAGTGTGCATGCTCGAATCTTGTAAAACGATGTTGAAGATTATTGCTATATCATAAAACTCATTGCCAAAAGGGCCTAAAAACACATTAATACCTTGTTTGCTAGATTCTGTGGACATTAGTCATTCAAATCAAAACAAATTAGCTAGATATTAGTAATACAAATAGCTTCATTTGTTTTTCGATTAAACAATAAATGAACAACCCGCCTCATACTGGATAGAATCAAATAAAGGTATTCTTTTTTTTTAAACCGCATTGAATAAGTATAGACGCTTGCATAGAATGTTTTTTCTAACTGATAAGGAACTTTCCATTCGTCCACTAAAAATAGAATTCTGGAGACTTTCTATGTGCCATGTCGGATTTAAATATTGATCATCAAAAAATCTCTCTCAGATTTGAATGATGAGATGTGGTTACACTAAAAGCTCTAGAAAAGACCTAGAAAGTCAATCGTATATGACCGCGTAACAATAAACATTATTCTAAAAGAATCTTCGAGGCGAGTCACACATTCACTGAAAGATTCTTTTCAATTTTTATACAGACGACCCTTTTTTGTTTAAAAAAATAATTAGTATTTATAACCAGTGGCATATGGTGAAAAGTCTAAACATTCAGATTATTGTTTAAAAAGTAATTTGCAAAGTAATAAATGCCAATCATATTGTTTTGGCCACATTACAGGTTGTCTCCCTTGAACAAAAGCAGATTATCAGAAATGGCCATTATGTATGTATATAGGTACATAATTTAACTTTTTATTTTTCTCTGTAGTTTATTCTTCCATGGAATCGGTGTAGATTGACGTCAGGCCATTAAACCACATTACTGTCTCAATGAGATAAAGCGGTTTATGCCAAGAGGAAGACTTGATTTTAAAATGAAGTTAAACTTTAGGTCGCGTGTACAGACAGAATATTACTTATTAGTTTTATGTATGTATCTTACTGCATTACATTTTAGAACAATCATACGAAAGGCGCCAGAACTGATCCTGCGAGTGATAGGTGTATTTGTCAAAATGATTCTATTTGCACGCTGTAAAAATAGCATAATTACTTAATTATATTAACAATACTATTAATAAATACTGTCTTTCATTTGTTCCCTTCTTGTGTGCATGTTTTCCAGTGAGTAAAACCCTTATTGCACTTTTGTTATTTTACACTGTTAACTCAGTCATCAGTTGATGTTTATTTAACAGATATATTGAATTTATTTACTCCTTTCCTACGGAAAAAAACTGTTGTACAGTAACTGCGTTTGTTGTTATTTTTATGCTGCCATTGCATATTTTTCTCGGCAACATGTAAGACCAGTGTCCAACCGTTCATCCAACCATACAAAGGCAACATTGTATTGTTAGGATTTTAGTAATTTGAGAATATCCCAAAATTTTCGTTTTATTCTTGTTATTTGGCGTTTCGTGGTAGGAAGATCTATGAAAGTCCAAAGGGGATTCAATTTATCTCGGCAATTCTGTTTAAATAACGTGATGAGAAATCATGTTTTTCATAGGGTCAAGCCCTACAGTTAGCAGATTATATATTAAATATCTATTTTATTGCCCGATTCGCTACAAAACGAAACATAATAATTTAAAGATGAATAATTGCTCTTTTTTTGCCTTCAAGCATTTAGACATTATAAAGTATTCATTTGGAACCAAGAAGAAGGATACAACAACAACAACAACAACAGTAACATTAAAGCATTGAAATTACCTGTTGTACTGAGAAATTCTAAGAATGTTTCACTTTTACTTGGCTAAATATACAATCTATGAGTATTTTTGAGTCTTTAATTTTTTGTTCGTTGGCCTGATTTGATGACTTAGTTTTTCACCCCATAGGACCAAGCTTGAATTATTACTAAAAATCATAAGAAATATTAAAGCCGAGTAACATAAAGATTGTGTAATAGTATCACCTGCAGAGTGATCAAACATGTTCACTGACCTGATCATAGATTGTTTTATCTTTCTATAATTAACTGTCACTGAAAGAGATAAGTGATTGGCTTTAAGCAATGTTGTTTATGTGAAATGACAAATCTGGACACAAACGTAAAATAAACCTATACATACGTAAAAGAAAGGCAACATGAATGAAAGACAGACAGACAGATTTATAGACATTTAAATCTATATTGTCAGCACTGTGTCAAGTTACTTCAAAATCATGTTATGAACAAAATAGTTACACAGCCTAAACAAACAAACTGGTATGCAGTAGTCTATATTGTCTAGCAGTACAGGCGGCAGACAGACAGACCGATTGACAGTAAGCAATATATTGCGTCAATCTGCTGAACATTTGTGCCTCGTTTTTTTAATTCTGTAACACACGGACGATATTCACAGCTGACTCAAAAATACTAGAAAACAGTATTTTATATCATTTGACGGTACAAACAACTGACAGATTCTGACTGTTGAACACTTGTGGCAAGTTATTTCAAATCATGTCATGAACCAATGAGTAACAGAGAAGACAGAAGCATATACGTAGGCACTTTTCTTTATATGACAGGTGGGCGGATAGTTACCTACACTTTGCCTCTATCTCATGAAGAATTTAGTCAATTTAAATATCTTTTCTTTTTTTAAAAAATCCTTCAACGTTCACATTGATCTTGGAAACCCAGCGTCTCCATGACATTGTGATGGCGGAGTTACAGAGCTGATACGAATTGTACACCGACGGACGGACAAATAGACGGACGGTGAGATTGCTAAATAATCTCCTATAGATACATAAAAAATGATCAAGACAAACATTTTACACAAGTCTCCTGAAGATAAGCTCAAAAATGAGTTCTCAATAGTATTTAAAAGTTTTCCTAGTTATCAGAGTTTTGAAAGTGTTGACCCCAAAATGAATGACCCAGGTTTGACCCCCAAGATAACCAAAACAATTGACGAGCCTTAGTCCTTATGACTGGGCCAAAATGTGACGTCTAGGTGTTCACAAGGTATTCCATTAATCTGAACTGAAGACTCCCAACTTCTTCAGTTTTAAAATCATCAAACCAAACATTTAGGCAAAATTACGTAAACGTTTAACCAAAAAATATAACCCCTGAATATCCACAATATTTACACCTGGTGACCTTGACTTTCACCCCATACACTTTATGTTAACTCTTTCGTGAGTTCGATCACCATTGCAAATATTCTGACAATTCTTTAAAGAATCGTGGAGATTAGGGATATTGTGTCTACAAGGTTTTCCACTGATCTGAGCTAGTGACTAAGTTTTGGATTCATTGTGATCAATTTTCGAATTCGTCCAAGTATTCTTCCAGACAAACAGTGTGACTAAGTTTTATAAAAAAGGTTTGGTCCAATTGTAACTCAGTATGTTCACAAGATTTTCGTTCAACTTGAGTTAATGACCAAATTGTCCCATTTTTTTTAACTCGTCCGAATAAAAAATGTGCCTTCAGCGTTCACAAGCTAACAGTTGCCGATGGTTGCCGGACAAAAGCCGATCACAAAAGCATGAGCTAAATTAATCACGAGATATAAATATCAAAGGTTCAAGTCTACGGTCAGCGACATTTCATGCGTTTTACACTCCCTTTAATGGCTACGACAATTAATGTATTCGGAGTCTGCAGGCTTCACTAATGTCCCTGTCAGTATGTGCCGTAAGATAATAATCACTGCAAGATGTACTTTCAAGTTTGATCTAAAACCAAGAGTATGGTACAAAGGATCGTTCAACCTCTCTTGTTACTACCCAAAGATGACTTCATTCCAATATCCTTTGAACTTGTGGGTAAGCAAAACAAAAATAAGCAGCATGTTGCTTTATTACTATACTATTCTAGAATCCATAGAATGGCTTTTGTTCAGTTTATATCTTCCTGAACGCCAAAATATGCACTTTATAAGTGGCTTTTTTTGCATCCCTTGTATGTAGGGGAAGGACATATTTTGTAGTTTAACTTTCTTCTCATATAAAACGTTCGTGAGATTATTCTTAAATGGTACTTACAAACTTTCTGATTACAGTGCTATTCAGACAGTTTTTAGTATCATGCAATTCTTGCTTCTGGAATAGCCCGTGCAAGAATCGTGTGAAAAACGGACGGATGGACAGACAGGCAGACGGACGATTAGATAGAGATACAGAGGGACGGGCATTCTCCCATCTTCTAGAAGCATAATGATAAAACATTGCCTAAGTGATTAAGGGGAAGTAATTCTATAGATATTGAGTGCGGCCTGGTAAGAAGATGTATGCTTCTTTGAACCTCTCAAACATATATGAACAATTATTGAAACAAGTCTAGTTCAAACTAGGGTTTTAAACTAGAGAACAATCACGGACCATTATTCTTTCCTTAGTACTTGGGTGATAGATGTTTGTTTATTGTTGTCTTCTTCTATTCGACTGTTGCTAGAATGTGCATTATGACGGCATATACAAAAAAAAATATTTTTCGCACAAAATAACTCGTTCCCACAAATTAAAAAAAGATTTTTCGCACAAAATAATTCGTTCCCACAAGTTAAAAAAGATTTTTCGCACAAAATAATCCGTTCCCACAAGTTAAAAAAGGATTTTTCGCACAAAATAACTCGTTCCCACAAGTAAAAAAAAGATTTTTCGCACAAAATATTTCGTTCCCACTAGTTAAAAAAAAAGATTTTTCGCGCAAAATAATCCGTTCCCACAGATGAGAAAAAAATATTACTGAAAATAAGTCGTTCCCACGGATTAATAAAATAAACCGACCATGTCCTCTCCATGCTTCCGTATTTTCGTCTTTGTTTTAAAGTATTCTTTTTTTCTGTTTTTAACTGACTGATCAAGCTTGCGAGTCCTTACTGTATCCTTCAAGATTTCTTAGTGATAAAATGTAATGAAGTTTGCTTTACTATGCTGGTTTTAAAATGGCGTGGTAATCAGGGCATTTCATTTGACTATCCTTTCCGATATTGGGTAGAAGTATCTCAGACAATGTCCATCATGTTTACGAGTACCTAACAGCTGGTAAAAAAATGACTATTGGTTTTCTGATTTCAGTGTTAGATTCAGCTGCGATTTGTCAATATCTATGCTGGAAAAAAAACAAACAAACAAATTTCTTTATATTTTTTTATGTATTTCTTGCACTCTTTTTTTCTACTTGTTTATCTATTTTTAAAACCAAATCTTAGCATGTGGACTGTATATTTAAGAAAACCCTGCTCTAACAATAAAAACGCGTTCCTAAATTTAAAAAAGCAATTTCTGTCTACTCCGAATTTGGTGCGTAATGTTGTGTGTTGTTGGATAATTTTCGGTTCATTTCTTTTTATTTACTTTACATCCGTAAGTTTCTAGGAAATCAATGCTTATGTGATGTCTCTTTGTAAACACGCACCCCTTCCCTTTGTACAAGAATATGGTAACTTGCATTCTGTGTGTGTGTGTGTGTGTGTGTGTGTGTGTGTGTGTGAAACATCGACATTATCCTAATGTCCGTTCATGAGCAAGAAAATAACTAATGCAAACATTAGGCGACATTTATGTAACGCTCTGTAGGCCATTGGTCAAGGGACCAGTCACCGTTAGATTAGAGATGTACATCACGCCATAATCACCACATCCTGGTCCAAGTATCGACAGTATGACACCTCTGTTAGACGACATGGCTGAAACAGAGAAAGGGCTACGTTAAGGGCTGATGATAGATTTCTTGAGGTTCAGCCGTAAAGTCGACACGTCGTCGACTTATTATATGTCGATATACTTTGATAGAACAAAGTCCTTTTAGTAAATAAAGTTGACTTACAGAGACAGTCACCTAATCATTATATAGCTAACACGGAGGTGAATGTGGGCCTTATAACACGGAGGTGAATGTGGGCCTTATAACACGGAGGTGAATGTGGGCCTTATAACACGGAGGTGAATGTGGGCCTTATAACACGGAGGTGAATGTGGGCCTTATAACACGAAGGTGAATGTGGGCCTTATAACACGGAGGTGAACGCCTTATCAGCGTGGATGGACACTAGTCCATAATGGGAGTACCACGTCTGGTCAGCGGTATAGAGATGGCATCGACAATAACGTCCGTCCTAACACTGCCGAGGTTTCCCAGATATACCTAGATATGGAGGGGTCGAGCATATAGAGTAGCCCATGGAAGTTACGAGGCCCACATTCACCTCCCTACCAGCTATGTAATGACGAAGTTACCGTCTCTTTCAGTCAACTTTATTTGAGAAAACACTTTGTTCTATAAAAGTATATCGACATATTATAAGTCGACAACGTGTCGACAATAGTAGCTTCCTGTACGAGTTTGATGTAACGTTTAATCCCATTTCTATGGACACAGCCCTATAAATAAAAGCAGGTAAAAACTAGATTGATTTATCAGGGGACACAGCTATCTTAAGAAACTGCTTTTTAAGATCATTTTCGCTTTTTTTTGGACTTGTCTGACTATTCATATGACCTTTTTTCACATGTTTGACTGTACATATGGACTTTTTTTTACATGTTTGACTATACATATGGACTTTTTTTACATGTTTGACTATACATACGGACTTTTTTTACATGTTTGACTATACATATGGACTTTTTTACATGTTTGACTATACATATGGACTTTTTCACATGTTTGACTGTACATATGGATTTTTTTTATATGTTTGGCTATACATATGGACATTATCACATGTTTGACTGTACATATATACTTTATCACATGTTTGACTATACATATGGACTTTTTCACATGTTTGACTATACATATGGACTTTTTCACATGTTTGACTATACATATGAACTTTATCACATGTTTGACTGTACATATGGACTTTTTCACATGTTTGACTATAAATATGGACCTTTTTACATGTTTGACTATACATATGGACTTTTTCACATGTTTGACTGTACATATGGACTTTATCACATGTTTGACTATACATATGGACTTTTTCACATGTTTGACTGTACATATATACTTTATCACATGTTTGACTGTACATATGGACTTTTTCACATGTTTGACTATAAATATGGACCTTTTTACATGTTTGACTATACATATGGACTTTTTCACATGTTTGACTATACATATGGACTTTATCACATGTTTGACTGTACATATGGACTTTATCACATGTTTGACTATACATATGGACTTTATCACATGTTTGACTGTACATATATACTTTATCACATGTTTGACTGTACATATGGACTTTTTCACATGTTTGACTATACATATGGACTTTTTCACATGTTTGACTATACATATGGACTTTATCACATGTTTGACTATACATATGGACTTTATCACATGTTTGACTGTACATATATACTTTATCACATGTTTGACTGTACATATGGACTTTTTCACATGTTTGACTATACATATGGACTTTTTCACATGTTTGACTATACATATGGACTTTATCACATGTTTGACTGTACATATGGACTTTTTCACATGTTTGACTATACATATGGACCTTTTTACATGTTTGACTATACATATGGACTTTTTCACATGTTTGACTATACATATGGACTTTTTTACATGTTTGACTATACATATGGACTTTATCACATGTCTGACTATACATATGGACATTATCACATGTTTGACTATACATATGGACTTTTTTACATGTTTGACTATACATATGGACTTTTTCACATGTTTGTACATATGGACTTTATCACATGTTTGACTATACATATGGACTTTTTCACATGTTTGACTGTACATATGGATTTTTTTACACGTTTGGCTATATATATGGACTTTATCACATGTTTGACTGTACATATGGACTTTATCACATGTTTGACTATACATATGGACTTTTTCACATGTTTGACTATACATATGGACTTTTTCACATGTTTGACTATACATATGGACTTTATCACATGTTTGACTGTACATATGGACTTTTTCACATGTTTGACTATATATATGGACCTTTTTACATGTTTGACTATACATATGGACTTTTTCACATGTTTGACTGTACATATGGACTTTATCACATGTTTGACTATACATATGGACTTTATCACATGTTTAACTGTACATATGGACTTTTTCACATGTTTGACTATACATATGGACTTTATCACATGTTTGACTATACATATGGACTTTTTCACATGTTTGACTATACATATGGACTTTATCACATGTTTAACTGTACATATGGACTTTTTCACATGTTTGACTATACATATGGACTTTTTCACATGTTTGACTATACATATGGACTTTTTTACATGTTTGACTATACATATGGACTTTTTCACATGTTTGACTATACATATGGACTTTTTCACATGTTTGACTGTACATATGGACTTTTTTACATGTTTGACTATACATATGGACTTTATCACATGTCTGACTATACATATGGACATTATCACATGTTTGACTGTACATATGGACTTCATCATATGTTTGACTGTACATATGGACTTTATCACATGTTTGACTGTACATATGGACTTTATCACATGTTTGACTATACATATGACCTTTTTTTACATGTTTGACTATACATATGGACGTTTTCACATGTTTGACTGTACATATAGACTTTATCACATGTTTGACTGTACATATGGACTTTATCACATGTTTGACTGTACATATGGACTTTATCACATGTTTGACTATACATAATTATGGACTTTTTCACATGTTTGACTGTACATATGGACTTTATCACATGTTTGACTGTACATATGGACTTTATATCATGTTTGACTATACATAATTATGGACTTTTTCACATGTTTAACTGTACATATGAACTTTATCACCTGTTTGACTATACATATGGACTTTTTCACATGTTTGACTGTACATATGGACTTTATCACATGTTTGACTATACATATGGACTTTATCACATGTCTGACTATACATATGGACATTATCACATGTTTGACTGTACATATGGACTTCATCACATGTTTGACTGTACATATGGACTTAATCACATGTTTGACTGTACATATGGACTTTATCACATGTTTGACTATACATATGACCTTTTTTTACATGTTTGACTATACATATGGACTTTTTCACATGTTTGACTGTACATATAGACTTTATCACATGTTTGACTGTACATATGGACTTTATCACATGTTTGACTGTACATATGGACTTTATCACATGTTTGACTATACATAATTATGGACTTTTTCACATGTTTGACTGTACATATGGACTTTATCACATGTTTGACTGTACATATGGACTTTATAACATGTTTGACTATACATAATTATGGACTTTTTCACATGTTTAACTGTACATATGGACTTTATCACCTGTTTGACTATACATATGGACTTTTTCACATGTTTGACTATACAGATGGACTTTTTCACATGTTTGACTGTACATATGGACTTTATCACATGTTTGACTATACATATGGACTTTTTCACATGTTTGACTGTACATAAGGACTTTTTCACATGTTTGACTGTACATATGGACTTTATCACATGTTTGACTGTACATATGAACTTTATCACATGTTTGACTGTACATATGGACTTTTTTACATGTTTGACTGTACATATGGACTTTTTCACATGTTTGACTGTACATATGGACTTTATCACATGTTTGACTGTACATATGGACTTTATCACATGTTTGACTGTATATATGGACTTTATCACACGTTTTTCTATACATATGGACTTTCTCACATGTTTGACTGTACATATGGACTTTTTCACATGTTTGACTGTACATATGGACTTTATCACATATTTGACTGTACATATGGACTTTTTTACATGTTTGACTATACATATGGACTTTTTCACATGTTTGACTGTACATATGGACTTTTTCACATGTTTGACTGTACATATGGACTTTTTCACATGTTTGACTGTACATATGGACTTTATCACATGTTTGACTGTATATATGGACTTTATCACATGTTTTTCTATACATATGGACTTTTTCACATGTTTGGCTGTACATATGGACTTTATCACACGTTTGACTGTACATATGAACTTTTCAACATATTTCTCTCTTAACTGAGAACTATTTTTAACATATTTGGCTGTGCATATGAACTGTCTATACATATTGGATTGTACAAGGCTGAACTGAATATCTGTAAAATTTTGCAGTACTAAAGAATGTTGTTCTACTTTTCTAAATATTGTTTGCAAAACATGTGAAAAATGTAAATTACACGTTTCATTTGTTAAAAAGAGCAGGATTCTATTTTGTTTTGCAGAAATCAATTTTATCTTACCAGAAGATCAGTTTAATAACCCCACCGGTTGACCTCATTTTTACTCATTTTCTCCTTTTTTACTTAAACATATATAAGTAATAAAAGCCTTAATAAACATATGTTACATATGCGTCATACAAGCGATTAATCAATACAGCAAACTGAAGAAATGATATAATGTATATGTGAAACCATTCCTTATATTTACGTTAACATTTTCTATGACGTGTTAGTGTGGAATCAATGATAACTTATAATGTACTGATGAATATTGCAGATGTACAAAATTTTCGAAAAAGAAATGTGTTGTTTTCATAGCAACGACCTTCATGACAATACAAAGATAGGCATATACAGAGAACTATGGAATGCTTTCCGGTTCGGTCTTGACAACGACAGACTTCCGATGTATAAACTGGGAATCAAACTCAGGCATCATGCCAAAGACCCTGTGCACAAACCATTGAAGCTAAATGGACGACGTTAAGTCTTGATTTGGTAACAGATATGAAATATAAATACAAGCGCTTAATGCCTGGGATTCCAGTATTTTTATTAACACGTGCAGTATCACTTGTTTTTTGTCATATTATGTACAGTTAAGTTGTAACATATTACCATTTTCAAGGGCGCACCCTTGCTACATCTTTGTCGATCTTAGTGGGTAATGAACTAATTTGTTCTTTTGTATGATTTAGAATGTACTAGTGTGTATGCAGAACAATTGAACCGAACAAAGTTTAGAAAGTCTCTAAATAATAACAAACATATTGCCATTCCACAATATATCTTATATCATAAGAAAATATTTCAGATCAATTTCCTCACCCTACCATTCAGATCCCTTTCTAAAAAAAGAAACAGCTACAACAATAAATCACTATGCCTAAACTTGGTGAAAGTATGATTTTTACGAAAGGCTCACGTACGCACACAGACAGGCATTCAGGCAAGACGTACAGGCAGGCAGGCAAACAGGCACCTGTCCATCCATCCTTTTATAACAGTCAGAAACAAAGATTGTCTCAATATAAAAGTAGCAAGGTATCCGCTCGATCTAAGATAAACTACATTTTTTCTGTTCTATTCGGAGGTTGGTTTGTTACTCAGCTCTCCACTTGTACCAGAACAGGACTCTGTTTTTCCCAAGTTAGTTTGGTCCTCCTTATCTTGTTCACGTTGAGCGGAATTTGAGGGGGGGGGGGAATAAAACAGAATAAACAATGTTTTTATATATCACACACGTTCACTGAATACCATGACAATTGTAAGGCTTTTCAGTAAATATATGAGGGAATGATATATTTTTAGATATTTTTATTTCCTAACATAAGAAGTAAATAGCACCGCACAGAATTAAGATAATTCCACAAACGCATTGCAGATGATGAAAGAGAACATGAGCTATTTGAAGCTTTGAGCGTTGTGTGTAACAGTTTCCAAGTACAATTATTTGTAACATTTGAGTCTGTGGTGTTTATCGGTGCAAACAGCCTGTCCCGTATATAATATCTGGTACATTGTATACTAAATAACAAGCTCTCTTAATGAGAATTCCTCTATAAATTTTATACTTATTGTTGGAGAGACTGTTTCGATTATATGTACTTGATTATATGTACTAAGTAAAAACATGGCTAGATAAAAGATAAATAATCCAGCTAAATCCGGAATAAATTTAGTCAAAAATCGGATTTATAGTACCCCAAAAAAATGAAATCAGTAATCACGTTTTTTTAGGTATAATCTGTTTCTATTTTTATCTTTTTTAACAAGTCTGTTTCTGAAATGTCCCTTGAACATGAAAGCGTAGCTAATAGAGTGTCCTAAATCAATACAAGAAAACAAAACACGTACAGTTGTTTTTGGGTGACGAGAACGGATCGGTGTCTTCATACAATATGCTGTATATGACAAGACGGCAGTTTGTTGTTGTTAGCTGGGGAGCCAAGGTTCAGCTTTTCTAGGATTCTAAATTGCAAAATGAGTATAACTTTTGGCTCAGCCGATTCTGTATATGTCTGGAGTCTAGTACAGCCAACAGCATATTACAAGTAGAAACTTTAAATAGGTTAAAGTAAATAAGACGCTTGCTTTGACGAGCGACTGAGAGAAATGATTTCTGAATATCGTCGTCGTGTCGTTTGAGTGAAACTTGGTTAATTTATGAAAAAAGAACTTAAAAGCCAAAGTCTTTCTTTCTTCTTTATTTCCATTACTTTTATTACCCTTTTCCATATTAGAAAGATGCAACTCTTTAGAAAAAACGGATGTGTGACAGACGAATTCAGGCCCCTTAGTAAATCTAGCTTTCTCACAATATCTATGCTCCCAAGCAAAAAACTTGATTTTTTACCATATTATATATAAATTATACTAACTAAAGCATGTTTGTACCCATTTGTTACAGTACCCATGGACTGTGGAGTGTGTGTTGTCTCAGGTTCGTAGCCTTTTGGCTGTCTAAACTCGTACATGGATGTTTTCACTTCCGGAAAGCAAAACGTCCCTCTGCTGGTCTTTTAAGGCCCGAAATGTTTTTGGTTAAGTATTACAAACCCATTTTTTTTTAAAGTGATAATTTACTTGAAAACCACTTCTTGTAAGACCAAGTCCCTTCATACATTTTTTCTTCTGATGGAGTTAATATATCACGGAATTGCCCTTTATCAAATGTCTTTCTAGGTAAAGTGGAAGATTTCAGCAGATTTGACATTTGAAGAATATAGTTTTATACTGTACTCGTATATATACTAATATATATTCTGTATATAATATATATATATAATCTTACCACAAATGTCAATTAAATGTATGCATGGTGACATGTATACATGAACAGCTGTTTCAGAAATTAATACCTTTTATTGATCCCGCTGTATTTTAATCAACAAACAGCCGAGAATGACATAGAAATATAACAGCAAACATTAATATTAGCCCGCGACTGCTGTCACAAGCGCTTGATTGCCAGCTATGGTTCAGCTAACGGTTGCAATACAAAGTTATTTGTTTTGATTTCGTTATAATTTCCTTTGGATTTGTTTCATTAACATATATCTTATGGCCTATTTTCTGCAAATGTAAATGAATAAATTATTTTGATGGATAAAAAAACAATGATGATAGAGGTAAGAATGTTTAACCATCATCTTTGTTCTTAAACTTGATTTTGATGTGTATTTCTTATTAATTATGACATTTTTATATTTTGATCATGATCAAGAACAATATTAATTATATTCGTTCTTCTATTGCTGTGAACTTTTATTTCAAAAATTTATTCAATGCAATTGCAATTTGTGAAATATGTGTTTAAACTCTCGAGTCAAAATATTCAGATCAGCATAGGAAAATAGCAAAAAAAATATTTCTATCCAGCGTTACAGGTCTTAATTATCCGCTGATAACGATTTTTTTAATTCATATATGAGCCCCAGTTAATGTTGGTCTCTCCAATTGCTACATTACTATTTCAAACGTTTTCACGCCATGGCCACGAGGGAAGCTGACAGTGTTTGAATCAAAGTCTTGATCGAACATGTCGTGCTAAAGTGGCAGCAATGTGTCACAATGACAAGGTCCCGTGGCACGTCACCAACTTGGCTGAACCAGATGTTGTGTATATTAATCATCTGAAACATGACAGTTTAATTAACAAAACACTCTTCTATTATTTACGTCCCTGATTCTTTTTAAGGTTTTGAATACGCGCCGTTCTATTCGAATGACACATTTCATTTAAATGTCTGTTCGTCAACTCAATTCATTCATTCATTCATTCATTCATTCATTCATTCAGTTCAATTCAATTCAATTCAATTCAATTCATTCATTCATTCATTTATTCTTTCTTTCTTTCTTTCTTTCTTTCTTTCTTTCCGTTCATTATTTCTATACTCAGTTATACATCATCTACTTTAGACCTCTCGAATAAACTGCTATCTGTAAAAAACATTTACAGCTGCCCTTGAAGTAAAAAAAATTGTGAATGTTCAACTTATCAAATATTTAAAAGTGCTTGAAATGTAACTGTATATGGATGAGCTTTCCTCGGATGTTTTAGGCATTGTATCGTCATTTCATACTTTTCCCACTCACACTTCTAATGAGGCGAATATAATTTTCTATAATTTCCCTTGCCATTAGCTAAATTATACTCACAACACGGAACACGATCCAAGCTTTTAGGATGGAATAACACCGTGTTTAACTTGTTCATTTCAGTTTTCAGGATGTGTTAAATCAGTTTTCGTAATTTTAAGAGGAAATGCCGATCAAGTTCCATATCTGTGATACATTTCAGGATGTTTCTTTTAACATTCATGAAAGTGTGTAAAGCTGGATTAAAAATATAAAGATAAATAAATAATCGTGCTAAGATAAAAGATTGTGTCCTATTTCATAATTTTTATTGTTGTTTTATTTGAACACATACTTTTTTGCTCTTGAAAAGTGCGCAAAGGTTGAATGGAAATAACTCAAGCGAAGATGACAACAATATTCCAATTTTTAGAAGCGAAAGCTTCTTAAGTGCACACCAGATTTTGTAGTTACTATCACATGACCGCCTCTTATCCATACATTCGCGTTGAAAAATAGTACCACAGGTTGTATGCATTTTCATTGCAGTTTTGATAAAAATGCTTTGATATTGCAGAATTCTGTTGATTTTGAAAGCATGAGGAATAATGTTTTGGCAAATCAAACTGTAGAATAACAAGTTAGTAAATTAGTATTCATCCGCAAAAGTTTCATCAAAAAATTTACTACGCGTTGAACCAATCGCAACTTCTTGGCCCTTTGCTAATCGGTGAGGTATTCCGAATGCGTGTAATGAGATTACGTAAACACTAAAACTTACACGAACAACCAGACACGCTTTTGACTCTATTGATAATACTTTTTTGTTGTTTTGTTGAAAAATCAATCAGAATAACTCGAATATTTTCCTCTAATAAATGTGCTTAAAAATATTTTTAACACCATTGCTTTTAGTTTGCATGTTGATTAACTTATCGATGTTTTTATATTTAACTGTTTTCCCGAATCTTGACCGAAAAAAAAACAACCTTTGCTATATTATCCAACTCTACGTATTTATGACGATAATTCACATTTTAAAGAACGGAATATATTGTGTTTATGCCAATCACAAAAAAAGTATTTGAGGCTTCATAAAAAACAAGCCATTTCTTGATGATACACAGCAGTTCCCCGAACCACGCTAGCCTGAACGATAACAGTTAAACAGTACTTATATTCGGACATCGAAATTCGGATAACTGATGGATCGTCCGAAGAATATGGCAAACCAAATATTTGAATACCGATTTCAGTATTTGTTCCAATCCCTCCTTTTTGATAACCTTTTACTTGTATATAATGTTTATATTTTAATGCTTTTATTTAAACACATTCAGTTGATTATTGATAAGAACAGTTCTCCAAAACATCTTGGTAATAAAGAATGTAAGGATTAAAACATTTCAATGAAAACGTTCGATGATTCATTATGGCCATGTTTTGCCTTAAATTAATTTCAGGCCACAAAAGATTAAGATCCAGTCTGAAACTATTATTACCTAAAATGTTTCTAAAATATCTGATAGAATAGGATTCTTTATGCAAGTTTACTTTATGTAAGGTAGCATGTATGTGTTACATTATAAACTTGTCACAAGAGGTTATTCTTCATAGTCATTATGTAGGTCTAGGACAAATCTGAGTAGATTGATGTCCAAATTACATCTAGTAAAACAGCACTGAATGTTTTGAACATGGCCATGGAGTCAAGAAATTAGTTTCTGTTAACTTCTGTGTTGTCAGTACAATTGCATTTGAGGCTGCAATATATGTTAATTTTGCATTATCATTTTTTCATACATTTCAGGTTATTTATCTACTATTTGCTTGTGCAAGTGTTTCATTTAAATAGAGATCACCGTGGTATTTCCTCCATTTTAACTTATCTGTTTCGAAAAAAAGCTCGAGCTACTATGATCGCTTGGTCGTCTTCGTTGTCGTGCAAAAACTTTGATGTAGCCCGTTACTGAAACACTTATTTAAAACATAAAACGTAAAATTTGGAATGCTTGCTTATTATGACAGGGCACAGTTGCAAGACAGAGGGCACTACTGTTTTTGGATTTCTGCCATATTTCAACTTGATATTTTTTATGAAATTGGTTATTGATATAGAAATTTTTGAAAACTATCAAAGATATTGTACTCATCCTTGGCATACTTGCTACTTGGGACAGCATACTTGCTACTGGGGAGAATGCACATATGTATCACAAGGGACACAACTAAGTGATCATTATTTCTAGAGTTATGCCCATTTCACATGGAAACTAATTAAAATTTTATAAATACTAATAGCACAATCACAAAGTTATTCATCTTAAGTCAAGTGCATAACAGTAATTATTTTATAGCACCTTAACACTCTTGAATTTTATTTTATTTAGTCGTTGCTTTTAACATAAGAGCGTTGGCACCGCATGCGATGCTCTTGTTAGAGTCTCAAATGACCATACTGTCTCACGTCACGTCTGTACGTAACAACTTAGAAAGTACCTGAGGGATTGAGGTTATACTTAATACAATGGGCACACTTAAGTTACAAAGAAGTTCGTACGATGACTCTACCTTGGTTCACTTTTGTATTATCTCCATTACTTTTATGTTGAAATTAAGCTTTTCTAGAGCATATCTAAAAGCAATTGAAGGGATTGATATGATTCTTATCACATAGGTAGGATGTGCAGTGACAAAGAACAATCTTCACACATTTTAACATTCGCTTCTGACAGTACTCTCAGTGCTTTGATTATAAATAGTTACTGCACGTAATTAATTCCTTTAATTGCTCCGTAATTGTTGATGGTGTTGACAAGTCTACAATGTGAACAACAATCTATGAGCCATAAACAAAAGATTTCTTTATCTAAAGACGGACTATTTTTATAACTGTAACAGGAATTAGGTAAAACAATTAATCACTTTCTCTACTTCTTCCGTACCTACTTTGGCGGAAGTGTATTTTATTATTAAACAGTTCCGCTTTTAAGTCAATAACTCACTTTGTGATATTTTTTTCTGCTATGACTTTAGGCCACACACTAGTAATAGAAAATATTCTCGTTAAACCACACTTCCACATTATCATAACATAATGCTACGGTGCTGAAAATAAGTATAGATCAACAAAAGTATTTTCTTGTAAAATACGCAATCGTATGGAACAGTGTATGAATTAAGACAACTTGTAACATTTCCTTTTTCCCATATATCTTATTCTTCATCTAATTCACAGGAATAAATACAATTTTTATCATGATTTAAAAATAAGTTTCCCAACAAAATGTTTACTAGATAAATCGCTTGTATCTAGCATATAAAACTGTTTCATCTGTACTTCAATTTCTTTCCAGTGTTCCTTTCACCGCTATTTACAGTGCAATACCCATATAACTTGAACTTGACTTGAATGAGTTAGAAATGTCGGCTTTTTTGAGCTGTGGCATTTGTATTCAGTTCTCGTGAGAAAAATACCAAATGGTGACAGTATATTAATCGTGACGATATTACGAGTGGTTTTCGTAACAATTCCCAACATTTCGTCTATCTAACGCTGTATGTGATAATGACGTCTGTTGACTTAATTTTTTTTCCAAAGATATCCCAAAAGGTTCGAAAAGGACTTACATTAGTGGTGAATATGAAAGTGTTATGTGAAACAAAGATAATAAGGGACCTTTTCGCTTTTTAAAACCTTGGTTAGTGCTTTGCTGAATTGTGAGAAAGTCGTGTAAAAGCTGGTCTTTTGATGTTTCTTTTAGGGAAACTTATCCATGTGCCAAAATGATGGCTGATAATTTGATGTAGATCACCTTTTATTACGTCATGGCTACATCAGACGTCCCACCGAACGGAACAAACATTGAAGTTATATCTTTAACATTTTGGAACAAGGTCGCTATTGCTGGAGGGGCACTCGGATTCCTTTTACTATTATCGATATGTATGGTGTGTTTTCTGTGTCCCGAATGTTTCTGTTATAGTGTCTGCTTCGGTGATGAGGATGACACTGATGTGAAAAAGAAAAAGGAGTCAAAGAAAAAGAAATTTGGTAAGTTTTTTTACTGAATATTAACTCTCAGTCTACTATTTTATGAGGTTTCTTTATGCTAAAAAATCTGGCAGAAGAATCTGGTAGAAAATAAGTAGAAAATACATGCATTTCTACAGAAAAACAGCAAGTTATTTAACGTTTATTTTTTTATATAAGAATTCATATTTCACATGTACATAACACATACATGTATACCTTTTATCATACGTATTGTCATAATATTATAATACTTCCCGTGAACACAGAAGTTATAAGACCGTGTTGAATATTTTCCGCCAAAAGCCATACAAACTTAATTTGAGATTTATAGGAAAAAATGCATAATTTCAAAGAATAAAACAGAAAGAAAAGTAATGCTAGAAAATGTAACTTTGGAGTAACTTTGGGAATTCAGGACAGTTTTTATAACACTTTATACGTTGAGGAAAATATGGCAATATACATATACATGCTGTTGAAATGGTGGTTTAGATTATTCGGCCATAAAGCAGTTTGTAAACTGTGTGAAAATGAAAAAAACAAGAACAAATGATTGGCTGATTTAGCGCATGGTTTTGTCGCTATAAACATATCGGCAGCATCTGCTTATCACATTAACTAGGCTACAAATTTACTGTTTTGTTTATCAGTTCACTTCTAAATAAATATCTACTTGTATCTGACGGAAGGACGAAGTTGGTAACCATGTATAAACAACACATATTGTTTTATCATGTCCGCGAGCTAAGTGGCCGTTAGTACATCTTATTCATATCGGCGTCAAAGATCGCCACCTGGTAACTTCTCAACAACTCTACAAGATTAATTTTGATGCAAAGCATCAAAGGCGGCGCACATGGTTTTGAAATAAGATAAATAATAAGTGTATTATTAACCTAAACAATTGTACATGTGTGTAGTTCATGTTGTACATGTTGATGATATTATCAAGTTATTTACAGGTGGGATGTAAAAAGATTTTAAAGGGGGACATTTGAATTACATCCATGTTTTAATCACTTTTATTGAAGTTGTAAAATCATGTGAATTCACTTTTTCTTCAACAAAATGACCAGATATGAATGACTATATTCTCATAAAAAATCATTTGATCTTTCACTTTTTATGAAAATGGCATATTGTCTCCCTTTAGAATTAAAAATTGGGATAATAATCAAGTGTTCTTCGTCTGCGACACAATTCAGCACTTGAATATTCCAAATGTCTACTTTTGCTTTATTTCAACAATCTATACCCTTTTAATGATTTTAGTCTGTTTAAATCCTACTGTTTTGTGTCTTTTTCTATTCTATCCTGGTTGCGCAACCATGATAGACAGGATATAATCCAATTTTTACAAACTCAGATTTTCAATCTATTTCTTGAAGAAATGTTATGTTTTCATTGTTTATATTGTATGCATAAAGAAAATACCATCACACATGCACATGCAGTGGTCATAAGCCTTAAACGTACATTAAATACTATACTTTATATAGATTTGCTGCGATTGACCAAGGAACATTTTGGAACCATCAATAGCAAATTAAGTAAATTGAAACAAGGATGACTTCAGTGATCGGAAAGTATGAAAAAGGTTGCTAAGTTTACTTTCCAAAGTTTCTAGGCAGCCCAAGACATGTCAAAATTTCAAATTTAAACCTTGAATGACAATTCCAAGAATATGAGTTTCTTCCCATAGAGAATGAGAATTTGAGATCCATGGACGGTTATTTCTGTAGAAGAGAACTGTAGAAGAGAATGGTCATTATAAATTATTTAAAATCACCTCATAATCTCGCTTTTTCCCCGGTCTGTGTTTAAGAGAAAATTATATCTAAGGAATTACCGTCTCTGGTAGGAAACGGGAAACGAATTTTTGTGTAGCAGTAGCAGTAATACAGTGTGAGTGTATTTCTGAAATTGGAACAAAGAGAGCTGCCGACCTGACAGTGCTTCCGATAGGTAATCAACTTTGGAGTACACATTCTCCTATAATAGATGAAGGGCTTTACTACTAAATATTTTCTTGTATGCATAATATTCCCAGATTTGGTGAAAAATATACCAAGATACTTGTGTCTGAAGGTGTGTCCTCGATTTTGAAATAACAATTCCTATTTTATCGACATCCAAAAAATAAAACCTTACATGTAATATCTTTGTTCGAATTCCACATTTCACAGTATGGTATTACATCATTTCAAATATTTTGTAATTTGTCTGCATTAGATAACACCCGAAGTACAACTGGTACTCTATCATATTCATGGTTTAACGGTTTAGTGGCGTGGTGAACAGATATGTTTTTTGTAACTATAACGACTGAATTGACTCCAGCAAAGTAAGAATGTTCTTCAAATTCATCCTTGTGTCTGTACTCACAAAGACAGACTCATGTCTTTATTATTGCATTAAAACGACAGATTTTGTACAAATTCTATTTTCAAGTTAGTTTATACAAATCAATTTTATTTCGATTGTGACGAAAGCTTTTAGCTAATAGAATCATTCTCAAATCCGTCCCTGGAATCAACCAGTACTAAGTAATGAGAATAAAGTTTCTTGCTGAAGGAAATAACTGATGCCGACACGGCCGCTGACGGGGTTCGAACTCGTGTCTTGACTAGCGATCCTTAGATTACAAGTCCGACCTTTTAACCACTCGGCTTCACCTTTCTTTATATAGCTATATTTGAAAGAATTAACAAAGATTTGCATTTCAGATTAAGAAGCAACACACTGCTAGATACATGCAGTGAATACACAAGTACTTGCAGCGCTTTGATTTGTTTTGGGGAAAGTCATTAAATCTGTAATTTTTGCATCAAAAACTTTTAATTGAAAATACAAACATACCTGATTTGGATCAATTTATTTTTAAAATTAATAAATACGATTTACGAAGTGACATATTTTAAGTGATGTACAGAATAATCGGATTTTTTTACATTGATAATGATCCAAGATTCTCCAAAATTGATTACGTCAGCGCATGGTACAAAATGAAACACTATCCAAATATAGGCGTCGCCGTTCTCGGCGCCGCCAATAACGAGGCAAGCGTCAAAATAAACCATCTAGTGTCCTTTTACGATTTTATCTGCTGTTGTTAGAAGAAATTTCACATTTCTTTGAGTCTGTATACAATGAGTATCTATTTACAAATGTTTGTAAAAGGAACAGTGATACTTGATTATCAAAACAGTTAAAGCCGATCTGTGTGTTTATAAAGGAGATACAAAAAGAATGACAGGAAACACTCGAACATATTCTTACAAAGATGACTACAATGCAACGTTGTGCAAAAAGAAATAATTTCTGAAACTTAACGATAAGAAATCACCCAGACAAATATGATAGGTACTCGCCTTAAAAGAGAATTTTTACACGCTACGATCGAAATCGCCACAGTCCTGGTTACAAAAAAAGGACTTTAAATCTTAGTAGTTCTTTCTAGTAAAAACAAAACAAAACAAAGAAAACAAACAAACGATGAGTGACAAAGAAAACGCGCGTTTTTCTTTCTAAGTATAGGCACTTTGTTTTCGCGATGACCTTTTCTTATATATGCACATTGTATATATTATATCAGACTGCCATGAGTTAAGCTTTCTGGATCGAGTTTAACATAAAAGTCAGTCATTTATTTTCGCGATAGAAGAAGTGCATGTCTTTTATATACTAATATAGTGCTTATTCCTGAAAGACTTATAATGCAAGTTTGCGTGTAAAATTGATTAGCAGCTTACAACAAGTTTTCAAGAATGAGAAATTGATACATATGCTCAAGTTTCATAACTCTAGCTTGACTTTTGACTGAATATAGTCATTTGTATTTGAACATTAGCAAAGCTATGTGCAATCTAGAAAAATCTAGATGTTTGGTCTTTTTGCTAGATCAAGTCTCTACCTACTATATATAAATATCTTTCAACAACTAACTTTAGTATAGTAAAAAGATGATTCTTAAATGAAGGCTTTTCCATTGTTAATAGAATATAACTTGAACAGAACTACTTCCAGACATTTTGCCCAAGGATACGTATTTTTGTAAATCTGTTTGTAGTAATGAGGCCATATAATCCCGGTCATTATTTCTGTTTACAGAGAATTGTTTTCTTTGATTGCATGATTGTATGATTGTATTTGGATTTTTTTCAAGGTAATTTCTGGTCGATTTGTTTCGTTTTGTTATTCTTCTTTCTGACTTTCCGGTTGTTATTGAAATTCTCATTCAAGGAAAACAATACAAGTTTAATAACACTTGGAACCAGCGCTATTATGTTACCATGGAATACTCGTGTCATGATTGTATATCAAATAACACAAACTTTTACCGTCACAAATTCATATTCTGGTCGTTCATATTACTTATTTATTGTCCTATATTTGAACCAATTCTCACAGCTTTGAATTGAAATCAAAGCCTGAAAACACATTACGGCGTCCGTTAACAACATTTCTAATATTCGGACAAAATAGGACTTTAGTTTTCCGCCTTTTTCTTATAATCGAATCGAATGTCGTTCTCTGTCTATTTGAGTTTATCTTCGGTATCGGTTGCTCAAATAACCGACGCCCCAGCTGGGTTTATTTAGTTAATGTTGAAAGGGATCTTGCAAGAAACAAAACTCAATCCATTCCAAAGACACGCCTTGTTATTTTTTCTCGATGTCTAGCACTGATACAAGGAACCTCGGTTTAAAGTTTCATTCAGAAAACAGTTAGTGATGTCAGTGAAGGAGAAGGGGGATTGAATTCGCGATCCCTTGATTACCAGTTCAGGGCGTTAACACTGGACCACTGGCATTCGTAGCCTTAACGTTTTGTTAAAAACGATATGTCGAGCTAAATGCTGGCCAAGTTCGAGCACTTCGGATTACAAACACTAGGGGAATGGTATTGCGCTGGATGAAGCCTTTCATGTTTGAGAAATGATATTTCATGTGTTACATAACCAATTAAATATGACTTGAAGTTACAAAAAAATTTTTTTACAAGTTTCAAGTAAAAGTACTTCAAATAGCTCGTACGGTTGTTTATAGAACGTAGCTACTAAAACATAAATAATGCAAAAATCATTCGTCAGAGGAAAACATACTGGGTGGTCCAAAACATAATGCGTGGTCCAAAACAGCTTACCTTGCTCAGTTAAATGATCTTCTAGGCAAATAAAAAAAAACTTCTAACTTTCTGTTGATTTTTCAGACGTTAAGATGTTTTGTTATTTCTTTATTCAATTATGCTATAACTGTCAAACTTACTGTTGGCTTTCGTCAAGAAAAGTTTCAATATTTCAAGTGAAACTGTAAACTGAAAGTATTAGATATTAAAACACATGCAGACATAAATTGCCAGCTTCTTAGATACTGAGCTGCATTTAACGACGTCATCTTCCACACACACTTCTCAAAACCAGCATAAGAACAAGAGACGCCCTCTTTTGTAGTTATATTTACACTGTTAACCTGTCGCAAGGGCATTATTTCCCTCGTTATTTAATAATTAAAGAGGGAGCAAATTATACTTCACAAGAAAGAAATACAGTAGACCTGGTCTCGTTATTTTCGTAGAGAAGTGTACAGAGATGGTGGTTGAGGGAGAATAAAACAGTTAACTATACTGATGTTCGATTATTGTAGAACATAGTTTTCCTTTTAAGGGACTTTAGCTAGCAGTAAAATAAAATTTCTGGCCAGTGATGGTTGTAACACCAGGCCTGTCAGAGTCCCACATATCGGGATTTTTCTGCAGTTTAAAACATGCCGTTCTAACCCCTACCCTCGTAGTTCGAAATTTGATAAACGCTTTACGTATACATGTATGTGTTTTTATTTCTGTAAACAAGATTTGACCCGTACCTTTAGCTTTAATCGTACTTTGGATAACTCCACTTAAAGTGAACTAATATGTTTTTTTCTTTCAGGATCACAGAAGTCCACCTCCAGTAAGGGAAGCTATGGCTCGACTGAATCGGATTACTTCTACAGTGCTCCGCCACCTGACTCCACAGATTCTGGACCAATCAAATGGAAGCCTTTGGATATTATCAAAGAGCGTGACATGGGAACATCCGATTGGTCCTCTGATACTGGAAGTAGCCAGGAAGTTATAAAACTAGAACAGGTAAGCTTTAGTATTTCAGGAGCGGATGTGGTCCAGTGGTAACGCGCTGGACTGGAATACCAGGGGTCACGAGTTCGATCCCCCGCTCCTCCACTAACATTACTTTCGGATGAGACGTTAAACCGAGGTCCCATGTATCAGTGCTATACATGTACACACTTGTACTGTCATGGGACTTACTGTATCTTGCACTACCCCCACAGCATAAAATAACTAATCTCTTCAGAGGGCGTCGGTCATATGGGCAACCGGTACCGACGATAAATACGCTCAAATAGATAGATTTAGTATTTCTGAAAAGGGTTTTCATTACTTTGATTTATCAAGTTCTGAAGAATTGTATAACTTTTTAATACCCTTGCAAAACATTGATGAGCTAAAGGTGAAAAAAAAATGAAAAAAAAAAAAAACAACAAAAAAATCAATCCATTTTTATTGCAAAGATAGGTTAAAATATCTGTCCATGACGACTCCTTCAGAAGCAGTACATTAAGGCTACGATATACATGAATACACACTTGTACTGTCATTTCAGCTTAAACGTAAAAGTCTGGTGATTCATAATGGTCTGTTGAATGGTGAGCACCTTAACGATGAGCAGGGAAAGATAGAGAGTGGGCATATTGACTTCACGCTTGGTTACAGTGTGTCTGAGGAGAAACTTACCATAAAAATAAATGAAGTGAAGGATGTTAAACTAAACGACGGAAAGTCGCTTGTGTCACCGTATCTTAAAATAAGGCTTTACAAGACACCGAAACAATTCTTCACATTCCGTGACCAGTCAGACAAGGCCTCTGCGATCAATAATTTAGAAAAGGAATTTAAGACGAAAATGCATCGGCCAAGTGATGTTCTAACTTACAAAGAAACTTTTGAACTTACCGTAGACCTTGAGACGCTGAAGACATTTACAATTCGTCTGCTTTTGTGTGATATGGACAAGTTATCGCGTCACGTGATTCTTGGCGAGACTTCAGTGGTTTTGAAAAAGACTGAATTATGGACAGTGCGAGATCTGAAATTTTCAGAGAAATTTCAGACTCCTGTAGAGGTAATTCTTTACAATCATGCATGTACATACTGGATTAATAAGAAAAATGTATGGACATTTAAAACTAAAATTTGCAAGTTTTTACATATGTAAAATAAACCTACATTAAATTTTGGTACTCTGCAATATCGGTGATTCTGTTTATAGTAGGCAGCGCCTTGAATATTTTTTCTTGAATCTATTTTAAAAAAAAAATCTTTAAATCCTGATGAGGTCTCTGCAATCTATATATGAAATACTTCTGTTGACCATGTCAAAACGTATGTAACATTTTTAGAGATCCAAGTAAGATTTCTGAATGTCACAGTCCGGAAAAACTGTAAGTGCGACCTTTAACCTAACAGTCTGACACTCAGCTTTTCTAAAATGTTGTCTGCTTTACTTCCGATGTTTGTTTTTTTCAGGAGTATCTTGGGACCATATCAGTTGGTCTGAGTTACTTGCCAACTTCAGAGAAGCTGTATTTGACAGTAGAGTCTATAAAGGGACTGAAGGTCATGGACAAGAAGACTGCCAGTACAGGTATTGTTCAATCGAAGTTTGAATTACACTCTAAACTTTTCTATAAATTTATATCTATTTTTGGTTTTCATGAAGAAAAAACACAGCCAAGATGAACAAAGAAGAGAGGTTTGACAGCCATGTACCAAACCTCTGTTCTTATAATCAGATAGTTAACTAACTAATCCAGATAATCGCAGCAATTATAACTTTGATTCAAGTGAGGAAGCAGCCGGTCTTTTGCGGAGAGATTGGTTGGTAAACTGGTCAGATACCCAAGAACTCTTGTGAGATGAACTGGCCGCGTGGATATAACCAAAACGAGGCTGAAATTGGTGATAAACCTCAATAAAACAAACAAAAACAAACAAACAGAAAGCAATATTTAAGCCTTAATGCATGCTCACCGTTTAGAAATAGTGAAAGTTTTTTTTGTCGGTTTAGTATATTGATATAAATATTTCTGATGTGAAATATTGTTCGCGTTTAGAAGTTTACCTTCTCGATTTTATCACTTATTCAAAAAGAGAATGGCTTGCTTTAGGTAGAACGTAAATTACAGTACATTGAAGCTATTTGCAATGCTAATTAAATTGTCTGCTTTTACTTTAGTCGGGAAGACGTTCCGATATTATTGCCTAAGTGTAATAGGGTTTATTAATTAAACACACGTCAGCTTCAATTTCACCGGGTCAGACTGCATTCTTTTATTGTGAAATGTGGCTCTTCTGCACTCAGACTTTTTGCTTACTGTTAGAAGCATTGGTGTCATTACGTATGTATACATGTATATTGTTATAAACATATTTCTTCTAAACTTAGGATGAATGCGTAAATAAGCATAACTTTCAGAGGTTGCATCTCGTAATTGCAAGATAGGCATCTAAAAATTCGCAAATTTGTCTTTTTTGAAATTCAAAACGACGCATTACTTCAAATAATAGTATGCTAGATTTCCGACGGACGACTTTTTAAAACTTAATGAGTAACGGTATTAGTAAATTTTATGTGTTGCTACATACGCTAATTCCGTTACATTATTTACAGATGCCTGTGTGAAAGTTTACCTTATGTATGAGGGGAAACAACTTAAACGAGTGAAAACCACTGTCAGAGCTTCCGACCTAAATCCTGTATTTAACGAAAGCTTTTCATTTGATGTTCCTAATACGGAAGTTGAGAAAGTCTACTTTTCATTGGCCGTTTGCCACTTTGACGCAGAGAATAAATCCAGCAAGATCATTGGTCGAGTTTACCTAGGAATGAAGTTTGGCAACAGTGCACTAGAGCACTGGACCAGTATGGTACAGAACCCACGGAAGAAGATTGTCACTTCATATAAGATTACAAACTGAAATATGTCATAAACTTTGGCGTTTTATGTTTCTTTTATTGATGTTACTTCATTTGTTATTAAGTTTGCTGTACATAACAAGAGGTCTAATGTTTTTATCTGTAGATAAAATACTGGAACGCTAAGAAACGTTATGCATTTAGTAAATAGTACATTTCATTTGTTACATATGTATACGTGATTATGATAATGTACGTCTTTGAAAAATATTATCTTTTCAAGAAGAAGATAGAAACCATAGTAATTCTGTAGTGCTTATACAATGGCATCGACTATAATAGTTCCAAGTGTTAAAAGATGAATGTGATTTGTTACTTGGGAATCCAAATGACTTTTCTTTCTCGAAACTTCAAATCAACTGGACTAAGGAAGATGTAAAACTAAAATGAAAAAAAAAGATCGTAATCAGATTAGTTTTTTTTATATGACAATTCTTATTATTAGTAATGACCTTGGAAAAAAACCCATTATACTTCAAAGTAAATATCGCGAAAACTTCATATCTTTGCAATCATTGTGGCAAGTCTCCAAGAGTAAAGAGAACATGGTTTGATTTCTTCGTAGTAAATAAAGTCACATCTTAAATACTAACTACTGACATGTATCATTAATGTTGATCAAACACAGAGTCAAATCATAGATTCAAATATATTTTTTATTCATATCACTAAGCAGCGTACAAAGAAAGACTCCCTGCTGAGCCCGATAGGGATAACTTTGAACACATGGGTGCGTCCATGCATTTATTCGCACAACTCGACTCGTCTTGATAAAGTTTATATTTACTTCCCACTTATTGACCATGATAGTTCACCAGTTGGCTTTTGGGTATGTTTCAGTTGGCTTTTGGTTATGTTTCAGTTGGCTTTTGGTTCTGGCTCAGTATATGAGTTAGGGATAAAACATTTTTAAAGTTTGACTTATGGTTATAACATTGTCATGCCTCAAACTTACGGCAATTATTCGATGTGATTAGTTAAATGTCAATACTGACCTTAAATCTGTTGATGAAACGTGACAGTCAGACCATACAAATTTTATTGTCAAAGAAGTTTAACTAGACAAACTTTGTTTAAGAGTCAATGTAATCTGAAATTTCCACCTTGTAAAAATATTTACACCGTAACTGCCAAGTTTTGTAGACCATGGTTAATGACAAAACTAAGAGTTCCAATATATGTTTTCTCGGGTTGTACTTTTTTTTAAAACTTTGTTAGAATTTTATGTTTTACATTATCTTTCATGGCAGTTATACTATTTTCTGTAAAACAGGAATCAAAACAAAAAACTGATTTTTCTCTCAGTCGATAGAGTTTAAGTTGCTTTTCTTGTTTTCACCTTTTCCGGAGAATGACTCATTATAATTATGAGTTAAGATGATTTTATCATTTTTAGTTTGTGTCCATCGTCGGTTACCCCCGGTACATCTTCATTGCGTAGAGTGAAACGGATCGACAACGGGTTGTCTTTAACTCATTGTATCTGTCTGATTTTGTTTTAAAGTCCCCACCATTACTCTGACAATTTGTCTGATAATTAAAGCCATAGAAAATCTGTCAGTTAGTGTTAAGGGGTTCATAACAAAGCGCTTATTTTATGTCGACCTAGTCATTCGTCCAATCTGATCAGTATTGGCCAGAGCTCAAAGCTTGCAGAACAAATATCAAGACCAAATGGAGATCACTAATAAATAATCAGTTAGTATGTTTTAAGGTGAAAACAATAATAACATTTTATATCGGTGTCAAATGTGTTTCATGTATGTTATTCAGTGTTCTAAACAGAACATGCTGCCACCTAGTGTAATTATTGTCAGTTTCTGTCGCCTGCTAAATAACCGACATATTTAAATGAATAAAATTAAAATTGGAATCCCGTTATTTACACCTCCGAATACTCACGGATTTTAAGTTTTAAAGGTGTTGGTAACTTTAAAATATAATAACGATACAGTTACTTCGAAAAGATAACGCCTTCTTACTTGAAAACCATTAGTAAGCCGATTTTATTTTATGCCTACCAATGAAATATAGGGAAATATCAGTGAGATAAAAGTGATAATACACTGTTTTGAATCAGTGAAATTACCATTTTGATAATACACTGTTTGTGCCGGAACTACTGCTTGATGAAACTTCAGGAATTTCTCCACCACGTAAATACAAGAGAATCCGCTGTATTTCAGACTGTGACAGCGAGTGAAATTTATTTACCTTGTTAAATCCAATTATAATATTGAATTCCTGAGCCTAACTAGTTGTGAACAATGATGAAATTCGCCATAAATTATTTAAAATGTCTGATTTGTGTACATAACTGACATGGACAATATCCAATATGGCCGACTTTCAATTCAATTGATTGAATATTACTTGGTATTAATCCGCTTTTATAATTAAAGTATGTATGGCTAAAATTCAATAAATATTGATAAACTGTGTAGAGAAAAATAAATGTTATTTGATGAAAGTGTATTCAGTTTATTTCAGCAGAAGTAAAGTTATCATATGTATTGGAGATTGTCTGCACTTTTTTTGTGCGGAGTAACCAAAGTACGCATTAACTGATTTGGGGCTCACCATGGGGAATTTATTGAAGGCCCTGGTTAAAAATGTCATAAAAAACCCATTTTTGACGTGTTGGCATAAAATAAAAAGAAAATTTGTTTGTTTTTTAGTGGAAGATGGGAATTTATTTCATCTCGTGAACACCATATGTTGATATTTTCATTCGTGGCTGCGCCACTCGTGAAAATATCACATATGGTGTTCACTCTATGAAATAAATTCTCATCTTCCACAAAAACAAACAAATATCCTCTATTTGTCAGTCAGCCAAATCCATCTCAAAAATCACACGCTGATAAATTCACACTCTGTGGTAATAATTAATCAATACCCCCACAAAATAAGAAAAGTCTAAAAACATACAAGGTAAAGCTCCAATATCTGTCTCCGCTGCTTTTATGTCATTCCCTGTAAATAAAGGGTGTAACACCGTTTACCTCTCATTCCCTTCTTTATGTGTATCATGAGCGTAGCTCACAGTGCTAATGTAGGCTACTGGTCATATTTTGTTACACTACAATGCTAATTATTTGTTCTCACCGCAGGAGCATATTCTCACCGCAGCAGCATACCCTAAATGATACCTGTATGAAATTATACTAATTAATACATAGATAGTATATGTGTAAACATTTATGTTACTGCCTTCCCTAAAATTAAAACAATGTATAAAGTTGTATAAGAGGTTCGACACAAACCGTCTTATCCCAAATGCAGATCGACAGACAAACATGTTACTTCGTTATGTGTGGAGAATGTATTAATAGACTACTCCAGTTTTAATTGCACTGTACACTTAAGTGTTTTGATGATATTTCTTATCTTCAATAATGTGATGGAAATAGTTGATATATGACAACGCAAATGACCTGCATACTGTCAAAATATGATATTTAGACCTATGAAGTCACGACTGTCTTATCTGAAATGCGCATCTAATAAACATGGGCCTACCATTAATTTCTGTTTGTAACTTAATGTGTTTTCTTGCTTTGTCTACCAAAAATTCCTAAAATTCGTTCATTTCAATTACGAAGTGCTTGAACATGAACTATTTATTTCTTAACAAGAACAATTCACTTCTTTGGTAAAGTCGTTCCGATTTACTTTTGTTATTTGTTGAATATTGAAGGCCAAAACAGAATATATTGTTAGAAAACGCATCTGCAATACATTCACAAATTTTCTACGATGATATTGTAAAAAGCATTTAGAATTTCAGACAGTGACGCAATTATTTCCTTCCAGCAGTTGCACTGATAGATGCCAGTTACTTCGGATTTAAGGGTAGATATAGCGTGTTACTAGTGACTAGGGTTATCCTCCTCTGTTTCTGTCAGATATGGCAGATCAGAAAGAAAAAAATATACAACCCTCTTTTAAGAACACTATTTAAACGTAGACGAATACCTGTTTTCCATTGTCGCTATATCAAGCCGAAATATTTCACGTAAGCATAATTTTACATATTATCAAATTTAAATTTCAGTTTACTTATTTTCTGCTATTGACTTTTGTCTGAATATAGTTAATGTTATATCTTTTTGATATACAAATTTGTATTTAGTTTTGCTGATATAAATGTTAAGACTGATAAGAGAATACGAGTCGTTTATCGTTCGTGTCGTTACACTGATTGCATATTGCAGATGTGTTTTGGTCCTTCCTTTGTAAATTGACAACTGCATAATTGTTTATACAATAGTAGGATACTACGTCATCGAGCACCTGTTTTATGCTCTCTCGCGGATCAAAAATCCGTCACTTGAAAGGTAAAATGGTCTTTTTCAATAAGAAATCTGTAGAGTTACAAAAAGATCATGTTGTACCGAAGGTTGGCTGGTGTGCTTTGTATTTACGTAAAGCATTTTTGTAATGTAGAATTCTGGTTTAGGCCTGAAAACGGGTGAAAGTTTTTTCAGCATGCATTCAGAAAAAAAATCAGCCGTTTCCAGGCCTAAACTAGAATTTGTTGACAAAAATGGTCCGCGTGAGAGCATAAAACAGGTGCGCGATGTCGTAGTATCCTACCATTGTTATAGAAGAACAAATATTCATTTTTTTTCTTAAAACATATTGGCACCGACAGCATGCTCATTTGAAATAAATGGCTTTCCATCCCAAAACGTTAGTTTAAAAGACTAATATCTATGCATTGAATATATCTGTTGCAGTAACAACTTGACATCGGATAATCAATTCAATATTCACATGGACATTATTTTAAAGAAAATGAAATATTTTAAATCTTAGGGTCTGACTGTTGTTAAGCAAAGCTAAAACAATTTATGTGAGTGTTAATGCTATATCTTTTTCGTCAGAAGAAAAAAATCAAGGTTTAAAGTACAAAAAAATACAACAGGCAAAATACCTAGAACGTGGCCGAAAAATGGTTCTCTGTTTTACAAAATGTATAGGAAAACTAGGTATTGAGGTGTTTCACAAAAGTATTAAGAGAGGTGAATAACGTGTATGGAGTGGGCCAAATGAGAGTTTCTGAGGAGATATGACAGCAGGTAAAAATGCTAAACGACTTTATTATACCTCACGTAAACTTTTTACTATATAGCCTAATGTGATGTCACATGGTTATTTCGATCTATCATCCTGGAAATGAATATCACCCGGTGAATAATTTTTTGCAATATTCCCCAGGTGCGAGTAACCTATATAAATGCTCTAGTTCTCTCCCCTTGCCGCTCTGCTCTACGTGCCTCAGACGCTTGCAATGTCCACTACAGTGTAAAAAGCGTCTTGCAATACAGACTAGCTGACCAAACGTCTTGATAACACAGACTTACCAAACGACAACTGATGATATAATGGCGGTGAAAGACCATGCAGACTAACTGATTTTGCGAGAGAGAATAATCAAACGTTCCTTGGTTGAGATTTCGCTGGACTTTCACAGAAAAAATTGAAACCATTGTAAGATGAATACCATTCGTACATACTACTAATGATTTGCCACCCAAAGGAACTATTGCATGTAAAATGTTGCAACTCAATGTTTTCATCTGTAATGTGAATTTCTTTATTCGTATTCTAAAATAAGATCAACGTGTATACTTTTCATCTATTAAATAATATCTTCGTTGTTTTTATTCAATAAATATACCTTTGTTTGTTTTATATAAAACTGAAATAAACGAAACAAACAAACTGTTAAACATCTGTAGTTCATATTCAGGTCCGGCATTTATATGCTTCCTTCTAAAACCTACAAATATTTACTAGAATGTTTTTTGTTTCGGGATGTCGTATATTTATAAAATTTTGTAAGATTAGCCAAGAGAACCTTGGTAAATATTTTTGATGCTCGATCACAAATTGCTTTCATAGCTTCTTTCATTACAGATCCATTACAGAAAAAAAAATCCCAAGTGATAAAAAGACAACAATATATATACACTGACAGCATTTATCAACCACTGAAATTGAGCTTTCTGTCGTCTTAAACTAGAGGTGCACACTTTTGTTTAGCTGATATTTATTTTCAACCCCCAGTTAAAAAAGTATACAAACTAATAAGTCAGGATCAGTTGTCAGTACGACCGTGTCGTCAGAAAACAGTATCTGTTACAGATAAAATATAATTGATTAAAATATGTTTCTGTCATGCCATTCAAATCTAAATTAGAAACTACATAGTTCAAGAGAAGAATAGAGATTGGCGAGTGTTTCGAATAAATCAGACATATCAGATAATATCTTAAGGTGTTAGACTATTACTAAACATTTTGTCAGGCTTCCTCAGTGAATTGAGCTTTTTCAGAAATATACTATCTTAGGACGAAATACAGACCATAGAAGACACGTTCACAATGATAGTGACAAGAAATGACCAATATTTACTTCAAACCTCACCCGACTTTAAAGTTTTGTAAGGTACAAAGAAACACAATGATTTTTTGCTAAGTCTTAACATAAAAACAATTTTTGCTTGGTATGTAATCATTCACATTACGAAGACCTACTGGCTGCTGACAAAAAGCAAACAAAAAGAAATGTCTAAAGTGAGAACTAACAAAATATAATTATAAACACGGCACCAATTTACCCCACCAACTTCACAATGAGGGAATGTTATCAACGAAAACTTTAACATAAAACTTGGACGCTTCAAATTAGCTACACTGTTTTTATTCATGTTCTGTTCTGTAAAAGAGGCAAAATATCAAATATTTTTACCGTGTAGTTTTGGAGGAATTAATAACTGAATTCACAGATACCCATTTTTCATCGTGCTGAAAAGCAATGTTACAATTGAAATATTTTTCAAATGAAAGAAATTGAATTTAACTTCTATAAAAGTTACAACTGCAAAACTAAAACAATATAAAACTGCGAAAAACTAGAGAAAAAAATGGCTAGAGTGGGGTTTGAACCCACGCCCTTCAGTGAAAATGTCCCGATTCTACACAAATTAATGGAATTGAATACTCTTCAGAGTGGAGGTAAGTTATTAGGAATCTAATACCTAAAACAAGCTGTAATTAGATTTTAATAATGTAAACATTTTTCTACTAACACCGTTTTAAAATAGTCCGTACCATAATGCCATTCTAATGACAGTGTCTTATGTTTGCACGTATTGCACGTACCTCTGTAATTTGCTGTATCAGATTTATCTCCCTTTTTGTGTATTTAAAGGATTACTGCGTCCACATATAAATAAGTTCCGACCAGATGAAGTTAAATAAAACAAATTGCGCAAGAAAGGTGTAATAATTGATTAGTATCGATGAAGTAGTCAGAAATGATCCTGTTAAACCAGGTGCATTACTTCTGTTAAGAGACGATAAAACTAGTATTCCTTTTTGATCCAATGGTCTAGGCATTAAAATGATTATAAACATCCTCGGCTGAAAAAGTATTTAGGTCATTTTCATTTTGGAAATGAGATTAACACCCCGCCTCTCCCCCACCCCGGCTTTCCTGTAGCTATTTATCACTTACGTTTCTCTTGCGCATTAAAATATATTTCAATGTACCTCTGCTTTTTTTACAGAACAAAAAATGCTCTCTACATTTGGATTTTTTTTATTTGGCAAGTTTACAACCATCATTAAACCAGGCACGTTTACGTATTTTTCGGCATTTGTAAAAACCTATGCGCTTACCAAAACTTTGTATTAACAGGAGTAAAAAGTATTTGTGAAATTTAGAATTTCCTCATCAAAATCTGAAGAATCATTCACAATATCTTACGTTATATCTTTATATAGACCGTTCCATAATTGATAAATTGACCGCCGCAATTATGAAGGCCACGCCATTAAAGGACTGCTTAACCTCGCTATGATGCTTAAGTTTCGTATAAATCTGTATAACTTAGCCAAATATCGCGTGAATGTTGTTGCAGAATACACATCATTTTATTGTATTATTATTACTATTTTGTATGTTTTATTTCTCAGTTAACCATATCATTAACATGAATTATTTACCACATGAAAGACTGTGAAAAAAGACCATTGATTGTTCAAAGTAGAAGCTTAAATTGTATAAAGCACATATAACGTGTAAAACAAAAATACTATTGAAAGCACCGTTTTCCATTTCGAAAGTTGAAACTAGCCCACTGGGACAATAGCCCACTAGGACAATAGCCCACTGGACAATAGCCCACAGGACAATAGCCCACTGCTATATTTTGCAGGGAGGACAATAGCCCACTGCTTATCAAAAATGGTTAAAAAATCAAATTTGACATTTATCTTATGTCTTAATTACATCTTTATATTTTAAATACAAATTCATCCTTTGTTTACAGTCAAAACATTAATTTTCGTATTCAATTATATAGTGTGCTTTTACTCATTTATACCCTGTGTCTACCAAATAAAACATGAGTAAAAAGTATAGAGCTGGTAAATAACCCATTTGATCTGGATTTGCTGTTAGTGAAACAGAAATTTCTGAATTAAAAAAAAAAAAAAACAGTCTACACTGTTGACTTATGAATACTGATATTTTAAACTAATTACATACTTATTTTTTTATTTAAATGCATAATTATGTACATTGTATATAAGTGGGCTATTGCCCTAGTGGGCTATTGTCCCAGTGGGCTATTGTCCTACACTCATTTGAACAAATCTGAAATCTCACAAAATGGACAAAATTAAACATCTCGCTCATCAACCTCATGTTCACTCTATTTTAACTAAAACATATTTTATTCTTTGATACAGTTTCAAAAATTACTTATCAACAAATATGCATTATTTAGCGCTTCTTTAATGATCAAACTGTCTTTTGTCATTCGAGGTGTCCTGTGGTGAAGGAATGTGGTAACGTAATACGGGGGTGACATACTAGCTGTCTTTGTTTTGATAGGTCACCGTTAATTGTCGGTCTTGCTTGATCAGTCACAGTAAAACACTTTAATAACGAAATTTCCTCTTGAGAAAATGCCTGAAGGCTATAAAACATGGTCTTTATTTGATTGTTATATAAAATTTAAGAATATACATTCTTCCTTTCAAGCAAGATTTTCAAGACCGTATGAAATTTACCTTCAGTTGTCATATGGACCTTTTTCTATTCGTTATTTCTTGCATTTTGAAATCAGTTTGTGCAAAGTATTGATATGTACAACATGCGAATTTTTGTATGCAGAAAGAAAATAACTAATAGGAAGTTGGCAGTAGCAGTAAGCAGTAGCATGTGGCAGTAGAATTTAAATCAAACGTGAAGTTGGCAGTAGCAGTACGAGCAGTAGCAGTAAACAAAAACGTGAAGTTGGCAGTACAAGTACGAGCAGTAGCAGTAAACAAAAACGTGAAGTTGGCAGTAGCAGTAAGAGCAGTAGCAGTAGGAAAAACGTGAAGCTGGCAATAGCAGTAAGAGCAGTAGGAAAAACGTGAAGGTGGCAGTAGCAGTAAGAGCAGTAGGAAAAACGTGAAGGTAGCAGTAGCAGTAAGAGCAGTAGGAAAAACGTGAAGGTGGCAATAGCAGTAAGAGCAGTAGGAAAAACGTGAAGGTGGCAATAGCAGTAAGAGCAGTAGGAAAAACCTGATGCTGGCAGTAGCAGTAAGAGCAGTAGGAATAACATGAAGGTGGCAGTAGCAGTAAGAGCAGTAGGAAAAACGTGAAGTTGGCAGTAGCAGTAAGAGCAGTAGGAAAAACGTGAAGTTTGCAGTAGCAGTAAGAGCAGTAGGAAAAACGTAAAGTTGGCAGTAGCAGTAAGAGCAGTAGGAATAATCTGATGCTGGCAGTAGCAGTAAGAGCAGTAGGAATAACATGAAGGTGGCAGTAGCAGTAAGAGCAGTAGGAAAAACGTGAAGTTGGCAGTAGCAGTAAGAGCAGTAGGAATAACATGAAGGTGGCAGTAGCAGTAAGAGCAGTAGGAAAAACGTGAAGGTGGCAATAGCAGTAAGAGCAGTAGGAAAAACGTGAAGGTGGCAGTAGCAGTAAGAGCAGTAGGAAAAACCTGATGCTGGCAGTAGCAGTAAGAGCAGTAGGAATAACATGAAGGTGGCAGTAGCAGTAAGAGCAGTAGGAAAAACGTGAAGTTGGCAGTAGCAGTAAGAGCAGTAGGAAAAACGTGAAGTTTGCAGTAGCAGTAAGAGCAGTAGGAAAAACGTAAAGTTGGCAGTAGCAGTAAGAGCAGTAGGAATAACATGAAGGTGGCAGTAGCAGTAAGAGCAGTAGGAAAAACGTGAAGTTGGCAGTAGCAGTAAGAGCAGTAGGAATAACATGAAGGTGGCAGTAGCAGTAAGAGCATGTAACATTTTTGTTACATCTGACTTTGGTGAGTCTGCAACTGATACAACATTCTTTCAGATGAGAAAACTTAAATAGTTTTCCGATGACTATTATTCAAAGATGGTTACATTAGGGAAAAATGACCAAACGAAACAGTCTGTCGGTTTAAATCTAGTTTTATAATTGATATTTGTTACAGTCAACCTTTCTTTTTGCCATTACTAGATAAGGAGTTCAATGGTTGATGTGTAGTGTTAAAACTATTATATAATTGTAGATTTTTATACGTTTGCGTTCTGTCATTTGCCCGAACTTTTTCTTTTCAATAAATCAATGCATTTATTGGCAACTCCTATATTACTACCGATTGCAAAACTGATAAGAGTTTACAGTGTTAGGTAAAGAACGAGACTCGTCAGTACACCTGTCAAAAATCAGTTAATGTGCCGCCATATGTCTTTTTTTCAAACTCCGCCTTTTACCTGCCAATAGTGTCATTCTAGTGTCATTATAGTGTCATTCTGTGTACAAAATGGAAAAGCGGTTAGGAAAAAAATATTGAGTGAAGATTTCCAGTAGCAACACAGCGACAATTACGACACAGCAACTTTCGCGCCGTCCAAGTACATTTTTTTTGACTGCAGGTAGATTGCAAGACGCAGTTTTATTGAAAGGTATACCTGACACACAAGAAACATGTGCAGTTTAAGTCAATAAAATCTTATTCTTTTTAATGTTACTTTTCTGTAAAACATAGATGGTCTTTTCATGAAAAGCTGTGTAAATTTGAAATTAAAACTTTATGAAACTGGCACTGAAACTTGTCATTCAGAAGTATTCCATAAGTGAAAAGATACATATAGACTTAATACCGCCTTTTGGAATAATTTTAGATGAAGGCTACAGCTTGCATAGAATGATGATAAGATCGTTTTTGCTTGGTGTGCTGTTTTCCACGATTTCACTTTCAAGTGGGTAAGTACAAAATGATCATGTTAACGGATAATAATTCTTCAGTTCAAATGATAAAAGGCAGTATTTAAATGACACAGCAGAGAAAAAATCACAGTAAAGTTCCAGCACTCCTAATAATAAATACTTCCAAGACAGTGAAACATGATGGCATATATTCAATAAATTTCAATTTAGTGACGTGCATAAGTTAACAAATCTCTAATTTATTTGCATACGATTTCGATTAAACGGATTGCACTGTCAACGGAAATACGTTTATTGTTACTCATTACTGCTACTGCAAATGATTTGAAATTAATGGAATATACGATAAACGTACTGCCTGCATTCTTTTTAAAGAATAGTACTAGTAGTATTTACATACATATAGTTTACGTATACAGGCTATTGACAAAAGATCAGACTTCAGGTAAATTTTCAGTGCCCATACATGAGTCGCAGTCTCTAATAAATACACTTTTTATAGGATAATCACATTTTTTATAATTAGTGAAGATGCATAAGTATCTTTTGAATTGGTTCACTAGCGATGTAAAGAATATTTGATAGTTACCTGACAGATTCAGCCCTTCACTGGTACTTGCTAACCATAAAATGTAATATAACAAATTCATGGTTCTTAAGTTTATCATTTCAGAACATATGTGGTCCATTTTCCAAATACGTTGGTTCCAGGAATTCCTTTGAAAATTCGTGTACTTGTTCAAGGTTCTAGTGGTCCTGTCTCTCTAACGACGAGCCTCAAATACGTACAGAATAATACCGTCATCACACAAAATACAACAATTGCACAAGATGGTAATAGCAAATATCTTTAATAATCTTTTTGACCACATACAAGCTTTTTAAAGTTTTTTCTAAGTACAGGTTGAACAATTGTGTCGTCGGGTATAAATCTCAGAAAGTGATAGGTCTCATAAAGCACTAGCTTATTAAAAACGATAAAGCACTCCGAAACAATTCTCCTATATATAATTACATACATAAAGCTTATGTAAAGTATTATCATGTGCATATCTTAATCAAATCTGATAGTTCATAACGTATTTTCTACTTGTACATTCGGTGTTACATGTTTTTGTTGATTAAATAAATTCAGTTGAGGAATGTACTTTAGACGTGAGCGTGCAACGGGTAAGGTTTCTTTCAGTTGCACGTCAGTTTAGGAATGGTTTGCCGTAATGACGTATAGAGATTCCTGTCTAAAGCGATAGTCAGTGAACACCCTGTCACCTCGATCCAATTTTTTCAAGAACCATAACAGAGTTACCTCTATTTGTCGGAACCTCTTGACATGTCGACACAAAGAGCTCCGCTGGAATTTTGTTTTTCATGTATTTCACGTCACCTAGGTCTTCTGTGGTTTTTTTTTCAGGTCTACCAAGCACACTTACTGTGAACGTAAGTAATGAACTTAGTTTCAATTGACTGACTTGTTTTTTTTTAGAGTCTGAAATACAAGCATTTCAATTAGTGAAGATACTTTGTATGTAATGTATTTCAAATCCTAAAAATATAGAAAGATTTTTTTCAAAGGAATGAATTTGGAATGATTTCTTTATTCAGGTACCTGAGAGTTTAATGCCGTCGACGTACAAGGTAACTGTACTGGGCTCAGGTGGATTGACTTTCCATAATGAATCGAGAATTCATTTTGACAACAAAAGATTGTTGATGTTCATACAAACAGACAAGTCACGATATTCCGCCGGACAGTTAGGCATGTTTAGAATTCCTTAACTCTTAAAGTTCAAAGTTTTCGTAGCTATTATTTTAGATTTTTGGGATATTACTATTATTACAGTACTATGGTGTACAAAATAGTCTTCCTCTCCCTTATCGAAGTATGAGTTACACCGGAAAAGATTTTAAAACAACTTCGATGTGTCGTGTTTCTAAAGGAAAAAAATGAAAAAAGGGACCAAGAAGTTATATGGTCATTTGTATTTTATTCCTGTTTTTTTTTTTTTTTTTTTTTTCTTTGGTCACACCACGTCTCTAAAGAGTATGTTTTGTATCTTGTAGTAAAATACAGAGCAATATTTCTTCTTCCAAACCTTTTGAACTACAAAGGAAAAGCTACAGTGACAATAAAGGTAATGAAAAATGCTTTTTCATTTTGATGATTTCGAGGACGCTCATCTTGGTGGGAAAGGAACTGTACACGAACTAGAACGAAACAATTAATTCAAGACTGCAAAAATTACTTTGACAGGAATTTTCAAATGCGACTACAGGACAATTACTTAAGTGGTATGATGCATAATGTTCAAGTTCATTTATTTAAAATAGTTTAGAAATGCTTTATTTTTGATATTAAATTGGTTGATTAAGGTTATTTTTTTCTGAAAACTTTTTCTTTCATATACCATGATATGTTGTTTCATGAGCAGCAACAATTCTCGTTCTGATATAACATTGTTACGATACTTGTGATTCTAACTCTAGGATGGGAAAAACAACAGTATCGACATCTTAGGCCCAAGTCAAGTAAGAAATGGAGTGCTTTCAGGGCAAATACAGCTAAGTAAGGAACCGGTTTTTGGGGATTGGACAATTGTGGTTGAAGCCTTGGTTTGTAACTTTATTTATTTTTTTTTTAATTTTTATAACTGTTACTATAATGTGTTTAATATAAATAAACTGCTCATGTACAAATTCTGACCTATATCTGAATCTTACTTTGTTAACTGTAACATTTTTTCTAAGAAAGTCTTACTGCTTACCTTAGTTTACAGTTTAAAGTTAGGAATTTGATCTTTTTTCTTCGAAAATTTGCAAGTTAGCTTCTTCAAGGCGTAGTTGTATCGACCATTCCACGAGGGAAATACATTTAAACCTTTCAGTTTCCTATAAAACGTAAAAGGTAATAAGGAGCAAAGGGCGTTTGAGCTAGAAGATATCTACAGCTTCATTTAATCATAAAAACAGTCGTACAAACGGGGGAAAGGATTCTGAGCAAATTTGCAAAGGGTGTATATCTAAATGAAAGATTAGCTAAATTGCTGATTTGTATCGATTATTCAAACCTGGATTCCATTTTATAATGTATGGTCAGCAATTGCTTTAGAGAGTCATCCATTTTTAAATACAGTCGCTGTTTTGTCAATATTAAAACATGTCATCAAGAATAATGTAGAAACTAATTACATCAAAATCTCAGGCATTATCATCGAGATAGATCAAAAGTCTTGATTTACTTTCGATGTATTTTTTTTATATTTTACCGGATGAAACGGAAACATGATCAGCTCACCTCTGCTATTTGTGACAAATAAACAAACTTCTAAAAACAGTTAAACAGTTTTATATCTTTCAGGGAAAAACAGCTAAAAAGGTTTTCGAAGTGAATGATTATGGTAAGTTTCATTTTAAAACCTATCTTTCTCATTTCTTGCTAAAACAATTTATGTGTAGTGCGGCCTAAACAATGGAATCACAGAAAGTTTTAGTATGTTTAAGAGCAAGGTCTTACATTTATAAGAAACAGTTTGGTTTGAGTGATTCTAGCCTGTGTATGTTTACATGATTTATAGTAACATTTTACCGTTATTCCGCATTCTTCATGTCGCTCAAATGGCTAATAAAGATTATCTTGATACCGAATCGTAACCTGTCTATAATTTGCTTTAACTGAAACGTTATGAATTGTTGACATGCGGATCACTAAAGTAGTCATTAAAACAATCACTCCACACAGGAGTGGTACAAAATTTCAAACAAATATTTATCTGTCAGTTGCTCTGAATTCAACATGTATTTATTAATACTTTCCTCTAAAGGAAAGTTTACGTTTTACACCTTTTAACTTTAGTGCCCATGTCCGAGTGGCCAGATACCACAAACTTAACATATTAAATATATGTAGAAAAATCTGAAGATCTTTAGATCTGAAACCAAACCAAGAGCCTTGATTCTCTGAAACATTACTGTGTAAAGAGACCTTTTGTTTACATTGTGATACCTGGGGATTTATTGCTCTGCTCCCGTATGACAAACTCTGCATTCATTAAAAATATTTGTCCAAATCCTAATGGTCAAGACATTTAAATTTAATATATCACATTAACCGTAGCCCATGTAAACCTCTTCCGAGACTGTTCAAGTAATGTAACAGTATAATAATTGGCAATGTTCAGAGTCAGTGTGACAAAACTCCTTATCGGGTCTTCTTTTTTGAAACACATGCTAAAACTTCCATTATAATAATAAAAAAGAAAGAAAGAAAGAAAAAAAAACGTCACTGTATTTTTACATTTATCGCCTGTGTTCCAGTCCTACCTAAATTCAATGTTCAGATGTTGCTTCCAGACCAAATAAACTCAACACAAGATACATTTAAAGTGGAAGTAAGGGCTAAGTAAGTCAAATTGTAGTAACATTATAGCTCAGACTTAATTAAAGAAGAAAATATTATTTGATATTCAAAACTGTTTTAGTTCAGGCTTAACCGTTACCACTCAATCTTCATGATTCTGACAGTTTTAGATCTCAACTCTAAAATAATATTTGAATGATTATGCATTCCTTACAATAGTAAAGATGATAGAAAAATTAAAATACCATGTTTCTTATATTTTGCGCGCAGATGTTTCGTAATTTCTTTATATTAGTGCTTTGAGTAATCGCTGATTAAGGCAAAAACAGTCCAAGAGATTTTAGTTTGTGTAAAAGGTATGTTGCAGACTAGAATCATTTCAGTAAAAGTGCAACAGGTTTAACCAACCTTCTGTAACCATAAAATACATTCTTTAAAGATTGAACTAATGAGAAATTACGTTTATCAGATGAGAAAACATTCGACTGAATTATTCAGATTACAGATATATACTAAAAATGTTTTATTTTTTATCTAGGTTTACATTCAACGCCGATGTTCTTGGGAATTGTTCAGTTCTGTTTTATAATCTTATACAAACCTGGAAGAACTTTGAATTGAAACAGGAGGTAAAATGTAAAAATAAAAATGAATAAATAATTAATTAAAATCTCAACTGAGTTTTTATGTGATTTTACGATAAAGATTGTCAATTTTACTGATTTCAAAAAGTACCAGGCAGTTTTCCATAATGCCCGATATTCCTTCAAAACCTTTTAAAGTTTACATGTCCTGACTATGCACAAGACAGTTTTGTTTCGGGTTTGATTACAATTATGTTTATTTGTAACCATTTCAGTTTAAAGGTTCTGCCGTGTTTGAGGTTTCAATGTCCCGTTTAATCAGTGAGTTGGATGCTGACAAATTTTCACAAATTAAAATCCGTGCGACGGTGATGGATCACGCAACAGCCCTTACAATGGTGTCAGAAAGACCTCTCAACATAGTTTATCTCGACAATCAGAATAGAGTCTCTATCATCCATATTGACCATTATAAACACGGATTTGTCCCAGGCATGACATATAACACAAGAGTAGGTACCTTATCTAAATAACATAGGAAACAGTAAGGAAATGTCTTCAGACGCATAACAGAGTATCTACTGTTTCACCTTTAGCTAACCTAAGCCTCTGCTAAGTGTTAGCCTTTGTGATCACCCTATGTCCGGTGGGCATCTTGCAGTGTGTGGCATGCGTAGCCTATTTTAAACCACCAGTTTAAAGTTGATAAAATTCGGCAGGCAGATTTCATGCATGAAGCTCTACCACAGACGTTCAAAGAATTTAGTTCTACGAATAACAGTAGTTGGTATGGCAACAGAAAATTAAAATTCTAAAAACCTTCATATCTGGGATCACAAGGCGTAGAGCATAGAGCATTATCTAGAAGTTCTCTGCCAATATTTTTCAAATTAGGCCACTGATGTCATAAATGGCTTGCCCTGGCTTCATTTGATTTTATAAAGGCTCATATAGGGAAGACTTAGAAAATCGTCTTATCTGAAACCAAATGCCTAAGAGCTTTATACATATTTAGTAAGTTACATTGCCTAGTGTACATTTACCACTTTTATTCAAATTAAGTCTCCGTGGTCAGAACTGGCCACACCGCGAGTGTCATAATCATGTAAAAAAATCCAATCTATGAATTGTTTTCTTGTCAGACATCGTAAGCTCTAGACCTTAGATATTTGGTATGTTGCATTGCAAAGTTAACCTCTATAAAGAGTGTCAAATAGATTTGCCTTGAATCAAAACTGACCCCATCGCCCGTTTTACATCGAGTTGTGTAGAAAAAAAATTATTCTTGTCATAGAGCTCAGATATTTTGCATAGAGCATTGTCCAGTGGATATGTATCGACTCGTTCAAATTATGTCCAAGAGGTCAAAACTGACCCCACCAAAAGAGTTTTAATTGTGTAAAATATTCACTTAAAATCTTTTTTGCAGAAACCGTAAATTTTAGACCTTAGATATTTTATATGTTGCATTACAAAGTTAACCTCTATAAAGATATTCAAATAATTTTTATATGGACAAAACTGACGCCAGCCGAGAGTCAATTGTTTCATATTGGGTTGAATAGGGAGTAACTTTGAAAATCTTCTTTCTCAAACTGTATGCCCTAGAGCTTAGATATTTTGTGTGTATCATTGTCTATTGGATATGTACAAAGTATGTTCAAATTATGTCCGTGTGATCAAAATTAACCCCGGTCGTGTGTCCTATTTTAATTAATTATAAGATAATAACTTCAATTCAGAAATACCAATTTTGGATCTGGTGTTAAATAAACAGCAGACCTACAGCCAAAGTACTCTTGTGAGCGATCCAGGGCACTTATGGTTCTCTTTTTTAAGCACTGTTTTAAGATCATAATAACGATACATGTGCGAAGGAAATACAATTGCGAAGGCTGAAATGTTTTGACACGTACCAATATTCAGTGTTTGAAGATGTATGTTACTCAGTTGACATAATTCTGATACTTAATTTGGAAAAGGACAAGTGTTCAAAAATTTGAAAAAAAAAGAAGGGTATATTCACAATTAAATGTTTTATCAGTTGAATTTATCTGTAATTCTTAGCTTCTTGTGGAAGTAGACAATAAGCCAATTGGAAGAACTGGTTACCTGACTGTGATACCAACTGTGACAACTGCTGATTTGAAGATGTGCTACAAGGTTAATCCTCCAAAACAATGGCTCGATGTTAGGGAAATTACTCATTCGTCTATGAGGATTAAATTCGACGAGTCGGGATATGCAAACTTAAGTTACTCTGTTAGCAGCCAATCGGCACAAAAGCTCGTCTTCGTGGTAAATATTTTTACCTCTTTTACTAATTTAAATAATTCCATCCTGTATCAATCGTCATCCATCGTGCGACGTGTTTTGTCAATAATGTCAATGCTTAAAACGGCATCTCTTTAAAAGCTAGTTGATGGAAAAGAATTAAACCTGACGTTACCGTTTCTTGTGTAAATATCAACCAAAGTTGTAAAATGAATTAAATCCTATGAAGCATTGTTGTTTCTATTTCAACTAAAATTAAAATCTAAATTAAAATCTGAAACAACAAGGGTTGTTGTATATTATTTAGTATTTTGCTTTGCCTAGAAAATCTTCAGTAAGATTTTTCTGAATATTCTACAATCATGTCAATTATTGAATTAGAGAGGGACCACTATAAAGTACAGAAACGTACCCAGCAAAATCCGAAATGCTTAAGGTTTTCGTACTCAACATCTAGCAATGTTTGTCAGACCTTCAAAGTTGTTTAAATTATACATCTAGAGGGCATTCTGATCCCGCCTTAACAGTTTTCATAGCTTAAATGTAGCTTTGTTGAATGAGATCTTCTCATTTGATTCTGTTTTAAAAGAGCTCTGAAATCTGTTATGTTTAACTGTTATAGAATGCTGAGTTTATCTTCCTTTCGACAGTATTTGTTTCCTATTTGCTAATTTGTACAAAAAGAACTTCGAGAATTGTCATGTCTGAAAAGTCAAAGCCTTTTTGCATACAGTATTGATGATCTTTTAAATAAAAACATATAAACATTATCCTTTCGTGTATCATAGTTTGGCTCGCAAAAGAGTACGTTTTTTATATAGATAGATGTCAATAAAAGTTAAAATATTTACAAACACCAAGGGGCTTAGAATCTCCCTTTTGTCTTTCTGGTTTTGAAAATAGGACAGTTTAAGTATCTTCGCACATTTCAAAATTCTTGGCATGTTATTTTTTATATGGATACTGAGCTACTGTCTTCTTTTTCAAGTAAGTTGATTTAACTATGATCAAATTATTATGTTTTTTCTGTCTGAAATTTATTATGATTTCTTGACCTATACCATATACTTTTACCCATGAATTAGTGTTGTTTTCAGCAAGTGTAACTAAATTTAGTGTGATGAATAAATAAAGAATTTTTAAATGTGTTCATAAAATGTGAATAAAAAGCTGTAGATACGGACAAAATAGAAACGGAAGAAATGAAAAACTCGGTGAAGTATGTCAAAATTGAGATATCGAGGATGAATACCATATGATATTGGTATGTGACATATACAACAGCGTAAGGAAACCTTATTTTGACGATTTTTTTTTTCATGAGGCCAAACATGTTAAAATTAGTTCAACTGCAGACATACACAGAGTGTAACATTTTAATTAGGTTAGCTTGTTATAGATTTAGATGAAATATGTAAAAAAAAAGATTGCTGAGTTAAATATTCATACTTTCAATATTGAAAAGAATGCATACATACATGTTATTCATACATAAATGCCTTCAATATATACATATGATTGGTATTGTTCTTAATGCTTTATATATTTCATATGTTATATGTGAAGTTATTGACATTGATATGTGTAAATTGTTTGTTGTAATCGACGAGCTCCATGCTCAAATCTCAATAAAATCATTGTTGTGTTATGTAATTAATTGGGTCACGTCTTGTTTGTAATTAGTTAATTTCTATAACGTTTAACTGATACTAGGACTTACTAAAACATTTCGTAATTAGGTAAAATATAGCGATCTAAGCGGACAGGGTACAGAGGTTATTACCATCACGCTCTACGCCGTTCATGTCAACCACATGCCATTACTTCGGTTGCAGTCAGAAAAAAGCAAAGTTGTGGTAAGTACGTAATTTGAAGTACATTTTAAAATAAATAAAAGAATTTAAGTTCATTAGTTATTTAACGATATTTTTCTTTTAATACTGCATTAAATCCTGCTGCACTTCGGAAGTATGGTTTCACTGAAGACATTTTGAATAAGATTTAAGTGCTCTTTTCTTCAAAGTGTTCACGTGAACAAAACAAAGATGGTGACTACACATGTCACTTTATACATTTATTTAAGTAAACTTTAATTAAACACTTTTACTGGTACAAAGAAAGTGGTATTCTTTATTGAAATAAGAAAGACGACAACTAAAATGCTGTTCAAAAAGAAGAGCCTTGCCATTTGAAAGTCTTATTATATACGTATATTTTGCAATTTATGGAGCATTTATTTTGAAAGACGGTATGTGTAACGCTAATTGTACTTGCATTTAGTTACTAGTAAAAACATGCAGTATCTTTGGAATGTAAAATACCTTAGAATTGCAGAATGTTCGTAATTCGTTGTTCCAGCTTATGAAATCCTCCAATTTATTTTGAAGAAGTGTAATAACTGCTCCATACAACATTTAAAACCAATTGATTATTTTTCCGTAAAACAGGCAGGAGATACCGTATCTCTTAAGGTAACATCTGCCAACGAAATAAATGGACATTTGACATTCGAGGTGAGTTATAATAAACGTTGTAGCTATTACTTACTTTTGTTGACACTAGTCGTGAAAGTTATTAAAAGTTTCTTCGAGTTGGTCCGTAAATGATACTTAGTAAAAAGATGTTCTCAGTATCGACGTTGTGGCACAAAGAGTTGTATCTGTATAAATATGTTTTATAAATGTTTAATGAGTTTTCATGGGATGTCTCAGTAGAGCAGGACAGCGAAACATTGAGATCTTGACTGCTTAGGACGGATGAATTTTAAAAGGTTTCTAGTACATAAAGCACGTTGTCAACGTTTTCATATTCGTAAAGATTGAAACAGATAATCTGTTGTACGTTTAAAGCATAATTTTGTTGATCATAACAGGTGTATTCAAGAGGCATCCTTCTTCAGTCAGAAAATGTTGCAGTTCGTCAAGAAAAGTCGAAGACCTACAGCATCACGGTCACCAAAGATATGATTCCACGTGCTTACATTGTTGTTTATCATTTGACAATAACAGGCAGCTTGATTGCTGATTTCGTTTTTCTGGATGTCAAAGGATTTCCTCTTCATAATAAGGTACACGTATAGTTCTGCTTGAAGTACATTTATACGATTTTAATGACTGTGGTATTCCATTATGGATACGAACTCATTTATATGTGAAATACTTGGTCTTTAAAGCGGCATAGCCTAAAAAATATAGTGTTCCATTTTCTTTAAAATCAAATTTCAATGACTTTGAATCAATAATTACCTGATGTGTCACATAAACATTCGACGTATAACAGGTAAACGAGATATATTTTCTTTAAAACTAGAAATTCGTGATACGTCAAACATTAGTAATTAGTATTAATGTGGCAATCGTCTGTTTCGTAAAAACTTAATTTTTTTACCTATTTCTTGATAATAATTAGATATGAGAGTGCATTCATGAATCCGCACGCTTTCTGATTATGCTTTCTATATTCATTTTATATGATTGATACTCCTTAAGGTACGTGTCTCGTATAATGCAACAGAGATGCAGCCAGGACAAACTGCTAACTTGCATATATCCGCAGACCCCTACTCCACTGTGTTTGTTTTGACTGAAGATGAAAGGAATACGATAATTGGAACTGAAAATGATATTTTTAAAACAGATGTTGGTATTATAGTTATTTTGACTTAATATTCTAATACGTACTGTCATTTTTCGACAAATGGTCGATTGCGATAAGTAAAGAGAAAATTCATCTGGTGATTTAATAACTGTAAGCTTAAAAGTAGAGTACAGACGGGTTTTCTTTTCTAATATTTCATTTTAAATATGAATTATTGCTAAAACCGGTGAATAACTTAGCACAACCTGAATAGACTGAAAATTATACATTGTAATGACAAACTTATATTTTCTAACATTTCTATACTAACATTGTTGAAATATTTTGGCTTTCTCATATATTTACAGTTAAAAGCTATCCGTGTCGTTTGTGTGTATGTCTTTTCGCGTTTTGATCACATTTAGTCAAGCTGCATTGTGGTATTTTTTAAGACAACACAACTGAGGTATTCTCTTCACAGTGAAAATGTATGAGGAAACTTTTAAAGAAATAAATGTTACAAAATGAAATTAGAAAGGGATAATTTAAAAAAAAGTTGTTTTAACGTAACATTTTTCTAGAATTGTAATTTATTTACCACATTATCTTGAGAGGATATGTTTGTATGGCTACAAGTAAGATATAGCTTTAATGTCATACTTAAGGAGTTTCTTGTTCTCTTATTATGTACTATAGGTAGTAAGTGAGTTGGAAACGACAAGTTATAGACCGGACGAACATGTCAGAAAAGGTCAAAACAGTTACAGACGAAAGGTACTACACGCTTTGTCAGAAATCTTCAGTATCGTCATCGTATCAGCAAATTCATACTCATTATAAATACTTTTTGTGCCCATAAGAGGGCACTAAGATTTGTTTTTGTCTGTCTCTCCGTACGTCTGTCCGAAATTTGTGTCGCGCGCTTAGCCAACTCCTTTACACTAACGGTCATGAAACTTCACAGGGATATAGATCAGCAAGTAAAGTTGCGCACCTGGATTTGTCTCCCTCCTCCCAGGGATAGCAGAACTATGGCCCTTGATTGAGTGAAAGAAGCCACCCAAAAGTTTGCTGTGTGTTCAGTCAACACTGTTGCACCCAGGGTCATGAAAATACACAGGAATATACTCGTATATCAGCAAGTGATGTTGCTACACTCCATTCCTCACTTTAAGAACTGACCCTGCCCCCTGTGTTTTGGTGCAGGTTGGTTAGGGCGCACACGTGTCCCCTGGACACATTTCTAGTTTTATTCAGAAAAAAAGTAAAACAAAAATATTTCAGTAGTATTAGTTATTATGTATTAACTCTGAAGCATAAATAGATTTCTTCAAAGGCTATATTTTCTAAAATATCAGTCAGTTTGATAGAATGGCAAATACAATTGATAGAATGGCAGAACTTTCTTTAATTAAAAAAAACTGCCCTTTTGTTAAAAAGACTGTGATAATTCTCAGAGAACATCCCTGCAATGAGAATAAACTTTAAGAGTAAATCTGTTCGGAAACAAGCTTTGTCAGAATAATTTCTTGGTTTGACGCTTTAAAATTGTGCAGCAAATCCTGCCTTATTAAAATCATACAAGTGTCCTTGCCATTCTCTCAAAGTTTGTGTATTTGTAAATGTTTTCATTGAATGTCGTCATTCTATTAAAAGAGACAGGAAGATAAAAAAACGAACCAGCATTTCAGACGTGCACATGGCGAGTTAGGTGACACAGATAATATATATGTGGTATGTATGAAGCTTTCATGTAGTCAAAATATGTCCAGACCTTTAAATGAAGAACTCACAGTGTGTAATAAAATGCAAACAGTCTGCTATTCTAAAAAGTAGCGTCATAGCTAAAATCAGGCTTTGTTGAGTCTTCCTGAAAAAGAAGAAAAAACAATTCTGGCAGTTCTATTTAGATATTCTATCTTGTCGTATTTTAATATCACAAATGGATTCATGTTCAAACGGGTCAATATGTAATTGCCTTCTGAAAGATAAACAAACAATAATGAAGAGAGGAGTCATTGTCTAAGAAATCTAAAGTTGACTCAGTATCACAATTCAGATGTAATACATGCGTACATAACAGACAAATTGTTAAATGTGATATGCAGTAAACTTTTTTACGAATAAACTGTAAAAAATGTCAGTTTCGTGGTCTTTTATTTATTCCTGAAAGGTTTGAAATGTAGAAAAATAACTAGTGATTTAAGTTTTTAAACTACGTCTACCAATTCAACATGGAGAGTGGTTTGAAAGTCAGAAGTATTTACTCGAAAATAGAATCAAAGAAAATGAATAAGCCATATTAACTGACATAATATCATGTAAATTTCTTGTTTATACAACAGATAAAAAAACAACAACAGCAACATCAAAATCTGCTTGCTTATTGTCCTGTTTCAGGAGAGTGGACTTGTTGTTTTATCTGATGCAAAAGTATTAGAATATTCAAAAAACGACTTACTTTTGTTCAAATCATATATGAAAGAGTGCGAAGCGCCTAATCCATTTATAGGTACGTACTTCTCCTAAGTTCTAAGTGCGGATAAATGCTTTGTTTAGGTGAGGCAGAATATCGATCTGTTACTTTTTAATAAAAAATGAAGTATGTAAGATGTGAACACAATTACATTTCTGATTCAGAAGTTTTGACAAGGCAAGTTTAACACTATTAACAGGTGATTTCAATCTTTAAGAATGAAGCATATCGTACAAATGAATTTATAAATTACACATTTTGTCAAAGAAACCATTCCATATTTCTTTGTATTTCAACAATTATATTAAAAGCAAATTATCAGAAATCAAATCATAATTTCTATTATAGAAAACATACCTATGAGTGAGTATATATTTTTTTCATTTTGAGATATATATACTTGCGTTAATGAGAAAAATCAAAAGTGATCATGTCTTAACTGTTCTTAGGACATTCGTGACATTTCATTCCTGTTTAAATAACTTACGTGTTTTTGTGCTACAATATCTTAAAATACTTTTATGGTGAAACTGAAAAAGAATGAACTGCTATGTATGAAAATTACAACATATATTTGACAGCTGACGGCGTTTACAAACAAACAAACCAATATTATTTGATTATACAATGCCCTTTACTTTAGAAAGCCAATAAACAAACTAATTTGATAGTAAGGTTTGGTATTAGAATAAACGTGTGGCTTACTCAGCATCCTTAAAGCTTGCAAAAAAGTTTGTTGTCACTGTCCAAATTTAATTAATATACTTAAAAATTGATAAAACTTATTATTGCGGGAATTTGAGTCAAACTTCACCCCATCCATTATATTATGCCAATGTGCTTGTTCCGGTGCAAGTCGAATATGAAAGTATAAAACTTAAATACTTTTTTATTCAGCATAACGTATTTTGTAACAGATAATTAATTATATTAGATACAATAATTTTATCTTTAACAAATATCGACTGCAAGTTGGAAAATTTGTATTGAAACCATTTGGTATTTTTCTTGACATTTATGCTCCAAACCTTTTGTTTCCATTGACAGTACACCCTTATTTAGATGGTAAGTAATTTTTCGTATTAGATATTTCAGACTGAAGATTCTGTGGTGTGTAATAATTTTCGGAGAAAATATTTGACAGCTGACGGGCGTTTAAAACAAACCAGTATTATTTGATCATACAAAGCCTTTTAACAGAACAATTTAAAATTATGGTTTGGTATTAGAATAAACGTGTGGTTTATTAAGCATCCTTGAATCTTGCCAAAAAGCATGTTGTCACTGTCCAAATTTGATTAATATACTTAAAAATTGATATAACTTATTATTGCGGGAATTTGAGTCAAACTTCACCCCATCCATTATATTATGCCAATGTTCTTGTTCCGGTGCAAGTCGAATATGAAAGTATAAAACTCAAATACTTTTTTATTCACCATAACGTATTTTGTAACAGATAATTAATTATATTAGATACAATAATTTTATCTTTAACAAATATCGACTGCAAGTGGGAAAATTTGTATTGAAACCATTTGGTATTTTTCTTGACATTTATGCTCCAAACCTTTTGTTTCCATTGACAGTACACCCTTATTTAGATGGTAAGTAATTTTTCGTATTAGATATTTCAGTCTGTAAGTTCTGTGGTGTATAATAATATTCGGAGAAAATATTTGACTGCTGACGGGCGTTTAAAACAAACCAGTATTATTTGATATTACAATGCCTTTTAACAGAACAATTTGATATAATGGTTTGGTTTTAGAATAAACGTGTGGTTTATTCAGCATCCTTAAAGCTTGCCAAAAAGCATGTTGTCACTGTCCAAATTTGATTAATATACTTAAAAATTGATAAAACTTATTATTGCGGGAATTTGAGTCAAACTTCACCCCATCCATTATATTATGCCAATGTGCTTGTTCCGGTGCAAGTCGAATATGAAAGTATAAAACTTAAATATTTTTTTATTCAGCATAAAGCATTTTATAACAGATAATTAATTATATTAGATACAATAATTTTATCTTTAACAAATATCGACTGCAAGTTGGAAAATTTGTATTGAAACCATTTGGTTTTTTTCTTGACATTTATGCTCAAAACCTTTTGTTTCCATTGACAGTACATCCTTATTCAGGTGGTAAGTAATTTTTCGTATTAGATATTTCAGACTGAAGATTCTGTGGTGTGTAATATTTTTCCCCATAAAACATGAAATGCAGATTCGATGACAATTTTAAGAAGATTTAACGGGCATATGGCATCCTCTCTATCCATGAAATTTATTTGTTTATCGATGATAATAAAAATAATAATCATATACAAAAGAGCAAAAACGAAAACAGTTTTTGTGATATTGTTTTCACGCGCGTGTGTATGTGTGTGTGTGCAAACAATGAAAATTTGATTAATGTGAAAAGCTCTGTTAATCAACTTGCAACTTTCAAGTCAAATACATTTTTATTTAGCATGACGTATTTTATGACAGATAATTAAGTAACTACATTGGAACCATTATTTTATTTTTAACAAATATTGACTGCATGTGAGATGAATCGTATTGAAATGAAATGGCTTTTTTTGACATGCTCTGAACCTTTTTGTTTTCATTGACAGAACAGAAATATGCGATAATAAACGGTAAGTAATTTATCGTTTTAGATATTTCAGGTTAAAGATTGTGCGATGTGTTATAATTTTCGGAGAAAATGATTGATTTTTAAGCTCCCCATACTAAAGTTTGAAGTTGTAGTCTACCTTTCGTCCGTCGTCTGCCCTTGCGTCCGTCAGTCTCACATGCATTTTATCTGCAAGAACCAGTTGGAATTAAATCCAACTCAACGGTAACCTTCAGTACTAACAAAAGATTTGTATATTATGAGTATGATTCGTATTGAATATTTTTCACAGAGTTATTGACCCCTTGATGTACTACATAAAGTATATCTCAGCTCTATTCACTTTTGAATCAACTATATGATAATCAGAATGATTAGCGCTAGGATTACATGCACATATTACAAGCATAATCCGGATTAATTATCTTTCGAGGACTTAAAGCCCTTTGCATTTCTAGCAACAACATCTATGTCCGAGCTATTTCTCACCAAGCACGGGCTAGAATAAATGCGCATCATCAGCACTATGAAGAGATTTGCACATTACTAGCATGGTGAGAATTGATTATTTTTACAGAGTTATGGACCCTTTGAATTTGCTAAATATTGTATTCATCAGTCATTTTCGTAACGTGTTAAAGCAACCAGTTGCTTGAATTCCATGAAAATTGACGGGAAGGCTCAGTAACAAGAGGAGACGCGTATATTACCAGCAATATTTAAGAGCAAGGTCATACTTCAAAGTGGATTCTATAAAACATGAAATGCAGATTCGATGACAATTTTAAGAAGCTTTAACGGGCATGTGGCATCCTTTCTTTACTTTTCTGTAACTGGAGTATGTCATAGACTATCGGGTAGCCTCGATTCGTTTCCAAAGACCTTTGTTGTAATTGCCCTATTTAAATTTTACAAGTAAAATATGCAGATATGTTTAAAATATTGTTGATATTTATACTGTTTTGGTGACCTAGTGGGTAACGCGTTCGCTTACGGTGCTTGTATTGTCGAGGATGGTTGTTGAGCAGCCAGCTAGTTAATGAATGGCTACCAATCGCCTGTCGTCTCATTCGACGTGTCAACAACACGCAAACATTGGATTATAGGACAGGTTCAGGTAGACCGTCTGTAACGTCTGTACGGCTGTCAACATCACCTGCATGTCAGATTTGTGACGGATGAATCTTTATCACGTCATGTTTAGTAGTAGCAACCTTGGATGCAAAGACGCAAAGCTGTCAGAAATTGGTTTAGAGAACGCAGAATTAGCTGCTACAGTCCCTTCTGTAGTCATCGTCACCTTCGTCTTATATGGGCCTGTAACTACCCCGGCCAGCGTTGGCAGAACATAGTGCTTAGTTACGAGTTAACTTCCATTAGACGAATGGCTTAAAGTTGTTGATGAACAAATACATTACTGTCCCATCTTAACAGAATGATAAAAAGCTTTTTATTTCATTAATCATGAAATATTGTTACACTAGCTGAAGCTACACCATTTGTGAAAAGGATAAATGCTTTACGCAAAATGTACAGAAGCCAGATTATTGAAACGTACGTGTGAATTGATGACATAATAAAGATTTTTGTCGAAATGATTGCTTTTGAAACAGAATTTGAAAATTATCGTTTCTGACATAAATGTAAATTATATCCATGAAATTTATTTGTTTATCGATGTTAATAAAAAATAATAATCATATACAAAAGAGCAAAAACGAAAACAGTTTTTGTGATGTTGTTTTCGTGCGCGTGTGTGTGTGTGTGTGTGTGTGTGTGTGTGTGTGCAAACAATGAAAATTTGATTAATGTGAAAAGCTCAGTTGATCAACTTGCCACTTTCAAGTTAAATACATTTTTATTTAGCATGACGTATTTTATGACAGATAATTAAGTAACTACATTGGAACCATTATTTTATTTTTAACAAATATTGACTGCATGTGAGATGAATCGTATTGAAATGAAATGGCTTTTTTCGACATGCTCTGAACCTTTTTGTTTCCATTGACAGAACAGAAATATGCGATGATAGACGGTAAGTAATTTATCGTTTTAGATATTTCAGGTTAAAGATTGTGCGATGTTGTAGTCTACCTTTCGTCCGTCGTCTGTCCTTGCGTCCGTCCGTCTCACATTAGTTTTCTCAGCAAGCACTATTTGGAATTAAATCCAACTCAACGGTAACCTTCAGTATAACAAAAGATTTGTATATTGTGAATATGATTCGTATTGAATATTTTTCACAGAGTTATTGACCCCTTGATGTACTACATAAAGTATATCTCAGCTCTATTCACTTTTGAATCAACTATATGATAATCAGAATGATTAGCGCTAGGATTACATGCACATATTACAAGCATAATCCGGATTAATTATCGTTCGATGACTTAATGCTCTTTGCATTTTTAGCAACAACATCTATGTCCGAGCTATTTTTCATCAAGCACGCGCTAGAATTAAATGCGCATCATCAGCACTATGAAGAGATGTGCACATTACTAGCATGGTGAGAATTGATTATTTTTACAGAGTTATGGACCCTTTGAATTTGCTAGATATTGTATTCATCAGTCATTTTCGTAACGTGTTAAAGCAACCAGTTGCTTGAATTCCATGAAAATTGACGAGAAGGCTCAGGAACAAGAGTAGACGTGTATATAACCAGAAATATTTAAGATCAAGGTCATACTTCAAAGTGTATTCTATAAAACATGAAATGCAGATTCGATGACGATTTTAAGAAGCTTTAACGGGCATGTGGCATCTTTTCTTTTCTTTACTTTTCTGTAACTGGAGTATGTCATAGACCATCGGGTAGCCTCGATTCGTTTACAAAGACTTTTGTTGTAATTGCCCTATTTAAATTTTACAAGTAAAATATGCAGATATGTTTAAAATATTGTTGATATTTATACTGTTTTGGTGATCTAGTGGGTAACGCATTCGCTCTCGATGCTTGTATTGTCGAGGATGGTTGTTGAGCAGCCAGCTAGTTAATGAATGGCTACCGATAGCCTATCGTCTCATTCGACGTGTCAACAACACGCAAACATTGGATTATAGGACAGGTTCAGGTAGACCGTCTGTAACGTCTGTACGGCTGTCAACATCACCTGCATGTCAGATTTGTGACGGATGAATCTTTATCACGTCATGTTTAGTAGTAGCAACCTTGGATGCAAAGACGCAAAGCTGTCAGAAATTGGTTTAGAGAACGCAGAATTAGCTGCTACAGTCCCTTCTGTAGTCATCGTCACCTTCGTCTTATATGGGCCTGTAACTACCCCGGCCAGCGTTGGCAGAACATAGTGCTTAGTTACGAGTTAACTTCCATTAGACGAATGGCTTAAAGTTGTTGATGAACAAATACATTACTGTCCCATCTTAACAGAATGATAAAAAGCTTTTTATTTCATTAATCATGAAATATTGTTACACTAGCTGAAGCTACACCATTTGTGAAAAGGATAAATGCTTTACGCAAAATGTACAGAAGCCAGATTATTGAAACGTACGTGTGAATTGATGACATAATAAAGATTTTTGTCGAAATGATTGCTTTTGAAACAGAATTTGAAAATTATCGTTTCTGACATAAATGTAAATTATATCCATGAAATTTATTTGTTTATCGATGTTAATAAAAAATAATAATCATATACAAAAGAGCAAAAACGAAAACAGTTTTTGTGATGTTGTTTTCGTGCGCGCCCGCGTGTGTGTGTGTGTGTGTGTGTGTGTGTGTGTGCGCGCTCTCAGATTCCTATCGTTATGGACACAAGTGTGCGATTTCAACCTTCGATGTGGACACATTTTGCGCTGTGGACACAGGAACATGGTGTCCACAAAGATCACACCTCCAGACAAGTCAAAAATGGGTTATCTACCCTTTAAACCAGGAACTACTAACCTACGTTATGGACCAGTGAAACGCACACATTGATCATAGCATTAGATGAGTAGATTTTACCTCTGGCTCACACTAAGATCCGTGCGGTAATTTGACACCACAGTGGAGCATATTTATCTGCAGAGGCGGTCTCAAGGGTATTTAGCAATAATTGCTGATAATGCCTGCCATTATTTTTCCGTATAAACCCTATTTGACCCCTAATTTAATGTGAAAAGCCTTCAACAGAATTATAGAGAAAAAAATGAATGCATTGTTGAAATTTTACCTGCAGATTATAACATTGGACAAGGTAAATAGTTTAATTACTTTTTTTTTTTCTTATTTAATAATTTGACCATTTTCAATAGATACCAAACCTGAATTTGTTAAACAATTCTTCATGAACTCATTATTGTATAAAGATTAATATCTTGACAGTTTTATCAGATTTAGTTTTAATACAACTCTGCTCTTAACTTGAATAGGGGTTTCTTTCTTTTTTTTTCAGATTAAAAAAAAAGAATAAATCGCAGTTAAGATGAATCAGTCTGGTATTTTATATGCTGCTGTCCGTTAAAGTTAGTTATATTGAGCTATAGTGTTAAATAAAAAGACTATAAAAAATTGTATTTGTAATTGTAAGTTTCCTATTTCTTTCTAGGCATTGCTTGCACAAGTGTTTGTTAAGGAGAAATTTATCAAATGATGAACCCTTACTGTCTTTTCGGAAGGTAAACTCTATGAATTATTATCATTTTATTATTCTAAATGACACATTTTTGAAAAGCAGATCGAAATAATAGATTCAATATATAAAATAAACATGTTAACGTTGAATTCAATTAAATTTATAACTGAACATTATCATCCCGTCCTTAAAGCTTTTTTAACATGTAAACTAATTAAGATAATATAAAGATAAGACGTTCAGACTGTTTTGATTCAAATAAAACAAATATTTATAACAGAGACTGCAAATAGATAAATGTTTTCAATCTCCTTCCTAATCATCATTCAGTTTACATGTTTTATAATTCAGTGCTGACGGGTGTGACGTAAAAATAAAAGGCACTGACCCAACAAATTGTCGAACTGCAGACGGTAGAAGCATTGTAATTTTAAAGTATTATTCTGTTTTCTTTTATTTTTTTTTTCAATTTAAGGTTTGTTATTTTTTATGAACATATATCACGTTTTCAGGCGTACACGAAAATGTCGAGACCACAAAAATAACTTAACTAGTATGTCTGAGAAGCTCAAAGTTACTATCCTTAGAATAGACCAAACAGTTACGTAACAGTAATTATTTGAACAATTAGTTTTCTTGATATTTTCTCTTTCTATCGATGTATATTTGTAATGAATATAAGGATATTTGATGTTTGTTTTGAGTGAAGATGGGATATAGGATATTGTTCTCAACAAAAAGTGATTCAGTTTCAGTATTTTTAAGAACTGCGCCCACTGACGATATTTACGAAAGTAGGTTTGATTTGGCAGAAGGGCTGTAAGAGAAGCTATATCTCTCTCATTGTGAAAAAAAAAGAAATTATATTTGAATGATGTGAATAATAAAATGAACAAGATAGCTCACCTTTTTCAGTATTTCTTAAGAAAAATATATGAAAGTAAATAAGTAAGAAAAGATTTATGTATATTATTATGCATGTATCAGAGGTAAAAGTCAAGTGACTGGCCTTTTATTTATAGTAAAACAAAAAATTAAAATGTATTGCATTGTTAAAGATATCCCTCTTCTTCTATAGACATTTTGTAACAATGTTCAAGTTGCTTGATTCAACGCGAGACTCTAACACATAAGTGTTTATTTATCTATCTTATCATTTTACGCTGGAGAGGTGTCTTTTGAATAGGATATTGACATACATATAAGAAAAAAACGTATGACAGGTTCAGTGTACGCAGAACAGTATAAAACTGGAGGAGGAGGCATGGCGGTACATTTTGGTACAAAATAATCCAGACGTTCTATGAGAGAAATATATCAACGACGTTATCTTTATGAATTTATAACATACTTTAAGTACCCTGTGTAGAGCAAAATGCCAAGAAAATGCACTGTTAAAATAATAGCTCTCCGCAATTTTTTAGTCATATGTGTTATTTGTAAACAATAAAAAATACATAGTCCCTAGTGTATGCACATCACTATCTTTATCATGTTGCTCGAGCTAGCTCAGAAATGATTAATTTTGATGGGATGGATTGTTCTTATTGTGTTGCAGTTTTTAACTGAGTTGTCTTGCTGAACAAAATTAAGTTAATTACTATTAAATGATTCAATGCCACAAGAAAATGTTCTCATCCTATCCTAAAGTATTTGATCATTTATTAAATTTTGAACGATGACCATCTTATACAATATATTCTTTTCTTTGCCACCAAGCTCAGGAGTGTAGTGAATTGGAGGGAAATGGAAAAAAGTTTTAAATCAGATGTCTGCATCCTAGACTTGTATATTATAAGGAATATTTTTATATCGCCTTCAAATCTTGCAGGTTGAGTTTACGACAAAAGTGATTTGAAATAGAAAATTCATTGCGGAAATTTATTTTATTAAAAGCTGACGAAAATACCAAATACACATATTTCTTTGGCTTCAATGGTGTAATATACTGGTTTGTAAAATATCCTCGAATGGAACGTCCATTCTCTTTCCTCAAAAAGAAAATTGTCTCTCCTCAAACAAGTACTGATTAAAATATGTTTTTTCACTGCTTCGTTATTTTGGACATATTTTATTGTACAATTTTATTGATTGATAAATAGTGAAAAGAAAAAGAAAATATAATGTAGATATAGTACATACCCTGTGTAAAAAATTAACATGTCATTGTGCGAGAATTGTATTTCTGTATTCTGTACCCAAGTATGTCTGGAAGGCACATAGATTGTGTACAATGTATTTGTTTTTTTTTTATCTTTACAATGTTAATTTCTGTCCTCCCAACAGACTCTCTATTACATGGAAACATTTTAAATATACGATTTGGTTAAATCTGCGTCTTGTTATACAACATGAACAGCTGAAAACGGCTTTACAGCACATCTTTGCCATAAGCATAGGTTTACTTTTTGTATTTGTTTATTTGTTTTTTATCATTCTTGTAGCATTGTATGTCACGAAAGAACCAGGATTCAATCAGCCATCTCTAGGACTGCTTGTAAATCATACAGACACAAGCGTGAGAGAAATTCTAGAATGACATTTTTTATGTGGAAGATGTTCTCCATCTTGTCTCGTTTGTGATCAGGTTAGTTGTAACGAGTTTTGCTCAACGTAAATGTATTTATAAATGATGTCCAGGTCAAAAACATATTGCAGTTGTTTAACCTTTCATTATTATGTAATTTTCAAATATGAATAACACTTTTTGAAATTATGAATTTAATTCAGTAAAATCGCTTACTGTTTTAAACCCAGTGTGTAAGAAATAGCAACGATATGAACTACACAATCGATCCAAACCTATTTGCATTACTTCAGATAAAAAATGAGAAAACATAAATATGGTCATAAACTGTTTCTGTTTACTCATTCTTTTTACTCACTCTACACTGTGGACACCATGTCAGTGCTCATTCAATTCAGTCAATATGCATTGTGGACACCGAGTTAGTGTTCAATACATGCATTCGTCTTTCACTCTCACAATCAATGCTCCCTGCATTGTGGTGGACAAATAAGTCAGAGCTCACTCAATATTCACATCTTGCATTGTGGACACCATGTCCACACAAATGTCAGTGCTCATTTGGTTCATTCAGTCTGCATTGAGGACGAGTAAGTGCTCAATAAATGCATTCATCTTCCACTCTGGAAATTTAGTCAATGCCTAATAAAGTATTAAAATAATCTGCATAGTGGACTGTATGTCAGTGGTCTCTCATTTAATTTGATCTGCATTTCTGACATCAATTCAGTTTTCACTAAATTAATTCAATCTACACTGTGGACACCAAGTCAGTGTTCACTAAATTCAGTGAATCTGCATTTTTGAAATATCACTACAATCTCTCATTATGAGCACACTGTATTGTGGACACGAAATCGCTGTTCATTAAATCCATTTGATCTGCGTTAATGGAAAAAAGATATTTACTAATTAATTTCACACGAAGTCGGTGATCGACCAATTCATTCAGTTTGAATTATTGAAACTATGTCGGTGCTAACTTTATATTTAATGCATTATTCATTGTGGTCACTAAATGCTTACTTAATAATTCATTCTACATTGTTGACGCCAATTCAGCATTCACTCAATATGCTCAACATGCCTTGCGGGCATCAATCAGTGCTGACTGATTTATTCAGTCTGCACTGTAAAGAAAATCACTGCTCAACCAGTTAATTCAAAGTCAATTGCGAAAGGAAGTCAGTACTCAGTTATTTCATTCGATATTTATTATGGATACACAAGGCCAGTGATCCATCAATTCGTTTGATGAGCATTATCGAAACTAAGCCAGTTTAGTCTACGCGATACATCCATTTTTCATAGTTTAAGGTAGATAAATGTTCAAACAATTAACTCATTATTCCTTGTGGAAACAGAGTCACTGCTCACTTTATTCTTTTTATCTGCATTGTGGACACCAAGTCAGTCTCCTCTCGATCAATCTGTGTTCTGTAAATTTATTCAGTCAGCAATGTTGAAACCAAATTAGTTCTTTGTCAATTTATTCCGTTAAGAAACTTGTCTACATGGTTCATACAAATCAGAAAAATTAATTAATTCCTTCAATCTAAGTAACATATAGCAAGTCAAGTTTCTATCAATCAATGCACCATGCATTGTGGACACTAAGTCAGAGCTCACTCAATACACATATTCTGCATTGTGGACACATAGTCAGTGCTTATTTGATTCATTCAGTCTGCATTGAGGACACCGAGTTAGTGTTCAATAAATGCATTCATCTTTCACTCTGGAAATTAAGTCAATGCCTAATGAAGTATTAAGATAATCTTCATAGTTGACTGTATGTCAGTGGTCTCTCATTTAATTCGATCTGCATTTCTGACATCGATTCAGTTTTTACTATATTAATTCAACCTACACTGTGGACACCAAGTCAGTGTTCACTCGATCAGTCTGTGTTCTGTAGATTTATTCAGTCAGCAATTTTGAAACCTAATTAGTTCTTTGTCAATTTTTTTCAGCTAAGAAACTTGTCTATTGATTGATAAAAATCAGTAAAAATCAACTCTTTCAATCTAAATAACATATAGCAAGTCAAGTTTTTCTCAATCAATGCACCCTGCATTGTGGACACTAAGCAAGAGCTCACTCAATACACACATTCTGCATTGTGGACACCATGTCAGTGCTCATTCAATTCAGTCAATTTGCATTGTGGACACCGAGTTAGTGTTCAATACATGCATTCATCTTTCACTCTCACAATCAATGCTCCCTGCATTGTGGACAAATAGGTCAGAGCTCACTCAATACTCACATCTTGCATTGTGGACACCATGTCCAAACAAATGTCAGTGCTCATTTGGTTCATTCAATCTGCATTGAGGACGAGTAAGTGCTCAATAAATGCATTCATCTTTCACTCTGGAAATTTAGTCAATGCCTAATAAAGTATTAAAATAATCTGCAAAGTGGACTGTATGTCAGTGGTCTATCATTTAATTTGATCTGCATTTCTAACATCAATTCAGTTTTCACTAAATTAATTCAATCTACACTGTGGACACCAAGTCAGTGTTCACTAAATTCAGTGAATCTGCATTTTTGAAATATCACTACCACTCTCATTATGAGCACACTGCATCGTGGACACGAAATCGCTGTTCACTAAATCCATTTGATCTGCGTTAATGGAAAAAAGATATTTACTAATTAATTTCACACGAAGTCGGTGATCGACCAATTCATTCAGTTTGAATTATTGAAACTATGTCGGTGCTAACTTTATATTTAATGCATTATTCATTGTGGTCACTAAATGCTTACTTAATAATTCATTCTACATTGTTGACGCCAATTCAGCATTCACTCAATATGCTCAACATGCCTTGCGGGCATCAATCAGTGCTGACTGATTTATCCAGTCAGCACTGTAAAGAAAATCACTGCTCAACCAGTTAATTCAAAGTCAATTGTGAAAGGAAGTCAGTACTCAGTTATTTCATTCGATATTTATTATGGATACACAAGGCCAGTGATCCATCAATTCGTTTGATGAGCATTATCGAAACTAAGCCAGTTTAGTCTACGCGATACATCCATTTTTCATAGTTTAAGGTAGATAAATGTTCAAACAATTAACTCATTATTCCTTGTGGAAACAGAGTCACTGCTCACTTTATTCTTTTTATTTGCATTGTGGACACCAAGTCAGTCTCCTCTCGATCAATCTGTGTTCTGTAAATTTATTCAGTCAGCAATGTTGAAACCAAATTAGTTCTTTGTCAATTTATTCAGTTAAGAAACTTGTCTACATGGTTCATACAAATCAGAAAAATTAATTAATTCCTTCAATCTAAGTAACATATAGCAAGTCAAGTTTCTCTCAATCAATGCACCATGCATTGCGGACACTAAGTCAGAGCTCACTCAATACACACATTCTGCATTGTGGACACATAGTCAGTGCTTATTTGATTCATTCAGTCTGCATTGAGGACACCGAGTTAGTGTTCAATAAATGCATTCATCTTTCACTCTGGAAATTAAGTCAATGCCTAATGAAGTATTAAGATAATCTGCATAGTTGACTGTATGTCAGTGGTCTCTCATTTAATTCGATCTGCATTTCTGACATCGATTCAGTTTTTACTATATTAATTCAACCTACACTGTGGACACCAAGTCAGTGTTCACTCGATCAGTCTGTGTTCTGTAGATTTATTCAGTCAGCAATGTTGAAACCTAATTAGTTCTTTGTCAATTTTTTTCAGCTAAGAAACTTGTCTATTGATTGATAAAAATCAGTAAAAAACAACTCTTTCAATCTAAATAACATATAGCAAGTCAAGTTTCTCTCAATCAATGCACCCTGGACACTAAGCAAGAGCTCACTCAATACACACATTCTGCATTGTGGACACCATGTCAGTGCTCATTCAATTCAGTCAATTTGCATTGTGGACACCAAAACAAACAACTCAGAATGTATTGTTTACTGCAAGGAATGCATGAAAGACACTCAGTATATACTATCTGGGTAAACAACTTGATTGTGTCTGTTGATGTAGGCCGATAAAGATACAGAAAGCTTACGTGTCTAGTCAAAGTTCACAATGTGAATTTTACGGGCATTGTGACCATGAAGTCATATTTCATTAACAAAAACGATTGTTATTTCAGACATATACAGGCAGAAAAAGAACTCATGTATGATAAGGGTGTGAGAGATCTTCCATGGGCAACTTAACCGCGTATTGCAAAAGATAAAACGTGACTTGAACCATTTAGCTGAATGTTGTGAAAAGGTTGGGATAGGTCGTGCCAGTCAATATTTGTTACCTCGGGACTCTTAAATGGAGAATATTATACTACATATCTGCTATACCACACCAAGTGCACAGACTTTTCAAATGTTCCTGATAACTGGAACTGTTAATTAAAGTCATGAATGTGGATAAAGGCGTACAATATGTATATGATATTACAAAACATATTTATTGTCTTATTATAAATTAAACTGGTGTTCTGTATAATGTTACGTCAGTCTTGTGACAAAAATAATAATGGTCATCCACTTTAGCCTCCTACTAAATGCATGGCAGTCCCATGTGAAAGAAACAACCACGAGAAAAAAAACATCAGGGTCATAACACCGGCATTTCTTGAAACGCAAAGCAGGTACATATATAAGGTGTACATTTACACGTCGGAATTCTGGATTACACCGACAGTAATAACTTCAACAAATTATTACCATTTTAAACACCTAAATCATGAAAGGAAGACTCAAAGATATAGTAATATCTGTTTCTAACCGCTGTGACATTCAAACTTAAAACAGGTTGAGAATTAAGTCATATTCTTTACTTGTATTTCGTGGCTACTTGTTAAGTCAATGCATAAGTATTTATATAAAACAAATCGTAAGATTGTGTTCATTTTTTCAATTTGTTTGTACTTTTAATAAAGTTAAATGACTTTAAAACATTAATTTTATATTTATAAGCATCCCCCCCCACGAAAAAGGGTAAGAAAATCAAGACTATCCCATGGACGGAGGAACAATTAGCGGCAATGCACAGAGGGTTAACAAAAAATTTGCGACATTTGATGGTTCCGAACAAGGAAGCATCGAAAGAGCCAGAAAAAGTTAGCACGTGTTGCTGACTCAGGACTGAAAAAACAACAACGTTCATGTATATCACTAAATTTAAAGACTGAACAAAAAATAAGATCAGTCTGTGACAAAGGAGCGTGCAGTGAATGTTCACTGATATATAATAAACGGCTAGAAGTCATTCTGTTGTCGTTATTTTGTGAAAACCTATACCTGCTGTAAAAGTTTTTAGTATCTCAAGTCCATCTACAAGGATTTTCAGTCAGAATAATGTATACAAGCCAGTTACGGTTAACTTTTTACTGTTGAATGTATATTATCATCATACTTTCAAAAAATTAAACAATATAACATTCTGTACGTTTATGTTGATTTCTGTCTTCATTATCTAATGCGTGAGACAGATTTTACAAGTTCAGTCTTAGTCATATTACCTCTCACTCTCTTTGCAACAAGTTTTATTGTGTTATGGCGTACTATCGAATAAACAAATTAGAGGGCTGGCTGCATTGTCTTGAGAAAGAAAAGACGGTGTGCAGCAACTAGAAGGCAACAAAGAGATAGTACAAGTAAAATTGATTGCTGCATATCAACTATTTAATTGGTATTCATTCTTTTTTTTTTCGAAATAACAATAATGATAAAGCGAATGTTAATCATGTTAATTAAACTGCTTATTTATAAGTTTGCTATATTCTCATACACAAACTTTACATCGCATTTTGCTGAATTGTGCAGTGTACTATTATTGATTCAGATGAGATGTATTTTTCCTCTTCTTTATTTTTTAAATAAGGGTTCTCACCTCTGAGACTACTTAAAAAATGGACACACACACATAATACAGTAATGGTCTTGTGGACACCTACCATATAAGGGCGGTGTCCACAATGTCTAATTAGTGTCCATAATGTAGGTTATCCCTTTCTTGTTTATATTTGATATTTACAACAAATCATCGAGTGAGTAGCCTACATAATAATAAAATATAGAAAATTGATTACTTTCAGTAATATTATACCACTAGAAAGCAAAGTGTCCACAAGAAAGGTTAGAAATGCAGTGTCCACAATGTGGGCATTATGAGTATGTGCGTGTGTGTGTGTGTGTGCAAACAATGAAAATTTGATTAATGTGAAAAGCTCAGTTGATCAACTTGCCACTTTCAAGTTAAATACATTTTTATTTAGCATGACGTATTTTATGACAGATAATTAAGTAACTACATTGGAACCATTATTTTATTTTTAACAAATATTGACTGCATGTGAGATGAATCGTATTGAAATGAAATGGCTTTTTTCGACATGCTCTGAACCTTTTTGTTTCCATTGACAGAACAGAAATATGCGATGATAGACGGTAAGTAATTTATCGTTTTAGATATTTCAGGTTAAAGATTGTGCGATGTTGTAGTCTTCCTTTCGTCCGTCGTCTGTCCTTGCGTCCGTCCGTCTCACATTAGTTTTCTCAGCAAGCACTATTTGGAATTAAATCCAACTCAACGGTAACCTTCAGTATAACAAAAGATTTGTATATTGTGAATATGATTCGTATTGAATATTTTTCACAGAGTTATTGACCCATTGATGTACTACATAAAGTATATCTCAGCTCTATTCACTTTTGAATCAACTATATGATAATCAGAATGATTAGCGCTAGGATTACATGCACATATTACAAGCATAATCCGGATTAATTATCGTTCGATGACTTAAAGCTCTTTGCATTTTTAGCAACAACATCTATGTCCGAGCTATTTCTCATCAAGCACGCGCTAGAATTAAATGCGCATCATCAGCACTATGAAGAGATGTGCATATTACTAGCATGGTGAGAATTGATTATTTTTACAGAGTTATGGACCCTTTGAATTTGCTAGATATTGTATTCATCAGTCATTTTCGTAACGTGTTAAAGCAACCAGTTGCTTGAATTCCATGAAAATTGACGAGAAGGCTCAGGAACAAGAGTAGACGTGTATATAACCAGAAATATTTAAGATCAAGGTCATACTTCAAAGTGGATTCTATAAAACATGAAATGCAGATTCGATGACGATTTTAAGAAGCTTTAACGGGCATGTGGCATCTTTTCTTTTCATTACTTTTCTGTAACTGGAGTATGTCATAGACCATAGGGTAGCCTCAATTCGTTTCCAAAGACTTTTGTTGTAATTGCCCTATTTAAATTTTACAAGTAAAATATGCAGATATGTTTAAAATATTGTTGATATTTATACTGTTTTGGTGATCTAGTGGGTAACGCATTCGCTCTCGATGCTTGTATTGTCGAGGATGGTTGTTGAGCAGCCAGCTAGTTAATGAATGGCTACCGATAGCCTATCGTCTCATTCGACGTGTCAACAACACGCAAACATTGGATTATAGGACAGGTTCAGGTAGACCGTCTGTAACGTCTGTACGGCTGTCAACATCACCTGCATGTCAGATTTGTGACGGATGAATCTTTATCACGTCATGTTTAGTAGTAGCAACCTTGGATGCAAAGACGCAAAGCTGTCAGAAATTGGTTTAGAGAACGCAGAATTAGCTGCTACAGTCCCTTCTGTAGTCATCGTCACCTTCGTCTTATATGGGCCTGTAACTACCCCGGCCAGCGTTGGCAGAACATAGTGCTTAGTTACGAGTTAACTTCCATTAGACGAATGGCTTAAAGTTGTTGATGAACAAATACATTACTGTCCCATCTTAACAGAATGATAAAAAGCTTTTTATTTCATTAATCATGAAATATTGTTACACTAGCTGAAGCTACACCATTTGTGAAAAGGATAAATGCTTTACGCAAAATGTACAGAAGCCAGATTATTGAAACGTACGTGTGAATTGATGACATAATAAAGATTTTTGTCGAAATGATTGCTTTTGAAACAGAATTTGAAAATTATCGTTTCTGACATAAATGTAAATTATATCCATGAAATTTATTTGTTTATCGATGTTAATAAAAAATAATAATCATATACAAAAGAGCAAAAACGAAAACAGTTTTTGTGATGTTGTTTTCGTGCGCGCCCGTGTGTGTGTGTGTGTGTGTGTGTGTGTGCGTGTGTGTGTGTGTGTGTGTGCAAACAATGAAAATTTGATTAATGTGAAAAGCTCAGTTGATCAACTTGCCACTTTCAAGTTAAATACATTTTTATTTAGCATGACGTATTTTATGACAGATAATTAAGTAACTACATTGGAACCATTATTTTATTTTTAACAAATATTGACTGCATGTGAGATGAATCGTATTGAAATGAAATGGCTTTTTTCGACATGCTCTGAACCTTTTTGTTTCCATTGACAGAACAGAAATATGCGATGATAGACGGTAAGTAATTTATCGTTTTAGATATTTCAGGTTAAAGATGTTGTAGTCTACCTTTCGTCCGTCGTCTGTCCTTGCGTCCGTCCGTCTCACATTAGTTTTCTCAGCAAGCACTATTTGGAATTAAATCCAACTCAACGGTAACCTTCAGTATAACAAAAGATTTGTATATTGTGAATATGATTCGTATTGAATATTTTTCACAGAGTTATTGACCCATTGATGTACTACATAAAGTATATCTCAGCTCTATTCACTTTTGAATCAACTATATGATAATCAGAATGATTAGCGCTAGGATTACATGCACATATTACAAGCATAATCCGGATTAATTATCGTTCGATGACTTAAAGCTCTTTGCATTTTTAGCAACAACATCTATGTCCGAGCTATTTCTCATCAAGCACGCGCTAGAATTAAATGCGCATCATCAGCACTATGAAGAGATGTGCATATTACTAGCATGGTGAGAATTGATTATTTTTACAGAGTTATGGACCCTTTGAATTTGCTAAATATTGTATTCATCAGTCATTTTCTTAACGTGTTAAATAACCAGTTGCTTGAATTCCATGAAAATTGACGAGAAGGCTCAGGAACAAGAGTAGACGTGTATATTACCGGCATGTTTTAAGATCAAGGTCATACTTCAAAGTGGTTTCCATAAAACATGAAATGCAGATTCGATGACAATATTAAGAAGCTTTAACGGGCATATGGCATCCTTTCTTTCTTTACTTTTCTGAAACTGGAGTACGTCATAGACCATCGGGTAGCCTCGATTCGTTTCCAAAGACTTTTGTTGTAATTGCCCTATTTAAATTTTACAAGTAAAATATACAGATATGTTTAAAATATTGTTGATATTTATACAGTTTTTGTGACCTAGTGGGTAACGCGTTCTCTTACGGTGCTTGTATTGTTGAGGGTGGTTGTTGAGCAGCCAGCTAGTTAATGAATGGCTACCGATTGCCTGTCCGTCTGGTGCTTGGCAAATAGGATAAGCCGTTGGTGTGGAGTCAATAGGCAAAAGATGTGCCTTATAAGACAGGCCTTTTCAGTACAAGTGACCTTTTAACAAACAAACCCTTCACTTATAATCTTTTATTGGTTTAGTACATTTTTTCATTCATTTAAGTGACGAGAGGAAGAAATTCCTTATAGATAATTGGAGATGAAGTTTGTCTCCAAGTTGTAAGTCAGATATGTGCACTTACTTTGATCGATAAATCGTTTAGACTATTATCGAATTCGTCGACCCGCTAACTATTTATTCGTCAAACTGGTGCGTGTGAACTGAGTTTAGCAAGTGACTTTTACAGGTCAGTCCACATACAATCATATTTTCAGAGTTTTGTTTCTGACAGTTATCCAGTTTCTGAAAATGCCGAGACTTACTAAGTACTTATTGAGAATGGGTTCGTGTTTTATCAATGCTTTATTGTGCTTGAACGCCATAGCAAGTCGCTAAACGTTCGACAATATTTCGTCTCATTCGATGTGTCAGAAAAAACGAAATTTCGCTGATAGACCAGATTTAGGTAGACCGCCTGTTACGTCAGTACGGCTGTTTACGTCAGCTGTGTGTCAGATTTGTGACGGATGAATCCTGGTCACGTCATGTTTAGTGGTAGGCAACCTTGGATGCCTGTAAAGAAGCAAAGCTGTCAGAAATCAGTTTAGAGAACGCTGAATTAACTGCCACAATGTCTATGGCGGCCATCGTCTTATATGGGCCCGTAACTACCCCGGCCAGCGTTGGCAGAACATAGTGCTTAGTTACGAGGTACCTTTCATATTGTCGAACGCCGACGGACGTATCCGTTTCTTTAGACGACATTATAAACGCTGTACTCACTGTTTTGTTCTGCATCACAACGTTGCGATGGGCGTTATGGTTTTGGCAGTCACATGTTTAATTCACAAATCGTCCTGCGTCAAGTTAATCTCAACGCCAGAGGTAAGATCAACCAGATATTTCTTCATGTGGTTGTCCGTATATTACACAAACGTTCAGCATAAAAACACGCGAACTTACGTAGCACGTGTTACCAGGAACCTTTTACAGATCATATATATTCACATCTTACCGAAACAGGGGCGGATCCAGGATTTCAGGTTGGTGGGGGGGGGGGCGCAAAATGTTCGGCCGAATTTGTGTCCGTTTTCTACCTCATTTCTACGGTTGTGATTATGCAACAGTATACTGATTTGGCAATATCACATGGGCCTCTGATTATTCAATTCAATGTTGAACAATAAAGTATATACATAATTTAAAGACATATTCAAAATAGACCTACAATAACACCTATGGTCCGGGAATTTTTTGGGGGCGCGCGCCGGGTGCGCCCCCATCTGGATCCGCTAGTACGAACGTATATACGGGACTGCTGTCGATAAAAAAACAAGACGATGTTACCTGCGAATGCGATTACGTCAACCACAGCCTGCAAGCATCCAGGATGAAACATTAGCGCCTTACTAGGAATGGGCCAGAATACAAAGGTATCTGTTAGGTTAACTGGTGCAGTTTCTGGGGCGACGTCTTGCGTCTATGGTTTCCAGATTGTCTCAGTGAAATTGCTCAGAACTGTCAATTTAGATTTAAGATTAGAAGCGTAATGTGACAATAAAATGCTGTCTTATTAATCATTTATTCTCTGAAATGATCAGTTTTGCGAATGGATCTATTCTTTTCGACTTTTGAATGAAAAAATGTTGTACAATGAGATAAAATGAGGTTTCTTTTTCTCGTCAGTATATATATCATTGCGATTTACTAAGAACACAATAGTCTAAAAACATGCAAAAGTGGAAAACATATGCTTTTTGGGAGTACGACATAGAACAATATTTTATTCCATTAAATATGAGAGAGTGCTGATTTAGATATGTTTATTTTTAACTTATAAGACTGCCTTTTATATACTAGTTATTCCAACGAATTTCACTTTAAAACACATTTCCTTTTCTGTCACGTTATAGTCTTTCTTGAAAGTTGTATCAGAATATTTTTTGCACTGATCCTTCTGCCCTATAGGTAAGTCCATTAGCTCTGTTCAAAATGCTGTCTAAGATTCGGTAGGGAAGGTTTGTGCAAAAGCCAAGTATATGTTTTAATTTTAAAAAAATAAAATCACGGGAAAATGGTATCCAATTTAACCGATGTTCATCTCTTCAGATTCCGAGTCTGCAAAGTATTTTCAAAAGCTGGTATTTGCCTTGTGCGACAAAGGATAACTTTTTTATGAATTTAACATTTAATCTTTTTCACTTTTTAATGTTCATTCGCAGTTTGACATAAAGGAGGTTTGAAATCATATAAATGTATGTCTGTTGGTCTGTGCGTGCTTGCTTGAATTCCTGTTTATTAGCTCACCTGGCACAAAGTGCCAGAGTGAACTTTTGTCATACCCCAATGTCCGGTGTGCGTCGTGAGGCGTCAACAATTTAATTCAAACGACATCTCCTCTGAAACCACTGGGCCAAATTCAATGAAACTTGCATGGGAATTTTCTTGCATTAAGCTCTTCCAAAGTTGTTCAAAGAATTCAATTCCATGCAGAACTCTGGTTGTCATGGCAAGCAAAAGAAAAAAAAGAAAAATCGTCGTCTCAAAAACAACAAGGCCTGGAGCTTAGATATTTGGTATGAGACATCATCTAGTGGAACTCTACCAAGATTGTTCAAATTATGACCCTGGGGTCAGAACTGGCCCCGCCCTGAGGGTCATTTGATTTTACACAGAGTTACATAGGGAAAACTTCAAAAATTTTCTTGTCAGAAACCACAACACATGGAGCTTAAATATTTGATATGCAGCATTGTCTAGTAGTCTAGTCTCTACCAAGATTGTTCAAATTATGGCTCCTGGGTCAAAATTGGCTCCGACCCAAGGGATCACATGTTTTACATAGTGTTATATAGTAAATTCTTTAAAAATCTTCTTGTCAGAAACTGCAAGGCCTGTGGCTTAGATATTTGGTATGAGGCATTATCTAGTGGACCTCTACAAAGATTGTTAAAATTATGACCCTGGGGTCAGAACTGATCCCGCCCAGGGCTTACTTGATTTACATAGAATTATATGGGGAAAACTTTAAAAATCTTCTTGTAAGTAACTACAAGGCATGGAGCTTAGATATTTGGTGTTGAGCATTGTCTTGTAGACCTCTATAAGATTGTACAAATCATGGCCCCTGGGTCAAAACTGGCCCCGCCCAAGGGGTCACATGTTTTACATAGAGTTATATAGCAAAAAACTTTAAAAATCTTCTTGTCTCAAACTGCAATGCCTGGAGCTTAGATATTTGGTAGTATTCACTGTGACCACAGTGGGGTCATCCCCCACCCCTTGGGGTTACTCTCCCTCTCGCCCAAATTTTTTTCGCATGTTTTAAGTTTTTCGCTATGGCAATAAAATTTGGACCATTTGTACAGTTTTTCAAGATGATTTCAAAAACATTATTTCTTGAACTATATTTTTGACATACTGACCTACTTTTTTGTTTTTTAGCTACAGCAATGAAATTTGGACCATGTGCACAGTTTTTCGTTTCGATTTTTAAAATGTCATTGCATGACCTATATTTTTGACCTACGGACCTATTTTTTTGTTTTTGGAGCTATGGCAATGAAATTTGGACCACATGTACAGTTTTTTGTTCCGATTTCAGAAACTTTATAGCATGACCTATATTTTTGACCTACTGACCTACTTTTATGTTTTAAAGCTACGGCAATGAAATTTGGACTGTGTACACAGCTTTTCGTTCCGATTTCAAAAATGTCGTCTCATTACCTTTATTTTGACCTGCTGACCTACGTTTTGTTTTTGGAGCTCTGGCAATGAAATTGCATTGGTCCATTTGTGTGATATGCCTCATTACATTCATAAAAATTTCTTTCATCTTTGAGCCCAGGTGAGCACTTTAGGGCCATTGGCCCTTTTGTTAGCTCACCTGAGCCTATGGCTCAGGGTGGGCTATTGTGACCGGTCTTTGTCCGGCGTCCGTCGTCCGTCAACAATTTCATTCAAACGACATCTCCTCTGAAACCTCTTGACCAAATTTGATGAAACTTGCCTGGGATGTTTCTTGCATGAAACTCTACCAAAGTGGTTCAAAGAATTTAATTCAATCAAGAACTTTGGTTGCTATGGCAACTTAAAGGAAAAATTTTGAAAATCTTCTTGTCTGAAATTACAAGGCCCTGAGCCTTAAGATTTGGTATGTAGCATTGTCTAGTAGACCTCTATCAAGTTTGTTCAAATTATGCCCCTGGGGTCAAATTTGGCCCCACCCCGGGGTCAATGGAATTTACACAGGCTTATATAGTGAAACTTTAAAAATCCTCTTGTCTGAAACCACAAGGCCTAGAGTTAAGATATTTGGTGTGCAGCATTGTCCAGTGGACCTTTACCAAGTTTGTTCAAATCATGGCTCCTGGGTCAAAAATGGCCCCGCCCCAAGGGTCACATGTTTTACGTAGAGTAATATAGGGAAAACTTTAAAAATCTTCTTGTCAGAAACTAGAAGGCCTAGAGTTTAGATATTTGGTGTGCAGCATTATCCAGTAGACCTCTACCAAGATTGTTCAAATCATGGCCCCTGGGTCAAAATTGACTCCGCCCAAGGGGTCACATGTTTTACATAGAGTTGTATAGTAAATTCTTTAAAAATCTTCTTGACAGAAACTGCAAGGCCTGGAGCTTAGATGTTTGGTATGAGGCATTATCTAGTGGACCTCTACAAAGATTGTTCAAACTATGACCCTGGGGTCAGAACTGGCCTAGCCCTAGGGGTCACTTGATTTACATAGAGTTATATAGGAATTTTTTTTAATATTCTTGTCAGAAACCGCAAGGTATGAGCTTAGATATTAGGTGTTGAGCATTGTCTAGTAGACCTCTACTAAGATTGTTCAAATCATGGTCCCTGGGTCAAAACTGGCCCCGCCCAAGGGGTCACATGTTTTACATAGAGTTATATAGCAAAAAACTTTAAAAATCTTCTTGTCACAAACTGCAATGCCTGGAGCTTAGATATTTGGTAGTATGCACTGTGACCACAGTGGGGTCATCCCCCCCTCTGGGGTCACTCCCCCCCCCCTAACCCCCCCCCCCCCCCAAAAAAAAAATCACTTTTAAGTTTTCCGCTATGGCAATATATTTGGACCACCTGTACAGTTTTTCAAGATGATTTCAAAACATTATTTCTTGACCTATATTTTTGACATACTGACCTACTTTTTTGTTTTTTAGCTACAGCAATGAAATTTGGACCATGTGCACAGTTTTTCGTTTGAATTTCAAAAATGTCATGGCATGTCCTATAGTTTTGACCTACTTACCTACTTTTTGTTTTTGGAGCTATGGCAATGAAATTTAGACCATGTGTACATTTTTTGTTCCGATTTCAAAAATGTCATCGCATGACCTATATTTTTGACCTACTGACCAACTTTTTGTTTTTAAAGCTATGGCAATGAAATTTAGAACATGTGTACAGTTTTTTGTTCCGATTTAAAAAAATGTCATCGCATGACCTTAAGTTTTGACCTACTGACCTTTTTGTTTTAGGAGCTATGGCAATGAAATTTGGACCATGTTTACAGCTTTTTGTTCCGATTTCAAAAAACATCATAGCATGACTTATATTTTTGACCTACTTTTTTGTTTTAAAGCTACAGCAAATTTTTCCTTGCATGATTCCTATATACCGTGGGTAGAGTTTGAGGTCACTGGGTTAAGGTCAAGGTCACCATAGCTTATAATAGATATTTCTACTTTTTGTCATAGAGCCTTTATTTGTTGACTGATATTTTACTTGTTTACATATTTATATTTACATTACTTACATATTTTTAATTAAAACATGAAATACTGCTTAAGAGCAAACCAACAGCCAAAATACTCAGGTGAGCGATCTAGGGCCGTCATGACCCTCTTGTTTAGTTACTCATTTATAGGGTGATTTATTTATTTATGTATTTATTTATTTATCATAACAGGTAGATTTTGACAAGGCAGACCATATAAATTTGCTGAGATTAATAGTTTGTGAACTAAAAAATCTCACGAGTTGATTTTCAAACACATATAAGATATTAGTCATGAAGTTCTTACAATGCTACAATTTTTTAATTATGGTCCTTACTATTAATAATCTGCAGTAGTTTCCTGTTGAAAAAGGCCGATTTCCTCCATTTTAGTTTAACCTTTTGTTTAAGACATCTTCATGGTAATTTACTTTTTCAGGTCCCTTCAACGCCAACACACCACAAGATAAAAGTGGATTTGCAGATTTAGGCATTTTGGGTGAAAACAAATATGTTTTGTCTATTTATTGATTTTAATTTTTATATTTTCGAAAAATGGTGTAATTTCTTGTCTATCAGTGTGTGTCTGTCCTCCGTATGACTGTCTCTTCTACCTTCTGTCATTTTGTCTGTCTGTTTGTAAAGTATTTCCGATCAGTAAATTGAGAATACATTATTTTTATTTCCAGAACTATAAACGTGGAAGGTATTTATAATGATGAGTAGAAGACATGTCAGAGGACATGGTCATTGCTACAATTACATATAAAACAGTCTCCGATCAATAACTCTAAAAAGAACTAAAAGTACCCAACCTTATACTTTTACTTTTCTAGAAAGGCTGGCCAGTGCTATATTTGTTAATAGAAAAAAACGCGCCAAAAAATACGTGACAATTTTGAAGCTCTTAATAAATCTTGTTATCATCATCCAAATAGAGAACTTATATCGTAATGATAAGTCTTTTTAATTGATTAATGATCTATCGTCATGAATGTTCAAAAGTAAAAGTAATGGCTAGATATAAAACTAACTTAGTTTAGCCATACCGTCAAAGAAAAACTGAAGAATGATAATAGGAATTATCGAACGATAAATGTATACAAATCTTTGCAAGAATCGACACGGACTATTTTCTTACAACAACTTATTTTTTTATAAATTTAAGGCCTGTCTTTGAGTGAGATAGTACGCAGCCGTTTTCCAGAGACATGGATGTGGGGAGAAGTTGCAGTAGGGTAAATTTAACATATGTCTTTGTCCGGAAACGGGTTTGTAAGAACTAAACATTTTTCTCCCATTATCTCCCGATGCCGTTTAATGTTGCCATAGATAGCAACCCCAAAGTCATAATCATCTCAGTTTTGTCTTTTTCTCCAATACAATTAACATCATCAATATCATAGTTATTTTCATGTTACCATAACCTAAAGTACCTTGCAAATGTCATGAACAGTCATCCAAATATTTTGTCCCAATCTTCTTTCTCATCATTAAACAAAATTGTACACATTCTCTCACTTACGAGAAAAAAGTCTAACAAAGACATATATACCCCTCACAAAAAGTCAAGCAACAAAATAATTTCTTTCTCGTTTTGGTCCTATGACAGATATATTCACATAAGTGTACATGTGAAGAAAAACACGTAATCATTGCAACCTAACACCGTTAACACTCAGCACAAGATGCACGTGCAAAACGAGAAGTCGGCACTTGATATGTAAGGTACTATTTCACGTTTTTCTATTGGTCAAATCAGACTGTTCAGACTGAGTTTCGTTTTATCCTTCGTCATTGCACTCATTAAAAAGAAAACCCAGGCTAGTTTCTGTACAGTTTTCACTAGTGACAATGGTTCAGCGAGTTTTGACAGAAGTTGAGGTGGCTTATGCCATTGGAATCCTTCAGGGTGGTGTTTCCCAGAGTGACGTTGCTAGGCAGCTCGGCGTCCACAGAAGCGTCATTCACAGGGCCTTTCAACGCTTCCAGGCAACTGGACAATTCTCGGCAAGGTCAAGAAGTGGTCGTCCGAGGGCTACAACCCAACGAGAGGATCGGTACCTTGTCACTTCTGCAAGGCGCTAACGCTTTGTGACTGCCAGAAGACTACAATCCGACCTGGAATCTGTCACAGGGACCAGAGTTTCCACTCAAACAGGCTTCACCAGGCTGACTTCCGTTCACGTCGACCAGCACAACGGGTCCCCCTGAGTTGGCGTCAGCGTCAGACTCGTCTCAACTGGGCTCGCCAACATGCAAATTGGAGGCTTAATCAGTGGAGAAGAGTTGTTTTAACTGATCAGTCCAGGTTCAGTTTTGATTTCAATGATTGGCGTCAGGAAGTTTGGAGACTTGTGCTATTGCAGAACACGGCAGTTATGAGGGCAGTTTGATGGTTTCGGGAGGCATTTGGGCTGGAGGACGTACAGATCTTGTGCTGGCCCGGAGAGGCACGCTGAATGCTGAACGCTACTTAAATGACGTCATCAGGCCTCAAGTGATCCCCCAAATGAGGAGACTTGGTGATGAATACCTTTTCATGGATGATAATGCGCCATGTCACAGAGCACTTGTCATTCAAAAAAACTGAACGACAACAATGTCGCTCGCCTTCATTGGCCAGCCCGTTCCCCAGACTTGAACCCCGTCGAGCACGTGTAGGACATTCTGGGGCGAGCTGTTTATGGCATGCCCGTCCGTCCCCATACTCTGGATGCCCTAGAAGTAGCCCTTGTGATGGAGTGGAGAGCCATCCCACAGACCAGCTGGACCGCTTAATAGCCTCGCTGCCACGCCGCATTCAGGGCTGCACTGGTGCTAACAGGGATCGCACACGCTATTGAAAATGGTTTTGCGTGTTTTTGACCTGAAGTGTTTGAAATTTGAGTTGGCTGTTTACATTTTAAAACACCTGTTTTCCATGTGCCTTACTTTTTGTGAACAGTATCGTGAGATCGGAATAGATTTCCAATATGCTTTGTTAAATTTCACTTGATGAAATGTTGAAGATTATTTGTGCACCTATTCATGTACAATTGAGGTCTCATTCAATTTTTGTCACAGTTTAAATGTTTGTTGCTTTACTTTTTTGTGAGGAGTATATTTCAGGGTACTATTTACCTTAAGGTCAACACATAAGCCTAAATACAAATGAATTATTAGTGATACTGTAAATGGCCGAGAAATTATATGTGTGGTTATAAACTGTTAGCGAACTGTTCATCATAGTGCATGCTTGTGTTGTAACTGGAAATTTTAAGTAAGTTAGGTATATTGTATGAGGACTCGCTCACACTTTTGTGTAAAATTTAAACATGTACTTAAAACTTCATTTTACAGTTCTTCTGGGGAAATTAACATCACGAAAAAAGTACCAGATTCAATGACGTCATGGATAACATCTGTGTTTGCTGTTAACCCTCATACCGGATTCGGAATAGCTGACATTAAACCTAAGGTTTCTCAGTTTTGTTGATTTTCTGCATTAAGTTGTTGCAGTTTTTCAGTCGCAAAGTGTATGAAATCCTAGCAAGTAGTGTATAATTGTATGGAGATTTTTCTATGTAAAATGTCAGTGAATGGTTCGGACTGCGAATAATGTCAGATTCTTCCGATCTGTGCATAGAAGATGTCTATATAAAATCACACATGGCATTAAAGGGACTGACTCGCAGATTTTAGCTGAATATTTCTTTCTTTAAAATTTAAGAGAAGTTTATATATATACTGTGAAAAATATTATGCTTTTATACACCAAATGAACTGAAAAGAGTTTCAATTGTTCAAGGATTCGAACCCATGCCTTTTCGGTCAGTAAAATGTAAAGCGACGACCTACACCACTGAGCCACTGAAACTAGTTATCAAAATGTGTCAAAATTAATGATATAACTAAAGTATCTACCCCGTGACTAACGGGGTTAAATTTTTTACCGATAAAAGTGTATAAAACTTTATATTGTGACGTTTTTCTGTAACAAAAAAATAAGTCAGTAACTTAATTTAGATATGTTCTTCACAATTACAGCTAGAATTTCTAAATGTATAAACGTTTGTTTTTTTCATCGTCCGCCCATCTGTGAGTCAGTCAGTTTAACCTGTTTTGCCTGTCCTAACCCACTGTTGCTAGTACTTTAAAGTTATATCATCTTGGCATTTGGAAAAAATATCAGGAAATATAAATATCATGCATAATCAAGTAAGAGAAGGCAAAGGAATTTTTCTTTCCAATGACAGACTATAGTTTCAAAACTTTTCTTTCATTTAGCAAAACATAAAGACATGGCATCATCGCTTCCGTGATTGCTCCAGTATTGACTATGTATTCAGAAAACTAGATTTAGTGCATTTATTTGGATCCCTGACCCCTCACATTTGCACGTTTTAACAAAGAAGGGCAGTTATATTTTCCCCATAAACAAGTATATAACAAATGAGCACGTGGTAATGTTTGTAGGTAAAACGATTTGTTATAGGAGTCATGCTTTGGATCCATAAATTAACATTTGCTTTATAATAATGCACTACCTTAAGGCTATAAATTCGGGCATGCGTTTGAACAAAATAAAATCTGACTATGAAAGAAATAAAACAAACAATAAAATATCAGTGCTTGCCTGTGAAAAAGGTCTTGCTCACCTAAGTAAGATAAAACGATGCTTTATCATTAGGACTTTAATATGCCTTATGTTTTTAAACTTTCAGTTAACGGTGAAGAAGGATTTTTTCGTAACCATGGACCTTCCGCAGTCTATAGTACACGGCGAAGAATTTCTTCTGCAAATCACAGTGTTCAATTATCTTCTAAAACAACAACAGGTAGTAAAATTAAGTGCATGTACATTATGTACAGTATCATGCATTTTAACAGTTGTTGCCAAAGGTATTTAATGTTATATATATATACTCAGTTGCATTATAAGGAAGTGTGCACTCAAGTTTTTGTTGATATAAGTATATTATTTCATCTCAAAGCAGATTATGTTTGGTACCCAAAATTAGGGCTGTTTATGTGACATGATGTGTATCAGTAAATTTCAGAATTTTGACTTTTATGGGAGTTCTTGACTATTGAACAAAAGAGGTCAAAAACAATAGTTTCAAATCTATTTTCTTTCAGATAATAAACAACATACGCCGTTTTTTTTATTTTTATACCCCCGCACAACGAACTTGTGGGGGGTACACTGGAATCAGCTTGTACGTCCGTCTGTCCGTCCGGCCGGCCGTCTGTCGGTTTTTCCTTGTCCGCCAAAAAACTTAAGAATCCTTTGACCCGCAGTCTTCATGTTTAGCCTGGAGATTGGTCATGGCAAGTAGATGACCCCTATTGATTTTGAGGTCACTGGGTTAAAGGTCAAGGTCACAGGGACCTTGACTAAAAAAAGCTTGTCCGCCAAATAACTTAAGAATCCTTTGACCCTCAGTCTTATGTCACTGGGTCTAAGGCCAAGGTCACAGGGGCCTTGACTACAAAATATTTGTCCGCCCAATAACTTAAGAATCCTTTACTCCACAGTCTTCATATTTGGTGTGACGGTTAGTCATGGCCAGTAGATGACCCCTATTTATTTTGATTTCACTGTGTCAAAGGTCAAGGTCACAGGAGCCTTGACTATAAAAAGCTTGTCCGCCCAATAACTTCAGAATCCTTTGACCCACAGTCTTCATATTTGGTCTGGAGGTCGGTCATGACCAGGAGATGACCCTTATTTATTTTGTGGTCACTGGGTTAAAGGTCATGGTCACAGGAGCTCTGACTAAATAAAGCTTGTCTGCCCAATTATTGAAGAATCCTTTGACCCTCAGTCTTATGTTACTGGGTCAAAGGTCAAGGTCACAGGGGCCTTGACTACAAAAAATTTGTCCGCCCAATAACTTAAAAATCCTTTGATCCACAGCCTTCATATTTTTGTTGTGGAGGTTGGTCATGACCAGAAAATGAACCCTATTCATTTTGAGATAACTTGGTCAAAGGTCATGGTCACAGGAGCTTTGACTAAAAAAAGCTTGTCCACCTAATAGTTGAAGAATCCTTTGACCCTCAGTCTTCATATTTGGTACGGAGGTTGGTCATGATTAGTACATGCCCCCTACTGATTTTGAGGTCACTGCGTCAAAGGTCATGGTTACATTGGCTTTCACTCAAAAGCTTGACCGCCCAGTTACGCGGCATAAATGAGTAAAAATGACTTAAATCCATTAAAAACCATGTAATAAACAGAAAATTTGTTATACCCCCGCACAACGAAGTTGTAAGGGGGGAGGGTATACTGGAATCAACTTGTCCGTACGACCATCTGTCCGTCAGATTTTCATTGTCCGCCCAATAACTTAACAATCCTTTGGCCCACAGGGTGGGGGGGAGGGTTCAAGTCATGCAATGGCATTTTCAGTTTTGAGGTAGTATGTCAAAGGTAATGGTTACTTTGATCTTTGCCACTAAAAACATGTAGAACACATAACTAAGCAGTGTACTGGCTTACTACCCTCAGATTTGGCAGGGAGGTTGTCCTTGGCCTCTAAATGACCCCTGTTGATTCTGACAAAGCGCTATGCGAGGGTATTCACGCCATGACAGTGGCAGTTCTATTTATTTTTGTTATCCATTTTTAAAGATTTTTTTCTTGTGTGACCACTTCTACTATTGTTGTAAGCCGTACGTAACGTCGAAAGACGTCACGAGAAATGATATCCCATTCTTTAGCAAAATAGTTTTGGAGATCATTCAGTTTGCTTTTCTAACTAAACCTGCGACCAAGCTCGTCCCAAATATGCTCAATGGGGTTCATATCTGGCGAGAGAGCAGGCCAGCGGAACATCTTGACAGCGTTATGGTTAAGGACCTGTTAGGTGATACGCGCTGTTGCCGCCGGGCATTGTCGTCCATGTAGATTGGAGGCCCATATCGCTGTAAAAATGACACGTCTTCAGGCCACAGAATCTGGCTGATATTTTCTTTAGCATTAAGGTTGCTTGTACATTAACGACATTTCTTGGTCCCCATTATGTCATCTGATACTATTATGCTGCCACCACAAAATATCCCTTTCTTACACAAATGCCTGGCAAACTTTCCCTTCTCAGTCTAAAAACACGAACCCGACCATCATAGTGATTTAGTTAGGGATAAGAGAGCCATTTCCCAGTATTTCCAGGATAAATGGCGTCTTGTCCACTGAGAACGAGCGGCCAAATGACGCAGTGATATTATTAGTCCGACGTATGGTCTCCTTGGTCGAATCAGCAAGCGAGCTTGCATAAAATGTCGCAAAAGAGTGTACTTGACGCTGCCTGATAACATTGTCTCAGGTGCGTCAACTTTATGATGTAGTCTGTTCTAGCGGTTGTCTCCCGAGGTCTACCGGATCTACGGCGATCTTGTGTAAATGTGTGACACCAAAGGCATAAGGAAAGTGAGGAAAATGATAAAACACGTTTTTTGTACACATGTACTTTTCCCAGGGACAGCACATACAACTCGTGCAAAAGATCGCTTACGCTTCTACAGTTACACAGGAATTTTCTCTTCACTGGAATCTGTTGTTTAGCAGTGTCTAGGAGACCTCTACCAAGAGTGTTCAAATTATGACCATGAAATTATGACCCCGCCGGAGTGGTCATTGTTTTTACAAGCTATCAAAACGTCTTCTCTTTTGAAACCGCAGGGCCCAGCGTCTTGGTATTTAGTGTTTGGCATTTCCTTGTAGACTCCACCAAGATTGATCAAATTATGTCCCTGGGTTGATATTGTCCTCGCCCCATGGGTAAAATTTTACGTAGACATTTCAAGGAAAAATCTTCTTCTCTGAAACTGAAAAGCATGAAGTCTAGATCTTTGGTATATAGCATCGTTTAGTAGACGTCTACCATCATTACCCGATGATTGGAATTGGTCTTGCCTGAGAGGGTAACTTGTTTTTTACATGGACTTCCATTAAAATTAAAAATCCTTTGAGTCGAACCGAAAGACCTTTAGTTTAGATATATAGTGTATGCCACTGTGTTGTGGTCCTCCAGAAAAACGGTTGAAATTATGGATCTTGGGTAAAACGCCCTAATTACTTATTCAACTAATGTAGGATTTTAACTTTGACCTTTGTCGACCTTGTTCTGTTTTCTGTTTTTTTGAGGATAGATGTATGAAACATGCAGGTTTCAACTTCACCTTTTCTTGACTTACTTCCTTGATTTTGATGTTTCAGCATTGAAAAATTTAAACTACATGTTTGCTTTTGCTTCACATTTTAACTTCACTACTTACGGCGAACATAATTTTTATGTCTGAGTATTCTGTACTTTACCTGAATGTCTTTCATTGGCCGTTGTTAAGAGCAGTGGTACTTAGTTGAGCAATACCAAGAACTGTGATATTATCCAAGGGTTTCATACTTGTAGCATGCATTTATGCTTTTGACCTTCGTGCATTTTGCAATGTTTTTGCAACATTTTATTTGCATTAAAACCTTTCATTGTATGTAGAAATATTGCAGCATCAATTTTCTGTTAAGAACCATGTCTATCAATCTATTTTAGGTGTTTTTACAAGTAATGTTATCAGATGACCCTGAAAATCCAATTCCTGCCGCAGCAACGGTAAGTTGCAAGTTTATGAGAACAAATATAATTATATCACAAGAGAAATAAAATTCCAGAATTTGAAATCCGTTAAAGCTTATTACTAGGTAGACTTAAGCGAGTAACATCATTTACTAATATTAAAAAACGCTTTTTCATTGATGTTTACATAGACTTAAATGTATTTTCGTTATTCGCTGTCTCAGATAAAAAAAACTGTTTAAAAACAGGTCAATACAGGTCAAGGTCATTCCACCTATGTGCATGTTACACCGAAGTCAATAGGCACATTAAATATATTGGTTATGGCAAAAACTGGTTTCTTCGCGACATCTGTGTCTGACAGCATGTCGAAAAATGTGACAGTTCGGGTAAGTGAAATTCTAAGTTCATACATAGGACATAGCCAAACGAAATTCTAGAATTATTCTATTTAAAAGTCCTAACTGGCGATTTTAAAGGTAATGATACTAGTAATTTCGCCCTAATCTTTGTCAAATTTAAACATTTGCTAGAAATGTCCTTGGTTTTATTGTTTAGATATATCAAAATGGCTTAGCATTTAAACGAAATGTTCACTGAATACGTTGCCACATCATCATTTTACACTATGGTATCTCGTATTATATGTTTAACCTGTTTGTTCTGCGGTCTATACATTCAATGATGGGACATTTTTTTAGCCACATGGTGTTTTTAAAAGCACTAACGAGCAGCATCTTGTTGATGTTTCGAAGGACAGCCGGACTTTCACAAAAACTGTACATTTGCAAGATCCACAAGACATGGTCAGTGGAACTAAAAGTATGAAATTGAGCATTACAGGTATGTATTTTTTCCTCAGAAAATTAAAACAATATTAATAGTTTAGCACAGGTCTTTTATTTTCAATAAACGTGCCCTTTTCTCGTTCGTTTGAGCAACAGAGATATATTTGTCTAATTTCAGAAAAAGTCCGTCTGCTCTTTTTCTGTCAAAATGACAAAATCTGAGAAATTTAACGTTTCAACAAACTTTCAAAATACTCAGAAGTATAATTTACATTGCCAAAGTCAACCGTTTTTAAAGCAGTTGTCTGTTTATTACTCATGTTTTCTGCATTTACGTTTCAAATGCTTAATAAAGTCATTAAAAAGGTGTAACTTGTTGCTTTACACCGCCTGGATTATATCTTATGTAGTTTACAGTTAATGTATAGCCTAAGTTGTTTTCTTTGCTGTTAAAGTCCGTATCGAAACTGAGAATAAACGAATGAAAGAAATACACAATAACCATGATTTTACACAAACAGATGTTGCGTACTCCTTCGAGTTGAATAACCTTGCACATAAAATATAAGGCAAAAACAGTTTTATTAGAAGAAAACATACAATTAGGTTTATGTAAGTGTGGTTTAATTCAGAAAGTAAGGTCTGTGTGTAATAAAGAACTGATGTAGTTATAGAAACGTTTGAAACTTTGCACTGACAAATTTAGATTTTAAACATGAAAATATAATTATTAGTGTTCATTCTAGGAAATTTCATGATTCCAAGCATAGAAGGATTACATGAATTAATCAGAATGCCCTACGGATGTGGTGAACAAAACATGCTACACTTTGCCCCGGATATTTACATCACAAAGTATTTGAAAGTCGTTGGAAAATTAACAACAGAGGTAGAGGAAAAATCGTCGGAAACTCTTAAAGACGGTATTTCGTTATATCTCGTTAAAATGTATTTTTAAATGAATGATATTGTTCTTACCTATTCATATTTCATACTTTGTAATTTCTTCTCTGATCGAATATGCAATTGTCAAATTTTCCACAGCATTTTGTCAATAATTAGAACGTATAATGCCTTTTTGTTCTATTGTTATAACTTCTAAATCCTTATTGTAACTATTTCATATTTGAGCATCTACAGCCCAGTGGAATTTAAATAATTATAGTAAAAATTAATTCAATTGAGCAAACACTTGCTGTATTTTATGAAATATATTGTGTCATATTCGTTTGCGATAACATATTATACAAATATGGACTTTTTAGCTGGTGAATATGATGCGATATGTACCTAAAAATTAATATTGATCGAGTTATACATGAATTCAGTCGCAGGTTTCTTGACGGACCGAGCAATATCTTTTCAATGTCTTTAATTTGATCACTGTGCTAGGCGCGTGTGAGAAAAAGCTATCAAGCAAATGTTAAAATAGATGAAACAAATGTTGAACTAAGTAAAAACTGGCTCCGTTTGAGCAACACCATGTCGATTGATATAGAATGGAACTGTCTGTGTATCTGAAGGGAGAGCTGTATAGCTTTGTCCTCTGACGCTAATGAACAAATTCCAACTTACTACAAAAATTGCCTATGGTATAGAAAAGTCGAACTTGTCACAAAAGGCATGCGAAAACGAAAATGAAAAAAAAAGAAAAATGATTTGTTTTAACCAGAGCAAAACAAAAAAACGACTGAAGTAAAAATCAATAGTCCAGAATTGTTAATTGAAACAATACTTGTAAAGGAAATTATTAAAATGCAACGCACAAAAAATGTTGAATTCTGTAAAATTAAGGAGAATGTGATTCGTTGCTTTTGAAATATGTGTTAAGTGTATTTTTTTCTTGTGTTTATATTTTAGGCCTTCAAAGAGAATTATCTTACCAGCACAATGACGGCTCATTTAGTGCATTTGGCAACAAAGATCCATCTGGAAGTTCATGGTAATAAAACTTTTAAAGTAATCTACGATTCCGAAACAAGTGCAGAAATTATGCTCATATGAAACCATTTAGTGGTGATAATATTATATGAAGATAATACAGATAGGTTTAAGATTTGCTGTTCGCACAATTATTCATCCATTTTTCTGTCCTTCCGATATCTGAATAACATTTGTGTTATATATTACACTTGTTTTAGCTCATCTGAACACAGTGTGCTCAAGCGAAGCTTTAGTGATCGCTCTGTGACCGACGTGCATCGTCAACTTTCTACTTTAAACAAATCTTCCCCAAACCATTTTGTCAGTGTCGATGAAACTTGGCAGGGATATTCCGTGGATGAAGCTTTACTAGTTGGAAAAAATTCAGTTCCATATAGAACTGTGGTTGCTATGTGAACAAGAATGAAAAACTTTAAATGTCTCATTGTCTGCAATCACCAGTCCTAGAGCTCAATTTTTGTTGTGGAGCATAATCTGGTGATACTTTACCAAGATTGCTCAAATATATCCATTTTCATGTCCCTAGAGTCACTGTCAGCCCCGCCCGATGGGACACATATATTACGTAGAAATATATTGGAAAATCCTTAATGTTTTTCTAACATGAAACCAATAGGCCTACGGTTTTAAAATTTTGCATCGAGCATTGTCTAGTAGACCTTTACCAAGTCTGTTTATGCTTTGCCTCTGGGTTCATTTTTGAATCCGCCTAATCGATTAGATTTTCCAGTGGTACCTAGGGCCATCATTAACCCTACCTTAGGGGTCACATGTTTTACATAGAAATACGAGTATATTGAAAAGTCTTTAGAATTGTTCTTGTATGAAACCAAAATGCCAAAAGTTCTAAAATTATGCACTGGTGGACCTCTATCAAGATTGTTCTAATTTTGCCCCATTAATAATTTCGCTCCGCCTTGCGGATCAGAAGTGTTAACAATAGACTTATATAGATCTAGGTTAATTCCTAAAAAATCGTCCCGTTAGAAACCGCAAGTTTGAGACTTTTGAAATTTGGTGAGTATTGTTATCCAGTGACACTAAACCAAGATTGTTCAAATTATTTCCCTGGAGTCACTATTTTTCCTGCCCGAGGGGTCACATATTTTATATAGATATGTATAAAAATCTTATTGTAAAAAAAAATCTCTTCTCGGAAATGATAATGCTCAGACTTTTGAAATGTTGCATGAAGCAATGCTCAAAAGACTTCTGCAAAAAATATTTAAACTTTGCCCCTGTGATCATCATCGGCTCCACGTTGAAGGTTATATGTATTATATATTGATATGGACTTTGTAATAACTCTTAATTAATTGTCAGAATCTATAAGGCTGAAATTTTAAAATTTGGTTCGAAGCATTTCTAGTGGATTTTAACTAACATTGTTCAAATAATGCTCCTTGTTTTGTTCTGTTTTTTGTATATTGATGGTAAATCTATTAAATGACACCTGTCTTTCTTAGCAGTTATACTAAAGTGAACACTTCAGGGACATTATGGCTGTCTTGTTTTATTCCACATGGCAAAAAGTTGGTGATTGCTTTAGCATGAAATAGTAAAAATCCACACTCCTTAGAGACAGAAGTATTACTTACTATGCCTTCAACTGGTAGGGTGTTTCTGTTTTGCCTGCAATTATTCGTTTTCTTCCTTTCAATCATGCTATACTTATAATTTCAAAGGCTGACGTCATTTGTACTGAAGTGTTTTCGGCAAGCTGAAGGTCTCATTGAAATCGATGATGAAATTATGTCTAGAGCAATGAACTGGCTACTACAATTACAGCAAAACGACGGGTCTTTTTCAGAACCAGGACGGGTAATACACACTCAAATGCAGGTAAAAAAACGGTTGCTGCTATGGAAAGTTCACGGATCTATTAAATAATTAGGAAAAGAATGTAACCGGAGGCTTAACTATACAAATATTACAATGAACTTCAATTTTATGTTGAATATTAAGATATAAAACTTATGCAAGTAAGCGTGCTCACTATAAATGCAAATATTGTACTATTACTGACAATTTATCATATTATGAATGGTTTTGCATTCAACTTTTAGACCTTATCGATACAATTTTACATTGAATATAGGAGGAAAAAACTTCAACATTAAACAACCTTTTTATTTGTTATAACATCAAAATATCCAGGTAGATTAATAATTCTTAATCTGTCTCGGTCATAATAATATATTTTTCATTTATGTATTCATTCACTGAAGGCAGTCTGGTCTGTTTTTAGGTTGAATATCATTCCCATTGAATATATAAGTAAAACTATGGTTTTTCATAAAACATGAGCTGAATTTTAATCAGTAATTTTGTCATTATTGAAGGAGTTTTAAAAAGCCATGATAGACCTGGTGAGCCTAAAGTATTTTCTTTCTTGTAATATTAAATTCATCCTGGTTAGTTTTAGAATTTGGTACCTATTTAATATATTTATTAATTAAACCGTAGACCTAAAATACCAACTATTCAAATTTTAAAACATCTCGAAGACCGATCAGAGCTTGTCGAACTTTTCTGGGTTTTTGTTGTTGTTGTTGTTTTTGTTTTTTGTTGTTTTGTTTTTAAAAGCGTTGGACATTTATTGCCTCATGATAAATTTTGGTGACTGCTTATTGATAATTTCCGATGACGTAAGGCTACGCCAGTTTTGATTTGTAATCATTGTAGAATCATTGTAGACAGTCCTTTTGATCTTATTGTTTTTTGCGTGCAGGAAAAGAAAATAAAGAAAAATATTAAGCCATCAGAAAAAGTGAAGTCTAAATAGATAAATAAATAAATAAAGACACTGTGTAGAAAGAAATAAAAGAAGATATAGAAGGTTGGATTAGCGTATCGTAATTTTGTATGAAGAAATATTTATGCCCATTATTTATTTCTTTGCCATTGCAACATATTTTTATAATTTAATGTGCTAAAAAAGAATGAAATAAAAAAAAGGAATTGATCTAATAATTTCCTTTTTGGCTTTGTTTTAGTTCTAGTATATTGTGTGGTTGGCCATTTGACTTTGTGCGTCCTTTTATATCCGTCAGACACAGTAAAAAATGAATTCACTTATGACTAAATCTTGCATGCTGCTATGCTCTGCAGTTTTAAGAAACCAAATGCTTTTCTACACATTTACGTAATTAATTAAATTCATTTCATTTTTAACATTAAAAAACAAAAAAAGAACTAACATACTAGAAAAAAACTACAGCACTACAGAACAAAATATATGAGACAGCTCTGTTAGGTCACGACTGAATTATGGAACGCAGACAGCCAATGGTATTTGCATGACCTTGTCATAAAAATAGTGTTTGAAACATCATTTACATTTGATGAGTGACTAAAATCATTACATAATCCAGACATTGTCTTACTTCTATCTTATGAGCCTTCTCTTTATGTTTTTTTTTTTAAAATTGCGGTTTGACATTTTCCACATAAAACTGGACGAAATCTTCAATTACAGGCTGGTACGGGATCAGGAATGAAACTGACGGCATTTATATTGATATCAGTACTTGAAAACAGAAACATGAAGGGAGTAGCGGTATAAGCATATTATGTTTTTATTATGATAAGTTTACAAATGGAAAAACATTAAGACGTGGATTTTTAGCCCACCTGCCCGAATTCGTGATTCGTGAAAAACATGACCGCCAGTGGCAGGGATTATTTGTTTATAGGCCTATATGAAACTAAAAATTTTTCTACCTAGAAACAGCAGATTCAGTTCTAAATTTTATTTCTTTCATCTGACGCAAGATACTAGTAAGCTTCCTCCCTTACACCAAGCATTGGTTGATAGCCCCCTTTTCAGATGAGCGACCCAGGACCATTTGGTCCTCTTGTTTCTAAGATAATACGGGTTTTCTTAAATGCGTCTTGTGATACAAATTCATTACAAAAGCGTTTAACACTGTAATAATTGTGAATAAACTTTTTATAACTGTTCTATGAAAAAAGAAAACGCATTGCAACATTTCAAATAAGTAACTTTCTGTAGTACGATGTAATAAGATGTACATTAGACCAAATGACAACTTCTTATAGGTGTTTTACAGGTTTTCATTAAAGTACATTAGACTCTTTGTATTTGATGTGCCGTCTAGATTTATGGCCGACAGAACCATTGATTTTGATTTTCATACTTCTGACTTTTTATTTTATTTTAATGTATGTCACCAAGATTTTATGCCAAATGCTTATAAAGTATGTGATCAGTTATGTCAAATTACATGTATTTTCTTAAAATTCGTGTCTTAGGCATCAAAACTGACAAATGCAATCACCAGAGGAAAAAGCTATTTGGAAAGAAATTTGCATAGAGCTGATGACGCATACACACTAGCTCTAGTCTGTTATGCTCTTGCGAATGCTGGAAGTTCTTCAGACTCAACTTGTTTCACCAAGCTAAAACATGCGGCTTTGTTAGACGGCAAGTTATAGGGTTTTGTCTTTCGTTTTAAATTTGTAATAATTTTACAAGTATGTTTACAAATGTTAAAAGTTATGTACATTATATAAATATTTAGTGTTTAATTAACCTGGCAAGACCACATTGGGCGTGTGCAATGATCTGATATTACTTTTAGGTGCATGGACTGAAACAAGATCTGTATACTTTAAGGCTTAAAACCAACCAACAAATGTGATTTTCCTGTAGAGATTAACGTAGCGAACATTTTAAATTACATGTAATAATCTTGTAACGGGCTTTCAGTATCTCAGCGTGTTCTTTTATTCAAGTAATTTCGAGACACACATGCATAACACAAACTCCGGGTTAATTATTCTAACTAAAGGCTGAAGCAGTCCCTTCGATTAAATTACATATAGAATTATAAATGTATGCTGCGTAACACAGATCGTTTCTAAATCAGGTAATTATAAAGCACACCAGCAAGTTATTTTCTATGAAATGTATCTCAAACACAGATGATAAAACGTTTTGGAAAGCTAATAGTCCGATTTCCAAACGAGAAACTGTTCAGCGCGCCGCTGCTACTCGAGCCCCATCAGCAGATATAGAAGCATCGGCCTACGCACTTTTGACATTTATGAAACTTGGAAGAACATCCGAGGCCTTTCCAATAGTCAAATGGCTTGCTTCCCAACGCAACCCGAGTGGTGGATTTCAGTCAACTCAGGTACGAATTTGAAGTAAAGATGCAACAGTAGTTTTTAACTGTTTCTGTTGTTCTGTAACGAAATAAGGTTCTTGAATTTTTGTTCCTAAGTCGGTGGTTTAATTGAGACAAGACCTAAATACATGTATAATGAAATATTTGGTATCAATACATGTGAAGGAAATATAGGAAAGAAAATATATTTAAAAAATGTATGTGAATGAGGAGATTGGCAAATGAGAAAGAAGAGGAATGCATTATGAGAAAAGTAAAAAAATTAGTAAATAGATTGTATAATTGTGGTCTACATTTGGCATAAAATACTAAGACATATTTGTTTTCATATTACGATTGACGTTATCTTTCTTTCTAATAACAGGACACAATTATTTCATTACAAGCTCTTTCTGAATTCTCGAGCACTCAGGCAAGTGGTCCAAAACCAGACTACGGTGTACAATTCAATATATATGGCATGAGCTTCTCCCATACCTACTCAACCACTCCCGAAACCATTGACGTTGTGCATTCAAAGGAGGTACCGTGCTACTGTGTTTATTTTGAATCCGACAAATTGTTCATATGAGATTTGAGAGATATGAGTTTTGAGAGCGTTCGCGTAAATTACTTTAAACTTGCAGCGTATTTGTCAATGTGTGTAGATAGTCGGTTAAGAATTAAAGTCAGCATGAAGAACTTTTTATAATAGACACTAATTAAAAAACACACACACACATTTTTTAATGTTTATTGTGTTGTGTAATTTTATCCAGTAAAACGCCAAGGGAGTAGTATATTCTCCATCTTGCTGTAGAGAGCAGAATATATTTGTTCCAAATGAGATTTTCTCTGTCTACATAGCTTTAAAACACATCATTACGAACTTCTGCTATATTTTCAGATACCGAACTCATTGGACAATGTTATATTGCAAGTAGTTGGAGAGGGTTCTGCTGTAATCGATGTAAGTGAAGTAGTGTGTAAAGTGTATATTTTTACTTTATGATAAGATAATTCTTAACGACTTAATGAGATCATTATTTCCATCTGACAACCATTGAAAATAGAGATTGTAGGAAAACAAAATTAGTATTATTTGTAACCATATATAGGATCAATATAAGATATGTGACCTGTTTCCCTTGATTGTAATTGACTTAAACGTCTTGTATTTTCTGTCAAGTTTCTAATACTCATTATGGCACATTCGTAAGCCAGCATCTTAATGCTGTGTTAGGTAGTAAGTACTAGGCAAACTTTGACGTAAATATAACATTTACTATGGCATACATATATGTAATAATGTTTTTTTCAGGTAACAATGTCGTACTACGTGACAGGAAATGAAGCCAACGATCAAATTGGCGTCACTGTGTCTTTATCAAAGGAAACTATCAATTCTATCACAGTAAAGGCATGTTTAAGGTAGACGAACTTACATTAGATTATGAAAACAAAAATAGGTATATTTTCATTTCTCAATAGTTGACATTTGTAGGTGTGGTGTAACCAGTGTAAAAGGTTAGCGCTCTAAAAATTTATTTTTCGCTAGGTTTTAAGAAATCTAAAGTTATGTCTGATTATAGTCGAAAATGAACATCTGTCTGTGTTATACCGGGTCAAAAACAGGATTGATGAAGCATGATTAATAAAAAAAATCTGTCTAAACTATGTCACCTGTATTATTGGCACAGTAATAATAAACTGTTAAACTGATCCTTCTATAGAATTGTTAATCTCAGACAGCGGAGATACTGGTACATATAGAAAAAGTATTGTTAGGCAACAATCTTAGGTCAAGTGTTGGCAAAAAGCCAGGCCACGGTCTTGATTATTTTTGTATTTTATTCACTAGCCTGTTTTGGTACACAATAAAATTTTAGTAGCTAAAATCAGTGTATTTCACTACATGTTCTTTTTTTACTTTTTCTCATTGATAAATGTTTGTGTATGAGTGTTTCTTTGCATGATGTTTTTTTTTCTTGTGACTTTAAAGAGTCTTTTACTTTCAAGTTGGAAACGCAATGCACAGAGTGGAATGCTAGTCATGGAAGTCGAGATGCCAACTGGTTTCCAAGCAGATGCAGATAAACTAAAGAATACCAGTGTAATAAAGAGATATGAAACTAACGGAAAGAATATTGCTCTCTACTTCGATGGCGTATGTACATGATAATATAAAGCCTTCATACAACTTGTAGTTTGAGTACATAAGCGATTAACAACAAATAAAGGCTGTAGTCGTATGATAGGACTGTAAGCCGGCGCTTTTTGCATGTAGTCGAAAGTTTTGGGAGGCAATGGTAAATGCTCCTAAGCTAAGTACAAATCTTTTACAAAGTTTAGAATGCACTAGATTCTATTTCGTATAGTTTTGCACACTAAAAACATATTTTATAAAGAAATCTAAGGGTCGCCTAAGGCATATTATGTCCTCCGAGCCGTTGTTCAGGGTACCTTTTAGTAGCCGCCAAGGCCGTACGTAGGTCGTTTTATCCGTCCGTCCATCCGTCAGACATACTTGTCCGTGCTTTTTCTCAGCAGTCACTGGTTGGAATTAAATGAGAATTTACGGGAAGCTTCAGTACATAGAAGAGGTACTCATGTTACCATTCGCACAATCCGGACCGATTATTTTTTACAGAGATATGGGTGCTTTTATGTTTCTACATCACCATTAGTGTCTTGGATAGCTTCTCGGTAACCACTTGAATTAAGTTTTATGGGACGCTTCAGTACCAGGAGAAGATATGAATATTACAATTACAATTTGGATTTGTTCTTTTTCACAGAGTTTAGGCCCTCTGAATATTTTTATAAAGTTATTGACCTTTGATTATGCTAAATATGGTATACTACAATAATATTCGTATCAGAAACCAAAGGGTACGTGTATATTCGTATAACCAGCATGATTTGAGGTCAAGGTCATGCTACAAAGGTCTTTCCGTAAAACTTGGAATGCATATTGAAATTTAAACAAGTTTTAAAAGGCATACACAATTCTGTTCTTTTTCTGAGAGGCATATGGCGCTTCGGGTAGCATCCATCGTTCACAACGATTTCTTGTTTGAAGTGTAGTGTCAGTGACTGAAAAAGTCTTGTATTAGTTTTTTAATGCGCGTGGAAGTATCTTTTGAAAGACGGCCATTTTGTTAAGTGCAACATACAATTTTGCAGACTTGACAAAGCTTCTGTTAAGTCAAAGCACATATGACCCTAATATAGGACTGGAAAACAGACGATTTCAAATCATGCATTCAGTACATGCTCATTTTTCTACGCATTAACGTCCAATTAATTTTGCAATACGCCTGTATTTTATATACACTTACCATGTTAAAATGTCCCTTGTAAGTTTGAAAAGCATGTTTTGACTGAATACTTTGAAACCTTTGACCAAAAATGTTGAAATTCTGAAGAGGCGTTTTCTTTTTCTTTTAGATAAACCCGAATAGTGAAATGTGTGTTGAAGTAAAAATGGACCGACGTGACCCTGTGGTAAAGAGTCAGGCATGTCATGTCACAGTCTACGACTACTACGAACCAAGTAAATATAAATTTCCTTTCAGAAATTTAGAAAATGAAGATAATAATCAATCGTTTAAGATGCAAATGAACATTTGTCACAAGAAATCAAATCTTCTTGTAGAATAATCGCAAAACTGTTGTCCTTGTTTTTTTATCAAAATATTCACACATTTACAGCTCATCAAGCGATGACCAGGTACGAATCCGGAGTTTTGAAAAGTTCAAACATTTGTTCGGTCTGCCCTCAGTGCAGTTTCTGTACAGGTGTTGGAGGCGTTAATCAGGTATTACTTTCTTTTTGATTTATAAAGAAACAGGCTTGAGATGGTATAACTAGTTTAGACGGAACAGAAAAAAATAAAATACACTTCCAGAAAAAAATCTAGAATATTATACTTGTAAATTACTTCAGAGTTTAGATAACATTTGTAGAGTATGTGAAGAGCATGAACAACGCTCCAGTTTTTCTCATTTTGAGTGATCTCCCCTTTTCACTTTTTTTATTGTAGCATAATTACAAAGATCTGCGATACTAGGCGAGATAATGCGTAACCTAGCGCGAGATTTGAAAATAGGCGAATGTGTCCCGGGGTAATCATCGGCCCTTTTTTCAGCTTGAAACAAGAAGCCTAATTAATAAGGACGATAGATATTTCGATAATTTCTGAACACTACTTTGTGGAGCACTGTTTCCTTGTAAAAATTATAAAGAATAATTCAATATGATTGATTGTAATTTAGGTCTTTGATAATAACAAAAGAAATAGGGTACACGTAAATGACATTTTAAAAGTAACATTTTGTTCCTATTCCTTTGCCATCAAATGTATCTGTAAACCATACTTTACTGGTTAAGATGATAAATGAAAGTAAATCAAAGTAGACCTATTGGTCTTAAATAATAATTTCAGTCCAACATTCCCAGATACAGTTCTAGTAACACCACTTTCAAAATTTTGATGCACTGCACAAAAAAGTTATAAAACAAGGAGAATGTTTGAAAGAAATACGAGCAGTTTTCAGTCTGATGCCCTCGATCGTTGTGTTGAAATATCCACCTTCGTATTCGGAAAGCGTTTGTAATTCATTGATTAATAAGTCAGTCATCTAAGATTTTTATTTTTATTTTCCAGATTGGTGTGGGAAAGTAAGCGGACATTGGATATGATATTTGATTTCTTTGTATTCGTTAGGTGTAAACAGCATCAAGTTTTCATCTTCTGTTTTTGATTTTTGACGTTGAACTACTAGTTACTGATTAGTCATGACTGCAGTAAAACCCGATCTTTTAAAATCAAGATCCTACGCATTGTGATTGCACACATGCACCGCTCCAATAATGTCTGCACCGAAAATAAAGCCTCTGGAAAAAACAACAAGAGGAATAGAGCCAAGATGGCCCAAAATCGCTCTTCTGCCATAAGCATAATGCAACGAGTGCAAATCTTAAAAAACAACTAGGCAATACTGCTTACAAAGTATCAACGCTTTAGATTACTTGGAGTAACAATGTCATTAAAATCAGATTCAGTATAGTCGCTCATTTTACTTTGGCTGAAATCGCGGACAATAGGGGAGCACAAATCAGGATATGATTTTAATGAGATTATTGTTGTAACAAAACGTTTCATACATATATATTTCTTCGTAAAACAGTACATCTTCACCCTGAGAGTGAAGCTTAAGTGATCCAAAGTACACACTTTGAACAAACTTGGTAGAGATTCAGTAGACATAGCTGAATACTAAATTTCAGAACTCTTGGTTAAATACTTCTTTTATATCAGTCATGTAAGACATTTGTCCCCCGAGGTTAAGCCAGTAATTACCCATGGGATGAGGTTTGAAATATCACCTCAGCAGACAAACAAAAATTCAAAACTCAGCTGAACCTTGTAGTTTCTGGCATTAAGATTTGGGTTTTATTAATATACCCATGCAGATCATGTGAATCCTCAAAGTTATGCCAAACAAATGACTAAAGGGGTAAAGTTTTAACATTCGGTCCACTGGAAAATTCTGCATATCTAATTTCAAAGCTCTGGCCTGCGTTCAAGCAAGTAAGATTTTTCTTTTATTTAATGTCTCTATCTAAAACATGTGACCCTCGTTGGGGCTTATATAACCTCAGGGGTATACTTTAGACAATGTTGGTACAGTTTTAGTTGTCTCGGTCTAGTGCACACCTACCTATCTATTTGAGCTTATTTATCGTCGGTACCGGTTGCCCATATGACCGACGCCCCATGAAGAGATTAGTTATTTTATGTTGTGGGGGTAGTGCAAGATATAGAAAGCATCCCATTCCAGAGACACCCCTGGTTCTTTTGCATGCTCAGTGTGTAGCACTGATACATGGGACCTCGGTTTAACGTCTCATCCGAAAGACTATTAGTTATGTTAGTGGAGGAGCGGGGGATCGAACTCGGGACCCCTGGTTTACCAGTCCAGCGCGTTACCACTGGACTATATCCGCTCCTACACTTACCTACAGACCGTTCCAGAAATTAGTATCTACCTGATTACCTCCCTTGCATCCGCCATGAAGGGACTGCGCAGATGGAGGTAGTTTTATAATGTGAAGCTTAGAAAAAGTCCCATTAGCTGTAATGTGATTGTGACGTATGTTAGAGAAGCAGATACATATAACCACATGAAGCATTAATTATCAGCAAAGATCTGTCCCAAGGTCTTTAACTGAAAAAAGTATATTTGTAAACGATTTTTTGCTGACATCTGAATCTATTGAACTGTTTGATATTCTCCGGTAGATTAATTCTTTTCATTCTATCAAAATTTCAGGAAAATCTGTTTTTATTTAAAGAACATGTATCTATCTTTAAAAAATCCGACCAAAAGGGAACAGTTATACAGGTGTCATAATAATTTTGTTTTCCGTATTACAAGAAATACCATCAACAATAATGTTAAAAATAAGAAGAAGGAAAGTAAACGTATTTTGTAAGATCAATATCTTACAATGGTGTGGCTTGCAGCTAGTATTTTCTTCCCGCATACACAAATTCGCATGTAGTATACATGTCAATATACTTTGCAAAAACAGATTTCCCAAATGCAAGAAATAAAGTATAGAAAAAAAGGACCATACGACAACAGATGCTAAATTTCATACTGTCTTGAAAATCTTGCTTGTAAGGAAGAATATATATTATAGCTTTCAGGCATTTTCTCAAGAGCAAATTTGGTTATTACACTGTTTTACTGTGACTGACCAAGCAAGACCGACAATGACAATTAACGATGACTTAAAGGTCATGTGACACGACTATAGCACTTTTGTCTATTCAAAATAATCATAATGTTCTGATTAAAATGGGTTAACTGAGAAATTATGAAAACATTGCTTTTGATAAGAAAAAAACGTGTTTTGGATGATCGGCTGTTTCCGTTCCGACATCGGCAGTTTCCGCCGCAATTTTTGGCTGTGACGTAGATTTATCCCTAGTGCAGGATTACACTGCTCATAACACATCCGGTTATAAATGAAAAAATAACACTAAACCACAAGTTCAAGAAACACAATAAAGTCACACTTTTAGAAATAACGTGCTAGAAATTGTAAATTAAATATAATAATGTTATTACTTCTCGATTTTTATAAGTAAATTCAAACTTTGCGATGGGAGAACGGGTTCTAATTTTACCTTAATAAATATTAATAAATATTCCAATTTCTTCAATTTTGTGGTTCTATATAAAACTATCTCCTCCGCGTTTTCCTGCTGCGTAACACTTCCTCACTTGATGTTTACGTCATAAACAAATTCTTTTTTATTAAAGTGTAGTAAAATTGAAGTGAATTTAGGTGATCTAGTGTGTTAACATTTGTTTCACTAAATGGAAATTCACACTACAGTGATGATGAAGATGAATAAAGTGTTTAATAAGGGTCCGTCCGTACCATCAGGATACTTTATGTGTGGACCCCGGAGAGTGATCCTTCTCTCCAATAAAGAAAAAAATGCTTTGATTGCCAAATGGATCAAATTTTGAAAATCATGACAAGAGATTGCCATTGAAAATTTTAAGATTCCAAAACAGTTCAATTTTAGTTATATAAATATGACCCAAGCAGCATGGCTAATTCAGCCAAAATTGTGCTAGAGTCAGCAGATGTACCTGGAATGGAAGTTAAATTGGTAGTATGAACAACAACTAAAAGAAATTTATGTAATAAAGTAGCTTGAAGAAAAAAACAAACAAACAAACAAGTATTAGTATGAGTTAAACAAACAAACAGTTTAATAAGTGTTATGGACAATACGAATGATATGCAATGATAAAGAAAAAAAGAAACAAACATTTATCTATAAAAACAAAAAAGTTGTAATGTTGTGATTTCATTGCTGAAAAAGGGCCACCAGTTTTGAGGGAAAATCTATGATCAAAAGAGGAAAGTGAGCAGTATTGAATTCTTAGGTGTGGATCAAAGTGAATGTTATACAAAAGTGTACGTAAGATTTAATGTTTGTATGTCACACTTATGTTGAACATAATAGTGGCTTCATTATGATTAGTCTTTTGTAATTCTTGAAATAGTAATAGGCCAATTTCAATGTTTCTATATCAGAGGACAACAACTACAATTAGACAACAACAACAAAATAGAAAAGGTCAAAATAAGAAAGTTAAAAAAACAATAATAGTAAAATAAATAAAAACTATCAACACATCCAAACACACTTCTCTCATTCACTCTCACTTTCTATTGTAATAAGATGTCTTTACACTATGTACCTTACAGTTTAGTACTTAAGAAAGATATCCAAAAAAAAAAAAAAATTAGTTTAAGATATCCCTCTATCACTTTATTCTATAATGTTTCTATAAAAACTTTTGCCGCCAAGTAATATATTTGTACATAAAACGTCTTTTGTTCAAGAAGCGAAAGAAAAAGAATTTCTTAGACTTGTTGATGACTTTCCAAAAAATTACCGAAATAAAAATGCAATTTTAAGAAAGTCTTATTTGTTAACATGGCGACTAAATGGAAAGAATGATTGATTATTTTTACTAGATAGCTTAAGCTGGGATAATGCACACTACAGTGTATCTATATCTATCTATTTAAACTAGATATAGATACACACTACAGTGTATTTTCACGCTGGGATGTTGTTTGAAAGATAATATGGCATGTCCATCAAGTAGAAATTTGTGTCTGCTTATAAATTAATATCCAATGAAATGTCAAAGATCCATAAATCACGCCTTATACTTTGGGTTTATGCAAATTAACCTGCCAAATGGGACCCCTGTATATTCTGCATAGCTGTCAAAACAAAGCAATTAACTTTTTTTATGACCCAATCAATGATAAAGTTGAGACAAATAGCAAAATTTTATGGAAAGTGATCTTACAAATTGATTGTATTACTTTTGATCAGTCACACTTGTGAAAACATTATGTAATAGTTTGTTCCCCTTAACATGTCTGAATGATTTTTAGTTAAGAAGTTTCCATGCAGATACATATTTTAATTAGAAAATCAAATTTGATGGATCTGTTTATGATAAAAATAAAATCATTCGACTTCTAAATGTGAACAAATTATCAGAAAAAACAAAGAACAATGTGTTTGATTTTGACATAGTTTTTAGGGCTTCTTCATATTATTTGTTCCTTGATCATAATTTTTTTGTTTTCAAAAAAAGGAGAATGTATAATTAAAAAAAAGAGATATGCATTTATTATGAAAACATTCATAGATCTAGTCAAAGATTACTTACACGTACCTCAAGCAAAATATACCACAGACAAATAAGCAACACATCACTGTAAGGAGAATGTTTTTTTATGGAAAAAAATCTCTCGATTGGAGTTAGTTAATCAAGTCTTCCAAAAAAACTGCATCGGATAAAAATAAGCATGTTCAAAATCTTTTTGAATCAGTTACTTGAAAAATACCTCTTAGTCTATTTATTTTCACGGGTGTATCTTTTAATTCTATAACCCTGATTAAAGTAGCCTCTATATAATATTACTCATTGGCTTCGTAATAGGGCCTACCATCAAAATTTCAAACTATTTATTTAAAAAAATCTTCAATGTATATTCATGATGTTAGCTTAACTTGTTCAATTTTGTTTTTTTACTACATTCAGTCTAAATTTTTATTTTCAATCATAATTTTAAAGTTTTTGTAAACAATTTAGGCAGCTGTGTATAGTGGCAAGAGATAAATGTGCGTCACTTCCGGTTTCGCTCGTGACAGGTGCGCGAGACCAAGTGCGTAAAATATGGATTTTAATTTGCTATAAAAACATCTTAAAGATGAAAATTACCTGGGGAAATTTGTAAAACAGTCATAGTTAGATATATATTTTTCGCTCATATGAAAATTTCGAGTCAAAAATTCGTTTCACATGACCTTTAACGGTGACTTATCAAAACATAGACAGTATGACACCCTTACATTACGTAACCACGCATAAAATTTGGCTCGCGCATATAACTGTCTTTGGTTTGGTTAAGTTTGTTTGGATTTAAAATTATTGCATGGGCGCGAATATAACTCTTCTTTCGACTGGGGATAATTATCTGGATAGATTCAACTAAAGAGTAAGTTAGAGAAGCTCTCGGAGAAGAAAATACCACATAAAGATATAAGGTTGTGTTGTCTTCAGTTTTTCCGGCTTTTTATTAGTACTCGAGTACTAATAATCGATCCTGCTAACCTTTTGGAGTGTATAGTTAATTTATCGCACCGTACACAATAATTTTTAGGCTATGGAGCTTCCCCTGTGAATTTCTAACCACAAAAATATGTCATCTAGCTGCAGTATGATATAATAGGTTTGTATAGGTTTGTCTGGGAATTCATAAGACATTACACATCGACAATATCGGTTCGAAATTAACGATTTTGTATCCGACGGAACATAAGTTTATAATAAACAACTGTTACTTTTCCTTCAACAGCTTTTTTAATTTGATACCTGATCTCCGTAGATTTTAACAGAAATACATTATAATTTAATCTTCACATGATGCACAACATTAATTACATAAAAACTATAAATTGTCGCTGAAATATGTAAAACTACCAACCTGGATGCTTTTTTTATTGCAAATATCCATTTTAAATCCACCAATTTTTTCGCCTCGCTTAAAATTTTATCGAACCAAATTACGTTCGACACCCCCTCCCTTGTATAGGTCTATGTAAATTACCTGACAATGACACCTGGGCAAATTTTGAACAATCTTGGAAAAAGTCCGCAATGCTTCATGCAATTTACAGAGCTTTTGGCGTTGTGGTTTCAGCCAAGAAGATTTCTTAAGACTTGTGTCCTAGTATGTATTTCTGTGTAAAACATAATTTTATTATCCTTTAGACGGAGCCAGTAATGGTCCTAGAGACATGAGTTAAAAAGGAAGAGGTTTGGAAACGATGCTAAATACCAAATTTCAGAAGTCTCAGTCATCTAGTAAAAAACAAGAAGATTTCTTAGAACACCTGACCGCCTTGGTTGAGCAAGTAATGACACCAGGGGCAAAGTTTGGTCGAAGTCTTGGTTAAGGTCAGTTAGCCAGTTTTTGATTCATGGAAAGTTTCAGAACTCTTTGCCTTGCTGCTTTAAACATAATAGTTCTTCCTTCTTTCCTATATAATATCTATAAGGCCTGACCCCAATAGTGGAGCCAGTAAATACGACAAGGGTATAACTTGAGTATTCTTGGTAGAGATCATAATTCTTCATGCTTCATTTCAGAAGTTTCCGCTGATAGGTTTCCGACAAGGAGAATTTTAAAAAGTTCCCCATTCAAAAAACTTCTATGTAAAATGGACCTCTTGGGCAGAACCAATAATGACCAGTGTTCAGTCTTGCACTCTATGGTGGCTTATTTCTGCCGCCAGCGTATTGGGGCCGATACGTAAAGTCGTCGATCGGCGTGTTTTCGTTTCGTCGTCTTTTCGCTAACAACGCGAAATATGGAAGGCGCCAATGGAAATAGACGAAGTAGAAGAGGCGCCGATGAATTGCTGTGATATATTTGTCGTGTCTTCGTCTCTGAACTTCGGCGCTAGCGAAAAGGCGAGATAACGCCGAGGAGGCAACGTACCTATCGGCACCTTTTCTGACCGGTGGCTATTCTTGTTGTCGCATTCCTGTGACGCATGGGTACAATACAGAATCATGGATAATGTCAGCGACAGGTAATTAACTCGTTTGTGCTAGTTCTTAACATTATTTCTGCATTATTTCGTCCATTTTGTGTAAATGATCTGGGCATGCGCAAAAGGAACACGACAACACGAAATGACGCCGGCACGAAAATCGGTGCGCTGTCGTCTTGGCGTTATTTCGTGTTTTCCCTGGTGCCGAAGCGAAAAGTAACTGATCGGTGGATTGTCGCCTCGGCGCGTTATTTCGACAGCGAAAAGTCGCCGATCGGCGCATTGCTTCGTCTTTCTGTTAACGCAGAAGCCCGAGGCGAAGACACGATACATATACCGTGCTATCATCAGCGCCTCTTTTAACTTCGTCCATTCGCATCCGCGCCTTTTAATTTTTGTCGCCTTGGCGCCAGCGAAAGGACGAAAAGACGGTCGACGACTTTTCGCATCTTGGAAAGGAGGATTTTCAAACATTTCCCTATACAACAATAACCCTATAGGGTATAATTTGGAAAATATTTGGAGATGTAAGCTAAACAATGATACCTATCAGTTACCTAAGGCCTAGGGCCTGTGATTTCTGACAAGAAGATTTTCAAAGATTTTATATTTTGCACAAATAGGCGGGATCAATTTAGACACCAGGTGTATAATTTAAAGAAGCTTGGTAGAGAACATGCAGACGATGCTTCAAAATATCTAAGCCCTAGGCCTTATAGTTTCAGAGAACAAGAGGTTTCTCTAATTAAGCCTATGCTAAATCAAGGGACGGAGCCATAAATGGCCCGAGGGGCATAATTTACAGCATCTTGGGAGAGGACTTGTAGGTGATTTTCAAAAACTTTAAATTTAACACAAATAGGAATCCAGTGGCGGGGTAAATTTTGACCCCAGAAGCATAGTTTGAACTATCTTAGAAGAGACGTATCCTGTTTCTGTGTAGTGTTTTTCATAACTTTAAATATACTTGACAAAAAAAGATGAGAAAATTGTTACATTAACAGAGTAACAATGAAATGCTACTGCTAAACCAGTTTCCGAAGTACGAGTAAAAAAATAAATCAAAACACATAAAGATAACTTTTAAGTACGTCAATAAAAAAGTATACTAAAACATAATTATTGCACACAATGTATGAAAACACAGTAACAGTGGTCCTTTCATTATCATTTTGCTACCAGCACAGACAATTATCAGCCTGCTCTATTTGCTACGAAATAAGTTTTCAATTATTTTTTAAATGATGAATGTGTCTATCCGATTGACAGAGCAGTCCATTAAAGATATATATAACAGTAAGGATAAAAAAGATTTTTTTTTAGAAAATGATTGTAATCAGCCATCTTAAAACAAAAATGCTATCCTTTATTAATTAATTCCTATCAGACATGAGATTAACTGTGATCTCTCTAACAAGACAGATTTCTATGCTCTCTTGTAAAAGGCTTAAATACAGGTGTTACAAACCATGCTATAGTCTGCTGGAAAATGCTTATAAAACAAGTGGTTTGTATTCGTGAATCAGTTTAAAGCATCTTACCACCATTACAAACAACACTGTGGTCTCCTGGAACAGACTTTAAAATAGGTGTGTATTGGTGTATCATTTCTGGTAAACTTTGTTTTTGGTACCTGCAAACTTTTCCTTATTTTTTGACATCGTAAAAATGAGTAAATGTAGGAATAACTTTAATCAGTTTACATTTGTATGTGTTGTACTAGCCTAAAATATGGAAACACTTTAGATTGTTGAATTTGGGATGTTTTTACCATTACAAACGATAAATTATATCGGTAACAAGAGCTGTCGTACGTAGGACAGCGTGCTCAACTATTCTCAGTACTTGACACTAAAGGGTTAAAAAAACTTATGAACTCATATTTCACACAAAATCCTTGACAAAGTTGCCTCCTCTTGTGGCAGTCTAAAGCCATGATGATAAAAAATCTGCAAGGAAAAGGTGACTAGTGCTACCTTGCCAAAAACTTTAACCAAATTTCTAAGTCGAAAAGGGGCCACAATTCACACAAAATGTTTGACAGAGTTACCTCCTTTTGTTAGCAGAGTAAGCTCTTGACGGTAAACAAGTATTGTAAGTTTCAGGGCTATACCTGCAAGGGTTAGGTGAATAATGTTACCTTGCCCTAAAACTTCAACCTGAACCAACGCAGACGCCAGGGCAAGAACTATAGCCCTCCTTATTCTTCGAATAGTCGATCTAAAAAGTGTTTCTCAACGATATTTTTGAAATTATATGGTGTACTACCTCAAGATGTTGCATGCATCATTCTTCGGTCTGATGCTAGACAAAAATGGTGATCTCACAAGTTCTGCCAAATATTCACCTTTATCCCCATTGAACTTAAAAAGTTGAGGTGCCTATCTGTAAAGTTTGGACTGTACCATTTATAGATCAGATCTAAGGGGTTTACAAGAACATTTATTGACTAAATAATTTCTGTTTCCATATGACATGGTATAGTATAAAATGGCACAGCATTTAGTGGGATCAGAATCAAACTTAGTCATGTCAAAAGTCAAAGGTAAATCTCCTTAGAATAAATAACAAAACATGTTTTTTAAGAATTTCATTCTTTTTATTACTGTTGAGTATAAAATCAGATATAATGTATAAATATACTGGGTTTTATCCCCATGAGAAGTATCATAATTAGTACATAATGTAGATATCTGTACATACATGATGACAGCAAATGAGTTATTTGTAGGCACAGGCAGAAAACAAGATGAAAAGGAAACAACATGTATAATATATGTTATATACATTTACATCAGTTATTCAGTACAGATCAAGCAGTTATTTAACACATCAAACACCTCAGTGTGTTGCTTATCAGCAAAAGCGTGACATCAGCTAGAACAGGGGTGATAACTTACATCAATTTCACACCATACTTAAATGGAATATATTTCTTGTAAGAAAAAGATTCCTGGTTAAACAGTGATCCCGTGTCTTCTAGTTATAAAAAAAAACAGGTGCCCTCCTAAATGGCAACTATTACATTACAAACATCGTTTAAGAAGAGAAAAAAAACACAAGGAAATAATAGTGAAAAAATCCTGAGTTAAAACCTTTAAATTAGACCTGACGATAGAAATGCACTACTGGTAATTAAAATACCATTTTCATTTGAAAACTGTTCTCCCCCATTTTAAACTGCTTTCGATCAACTTTAAGCAAATAGTTTAACAAGAAAATAAAGTAACAAAAGATTCAACTAATAACAAAACTGAAAACTAACAAAACTATCTCAAGTCACTAAACAGGAGACTTAGTAAACGTAACTATCTCAATAACTCAAACAAGCTTTTTTTCTGGACTAGTTTTTTTAAAGGTTTTAATATAACTAAAAAGACAACTAACGGAAGAGAAAATACCAGTAACATTAAACTAGTAACAATAAACTGTTGTTGCCTGACAAGTCGTTAAAATAACATTTAACAAAAGAAGAAGAAGAAAAAAAGGACAATCCACAGATGAAATAACAAAGGTCTTGTAATAATAGCCATTCAAGGAGATGTATATTTTAAGGTATTGCACACATTGTAATTATCTTAACAAGAAATGTTTGTAAAACATAAATGCCCCCCGGCAGCACCTAATTGCTTGTGGTTAGGCCAAAGCGTTCTCGAGTTATTGATCAGAAACCGTTTTTAGGATCAAGGTCCCTGTGGCCTTGACCTTTAACCTAATGACCTCAAAATCAATAAGGGTCATTAACTGGTCATGACCAACCAGCATACTAAGTTTGGTGAACCTAGGTCAAAGCATTCTCTAGTTATTGATCGGAAACCGTTTTTAGAGTCAAAGTCTCTGTGAGCATAACCTTTGACCTAATGACCTCAAAATCAATAGGGGTCATTAACTGGTCATGACCAACCAGCATACCAAGTTTGGTGAACCTAGAGCAAAGCGTTCTCTAGTTACTGATCAGAAACCGTTTTAAGGATGAAAGTCTCTGTGATCTTAACCTTTGACCTAATGACCTCAAAGTCAATAGGGGTCATCGACTGGTGATGACCAACCAGCATACCAAGTTTGGTGAACCTAGGTCAAAGCATTCTCTAGTTATTGATCGGAAACCGTTTTTAGGATGAAGGTCCCTGTGAGCTTGACCTTTGACCTAATGACCTCAAAATCAATAGGGGTCATCTACTGGTGATGACCAACCAGCATACCAAGTTTGGTGAACCTAGGTCAAAGCGTTCTCTAGTTATTGGTCGGAAACCGTTTCTACCTACAAGGTCAATGTGACCTTGACCTTTGACCCCTTGACCCCAAAATCAATAGGGGTCATCTACTGGTGATGGACAATCATCCTACCAAGTTTGAAGTTCCTAGGCCTAAGCATTCCTTAGTTATTGGTTGGAAACCATTTGTTCTACGGACCGACCGACAGACAAATGCAAAGCAATATACCCCCTCTTCTTTGAAGTGGGGGCATAATAAAAATCACTGGTTTTAGACTTTGCATTGTGCACAGACCAGGATCACCCTGACTGCTTATCAGCCAATTATACCCCTCTAAAAGACAAATGGGTCTGTCCAAACTGAATAATGGATAAGTCCATTTTATAAATTTAGCAAGGAATGGGTAAAAATAATTTCTGAGAAAATTATTCTAATCAGCCTACTAAAAGACATAAATGTAAAGTCTCATTAACAAATTCCCATCAGATGTGGGACTTACTGGAGATTTCCCTAAAAGAACAGCTAAAAAAAACTGGAAGTTATAGTGCAGAAATGCTAAAATGTAAGTGAAGTGACAAAATTTACATAATCTTAAACTGAATGTACATTTCTGTTATTATCTTAAAATATATTCTGAACTTTGCACTATGTAAAAGGTCAGTTACAAAATTACAGAATTAAAAAAAAAAAACGATGCAAACTGAGCTTGGACAAATATAACATCATCACCTTGAACTATTTCCTTGCTTTTCCCTAAATGAAACTTAGATAAGTCCATTGCCTATAGCTTCATATTAACAATGTAGTCAAATTTACATTAGCAGTCATCCTGACTGTAAATGGTTTCACTTTCCCTATGCTAGCATGCTACAAAAATAATATAATGCTGAATTTCTGGAATGTTTCACTGTGGAAAAAAAAACCCCTAAAATGAACATCTACTACAACATGGTCTATAATGGTCCCGACAGACAATCACAAAATGTAAAAAGCATCAAATGAATTCACAAGTAAAGCAAAACAATCACACATTTTGGAATGTTAACGTATCAACAGTTAGTTATCTGCTTACTGTGTACATGTTGAATCAATGGAACATCATCATAAGCATTCTTAATGGTACAACATTGTTTTTTCTTTCCTCAAATAAAGCTCTTGTTAGTAAGAAGTATTCTGTTAGTGAGCTGTTATAGTTAATAAGACAGTGACATTATAAACTTGACCAAATAGGCAGGCTCTTCTATATGAATATCTTATATACGAATGTTGTTCAACAATGTCAAAATTTCCATGCAACACTCAACTCTCAATCTACAACAACATGTATGACTTACCACAATGACAATCTTATTTCTTTGCTAAATGATTACAATAGTCCTTGTAGGCTCTTGTATTGATTTTCATGTTCTTATGTACAGCACATGATACAGAGAAACGGACCTTTACACATTTATTAAGTTATTTACTGCCGAGATTTATGCCGTATCTTTTTTGAAGATGTGACACATACAAAGCTCAAAATAAACTTTACCTTCACCAAAAACTGCTGGTTTTGTATGAACTTAAAAACAAGAATATTATACAGTTTTGCACAGGTAGAACCTATTTGGTAGAATATGACGTATGTATATATATATGAATCATACAAAAATACTGATAAAAAAAAAAAATCAACAGCAACAAACACAGGGTAATAGTGGGGTTTTAAAACAGTCATGTACAGAAGGATTGAGGCATTGATAAAAAATATCAATTTAAGACAATTTTACCCTTTTGTTTATTTAAAATTGAATAACACAGCTAGCGAAAGAGTATGTATAGATTAAATGCCTATTACCCCTTACAGCAGTCTTAAAACACTAGAATTATGTATGTGAGCTGTGGTTTTATGTATGTAATTATCAATGCCTATTAAGACAAGAGCCAATAAACAAACTGTACCTGGTATGTATCTTTAAGTTTTATGACTTTTTCAAGCTTTGGGGAAAACAAATTATGGCAACAAACAGTATATAGATAATGAACGTCAAAGCTTTCCATAACCACTTTTTAATCAACATTGTACTAATTGAATGTAATCTGGTGTTGATTGTAGCACTACTGAATAAATACTCATGCATAACTTGTTTTAATATCTACACTTTTACTCAAAGAAACATTTAAAGTGTTATATCTTGTAAAAAGGTACAAAAAACATAAATTCATGCTGAACAGTGAAACAAAAGATAAGAAATATTCTTCAAAAATTCTTTATACATGAAACCAAACGTGTTCATGTAGTAATTTGTAGTAATGAAAACCTGATATGTACAATAATTGATAAAGACCTATTATATCCTAACCTTCAGAGACCATTTATGCACACTATGAACTAAAAGATTATGAGTATTACATCACAGATATGTTTTACATCAAGCAAAGACTTCACAGAATCTGACATGAGTAATATGATGACCTACATCACTGCCTTTTTCTTTTATAAGAAAGATGAAACATATAAACCTGTTGTTTCAGGCAAGATGAAACAACCCCCACCCTCTTACACGCATGCCTAACCAGGTACAAATCCTTGGATCTACCACTTACTGGCGTATTTCGTATGGTTAAACATTTCTCATTGCTCTGTTCAAGAATTTTTCCTCTATCTAATAGATTTTCTATTTACAAGAAAATGTTATCAGTTTCATAAAAGGCATCTGACGATTCTCTGAAGTGACCAGCATATCTTATTCACTTATTAGCATAGCACTGATATTATTCTGTCATTTCTATCTGAAAAAGCTAGGCATAAAATGTTCATTTCCATCTGATTCTGTGAAATCATAATCTCTTTGAATTAATGAAAGCTAAGCCTATAGATCAGTAAAAATATGATTTGAAGCCTTTACTGAACACATGATTAAGATGGGGACATATTCTTTGAATTGTGATGTATCAAGTCACATTCATTTTGGAAGCTCCAATTATCTACACATGTCAGCTGTTAAGATTTCCTGTTCTCAGCCATATTCTTCCACTGCTGACATTAATCGGTATTTCATACGGAGATTTCGTGCCCGAACATGAGAGTTGATGATTTCCTCAGTGTGATCCTTAGGGAACCAGCCCCTTTCACCATCTCGTAATCTCTCACCTTCATACATACCTGAAGGGAAACAAAAGTATAATAATTTATTAAGTTTAACAAAACAATTAGTGAAGTTCAGGTAACAAGACAAGTTAGAAGGTGTCTCAAACAGATCATATTTGTTTTCAGTTTGATTCTAATTCAATCAAGGATGGTTCCCACATGATTTTGAAACAAACTGTCTGAATGGCATAACTTAACTTTATATTACTAAATGTTTGACTTGTAATCACAGCAGAACAAAAATGAAGTATCTGTAATACTATTTTACTAAAGTATTTACAAGAACATTTTCAGCCTTGTTTACAGTAAATACAGTTATTTCTACATAACGTCTGTAAAAGATAAGGCAGATTGGCAGAACCCTTGTACATGATCAGTTCTATTTAACATTAACAATTTCAGAGTAAAACATCAAAACTTTGGATGTGAATAAATAAGGGCCACTTGAAACCACCCCGATAGAATTTATTTTGCCATTCTTGTTTGGGATGGAATGGAATGGCCCACAGTGTTTTTGATTCTTATATAGACACTATAAACATCAGATTTCATGACATAAAGCTGTAAACAGTGTTTAAAAAAATTACAGGCACATAGAAAAACACAAAAATTACCATCTTCAAGTTTCTTAAAAACATTGACAACATCGGATTCCTCCAGTGTAAGTTCATCTGGCTCTTTTGCAGTATACTTCTTTACACACTGTACCTGTGGACAATCTGTAACAAATAAATATGTCTGTAAACCATGTTTTTCACCATGGCAACCAGCTAGATAGATTTCAAACATTAATATAACTTCAGTCTTACCAGGGACTAGATATTTACAAAATAAACTGATAAAATAACTATGATTACCTTTACATTTCTAAATATTGACTAAAAGCCATTTTTCTATTCTACTTAGCACAGGCATTCCCACCTTAAATGATTATGCTATTGCAGGGTGAAACTTAAATAATTTGTTTCTTGTCAGTTTCTGTTTTGTTCTCATTCTTACCTATCAGTCAGACTTGGAAGCATTTCAAATCTGATCTAATTCAAAGCAGTCTTACAGAACCCAACAAATGGCTGATTCACAGTAAATATCTTTTTGCTAAATTCTAAATTCAGAACACATTCCCATATTTTTTCTTCCAGTCTCAATCTCTGAATGTTTGTTTTTTTTTTGACAGAAAGTGGAATTTGATATTACTGGACACACATGAAAGCAAAAAGCAATGTGAGACAATACAAGAAAGCAAGATGGTAAGTTGAGTCCTACCCCATTCTTCATATATTTTCTCTTCATTTGTAACCTTGACAGGTGTCACCGCATCAACCCAACGAGCTCTGTCACTCCTGAAATTGCCATCTAAATTATGGTACATGTACACAGTCTAAAAACATTAACTTATTTAAATTAAATGCCACAACAGATTTTTCTGACTTAGACAAAGTACTTCAAATATATTATGGACAAATGATTTCTGTAAAAGAAAAGCCAGGAAAATGTGTCAATTGTGCTAGTTGACAGGTAAATGAAATGAATCACTGGCAGCCTTGTTTGCACCTACGAATGACAAACCTTCCCTTCTGTCAGAGTTTGTAGTGATCTACAGAACATCATCTACATGCACCTCTGAGCTATCAAGGGAAATGCTTAATTCTTTAACTTCCCTTCTTCCAGGGTTCTACAGCACTAGTTAATCTCTGCTTAATAGAACACAAAATCACAATTTTGGCCATTTTAAAGAAATTGAAATCTTCACAGAATATAATACTCACATGGAATTACAAGACAGCACCATTTCCACTTGTTTTTTCTCATGGTTTTCAAGCATGACAAGTAGGAAGAGATGTTTACAGCCACTAGGGACACCAAGGGGGAGATATCTAGGGTTCTTGTCTGGATTGTCTATCTGGTCTATGTGCAATACATTACGTTGTCCATAGTCTGTCACCATGTAACGATCACTGTGATATATGAAAAGAAAGTTGATCTTTCCTAATCTAATTCATATTTAATCATAATTATTTATAGTCAACATTCAAATATAAAAGAAATATGTTCCCTTGTAGTTTAAAAAAAAACATGGCTTTATCCAACTATGTTAAAGAATGGATTCCCTGAAACAGTTCTCAAAAGTTGAAAGCATACCTCTGGTTCTATCATCAGAAAATTGTCATTTATTATAACAAACTGATTACTTTTTCTTAAGTCTGAGATCCTGACTTTCAAAATTCACACTGCACTAAAACAAGAATTCAACAGATAGCAATGTAATAACAGTTTCAGAACCTACCCTTTTTTCTTAGTGATCAGCATGATGTCATTAAACAAGAAGATATGTAATGTCTGCTTTCCTGCTTTAGCTTTACCAAAAGGCAGGCGACTGGCTGCATCACTTACAATCTTTGTTACCTCCCCTTGTTTGACTAAATATCTTGAAGATGAGATCAGAGGTATCTTGGCAATTTCCTATGATAAGAAAGATAAGAAAATTGGTCAATAATCAAAACAAAAAAATGCATTTACTCAAAATGAGTCTGCCCAGTCCTTTTTTTAATTCAAAATTTCAGGAGTGAGGAAGAGAAACAAGTAAGAATTAAGATAATAAGAAATTTCTTCCAGAAAAGCTTTGAATTTCATCAATTATTAAATACAGTTACTATATCCTCTTTTAACAAGAAATGATTATAACCCAGACAAATATCACTGGAAATAATGGATGCTCCCCCATGCACATACTGGTGACGGTGTATAACATGGCTCTTTCAGTAAATAAACAACAACAGATTGTGTCTTCCCTTTTAAAGCTTCAACTGAGTAACAGTTGCTGAGAAACTGTCCTGACAAATTTGCTGAGAAACTGTCCTGACAAATTTGCTGAGAAACTGTCCTGACAAATTTACTGAGAAACTGTCCAGACAAATTTGCCAAGAAACTGTCCTTAAAAATTTGCTGAGAAACTGTCCAGACAAATTTGCCAAGAAACTGTCTTTAAAAATTTGCTGAGAAACTGTCCAGACAAATTTGCTGAGAAACTGTCCTTAAAAATTTGCTGAGAAACTGTCCAGACAAATTTTGTCTTCTGGCTGAATGGATTGACCAACCTGCCAATGCATGTGAATCTAATATAGCCCCAAGATATTCTATCTTGCGGTATGATAATGAATATTTCTGCTATGTGATATAACATAAAATATAAAGCTAACAGCCTACCTTAAATTTAAAATGTCAAAATGTACAATGCTATAAATGCAATAAAGTTTGATAGCTCAATTTTCTTGATGGTATTTCTTTAAACAGTCAGGGGTGTAACCTGTACACGTTACATTTTTTATAACTAGTTTGAGTTAAAATTGTTCAATAATTGAGTTTTCTCCCTTGCGCTAAGAAACAAATATCCATTGCACTAGTGAATAAATCTGTAAAAAGAAGGATAACTAGTTTAAAATATGATCTCACAGTCTGAATCTGTTGGCGTTAGCTCCCTTCCAATAAATCAGATATTGCGTGTTTCGTGTTTAGCCGTGACACCGTTGTGGCGCATTGAACTAACATATATTGAACTAACAACTTAATTTTCATATCAAAGTTTGACCTTAGTTTTTTTTTGAAATTCAGACTAATCAAAGGTTACATTAATGTTGTCATATACGCGTATCAGTATTTGCAAGATAATAGATACATTTGTCAAAATTTAAATACTATAAATGCTAATAGAATAATATTAATATAATTTTACTTTTATCATGGTCATTGTGTAGTTTAAGAAATAAAGATTATAAAGAATCTAGACTATAAAGTGTTAAATGGAGAATTGATACCAACTACGAAGCAGTTAAACTGTATTCTCCTTGAGCATAAAACCAGCATATTCGAGCTCTACAACTTCACACAATTGATACGTAATAATTCGAATTCTTGACACGCAGTATCAAAAACAACTAACGAAAATGAGAACCTGTGGGATTATCGCATTGTTTTTGTTATGACACATTCCTTTTGACATTTATTAGTCAAGAACTAGTCACATACAGGAATTACAACAATTGGTCTTCCAAACACGTTGTTATTAAGGCCAGATAATTAACAAAAATAAATGAAACATAATTTTACATTCGTCAACTGATTATATTAATGTTGCTTCAAAAATACCTAGACTTTTCTAGTTAATCGAGGAAGAAAACAATTTTACGGTCCCTTTACAGAAATTCCGACTTCCTTTTCTAATCAGCGGTAGACCAATTAGAGGGCTAATAAATCTCTGTCTGAAGAATTGCTCTTGACCAGTGGTTAGGATAATTTTACTGATAAGACCATAACCACTTTAATTTGTAGAATTACTCAGCCCATTAATTGCTGTGGTCCACATTCTTAAAGTTTTCATGATGGTGGTTTGAATGGAATAAACAGCATTATTCATATCATATTATGAAGTCTTTCCACTAAATAAAATATGATTAATAACATGTAATCCTTTTTTTATCTTTGTAGTGTGCGGGATAGATAATAAATTAATCCCATCTGTTTAAACATGGTACACATGTAGCATTTATTTATTAGTTTTATGCTAGGTTTGTGTTATGATTAGCATTCATCATGTCGTTTTTTATTGTTAAGTGTTTGTTATTGAAGCACGAACACACTGAGCAGTTTATCAATTTATTTCGTAATATACATGTATGTATGGTCTCAAGTCTCTCTACTGATCTGACTACCCAGGTCCAAATGGGATATCAACATCAAAATGCTAATTCGGGTTATAGATTTGTTTTTTTTATCAAATATTTGATTAGATCATTTTTAAGGATAAGATAATTAACATGGTATATTAATTTCTTCTTGTTTATTAGAACTTGTTATTGTATGGAGATAAATAAGCAAGCGCTTGGAATGTTTTGATGTAAATAACATTAAAAATGAAAAATTTTACGGGTAGTTTTAGATAGGCAAAAAAGAAATTATTTGGCAATTTAATCAACATACAAGAGAAGAAGTACCTAGAAATTAATTGTACATGTACCAATTATTATATCTCAATTATTATACAGATTTAAAAAGGTTTAAGTGTACCTTGAATTTGTTAAAATATCATGCCCGCGCTTGGATCATATGCAAGTTTTATAAATTCAAGAACTGCGGTTCTTATACACCAAGTAACAGAGCAACACAAATCATGATAAACATGACACTGAAACACCATAAATTCCCGATACAATCTGGTCAGTGGAGTTTCAATAACAACTCACCCAGAGAAAATAATAGTGCTGCTCGAGATAACATCACTCAGACCTGAGGAAGGTAATGCGGCGTAATTTTAAGAGTGTTTAATCTAGTTAAGGATTTCAATATCAATAACAAAGTCGTCTTTTTCATTAAGTTAATTTGTTTGTATTTATTTCAAAAATATTTGGATAGATTATGCTATTTATAAACATGCATGACAGCAGGAATCTTTTTTCCTCATGTTACTTTTTAATTATATAATAATTTCTTCGAACGTTTTAAGGTGACATTTTATTGACTGACAATTTTTCTCCTCACTGAAATTTTACAATTTCTGTTCTATTTTTCATCAATATTGTTCATCAGTTGAACCATTAAATTCTCGAAGCTGAAGTTTTCATTTTTTTTTGTCTGAACAAGTAAACGCATATATTTATGATTTTATTTAACTAATAAAGATACAATGACAGTTCCGTGCTTTTTTCAGCATCGTAACTTTTCATCCAAGTTTATCTTATTTTGTCATTGTTTTTTAGAGTTGTTTGCCGTAAGTGATTAAATATGTACCTGGTAATAACCACCAAAGTAATGCTGTTACAGTTAGTTTTGGATATGTTGGCATAATAAAATTGCATATAAAGAAAGTCACTATAACAAATCTTAAACCTGTGAACGTTATTTGCATAAGAACTAAACTGATAACAACATAATTATGTTTTGAAAAATTGCCAAAAACTTAGACGGTTTTTTCCTTTCGTTTTTTTTTTTATTTCTTTTAAAATCTCTCTCTCTCTCTCTCTCTCATATTTCCTTTTAACAGAATTCCACTTTTTTAAAATTGTATTTCTATTAAGAAGATTCTTCTTGTAAATAAATATTACTCGCATCCGAACGATTATATAAGATGCACAGTATGTACGGCAACGTGCATGTACCTTCTCATGCAACGCAACACACAAGTCGAGATTTGATAAGATTTTAAAAAGTGACGCATTTCCGTATATGGCTACACAAATGAAAAAAAGAAAAGTATTGCATTATTGCAAAGGAGTAAAGACATTCTATATGTGCTTATTTTTAGATCTTTTTGTAAAGCTGGTTTTATCGTTATTGACAGAAAATAAAAACAAAACGTCTCATAAATGGGATGCAAACTTTGCAAAAAGCAAAAATAAAGTACATTTTCACAACTGAATGTTATGAAAGCCAAATTTTGTGAATAAATGCATTTATCAGCGACTGAGTTTACATTTATACGAGGAACGCTCTAAATACCAAGCATACACTAAAACAAAAAAGAATGCCGTTTGCATCACCAACACTTAACATTATTCCAGTCTAACGAAAAACCGTAGAAAATCGGCTCAATCTTAGCCGAGTTTTATCAGTAAGAGTATCCATGAGAATTACCCCTAACAGTTATAAATCAATTAGCACCAGCTTGTGTTCGTTTTTAGTCTACTGACCACTCCAGCAATGTATTAATGTTATTCCTAAGATTTAATGAAGCAACATCTTCATTATTGAAAACAAGCACCATAAAATCTCTTATTTCTTGGCCAGAAATAAAGTACTTCTTTAATTCAGGTATGATAAAAATCAAAACAAAATAAAATCATAAAATCTCAAAAAAACTAAAATAAATGATATCCTATATGTATACAAATAAAAAGGCTTCATTTTAAATTTAATGATCTCAAGCTGTTTGTAACAAAAATAATACGACAAAATCAATTATTAAAACTGAAGAAGTCATTATTAGTCAAAAATGAATAATATGCTAACAATCACTAGATCTACTTATAATTTTATTTTCTAATTTTCTACATGATTTGGTTAAACGCAGATAATGAATGCATTGTTGCAGTAAAATCTTAGGAATAGCATTAATACATTACTGGAGAGGTCAGCAGACTATAAACAAACACAAGCTGTTGCTATTTGATTTATAACTGTTAGGGGCAATTCTCACTGATGTGCTTACTGATAAGACTCGGCTCAGATTGAGCCGATTTTCCCCGGTATTTCGTGTGACTGATTCCACAACACGCACAAAACGTTGCAGTTGTTTGAAGATTTTAAAAACGTAAAAAAGCCCATTTGCATTTCAAATTTCGGTTTCAACGTTAAAACCTTCTGCTGTGTTATATAAAAACATGAAATATTTTGAAAGATGGCAAACAATAGTGTAGATAAATGGTTATACAATAACAGTATCGTTTTTGAGACGTTTCATACAGTAATTCCAGTGTTCTGATGCACATTTTAATGTACACTAGGTAAAACAGAGCATTTTTTTGTCCAATTTAAATAGATGAAAGGGGAACTTAGAAAGCCACCGAACACGACACATATTAAAATATTGCAGCTCGGTTTGATTGAGCCTGTTCATGGGCAGTAATTGGAATGCATATTACTGCCCACGCCGCCTAGCCTTGGGTTGAACGCAACTAAATATAGCAAACCCATCCCAAAACGATGATGTGCATTTGGTGCTGTAATAGAATATATAAAAGAATGGCTTTGCCCTAAACGAGAAAACAATGGGCGGAACTGAACAGAATACAAGTTTGATAGCGGATCTGAGAATACAAATCCTGCATATCACAGAGAACACCAAAGGCAAGAATTAGCGAGAGAGCTAAGGGAAAACACATACATGTGTATAATAATTGTACAAACTTAAGACCTTTAACAAACTAATTTTACACATACTGAAATTGTATACAAATGTTAGTCCTTTATCAAGCTATTTTTCTAAATAAAGTATATTTGAAATGATAAAATATTTGTATTTTTAAGATATTTAATGAGCATAATATTCACCGGAGTGATGGAAATCTGCATTATGCAATACATCCAAAAACTTACACACGTTTAACTCTAATTTATGGATACAGAGATTAAAGCATTACTTAAATAACAAAATGGTATTTTCAAGAAATAAGATAAATGAACACAAATAGGTGACGTATATTTTAAGGAAAACAAACAGAATAAAATATCGATGAAAACGAAAATTATCACTGAAAATCCCGCTTGTGCAGTAGAATTACTACATTTTCATCACGGACCACATTATCAAGTATATTATTGTGTAGTACGTTGTTTACCATTATGATCTTGGATTTTTATTCAGTTTTTGCATATTTAATGATTAAATGCTATAGACATGATGGCAATAAAACCCCTGTAGACCTGTTTACACACAGTGTCGTCTTGTTCATTGGGCCCTCAATCACTGTGGATGATTGATATTTCAGGAGAATTTGTTCTTGATTGAGGTTAATCAGTACACACAGGTCATTGAATATCATTAGGGGGCAGATTAATGTTCAGAATGTCCATATGTTTGCAATACCTCACGGCAGCTTTATGATATAACACGTTACCAAGGATTCATCACAAAGAAATAAAGTTCTATGAATTCTATAAGAAGGATGACTGGTGACTGATGACTTTTAAACAAAATACTGATAACTAAAACACATTGTTGGAATGTCTGACTTACCAACTGGTTCTAAACTCTCTTAAAACGTTTTGGTCCCAGTCACTTTATGCAATGATGATTGCAAATGGTAGGGACTGACCCCCTTCCATACGAACCTTATTTCGCTTTTACAGAAGTATTTTGATCTACTTTTGCACAAAAGTTCCACATTTGATGAAAATGTGTCCCAATGATTACAGTCACACATTGAAATCAAAGCTGTATAGCCTGGTACTAAGCCGCTCTATATTTACGCCTTTTCCTCTCTACAAAGGAGTCATATACCTATTGAAACTTAAGAAATGTCGCATAAGTTTGAAGAAAGCTGCACGTATGAGAATTTTTCGTATAACACATGTTAAAACAAATTGCAACATGCAACCATGGACAGAAGAATAACTAGTTACAATTTTCAGTTTTATTTAATTAACCGAAAGTGACATGGCGATCATAAAAGTACGAAGAATTAGTTTAGAAGAAAACAAAACTGTTACATTTATTGTAGTTAAAAAGTACCATGTAAGGGCGAAAGATGTATCTAATTCCAGCTGAAATACATAACTAAAAACATGTAACAGTTAAAACTAGTGTCGAATATATATATTGCGAAGAGTGGAAGATGTCATTTAACTTCTGATTTAATGGAAATTGAAACATTCACTTTGTGTACGAAAATAAACATGTTTTCAGTTTTAAAAGTAGTCAGAAACTGATAAAGAAATTTCTATTACACTTATCTGCAACCCCAAAAAGTAGCCTGTCTGCGTTATATGATATTGTGGAACGTGTCTTGTAACCGTTATGAAAAAAAAAGTAACCGATGACCGTAATCTTAAAGAGAATATCTGGTAACAGCCACAACAATTGTTGAACATGTAAAACAAGTTTTATGTATAAGCATGTAGAATTATATGTAGGCGGAAAGGTATGATGGAAGACAACTGGTTGTAACAGTTAAGTAAAAGAAAGTATATTGTATGTGAAGAAGTTTTAAGGTTTAACAAAGTATAATCTTTCAACAGCAAATGCTGCAAGAACTGTTAAATAATTTTACTTTTCTGTTAAAATAAAAATCGAATCATAAGGTTGTTTAAGAATTATCTGTTATTATGACAGTTAATGCAACATTAAGATAGCAGTTACTTAATCTGAAATAGAATTTACAACATTCACACATTTTACAGAATTAAAAATGACTTCTTTGATAATTGATTTTGTTGTAAAATGTCTGTTACAAACAGATTGAGATCATTGTATTTGATATAAAGCGTTTTTATTTGCATACATATAGGATTTCAAAGTGTTTTTTTTTTGAGATTTTATTATTTTATTTTGTTTCGATTTTTATCATAACCGAATTAAAGAAGTACTTTATTTCAGGTCATGAAATGAAAGATTTTATGATGTTTGTTTTCAGCCATTTTCTGAACTACATGTTCCTGAAAATAATTGACAATATGTTATAAACAGTGAAGTGACTTTTTTAACTTAAAAAAAGCCAACCAATATATTTTAAATTTCTCACGGAATCTAAAAGGCGAAATAAAGACCATAAATGTGAAGAAAGTTATATGTATTCAAGGACTTCTCCAAAATATATTCGTCCATAGTAATGACTAATTCAGACTGCAACAAAACTGCAAAACGTATAAATCAAAAAGAATAGAATAGATTAAAATATTAAGGATTAATATGACAGATTAATTGAACCTAGTATTATAGAAATATTTGTTTGGGATGAAGATCCTTAGGACATTTTACAATACGAAAGCAAAATTTCTGCTTTAAGCTCATTTTATGTAGAGCATTTTATTCAAAATAATTTTAAAAAATGTACGTTTGATTATCACTTTCTGACGTCAAATTCAATAGATATTGTGAAAATAGCTTATGAAAACCTGCTCGAGTAAAACAATAAAACAACCTTCACGACTTACTGACACTGAGGAATATCAACGAAGCGATTAAGAAAATATCAAAACAGAGGGATTCAATCAGAACTGTTAGAAAATTAGTTGGAAAAGAGAGGCATAAAATAAAACAGAAACTGTACAGTCCTCAAGAATTATATGTGCTGACCGTGTTTCATCATGCCGCCACCCTGCAGCCATAAATGTTTGTATTGAAACACATTCAAACGGTCTGGAAGAAAACATTGAAATAACAAAACTTACTTACTCAAAATGCACATGCAAGATATTAAAAAGATGATCTTAATAATATCAGATTTAGATATTGAGGATATATCTGCAGTTAGAGGCGTCTTTAAAAATGAATCAAGTTCAAATCAGAATCCAGTATTAGATTCATTAGTGACTGAAAGTGATGAAGATACTGATGGCCGATAATATGAAGCTCTAAAAAAGAAAATGACTTGAACAATTTCATACACACTCTTGGTTTTGAGCCACAAATACCACCTTAAATGATAACTAGGCACCCTCCATCAGTGATTGGAAGAGATGATGATATATCAAAGCTGCAAGAAGATTTAGATGATATTCTCATCAAGACAGATCTTGACGGTCGAAAAAGGCCTAATGAAAATACCCTGCCTTGCATCTGAGATTATCAAAAATTACAATTCTCATAAGTGCACATAAAGATACTGAACTACTACTCATTTTCAAATATACGAGAGGCGATTACTTTTCAGAATAGAAAAAGCTGTTGTCAGTAGAACACATTGACATCGCAACAAAATACATCACGTGTCTAAATGTACGTTTTCAACTAGCATTTATTAACAAATTTCTTCAGAGTCGCACTTCAGCAGAATAAGATATCAAATCTATTATTTTAATGCAGATTTCTGAAAAATCAGGCCAGACTATTATGCTTTCATGAAAATAATTGAAAATAACAATGACACATTTGCTCTGCATGTGGAAAGTATGCGTCGTTGTGAAGCGAAATGAGCAATTGCTTTTGCAGAACGACTAAAAGGAGCAGAAGAATACTCGCTACTTCTTACAGTTGATATAGATTGAAAGTTTCAAGTACCAAAGGAAAGCTGCTGCTTTCAAGTATGTTGAGAAAAGTGCTTCTGTCACTGATTCTGACACTGACACTTTTTTTGTTTCTATTCAGTTCACCCCTGTATAGCACATTTATAGTGACTAACACACAGATCATTTTAAGGTGCATAAAATGGAAAATGATTACCGACATTAAAGTTGTTATTCTGAAAGACACATGAAAACTTATCTGTTGGTTTCTTGAAGCACATCAGAATTCAACCATGACGTACTTTTATTGATATTTTTTTTTTACACTGGAAGTCGCAGAGGAGCTACTGTCTTCATATTTCATGCACCAAATTCAAATGTCGCAGCGCTGTTGTTTTGTGGTTAACCTCTTTTTATGGTAAACCACAGTTTCAATGACTAGAATTGCATGGATTTGAGTCCTCCTAAGGTCAATATATTTATTTTGCATTTTTGAGGTAAACAGAAGGATAGAATTACACTGTATATTTACTTCTCTTCAGTTTTACAGAAATCATTTTTAAGCAAAAATATTAGTAGCTTAAATTGTAATGTTATTTTTGTCTTATTTACTTCATTTTAAAAACTGCTTTACTAACCTTAAAACTGATAAATATAGAATGGGTTTGTTAACAAAAACAGGCAGTTTCTGTAAATATATCATCCCCCACGCATCCATCATCTTTTGGGTTTGTGTTAGATATCACTGATAAAGTGGGTACTGTCACACACAAAAAAGGTTTCATTGTACTATTTAACCAACACTAATGTCAACATGTCGTAGCTTTTCCATTTTATACAAATCTTATGAAATATTGTTTTGAAAGGTTTTGTCTGATATCCACTTTCTTTTAGTTGTTTTCTTTTTAATGAAGCAATATACATCTTTTGAACAAATTAAATTTAAATCTAGATAAATTGACACGTGTTTCAAATTTCAGCTTTTACTTTTATTATGTTATTGTTTCTACCTAGAGGTTTGTAGACACATTCTATGTTCTTATGAATTATTGACAGGAAAGCAGAAATCCTATTTGAAATGTAGATAAGACTTTTTAATGTTTATGTTTTAAGCGGTGCTTGCACAACGTTTACTGATAAAAATCATCCAGACTCCAGTATTATAACTGCTGGAAGGCCAAAATCCACTGAAATCTCCAGTAGTTGGTAGGACTGTACAGTCATGGCAGTTGTTAGCATTCAAACAAACTAACTTGTATGCGTTACATGATGTTGAAGAAGAATTGTATATTAGTTTGGAAGAAAAAATCAATTAAAGTCATTAGGAGTCGGAAAAGTTATCTTAAAACTAATACGTCGAAAAATAGCATTAATTAAGTTGAAATATACGTGCGAAAATGTTTTATGGTTTAAACTGGCTACAAACATTCTCAGCGTTTGAAACGCTTCAACAACTATTTAAGGATTACAACTTAATTTAGATTTAAATTAAAATGAATATAAATGAAATTATTAGCATGATTAAGGTGGTTTATTATAGCCTGTTATAATGGCAATAAATGTAACATTAATTTAGCAGTTGCTTCAGCTGAATGAAAATCGAAACATTCAAATTTTAACATGTTAAAACAATCATAACCTGTTATAGTTTTTTTGTTGTTGTTGGCAGCAGAAGTAACTTGTACAGTTGATGCAGGAAGAATAGCATACAACAGTAACTGTTACAGTTATTTATCATTACAGTAGCATGTAACAGTTAGGTTAAAGTAGTTATACTAAAATTACGAAAAGAGGTGTTTTAGTTTAAACAAGCTAGTTATCATGTTATGGCACGTCAACAATAAGGTGTAGCTGTTGTGTGCAAAGAAAAGAACACAAGTTTGAAGCCAAGAAGTTGAAGAAAGAAATTGGTATCATCATTGCATATATCCGTCATTTTGAAATGAATACAATTTCCTTTCCGATGCAATTAAAAAAAATACCATCGAAAAAGTATGGACAATGTGCTCAAACATATGTCAATGTGAATTAAACTGTTTAAACTGTGACATTCTCAACTTTTTGAAACAAGTTTTAGAAATTAAGATTGAAAGTCAACGTTAAAACTAGTTAATAAAAACGGTTACGGAAACTACATGCATAATGTACGTAACTGATGTATAACTTATTACAGTTATTTGCAACCAATGCAACCTATATGCTTAAATTGCTTTTGAATGAAGAATAATACATGTCCTTATCTTTTGTTGTATATTCTGATGTCACTTATACAATAATTAACAATACCTACAAGAAAAGTTACTTTGCATGTACTTTATTGAAATGCTTGCCTCTCAGAAGATAGGGACTGGCATTTGGTTTGTGTGTAGCCTGAATGCAACATTGCGGTTTATACAAAGTTCAATGCCAGTCCTACGAAAACCCGGAAATTTCAGGGAATTTTGACCTTCCAGTATAATACAGTTATAATAGCCCGTATTAAATCACAGGGCAATAAACAGTTTATCTCTCTTAACATCTCAGTAAAAGATGGTTACTGGAGTCTGGCTGTAGTTAATTATACCCAACTGAATGTTATCAGCAAACAGTGTGCAAGTACTGCTTAAAACTTAAACAAAAAGATAAAATTTATATCTACACATCAAATCGGAATATTGCTTTCAAGCCAATAATCTATAAGAACATAGAATATCTTTATAAACGTCTGGTATTTATTAAATATGTAGAAACAATAAAAGCTGACATATAAAACACCTTAAATTAACTAGGACTTAATTTAATTTGTTCAAAAGGGGGATATTGCTTCAAATAAATTGTATAAGATGAAAAATGGAAAAGCTATGACATGTTGATATAGTTAAACTAGTACTATAAAAACCTTGTGTGTGTGTGTGTGTGTGTGTGTGTGTGTGTGTGTGTGTGTGTGACAGTACCCACTTAATAAGTAATATCTAATAAAAACCAAAAAGATGATAGATGCATGGAGAATAATATATTTAATATAATTCAATATATATTAATTGCATTTTCTAACATAACCGTTCTACATTTAACAGTTTTAGGGTTAGTAAGGCTGTTTTAGAAAAAAAAAAGAAAATGTGATGAAACTAACATTGCAATTTAAGCTACTAATGTTTTTGCTTCAAAATGATTTCTTTAAAACTGATGAGTGGTAAATATACAGTGTAATTCCATCCTTCTATATTCACCTTAAAAATGCAAGATAAATGTATTGTCCTAAAGAAGACTCAATCCATGCAATTCTAGTCATTGAAACTGGGGTTTACAATAAAATGCAACAGCGCCGTGACTTTTGTGACTACCAGGGAAAAAAATCAATAAAGTGTGAAAAGATTTGAATTCTGGATTGTTTCAAGAAGCCTATAGCTAAGTTTTCATGTGCTTTCACAATAACAACTTTAATGTCGGTAAACATTTTTATAAAAATAATAGATTTGATATCTTATTCTGCTGAGGTTCAACTCTGAAGAAATTTGCAAATAAATGCTAGTTGAAAACCTAAAGTTAGACACGGGATGTATTTTGTCGCGATGTCAATGTGTTCTATCGACAACAGCTTTTCTCCATTCTGAAAATTTATCGTCTCTCGTATATTTTAAATTGTGAAGTAGGCCAGCATCTTATTTATACTTATACGAATTGTAATTTTTGATTTTCTCAGATGCAAGACAGACAATTCTACTAGAAATTGATGGCACTTCTGTCTCTTTTCCTGATTTGAATAAATTTGCTCCAATTTTGTTGACATGTGAAAATGATATTTTTCATACTGCTTTTCCGACCTTTAAGATCTGTCTTGATGAGAATATCATCTAAATCCTCTTTCAGCTTTGTTATATCATCATCTCTTCCAATTACTGATAGAGGGTGCCTAGTTATCATTTTAGGTGGTATTTGTGGCTCAAAACCAAGAGTGCGTTCGTGTCATTTTCTTTTGTAGAGCTTCATATAATCGGCCACCAGTATCTTCTTTACTTTCAGTCACTAATGAATCTAATACTTAATTCTGCACTGAACCTGATTCATATTTAAGACGCCTCTAACTGCAGATATATCCTCAATATCTAAATCTGAAATATTATTCAGAACATCTGTGATATATCTTCCATTTGCATTTTGAGCAATCGCAATGCACAAATTTTGCAATCTTAATGTTTTCTTCCAGATCATTTGATTTTTTTTCAATACAAACATTTATGGCTGCAGGGTGGCGGCATGATGAAACACGGTCACCACATATAATTCTTGGGAACTAAACATTTTCTGGATTTTTTTAACAAATCAATTTCTAAGATTCAAGATATATGAAGATAATTGCTCTCGTATAGTGAAAAGTCCTAAAGATTGTCATCCCAAACAAAGATTTCTATAATATTATGTTTAATAAATCTGTCATTTAAAACTTTTACACTTTAATCTACTATTGTCTCCTTGTTTATAACTAATCTCTGCAGCTTTGTTGCAGTCTAAATTAATCTTTGTTTTATATATATAGCTTCCTTGCTATATATAAATATCATATATTTAGCTTCCTTGAGAAATTGAGATATTTTACTGGTGTGTTGGTTGGAGTTTTTTTTCTTTTCCAAAAAATCATGTAGTCAGAAAGGGGCTGAAGACAAACATATTTTTTTTTATTTCATGAACTGAAATAAAGTACTTCTTTGATTAAGTTATGATAAAAATCCAAACAAAATTAAATAATAAAATTTCAAAAACACTTTGAAATCCTATTTGTATACAAATAAAAACGCTTTATTTTAAATACAATGATCTCAAGTTGTTTGTAACAAAAATAATACAATATAATCAGTTACTGAAGAAGTCATTATTACTCAAAAATCAATTATCTGCACACATTCACTAGATTTTCTTATATCTTTATTTTCTAATTTTCTAAATGATTTTCTTAAACGCTGATAATGAAGATGTTGCTTCAATAAAATCTTAGGAATAACATTAATACATTGCTGGAGTGGTCAGTAGACTATAAACAAACACAAGCTGGTTCTAATTGATTTATAACTGTTAGGGGTAATTCTCACGGATATTCTTACTGATAAGACTCGGCTAAGATTGAGCCGATTTTCTACGGTTTTTCGTAAGACTGTGTGGTAGGGTTATCAAATAACTGAGGCAAATCTGTTTATGCTATTGGAGATCAAATTCCCTGGATTAGATGGAGCATGCAATTTTGGAATCTTTCTTGTTTAAGTTAACAGTGACAAGCATATACATGTAACATTGCACCTAACGAACATTTAAATTTGAAATTCTTTTTGCATGGAATCATTTATTAATTTAAATGCAACTAATTAGCAAGAAAATAATACTTATATTTGGAAAAGAATTTTATAGTTCTTATAAAATAAACTTTAAATAAAATTTCAATTAGAAACGATAGTAAGATATTTAATATTTTTGTTCGTAATATATAGAGGATATTTGTTTGTTTTTGTGGAAGATGAGAATTTATTTCATCGAGTGAACACCATATGTGATATTTTCACGAGTGGCGCAGCCACGAGTGAAAATATCAACATATGGTGTTCACGAGATGAAATAAATTCCCATCTTCCACTAAAAAACAAACAAATTTGCTTTTTATTTTATGCCAACACTTCAAAAATGTTTTTTTTATGACATTTTTAATCAGGGCCTTCAATAAATTCCCCATGGTGAGCCCCAAATCAGTTAATGCGTACTTTGGTTACTCCGCACAAAAAAGTGCAGACAATCTCCAATACATATGATAACTTTACTTCTGCTGAAATAAACTGAATACACTTTCATCAAATAATATTTATTTTTGTCAACACAGTTTATCAATATTTATTGAATTTTGCCATACATACTTTAATTATAAAAGCGGATTAATACTCAATATTCAGTTGTTCGGGCACAAACATGTATTATCAAAATGGTAATTAACTGATTCAAAACAGTGTATTATCACTTTTATCTCACTGATATTTCCCTATATTTCATTGGTAGGCATAAAATAAATTGTTGTCATTAATAATATTTATTAAAAGTAGTAGCTAAATGCAGAAAAAAAAACGTATTAAAGTACTTAAATAGTTACCAACATATTTTTCTTCTTGCAAGCTTCAGCTCAATTACCAGGTTATAGGTACCACATGTGTAAACATGTTAAGCTTTTTTCAATAAAATTATGCAATGTTGCTGTACTGTCCACTGGCGTATGATCACATTAGGATAATTATTGGGTTTATGTAACCTGTGCTATCTAAACAAAAACAACAGCACAACAATAGCAGTGTTGACATTTCTGACATTTACAATAATTTGCAGCAAAAAAAAAGTTCTATATATTGTTATTACATAAAATATTTTCTAAAATATAAACATGATAAATTCTTAAATAAAAAATTATAGAATATAAAGATTATATGTGCCCTTCCTAACTATGTGTACAAAACAAACATTTTTATGGTCAAACACCACACTTACAGTAATTACCTAATATTGAACTGACCTGTATCTCACATGCATAGTTAAGTGTTAATTAGTCTTAATCATCAAGATACTTGTACCTGATGTATATACAAAAAAAATGATGCTGGAATTTTTAGGGTATGAAAAATATAGACCGAATCAAGAATAGTTATAAAGGTATTTCTCGATTATAGATCTTGAAACATCTCTCAGCACAGGCCATATTGCCCTTATCTAATGTATTCAAATGAAAGTATGAGGAGAGATTTATTGATTCAGACATGCTGATCGGCTGACCACATAACTGTTAACATTGGATAGGTTGATTGATAACATCGGAATCTCTCATGCCAATTGCCACCAGGCTAGAATGTGCAGCATATCACAAAAAATGGAATGCAAGCAATACATTTATGTATTTCGGTGTTTTTATTAAGCATCTAGCGATGCCAGGAAGAAGTAACCAGTTAAGTTACATGGCTACAGTTACTGGTAGTCAGACACAATAACATGATTAGGAAGAAAGTTGACTTAAATAGTTATATCTTATAACACTGGACGAATATGTTTATATTCTTGGAAATTGTATAATGTTTCTCTTTACAATAAACTAATATATCGTATCGTAACTGAAAATTATTGTTTTATTGTTTAAACATATTTAAAGCATGCACACCGTTTTAGACATGTTAGATGCTGAAAGAACTGTTTGTTGGGTATTATTTGTTTTATTTTAAATAAAAATTGAACCATAAAAGGCGTTTAAGAAAATTAAGTTTTAGGATATTTAATGTAACCACTAAAGTTGGTATGCACATTGAATCGTTCACAAATTATGTCAGGTAATGCAACGGCAACAGTTGTGTACTCAGACAAAAATAACCTGTTATAGTTATTTGTTGGCCCAGAAAGTAAATTGTACGAGTTACTTGATATCTAATAAAAACCATTTATGATTAAAGTAACCTGGTTCAGTTATTTGTAGTATTTATTTTGACTCTCTTTCTCAGTTGTGTACCCGAGAATACGACTATAACCTGTTGTAGTTATTTATTGGCCGAAAAGGTAACGTGTACGGGTTATTTGATATTGAATAAAGTTAAATGAATTATTTAAAAATGAAATAACCTGGCTCAGTTATTTGTAGTATTTATGTTGATTTCCCTGTAAATTGTATACTCAGAAAAAATAACCTGTTATTATTATTTTTTGGCACAAAAAGTAACGTTCACGGGTTTCTTGATATTCAATACAGTTTAATAAACTATTTACAAATGAAGTGATCTGGTTCAGTTATCATGGTTAATTGCAGTATTTATTTTGACTAACCCTCTCAGTTGAGTACTCAGACAAGAAAAACAACCTGTAATAGTTATTTGTAGGCCCGGAATGTAACGCGAATGGATTTCTTGATATTAAGTACATTTAAAAACAAAAACAAACAAACAAACAAACCAAAAAAAAACATCATTTACAAATAAAGTAACCTGGTTTATTTATTTGTTGTTTTTATGTTGACTCTGCCTCTCAGTTGTGTACACAGATAAAAATAACCTGTTATGGTTATTTGTTAACCCAAAAAGTAACGTTAACATGTTACTTGATATTAAATCATGTTCAAAAAACTATTTACGAATAAAGTAACCTGATTCAGGTATTTGTAGTATTTTTGTTGACTCTCCCTCTCAGTTGTGTTCTCCTGTGTAACCTGTTATAGTTATTTGTTGTCCCTAAAGTAACGTGTACGGGTTACTTGATATTGAATCAAGTTCAATAAACCATTTACTCACAAAGTAACCTGGTTCAGTTATTTGTAGTATTTTTGTCGACTCCCCCTCTCAGTTTTTTCTTAAACAAAATTTCAGGTAAAATATTTTTGTTAGCCCAAAAGGTAATGTGTACGTTTTACTTGATATTATATACAGTTTGATAATCCATCTACAAAAAAGTAACCTGGTTCAGTTATTTTAGTATTTATTTTGACTTTCCCTCATATTTGTGTACGCAGTCAAAAAGTACCTGTTATAGTTATGTGTTGGTTCCAAAAGTAAAGTGAATTGGTTATTTGATATTTAATAAAGTTAATTAACCATTTACCAAATAAGTTACCTGGTTCAGTTATTTTTAATATTTAGGTTGATTCTCTCTCTCAGTTGTGTACACAGACAAAAATAACCAGCTATAGTTATATGTTGCCCCAAAAGGTGAATGTAGTAGCGCACCAGATGTCAGTGAGGTCTGATAAGCCCCGCCTACTCATTATGAACTCACACTGTTGTTTGATGAAGTTATTTTACATTCTGTATTTAGAGAGACATGATGTTATAGTGTAGAAATAAAAGTATAGAAACAACCCTTCGGGTCTATCTTAATTTAACCATCCTTTTAAGGGTCTGTGACAATACAAATATTATTCATTTAGGTAAACTCAAACATTACAGTGACGTTAACATGTTACTTGTTATTGAAACAAGTTCAATAAAACCATTTTAAATGAATTAACCTGGTCTAGTCATTTGTAGTATTTTTGTTGACTCTAGCTCCCATTCAGTTGCGTACTCAGACAAAAATAATCTGCTATAGTTATTTGTTTGGCCGAAAAAGTAACGTGTACGGGTTACTTGATATTTAATAAAGTTTAATAACCATTTACCAAATAAGTAACCTGGTTCAGTTATTTGTAGTATTTATTTTGACTATCCCTCTCAGTTGTGTACGCAGACAAAAATAACCTGTTTCAGTTATTAGTTGGCAGAAAATATAACGTGTACGGGTTACCTGAATAAAAGTTAATATACCATTTACAAATAAATTAACCTGGTTCAGTTAATACTTCTGTTTACTCTCTGACACATGCCCGAATGCACGTACGAATGCACGCACGCACACTTATTATATGTATAGTACAAACTATTTTGCTTGGAACAAGAAATAAATGCATACTGCCAAATAATTTCTTTACTCTTATTCCGCATTATGATTTGATATAGACAGTAGAGATCTAGTTTATTATCTCCATAAGTTTCCGAAAAAAAAGATCTAAATTATATATTTGACAAACATTATACATATTTCTCATTAGAAAACAAATGTGTAGATTGATAATTTCCAGAATTATATGATTTTTGTAGCATAGCTGCAGTTAGCCGGCTACTAAGAAAAAAAAGTTATTAGGTTATACGTCGAAAATGTGCAAGGAGGAAGTAACTGTTATTGTTACATGCATTAAAAGTTATCTAGGAATCATAGATCAACACCGACTATATTGTATTATCCATGATACAATTTACTGACGCAAAATGCTGCATCATGTACAACATGCACAATGCGTAAATACATAAATCTAACTTAAGATCGCAGTACCAGAGTACGAGGACATAATTTTAGATAATAGACTGCTCTCCTATGCTGACAAACATGACTAAAGCGTATTAACTTGAAATAAGATGCTATATATTTGCAATTAATTTATCTATTGTCTTACCTCTGTATCAGCTAATGTTCGTCAAACTGTTTTGTGCCCAATAATTTATTTAGGTGTTCTTACAAAAATGATTTGGAAAACAATCTATGAGAGAGCGACCTTGATTTTTAACAATTTAACGAAGCTTGTGTTAAAAAAATATGTGTTCAAAATATACAGATTGTCGTGCTATCATTGATTGTTTCAACATGTTCAATGGATGCTCCAGATATAATAATTCGTGTGGATTCAGTCGGATCATTCATGTAAACATAGAAATCAAAAGAAGTAATTTAACTGAAATATTTTTGATGGACGAACCTTTATCTTTAGAAAAAATTTACACTCTCAATCGTTTGATACGATTTCCTACAGATATTCTTGACGTTTCCGCATGAAGGCATAGGGTAGACAAACTGCGATTTTTCTCGTTTACTCGTTTACGAGTTGTCTTTCTTAGAATACAATTTACTCCATGAAACTGATGAATAACGCAATGCAGTTATATTAACAAATGTCATGACACTTTTCAAACGTCTTGCGTAAAGATTTATAGGTTATGCGTATCGAAAATTATTATTTAACTTGATGCAATACACATCAAATATCTTGGAAAAAAATATGGCATCGCTGGTAAAAATTCTGAGCATGTTTTAAAGGCGTTTAAAAACATGCAATTTACGAAAAATCTGGTTCATTTTTCATCGGAAAACGTGCTTTTAGGAGGTTTTAAGATTAATGAATACACAGAAATTATGATTTTTCGGCTAACAACGAACATAGAAAATTATAAAGCTCTTCTTTTCCCAAAATATTGCATAAGTCATCGTTTAACCGCAAAAATTTGTATCAACATATTGAACTCAAATTCGATTACTTTTTAACTTATATGAGTTATAAAAAATGTAACTGATTCAAGTTACACCCCTGACTGTTAAAATACTGTTACAATTAATCATAATAGTTATAACCCTGAAATTCAACATGCTGACTTGGAAGTACACAGCACACTGATCCAGCACACAGGAAGTACAATCTCATTAAAGACTGGACGAGTTTTGACATAACACAAATGCCTACATATTTGTTTTGATATGTACTTACTTTGGAGGCAGGAAACTCAATTTGTTTTGCTATGTGATACATCTGTTCTGTCTGCTGCATCTTTTTAGCACCATCATTACATTTCTTTACCACCTGAAATGCAAATGTAATGTTACTTTGTGGCATTTCATAACAAACAATAGATACATTGTTTTCTCTAAGTTGAATGAGAGAAAACTTCATTTTAGGAATTAAGCAGAGTAAGGGTTAAAATATTAAAGGCAAAGACATCTTAAACAAATCTCACTTACTTTACTTAGAGCTGTGAAGGCACTATTTGCTGATTTGTGTCTCTCTTTGTCTTTGACTGGGTCCATTCTGTGACAGATAGCATCCACTAGCAAAGGAAGACGTGTGATTCTCTGCATGGGCAACAACAGGAAGGAAATCATAGGTAATCCCTGGCAATCTGGATGACTTTCTAACCTTTTCAAGGCTTCCAGAAACTCTGGCTTTTTCCTGACAGAAAAATTTTAAATGTTATAATTCTTTTTATGTTCAGAACATCAATAATGTTCAATATGCCTTCCATTCTGCAAGAATTTTAAAAGGACCAGTACTTTCTAGGACCACTAAATGTCACCTTGTTTAGAGGTGTTGCACTTGACTTTATTTAGAGGAAATACATGTTTTTCACGTATAAGTGCGCTTATAGCTGTAATAGTAATTACTGAGAATAGCAGCATTTAACTAGACACACATGTCATATTCAATTACACACTCCGAGTAGATGAGTTTGATTAGACACAATTTTTTTTTTTTAATCAGTGAGACCTTGACCTGAAGAGTCTGGAAAGTGCAACAGACTATGACCTTGACCTGAAGAGTCTGGAAAGTGCAACAGACTATGAATTTTAAAGCCAAGTAATTTTGTAAGTTCAGGCACAATAGTGTACAATGGTGCTAGAAGAAACCTGACAATAACATAATCATCTTTAAGTATCCTTCGTTCTATGCAGCTTATAACTTTAGTTCCAATCCATTGCATTCCAATTTAGCGGCTTAATAAACCCCTGAATTAATCAACTACACCCATAGCTTACAATGCCAGCAAGGATAACACTTACCTCAGATCAGTAACAGCTCTGTCCTGGAATGCTTGGTTACTACAGTAATGAACATAACAGTCAAAGTTCTTTGAGGCATGTTCAGTAATAATATCACAGACATCAGATAAAAGAACAGACTTCTTCCAGCGAGATTCCAATGCAGATAAAAACCTGAAAAGATGATAATATTATACTGCCCTATAAGATCATATATATATATTTTTTTTCAACCTCCAAAGCTACTACTATATCTGTGTCAGTTAAAGTTTCCTTCATTTAGAGAATTCATATCCACCTGAAGAGAACAATATGTAACTGTTTGGCATATGAATATATCCGTTCCTGGTTTTGTATAAAGAATTCTCTAACAATGCCACCATAAAATCTTAAATACATGATAACTGGCAAAAGATACAAAGCAGAGGGTAAAAACTACAGCTTGAGAACTATTAATTGAAAAAAATTCAAAAGATGAAAGAAGAAAACGTGAGAGAGTAAGTCTGTTTGAGCTGTAATTCTACCTTGCCTCTGTTTTAGTGATCACTCCTTTTCCTGTGCAGAACATACACATACACTTTGAAACAAAACTACATTGTCTTTCAAAACTTAAGTAACAAAGTTCTTTCAGTGATCCTTAACAACATGATCTGGCTAAAAGATCTGATTTCATTTTAGAAAAATCATTAATGTAAATCTGTTGTATGAGGAACATTCCTGATAACAAATTATCTCCCTTACTCAGATAACATCAAAGGTAGACCAAATAGCACATTGGTCCTTTCAGTTGGAATCCTCTGACTTTATCCTTGTTTCTAATTGTGATGGTCTTGACTTTTAGTTTTGAAAATTGTCACTTATATATTAAATAAAAACTTACGATTATCAAAAAACAAAGATAATGGTGTTAACAAAACATGTTGCTAAACTTTACGAGTAATCTGACTACCACTGCTGCAAATAATTAGGCTTAATTATCACCATACCAAAAGAGAAAATAGTGATAAAGGCAGAGGAATCCAAATGGTAGGACCAATGTAATATCAGAGAGTATTCAGGGTAGATAATCCACTAAAGTCCCCCATTACCTTTCACTAACATCACGTATAGCACCAATATTTGAAAAGATCACATGACGTTCTTGTCGGGTAATCACACACTTGTTGGACATATCTGAACCAAACTCTTCTGACAACAGGAACACATCCATAAGAACATTTAAACTCTTCAGGTATGTTGCTTCTGATGTTATGATCTCAAACATTGACTGTAACCAACAAGTACATATTTACTTAAACATGCAAAAAAATCTTATAACTTTATAAATAATAAAAGAATGTTACATTACTTAAAAGTATTTCATGTTTTTGTATCTTCCCTTCATTTCCACTACTTGTCCCATACTATTTCACCAGTCATGAAGACTTTTTTCCCTTTTGACTAATACAGTTCACACACAAACCTTTTGAAAGCATTCTCATCATTTCCGTAAGATGAGTAACACTAATTTTTTTTAGGAAAAGCTCATTTTATGCTCAAAACAAAACTGTGCAACCAATATACATTTTTACATGACAAAAATTATTTCTGGTGAAATTTTTTTCTAGGTAAGTGATAAAATGTAAAATGTGCATGTAGAAATATCTTTTGACATTTTGATCTATTTTCTTAAGAAAAAAAATCAACAAACCTCTTGTAATTTCCTTTCATGTGGAGTAATTGTATCAAGCACACCACTAGTTTTCACCTACAAAATGGAAAAGATATATGTAGGAAAAATGAAGTGTCATGAACTCATTCACTTGGCTGCTTGTCAATCTTATATAATTCATTATCTATCTATTATTCATCTAGTTTACCTATCCAATCATTTGGCTTAATTTTTACCATGTGACCACACAATGTATTTATAGTCAAGTGCATACAAAAATTCTGTTTTCTTAAGTAACCTTGGCAATCAACAGTAAGAAAGATTTCATTTGGATCTGCAAATATACTATTTCAAACAATAGTGACTTTGAGAATCATACTTAAATATAGGTTATTCATTTCATATTGGGCTGACATTTGGAACCTCTGAACATAATGAAAAGACATTTGATAACTTTTAGGTGCAATCTTCCAATAAATTATGGTTTCACGCAATTATTTGAACCAGTACAGGTTTCAGTCAAAGAAATAATGACTGAACAATACTTCCGGAGTTTTATTTGGTGGAAAATTTCATTGACCTATATCCTTCCCTAAATAACATTGAATCAGCTGATGTGTGTAACTTTGTTGTTGGAGTGAAAGGCCAGTAATCTCAGTAAACTAGATGCTAAATTTTCCTGCTTGAAGTCATCATTTACAAAATATTTCACAAACCTCTTCCATTTCTGACCACAGAGATCTCAAAACTGTGCCTTTCTTGCCAAACATTTCAAGAGTGGAGATCTTGTTGGTTTTTGCAGTATCCTCCTCTGGTTTCCGTTCCAAATCAAGGCTGCCTCGTCCTGAGCTGTAAGCAGACAGATCTTCATATACGCTCTCCTTATCACCTTCATCCTCACAATAACCTTCCTCGTCTGAAATATAAGGAGATGTATCTCTGTTACTGCCAGTAATCGACAATACCCTGCTTTTCCTCAACTTACAGATCTGTTTTTGAAAATTATATACTGGAAGTATGCTTAAACCTTACTCTTTAAACAGACAACTTCTTAAAATTTAGAGAAAAATGTTGAGTATTGAACACCATTATAGTAACAAGGCACACGTAAATCAATACAAGTGTCCTTAAAATCCTAGATGATAATATGATCAAATCTGTGACAAAAAGGTTGAGACAATACCTGACTCATCAAAACTGGAGTAGATGGCCTTTCTCTTGCTTGCTCGTGTGATTTTAGCCTTGTTGTAGACCTGGTACAGTGACTCTGACTCTAGCTGGGACTTATACCTTCGTCCTGCTGTTCCATACACCTGGTCGTCACTCTGTAAATGTACATAACAGAACTTTATACATGACAGCTTAAATGGTTGGTTAGGAGGACATTGTGTTATTACGTGTTATAACAAAGCTTTGAGCTTGTATCTTTGATTTGTTTAGATTTTTCTTTCTATAACAACAGCTACCTACCATTGTCAATAAATATTTTAACAGATCTGTGATTTCATTTTTTTTTTCATATGCTTATCTTTGATTTTCAAATAGTAGACTCATCCGTATTATTTCAGATCAGCTTTGATTGACTTAAACAATATAATATCTATCTGACAAGACAATCCAGGAAGCCAGATCTTGTCTTGCTATTCAGCTCAAAGAGAACTTATATAGCATCAAGATGGGAGAGAACTAATTTTTCACTACATTCAAAATTTTGTTTGCAACACAGCCCAAGGACAGTTTGATTTTTTAGACAAATCATGTCTTGATTCACACAACAACCCCAAGACAAACAGTTTTGCAACTTAGCTAGAATATATTTTGTTTTACTAACTAGCCAGAAAAGAAAGATGATGTTTTTTAACATAGAAAGAACTTGCTTGCCATCTTAGCCAGATGATATAATTACTGCTTTAGAGCTCAGCTTAAAGACAAAATGTGTTGAAACTAAGCTTGACTGTACTTTGTTTTGCATAAGAGAGCTTGTTCTAAAACTAAGCTAGAATGAACTTTGTTTTGCATAAGAGAGCTTGTTCTAAAACTAAGCTAGAATGAACTTTGTTTTGCATAAGAGAGCTTGTTCTAAAACTAAGCTTGACTGTACTTTGTTTTGCATAAGAGAGCTTGTTCTAAAACTAAGCTAGAATGAACTTTGTTTTGCATAAGAGAGCTTGTTCTAAAACTAAGCTAGAATGAACTTTGTTTTGCATAAGAGAGCTTGTTCTAAAACTAAGCTAGAATGAACTTTGTTTTGCATAAGAAAGCTTGTTCTAAATCTAAGCTAAAATGGACTATGTTTTGCATAAGAGAGCTTGTTCTAAAACTAAGCTAGAAGATATCTTGATTAGCTTGTACGCCAGAAAGAATTTGCTGCTTTTTTATAGGATATAAATGAGATAAGATCATGCCCGGCACTTTAGCAAGAATACAAATCTTTTGAAACTAACTAGAACACACTCCTTTTAACTAAGCCAGAATATTCCTCATTTTGCATCTCTGCCATAAAGACAGATTAATAACTGAACTAAACATATTTTGCACTTCAGCTATAACTGATCTTGTCCCTTAGCTAGAATGTCTCTTGTTTTGCACTCTTTGTAGAGCAGAATGTAACTTATCTGGAAGAAATTGCACCTTAGGTAGAGTGTACCTTGTTGTGCGCCTAAGGTAGAATGTATTTTGCTTGGCACCCTAGGTAGAATGTACCTTGTTTTGAACTTTAGGTAGAATTACCTTGTTTGACACCCTAAGTAGAATGTACCTTGTTTTACACTTAAGGTAGAATTATCTTGTTTGACACCCTAGGTAGAATGTACATCATTTTGCACTTTAGGTAGAATTATCTTGTTTGACACCCTAGGTAGAATGTACCTTGTTTTGCACTTTAGGAAGAATTATCTTGTTTGACACCCTAGGTAGAATATACCTTGTTTTGCACTTTAGGAAGAATTGTCTTGTTTGACACCCTAGGTAGAATGTACTTTGTTTTGCACTTTAGGTAGAATTGTCTTGTTTGACACCCTAGGTAGAATGTACCTTGTTTTGCACTTTAGGAAGAATTATCTTGTTTGACACCCTAGGTAGAATGTACCTTGTTTTGCACTTTAGGAAGAATTATCTTGTTTGACACCCTAGGTAGAATGTACCTTGTTTTGCACTTTAGGAAGAATTATCTTGTTTGACACCCTAGGTAGAATGTACCTTGTTTTGCACTTTAGGAAGAATTATCTTGTTTGACACCCTAGGTAGAATGTTCCTTGTTTTGCACTTTAGGAAGAATTATCTTGTTTGACACCCTAGGTAGAATGTACCTTGTTTTGCACTTTAGGAAGAATTATCTTGTTTGACACCCTAGGTAGAATGTACCTTGTTTTGCACTTTAGGAAGAATTATCTTGTTTGACACCCTAGGTAGAATGTTCCTTGTTTTGCACTTTAGGAAGAATTATCTTGTTTGACACCCTAGGTAGAATGTTCCTTGTTTTGCACTTTAGGAAGAATTATCTTGTTTGACACCCTAGGTAGAATGTACATCGTTTTGCACTTTAGGTAGAATTATCTTGTTTGACACCCTAGGTAGAATGTACCTTGTTTTACACTTTAGGAAGAATTATCTTGTTTGACACCCTAGGTAGAATGTACATCGTTTTGCACTTTAGGTAGAATTATCTTGTTTGACACCCTAGGTAGCATGTATCTTGTTTTGCACTTTAGGAAGAATTATCTTGTTTGACACCCTAGGTAGAATGTATCTTGTTTTGCACTTTAGGTAGAATGCATCTTGTTTGACACCCTTGGTAGAATGTATCTTGTTTTGCACTTTATGTAGAATGTATCTTGTTTGGCACCCTAGGTAGAATGAATGTTGTTTTGCACCTATGGTATAATGTATCTTGTTAGGAACCCTAAGCAGAATGTATTCTGTTATGCACCTTAGCAAGAAGGTAACTGGTAACTACTTCCCTAGATGATAACTGTTTCCGTACCTATTTTCTACAAAAAGTAGCAGCTATTATATATATCTTTACACCAAGATTTTTCACCCCAAAAAAACTGCATGCTATTTAGAAAATAAGAGAAGTTGAAAACATTGCTTAAAATTATTATTCATCAACAGCACTACACCCTGGTGAATCCAAGACATTATACAATTAAATAGTATGTTTAATTGTATTTATAAAAGTCCTCAGGAAGTGCATTTTACAAAACATCAACCAAGGGACGGAAAAAACCATAACCACTTAAGAACAACAGCTCATAAGAACACACATTTTTATATTCCAGATTTTTTTTTACTTTTTATTAGTAAAATATGTCAAACCAATATCACCAGTTTGTCAATCAAGACACCCCTCAGAACCAAAAAGTACAAGCAAACTTTAAACAAGAATAGTAAATATTAGTACACAGTTAAAGATGACAGGAATGATTAAAACAGAAGTGAATGCGGGGAAGTTTACTTTTAGGAATCTCTTTTTCACTTCACTCAGTAAGCAAGGTGCAATGTTCTTCAAGCAGCAAACATTTTGTATTATCTTTTTTGTACATGCAATAAGTCTGAGGAAAGACAATAGCATTTACAAACACACACTGAAAGCCGAAAAAGTCATTAGAATCTCACTTCATCGCAGGTTGGTGGTACACAATACATCCCCTGCTCTTTCAGATTTTCCTGTAACTCGGACTGACGTACAAAATGACCTGAAGACTACCAGTTATTGAAAAATAGTTATTCTGTGGTTTACCTGAACATTTTTAAGAACTGTCAAAAAATTCTTTCTTAACTCAACCCTAACTATTTACAAATAAATTATCAATTTCAGACTTTCGAGAAGTTAAATGAATGGCTGTTGAAAGAATATTACTATATTATTCATTATAATGAAGGTTAGCCTCTAGAACAAATGGGAGAGCCACCAGGCCCCACTATTGCAATATACATAATTATGTAATATATCGAAGGATCTATTTAAAATTAACCAAGCTATCTAGTCACTAGAATATCCTTATGATTCCATTCTGATAAAAATAAGGAAAACATACTGTAAAATCATGCACAGTTAACATGATCATGCAAGAGAAATACATTTAAGTCTGAAAAATTCTTAAAGGAATGATATTGCCAAAATTAAGAAATCTGTTACGTGCTGGTGCAAAATTCATGAATGACTTACCAGATCTATATATAACCCGTCCTCATCATAGTGATTACAGAATCTGAGGACGTCGTCAAACGGTTCCTTCATTGTTCTGACTTCAGGAACAGTTGCTAGATCATGTGATTTTATGTATGCCGATGACACTGGTCTCTTTTCCAGCTCTTTCCTGAAAACATCACAAAGTTTTCTTAAACCTTTTTTTTTGTTTCTGGAAATTCACTGAACTCTCCTGTTGAAATTTACATTAAAATTTATCACAGTAAGTGGCAACAAACAATCACATTTCTTGTTCAGTGTTTGTGACCTATATATCATAAACTAACCAGCTGAATCCTAATGCTTATAGAAAAACAAACATTTTGTATTAAAACATCTGCTTCGGCAGCATTCTGACCTATTCTTTATCTGACGAAATATGGAAGGCATGTAAGTCATGATAATGCAAAGTTTCATGATGAAAATCCTGAGCAGAAGTAATAAAAGCACTATAAGAGAAAAAGAGATCAAATGACAGCAAAACAATATCTACAGTACAGACTTACTGCTTTATAAGATAAGCCAACATTTCTAAATTAAAACTTAACAAACTGTCAGAATAATATTTCTTTAGAATTTAGTATGCCTATAACATTAACTGACTTTAAAGCTGGTATCTAAAGCATGTCATAGAGTCAGATGAAGCATGTACTAAAAGTCAAATATCTCTACAGCAATGGCTAACTGAGTATTGCAGTGAATCAATTTTACACGGGTGCCAAAACGCTGTCTCTTTCATATGAAAGATGAGTCTAAGTGTATACTTGTATTTATTTTCAGCACTTCATCTATGAGGGTCATAAACTGTGAACAATCTATATTACAAACATCTAAAATCTATGTTAAAGCAAATTATGATTCTGTGACGTTAAGACAAACTGTGTAAGAGAACTTAAAAAGTATTAGAATTCACACACATGGGTGGTCTTTTTCTTTCATTTTTTTTTGGGGGGGGGGGGGGGGGGGGGTCTAAAACTTCATTAAAATTATACATTTCTAATGTTTATTTCTAATGTCAGCATTCCTTTGATGACTTATTATTACGGTAATGCAATTATAAATCTTCCAGAGACTTGAAGCATGCTTCATTTAATGTCAGAAATGAGAAGGACTAGAAACAGAGAAAGATAAGCAAGATTATAAAACCTAGAAAAGGAGAAAAAAAAAATGTTTACAAGTTACTGTAATAAGTAAGGTACTTGTCAAACCTTTGTTGTCTAAATTTTCTTTTCTAAATTAAGTTTTATTACTTATTCCATGCAGCAGAACCCAAATCCATTCACAATCATTTATGAAATAAAATACATGTCTTTAATAAGCAGCTTTGTACCAGGAATAAAGTAAGCAGCGCTTTTATGAATGTGTAAATTGTTTTCTCCGAAGCCTGTATATATATATATCTAGAAACAGCACTGGTTATATAGAATGTATATTATAACATATTATGTAAAACTCAAACAAAGAGACATTGTTGTTTATATCTCAAGAAGAAGAGAAACTTAAGAACAGTGGTTAGCATTATCCCTATAACTGATTATATCTCAAGGTCACGCAGCACACACAATTTCTATAAAGTTAACAGTTCAATGCAAAACAGTTTTACCTCTTTTCATTTATAATTTATGATGTTTTGCACTGAAACTTACTAAGCTATGAAATAGGGAGAACTGTTCATCTGTATGTTTGACTTTCTAACCATCATAAATTTAAAAGGAAAGTTTTATTCCAGTAGATTGTGTCACAACAGATGTTTTGAAGGTTCCTTCAGCTTTAAACTTTACCTAACAAGTACAATGTACTTCAAAACAGACTTCCTACCATTTCTACTGTGAAGCATTTTGTTTGGTTACATTTTAAGTTACTCCTTATAACTGTTACAATTTTATCAACGATTGACATTTGTCTATTAAAAATCACAAAAAGAGAGAAACAAATGAAATGTAACAAGTTATGACAGTTTCTCTTTGACTATTTATAACTGAAGGTTAAAAGAGAATAAAAGTCCAGTTTCCCTATTTCAAGGCCATAGTTTCCCAGAGAAGCAGTGGTTATTGTTTGTAAGAAGCCAGTATATACCTCCCTGCTTCACCCGTCCTGAAAATGTCACCATGTAGCATGTTATTAAACTCTTAGCCCAATTTTACACACATAAAACAAACCATTTACTTGTAAAACATGTAAACCAGTGATAAAACAGCAACCCTCGACAATAAAGCCTTTGCAACAGTAAAAAGAAGGCTGTAACCTTAACCTAGATAGAACTAAGAAGTAATATATTATTAATGTAACCATAATTTTCAATTTTAATTTCTAATTTTAATTTTTCTAGAAGAAAAATTAAGCAAAGATTGATTTTATGTCACAAACATTGATTGATATGTTAGCCTTTATCACCAACACTAAAACTACAACTTACACCAATTATAGTATACCGCCCTTAAAAATACTGCCCAAATCCCAAAATAACATATGAACCAGTTTTGTACCTGCATACCAAAAAATGCACACAAAAAAAAGGAATCCACTTAATGGCAATACTTTTTCTTTCTTACACAATTTAAATGTATTGACAAGACACAAAATGGGCACTGCCCACATACATAGAAAATGTACGAGAGTTATCAAAATGGGCAGCATTTAAATTATAAAGGATTTTAGCTCCTTTACACCTGTGTTTATTCAACTCTTTTCACACAGTATTTCTGTTTCAAGAACAGCTAGGTACATTTACTCATGCTTTAAATGGACTGAACATTTTGGATGGATTTTCATGTACATTCAAGTGTCATTGTGAGGCGTTCAGCCCTGAGGAAATTTAACTTTCAAACAAAATATACTTCTTCTAAACTAAGTTATTTAGCATATATGAGGACAAGAGCAGGCAAGGGGGAGAAGAATTCTACTTGACTAAGTTTCGGAGACAAAAATAGCACTATTTGCTTGCTAGCAAAGGAAAGATATGACATAGCATTTCACTTCCTCGACTTTTTTTTCCCCTAGTACTAACTAAAATTTGGTAACAAGGTACTTGTATTTGGGATGTGGTAACAGCCTGTTTGAAAACCTCAAGTCAAGTGGAGGAAATTTATCTTAGAAAAACAGGTACAAGGTTTACCTGATCTCATCAGCAAGAGAGTAGTTGGTGTCTGGTAGCGGATCATTAATATAACTGTCTTCTGAAATACACAACAAATTATCGCATTCACATTTCTTCAACTTTATTGTTTTAAATTAGCTGAGATTGGCAGAATTTGAAACTAAGTTAACTTAAGTATGACATCTTCTTTCTCTTTCCCTGATAATGTTTAACACCATTAGGCAACACTTTTGTTCTCATGATTTCATGGAAAAAACATACAATAAAAAATGTTTCTGACATAAAACTGGACTGATACTAGCTTACCATAAGCACATAATACACAGTCAATAAGTTTACAGTGGTCTCACCGTCTGCCAGAAATATTCTATAAAAAACTGTTGTTACTTTTCCTTCTTTCTTCATTTCTAAAATCAGCTTTAAAATACCAAAAATATGCCAAAGAATGACATTTCTTAAAATGACACTAACTATCTTACAGTTTTGTCACTTAGTACTTACGACTGGCACCAGGAGATTTTGGGCGTCTGGGTGGGGAAGGTTTCAGATACTCTCCTACATCTACATAACTGTCAGCTGAAACAAAACAAAGACTTGTCAGTAGTGGCAAGGGCATGGAGAACACCGACACTGAATTCTTCTGAAATTATATCAACAAAAGAGAGATTTCCTAGATATGGCCACAGAAAATACATTGTATCACTGTTGTACAGACCAAAATATGGGCAACAAGAATCTGATCACAGTACCAACATTTTATACCTGTTAACAAATTTCTTTCCTAACAATTAGCACTCCACTATTTTTAAATGACAGTATTTTTCCCCCAGTTTCCCCCGTTTTCACTGTACAAATAAGTAGTTTTGAAAATTTATTAAACATGACTGTATTCTCTTTAAAGACTTAAAATACTATGCCTTTGAGGTTTAAATAAAATAGAGTTCATATATCAAATCAGTCATGACAATAATATTTCTAACCTGTTTCTACATGTTAACTATCTATGTGATACTAGCATTCATCAAAATGTTTTAAACACAAGGTTATAAATTATTAAATACTGTAGTGATACAAGTGTGCTCTATGTGTCAACTTCAGCAGTTATCAGTTCATTTTGCCAGGTTATATAAACATACTTGTCAATATTATAAAATTCACTGAAAGTCTAATTTATAAATATTCTGTTCACAAAAAGTAGGGGATATTATGTCATTTTGTTATGATATGGGAAACCTACTCTTTATAGGCAATCATCATGAATATTTTTACAATGGTCATTGATCATGTGTAGATGGTGTGGTCATTAATGTACAGAAATCTCGTTCAACGTTCTGCTGAACGTGAAACTTTAAGACATGAGGGGTAGCATACAGATTTTAACATTGACCGAAATCATGGTAATTGTGACTTTAGTTTGGCAACACTTTCAGAATATTGTGTTGTGTAGATGTGGAACATAATCAAATTTGCAACTGGAATTATGAGACCTCTAACGGAATGTCAACGTTGGCGGGCCATTGGTATGCTCCAGACCGGAAGTACACAGACCCAGGCTGCAGCTGACATGAATGTTTCACAGTCTGTTGTCTGTCGATTGATGTCACACTATCAAACAACTGCTGACGTGATTGATATGCACAGAAGTGACGTCCAACATGTACTGACATCTGAGATGACCGCTCTGTTGTTAAGCAAGGACTCCGTAACAGAGCACTGACAGCCACAGACCATTAACAACACCTTTGACATCTTAGAGGGGTGAATGTCTTAAGACAGACAATCAGAAATCACATTCACTCAGATGGTATTAACACTAGGCACCCTAAAGTGGTCTTGCCGTTGTCAGCATGACATTGTCATGAATGTTTGGCTTGGAATAGAAAGCAGCATCGGTAGAATATTAACCAGTGGTCACATGTAATGTTCAGTGATGAATCCAGATTCAACTTAGACTTTCATGATGATTGAAGAAGAGTTTGGCAGTGGTGGTCTAACATGTTACTGAGGACATGTGTAAAGACTTTGAATGCTGTTTAAAGTACCTAAACAATCATGTCATGAAGAAGTTAAATTTTCGATTAAAATGTGAGAATGAATTTGTTTGATTGATGAAATAAACATCAAAAGGTAACTTTTTTTTAATTACTCGCAATAACAATATTACCTATAATATCCTCTACTTTTTGTGATCAGTATAATTACAAGTTGGAATGTGTAAACTTTTTATCAACTACATGATTTGTCAGTGATAGTTTAATCACAAAATCATCTCTAAATAAACAGTAGGCAAATAAATATTACTCTAGAATCTTAATAAGGTATCTGACCTGTAAGGCAGCAATCTTTTTATGATAACCAAAGTAAACAGACAGCGGTTATATAAACTGCAATTGTTATCATACTTAAAGAAGTCATTTTTAGATAAAACACAGTACATACAATGATTCTATTTCAATTCAACATTGACTTTAATTTTTCTTGTGTTACAGACTTGCTGTTCTTGATTCAACTGACCTTCAAGTTACAGGTATTATGATCCCTACTTTTGCCAAAAGAGTATACACTTTCTCTGAAAATAGCCATTTCAGTACTGGGCCATAAAATATGTCAATGTTGACAGAGCTACTAAAAGGCTGGCCTTTAACTTTTTCTTGTTAATTTCATTTATTGTAACTCCTTCATTCGTCAATGGAAGCACTTCCCATATGACCGACACCTCCTACAAAGTTTAGTTTTTAGGTTGCCGGGGAATAGTGCAAGAAAAAGGGTCCCAATTCAGAGACACTCCTGGTTCTTTTACATGCTCAGGGAAAAGCACTGACACATGGGATCTCTTTTAACATCTCAAAGACAAAGCCTAAGTAAGGCTCTGCATAAACATGTTACAGAGAAAAAGACAATACAACATACAACTAGTTGTGGAGAGAAGTGGTTTTTTGCCTCCAGATACTGGACGCTGTGGTAATGGTGGAACATCTCCTGGGGAAGGTGTGGACTGCGGGCTTGGGGACTGGTCTATGTACAGTATATCTGGAGATGTGGGTGCATTGTTCATCTTCTGTCCATGTAGGTAACTGTCCCTGCCTGGGGGCCAACTACACTTTCTGCAATAATAAGAAAACACATAGGTATCATTAGCTACAACAATTAGTTATATTAGTACATTAATTACTTCATAAAATTAATACAAATGTATGTATGTCATGTATTAATGAATGAATAATAAGTTGTTCTAGTTAATTTGTAATGACAGTTATTTTGAAAATTATCATAAGTTGGAAAATCTAACAACATAAAAGAATCTTTCAGATCTATACTTTTTTGTTCAATATTCCCCAATGTTGTAGAGTTCTCTTACTTCGCAATTTATTCATCAAAAGTTATCCCCTATAAACATATTTGATGATAATTATGATGAGTGGGTAATGCCCTAAGGCTATTACAAATGAATCATCAAATCATAATTATTACCAATGACTTTTTTATCAGGTGAGTATAAAAATGTCAAACAGTGACAACTGTCATTGCTAAGTTTGGAACTATAGGTTTTGGTAGAAGAATTCCTGTTATATCAGCACTTTGTGACAGGTCAAACAAATTAAATACTACAATTTATAAACATGTTACTCTGAAGCTGAAAAACAAAATTTAGAATCTGTCCTTTTCAGACTGTAATGAATTAAATTATTTTACTTTTAACTGAAATAAGTCTAATCTTTAAAGAATCTTTCACTTTTCCATCTAATGGAAACATACATGTACTGTACCTATCAGTTTTCTAGTTAGGCCTATTTTGACTCAGACCTGATGGGAATTCTTTCTGAATATTTATTCTACTGCACTTAACCTTATTACCTGCAGATTTTAGCTTGAAAATATTCTTATTTAAGTTAAATCGCAAGTCAAAGTTACATTTCAGAAACATCTTTTATGCTACTATACAGCTTGCAAACAGAAGAAACCATGACCCTCATTTAATTAAAATAATAAGCAATCAGTTAACCCCTTGCACCATGGTGTTTCAGTGACAAAAGATAAGTCTGTAACTAGGTTATGCTTGAAGCGATCTTCACAAAAATTAAACTTTTGTAAGCTTGAACTTTTTTTTTTTTTTGCTGTATGCATTGGCAAACTGTGTGCAGGTCAGTAGCTTTAACACACTATCACTGCCATTTAATTTTTTTTAAAAGAAACGGAACAATGTTATATATTACATACCCTATTGCACCTCCTGGTTTCACCGGTACCACAACATTAAGGTCAAGGTTATTAGAAATACGATTACGTGGAGGCAGTGGCGGATCTGATTTACTTTCTAAACTTGAGCTACTCATTCTTTTATTCAAATTTTCTGTTTCATTAGCACCCTGACGACTAGGCAACTCCAAGGAACTGTTTGACTGTGTAATCTCCCCTCCACTTGCAGCTCTAAGTAATCCACTATGTCGGGGAGGGAGTGGCGGAGGAGTACCCTGGTTTGATCTTAACTGATCTGGATCAATGTCAGTGTCCGTGCCTTCACTATCACACACTGGGTTGTCTTCAGCACTCAACATTTCAAGATTTGTACCAGAACTGGATTTTGTCTTTTTCAAATTTTTTCTAAATTTATCACCTAATGTACTCATTATTCCAGATGATTGGCCTGCAGATGCTACTTCTGCACCACTGGATTTACCAAGTGTTCCACCTTTATTATAGAATTTCTTCAATTTGCCCTTTAACCCTTTTGATTTATCTGCTTTATTTTTCTTGTTGTTGTTGTTGTTTTGTGGCCTTGCAGGCGGAAGTTCGGGCGGCTCTGATGGGGAATCCTGGTCGATACTATCCGATTCACTTATTTGTAGTTCATCACTATTATGATCGACGTGTTCGTAAATACCACTGCTGTTACTGCTGTCAGAATCGCTATCAATATCGCCTTCAGTACCTGCCTGTAAATGACAAATATTTACACTGTAAAAAAAAAATATATGCATGAAAAAGTTGCAATAACCTTACACATAGACAAGAAACTCAAATCCAACATTAAAATCCTATAATCTATTAACAAGAAATTGGTAGAACCGATGGATGCTCCCCGAATAAATGCCAATTCCAAAAGGGCTATTGTTTAATATGTATTTTTTTAAAGTATGAAAAATAACAAAGGGCAATAACTCCTAAATTATGCAAAATAGAGTTACGGTTCTTGCACGCTGCACTTCTCCTCATAGAGATCAATCTACCAATAGAGTTTCATGTTAATATCTCTTATACTTTGTGAGATATGCCCCGGACAAAAAATAAGTATGAGAAATTTCAAAAGGCAATAACTTAAAAATTGATAAAGCAAGAGTTATGGTTCTTGTACACTGCACTGCTCATCAATGAGATCTATCTACTTATTAAGTTTCAAGTTGATAACTCTTACACTTTGTGAGATATGCCTGATAAAAAATAAGTATGAGAAATTTCAAAGGGCAATAACTCAAAAAATAAAGCAAGAGTTATGGTTCTTGTGCACTGCACTGCTCCTTAATGAGATCTAACTACCTATGAAGTTTCGTCTTGATATCTCTCATAGTTTTTGTATTATGCTTCGGACAAAATTATGACGGATGAATGGACAAACGAATGGACGAATGGGACGGATGGACAAAGCGGCAACTATATGCTCGCCCTTTGGCGAGCAAAAAAAATGGTCATATTCTCAAATTCAAAACAGGCCTTACAGTTTTTCAAGAATGAAGAATTATATAAATGATACTCAAATGCATTATAACTGATTCCGACTAAACTGATTAAAAAATCATGATATAAAATCAGCTTTGGTATTTTAGATGGATGTTAAAATGCTAATTTAAAATTTGTTAACATTTGTCATCAGCGACTGTTTTCAATGACAGGTCTGTAGACTTCCGTGCTGCCGAAAATAAACTGAGATCATCAAATCACCTACTCACCCTTTAATTAATACATTAATGTTAGCGATACAGTGGCAGTGATCAAACTCTTCTAAAGTAAACATATTTACTGAGGTTTGAAATCTAAACAATTTTTAAAGAGTGAGGGAGATATCTGAAGTTGTGCAAGTTATCAGGACTTAAAATGTTAAGTCAATAAAGGTCACAATCAGACAATCCATTGTATGTACACAATAAGATCGTTCCTAACAGCAATATTTGGTCTGTAAGTCAACTGAATTTTTAGTAATGGTCAGTGTATAAGGCTACATGAAAATTAATATTTCTAAAGAGACGTGAAGAAAATTAATAATTCTTCACTTTAACCTACGAAGTTTTTACTCACGAAAAGAAATAATAAATGGGCTGATAGTATGTTATATGAATTTGTAAACAGGTGTTTCTGGACAAGAATCAGGTTACTTCAGGATATGAATGTTATAAAGGTATACAACCAAGTCTCTACCTGCTTGCATTATGAGATGGGTTTTTTTCTGGTAAAGTTGGTGTTAAAATAAGATGAACCAATGGCAAAGGGTCTTTAACTGTAAAGTGTAAGTAATGGAGTGGCTACCTTTAAGGAAAGATAATCGAGTATTTACCTGTATCTCTTCTGGTTTTATCTGATCTTCGCTCTTTCTCCTGAAAGAAAAGTAAGTAGCTATCATTAGCACTTCTTGCAAAAAGTTTTTTGCTTGTAGCTACAGGATTCAGGGAATTAGTCATTTTTCATTTTTTCATATTTTTACATTCAATAATGATCTCTCTGTATCAAGGCTTGCATGACTAACCCCTTAATCGGGGAAAATGTTTCAAGTTACAACAAATATTGTCTCGTCAACCCTCACCTTGTACTTGCAATAAGAAAGAACTTATCCTGCTGTAGGAAATATTATATGCCCAGTAATCGTTAACTTTTTAATCATAACAGCTACAAAGAACTAAAATTATTGGGTTTATTTTAATTTTTTCTTTACTGTATTTTACAATCTAAACAGCTGAATCATGTAACCTTATCCTCACAGGGTACAAATGAAATTTTAGCAGTGGAGACAACATGATTCATAAAATGATAAAGTGTCCAATGTGTTTTCCATTCATGTTAATAAGTGTAATTAAATGACACCTGGCCTTAAGACAGGCTATCACCACACTTCTATGTCTGTGTCCATCATTTTATGTCATATTAAATTACAGGTTGTATCTAATCAAGGTATCTCCCCAGTATAAATGTGTACATGTACAGGTTACACTGTGCTGTAGCCATATTATATTGCAGTATGTTTTCTCTCTTCAGTACATTTTTAAAACTTCGGGACTATTTAATTTCCATAACTGTGTTAAAAAGTTCAGACATTTTTTTTTAAATACTGCATTTGGAGACTGCCTGGTTGTGATAACTTTGAGACCTATATCTAATTCTGGTGTGTTTTAGACCTATATCTAATTCTGGTGTGTTTTAGACCTATATCTAATTCTGGTGTGTTTTCTTATTCATTAATACTGTAGCATATTGCTTTGTTTTTTTACCAATGGGCATTTTTTCTTCATTTCAATACATTGTTGTCATTTGCAATTGTAGTTAAATGTACTATACTTTAAAAGTTTACACCTTGTTTACATAAAGAATTTGAATGTTTACCTTTGTCATAGCTCTTGAACAGTAAATTATCCATTCCTAACATTCTCATAAATATACAAACACAATACTTCAGTAAATATATGTATGCATAATTGTTTGCCATAATTTCTAACATAGTCAAACATTTCTTTAAATGTCAATACATCACCATATTAAAAACGTTAAGTATTTTCAGTATAGTTTCACTCCAATAATTCACAGTACAACTAAACTAGGTCACTCACAAACATTGAGAAAACATAATTTACAAATCAATTACACTAATTCATTAACAATCAATTTATCATTCTTTTTCATCTAACATTTTCGTAGTTGATACACCTTGTATGTGTGTTAAGAATTTCTTTTTACCTGTGCTTCAAATTAGTATCCCAAGTCAAGTTAAACTGTCAGCCATTTTGTTTCCCGACATCATACTGTACCATATATAGATAAAAAATTTGGCCTTCAAATATGACATTATACAGGTGAATCACTCAGTTATTATGGTTTTCATATCCTGTATCTAGTTAGCATAAATTTTAGAAAGTGAAACTTGCTTAGTGAATACGTGTGAAGTTGCATAAAAAACAACACATTTCTGCATATGTAATTATGCAACATTATTAATTCAATGAAGAACAGTGTGTTTTATCTCTAATGAGCAGTCCGGCAGTCTAAATTCATTCATGCATTATTTATATTCAAAATAATAAACAGATATTCTGTATAGATATATTGTGTGCATCTATGTAATAAAATTATGAAGTCAAATATACAGTTTACAATGTAATTTTGTAGGGGTCCATGATATTTACAAGTTTTGGCAAAGTTTAGTAATAACAGAACAATAGAGGGTCGACTATAAAATCTAGAATAGAATAAATCTCCAAAAAAGCAGTCTATAGAGGACCATTTGTCATTACTTCAAATTCAAGAAACATGACAGAAAAAAGCAGAGACCTGACCCCTATAGACACGTCACCCCTATAGTTGTGTTCAAGATTTAAGGGCTAATCTGAACCTAAAACACCACTTTTTACAAAAAAATTTAAACATCAGTTTCAATGTACACACTGGAGAATCTATCTTACAGGCTGGTGATTTTTCTCATTTGTTTTTTAAATGTTACAATTAGATATATTTCAAACATACTTAATATAATATTCACACATGGAAAATAACTCTAAAAAAGTTCAAATAGCCAGCTATAAACATCTGACGGTAACTTTTCTTTTTGATGCCAGCTATTATATCCTCAGTGCTAACTATTAAATAAATAATTTTGTTACTTGAAAGCATTGTGGGCTAATTTTTATAACTGTCAAAATGGTAATAACAACACCAAAATTCTAGCCCTGATAAAAAAACATCAATGATTTTAATTATGTAAAGATAAATAAACAGTTATTTTAAAAGGGGGAAGTAACATAATTATTATAAAGATTACATAAACAAACCAGTAGATAACAGTTAAAATGTCTGATGTAAAAATAGTTTAAGTGACCTGAGGCATATGTTTAACATTAGTATTTGGTCGGAATGTTACCATAACAATAACTATACATTCCTGTAATTAATGTCAAGGGAATCTGTTTTCAATGATCTGCTTGAATTACTTTATAATCAAAGCAGAATGGGTAAATGTAATAGTCATTTAACTTCACAGGTTTTCATTTATTTTTTATATGAATTTATTCAAGAGCCTTGCAGACCTCACTTTCAATGTACTTTTCACATTTAAAACCTTCTATGTCTAAGATTATTTTTTCCATACTATTCTTTAAAATACAAAATTTGAGAAATTTTACTTAAAAAAAATTGTCTTCAAATCTTATGTTTCGACAAACCATGATCAAACTAAATGCAATATAAATTTTTAAGGTGAAACTACATTGTAAAAAGAAAGAACAAATTTGTCAGAGGCTATTCCACTTCTGTTTATAAGGAGCCCAGTGATCTGTGTAGGCTTTCCATTACTATCTAAGACTCTAGGATAATGACATATAGAAAGTTTGAGTTTTCAAGGACGGACCTGTCAACTGTGGACAATGAAAATACTTACTTTTTCTTAAAAGCGGTATATCTCCTGGATTTAATTTCCTTCTTTGCTTCTGTAAGAAAACAAGATGGAAAGCAGAAATATAATGCAATTATAAATATAACACACAAAGTAGACTGATGAAGTATTTAAGTCTTATAAGACAATCGACCCATCCCTTACTTAATAAGACATTTCACCCGTCCCTTACTTACAAGACACTCCACCCATCCCTTACTTAATAAGACATTCCACCTGTCCCTTACTTATAGGACACTCCACCCATCCCTTACTTAATAAGACATTCCACCCATCCCTTACTTATAGGACACTCCACCCATCCCTTACTTAATAAGACATTCCACCCGTCCCTTACTTACAAGACACTCCACCCATCCCTTACTTTAAAGACATTCCACCCATCCCTTACTTATAGGACAATCGACCCATCCCTTACTTAATAAGACATTCCACCCATCCCTTACTTACAAGACACTCCACCCATCCCTTACTTTTAAGACACTCCACCCATCCCTTACTTATAAGACATTCCAACCATCCCAACTTATAAGACACTCGACCCATCCCTTACTTATAAGACACTCTACCCATCCCTTACTTATAAGACACTCGACCCATCCCTTAGTTATAGGACACTCCACCCATCCCTTACTTATAAGACACTCCACCCATCCCTTTCTTATAAGACAATCCACCCATCCCTTACTTATAACACACTCCACCCATCCCTTACTTATAAGACATTCCACCCATCCCTTACTTATAAGACACTCCACCCATCCCTTACTTATAAGACACTCCACCCATCCCTTTCTTACAAGACAATCCACCCATCCCTTACTTATAAGACACTCCAACCATCCTTACTTATAAGACATTCCACTCATCCCTTACTTATAAGACACTCCACCCACCGCTTACTTATAAGACACTCGACCCATTCCTTACTTATAAGACACTCCACCCACCCCTTACTTATAAGACACTCGACCCATTCCTTACTTATAACACACTCGACCTATCCCTTACTTATAAGACACTCCACCCATCCCTTACTTATAGGACACTCCACCCATCCCTTACTAATAACACACTCCACCCATCCCTTTCTTATAAGAAACTCCACCCATCCCTTTCTTATAAGACACTACACCCATCCCTTACTTATAAGACACTCCACCCATCCCTTACTTATAAGACACTCAACCCACCCCTTCCTTATAAGACACTCGACCCATCCCTTTCTTACAAGACAATCCACCCATCCCTTACTTATAAGACACTCCAACCATCCTTACTTATAAGACATTCCACTCATCCCTTACTTATAAGACACTCCACCCACCGCTTACTTATAAGACACTCGACCCATTCCTTACTTATAAGACACTCCACCCACCCCTTACTTATAAGACACTCGACCCATTCCTTACTTATAAGACACTCGACCTATCCCTTACTTATAAGACACTCCACCCATCCCTTACTTATAGGACACTCCACCCATCCCTTACTAATAACACACTCCACCCATCCCTTTCTTATAAGAAACTCCACCCATCCCTTTCTTATAAGACACTCAACCCACCCCTTCCTTATAAGACACTCGACCCATCCCTTACTTATAAGACATTCCACCCATCCGTTACTTATAAGACACTCCACCCATCCCTTTCTTATAAGACACTCCACCCATCCCTTACTTATAACACACTCCACCCATCCTTACTTATAAGACATTCCACTCATCCCTTACTTATAAGACACTCCACCCATCCCTTACTTATAAGACACTCCACCCATCCCTTACTTATAAGACACTCCACCCATCCCTTACTTATAAGACACTCCACCCATCCCTTACTTATAAGACACCCCACCCATCCCTTACTTATAAGACACTCCACCCATCCCTTACTTACTAGACACTCCACCCATCCCTTACTTATAAGACACCCCACCCATCCCTTACTTATAAGACACTCCACCCATCCCTTACTTATAAGACACTCCACCCATCCCTTACTTATAAGACACTCCACCCATCCCTTACTTATAAGACACTCCACCCATCCCTTACTTATAAGACACTCCACCCATCCCTTACTTATAAGACACTCCACCCATCCCTTACTTATAAGACACTCCACCCATCCCTTACTTAGACACTCCACCCATCCCTTACTTATAAGACACCTTTTTACAAACACTGAACTCTCCAGATTCAGTACATCCTGCCAAGAAGACAGTTAGTTACTATGATCACTTATAGCTCCATGATACAACATTTTGCCAAGACACAGGTATGGATTTGATCAGCTATGGCATTTATGGATGTTTATGGGTCCTCCATCTTGTGACAGGTTCGATTTTGACAGGTGCCTTGACAGTAATGCAACTAAACTGAGAGAGTCTGTACTGCAAGTGTGCTTAAAAGTTTAGTAAAGATTAACCATAATATTTCTACATGATGGTTCACTCACTCAAATTTGTAACAACAAGCTCTAAATAATGTACAAACCTCTTAATATCATCTCCATTCTGACCACAATGTACTTGAGAATGTCTAATGCATTTTATCCCCAGTTTAAAATGATAACAGACAACCCTGCTTTATCTTGATAATCAAAGTTCATATGAATATAATGAATGTATAAACTAAATGAAATATAAATAGTCAAAAGTTTTAAAACAATCTTTTGAAGAACACAGGAAGTAAAAATTCAAAAATAATGCAATTATAACTGAAAATTGGTATTTAAGAAAGATTCTGGAGTCTTTGCAATACTTTCTTGGCCTTATTTGCATTTCATAAAAGTAAATGTCTTAATTCTACAGAAAATAAAAGTAAACTGACTACATTAAAATATCTTAAGAAAAAGAAAAAGTAACTACCAAATTGAATATCTCACAGAAATTCCAAGCAGCAGAATCAAAGAAGCTAAACTGAAAAGAAAACTAAAGGCTACAATCAAAACCTACCTTGAAAATCTGCTGACATGTTTGCTGGTATCTCCTCATACAGATCTGCCTCGCTACTGATATCACCTTCATTTGATATGTCATCCGCTATCTTCACACTCGTTATGTCATGATAAAATGGACCGTCCCCTGTGTCCTCATAGTCTAATGATGATGAATCGTCTCCCATACTCTCCATCGGGAGAGATTTTGTTCGTCTAACAATGGTAGGTTGTTTTTTAGCTTTTTCGTCTAGCTCTTTTAAAGCTTGAACAGTTTTTAATACATTTCCTCTATCTCTAGGGGAGACAATTTCTTTATGTTCATACGATTTCTGTCTGAAAATTTCTCCGCCTTCAAATGATTGTTTTCTTTCCAAGATCTTTTGCTTAATTTCAGTCTTTGGTTTCCTTTCTGCTGATGGAGTCTCAGACCTGCTTGTAACAGTTTTAGTTTCGAAACCTTTCTTTATGTCTTGAAATTTTTCAGTGCTGATTTTCTTAGAAACTGCAAAATCTTTTCGCTTCATTTCAGCTACCCCCAGTCTACTTTTGTGTGTCTGAGTATCTGACGGCGGCTCGGGGGAAGCAAATCTTTCTATTCTAGACTGAATAGCCTTGCTGTCTGATTGTTTAGATGATGAATTTGAACCAGAGCTAGAGGCCCTACTCAATGGTCTGTGACCTTCACCTTCGAGCTTTTTCTGCTCTTTGGATTCTTCTAACGAAATTCTCCCTTTTTCTACCCACTTTATTTCACCTTTAACCTTTGGTGACCTCTTGCCCTTTTCCGAATCACTACTAAATGAACCCGAGTTTCTGTATGACTTAACCTTTTCTTTATCTTTTGTGAGCAGATCAACACCAGAAAATTTCAATTTTGAATCCAGTTTGTTCATTTGCATTTTTGATGGTTTTAACTGATTGTCATTTTTCTCTAATTGCAACAAATTTGAGTCTGATTTTGATGATTCAAATTTTCTAATATTTTCATTAACATCTGTTTTTGTCTTCTGAGCTTTCAGACCACTTGGCTTATAACCCCTTGGGCTGAGATTACTACTGCTTGAAGAATCATCACTCAAGTTCATGGGACTAACTGACCTAAATCCTGTTAATTTAGTTTCCTGTTTTGATTCTTCACGAACTTTAGCAACTGAACCTTCATTTAATTTCCATGTTTTATCTTTTTTTTCTGTTGTTTCACAGTTTTTCTTCCAGCCTTTTGCTGCACCAGGAACAAATCTATTGTCTTTATCTTTAATACCTGGAGAGATAGGCTTTGGTGAAAAGGACCTTGGAGAGGCTGGTGTTTTTTCTGTCTCTTCTTCGAATGAATTACCTCTTGTTAATTTGTCTTCCTCTCCTTTTAGGCCTCCAGGTCGAGTTCGTAATTTAGTTAATCCAAATGATAACATTGACACTGCATTTGATTTTGAAACTTCACTATTCCCAGAATCGTCACTGGCAGATTGCACCTTTTTTGTTCCAATAGTGGCCTGGTAGGATTTTCCGCCACTGTAAGTTTTAGCCACTACCACGTGTTTGTCCTTGTCCAACAGTTCATCAATACCTACTTTATTCAGTTTGTTTTTTAGTGCTTCAAAGGCGTGCCTGTCATCTTCATTTAACCCTGATGATGTATCTTTTGTTGTTTTCAATGTTGTAACTGATGAAGTTGTTTTTACATTACCTTTCAAATTTGACATTCCAGTTTTTGTGCCTGTTGTTTTCGGCACTGACGATGTGGTGGTGGAAGTAATGTTTTTTTTCCCACTAATATCCTGTTCCTTTTTATCGAACATCGCTTTCAGATCCGAGACTGGCTTGGTTTTAAAGTCGGACCTTCTGGCACCTCCAGGTGTGCGTGACCCACCACTTTCACCACCGGAACTTGGCGGATCATTTCCTTTCTTTAAGTTTACTCCAAATGCTGAAGCCATAGTTCAACTTTTTACGCAATAGTTTCCCAGGTATCACATCCTGTTTAAATTTTTTTGTCACCTTTTTGCAGATATAAGCATTTCAGAACAAATAACTGTAATATCATATTTGTGTTGACCAGTTTCATGTAATATAGTAGAAGCTCCAATGCACTTTAAAAAAAATCCTGATCAGATTTAGAATTTTGTATTCCAGCTAACATTAATCAAATAAACTGCCATGTAATAAGTCCACCATATTTTCACCTTTTAAATTTAATATATTAACACTAGGATCTATTGAGCCAACATATCTAAATCTATTTAAGTGTGTTTTAATTTCCACACTATGTAAATATTTATTATACCATATTTGCAATATCTACACAAAACGTCTCGGATTTGCCATGTACTACCGAATAACAACCCAACTGCCGGCCCAACATTGCAAACATTTTAGAACACAATGAAATATCCTTGAGGATCAGGTTGCACTAGGCATTATCTGTTGGGTAATGTGATACCTACTTCAATAAATAAAAGATAAAAATTTATTTCACTGTAGTGTTTATCTAGAGTGTACCATTGATGATATCTATAAGGTTTGTATAAAATCCACTTTTCAACTTTTCTTTTATTTATTTGTGCATACAACTCTACGGTCCAACTCACTGAGACACTATTATAATAATTTTCTCTTAAATATTACTTCCTGTTTTGAAATCATTTATGACATGAAAATCTTTTTTTCATTCAGTATACTTACACACAATATATGTCCATGCCATAAAGTTTCAACTTCATATTACCAGCTACATCTTAGTATCTTTGTCTCTTTGTCACATACTCTTTTTACCATTACTCAGAGTCTGTGAAGTGTATCAGTAATTTTCACTTCAATCCTGAAAATAGAAACAAAAACAACTCATGTTAAAAACCCATTTATCATAGTCAAAATAAATGTCATAACATCTTTTAACAAGTGGTATGTCCCTTTTGTGTTGAAATTACAAAACTGAGACAAAAAAAGTATATACATACAAAGCACAACTGATGACCATAATTCTAAATTAATTAGATTTCTACATAAATAACTCGATTTAGTTTTCCCCATAAAACTAAGTAAACATACATAACCTGAGTCCTGAGAACACTGTAATTTAAGACAGGTATCTTTCTTCATTCCTCAAACAATTTTCTACTCTAGTTTTAAGTGTTAAAGATTTTCACACACCAATCACGTACAAACATCAAACATCCTTTTGCATTTTGATAAAGATAACAAAAAACTTACTAGGATCCAAAAAATATTTCAACAAAATAGGACTTGCATGGCAACCAAATTTTATAAAGACATAATAATGTGATTATGTACATAGTACAATGATAATTGAAACAGGTTTCAAGTATCCTGTTCTTAAAATTGTAATAAACACTCAGAAACCTATTTACAAGAATGGGAACATCTGTCAAAGGATATTTGTCAGTTTTAAAGTACTACAACCTTGACCATTTGGTCAAACATCTGTCAAAGGATATTTGTCAGTTTTAAAGTACTACAACCTTGACCATTTGGTCAAGGAAGCAATGTCAAAGGAAGTCCTTAAAACATATGACAATGGAAGCATTAAAAACATAACTAAGGAAGCAAAACGTTACCTGGGAAGACCTACATTATATTTTGAAAATTTCCAAGGAAGTCCTAAAAACATGATGCCAGGAAGCCCAAAAAAACTTACAAAAACATTACCTAAAGAAGCCCTAAAAAACATGTCAAAGAAAGTCCTAAAGCAATATAACCAATGAAGCAGTACGAACACATGACAAAGCAAGCCCTTAAAACATGATAAATGAAATACGTGATAAAAACAGAACTAAACTGTCTTCATATCTTTCAATCAAGCTATATTCTATATATGGCTTAAGTTTACCACATTAAGAATGATTAAATTTTAAAATTCTTATGATTGATTTATCCTTCTTCCTAGTACAAAGATAAGAACTGGTAATGCACACAACTGCTTTTTGGCATAGTCTCAATTACATGCATACACAGACTACTAAAATCGAAACTGTTATGTTTGATAAACATCAAACTGTATGAAGAAGCTCTTCTGTTCATGTGCCTTCTATATATATATTAATCAGAGAAATGCACTATTCATAAATGGCCAATGTAACAAAGGGTTCTTTCTGTCATTTATAGTTGAAAATTTATCTGAATTTGAAGGTGGCCTTGGCAAACAGTTAAATATTTGACGCACTGCTGAAATATCTAATGACAATCATTGCAGAAGAAGAAATCACCACAACTCTAAACGGCTACTTACTGTAAGACCCATATTGTTTTCAGAGGAAGACAGGAAGGAGAATAAAAGAGGGAAAGGGGTCATAAAAGGGCAGAAGTCATAACAAGGGGGCCAATTATCTACTGACATGACCAGCAATTATTTAAGGTGATACCTGTCACATTTGGTGTTACACCAAACTGCATTTACCTTGTTTGACTACTGGTCAAAGGTGATCTGTCAATCACCATGTTTAGGTGGGAATTTTAACTGTTACAATCTTTATCTCCCTGTGAACCTAAGTTCTGAAGATTATGTGCACATTTTATAGATGTTATGATCTTGGGGAATATTTTTAACAGATATAAAGGGCCACAACTCTGTTCAAAAAGACCTAAGAACCACCAAATTATACCAAGAATAAACTTACATAACATTAACATTAACAGGAACATTGCAGAACATAATATATGCAATATACATCAGTCAGCCTAGGCTGCGAAATGATGATGCCAGACGTTTAACAAGGCACTGCACTAATATTTGCAAGTCATCAAATTCAGCAAGAATATTTTTACAACTGTGTGTTGAAACGACACTAAAAGACTCTTTATCAATAAACCATAAAATATCAGTATACCAACAACGTTATGAGAGGGGAGGTAATTAAAAAATGAGACCTGATACAAAAATACATTTCTTGCACACTGCACTTGCAGTCTTCTTGCCATCTTTATTTTAAGTTTCAAGACAATCCATTTTATAATGTTTAAGTTATGCTCTGGGCATTTTATTTTTATAAAACCAAAGAAAGATAACTTAAAACTGAATAAGGTAGAGTTAAGCTTCTTGGGCACTTCACTTCTCTCTGTTGCCAGATATCTATATTTCAAGTTTCACATCAATTTGGACACTTTTTAAAGAAGGGAGATAACTAAAACTTGTACCAGGTTGAAGTTAGGGTTCTTGTGCACTGCACTTCTACTTCTGTAACCATCTATTTTTATCTTAAGTTCCAAGACAATCCCTTTCATATAACTGTAGTCTTCAAGTTATATGACTGTTCAAGTTTACAGTCAAAAATTCATTATTGAAATTAAAGAAGGGGAGATTACTCAAGGGGAGATTACTCAAACACTGGATCAGGCAGAGTTATGTCTCACTTTCCCTTGTCACCAGCTATCTATATTTTAAGTTTCAGATCAAATTACTTCATAGTTTTAATGTTATGCTCATTTTAAGAATCGTTCAAGAAGGGATATAATTCAAAAGTGGGACCAGGTGAAGTTATGCTTCTTGTGCACTGCACTTCTACTTCATACCATTTATCTTCATCTCAAGTTTCAAATCAATCCCTTTCATAGTGTTCAAGTTATGGTCTGGACAAAAATTCATAATAGAATTTAAAGAAAGGGAGATTACTCAAACAAGAGGAATGGCCCTTTTATCGCTCACCTGAAAACAACTGCATCTACTATCTTCACATACCAAATATCTAAAATCTAGGCCTTGTGGTTTCTGACAAGAAGATTCTTTTATGTTTTAACTATGTCAGTCCAAATTAAGGTATAGTTATTCTTCTAGAGCACTGCACTGCATGCACTGTTCCTTGTCACCTGTTGAGCTATCTATATCTGAAGTGTCACATCCATTAACTGCATAGTTTTTAAGTTATTATCTGGACAAAAACTTTTCAAAAGGGGAGAAAATGAAAAAAAATGGGAGCAGGTAGAGTTATGGTTCTGCACACTGCAAATCTACTTATTGCTAGAAAGCTGCACAGCAAGTCTGAAGTCAGTCAGTCAATTAGCAACAGAGCTATGGTCTGGACACCCACCTTCCACAGGGTCTCATCTTAAAAATGGTTAAACAAAATAACCTACCCTAAAATTAAAATTTGCATCATGTCTGAATCTCAGAAAAGCTCCAGATTTTCACCACTTTTCATAAAATAATGTAAAACACCTTTAACATCCTTTGCATTTTGTCACTGAACAATTATTCCCATCCTACAGTCTTAGTTAACGTTTTCAACTACAAAATGAATGTTTTACTTTAGAACGACATACAACAAGTAGAAAATGCAAGGCCTGACAAGTAATGTATCATATAGCAAAGTCATAATTATGCTTTTATGACCCTCCAGCTGTCAAAGTGACATACATCTAGGAAAAAAATTGACCACTCAATAAGTGTTAAGTCGCGAGCTCACAAGTGTTGTTATCGACAGGTATCAACACTTAAGGAAACTCACACTTGGGTGACTAATATCTCTGCAGCAACTTGGTCATATGTTTAGGCATACATGTATTGTACATGTAACAAAACAGTGAAATCTATACTACATTAGGCTAAGGTTGAATTACTACTTAATGGACAGTCACTAAACTGATAATCCAGGGGCTGCTAATTCAAATCCCACCCTACCCTTATCTTATCTCAGGGATAATGTGATTTATCTGTAGGGTTATCTCTAGTTTTAGGCTAAAACTAAACCTGCGTTTGACTGTCACCCACCATACAGATAATCAAGAAGTTGGTGTGTTCAATCCCCAATCTAAAAATAGCATCATTTGCTGTCTGTTTATTTTGTGTTATGTTTCATGATTCTTCATGGGGAAGAACCGTAACCTGCAAGGTGTCTCTGGAAGTCAACAACTGTGTTTTTCACCATATCCCATTCTAAACTGACATATTAAGGGGACAGTAGCTGGTGACAGGGGCAACTTGATCCAGTAATATATAACTAATGATAAACCTTATTTTTATTTTTACGCTGACAAGGAATATAAGTGATACATACACTCAAATAGACAAATATAAAGTTTCATGGACAAATCAACAAAATTTAGTCTTCCCTGAAACAAAATTATTCTTTTAAAATAATCTTCAACTGACAATATTGATCTAAAGTTAAAATCTTAAAAATGCGCATCCCCGCATTTTCCTGGAATTCTAAAATTCAATAATATATGTAAAATCAACTTCTGCCACATTTATCGGTTTGTATGTAACAAGCATATTCCATTAGTCAGCATTTTTTTTCACCTTTCTAGGAAAGAAGATATCATCTTCAAGCAACTGTATTAACAAGGAAAAGAGAAGTTTGCACAATTACAATTCATCCTTTTCACTGCCTAAGGTACCTGCACCTATATCAGGTATGTTTTATATATTGACAATTATGTAAATGTTCATGGAACATTGCACAACTAAACATTCTATGGTTCTTTCTTTAACTTCCGCCTTCATATAGAAATGCTGATTAATACAGAGAAATCATAAAAAATATCACATTAAGCATACAAATATGACACACATGAGAAAGTCTCTAAAATTTATCATCTTTACAGCTGTGTGTGAATAAAAGAATTTCATTTTACATAACAATATTCAAAGCTGACAATGCTCTACCAAATACAAGTTACAATATAGAGAGCAATTCTGATGTCTTTTTAGGCAAATAAATGTACAAGTTGCTCTCTCACTTGGCAAACTACATACAGAAAATTAATGACATGAATTAAATGATTTTCTTGGATGCACCAAACTGTTACAATTTCAATGGCGATTTAACTGTCTATAAGTCTTTCTCCATTTCAATGATGATTATTATCTAGTATTTTTGTCTATCATTTGATTAATTTTGTCTTAATACTTCATTCAAAATTGAAAAGTAATTTACCAACACTAAAACCATTAATGCAACAACTTAGGGCTCTATTTTAATAGTTTAATAAAAAGAAATAATGTAATTTTCTATCAAAGCTCAGACAAAATCTTAATCCAAAGCTAGCAGCCTTTTCAGCGATGGTTTATTAAAAAAAAATACTTCATAAAACAAAAACCATAAGGGTTCAGTCAGTCATGTCTATAGAAAACAGTGAGTTGTTTCTCAGTTTTACACTGGAGGGGGTGGTGGATCACTAGCATTTTTTGTTACTTTTCATGAAGATAAAGAAAACATTTATTCCAAAAGCTAAAATTGGAATCAGCTGAGCAGTTGTAGGCAGTTGATTCCCCCACATCTAGTACATTGTTCTACCTTGACAACGTTACTTGTATAGTCTGAAATGATTGTTCTAGAATACGCTATGATACATTTAAGACCTAAAGTATTCAAGGAACAGCAAAATAGTAATAGGACCCTTAGATGAAATTAAGATAACAGAGGAAAGATTTACAAAAATGTGCCTTGATTAACTTTTATTATTCACTTCGACCAGAACAAACTGACAAAGCCTGACAGTGCTTCCTGAAAACCTGCCAATAGACACCTGTGTTGCTTTCAGTTAACTATTGTTCCATTTTTTTTGCAATTAAGAATCAATTTAAAGCGAACTTCATTAACTACATCTAACAGGAATTAATCATGTAAGCATTCCTCAGCAGCATCTGGATTTGGAGAATTCAAACATCAGTTGGCAGCTAATTTTCTGAAATAGTTCACTATACTGTATCTTCAACAAAACTTCACAAAACTGTAACTCAGTTTTAAGTAAGAAATAGCTATTCAATTCAACAAGTGCTCCTAAACTACTTAAAGATTCACTGTCAATACATAACATTTGTTATTATCATATAAAGAAAAACATTTTATTATCTGGATGAATATATATACTATCTATAATAAGCTTGCATATTTTACTCACATGCAGGATGTTTAAAAGTAATTAAAATAATAAAATAAGAAATTCTTCAATTTGTATGTATAAAAAAATTCACACACTCTTTTTCCAGACTGTGTATAAAATTAAGCGGTAAATTATCTCACATCTTTGATCTGCATGCTAATAAAACTGAACTTCCTATTTGCCTTGAAGTGGTGACAGAATATTCATATTCATTCAATAACAACAGGCGTATTAGCCCCACACCAATAACTGCTACATGATGGTTAAGACAATGTCATTTAGCATATGGTGAAAATAATGTCATTGTGGTCTTGTCGAGCTAGTGTATTGATTTCCTAGATTATCAGAAGCTGAATCATTCCTTAATATAGACAATGGATCAAATAACACACACAACATGCATTCTTAGAGTCTCAGATAAGGTTTATACTGAAAAGACAATGCAGGAAATACAATACCTCAGTTCTCAGATAAGGTGACTTTAACTGATATTGAAAAGACAATGGAGGAAATACAATACCTCAGTTCTCAGATAAGGTGACTTTAACTGATATTGAAAAGACAATGGAGGAAATACAATACCTCAGTTCTCAGATAAGGTGACTTTAACTGATATTGAAAAGACAATGGAGGAAATACAATACCTCAGTTCTCAGATAAGGTGACTTTAACTGATATTGAAAAGACAATGGAGGAAATACAATACCTCAGTTCTCAGATAAGGTGACTTTAACTGATATTGAAAAGACAATGGAGGAAATACAATACCTCAGTTCTCAGATAAGGTGACTTTAACTGATATTGAAAAGACAATGGAGGAAATACAATACCTCAGTTCTCAGATAAGGTGACTTTAACTGATATTGAAAAGACAATGGAGGAAATACAATACCTCAGTTCTCAGATAAGGTGACTTTAACTGATATTGAAAAGACAATGCAGGAAATACAATACCTCAGTTCTCAGATAAGGTGACTTTAACTGATATTGAAAAGACAATGGAGGAAATACAATACCTCAGTTCTCAGATAAGGTGACTTTAACTGATATTGAAAAGACAATGGAGGAAATACAATACCTCAGTTCTCAGATAAGGTGACTTTAACTGATATTGAAAAGACAATGGAGGAAATACAATACCTCAGTTCTCAGATAAGGTGACTTTAACTGATATTGAAAAGACAATGGAGGAAATACAATACCTCAGTTCTCAGATAAGGTGACTTTAACTGATATTGAAAAGACAATGGAGGAAATACAATACCTCAGTTCTCAGATAAGGTGACTTTAACTGATATTGAAAAGACAATGGAGGAAATACAATACCTCAGTTCTCAGATAAGGTGACTTTAACTGATATTGAAAAGACAATGCAGGAAATACAATACCTCAGTTCTCAGATAAGGTGACTTTAACTGATATTGAAAAGACAATGCAGGAAATACAATACCTCAGTTCTCAGATAAGGTGACTTTAACTGATATTGAAAAGACAATGCAGGAAATACAATACTGCTTTGTAACCTTGAATTTTTCTCTCTGTTCTAGAAAGATACTGTATGAAACACTAAGTCTTGTAACAGTTAATGTTTGTTTATGCACCTGTCAATGTTGTGCCCCCTCCCCCCCCCCCCCACCCCCAGGCCATGTAGGGGACTTGAGATTGCAGACAGTGGGGTTTCAATAGGTTACCTGAGACTGCGAACTGGGAAATAGACTTGGTCAGAGTTTAATACCCACAACAGAGCAGGATGTAAATGTATGTACAGAACTCTTTGCTCTAAGGGCGTGAATAAGATAACCTGACTAGCAGTTTCTCTAAATCTTCCCCTAAATACAGAAAACAATGAAGCTCTTTTTGAACAAATACATCACTTGGGTATAATTAAACTGACATTCATCCAAAGAGGAACCAATAAAAGAACTCAAACACATGACTGTCAAGTAATAAGCAGACATATTCTATCTATTTGAATTTATTTATCGTTAGTACCGGTTGCCCATATTACCGAAACACACTGTACAGATTAGTTATGTTGTAGGGGATAGTGCAAGATACAAAAAGCATCCCAGTTCTGAGAGACATTGCTGGTTCTTTTGCATGCTCAGTGTACAGCACCGATACAAGGGATCTTGGTTTAATTTCGTCTCATCCAAGACAATAAGAATTGTTAGTGGAGGAGTGGAGGGTCGATCTCGCAACCCCTTAGTTACCAGTCCAGCATATTACCACTGGACCACTGATCCACTCCTTTGACTTATTCAAGTTCATTCTAAGAATCACTATCTTAGCATTAACCAGCAAACACAGTAGCTACTGGCTTCTAAGTTTCAATGACATCTATTTTCAACATTTTTTGTAAAATAATTTAAATATGACATGTATTTCTTACTCAATAGAAAACCTAGCTACTAAGATCTATTTTTTAGCACTAACCTTGGAAAAATTCCATGAACTGGAACCACTTTCACAGGGAATCTTTGCAGAGCAATAAAAAATGCAGGAGAGCTGTCATTGCACCAAAGAAGATCACTACTGCTGCAGTATTTTATGACAGCACTGGTTATTTCTTATCAACAGGTTACAATACTTCCCGGATGTTGTGGTGTTGAGCACCCACTTGACTCTAGTCATATTATATTTCCTAAATCACTTGAACTTGTTTGTATACTTTAATATTACAACCTAATACAAACATTGAGGCTTATCAAATATAAATAATTGAGCCAATAGGCTTGTCTCTGTATCTTCTAGAGATTGTTTATGTTATTTAATGAACTGAAATGTCAAAAATAAGCATTAAAAACCCCACTCCTTGCAATTCTGGCATCATTTCCCCCTTGATTTTGAATTATAAAGCAGTTTTTATCCATACGTGTTAAAGTGTAACTATAGATAAAATTGAAAACCAGATCGAACTTTACTGTAATTTTTTCAGTAATGCCAGCAACTGAACTCTAACAGAACTTAAGTTCATCGTATAAACAGGACAATAACTTTTTGCTCATTCTGAGCAGCAAAGCCATATGTTTACTGAATCCAGACAAGTAGCACAACTCTGTCAGCATCTTTGAGGCACATGTACACATAATTCCATGATTTCAACAAGTTTTAAATGCTGATCAAACAATATACTCTTTATAACTACCAACACTGCACAGTGCCTTTTAACAGACTGATAAACCACCCATAATGAAAGCCTGTTTAGCAGACATCAAATATGATCAAACACTTTAAAGAACACAAAGTTAGCTTCTGATGCAGACATAACAAGATCCCTAGGCTGCCATAAAAAATCTGACAATGCCTCATTTGAAAATTGTTCATGATTGATAAATTATGAGATACATAATGAATAAACTTAAAAAGGATAAATTTCACACAGTGTTACATTTTTTTCTAACTTGACAGAAAAAGCTCGGAGGTAAAGATTTAAGCTAAACAGAAAAAAAAGTAAGAAATATCAGCATCCTACTTTAGACAGAAAATTTACTTCAAAATGTTTACAAATTTTAGAAATTCAAGCAGGACATATCACCAATATCATTAAGAACAGTTTCTGGTATACATTGTACTATTTATAAGTTTGAAAAAAAAAATGAGTCGATCTTTGCATTGAATCATACTCAGATTCACTGTCTTCTAAGAATGGTGTATAAAAGTCCCTATTTCAAGGTTTTGTTGACAAATATGTGATAATGTTAAAATGTAGGTTTAAAGCATGTCGTTCACAGTGCCTTGTAAAACTCTGAATTTGTCAGTAACATGATTCATTTGTGACCACTTGCATTCCTTGGTACATCCTCAGTCCATCCCTCAAGAACAGGAGCTACATAATTTCAAAAGAGAAGTAACCACAAACAAAAAAAATATTTAAAAGAAATCAAGATAAAGACATGGCCCCACCTAAGAAGTGAAGAAATGCCTCCAAGTGTGACACTCAACTATGTAAATGAACACTTGACAGTTTTTTTTTATACATTCAAAATCATACTGTGTCTTCGTGTAGAGTACACACACTGGATGTCTTTCTGACAAACTGATTTAAATTCTATATTCTATAGAATGTTTAACTACAGCTAAAGTTTATCTTTAACCCATAAATTTTTGTCAAACATACACACTCAAACACAATGCACCCCTGAAAATAAGACATTTTCATATCATTAAATGATTCAATTATGCATGCTGACAATAAAATCCCCTCCCCCCCCCCCCCCCCCCCCCCCCCCCCCCCCCCCCCCCCCCCCCGTTCTGTTTCCAACAGTCAGAAGGCACTGTAAAGTTTTTGTTTTTTTTAAATCTACTATTTCATTAATAAGCCCAGCATTTCTTAATATATCGGAAGTGTGCAGTCATAAATATTTTGAATCAAATAAACAACGATTCAAAAGCAGTAAACGGTTAAAGAAAGAACAAATTATTTATGTTAGCAACATATTAGCTGACAAAAATGGAAATAGTCAATGACAATATTAATTATTACTAAATAAGCATCAGTTTCGATTCAGTATATAACGTTCTTACCTACAGAAGCACGTGCAAGCTGTATATTACTTTCCCTGCAATAATAAAGAACACAGATGTCAAAGTTGACTCATCCAATTTACTTCCACTTTAGCATCATAGGTGGCGCTCTGCCTGTCACCGCTCGGCTATATTCGGAAATGACCGTAAACTTCCGTAATTGAGACATGTCTCCTGGTAAAACGAGTACATTCCCTTTAATAAAAACCGCCATTTGTGGTTATACTTTACTAAATGTTTCCTAAACCTTTCGAACACCATATTACTTCCCCTTAAACAGCTGACTCTGATTGCCGTGCTATCGACTGTTGGTACTGAATGTGAAATACGTTTATATTGGGGTCACATGAAAAACATTTACCTATTCGGAAAAACATTCATGGAACTGATTTTTTTTTAATATTGCATGAAGATAAGTTTGTTTTTTTTGGCAATAACCTATGGTATATTTATTCCCTCAATAACAAATCTATGTGTAACAAACCATGGACATTTGGGAAGATGAATATGTATAAACCTATAAAATTTATCCAATTGTCATTTTTGTCAAATATTTGCAGAGGTTACTTTGTAATGAACATTTACATCAAGACAACTGTCAGAAGTGTTTTCAAATATGCACCATGAAAGAAGTGTACAAATTAGATTGTTTCTTTGATGCATATTTTTAGGGGCAGACTATGTCAGAGGTACTGAATCAAAACAAGGAATCGGTAGAACCGATGGATGCTCCCCAAATAAATGCCAATTCCAAAAGAGCTATTGTTTAATATGTATTTTTTTAAAGTATGGAAAATAACAAAGGGCAATAACTCCTAAATTATGCAAAATAGAGTTACGGTTCTTGCACGCTGCACTTCTCCTCATAGAGATCTATCTGCCAATAAAGTTTCATGTTAATATCTCTTATACTTTGTGAGATATGCCCCGGACAAAAAATAAGTATGAGAAATTTCAAAGGGCAATAACTCAAAAATCAATAAAGCAAGAGTTATGGTTCTTGTGCATTGCACTGCTCCTTAATGAGATCTAACTACCTATGAAGTTTGGTCGTGATATCTCTCATGGTTTTTGTTATGCTCCGGACAAAATATTGACAGACGGACTGACGAACGAACCGACAAAGCGGCAACTATATGCTCGCCCTTCTGGAAGCATAATAAAATAGTCTTTGATACTTTTTCTTTTTATGAAAGCTGGCATACATATGCGCATTTTGGAATTGACATTAAGAAATCTAGTGTATGGTTATTGTTTGTATTTCTTATGAACCTGAAAGTCTGTAACAGAAAGATGCAATGCATCTATGAATGCACCAGCCAGAGTGGGATTCGAACTCCGATATCCTGCGTGACAGTCCAACGCTCCAACCACTGAGCCAAAGAATTGATTCCCTGACGCAGCTGTCAGAAGTTGTATTTATTCAATTATAGGTAGGTGTGCACTAGACTTTACCATATTCCATAAGCAATCTTAAAGCTGCTTTGCTCGTATTCAGAATTCAGATACTTTCAAGTGAGGTGTTTGTTGTCACCAAAGGTAAGGGAAGTAATAGCAAGTATTTTCCTCCAGCAAGTCCAATGCATTTCTAAAAGACATTTGTGAAGATAACAAAACTTAACTCAGTTTTAATGTTTTATTCTTAACAGTAAGCAAACTTTTCACGATATTCCTTTTTTAAGCAGGATTTACTGCCTGTATTGTTCAAAAGATAACTGCTAAAATTCAAATATAATATACATCTCAACAGTGTATGTAACTAAATGAATCACCCTGAGTTACTAAAAAAACAAAACAAAAAAGTCCTGCTGACATTTCTTTACAAAGCAAAATTTCAGTTTTAACAAGCTCTGTATTATCTGTCATAATCAAACATATTTGACAATCAGACATCGTGTCAAATTAGTATCTTAATCTGTCCAAATACTTAGCAGAAGTCTTTCTATCTCCTTGACAACATGTTAACACAGAACAATTCTAAATGACTAGAAGGGTTGCAAACAACCATTTTTCTGTCTTTCAATAAGTGGTAGGAGTTTTTTCTCAGAAGAAGGAGAAAGCTGGTGACTTTGGATCATTACTACCAAAGTTAAAAGTAAAGCCAGTGTTTTGACTGCTCTGGTCTTCATTACCATCCTGTCCAAAGAGTGACAAGAAGCTTCCACCTGCATTGTTAGTAGACTGTTCCCCTTGCTTAGCTGTGCTGCTGCCAAAACCAAAACTAAAACCTCCTGACATACTGTCATCATCATTGCTCGCACCAAAGAAAGAAAAAGGTGAACTCTCATTTCGGCAAGCATCTCCACCACCAAAAGAAAATATGTTTACAGGACTCTTTGATGCACTGACTCCTGTACAAGTAAACAGAAATGACTCAGTTGTGTTTAATGCAGTTCTATAGAAATGTTTGTTCATGTTTATGGTATCAAAATCAATATCCTTCATAACAAATGAAGTCTACGAATAAACAGACATTAAAAATGGTAAAATGCATCAATACTATTACTAAGACATCATTTTTAATGATAAATCCTTTAGTTCTTAAATCAACAGTCCAAAAATTACATCAGAATAACGTGCAATTTATCACCAGTCATGAAGTTTGTAACCTATTTCCAATGCATGGCTTAATTCATGTCAAGCAACTTTTACGTACCTGTCTGGTTTGTAAATGAATCAAAGAACTTAAAGGCAGATTCAGCTTCTCTAGTCAGAGCATTGCTAGTCTCTCCTCCAAGTGAGTCTGTAACAAAGAATTACACTGTATTACTGATTCAGATGACTCAACTTGACACTGCCATCAGAGTTTGAAACATACATATTTCTTCTTTATCATTACATTAGTTTTACTTACAAATTAAATATACAAAATGTATATATATTTATGTGTTCCCCAGTACTGTCTACTGAATGTATTTTCAGCTATTTTTCTGTTCCTGATACTGGATAATCACAGTAGTAACTTACAATCAGTCAACGGAAGAAACATTCTCCAAACCTATCAAAGCTTTATAAAGGAAGGATCTGATTTTTTATTATGAAAGCCAACAATGTTGACACAATCAATCTTTTAAATGTTAATATACCTTTTTCCTGACCTGTAGCACTAGCATTAGTGTGATCTCCACTTCCATCTAAAGGTTTCACTACTGAATTGCCAGCTGTAATCTTGAAATTTAAGATAAAATTTAAACTTATATTGCATTTAATTATATTTGTCTTTTAGTAGCAATTATTGTTATGCTTCTTTCTGAAATGGCTTTGTTATATCCTTGTACTGATGTGCATGCCTCAACTGTAGCCTTGAAAATGTAATTTAGTTTGTTAAAATGTTTACAAATATACCTACTGTATAACATAGCTATTCAACCACAGTACATACCAGTTAATTTTACCAATGTAAAGCAATGCAAGTTTTACACTTTCATTTTTTTTTAATCCCATAAATGAAAGAAAGCATAAAACTTGTCATACATGTCACAAGTGCACTGAAACAAAATCAGTGAACAAGAGTATGTATTGAGTCTATCTTAACAATAAAGTTTATACATACCTGTCCAAATACAGGTAACTGAACAGTATCACTTTTTGGCTCCAGATTAGTTGTGCCGCCCTCCATCTGAATATTGGAAATAAATGAAACAATAAATTAAATAAGAATGAATTTCAGCTGCTTTAACAATTTCTAATTAGTAAATCTAAACACTGTCTCATGTTTAACAGGTATAATTCCAATAACCACTTTTTATGCATACTATATGGGCCATTCTAGCAAAACCTGCTTCCCACCCTAGGAAAGCAAACTAAAGAAATTATGATGGGACAGTCTTTGTGATGTGTTTGTGTGTTGGAGGGAAGGTGGAGTGGTGGGGGAGGTTTCATGTCAAATACATTTTTAAAGGAGGTTGCTCCATTTTTGTTAAATGTTCTTTGTAAGTTATACCCAAGATAGAGTCCTGTATAATCATTTACCAGAACTAAATAACAAACTATCAACATATGACTTTAATCCTAGAAGCTAAGCTCAATCCACTTGCTATTAACCAGTATAAAATCACACTGGTATACCAGTAAGTGACCTAAATCCACTTGGCCAAGTAGGCAGTCAATTTCACGCCCAGGATTGACATTATTCTCATGGACATGATGAAAGATTATTATGATTTCAGATCTTCAGAGTATTTTGTCTTTAAACAATTGCATATATAATGTGGTATAGTAAATATGACAGTACAATACCTCTGTGAACACTCTTTTAGCAGGAATCTTGTACAAATTGTCTGGCTGTCCAGGGGATTTCTTCATGTCTGCTAGTTTTTTACGATGTTTCTCACAGTCAAATGGGCTGAAACTCTCCTCAGCTAGCCTTCTTCCTTTTTGCTTCTCTTAATGAAGAGAATAATGAACAAGTTCAATCAGACTTTCAGTAGGTGTGATTTGTCTTTTGTTAGCAGTCAATTAATTGATATATTAAATGACCAATAGAGGTGTGATACAGGGTTACTCGGAAATTTATGTGTATTATCTCTGCAATATTGGCTGTCATAAATTTTTTAACAAGACAGTAAGTGAAGTTTTGTGCACAATCAATAACTAAAAGAGTACACTAGGATAACTTCAATGGGAATGCTGTTTTATGTTTCACTACACAAATTTTGGCATTACTTATTTTCATAGTAAATTCAACAACTTTTTACAAAAATACCAGCATTCATCATTGAAAGATAATAAAACTTATATGGTAAATGCAATAAAACCTGGTGTTTTAACTAGTTCATCTGGACTACTTTTTGGGCTTGGCTTGTTAGACTCTTCAGATGCATCCTTCACCTTCATGTAATCTATAATAAATGAGTTATCCCTGATCTTTGTTTTTTATTATTTACCGGTATATACAAAATTGAGGATCTTGATGACTGATAATATTTACAGAATCATCTATTTACCAAAATCAGAATGAACTACAACTTAAGAAGACAAAAATCTGAATATGAACTTATGTCCTGAAAAGATATACTATATTCTAAAACTGAGACTGTAGTTATATGGAAATTTTTTCCCCATCTTTTCCATTAAGATTAGAATGGCTTATTTAAGACTATATCTAGTTTACATGTTTTAGATCCATCTGACTGGACCATTTTTATGTCTGTCTGAGAACAATTTTCCATATCTGCCTCAATGCTGGTGTGAGAATCATTGGGCAAGTCTGGTTCGATAACCTCCATGCCCTGTTCACCATCTGGCTGTGTCACCTCCCTGATCACATCTGGCTGCGTTATCTCCATACCAACTTCTAGATCGGTCATTTTTTCACTAGCATTTGGACTATCTTGAACTGATACAGATGGCTTTGAAACTGCAATACTTGACTAAAGGAAGAAATTGGAAACATTGAAGACTCTTAGACTGCTCATCAAGACTGAACAAGGAAATGATCTTACCTATACCAAGAACTGTAAAGTCCTAGATTATCCAAGAAGGACCTTATAAGTAAACTTGTAACAGAACTTAACCATGCAATATGTCCTCCTACATTCAAATTACTGTTTAAATAAACTTAATGTCTCATTTGTAGTATATCCTAATCAATAATAATAATGTCAAGAAAAGAAACTGTTTAGGAAACTAATCCGCAACAATTGCAAGCAACAACTTATAATCTTCTTTACTTTATGCCAGGAAAACATGATCTGACTTCAAATACATTTTGAACATTTATCCATTAAAGCAAACAAAACTTTCAAATTTAATTATACCCAAGTTTGTTGTACTGGTGCAGGTATCACCTTAGGTGGAGAGGGGTTAGCAGTTAGTGCCAATGGACTTGGAATCTTGGGTGCATATCTTTGTCCAATGGTCAATGGTGATGTATGTTGAACTGGATTAAACTGTGTTTTTACACTCTCGACACTGAAATATGAATCAGGTTCTTACAGAACATACCATAAAAGATTTAATACTTTTCAGGATTCTTTGACATATTTCAAGGACTTTATAAAGGCTTATGATTTACCTATCACAACACATAACAACTGTTGATTACATAGTTTTGCAACAAAATAGTTTCTAAGTGAATATTTCTTGAATGAATACTGTTAGCTCTCCTGTCAATGAAAACATTTTTTATTCAAGAACCGGTCAGATTGTCTTTACAGTCACATTAAACAATTTTTTCACTTCTCATGTGCAATGTACGGCATTTTCACATACAGCAACAATATCCATTAGTAACACAACTTTATTGAGACTATGCAGAGACACTTGTTTCAATCTGCCTAATCTCCTCCAACCACAGCCAAATGTTCATTCTCACACCATTTGGAAGAAAATGAAATTTTACTCTTACTACTTATTACAAACCTTTACAACAAAACACTAAGAAATGAACCTTTTGCACAAAATATAAAATCTGGAAATATAAATATGTATATACAATAAATATCAAATTTAAACTTCCAGGTATAAAAGCTAACACCAGTACTGAGAAAATCAGGTCCCATGGCTGAGTAACTAAACAGAAAGAGATGAGAACTTGCCTGCAAGTTGGAGAATAAGTGGATGTTTTAGCTTTTTGTTGTAACATTTGGTTCTGGTACCCTGTTGGTAGCTGAAGAGGTGACTGATATCTTGTAGAAGGGGAAGAGTACACCACAGGTGGAGATGATAGCTGTAATGGTGAACTAGGCACAACAACTTGTGCAGTCTTCCCAAAATCTGTTTAGCAGTTAAAAATAAAACATTGTTTTGACTTTTAAACCTTTTTTTTCATTCCTTTATCAACTTAATTACTGTTATTACTTTCACAGTTACAAATGTTTTCAACTATTTTTAGACTTTGCTACTGTAATAAGCATAAGTCATGAAAAGGGAATAACTCTTAGCATTTCTCCTTCATTGCTCAACAGGTAGGATTTTTCAATTTGACAGCAACTCTCTTCATGAAACAGCAAAGCAGATTTTTTTCAAAGGGAACAGAGTAATTGTTCAACCACAAAAACTTAACTAACCTGTTGTGTCATGCACTCTGTTTGGTCTTAATACATGTGACTGTTGCTCTAACTGTACAGTGGACTGTCTTGGTACCTGGAGTCTGGGTAACCTACTGTGCCCTCCACCTTGTCTGCAAAAAAGTAAATAAACTACAGCACACTCATTTAGGACCTTTCTACTTCCATAGTTTGTGAAACACCAAACCAAACCAAACTGTGTATAATGAAGAAGTCTCCTGAGAATATGGAAACAGGAACATTCCACCCCAGGAATGCACTTTCAAAAGGACCCCTTTTCTCCTTTAGAAGTTTATTTGACATGATAAGACCCCACTCACCCTCCACAAATCCCACATAAACTAAAATTGTGTCCATAGAAAATGGGTGCCCCAATTCCGTGGGTGAAAGGGGAATGCAGGGAAAGATAGCAAGAAGGTGAGGATATATATTACAAATGTGTGTGTGTGGAAGGTGTGCATGGTGGGGGGAGGAGGCGGGGGAAACAAAAAAAACCAGGTTGCAATAGTTTACCAAGGTTTTTCCTCAGAATGCAACATAACATTAAAAACGTCTTCTTTTTTAAATCAAGGGCCATAACTCTGTCATTCCTTTGTAAAGGAGAAACAAAACCCCAGGTGCACAAGTTCACATGCTGATCTATACCTGTATTAAGTTACACAGCCTAAAGTATAACTGATTTTACTGAGCACACAAACTGGGATGACAATATGACCACAGAAAATCTTAGTGTCCCCTTTCTTGGGGCAGAAAAGATCATCACCTCACAGTACATATCCTGTCTTCCTGGAGTGGAATATATGCTGTACTCGAATAAGCACTTTTATCTTCTCTGATTCATTCAGCAAAACAGTCTTCAAGTACACAGACTTTGTATTTTATATCTGTATTAAATTTTGCAAGACAGAAAGTTAGCCTGTAGTTTTCTACCTTATATTTACTTCTCTACTTAAGTTTTCTTGTGTGCAAACAATGATTTCTTAACATCACTGAAAGAGAGTGGTTAGTTTTAAAAATAAGTTAACATCCTGGGTGAGGTACTGACTCACAACCATTAAACCTTGTAGGAAATAATACCTTGGTAGAAAACAGTCTTGTCTTTGCACTGGCTTGTTTATGCCTGGTAACTCAGGCTGTCTTAGGTTTGATCCATTAGCCATGATTCCACCTGTCCTGTTTGATGGTATATGAAGTGTAGGTGGTTTAACTTGTATAACAGTAGGTCTGGTCTGCAGATAGGAAGGTCTTGGTAATGCTGGTGGTTTGATCTGAGGAATCTGTGCCCTGTAGTCTGGTCTCTCATTCCCTACCTGTAAGAACTCCCATAACATGTATTTTTCACAATATAACTGACACAAAATTTATCAGTTAATTATGAATGGAGTTGGGTAGCACAGCAGAATCAACATTCAAGATCCAAAAATGTATCAACTAACTTTATTATTATATATGTACAGAAATCATTCCTAAGAAACTGATATCCATTTAGTAAGCAAATGATTCGAAACAAAACAGACTAAGTGACTTTATCACAAAAGTAACTTAATTTCCATATCATTGAAAAATCTTTTCTTAACGTATGTCACCTGCCTTCAAACAAGTAAATATAAAATACTTGCCATAATATTTGGTCTTTGGAATGTTGTCTGGTTTATAGTCATAGGTGATGTCTGGCTGTGCATACCTGTTCCCTGAATCTCCTTCTGTACTGAAGTTACAGGTATGTCCATGTGGATTTGTACTGAGTCTGTTTTTATGAAATAAAGCTTAATGAGCAAGTTAAGACTTAGTAATACATAGTGTCTTTTTTGTTTCACAGAATAATAAACGACAGTTATTTATAACAAGAATATTGGTAAAACCAGTGGATGCTTCCACAATGCTATCTGTCCATACTTTGGTAAGGTATCAAACAAAATGCTCAATTTTTCTGATCCAAACATCCCCTACAATATGCACATCTCCTTTGTTATTGAAGCTTCATCTAACCTTTGACTGAATTCAAGCCATAAGTTCCTCAAAAATACATCAGAAACAAAACTGCTCTATTTTGCAATCAAGGAGTCCTCACAATGTGAAAATCAGCTGACCAAACTTCAAGAGAGTAGGCACATCTCTTCTTGCAAGTGAAGCTTGGTTAAGAAATTCAGCCACTGGTTCTGAGAAACTGCCCAGAAAAGACAATCAAAGGAAAAAAACCATTTGAAAATCATTAAGCCAATCTCTTCTTGCCTATGAAGTTTCACACAAAGTTTTGTTGAATTAAAGTGGAATGAAATATGGAAGTGAAGAAAAAATGATGCTGTTATTTTGGTTGCATGCAGATAGTGATCTATGTAGGGCTAGTAGAAATCCTGCCTCAAGCTGCCTCTTGATATAAGCTATCCACACACCAAGTTTGGTGTCAATAGGCCTAAGCAAACTCAAGTTATTGAGCCGAAAATGAATTTCTATTTTTAGCAACAGTGACCTTGACCTTGATCACAGACAGCTGGGTAGCAATCCCAAGCTGCCTCTTGATATAAGCTACCCACACACCAAGTTTGGCGTCAAAAGGCCTAAGCAAACTCAAGTTATTGAGCCGAAAATGAATTTCTATTTTTAGCAACAGTGACCTTGACCTTGATCACAGACATCTTCGTAGCAATCCCAAGCTGCCTCTTGATATTAGCTACCAACACACCAAGTTTGGCGTCAATAGGCAAAAGCAAACTCAAGTTATTGAGCGGAAACTGCATTTCTTTTTTTAGCAACAGCGACCTTGACCTTGATGACAGAAATCTTGGTAGCAATCCCAAGCTGCCTCTTGATATAGCTACCAATGCACCAAGTTTGGCGTCAATAGACCTAAGCAAACTCAAGTTATTGAGCAGAAACTGAATTTCTATTTTTAGCAACAGTGACCTTGACCTTGATCACAGACACCTTGGTAGCAATCTTAAGCTGCCTCTTGATATAAGCTACCCACATACCAAGTTTCGGGTCAATAGGCCTATGCAAACTCAAGTTATTGAGTGGAAACTGAATTTCTATTTTCAGCAACAGTGACCTTGACCTTGATCACAGACATCTTGGTAGCAATCCCAAGCTGCCTCTTGATATAAGCTACCCATATACCAAGTTTGGTGTCAATAGGCCAAAGCAAACTTAAGATATTGAGCGGAAACCAAAAGTTGACGCCCTTTCAGCCGACTTCAGCATTACAATAACCGGTTTTCTTTGAAAACCTGGTTAAAAATGAAACTATTATATTTCATAATCCAAGGGCCATAGCCATAGAATGATTCATTTAAACCAGAATATCCATAAAATATGAACATTTCCTTTTTACAAAGTTTGTTAGAATTCAAGCCATTGGTTCCTAAGAAATCGTCTGGAAACAAAGGTTACAACAGATGGATGGACAGACTCATACTAGATTCACCTCCTCCCAGGGTGTATAATTTAAGAGTTATTACTGGTTGAACCATTTTTGAGTAAACTGGTAGTACAAAGTCCTCTTAGATGGATTCCAACTCATACTTAGTTTGCATATGATATGACTAAACAAGTTTCCAAATTTATCAAAAATGTTTACTTTTTTTTACTAGTAACTGCATATTCATGTTACATGCATATCCTGTTTACCATGTTCTTACAAGGATATAAACTGAACTGTCAATCTAATTTGCCTACCTTGTCCTAATGCCTTGTAGCTAACAAAGGGGAGCTGAACTTGCACTGAAGGCATGGGGTGCTGTGCTTCTGTGGCCCTATTCTGACTAGTAGTTTGTAGGACACCTGTGGCAACACAAGCATGACTATAATTAGGTCCACTTTCTGAATGACCAGTCTCCTGTACTGAGACCTCTGGGTGGGAGCTACTTTCCTCTATCATATGATGAGGCCCATCAAGCTGAATTTTGCCACTACTTGAGACTGTCTCATTAGTGCTGTTAGCCTCTCCACTTACATGTGAATTCTGACCAACTGATGTATCAGTTCCCACTGTTTTCTGCAGTGTACAATATTGTTACAACATACAATGCTGGTCTTTTAGAAGATTTTTTTTTATCAGTTAATCAAGAAAGTTTTAGATATTTTTAATAGAATGTTAAGCAATTTTCCTTTTTGTGGTCATATGTGAATGCAAAGCACAGGTGTACTACAACTAATAATGATACACTTTCTGTGGTATGACATTAATAAGTTACAAGTCATGTAGACAGCAGACAAATAATACACTATTATAATAAACAATGGGACCGGTAAGTTACAAGAGCAATCAGCTGTATGTATAGAGCTGCAAGAAACTGTTTAAATGTGAGTTTCCTCTAAACCCTAATTACTTATGCTATTTTAAATAAGCATTTGACAATATAAATTTCTGCATAAGATACCACAAAAAAACTTATAACACTGCTTGAAATGCTGCTTTACCTGCTGACTTGCAATTACACCATGCTGGTTTGTAACATGTCCGTCCATCAACTGAATGTTAATCTGGTCTGGTGATACAGGATCAGTCTGTATAGTTTCTATACCATCATCCCTCTCACCTAACATGCTGCAAATGTAGCAAACTGTGCTTGTTAAAATAAGCAGTTGTCAGTTAGTTTAAACTTATTTATTTCACATTGATTGAGACGCTACTTCTTGCAACTTATATTTATCCTTCTCAATGACTTCTTCCTGGGTTCAAACCAGTACTTGCGCCAAAAGTGAGGAATGCGAAAAGTCGAACGGGAGTCTGGCCCTCTTGCTCCTTGTCCACTTCTCCTACTATCAGTTAACCATGGCAAAGGGTCTACTTTAGAAAGAAATCAATACCTTGTTTCTTTCTAATTATTCTCAAAATGTTTACTGTGAGAGACATAACAAAACTTCACACCCTTGTGACTAAGAAAAAGACACTAAGGGCCATTCTAGGAAAACATATATCCCACCCATGGTCTCAAAATGGACCAGTAACTTTTAGGAGTTTATTTGACAAGAAAAGAATCCTCTATATAAAAATACCATTCCCAACAGAATTTCTTTATTCTGCCCTTCTGGGGTTGGATATATAGTTTTACTGGAATGACCCTAAGATATATTTGAAGAGGCAGATGTATTTTGCATTTGTTAAGGGTTACCAATGTTCTTTCTGGTACAGTAAAGAAATATCATAAACATTCTGTGACTTATCAGAACTGGTTTAAAAGCAATGTTGAACAATGACCAGTTTAAGTAAACAAAGCAATACTCATTTTTATAACTAAAACTTAGAGCCATAAAGATATCTAATTTAAAAAAAAAAAGGTTATTATGGTATATCTCTGTCACTGTATGGTTAAAATGATGATAAAAGACAAAAAAAGTACCTGATCATAGGAGATTCAATTTCAAGTGGTTTTTCTTGTTCAGTGCTGCATTTTGATACCATCTCTGCCTCAGTGTTCTCCTTGTCCCCTAGATGCATGTCTGTCAGCTGTGATAACAAAGCTACCATTATACTTAGAGCAAAAGAAATGTTTGTTTTAGAATTAATTTACTGCAAATTTAAACAATCATGTGAAAAAAAAAACTAGTGTCACAGAAGAATGAAGCGTGTATATTATGTCACATAAGTATGTGACACATTAGCCAGATATCTATTGCAAATAAACCCACAAAGTATAGACAAAAGATCTGAGGCAGCCAAAAGATAATGAAGCTTCTTGCAAGTTTTATTTGATCTAGAGAAAATATTCTTTGACAAATTAATGCTTGTGTGCATTATTGTGTAAAAATATGTTTGAATTAGTAACCGCAAATTGGAAAATGGGGAAGAAAACAAATCTTGGTAAGATGATGCAAACCTAATTGCCTTCAACAGAGTTAACTTATCCTTTTGAGGAACCGTGCTTTGCCATTTAGTCTTTCATCATAATTATCCTAAACTCAATATATCAAACTTATTACATAAAGATTTGAGTTGTATTTATAGTGTCAAGTATAGTTTAGGCAAAGGCACAGATGTAAATTTCTGTCATTAATATAAAAGGACTTCATTTTCCAAATTAAAGAAGTCCTTTACTAACTATTTCTTTTGTCACAGTACCTTTTGTACATTAGTTTCATTATTTCTGTCTGCATTTAAATTCTCTTGTAGGATCTGTTGCAGCTGAGCCAGTTCTCTTCTCTTCACCTCCGCTTCATGCATTATGTGTAGTGTGCTCACTCGAAGCTTTGCTCTACAACAAAACCACAGCAAAACTTTTTCTGTAACTTACATTCATACATGACCCATTGACAGAAGACTTGCTGGAAAGGAAGGTTTATTTATCTAAACTTGTTCATTTTACATCAGATGTCAACTAAAAGGTATGCTCTTTACACTGTGTTTCAGTAATTCAAAATCATTAGAATGATAATTAATAAACACAATTTAGCATTTCTTGAGCTTGGTGATACAAGAGTAAATCATATGTTGTAGCCAATCACGTTTGTTCAGGTCATGGACCAGCTATATTAAAAGTTGACCTAGAAATCACCAAGCTACACTTTGACAAAAAATCAAGATATATGAATTCAAAATGAGGCTTCTAGAGGGTTTACAAGATTTTCCTTTGATCTGGCCTGGTGACCTAGTTTCTAATCCTATGTGACCTAGTTTCAAACTTGTTTGAGATATCATCAGACAAATATTCTGAGCCAGTGACCAAATTTTTGATCCCAGATGACCCATGTTCAAACTTGACCTAAACATCATCAACACAATAATTTTCACTTTAAATCATGATGACTGACTTTAAAATGTGACTTCTAGATTGTTAACAAGGTTTATGTTTGATTAAAGCCAGTGACCTAGTTTTTGACCCAAGGTGATTCATATTCAAGCTTGATCTGGAAATCATCAATGCAACGATTCACTAAAAATCATGACGACTGAATTCAAAATGTGGCCTCAAGAGCATAGGCAAGTTTTCTTTGGATTTAAGCCAGTTTTTCAAACTCAGATGACCCATATTTGAACTGTATCTAGAAATCATCAACACAGATACTGTCACTAAAAATTCTGATGCCTGACTTCAAAATGTGGCATTTAGAGTGTTAACAAGATTTTCTTTGGATTTCAGCCATTGACCTGTTTTTAAACCCCATTATCACCAATATTGAAAGTCAATGACAAACATTTGACTGAAAAAAAAAAGATATGTGATTAAGGTTTTCCTTTGATTTTGCCTAGATTCTGATCCTACATGACACAGTTTCAAACTTTCAAGGCAAACATACTCTGAGCAAGTTTCATTAAGACTTGATCAAACATGTGGTTTGTACAGTGTTAAAAATGTTTTCCTTCATTTGGCCTGGTGACCTAGTTTCTGATCCTATATACCCAGTTTCAAACTTGTCCCACATATCATCAAGGCAAACATATTCTGAGCAAATTTCATTAAGACTTAATAAAAAATGTTGTTTCTAGAGTGTTAGTAATGTTTTCCTTTGATCTGGCCTGGTGACCTAGTTTCTGATCCTATATTACCCAGTTTCAAACTCATCCAAGATATCACCAAGGCAAACATTCTCACATCAGCTTCATCACAATAACTCACCCTGAGCACTGCTAAGGACAATTACCTAATAAAAGGCGATAATTTTCAGGAATCAAACATATGTGGCTAAATCAAACTGTAAATCAAATTGCTTACAAACAAAATGCAGTATGGTTTAGATAGTTACGTAGTGATGTCAATTCTATTAGGGAACTTACTATATCTATACCTTGATGTTTTATGGAACTATTTTGTTTTGTTTCTCTATGGTTTTTCAGAGGTGAAAAAAAGTATTAAAGAAAGCAAAAGTAACAATGCCACCAATCTAGTGATTTCTTGTTTCATTTTTTCTTCCTGATTTGTTGACATACTCATAACTAGTGCTAATGTAGGACTTTCAGTATATTTATTCCTTCACAGCTGAGCATGATGACTGGCTTCTCAGTCCTCTGATTTACATCTCCTACTGACACTGCATCCTGACAAGTACATGTAATGGGATATGAAAACAATAAGCTGTTTTTATCTGATACTTCGAAATTTTCTCATTTCCACTTTCTAAGGCAAATTAAACTGTGGTATACTCACAATTCTACAATAAATCCATTTGTTCCCATCCTACACAAGGCACTGTTATCTGAAACATTATAGTGATGATAGCATATAATAACTCAAAGTTTGACTGTCATGTCCAGAAGGTAAAATCCAATGGCCAGCTAAAATTCTCACACAGAAAGCAAAGACCTATTCTGTAAAAACTATATACCTTAATCATTTTCTGGTCCAATGTATGCAATTCAGCAGTGAGCACATATGATTCTATATATAAGTATTCACTCCAGAATAAAATTGGCTATGAAAACTAGCAAAGGACAATAACTCTCAAAATATCAGAGGGATGTTAAAGGTTTTTGTGCACTAACCTTTCTCCTTTTTTTCCATTTATCTATACTTTTAAGTTTCATTTCATATTAGTAAATGTTTTTATTTAATTTTTTACGGTCTAGTGCACACCTTTATGATTGTATAAATACAACTTCTGACAACTGTGTCAGGGAATCGAATCTTTGAATCGATTCTTTGGCTCAGTGGTTAGTGTTGGCGTGTCATGCGGGAGATCAGGGTTCGATTCCCGCTCTGGGTTGTGTATTCTAAGATGCACTGCATCTTTCTGTTATGGACTTTCATGTTTGTAAGATGGGGGCTCATCCAGGATCACCCCTCCTGGACTTAGTCTTAAAAATTAAATAAAAAGTATTAAAAATCTTTCAAGACACCATTCATCATCATAAACGATGACTTTCTCAAGAGGGGATGTGTTACGGTCTAGTGCACACCTACCTATAATTGTATAAATACAACCTCTGACAACTGCGTCAGGAATTCGATTCTTTGGCTCAGTGGTTAGTGATGGCGTGTCACGTGGGAAATCGGGGTTCGATTCCCACTTTGGGTTGTGTATTCTAAGATGCACTGCATCTTTCTGTTGCGGACTTTCGTGTTCGTAAGAAATTGTATACTTTGCAAGAAAACGTCTGAACAATTGTGTAAAGATCTAACAGAAGGAAGGACAAAGTGGTGATAGTATGGTCCACCTTTAGGGAGCTTTTCTTTTTTAAAAAACACTGTCATCTGACCTTGACCTTTCTCAGAAGCCTTTCCAGACTGATGAGAAAAGTGTAATAATTACCTTGCAAGTGCTGTATTGTATGTTTTGTGCTTTCTATTTGATGTTCTTTTTCCTGATTCTGGTTTGATATGTTCTGTGTCATCATTCTTTGATACTGTTTCAAATATGAACAAAAAATCAAAGTACAAAGATACAATGTCACCAGTAATTCAGCTACAGAGCATTAAAATACTGTAATGATGATTCAGCATGCTACAGTAGTTCTATAACTATCTGTTCTCTATGAAAATATGAACATTGATCTGCTATTAAAGCATAATATGCCACAGCTGTCATGTCATAAGCTTTTAGCAGGAAACAAATATCACTTACACCTTTTGACTGCAGACCACATCAATTTAAAAAAAAAAAATCCATTCAATATGCATTATTATCCCCATATGATTATCACAGATGTTACACAACATACAGAGATTTTGAATGAAGTGGGAGATATAAGAGCAACATAGTTTTAGTTTTAAAGCATTTAGTAATGATATTTGTTTTTACTGTTTTAACATTTTTTTTCCCCAACAAGTACAAAACACATGGCTAAATTAAACATGACCTTTGGCCATAGTCATTCTACACAAACCTTCAGCTCCTGAGCAAGTGGTAAAGATTCATACTGTCTGTAATAACTGTCCCAGATATCCTTATACCGTTGTAAATGCTGACCATGTTCCTTTCTGTAACAGATATTTCACCTTATTTCATATCAAGATATTAAAAAAGAACAGAGCAAATTGTTTCTAACAAGTAAACAAATAAATCATACAAAGTGCTCAAAACTTTTACTTGAAATATTTCAAACTACATTTTTCTCCTGAACTAAAAGCCACTACTGCTAACAGCTGTATGCTAATTGGAAGCTGGACTCTGAATTATCATCCTAAGTTGCTACGAGTTCTTGTGTGCATAGCCTGGGAAAACCAAGACTTACTTTCAACTGGTACTTTAGCTTTACTGTCTATCCAAAAATAGTCAAAAATTAAAAAGTGCAGTTGTGATTCAAGGCTTATCCCTCAGAAAATCTCATACAGGCATAGAAAGCTATTTACCAATATAATATGGAGACTGTGTTAGCTTTTAATTCAGTATAAACTCCGTGATAGCATTTGACCATAGGTTTCAGTTAAAACATGACTTTAAATGAGGGAAGTGCATTTTCTTAGAGAGAACAGAATGTCAGTACAAGTCCTAATAAGTTTGTCGGCCTTACACAAGTGTAGAATTAAGGATGTATGCAAGAAAGTTCTAAGTTTTTCACATTCACTTCTCAAATTTAAATCAACAAAAAAACCCAAACAAATATGTTATTACCTTTCAGCCTGAAGTTTAGCATCCAAGACGTCCATCTTGCTGTTCATGGCTGCTACATGCTCAGTAAGGACATGGTTTGTTTTCTTTAAACTGGTAAACAGAGATATAGTATTACTCTAAACTAAAAAACTTCAATAAATTTTTATCCTTCAATATCAATAGTGAAGTAACCAAATGTGTAACAAGAGAAAGATGCTGAACAAGTGACTTGATTTTTCTTTAACATTTTTTTATCTAAATATTTACAAGTAAGTTTGGAACTTTGGACTTAGAAATACTTAAAAAAAATCAGAAAGTAAGTAAAATCAATTAAAGAAATACAACCTATTCTTTATATCTATGAGCCACATTTTTTTCTTGCTGTCTGAATCCTCCAGTCTTTACAAGGACATAGCTCATTCCTGGTTGTCTTCTTTAATGTTTTTCTCTAGTCAAACAAACAAGAACTCCAAAAATTCAATCTCTATGGCAACTTTAATTTCATCCATATTACATACATGATCATCTTTTTTTTCAGCTAAACTACAAAATAACACTATGTACCTGTCAACATTATCCCGGTTTATGGTATACTGTTTATAACACTGTTTGGAATCTACATCCAGCTGTGAGACAGCCTCTTGCAATCTTCTGGTCTCTCCTTCCTTACACTCTATCTCCCTTTGCAGTGCTGTAAGATTGCAATAGTCACTTAATTGTAAAATTATCTGTGGGATTTGATTTTCCTGTTTGTACCATTGTGATAACAGACTGCACCTACCTTAAATCTTCCTTGACAATCTTTAATTTTTTTTTGTATGTACTTTACAGAAATATTATTAACAAACAATGTTTAACTTTATATCCGATTTGCAAAAATGCCATAAAGTAGTGGCAACAACAAGAATCGGCCCAATTTTCCCCTAGAGATTGTCAAAGAAAAGTGGAATAAGAGAGCCTACTGAGATACAATAATCATAGTTGTTTTAAACATAGGTAACTGAAGAGTTACTGGAAAGAACTTGCAAGTTGGCAAATTGTCTTATGAGCTTAATAGAATACTAAATAGGTAGGGCTTTATTCAAGTTGCAATTTCTCATGTGGTCTGGACAAACAATTCTTAAAGACTAGTTTAAAAACAAAAACACAGTAAAAATATTCTAATCTGACAACTTCTTAAAACTTTTGTAGCAATTCCTGTGATACATCTGGTTTAGTTTAAACTTATCCATTTTACATTGGTTTGGAAGCAAGTTCTTGTTCAAGACACATATAATTATCCCTCTCAATGACTACTTTCTGGGTTCAAACCAGTATTCACGCCAAAAGCGAGGAATGCAGATTCACTGTAGACTCTAACCCCTGGTGGGATTCGCACCAGTGACCTCCAGATCTTGAGGCTGGCGCTCTAACCCTAAGTTTATAACTCAAGAGTCACCTTGATAACCTATATTCCTGTGTCACTGAGTTAACAACTTGTATAATCAAAGTATAACATAAATACCAACTCAATTTCTGTCCAAATCTCTCCCTTAACTTGCAACAATTTTGAAGAACATGCAATATGTTTTTTTGTTTGTTTTTTACTTACATTCAATCAACTGGTCCTCATGTTCTATCAGTTTCACATACTGCTGATTCTCAAATTCTATATGAAAGAAAATGATATACATAAATAATAAAAATGTTTACCTTCTCTGAATTTTCATATTAGCCCTTTTATTTCTGTTAACAGATCAAAGAAAGCCATCTTTTTTTTATGAATGTCAAATTCATAACAAGATGTTAATTGAATATTCTCTGGAACATACAATATATTAATTCATGTTCTGTAGCAATTAGTTTTCAGAAACTATTAAAGGAGATATATATCTAAATTATGAAACAGCATACTAACCACAGTTGGATACAAGTTTTTCAAGCTCTGAAGCACTACTGTATGCCATTTTCTTCTGCAGCAACAATAAACTGATGAAAAAAATAAATCAGGTAAGATTGATATTAATTTCAAAATTGTTATTATTAGTGCTATGAATAAAGCAATGCAATCTGGTTTTTTATATCCTGTCAGTTTTTGAGCACATTTTTGGACATAAATAAGAATCACTCTTTGAATGTGTAGAGTGGTCAGACCAATGCTCGGCGTAAAATCAAAGGAATTTCTTTGAAGAGACTAAACAAATTACTCATTTCATGTTATGAACTAATTATATTCAAGAGTAAACTTTGCTAAATCCTTATGAAGTATCCCCATGTGAAACAACCATGACGCAAACAACAGGGCAGGGTATAAATAGACCGAGTAAAACATGTGCGGTTTGCACAAAATTGTACCAATGCTCGGCGTACCATAGATGACCTGATCGGGGACCTTTCAAAAAGAAATCTTTTGTAATTATACAAAGAACCTTTCTTGAACACAAAATGAATAAAGTATTAAATAGATTGTTTCTATTCACTGTGTATCAAACAGCAGAATTACATGATCTCATGTAGAAAACAATGCGTTTTGTCTGTTTTTCCAATGGGATCCCCTTCCATCTGCTATGCTTAAGTCACCTGATGATACTGGAAGTTAAGAGAACCGTGATAAGATAGACGAAATGACACTTAACTCGAATTAAAGAAGAGTTGTAAATCACTTCCAAGAAAAAATATCAATTCCGTAAAAAATAGATTTACACCGAGCATTGGTATACGCCGAGTGTTTGTCCAAGCACTCTAGTATCAACTAACACAAATCAGAAACACATTATACAAGATGATTGTTTATGGCCCGTTTTGATGACTGCCCTGTTACGTGACTTTCATTCAGTACAGAATGTAAGAAAATAAGAGTCATTCTGTCATTTTCTTTGAATAAAAAGTAGTTTTTTAAAGTAGCCAAGTGAAGCTTCTCTATTTGAAGAAATGTTGTAACAGTTGGGAAGAAACTGATTTAAACTAAAGGAAATATTATCAATCTATTAGCTCTTTGACTGTTTCAATTAAAAGTTAAGATTCTTAAGCCACATTATCATGGTTATTGAAATTTTCGGGCATAACTCTACAACCCACATACTAGCTCTGAGCAATAAATTCACAGATGTCTGCTAATAAGATTTTAGTTCGCGAAAAAGAGACAAAGCAAACAGGATACTGTACCTGGGTCGTGGTAACAGGAACCGTTTTTGTCAAAAGGATAGCCACCTCGCGAAATCATATGATTATTTTTATTTAATAGGGTACGACGTGCTGTTGGGAATGAAAAGTATCACTTCATTTAAAACGTCTTTTAGGTTGTTTTAAATGTAACAAAGTGCATTAAATAATACAATGAATACAATTTAAGAAATTTACATTTGTTTTATAAGCTGGTCGTCTGCACTTTAAAAGACGCTTGCATCTTACAAGCGTTAATGTGTTTAGCGTCCGACAACTTACCCATTTATACGTTCTATATCGCGCTTCAAATAATTATATATTTTTACTTTTAATTTACTGACTTTGTTAGTTAAAATGAAAGCAGGCATACATCAACGATGTAAACATATTAAATGCAAACATATGCAACAAGATCTGCTGTAATACGTTTGTGCTTATACTACGGTTTAGAAACTCCTTCATATGCCAATGGAATACAATTTTATATCAGATGGCGAGTCAACATTTTTCCAAAATGCTTAATAACCAGTTAAAAGGCTAGTTGGAAATTATTATCACATTAAAAATGGTCATTTCTGAGTTTGTAAATTAGATAGATAGAGGATATTTGTTTGTTTTGAGTAGATATGGAATATATCTCATCGTGTAGCGCGAGTGAAATATAAAAATTGTATCACTTTGAGATGAGATTTATTCCATATCTACGAAAAACAAACAAATTTTCTATTTATTTTATGCTAATACAAATAAACTTTTAGAACTGTTTCTTTGCTTACACGCGTATGAATACATGATCGTGAAACTCAAATTCAATACACAGTCCGCCATCTTGAATTATACATGACACATAGAAACGTGTTGCATTCTAACGATTTATTTAGTCTACACCTAATCACCAAACGAATAATAGAAATAAACAAAGATCTACTTGCATATTCTTCTTAATTTTCCTTCTTTAACTATCCACATTTTGATGCTTACAGGGCATTCATATAAAATTTGGCCTGTGCAATGACGAATCAAAATTCAGCGTCAAAGCAGAGGTTCATCCTAAATAAATGCCCTTACAAGCTCTAGATTCTTCCATAGGTTGATCAAGAAGCAATACACGTCATCACATTTTCAAGTAGCATAAATCCAGTGTATTCAATTTAAGATTCCACGTAAAATGCCATCTTGGGGATTAAATTGTTATCCTACGTCACTATTCTGAAGTTTGTGACGTATAATTAACGAAACGGCGTAGAATTCTCGAAATTGATCGGCCTGTTGTATACATACAATGACTCTTTTAAAGTCGGACTCTGAATTTTATGTTAGAATTTATTTTTATACCTTTTATATTACTTGTAAAATTTCATATTGTGGTTACTGAAAAGTAGTTCGGCACAGTGACTGATATAGAATCTATATCAGTCACAGTGTGACTGATATGGAATATATTTCACTGATAGAACTCGGTATTTCATTGGTTGGCATAAAATAAAAATATATATCAATGTTTCACTGCTCTGATCAATAGTTAAATCTAATAAGGTCAGACGTCATCATTCAAATACAGATGTGGGGCAAAAACCTTACCTTGTGATAGTTGAAAAAGAAATTATTTAAACCAACTTTTAAGGTCACAATACATTTCTATGTGAAACCAAACATTCATTTTGTGTCAAGCTTCCGATCAATTATTAATGGCCGACACTTCAGACATGACTTTGCAGAAATAAGCAGTTAAAAGTCTACACTTTTTTCTACCAAGCCATCTAGGACTGGAATAGTCTGCCATGAAAAATAAAAAAAAAAAAAAAATAAACATGCTTTGAAAAGGGATGTGAAGTTGTAGCTTATAGAAAATATATGAAAAGTGCTGAACAGTCAGACTTTTTTTACTAAATATCAATTTTTTTAACATTTCTGTACAGTATTTCAGAATAGTTCTGTGATATGTGGGTCAGTACTCAAATACTTTTGTGAAAATTATTTGTTATAAATCTACCAAAGACAAGTAAATGTAAATCATATATGCACATTGTTTAAGTTTGTTATCTAGTCAAAGTTGTCTGTCTTTGCAAAATACAATAGTTCAGCCAACACTTTTGACTTTTTTTTTCACAAGGACCCCATTGGAAATAAGTGGAAAAACTTAATGGGATATCCCATGTAATATATATGTCTCAAAATTCACAGCTTAAATGTTAAAACTGAAGTGAAATTTGTGATATTTAATATTTTTAACTATGAAAACTGGTGCTATGATTCTGTGTAATTTGTGATATTCAATCTGTTATTATTGTATGCAATTAATCTGTCCATCCATCCATCCCAGTTACTTATAATTATATATTGTGTGTATTAATTTTGTTTTATTCCTTGCTTTTATTATTCAAAGCTTCAACATTTCCATTCATCAGTAGTGATTACATAAGAGTGATATATATTATTATATAGGTTTGGAAAACATATTTTGTACTCATGTACTCTATTTGAGTTTACCTATGGCCAGTACCAGTTGTCCATATGACCAACACCTCGTGCAAAGTTTAGTTATTTTAGGTTGTAGGGGACAGTGCAAGATACAGAAAGTCTATTATTAAAGAGACAATTCTGGTTCTTTTCCATGCTCAGAGTATAGGACTGATACTTGGGACCTCGGTTTAATATCTCATCCAAAAGACAATATCAGTTGTGTAAATGGTGGGGTTGGGAATTGAACTTGTGGCCTCTGGATTACCAGTTCAGCCAGTTTCCACTGGACCACTCCACACTCAAGTAAATATAAGTAGGTACTCTTTAAAGGTAATTTTTCTTACTTCATGCACAAGTTTAATGGAATTACATCAAGACGATCCTTAGTGATGTCTATTAAGGCAAATTAGATAACTGGGGTTTAAAAGTGTTGAAAAAAATGTAACAAATCATTGTGCTGAAACAAAACTTCATTTATTATTCAATTCATTATACTTTCCGAGTAAGAACAGAAAATACTCAACAAAGTTATACTTAATGTCTTCAGCAAGAAATCAAGTGAAAGAAGTTTTCAGAATGTTAAGTGATATAAACAAAATTCTAACACTATATGCAATTCGCCGACAATAAACTAAGAAGAAATTGAGCGTGATATATTATACAGTATAGCACTCAGAACACAAGCGCGCGCCCGCTGACATCACTGCGAATGCCACTGTTAAATAGTGCACACATTTGCACCTCTTATAAGTATACGTACATGTTAGAATGGAAATAGATTTTTAAATTTTCATGATCTACTGACGTATTTATCACGGATTCTTGTTCATATGCGTAATTATTTAATCACTCAGGTCTACGGCCTTCGTGATTAAATTACTACGCATATCAACTCGACACCGTGATATATCAGACGGTATATCACTCAAACTTAAAATCTATTTCCTAAATGAATTAAAAACTGATGATAAGAAACATGTATCTGATTACAAATAAAACTTGAAACAAAGTAATTATAACTGCATGGCTAAGCCTGCTAACATGTATCTATTACACTCTGCAAATGACAGACAAAATAACTTATTACATTACTTCTTACAAGGAGATAAAAATGTAATCTAGTTAAGGGATACATAATCCTGATACATGTATGTCAATTAAGATAACAGAAGACACAAAAACTGAAACAAAATTTAGATATTCTTTCATTTGGTTCTTTTCTAGCGTTGAAACCATCACAAGTCTCCATGGTGATAATGACTGGAACATGCTAAGTAGAAAAATCTATGGTAACTTAACGCTATCTATTGGCAATTCACATACTGCATGACCAATCTCAATATTACAACTGTTATCATGGAAATGATAAGTTAAAATCAAATCATTTATAACATACGTGTAGCTTTATAGTAAAAAATTACAATTATTACACGACTGATATACCAAAAACCCTAGTGTAAAGCAAGCATTTTCCAAGAATTATTTAACCAATATTTTTTCATAAGAATTTTCAAATGTCAATAATCACATTATTTAAGTACCAGTGTTTGTTGTTTTGTTTACAATATTTGCACTCAATCTTTTGATCCTGGGACTATAATGTACTTTTTGAAACAGTTCTTATTTGTCAACTGGTGATTTCAATTGATCTTACTCCCATTTCCTTTACATAGGGCACATTAAGTGAGAGTTAACTAGATCAAGAAATTGTAGTACTTTTCAAAAAATTAAGGAAAATGAATTTTCAAAGCTTTTTCTTCTATTTTGAGTAACTGTTGTTTTATATTTACTCTGTTTTTCTTTATCTAAATATTTGTTTTCTTTTATATAATTGCTGAATGTACACTTTAAACTGAACAATATTGCTAATGTAACAATTCACCGACATTATAAAGGCATTACCCCTCTTTCAGGAAAAAATACTGAAATCAATAATTATACATTGCTTTATTCAAGCTTCATCATTTCTATGTGCAAATTATTAAGTCAGTTTATCACAATTTTACTGCATTATATTCATATTTATAACCATACATCATTAATTCCAACATCTATGTCAGTGTCTTCATCGTTCTACAAAGAATATCTTTCCAGGGAGGTTTATTTACAACCATCACCACCAGAGTATTGACAACTCATTCCTTTCATGTTTCAAAGCCTGGTCTTCAATAATGTCAGCTAATTCTCAATAACAAAATATCACTGTTAAATGCCCTTTCAAGTCAGCTCTGCCTCATTTCTGATATATTCACCAATATCTGCTTGATGGAAAGCAACAATGGTCATGGGATCTGTATGCCGGCATTCCTGTGTAGACTTGGCAGCAACACCAAACCCCTGAAACAGAATATTTATTCACATTCTATAACAATTTTGATACATTTTCGTCTGCGGAACAATTTCTTCTTACACAATAGCACACTTTCTTTTGGCAATGTATTTCTATCTATTAAGAAACTGAAAATGCTGATGCCTGCTGATAAAACTTTAAAGAACAGGTGGTCAGGAATTCAAAACATTACCTTACCTGGTTTAAAAAACAACAACAACAAAACATTTAAAATATTTAAAAGACAGAAAAGCTTTCTTATAACAGTATTTATGTATCAAATATGTAATATTAACATTCTCAGGTTCTGGCAAGATTGAACTGCATTCAAATAATTACAGAAATGAATTTTACCAAAGGGACATCACTCATACTGTAGACAACAATCCCCTGGTATTGTGGTGTGTTTTCTGTAATTCTGCCTAATCCAGATTTCATCACATGATGACCATACAGGAACTGTTGCTCTGCACTTGCTTTCAGCCAAATCTTGTACTGAAATTGTTTATTGAAAGATTAAAACATACAATAAGAAGTTTATACCTTTGTTACACCCAAACAAATTTTAGTGAAAGTAATTTTGCCAAACTCTGCTGAATTTTATAACAATCTGTTTACTATTAATCTTATTTTAGTTTATTTTGTTCTTATTAACATATTTCAAGGCTACATGTATTTCACTTACATATATAATTATAAGGTTTGTTCAGAAAAATACAAAGTCCTTTCCCTTTCACTAGGTAGTAAAGGTACCGAAACCCAAACAAAACAATGTTATGAAATTCTTAATTATCATTCTTTAAATCTACCATAATTCTTAAACATCACCTTATTCCTATATTTATAGAATAGAAGTATTATCTTTTATCTTTCTGCAGCATTTGTGACTGCATTTAATGGTTTTACATAATAAATGGGGGTGTCTCAGTGCTAAGGGCATACACATGTATATGCATAGGACAGTACAATATACACAGACAGCATTTATTACTACAGTTTGCTGAACATGTTCTCAACTGTTTGTCATCCATATTGCCAAAAGCATACTGAACAAAACAGGTTTTCTACATGTATAGGTTCAGCAAATGGGAAGCTTATGGAGAAGCCTCTGTGGTCTACTGATTACTGTGCATATCATGCAATGAAATTACTTCAGTCTGATCTGACCACCAGCAGTGCCCAAAATCTGACAAAAACAGACCCATTAATCATAGCATTAATGTTCAAGGCTCATGGTACACATGCCTACCTTAAAAGGTGTCTTACTAAAACTACACATTAAGCTTGCTTTACATCTAACCTGATAGTTGCTTATGATCATAAACTAAAACATACCTTTGCATAAGGTGCCAAGTAATCTAATGCTGTCACATGGAGCCTAAACTTGCCAGATTTTGTGAATTTCCCAAAGCAGGTACCGAAACTTATAAGATTGGGACGGCCAATGTTTCCAGCCCTCTTCATTAGCTCTTCACTGTAAAATTGACAAAAGGTCATAAAAATAACATTCATCAAATATCTAATATTTATAGTTGTTCTTTGTTACACCTACATTAGTTTATATGTTTAAGGCAAAAGTGATTAACTTTTTTTTATCAGTTACTTTTTTAATTCAAACAATAAAATCTATAAAAAATTTTTAAGTATCAGTATTTTCTAAAATTTTTCGAGTAAGTTTTGCTATTTCTGATTCAAGACAATAATGGAATTTTAGCAAGTGATAAAAATAATGCTTCATCTTTATATGTTTAAAATGTTTATGTAAAAACAAATCACCAAGGTAAAAATGTCAAAGAAAAAACTTTTGATATTGCGAGCAGGCTTTCAAATGCCACACTGTATTATTATCACAGAAACTAAGGAAAGAGCTTAAAATACCCATAAACTTGATCTATTTACTCAACTTAATCATTTGTTCCCTGATGCACATGACATGTCACAGAACTCGTGTACACAAGGTGGTGCTTTAACCCTAGTCACCATGCTTGTAAGTAAGGTGCTTTACTAATGGTAATCGAGCTACCCAGACTGTCATTAATAACTGATCTGCCAATACTGGGCTTGTGACAAAGTCCTCACTTTACTTGAATTTGTCTGTGATTCCTGTACATTATAGACCTAATTACAATCATGACAGGAACTACATTCAAATATAACCAAAACACTAGTCCCAGCTTGGCCATAGGGGTTCAGCTCAATCATATAATAAAGACAAGGGATATTATTGCTGGTATTGCTTGATCAGGATCAGCACATAAAATGTCCAGTAACTTTGTTACCGGTATATCTACAGAATTTTCAAAGGCTTGGGTCCTTTCTTCAGCTTACATCCTATTACCTTCATAGAACACAAATTCCTTTGAATTGTAAGTATAGTAATCAAATTACAAACCTCGAATTCAGAAACAACCATATTTCCTTATTTAATTTCAGGTACACTCATCATAAAAAATATTTTTCAGCCATACTCTTAAGACATCTGTCAGATGCTATAACAAGCTACTTAGGCAAGTGAAAGTACATCAGTACATGATTACCAAATACTGGGGCATTGCACACACCAATTTTAAGTATAATAAAAAAGAAAAAATCACATACTTGACATAGAAAACTCTGTCTTTGTGCAGCCTGAAACAGTAGGTACCATCTGGTCTGTCAAGTAGCAGTTTTATATTTTCACCAATACTAAAGAAAAACAGAAACAAAGTAACAGTTAAAAACCTCACATTCATATTCAGATGAACTCCTACATGGTTTGAGATGTAAAATTTACTGCACGGTTTAATTCAAAGTAAACTGGTGAAAAAACAGTAAGATTGAATTAAACAGATGACACCGTTTCTTTTTCTTTTATAAATAGTAAAAGATACTGTCTGTGTTTAAGACATCATAGATACTTGGGTTCTATGTTCTAAGCTGTTTAGGAATTGCATCTACACGTAGGAATAACCTAAGTTATAAATAGTGTTAATGTATCTCGCAACAAAGACAAAAAGAAAAGTAACAAAAGAACCAAATTTACAGAGGAAATAATTGCTCTTCAGGACTCAAAGACACTCCTAAAGAAAAAGAATACAAAGCTCTAGGCTTTGTAACTGACCGCAGAGACAGTCAATCCCCTCAGACAAATCAAGGCATTCTGGCAAAATTCCTGAACAGCTAAGAACATAAAAATTTATTAAAAAAGTAAACTTAAAATTATAAAAGAATAAACTGCTGGTATCTCTCAAAACAATCAATAAACATTGCAGCATAGAATGTGTCTTTCTTCCTGTCTTTTATTTATAATTAGGAATTAACTTTACCACTGAGACAAATAAGGCCAATCACATTTGAGAAAGGCTACTTGTCACTGCCTGCCTAGTATAGTCAGTATTGACTTTTGGCAGTAATAAGCAGAAGTTGAAGGCTACAGGCTGGGACCTTATCAGACTGTACATACAAAACAAGTCCTTGGAAATAAAACATAAACAAACAAACCACAGAAAAAGTATCGAAAAATATTCAGACTTTCTTTTCAATTTCATAAACAAAACTCACTGTCGCAGAAAATATAGAACTAAATTTACAGCGTTGTATACATCGCGAAAACATGTGACTTAACGATGTTTTTCTGTTAAAGTCAAGACATCAAAACATATGCCTTACTATTTTGACATCTTTTCAAAGAATGTTTTTGTTTCTTCTTCTGTCAAAGGCCTCATTGTTAACTTGCTCTAAAAAACAACTACTTTGCAGAAATTACCACGAACACGTGCACTTCCTGTTTACATGAGACTGGTTCCTATAATATTTTGTTTCATCAGTTTGATTCCTTTTTTGAAAAAAACAAACTAACAACTTTCTGTTTTCGTGAATTCAGACCAATAAAACTTGCGGCCAATAAAATTTGATAAAAAATACACAAAAATGGTATTTGGAAGAGGCTTTGATTAAAATCGAAGGCTCGCAAAATCTTATATCCGCGAGCTAGTTATCAGACGAATAAATAGAAGTTATAATATTATTTGCAATTCATTTTAATACAATTGTATTGAACAAACTTATTTTGCTATGTCCATAACAGAAAACATTTTTCCAAGACTATTTCTGTGGGCATGTAAGTTGCCATGTTGTTCAGATCAATGAAATAGTTATGCAGATGTATAATCAGTTCACTTAATGCTAATTATAACATTCAAATAATGAAATCCACTGTTACGTAGTGTTAAGTGTAGTGTAAAGTGTAGTGTTGTGTAAACAAATTAAATGTAAAATAAATTCTTTAAAAATGATATAAGAACAAACCAGTGTGACACTGATTCTACCATTTATGGTCTAAACATTTTGATACTCAAAGAATTTCAACCTTAATTTCATTTTTAAATCTCATCTTACTATACTAGAGCACAAAAGAAACGTCTCAATCATGTAGGAACATTTAGAAGACATACCTCAGTTACGATGCATATTTATTAAATCCATTCATGAACCATAAGAACAATATTTCATGATATAAATGACACACAACTAACACATTTTCCGATGGGCTATTAGTGTAAATTAACACCCCTAACACATAGGGGGACCAGTTATATACACGAAGACTTTTAGTACCGGGTATGTCCACCAGACTTTCTAACACATTCCCTGATCCTGGAAGGCACAGACTGACACAGAGTCCTAACAACACGTCTCGGAATGCGTGTCCATTCCTCCCTCAAGGCGTCAGCGAGCTGAATCAACGTTTGCGGCGCTGGTTGACGTTGACGTAGACGACGACCTAATTTATCCAGTAAGTGTTCTATCGGATTTAAGTCCGGTGATTTGGAAGGCCAGTCAAGTACTGTCATGTTGTGAGTGCGGAAGAAGTCCCTAGTGACACATGCCGAATAAGGTCGATCGTTATCCTGCTGAAACGTCAGATGTCCACCATGACGTTGGAACAGCGTGAGAACTTCGGATTGTAAAACTTCGTTGATATAGCGCCTGGCATTGAGATTTCCATGAATGATGATGAAGTTAGCTTAGAAGTTGTGGTTAATAACTCCACACGTCATCACACTACCGCCACCATATCTTTCGTGCTCCATGACGGTGTTGACGTTTAAGCGTTTACCGCGTGGCCTATAAACATGAACGCGGCCATCTGTATTTAAGAGATTGAATCGTGACTCATCACTGAATACAACACGATGCCAGTCACGCCGTCAGATTTGACTTTCCGCTCATAGACGTCGAGCTGTGATGTGACGTTGTGAGAGAATGGGACCGCAGTATTGACGATGGCATCGAATCTGTGACTCACGCAGACGTCCAGATAATGTTATTCGATGAATAGGCCTTCCACGAGTTCCAACAAGTTCGGCCGCCGTAGACTGAGCCGTTAAAAACCGGTTACGCAAATGACGTGGACGTATGTAATCATCTTGACGACGGGTGATTACTCGCGGTGCTCTAGGTAGGGGACCTATCCTGCACTGTCCAAGTGTCACGGTAACGCCTAAAAGGCGAACAATAGTGGATCGGCTAACGTAAAACTGTTTTGCAACATTATTTTGCGAAAGTCCGACGTCAAGTTGTGCTAAAACCCTATTGCGATTTTCGATATGTAACGTGGCATTTCAATAACGTTGAACTTACAGAAATTTCGTTTGACACTTCTCTGTATATCGTAATTGAAACACGTTACGCCAGACTTACTAAGTGACCAACACCATACCTAAATCAAGGTCCGAGTCCGGGGAGCCCATGCATGGACAACCAGCAAACCGGTTCAGAAACCATCGATTTATTTAGAGTGAATGTTTACATAAGCTAGGGTATCTCAAATAGGAATTCGAAAGACATTGCATGAGCTTAACTATTGACTGTGTATAGCGTTTTACATGTATAATATTTATACTGAGAAATCGGCTGGCAAAATATTCACTAGGCATTTCTTTTGTGCTATAAAAGGTTATTTGTTCTATTTTGCCACTAGAATTTTAAGTTATTAAACAAATCCTGTTAGATTGTATGACCGACGATACGGAAAAAGGGCACTCGGGCATTTTTTTCTACTGAAATAAACGGAATTAAAAATCAGCAAAATGACGACAAATTTCTCGTCCTCCTGAAAAACAAAGTTGAAGTAAAAGAACTGAAAGTTTGAATATTGTCCTTCATAAAAATGAGTATCCTGTATAAAATTCCTTGATTGCCATTACCATGTAAAGGCATAGACATTTACAATTAAATAGCTACAATTCAAATATAAGTTCTATCATATTGATTTACTGCAAGCCGGAACTTGAATAGAATCTGACGTCAAATTTGGGTATGTGACGTTATTTTAATGGATATCAACTTCACGACATGTTCTTTTTCAACACGATGGAATACTGTATGGGTTCTATGCAGGAAGCTAAAATTTTCAGAAAATAATTCTGGGATATCATTCGTTCAAAATTAGTATAAAGGTCAATTTAAAAAACATGTCCCAGTGCCGTCGGTCATATGGTTTGCTTTAGAACACTTAGAAAATTATATGTAGAAGAGGTATAATACGGCACTTGTACTCCCTTGCCTATCAGCTAGCTTTTATGGCGACGTGGTAGAGTGTCCGCTTAGTAATCGAAGGTACCCGAGTTCAAACCCAGCTCGGGGCAGGTGGTTTTTTCCGGGTTACATTTGGCGCCCAACGTAAATAACTCACGAGTTCAGATGTGATGGCACCCTTAGAAAGTCCCACAGATATTCAGTACTCCAAGAATTCGATGTCGAATTCTAAGAAGGAGGGGGTGTATGTAGAAGAGGTATAATACGGCACTTGTACTCCCTTGCCTATCAGCTAGCTTTTATGGCGACATGGTAGAGTGTCCGCTTAGTAATCGAAGGTACCCGAGTTCAAACCCAGCTCGGGGCAGGTGGTTTTTTCCGGGTTACATATACATATGTTTATTTGAAGTCACATGATCAAGATAGATTTTGTCTAAAACTAGGCCTGAGCATTATATTTTTTATTGCTTTTTTCTGCAAATGTTTTTCTCTAAATTCTCTTTAGCTGACTTTTGTGTCGCTTCATTATAATCTTGTTGGTAATTCGGAAAATACCAGTCTACATTGGAGTAATTTTACCGAGACGTTCAGTTACTATAGCGCCGTGTAAACAAATATGGCGGAGATTATCAAATGTTGAAAAAAAGAAAATCAGCTGTTTGCATAACAGCTGAAAAACATTAAACTTTTCTTTCATGGCAGTTCCAGAATATCTTTACTCAGTCATAAATCAGTTACTATGTATACTGAATCAGTTGCACTTATGAATACTACAGGCCAGTTTGCAACTTTCAGACATGAAATAAAGTCTGCTCGCTGTGTGCCTTCGTTGAAAAGATCACCTACAGAGTCCGTTTTACCAAAGTACCTTTTAAATGGAGAATTATCAGGTGATAAAAAGAAAATGAGTATAGCTTTTAGAGAGGTTTTTAGAGACTTTAAAACTGAAACCAGTGAATGCAAGTTTGGAAAAGAAAACAACTTAGCAGTAAATGACCGGGTAGCTGATGCATTTCATCTAGGGGAGAAACAACTCCTGTCAAATGACAATATGAGGCCAAAGTCAAGATCAAAAACATCAATAACTAGCCATGATATTCACAAAGTTTCTCCTTGCGAAAGTGATTTGAGACATCGATATTCCACATCAGCCAATTCCAAATTTGAGAGTCATTTGAATGAGGATGTTTTGATTAAAACACCACCTGATGTCCTAAGTCCAATTACAAGTAAAGGTATATCAGACGACTCAAACAGTAATGCTCGAGACAATTTGGTCATTTTAACAGAATCTATTAAAAAAGGTAAGATATCTAAATATTTTTTTATTTATGATTTCTTTTTTCTATTTTAGGATATAGTAAATGAAACATAGAATATTATCATAGAGACACATAGCATATAGTAAAATAGTATAGTGCTATAAGTGTAAAGAGAATATGCCTTTAAGATAAATGAAATTTAAGTATTTATAATGTACCTAATACCTATCATGTACATCATATGTATCATAATTATGTACCTATGTATGGCCTTTTAAGCTAAAAGCTTCTCTCCAATGAGATGACATACTGTATGATATTTTCAGATTTTTATAAAGTTGCAGTAGAATGCTGTTGAAGATGAACAAATTGATAAGATACATTTTTTTTCCCAAAACACATGTTAAAAAATTTCAAGCGATAGAATTATGAAAATATATCAGTTTTTTGGTTTCATTCTCTACAGAAAAGCCATTATAAACCAGTCCTTCTAATATTAATTAAGTATAGCTAGTGTTGTATCCAGGATTATAAAAGGGCATGGTGCTTTGAAAAAGGGGCAGGGTGCTGCTAAAAAGGGGCAGGGGGCAAATATGCGTCTTTTGCTAGCAAAAGGGCATTTTTCACCATACACCGTGCATTATATTATGCCAAGCATCGTCTCTTTATTATTATTTTTATCGTTAAAACTATATAGTGTTGTAAAGTGTGAATCAAATACAGGTATTTGTTTTATCTAATTTACTTTTTAATCATTGTATAACTACTAGTATATGTTACTGAAAACAGACAAATACTGCAAGAAACTTCTGACAGCTTTTATTTTTCTAATCTCTCCATTTCATACAATCATGTAGATCATTGCTAACATTTGAACAGTATAAACATTCAAGTAACACAGCATACTATAACATAATGCACAGTAACCTTTTAAGACTGTTTTTAACTACTTGTAATCAGTTTGATGTTTAATGTGCTAATTCTGACAATAAAACAGCAAGAGTACAATCTTGTATAAATTGAAATCGTAACCGAAATTAATTTATCCGAAATATCATACACTTATCACGATGGTGATATGCAGTGTTCAAATGATAAATTGTACAGAAAATAAAATAGTATCAAGACAATTCTAACACTATATGCAATTTGCCGACAATAAACAAAGAAGGAATTGAGCGTGATATATGAGGCAGTATAGCACGCTGAATACAAGCGCGCGCCCGCTGACGTCACTGAGAACGCCACAGTTAAATAGTGCACATACTTACGTCCCTTATAAATATACGTACGTGTTAGAATGGAAATAGATTTTAACATTTTCGTGATCTACCGTCGTATATATCACGGTTTCTCGTTCATATGCGTAATTATTTAATCACTCAGGCCTACGGCCTTCGTGATTAAATTACTACGCATCTGAACTCGACACCGTGATATATCAGACGGTATATCACTCAAACTTAAAATCTATTTCCTAAATAGATGTTTCCTTTGCAGTCCTATATATCAATTTATTTCTAAAGCGCCGTGGCTTACATATTGTAGTTAACCAAAATATCGGCGAATAAACGTTTATTTTTAATTGTTATTTTGCCAAATGCTTAGTTCTATTCTTAGGTTTTATTTAATTTATTCTTGATTTATGTTCAACAAGTATCCTCGGTCATTAAAACAGTCAAGACAGAATAAATATTTGGCAAAAACAGCGCTACGCTGGAGTTCAAGTAAATTAGGATCGGAATACTCGTTCGGTTTTGTATCAACGGTTTTATTTTGACAAAATTATCAATTACAGTTCGATATGTAAATGACCAATTAATAGTCCGCTCGTTAAAACTACATATATAGGTGAAATGTTTATTTCTTATTAACATTTATAACGAACGAAATTTCCTGCGTTTTGGCGCAAAAACGCACGTGCGTCCTAAAAACGTGCATTTTGACACAACCGATACCAATCTGGGACGCTTAATTGTGAAAATTGACACATGTATAGTTTTTTGTAAACAAACACGTTTCATAATCAACTTCTGAAGGCTAGAAACAGACTTGTTTTAAGATCGGCGAAACAGTGATTCGTTTTCGCTGCTTTTGCCCGTTCCTTTTCTAACTGAGCCAACTTTCGTTTTACGGTAGGTATTGTATATGCAGACAGAGATGTTAGTGCTTCTAATTTTTTGGTAAGAATGACTTTTAATGACAAATTGGATGGGTGGACAATTAAAATCAAAACAGACAAATGGTTTTATTAAGTTCTAGTTTATTTTTCACAAGTTTTATTGTGTTTACCGACAGTGACGACAAACACTTGTTATATTCCCAATCAACGAAACCTACATCATTTGTCATCTGTATTGTTTAACTAAGGCCATACCAAATCGTTCTTTCGTTTAGCGTCCGCGGACGGATAGGTTTGAGCTCCTGAGGTAGGGAAAAACAACAACATTGTTTTGTTTTACGACCTTACTGTACAAAGTATTAAATGCTCTTCGGTATTATACGTGACTAGTGTTGTTACCTCCTTTACATCTTTACCCCATTTTTGTATTTATTGAGTTGTGTAAAAAAGTTCCATGCGTGTATAAAGTTGTTGGCGACGTCAGAAAAGCTTAGTTTCTGGTCAGTTATAATAAGATTTTAATGCCTTTTATTGTTTTTCAAGATAATAGCAAGTAAATGATTGTTTTATGTAAATTGTATGCATTGAAGTATTTGTTATATGTTTTCGCTATCAGTCGAATTTCTCAAGGGTAGTGTATATGCGAGCTGCAGCTAGAATTTGTTGATGAAGTTTAATGTAATTCAAATAGGTAGAGTCAAAGACATTATTTATGACATTTTGTTACTAAGCAGATATACCTTTTGTAACATTTTTGCTGAGAATTCTTCTTTCATAAGGGAGCCAAATTCATTTGAAGTATTTAAAAGAATTGTGTTATCTTCGCAGTGAAGCCAACAGGCACCCAGACAAAACAGATAGAGAAAAACAAATACCAGTAAAAATGATATTTTGGTGTACAGTATTAAATGTTTAAGTAGTGTTTACTTTAGTAATTTTTTACAGTGATACCTCATTTGGATTTTAGTGGCATAGGATGGAAGGACCTGTCTAATAACATGAATGTGCATCAGTTTTATATTGACAAGCTGACTCCAAATATAGACTCAGTTGTAAATTTACCTATATTTTCAGTTGAATTTTATAGGTGGTTTGATTGAAAATACTTTAAGAAATGCATTAAAAGTCTCTACAAAGTGAAATATGAAACTTGATGAAGATATCCTGATGTAGATACTAGTCAGTATGACTTGTTTATTTTTTGGGGCTTCGTTTGTGTTTTCAGGATAGCTAGATAGGTTTTTGAACTTAGGGTGGACGCTAAACGAAAAAACAATTTGGTATGGCCTAATCAATTCATCACCTTAAATAACAAGTTTTTGTTGTAATGGCAATCCAGACATTAATCCGCTAATTGATTGGTAATGATACAGGACCCAGTGCACGCTTGATTATTGATTTTTCGGCAGTCGCTGTAGGGTATGTATACATGCGTCGCTGCGTGTCTTGCTAATTAGAATACAAAGTTACGAAAACATAGACACTGAATAAACACAGGCAGAATTTGTGGTGATTAACATTTATGATTAAGGACAGAAGGGCGCTAGTGGGAAAAGGGCAGAGTGTTAGAGATTTAGGGCGGAAGGGCGCTCTTCAAAAAGGGCGGGGCGCCCCGCTATCACGCTATAGATACAACACTATATAGCTGTATAACCACCTGGACATTTTCTTTTCATGGATTGTGCAGTAACCAGTCTGTTTTATTTTGTAGGTAAAAGGTCACGAAAAAGAAACAGCAATTCATTGAAAAGTAGGAAAGGAAAACATGGCCGAATCCTCACTGCTGCAGCCACATTCCAGCAGAAAGAATCATCAGTGCTAAGTCAGCAGAATTCAACAAATACTCTCCTGTCAAAGCCAAGTCGCATTTCAAGTGAACCACCCAGTAAGATTTCACATGCTTCCGTGTTATCATATACTCTGCAGGATACAGGAAATGGGCATGCACCAAAAAATGTATCTAATACTCCCACTTCTAATACACATTTACACAATATGTATCCATTGCGTGTAACCAGTGCTAAAACCAATTCAAATTCACTGCCTACAACACACTATATGCATGGTAATCTAACTTGCAATCCAATTTTAAATAACATACACACAGCAGATTCTCTAGGAGCTCAGGGGCAGTCTGTAGTGATTTATAAATTAGAAATTAACTCAAGAATAAAGTCTGCATCCAGTTTAAAATCAGAAGCAGCAAGCCAAAGTGGTCAACAGAAGGGCAGCTCAGAAGTTGGTACAATCAACACAGAGGAGCTGTCTTTGAACGCTGTTTCTTGTAACATACAACAGTCAAACAAACCTAGCAAAACTGTCTTAAAATGTCAGCAAAAGAATTTGGTTTCAACCCAAAGTCTTTCATCAGATGCTGTATCAAAAGAGGCTGTATTAACATCAATTTATGGTGCTGTATACCACACAGCTGACAAGGTTTCGGCTCAAGCTGAAGAACTTAAAAAAGTGAAAAAGATATTTTTGTCAGACAGACAGTCAGGGACTATAAGAGAGAGTGGAATGGAATTTCCATGTGCTCCACCTGCAACACCAACACCAGGTACATAGAATATAAAAGAGTGATTTTATTTTCCTTGTGCACAATAATAATTTTGCATGCAATAAAGGAAACAGCTAGATGGTTAACCCCATTAAGCCAAAATTTAATATACTGCACATTTTGATGTCTCTTCACAGGTAAAAAAATCTTCAGAGGTATACAGTCTAGAAAAATACGGAATCTGTAATTTTCTTATCTTTACAAAAAAAGTGCAAAGTTTTCTTATTTTCTTGCAGCAGGAAGAAAATATTTAAGGTCTTTGAATATTTTTTTTCAATATTCCATAATTTTTTGTGCAATTACCGTAAAAATTCTATTTATAGCCCATCCTCTAATAGACGCCCACCCCCCATATTTTGGACAAAAAATGGCCATTTTTTAGCCCAAAGTTGAAAAAATCAACTGCCCCTTTTTAACGCCCACCCCCTGATTTGAGCAAAATTGAGCTTACCTTTACAATTCAATTTTACCTATTTCCTTGTTATTTTACTTTTATTTCCCTTATTTTTGCAATAAGAAAGTAGTAAAGATCATCCGAAAGACTTAATTTTTATTCCCGTGCTCGGCAAACTTTCACACATACCAGACTTTACATGTACGGTAATAGTGGAAATGAACAGATTTTAGCGTTGTCTGCAATAAGTCATCTGCTCTTTCTCCAGGTTAGATTTATTCTTGTAATTTTGAGTGGATTTATAAAGCCCTGCTTAGAAAATCAGTCTGTCTTGTGAAGATGTGTCTCCAATTAACGCCCATCCCTAACTTTGAACAATCCATAATTCTAATAAAAGCCAGGGCTATAAATAGAATTTTTACGGTAATCAAACAGTAAAGAGCAGAATGCACCTTTATTCAAGTAGCATTTCATCAACCGATATGTGTATGGGTTGTAAATATCACTAGATTTCATTTATTTGATATATCCTATTTTATAGCATGCGTATTTACTAGCTCATACCTTTATATTATGTCTTATATAAATAGCAGCCACAAATACATGTATTCAAGATGTATTGCAATTCATAATTTTATGAATACAAAATAAAAATTCAAATCTTGCATTGATAAAGTTGAGAATTTAATATAATAAGTTGTCTTCCCTCTTAAAAGATATTGATCTCTTTAATATCTTTTTTATGTGTATCAACACATGTTGGTATAATGGTATGGTTTAATGTGAAAATCACCCCAAATAATCCTTTTATGCAAATGATAACCACCTAGTATTTGAAAAACTCCACGTAAAGCTTTCTTTTTAGGGAAGGGGGTACAATGCATATATTTTATTTCATTTTCGCTTATTAATTCAAACCAGATTTATTCTCTGGAGTTTCAAGTAGGATAAAATGCTTTATGTTTCTGAATTTAAAGGATGGCTACAGGATATACAATTTATACGAAAGGTTTTTTGATATATATATTTTAACTGTTCAAGTTAAAAGACACAAAAGTTTTGTTCCGTTACATTTGTGTCTTTTTATTTGGTAGTTCTTTTTGGGTTGATGCATGATGTTGATGTATGTTTTGGTGTTTAAATCTTTTTTTTTTTTTTTTTTTTTATTTGCAACAATGCAGTGAAGTGTTTTTTCAAAGGTGCTTTGAAAGTAACCAAGTAACTTTGAAACTATTTGTTCTTAAATAGTTAACTTTTTAATACTTATTGAAAATATTCATGATGTAACAGTTCTATTTTAATATCATGCTGAATTTGTAAATTTTGTAAGCCGATTTTGTCTTCATTACTTAATCTGTTATTTTTCTAATTAACAAATGATGAATGTTATTTGCATTCCTGAAGGTAGACATTCACTTTTTCAGATTTGCTGAGAAAACATGAGTATGTTCCAAGCATGAGTGACATAAGAGTAAGATATACTTTAATAGGTTTTTATGGAGTGGGGAGAGTGGGTGTTTTTGTTTTTTCTTAAAAGTCATTTTCTTAAATCTATGAATTGTATCAAGTAACATATATCAGCATAGTTCTCTTCTTTTCATCTGATTAAAGTTTATGAAAATAATAAGAGATGTCAGACTCTATATTTACATGAGAATATATATTTTGTGCTTAAAGCTGTTTTTGAGCAGTGTAATTCACTTATACTAAAAAGTCAGATGATGAATAAATTTGTTAATGTTCATAAATTTCAGTCTCAGCGGGCAGTAAAAAGTCGTTTGCAGGCCATAGAGAAGGAAGCCTTTAAAAAGCAAGAGAAACGGAAAGAGGCCCAGGCCAAAATGGATAAACAGCAGCTGAAAGACAGAGAAAAACAGATGAAAGCTAAACAAAGAAAAGAGGTAGTTAAGTTTATATTTTGTTTTCATTTATTTTACATTTGTGAATTATTGAACTTTGTTTAACTGTGGCAGAGTAAAGTCAAACAAAATTAAAAATCTTAAAAATAAGTTTCTGTTTTGCCTAAGTTGATAATTCTGTCCCATTTTTTTTTTTTTTGGTTGTTTTTTGCTTTTCTTAATAAAAAGTTAGAACAATAACAGATGCATGCTTGGTACCTGAAATTTTAAGTGCTTTAGGAGAACTTTTAAAATTTCAAATGAGAGTGTTGTTAAACCCTAATCAGTTCAATCAATGAAGGAAAAAAGTAAGATTTGTTGGTCATATAATTCTTGTTTCTTTTCAGATTTATGCCTTGAACAAAATTATGACAGAACTTGAAAACAAAAGATTTATGGATTTTTGTCAAGCAAAGGGACTGAACAAAGTATAACATTAACATTTAATTTATAAGATAAATTATAAATAAATTATTCAGTTACTGCAGAATGTGTAAGTGAAATATATGCTTTTATGACAAACAGATATTCACTGACTTTTTTTTTTGTCAGAAGTAGCAAGAAATAACATGTACCAGTCCAATTTTTATTTTCTGTCCAGGTATTACAAAAATTTAGAAACAAGAATTAAATATATGCAGACTTTAAGAACATATATCGGTTAAGGAATGATGAACAAATAAAACTGTAATACCTGTAACCATTTTATGGTTCATGGTTTTCCTTGAGTATTTTTTTAAGACACAAATTTTTACACAGTTCTGCTGTTCCACCAAGGGTAATTACAGAGATGCTATTTTGTATACCACATGTGACGATATGTGACATTACTTATCTGTTTTGATATTTCCCTTTGGGTAACATTTTAGTTCTAATTGTGTATGTTATATAATCATAAAGTGTTCTAGTCAGTTACTTTTGAGATAATGCTCAAGAAATAGGGACTAACCATTTGAAAACTAGCCATAATGTATACTGATACATATCTATTTATTTTATACAAATCACTGCAAGATGTTATTGTTTAAGCATTTCAGCTTGATATAGTTTGCCTTTTTAGTAGTACTGCACAAAATATTGCTATTACCTTGTCGGTTGTAACTGCTGTTTTAGTGTTGACATTTTTCTCTTATCTGGATACACCATATTTCCAATGCTTTGGTGTTGTGAGAAGCTTATGTGAAGCCTTTGGGTATTATTTGAAATTGTAAACACATAAAACAGTTACAATTTGTAGCTTGATATCTGCAATAGGTGGAAGTTGATAAAATTAGACTCAACAGTTGAACCATTGTTTCATCTCATATTTTCTTTAAAAAAATCTGAAAACAAGTGTAATATTAAAGTTCATTTTTTATATTTTTTTCACTAACATTAACTCTTTTATTTCTGTTTGACTGAGAAGACTTAAATGACATCAGGGAATTAGTACCCTTCTTGTGGTCCCTTATTTGACCTCTGACTTTGTGATCCATTATTCATATCCCTTTAATGTGGACCCTTATTTTAAACCCCATATTTGATGTGATTTCTGTGATAAGATTTAGGCTGTGTGATATTTTTATATATCTATATTTTACTTTATCCATGCTAGAGTTTTCATCACAGTCACTTAAATATATATTCTATTTATATGTTTGGTTTTAAAAACCACATTTTCACATTTAGATACTTTTGTATCTGTTCTAGGTAGTTTCGAATGTTTTTTTAAGATATTTGAAATAAAAAAAGACTTGAGAATAATTTTTTCCTTGGTTTTCTTTTTATGTTATTGTAGTAGGTTCGTGGATAATTAGCGTCTGGTATTTCCCTCCTTAATTTGTAATCATTGGTTGCCTTTTCATTTTCTTACGAACATGAAAGTCCGTAACAGGAAGATGCAATGCATCTTAGAAATACACAACCCAGAGCGGGATTCGAACTCCGATCTCCCGCATGACAGGCCAACACTCTAACCACTGAGCCAAAGAATCGATTCTCTGACGCATCAATCTATCTACTTGAGTTTATTTATCGTCGATACCGGTTGCCCATATGACCGACGACCCCTGCAGAGATAAGTTATTTTATGTTATGGGAGAGAGTGCAAAAAACAGAAAGCATCTCATTGCATAGACACCCCTGCTTCTTTTGCATGCTCAGTGTACAGCACTGATACATGGTACCTCGGTTTAACGTCTCATCCGAAAGACACACCTTTCAGAGGTTGTATTTTACAATTATAGGAAGGTGTGCCGTAACACTTTCACGACAATTAACCTGTCGGTAAAGGTCCGATTCCAGAGTCATATGTGCGTGGTTTTGGTACTTTCCTATTGAAAGAAAAAAAACAATGAAAAAAAAAGAAAAAAAACTTTCGGCTCCGAAAATCATTTTGTGTCAGACATTTCGGTCCCAAAGACAATACGACCAATATTCATTTCTGCCCCAAGTTGGTTAAGTTAAAAAATATTCAATGATAACAGAAGACACAACTTTTAGAATGTTTTTAATAAAAAAACGAGCAGAACAGTAATGGAAAGTGTTAGAAAAAAACAACATGTATATTGACACAATTTCATTCAAGTGTTCCTGCTATACTCATTTCTATAAATGTCACCCTTCATTATATTTCATAACATCAGCAATTTCCTTCAGAAATTTCCCACAAGTGACTTGTTGCACGTCCTACGTGCCCCACTGGGGATTAATTCGTCCGTTAATCCCTCTCACCGCACCCCCTCCATTTCGGCTCAATATGGCTTCGGACTCGAACTGCATGGCGCAAATCGAGCATTTCACTCCTCTCAAAGAAGAAATATCTATCTAGCGGTTGCCTATATTACCGATGCTCCCTCCACCCCCTGCAGAGGTCAAATCACTTTTACAGTCAGTATTTTACATAAAATCATCAAATTGTATTGGATATTATAGAAATTCGTCTGTAAATTTATCACCATGAGTTTTTTGTTTTGTGTAATTATATTTATCAGACAGCGACATTGGGGGGAGGGGTGGGGGGGGGGGGGGGGGGTTGGCGGAAACGTGGCCGAAACGTCCTTCTGGTCTTGGGGCCGAAGGTTTTCCACGAACAGGAATAGGAATTTAAGGGCTAACCGCATTCATGAATTTGACTATTTTGTGCCGTATATGATTTCGTGTATTATAACCGCATTTATCCAAATGCTTATATCTGTGGTGCAGTGGTACTTTACAGTGAGTGATAAGAGCACGTGTACTCTAATCAAAGGAATGTGTTCCCATTCGAATATCGTTTCGGTGCACACTGTACATTACTTATTAAATTAGAATTGAATCTTTAAACTTCATTCGCTTGGTTTTTTTACTCGACAGCCATTGTAAAGTTACGCATTGAACACGTCAGATGAATCAGGCTAAAGGTCTTTTCAATAGTTACCATGACACTATAGTGTCTGCGCCCGATTCGTTAGTTCAAGGGTTCGAACGCAAGTTCGCAAGTCCTTTGACATCGAGTCTTGAGCCACAGGTACCTGTGTTCACCTAGTGGTCATCAGTAACAAACGTTACTTTTATCTTAAGTGATTGGTTACATCATAGGTGATGTCTTGAGATCTATGTAGGAAACGAATACCGTGTATGTTAATCGAGTTAAAATAACTACTTAAATGACAAAACTGCTGGTGAAGAACAAAGCAGGTGGGATCTTATAAAGCACTTACTATAATTTTCTTCAGAATTTAAATGATCAACTTGCTTTATGACCATGAAAGGTGCCGGCCGGCAGCAACATTGAGGCATTGGGACATATACCATTTTCGATAGCCCTAAAAGTAACTCCCACTAACCTTTGTAATTTGCCTTAATTCCACCAAAAACTATTCCAGATTGCAGGAAATCGCTCCTAGCAGAAAGAAATCCTGAGTAGCATGCACCAGAACCCCCATAGACACGTTCTGCCTCAGCATTTTTTTCAGGTCTTGTTACGGCAGTGGTGCGTAAAAGTTAACCAATATTAATGCAAGTTTTAGGTGGCGCTGTTTTGTTTTGCTGCCATCGTGTTCTTGTTGATTTTACTTCAAGTGCTCTGGTCTCAGTAAGGTCATTGAGTCCACTCTACAATGCAATTATCTTTTTATGTTTTATATGTTTGTGTGTTTTTGCATGCAACATTGTCGAGTTGATGGGTGGGTTGGAGTTAATTCACCAAGACAACTTGATCTTGTTTGTTCTTATGATAACATGTTGGGATATTAAAGTTTGAGGTTGGTGCACACTAGAGCCCGGATGAAAATGTTTTGGCACTGCCCGTTCCAAGGCGGTTACCCATCGGGTTCTTATTTTCGTAAATTGTTTTGTGGTGTCATTTTTTAATTGATCTATAAATGAATTTATGTTATCTTTTTCTCTATATTTTGACTGTTTAGGAAGGCTGTTTTTTTTTGACTGTGGTTTTTCCAGATATGCTTTTTTCACTTTTTTGCAGCGGCCACGAAAACCGGCCGAGGAGATATAACAAAGGCAATTATAGCCACCGTTAGGGTTTTGTACATACAGTTTCCTGATATTTTTTCACTATTCCTCGTCATATTATGTACTCTTTGATCAAACATATTTTCTCTTGCAACACATCATCAACTCTGACTCTTAGAACTTGCAAATTTTAGGTTCATCTGCTTTATTTTGCAACGGTGACGAAAACCAGCCGACGAAATTTAACCGTTAGGGTGGTCTACATACAGTTTTCTGATGCTGTTCCTGCTCACAGAACATTTACATATAGTATATCTTAAAGTGACAACTGTATTTCTAGATACTACGGCATAATGTATTTTCAGTTTTTCACCCTCCCTTGTCATATAATGTACGCTTTGATCAAACACAATTTTCTCTTGCAACACATCACCAACTCTGATTTCACTTAAACAAAACAAAGGATGTTAAAATAACATGTTTATTGCATTAACTACAAATTTAAATTTACACATATCTTTGAAATTAGCATAAAAGAACAAGTACCTGAGTTTAAACCTATCTCATCTGGCTAGTTTATATAAGCTAAACCTGCTACAAAACATGAATATAAAATGTTTTGATGATAAGGGTTACACTATTTTCCTCTTTGCTGATTTTTAAGTGATCCGAAGGAGAGTGTACAAACTGTCAGTCAGACTACAATACAGTCGGACAGAATAATGTTATTTCATTTATTTTTCTAACTACTTAGAGCCAACTAGATTTTGGAAACATCACACATCATAATAATCCAGCAAATATCTTTTCAAAAGCATGTTTCGATTTTCGTCGCTCTGCTTCATTGAACTCGGTTTCTGCCTCCGACCTTGACCCAAGGACGCTCTTGCGTTTCCCTTTTCGACCCTTGCTCCTACGTGGTATCCTCTGTCCGTCCAAAGAATCATTTGCGACTGTGTCTTTTGCGACGTAGACAGTTCTTTCTGTATTGTCCACATCCGGAATCACGTGATGTTTCACGTTTATCTCGAGATCTTGTGACACATTTTCGTCTTCTTCGTTGATTTTATTTTCGGTTGCATTACTTCGAGTATTTGCTATATGAGTGTCTCGTATACTTTTAAAACTGCTGTGACTGTTGGCAAAGACGTCATCGTTTTCGTCATCAGTACTTGTATTTCGTGAAAAGAACTGGTTATACCTACACTGATCGTAACTCTGAGAGAGTTCATGGTCGTTGCTTGAAAGTTTATGTTCATCCGATATATCATGTTCCAAATGTGTGTTTTGATGTGCCTTGTTCATCATGTTCACAAAATACAGTCTCAGTTTCATGTTAAAGAAATCGTTTTCACAACTCTTTTTCCCTTCTTTACACTTTTTCTCCTCTTTGGAAGTGTCCTTGACATTGTAATGATGAGCGTAATATCGTCTACAATAACTAAGATTGCTTGGCTCACTTAGACATCGTTGTCGTCCAGTTTCCATTGTGAGTCTACTTTTCGACGTGCTAACGTCGGAATCATCAAACACGTAGTCAGGCTTCTTTTGTCGAATTTTCTTAACTTCTCGTTTGAGTCTTTGTGCTTGATGTGCATGCACTCTCTCCACATCTCGACGGTATTTGTTGATAATCTTCTCTTGCAGTGACAGACGTGTATCAAGCTGTGTATTGGCCACACGAATCTTCTCGAAAACAATGGCGTCAAGTCTATCATTGAGGCTGATCTGAATGTTGTTATTCACAGGCGGTTTCAACGGCAGGTTTATGTCCATTTTTTGATGCCTGAAGTCCAGGACACTTTTTCAACTAAACTGACACGGCTTTGCGTCGAAGAAAACAAATGTTTTTATGAAACTCAACAAAAAACTGTCGTCTGCTTTTTTTTCAAAGTTGAACTATGCAAGGTGGTTCTGTCCAGTCATACACAAACAAGAACAAGAACAAGTTCTTCACACTTTAAAACTCAATTAACAATCACTACTTAGCTTTTGAAATAAACATGTCGTGGCGAATATAATTTAGATGTCTCGTGCCTTCTGTATTTTTTCACGTGTGAATGTTTTACTCTCCTATTACATAGAAACGACTACTCTATTCAAAGGCTGATATTACCAAGGTTTGAAAATTAAAGGAAACCTCTCCAAACAATTTCTGCACCGGTCGTAAAACACTGATACAGTTAATTCGAGTATAAGACAGTCTCCCAATAGCCTCAGATATGATTGATTCCCTTAATCCGGAGTTCTGAATGTGTTTGTTTATTCACAGATAGCCACACGGCTGATCAATGACAAGCTTTTCTACTTCCAAGAGCATGAAATCACATAATCCTATATTGCGTCCTTTTTCATGTAATACGTAATTGTTCTTTGTTGTTTTGCTTTTAATTTTCAAAAACATATATTTACACGCTGTTCCTCAACAAAAAAGTGTTTCAAATCCATGCAATTCTACGGTCATAAGCTTTGACAAAAATCCATTCGGAATTTAACAGGGTAAAAACATTTCACATTTAGAACATGTAAGAAAATAGAAATCACAGCTTTTAAGATAAACAGGCTTTGTTTATATTTATCTTACAATTGAAAGTAGTTGTCGTAGATCAAGTGCCTGTCAACCATTTTTCACCTGTTGTAATCGATTCGCACTTTTTAACCAATTTTGCCAACGATAAATGAATTTTCAAAATCTTCATAACCGCCGAAAATCGAAGCTGCTATCGCACTGTGGTGTTTGCTTAGATTATAAGAAAATTTGTAAAATCCATAAATCTGAAGTTAAGAATATCAAGTGTTATTCAACCTTTAAACACACACAGGGACTACGTTGTTTGATATATCTTTCAATCTTTCCTATCAAAAAACCCCAAATAACGAATTAATTGTAGAATTAGTGAAATTTTCTAAAGGCGCCGAAAAGAATTGCTACAATAAACTTTGTATTAGGTTTCCAAACCTCTTGACCTGAAATCTAAAGTGATTCAATTTAATTGGCGTGCATTATTAATAATAATACCAGTCTAACTCGGACTGGAACCGGGATAGATTTAATCATCCATAAAACCTCTCAAAAATGTAATATTCTTTCTTTCCCTTTTCAGCATGTGTCCTCCTGGCCTATTCTATTCATTGTTCAAATATTAAAATTGAGAATGGGTGTAATGTGGTCTTCAAAGGAAATTCAAAACTGATATAGAATTAATAATGCAAAATATCAACATAACTAACTTACAAGGTTATATGACAAAAGCGAGGAACGCGCGATTTCAACAAAATCGGGAGAAACTGTAAATCATAAATGACAATATTAACAGTTGAACTGTAGTTTGAATCATTAAATACAAAAATATTGATATTATATCGAACCATGGACTTTTAGATAAATTTTAAAATTGACCTAAATCAACACGGAATAGAAATAAATTCGCTAATCCGTTTGGTAAACAATTTAATTGTGCCTCAATTAATTCCAATTTTAAATATAAGTATTTTTTTATCCCTTTTAAAGGGCCTGGAATGTTAGTAAGTAAAATAAATGTTTCCCAGACTGTGTCTACTCAGTACAGGGTAATCTTTTGCACACATGAAGGCATATGCATATCGGTTCTTAATCTTTATATGGGCTAGCTGTTCTCAGTGATCTCTGCTCTGGGTTTTGATCAATAGTACCTGATGAGTTGGCGTACTTTGTCAAATTTAGCGAGTTAGCAAATAAGGTACAAGTGCCAAAGCGACACAAAGAACGGAAGTCTGACCTTCTACCTTTCCCTGTGACTGCGGTGATTCAGTAGCAAACCATAATTTACAGACAGACCTAGGGGACGATCAATGATCAAGGAATTCCTTGGTCGCGAGTTCGATCCCACGCTCTTCTACTTACACTACTTGATGTCCTTCATTCGACATAATTATAAACCCGAGGTCCGTTGTATCGAGGTCCGTTGTATCGAGGTCCGTTGTATCGGGGCTAATTATGTAATTGAACCAGGAATGTCCCCGAACGAGGTGCCTTATGTATTTTGCTCGTACTAGAAAACGAATTTATTTTTCAATGGACGTCGGACATAATGGTAACTAGTTACGACGTTAAATAACTCAAATAGACAGACTGACAGACTTGTTTTGGTTCCATTTCCCTTAAATATTAGAAATAATGTCATACTAATTGGAGCTGGTTAGACATACCATTCTATTAATCTTCCTCGTAGTGTCCCTTCTAGAAGAGGGTGTGACACTTTGCCAAAAGAAAATGTCGTCATATATAAAGTTCAATCATCCAATGTATTCGGTCACCTGTAGTCGAAAAGGTTCAGCTATGTCCTGGATTTTAAAGAACGAATTCTGGAACGTCTTTAAATCCCAGCTAGTATATGAATATGATTATTTTTATTCTTAATAGCACAAGCAATATAAAACCAAAAACATCACCAGAGTTGAATGTCAACAAAGAAATGTTTATCATTTACGAACAAACAGAAACTTGAACATAGACTAATCTGCTTACATAATATTACAGATTAAGTTTTAGTTATGTAAAATCATGATAAAAAAATCTAAAAACGGAAAGAGTGAAAAGAGAGGCTTCAAATTGGAGAATTTCATTATTTTCTAATTGTGCTTTTTTCAAGGGAGGTAAACTTTGCAAATTTCATTACCTATTCAAGGAATGCATTTTTTACTAAAGGTCTTTTGATCTTTAAAACACCCGTGAGGAAAATATTTTTTTACAAGAATTTTAGTGCTCTAGTCGTAGAAATTGAGCCATAAATGTAATAACGACTGCAAGTTAGCATCATTCTATTAAATGTTTTGAGAAAAGAAATCCGGAGAATAGTGGCGTTTTTAGTCATGTTAGACTAAGACTACTCTTTAAATTGGAACAAAAAATATAACGTCTTGGTTTATCCTAGTGGCGTTTAATTTTATTACTCGTGATTTCTGGAGAACTCTTTGCGTAAGACAAAACTATATATGTCGAGATAAGGGCAGGGCCCTGTTAAGGTTAAAGCGACTGATGTTATATATCTTCATGTGAAACAAAACATACCAAATATTTTATCACCGCACTAGTCTAGTAACAATAATGAAAACTTTTTGCTGGTTGCTCAAAACACTCAATAACCTATTATGCCACATCATTACTGCGATTCTTATTAAAAAACAACTTGAGTTTTGCACACAATAATTTATTTCAGGTGCGTTTTTTTTTTAACAGAAACTTGCAAAAAGCTTTTCAGTTACACATACAAGATTTCTTCTATTTCTGTTTCTAGACTTTATATTATATATAGGGAACTTTCGTTCAGTCAATGGATAATTTAACCAACAATGGCGGGGAGATGGATATCCGGTGGCGCATGCGTAGTTTGTGTGCGAGCTGGCTTTCCAATATCGGACCCAACGCAATGGAGACATGTAAAAACGTTGTCAGGATCCCACTGTTGTTTTATTGCCAACAACCTGTCATAATGTCCTCCCCAGTACGCAGTCTTCCAGTTAGGTAAATAAGCCGAAGGTTCGTTAAAATAGGTTCCATTTCCGTGATTTAAGAACCCTTTCGTAAATTGCTCAGCTAATGCGATAACCGCGTGGTCTCGGAAAGGGTCGTCCCATGACATGCCGCATGACATCGAATACACAGCCGTTCGAAAATTCGGGTTGACTGCTGTCGAGTGTGGATCTTTGATTTTCATGTTACCTGATTTTAGAAAAATGTGAATGTAAACATTAATCAGATCAGAGTCTGATTACATTTTAAGTATAAATTAATATGTAATGTGCATATAGCTTTGAAAGCAATAATTCAAAACCAAACTTTAGACCAATTAGTCTCCATATATTTTCTGAATGCTTTTTTCTTTACTGAAACGTTTCACAAGTTTCTTTATTGGAAATGAAAATAAAAATCGAAACTATCACCCGACGAAAAATTGTTGTTACTAAACAGTTTGTAGTCTTTATACAATTATCACATTGACTTTTCAATAAAACCTTTAGAAATGTGTTCAGTTTACATATCCTAGTGTAAGCACTCATAAGAAATTAGTTTCATCCAGACAAAGTTACTTCCCCCATAGTATAACGTAATGCACTTTAATAGAAGTAACCGTTGTTTAGAGTACGGATCGACTGCTAAAATCTCTCAGAATGGACACTTACCGCCGATTAGTGTTCCTGTGCAGCCTATTCCAGCCTGGATCTTTTCGATCTGTGGATCAGTGAACATACTGTACATAAAATTGTAATACTCGGCCCTGAAGGAGCTCGGCTGAATAAGGGAGTTAAAAATATACGACCTGAAGTACAGTGCGTCATTGGCCGTCACTTCGTATTCGAGGAAATCTGAAACATTTTCGAATTTACAATGGGTCTGAGCTATCGGCTCAAAAGGTGCAAAGGTGTTGAAAGAAGGCGACCCCCACTCCCCGAAATGGTTCAGTACAAGAAGTATCGTCCCCCGTGTATTCTTTATCGGATCACTACCCGATGTTATTATTTCATACCCTCCCCATTCCGGTGCTAGTGAACTAGCAAGCTTGTCAAACGCTTCAAGAAAAGGTCTGCCCACATCAGTACCGAAGGAGTCATAGACAGGAGAGTAACACGTCACCTTGACCATTTTGGAATCGTAATGTAACTTATATGTAAAGGCCGTAACAATGCCATATGTAGATCCGCCTCCTCCACGGACCGCCCAGAAGATATCTGTGTTATAACTATGTTGTGACCGACCACTCTCAGTGTCAATAACAGTCGTCCCTGATTCGTTTGCATAAACCAGAGAACCATTTGCAGCAACCATTTCAACCTCTAGTAGATTGTCCACTGCCATTCCGAACTTCCTGCCAATTGGGGAGTGGCCACCGCCAAGTGTATATCCTCCCATTGAAACCGTGTGGGCGGAGCCTCCAACAATAACTCGCCCAAGTTTGTTCGTCTAAAAGTAAATAAAGTTCTATGACAAATATCTGGCATGAACCTTACATCAGAACTATCTACTACTATTTATAGCAGCTCACAGTCTAGCTAAACCTATTAAAACTGTTACATTGTCCTGGTCAAAATGAAATGTAGCAGAGAAAACTAGAAATTTATGATTCGCCACTGAGACATGTGTCCTAAAACAGAAATTTTGGCACAAAGCAGATCGAAATCCTGAAAGTTAAGTGAACAAAATATGAACCTCGTTCCAAGCACTTTGCAGGTAAGGATATAACCATGCAAGAAGGTCTTTTACTATATTTCATACTTTACTTGCTTTTTCCAAATAAATTTTGATATTGAGACATTTGAAAATCAATGGCACATATAGTAATATCTTTCGATGTTCAAGAACTGTACATTCATATCGGTAAGCTTTTGTTTTTTATTCTTTTAAAGCAAATTAGTTAACTTACTTCGTTGTAAAGACGAAGCCATGGGTTCCCACTCTGAGCAGTTACCTCCCCTGCTGCATTTCTGCTCGAGTTGAGGTTGAATTTAAGATCTTGCATATTAGCCAAGTTAATCTGTAAAGAACCGTGCCAAGTTGATCGTCCTATGTAGTCATGTCCGGAGGATCTAATAGTAATTTTCATGTTATACCTGTTTGCATATTTCACCGCATATATGACGTCATCGACAGTTTCCGCCATTACAATAAGGAATGGAAGCTCAGTGACACGGGTGTTTATCATAAGGACTCTGGCACGGTACTCATCATCATATGCAGTTAAAACTTTTCCTTTGATATTTTTGTATAAGTCTAGCTCTCCATCGAGGTTGGGCCAGCAACTCGCTCCAGGGAAACAACGATTATCGCATTCCTGGTTAGTCCCGAAGACAGCCGTTGAAAACACGGAGACAAGGAGGAAGGCCTGCAGTAGTACAAGCTCCATGTTTGGTTTCTTTTGTTTTCTACCTAGAACGTACAGCGAAATTAAATTTCATATCTTAAAGAGGCATACCCAATTCTACTATTTTCTTCAGAATCAAATTTGAATTGTGATTTGTATTAAATAGTCGGAACTTCTGTGTAAACAATTTTAAGTACAAGCGGCAATCTGAATTCACTTATGTTGGTCTTTTTGTAGGGAGTTGTTAATGTACCATATTTATTATAAATGCAAACGTACAAGAATGCTACATGCCTTTAGGAAACATTTTTTAACACATATTCTTCTTTTTATAATCAGTTGTTTTATTAGGGTATGATCCAATACAAAACATATTTAGTGTTTCAGTACATTTAGTGTATGTTCCTTTAAATGTGATCAGTTTTATAGGCACTTATCAACAATGTAAAGCATGGGTGTCGAGTTCTCTCTGCTTTACTATCACTGGGTAATATAAGATGTAAAAACAATATGCTAGTTACTCAGGATACCATAAAATCCGTTGTTGATACTGAATCAATAAATCTTATACTGATTACTGTAGAGGTAACAAATGGAACGGTAACATAAGAAACATTCGATTCTTTTTTTAACTGGGCTACTCTTTTTTTTTTCAAATGCGATACTTTTTTCAGATTTGCACCTCTCCTTTTTTTTTATCTCGTTCCCACGACATAGTAACTCGTGGACACGAGATATTAAGTCGTTCCCTCGAGTTAGTATCTCGCGGGAACGAGATAAAAAAAGAGAAGTGCAATAAAAAAAAAAGTTGTGCATGTCACCTCTGTGCCACCTTAATATCTTAAGCAGTTTTTAGCGCTATGTTTATCCAGAACGTGATCTATTTTCTAACACTAACTATATTTTCTTAAGCACAATTTTTCGATAAATATTTTGGACTCTAGCTATTTTACACAAGATGCTAGTAATATATTCAAGGACAACAAAACATAAACTTTACGTAAGATAAACGGCGTACCTTTTATATCATGCAACAACACTTTGATTAACACACCTTAAATAATCTTCTAAAACAGCAATAATGAACCCTCATATGCAAAGTATTGCATAGATTTAAATATTGAATACTTCGAAGCTTTAGTGTATCAAACTTGTAAAATATATTTTACATCACAGTCAAGTGCAAAGGCCACAATATTCTTGATAAGACAGTCAACAACCTCGGTACCTGAGGAATTCTTTGGTGCCTTACTTATTCTGACCCCTATACCAAATGATTAGTACATTTCAAATAAACTGAAATATCAGCAGTAACTTTAAAATGTTCTGTACATGTACACAAAGTTCATAGTGTCTCTGGGTTTGCGATGGATTTTGGATTTGAATATTATCTTACATAGAAAGGGTCAAGTGTTTTGATCACACCTCTGAATTGTTTGTCAACTAGACTGATTTCTGCCATTTCGTTCATTCGTGCTAGCGCGTTTACTGGATTTAACCCAGCCAGAATCAACCATTTCGTTCGTTTACTGGATTGAACCCCGCCAGTATCACAGAACGACACGTTGGCGACGCCAACACCACAACAGCCTCCAAATTCTTGCGCGTGTACTGGATTCATGGTTCTGCCAATACGGCATTTAAGGGTCCTCACAACTACAAATTCAAGTGTCGTGCTGTCATATTGGCGGGTATGGCATTGTCGAGTTGACGCCCTAAAATGTCGCTTTGTCGTGTTGGCGAGGCGACAAAACTCCAAAACGAAAGAACGAGAAATGAGCTCGGCAATATAACAAATGATACATTATTCGTTCTGTCGTGTTTACGTCCCGCCAACTCGGCGGGATAAAATGGCAGAAATCAGCTACCATATTAAGAGCACGTTTTACTAATTAGTGATTAATAAGCCCTTTTTTCAGCCTGAAAAAGTATATACTTTGCCATAACATTAGATCTACGAGGAACTGTTTAATGCGACCTTAAACTTGCCGGTTAATATTAAAGAACATCAACGATATTCTCAGAGTTCTAAGCTGCCCACTTTTAAGACATAACAATATTATTATGCTTCATTTAGAAAACAGCAACAGCAAAATACCTAAAACTTTATTGAGTAACAGCGGAAACAACAATATTGTTTCGTGTCCATTGAATTATAAGCGTTATTTAGCATGTCGTTTTCTAAAAGAAGCCAAGCACCTTATGCCAGATTTACTTAGGTTCAAAAGTCCATTTCATATTTAAAAACAGAATTTGAAAACATACCTTCAGTTCCTTGATTACTATTCAGAACAGGTTAACGACACTTTATGAAGCCGAAAACGTATTTGGACAAATTTATATACCAAGCGAACATGGCAGCCGGCTTCATTTTTCTGTCGCGAGGCTGTAGATTATATATTGTACACAAGGTTAGAATCTGTCTCAAACATAAAACTTTAACCTAATCAACATTATTTATCTAACCTAGTTCGCAACAAAGTCATATTAAGGGTGAAATTTCGAAATCATAAAAAAACTTTAAAATTATCTGGGACTTTGTTGTGGCAAATGTGTGTCCTTATCTCTTGATGTGGTAACAGATGCCAAGGTTATAGGTCTAATTTAAGATTGGTATAAAAAGCTCTCAAGGCAAGGGATGTCTTGTTTTGTCGTGTTACATCATTGAGTGGAATTGATACACTCTTGAAAAATTGAATATACGTGGTTCTTTGATTGAAAAAAAACATAGAGAAGGCGCTTTAGTTGTATTTTTCAACTAAATGAAATGTAGTTATAAAGTACTATAACAGGCAGATAACAAAGTGAACAGCCTATACTTACAGACAAGATCTACAGTCTTCAAAACATCCATTTTCATTTCGAAATAGTTTGCCCTCCATTATATAGAATATTTATAAAATGTGTTACATTTTCCTTTAGGTAGTTAAAATTTTCACCAAAGGCCAGTTATTCATCAAATTTCAAGCACCATATGGGAAGTTGGTCTTGTATAAATATGTCAGAGTTTATGCAGATATTGATACAGTCGAATGAGAACCATGGACACGACAATTGTTGTGTTATTTTTAACTCTGTGTTGTGCTTTTGGAGCACAAGGAGGTATGTTCTCTTATTCATACTTTTTCTTTCTTTCATTCATCCATTCATTCGTTCGTTCGTTCGTGCGTGGGTGCGTGCATTCGTTCGTTCGTTTGTTCATTCGACTGTCCGACCGGGAGAAGTATTCATGACAAAGAAAACTATGTAAATCACTAAGTTAAAGTCCTACGTAATAATGTAAGGGAAGATAAACTTATAATTTCCTAAGTAACGGTATCCCATAGTTGTGTCCCTTTGTGGTCTATTTAATAAAAAAAAAGATTAACAATTTCATACACGCTTTTTCTTCAATAAGGAATATTAATATCATCAATTCAGTACATATGGAAGTACAGTTTAATTCATAACGATTTCTTAAAATTAAAAGTCTGACATCTCTTAAGACCATGCTTATGTACAAGGACCGAACCATATATAGAAAACTACACGACTTAATGCGAGCAAATACGGTTTTTTTACGACTATTTTTTTATCGACTTTGTAAAATACGTTTGAACCATCTGTGTTAATAAAAAAAATGTCCGACTCTGTAGAAGGGCCACTATTTTCAGTACTGTTCGGGCGAAAAAACAGATTTTCATTATTTGCAACTTGAAATTGTTCTGATAACGATTAGACGTGAAAAGTTCAAATTAAATTGTATTTAAGGAAGTCATATTTTTTTATGAAATAAATAATGATTTATATTATGAATTAAATAAATTGATTTGTGTTATTTGTCCTTGGAACAGTTGTTTGGACCCTCGATCTTTGGCCTCGGGACCAATACGATTGACCTCAGACAAATAAACGGATCAAATCCCGCTATAGCCTACAGTACTGTCAAGTGGTACAAATTGACGTCACGGACTGGACATTACATAAGAAATAGTACACACCAACGCAGCCCCGGAGCGAATGTGGTCCAATGGTAACGCGCTGGACTGGTATACCAGGGGTCCCGAGTTCGATCCCCGCTCCTCCACTAACATTACTAATAGTCTTTCGTATGAGACGTAAAACCGAGGTCCCTTGTATCAGTGCTATACACTGAGCATGCAAAAGAACCAGGAGTGTCTCTGGAATGGGATGCTTTCTGTATCTTGCACTACCCCCACAACATAAAATAACTAATCTCTTCAGGGGGCGTCGGTCATATGGGCAACCGGTACAGACGGTAAATAACCTTAAATAGAAATAGAAACGCAGCCCGCCCGCTTAGCTCAATAGGTAAAGCACTGGATTAATAATCCATGGGTCCCTGGTTCGACCCCCTGGGCAGGGCAAAATTTCTCCGTGACAATTGATCTCAGGCATTGTGTCTAATGTTCATTTGTCTCTCACCGCTGATTCAGAGTAGATCAAGTGGGAACACTAGTCAGTCTCTTGGGGAGAAATTGGTAATTACTGGTTAGTTATCCAGGAAACCGGGTAGAGGCCGTGACCGCCTAGATAAAACCTAGATGTTGAAATCGGCGTTAAACACCCAAAATAACGACAACACCAACGCACCATTGAGAACTTTCTCGCCGTAAAGTGATCGATCTGTCAGCCCTCAAACATATTGGGGACCGAATCCGAAGGCTGAGGTCCGCATATTTTTTTGGGTTGACTTTGAGGTCACTATAAGGCAAAAAGGTCCAAACTGATGTGCACTATTTCTTATAATATACCACACATTTTACTTTTTCAACTTTACATTAGAAGCAGAACTGAACAATCATACCTTTTTGACCATTTTATCATCAATGTAAAATGGTACACAAGGTTACAAAGAACTTAATCACCAGCGGGCCGCCAGGCTGGTCACTATTTGAGCAGGGTGGCCCGCTGAACCAAAATTCTCACACCACGCTGATTTATAGAACGCTTTTATCAATATATTCAAAGAAGGCACATATTTACGTAAGTTATAACATATATTGATGATACTCAGTTCGTGACCTCGAGTATTCACCTGAATTAAACTTTTCTTCATTAATTTTGCCATCTAGTCGTTTCATATCTTTGCTTTATGAATTCCACCAATTCTTTTCAGACGAGTACGAAGACTGCAGGTGCCGGGTGTTGAGGTATTGTTGGCTCGGAGAGACGAACACTGGGAAATGTACAACAAGTATTGGCGGATTGCCAGGCACGAGATGCTGTAAGGCAGCAGACGACAATTGCCGCTGTAAACACTTCTGCAACAGTAATGAAAGACGAGTATCCGAGTGCGGAGAAAATGGCCAGGATGCTTACTGCTGTAGAATGGGTGTTTAAAGCCAATTACCTTGTCATATGACCGGTGAAATACGCAAACTAAATAGATAACTTTAATCTTGGGGACGAATAAAGATCTTCGGTTCAGACAATAGTATTCGTTTCTTTCTGTATCTATGGTTTCTTAATTGTGTTCCGTTCCATATGAATGAATAACCAAACTACTAGACCAAACCAGTTTTTTAGCAGTATATATGTTCTTTTCTTCCCCTTTATTTTGTAGCTCGAAGGATCAACTCACAGATGTACGTCACTCGGCTTTCGCTTAAAATCATATGTTGCACTTCCGGTAAAGGAAAAACAGACGTACAGCACTTTGTTTATAATTTAAGTTTTGCAAATATATTTTGGTACTCCGGCAAGTAGCACATACGATTCGATGTGGATACCAAGTGGAACACATATGTAAGTAAATCCCCCCACCGTATGTGATCTGAATAAGAAAAGATGGCTACCTCACGCCATCTGAAGGCGAAACATAAGCAGATAGCTTTTTTTTCTTTTTAAGAAAGACAGTATTCAGTAAAAAATCAAAATGTGTTGTAAGAAAGTAATTCTCTACATTTCTCTATTATTACTAAAATAATACCAAGCAAAGTCAATTGCTTTAGTAAACATGCATCATGAAACTGACATGCAAAAAGTTTCCTTTATGTCAATTGACGGGCTTAAATGTCATGGCTGAAACAAACGCTACCGATTTCCTATTTTTGAACTGGAACACACCTTGAAATCAATTCAACATGTAAACGAAGGAGCTACACGCCAAGTAAATCTACTTCTTTTCTTTTTGTCACGATTTTTTTTGTGCAGGTTAAATTGCATACATTTGTTTGAAGTTTATCACAAGCAAGAGAACGCTGTCGACCGCCATATCTTTCTTGTGGTTTGTTTGACGTTTCCCAGTCTGATTTCTGACAGTCCTAAATTAGAATTTACTTGAAATTTTTAAACTGAAATTTACTTGTTCGGAATATTTCATATTTTTTCCGGACAATTTGGGTCTGAATCCACAATCAGTACAAATATCTTTACAGCACTAAGATGGTAGTTAATTCCTTTTTTCCAGAACATTCGTGTATGTATAACTGTTGTTTGAAATATATTTGCTAAAATTTACAAATTCTTATAGTCTTGTTATAGAGATGGGTAAACAACTCTCAGATTGAGGTACATGTGCATAATGTTAACCGTCGTGCCGTACAAGTATGAGCAAAACAGATGGAACATAAAATTACTTTTGCGAAATTAAATCAAAAGGCGATAATCTGAAGACATTTTCTATGTGAATGTAAACCCCTTATGTCTTTAAACCTATATTACTGTGATTCTGTACAAACTGACTCCTCTTTTCTCTACCATTTGGTTTCACTATTCAAGCAACTTAGAATCGTGTAGTCTCTCTGTGTGTGGTGAAAATACGCTGACACGGACTTTTCAACGAATAAGCTTACTTTAGTATTGAAGTATTGCAACAATAACTTTGATTCTAAATATTGAAAATCTCTGGTCGTTGATTCGATCAAGAACACGGGAAGAGGCGGCGCAAACCACAGAAATTTGAATGACGCGACGTTCGGCGAGAAGTGTAGAGTCTGACGAAGTATTAGTAAACAGAATATAGCTGTTTAATCTTAGATAAACATTAACGTCATCGCAGGAAGTGCTAAAGTGCACCTATTCACCTAAAAAAGCATGGAAACACCGCGGTGAGTTTAGTTCAAACCCATTATTTCTTTTCAAAACTGAAGACGACCACAGACGATATATACAAGTACATTAAACACAATCTTAACAAGAAAATAACTCTTAACTTCTGAAAGAATGTATTGTATCGAAACAAATTCTTGTAAGGAAACAAAAGTATATAAAACATATAAAGAATATTTGACAAAAACCATGTAAGCAGTATGTCATATTAAAAGTGAAGTAAAAACTAAAAACGACCAAACCATGTAAGCAGTATGTCATATTAAAAGTGAAGTAAGAACTAAACACGACCAAACCATGTAAGTAGTATGTCATATTAAAAGTGAAGTAAGAACTAGATACGACCAAACAAAGGGAGCAGTATGTCATATTAAAAGTGAAGTAAGAACTAAATACGACCAAACAAAGGGAGCAGTATGTCATATTAAAAGTGAAGTAAGAACTAAATACGACCAAACAAAGGGAGCAGTATGTCATATTAAAAGTGAAGTAAGAACTAAATACGACCAAACAAAGGGAGCAGTATGTCATATTAAAAGTGAAGTAAGAACTTAATACGACCAAACAAAGGGAGAAGTATGTCATTTGAAAAGTGAAGTAAGAACTAAATACGACCAAACAAAGGGAGCAGTATGTCATTTGAAAAATGAAGTAAGAACTAAATACGACCAAACCATGTAAGTAGTATGTCATATTAAAAGTGAAGTAAGAACTAAATACGACCAAACAAAGGGAGCAGTATGTCATATTAAAAGTGAAGTAAGAACTAAATACGACCAAACAAAGGGTGCAGTATGTCATTCGAAAAGTGAAGTAAGAACTAAATACGACCAAACCATGTAAGCAGTATGTCATATTAAAAGTGAAGTAAGAACTAAATACGACCAAACCATGTAAGTAGTATGTCATATTAAAAGTGAAGTAAGAACTAAACACGACCAAACCATGTAAGCAGTATGTCATATTAAAAGTGAAGTAAGAACTAAACACGACCAAACCATGTAAGTAGTATGTCATATTAAAAGTGAAGTAAAAACTAAATACGACCAAACCATGTAAGTAGTATGTCATATCAAAAGTGAAGTAAGAACTAAACACGACCAAACCATGTAAGTAGTATGTCATATTAAAAGTGAAGTAAGAACTAAATACGACCAAACAAAGGGAGCAGTATGTCATATTAAAAGTGAAGTAAGAACTAAATACGACCAAACCATGTAAGCAGTATCTCATATTAAAAGTGACGTAAGAACTAGATACGACCAAACCATGTAAGCAGTATGTCATATTAAAGGGAAGTAAGAACTAAATACGACCAAAACATGTAAGCAGTATCTCACATTAAAAGTGAAGTAAGAACTAGATACGACCAAACCATGTAAGCAGTATCTCCTATTAAAAGTGAAGTAAGAACTAGATACGACCAAACCATGTAAGCAGTATCTCATATTAAAAGTGAAGTAAGAACAAAATACGACCAAACCATGTAAGCAGTATCTCATATTAAAAGTGAAGTAAAACTAGATACGACCAAACCATGTAAGCAGTATCTCATATTAAAAGTGAAGTAAGAACTAAACACGATCAAACCGTGTAAGTAGTATGTCATATTAAAAGTGAAGTAAGAACTAAACACGATCAAACCGTGTAAGTAGTATGTCATATTAAAAGTGAAGTAAGAACTAAACACGATCAAACCGTGTAAGTAGTATGTCATATTAAAAGTGAAGTAAGAACTAAATACGACCAAACCATGTAACCAGTATGTCATTTTAAAAGTGAAGTAAGAACTCGATACGACCAAACAAAGGGAGCAGTATGTCATTTGAAAAGTGAAGTAATAGCTAAACACGATCAAACCGTGTAAGTAATATGTCATATTAAAAGTGAAGTAAGAACTAGATACGACCAAACCGTGTAACCAGTATGTCATTTGAAAAGTGAAGTAAGAACTAAATACAACCAAACCATGTAAGCAGTATGTCATATTAAAAGTGAAGTAAGAACTAAATACGACCAAACCATGTAAGTAGTTTGTCATTTGAAAAGTGAAGTAAGAACTAAATACGACCAAACCATGTAAGTAGTTTGTCATTTGAAAAGTGAAGTAAGAACTAAATACGACCAAACCATGTAAGTAGTATGTCATATTAAAAGTGAAGTAAGAACTAAATACGACCAAACAAAGGGAGCAGTATGTCATATTAAAAGTGAAGTAAGAACTAAATACGACCAAACAAAGGGTGCAGTATGTCATTTGAAAAGTGAAGTAAGAACTAAATACGACCAAACAAAGGGAGAAGTATGTAATTTGAAAAGTGAAGTAAGAACTTAATACGACCAAACCATGTAAGCAGTATGTCATATTAAAAGTGAAGTAAAAACTAAAAACGACCAAACCATGTAAGCAGTATGTCATATTAAAAGTGAAGTAAGAACTAAACATGACTAAACCATGTAAGCAGTATGTCATATTAAAAGTGAAGTAAGAACTAAACATGACTAAACCATGTAAGCAGTTTGTCATATTAAAAGTGAAGTTAGAACTAAACATGACTAAACCATGTAAGCAATATGTCATTTTTAAAGTGAAGTCTAGATACGACCAAGCCATGTAAGAAGTATGTCATATTAAAAGTCAAGTGAGAGCTAGATACGACCAAACCATGTAAGCTGTATGTCATATTAAAAGTCAAGTAAGAACTAGATACGACAAAACCATGTAAGCGGTATGTCATATAAAAAGTCAAGTAAGAACTAGATACGATCAAACCATGTAAGCAGTATGTCATATTAAAAGTCAAGAAAGAACTAGATACGACCAAACAATGTAAGCGGTATGTCATATTTAAAGTCAAGTAAGAACTAGATATGACCAAACCATGTAAGTAGTTTCTCATATTGAAAGTGAAGTAAGAACTAGATGCGACCAAACCATGTAAGCAGTATCTCATATTAAAAGTGAAGTAAGAACTAGGTACAACCAAACCATGTAAGCAGTATGTCATATTAAAAGTGAAGTAAGAACTAGGTACGACCAAACCATGTAACCAGTATCTCATATTAAAAGTGAAGTAAGAACTAGGTACGACCAAACCATGTAACCAGTATCACATGTTAAAAGTGAAGTAAGAACTAGGTACGACCAAACTATGTAAGCAGTATTTCATATTGAAACTGAAGTAAGAACTAGGTACGACCAAACCATGTAAGCAGTATCTCATATTGAAAGTGAAGTAAGAACTAGGTACGATCAAACCATATAACCAGTATCTCTATAAAAGTCAAGTAAGAACTAGGTACGACCAAACCATGTAAGCAGTATCTCATATTGAAAGTGAAGTAAGAACTAGATGCGACCAAATCATGTAACCAGTATCTCATATTAAAAGTGAAGTAAGAACTAGGTACGACCAAACCATGTAAGCAGTATCTCATATTAAAAGTGAAGTAAGAACTAAACACGACCAAACCATGTAACTAGTATCTCATATTAAAAGTGAAGTAAGTACTAAACACGACCAAACCATGTAACCAGTATCTCATGTTAAAAGTGAAGTAAGAACTAGGTACGACCAAACTATGTAAGCAGTATTTCATATTGAAAGTGAAGTAAGAACTAGGTACGACCAAACCATGTAAGCAGTATCTCATATTGAAAGTGAAGTAAAAACTAGGTACGACCAAACCATGTAACCAGTATCTCTATAAAAGTCAAGTAAGAACTAGGTACGACCAAACCATGTAAGCAGTATCTCATATTAAAAGTGAAGTAAGAACTAGATGCGACCAAACCATGTAACCAGTATCTCATATTAAAAGTGATGTAAGAACTAGATACGACCAAACCATGTAAGCAGTATATCATATTAAAAGTGAAGTAAGAACTAGATACGACCAAACCATGTAAGCAGTATCTCATATCAAAAGTGAAGTAAGAACTAGATACGACCAAACCATGTAAGCAGTATCTCATATTAAAAGTGAAGTAAGAACTAGATACGACCAAACCATGTAAGCAGTATCTCATATTAAAAGTGAAGTAAGAACTAGATACGACCAAACCGTGTAAGCAGTATCTCATATTAAAAGTAAAGTAAGAACTAGATACGACCAAACCGTGTAAGCAGTATCTCATATTAAAAGTAAAGTAAGAACTAGGTACGACCAAACCGTGTAAGGAGTAGGTTATTTTAAGTCAATTAGAGAAGAAGACGAATTTATCTGCAGAATCGAGAAGGTACAGAAACGGTATTCCCAAGCTGGAAAAAAGGAGGAAAGATTCATCTAATAGAGATCCAGGAAAAAAAATAATTTTAATGTAAAATGTAGAGAGATAATGTCGCAAAACCAAACCACAAACCGAACTAGGTTTAATAAATAGTAACAAACACCTTTTCAGTTTTTGCTTTTTCACATATGCACAGTTTATGGACAGCCTTGACAAATGCATCAAGTTACCGTCTTTTACATCAGGTGAGAAATTACCAAGGTGATTTTTATTTGTATATACATGTATTTATATTAGCCAGTTTTCACGGTTTTGCATGTTCTGGGAAAATAGCAATTATTGTTGTGCGTGCCAACAAAATTTAAGCCCATTAGCAATGAATGAATAGACAGACAGTGTGGACGAAATCAATGACAATTTGGTGATGCGGTTGTCTAAAAGCCGCGGACAACTGCTGCTGCGTTTTTTATAAAAAGTGGAAACTAGTCTGGACTACCTGCTGTAAAAGTACGGCCGGGAACCCGACCAGGTGGGAACTAGATAATAGACATACATATCTACTGCATGCTCTCAGATGATGCATTTTAAAGTTGACATAAAGTTACATCACCCGTCTTCTGCTTCATCCTAGATAATCCATTTTGAACTTTGCAACACAATTGTTTTAGTGTAACAAATGGAAAGGCAGTAAGATTAATTTGTCTTCTGAACATTCTTAATGTCTTTTTGTCTGTCTGTATATTCATTGATATCTAGTATATCCATTCACAGCAGATCGTTCACTACCAGACGATATTTTGTTTTGTCTAAATGAACGAAACGAGTAAAAATATTTTACTGAATGAAGCTGAACTAATTTTGACAGAACAAGAACAAAACAGTCCCAAACGAAACCAAACCCAAAGCAAAACTAGAATAGAAAACAGTTCAATACAGAAAAACAGCAATTATCTTGAATATAGTTTACATCATGGGTCGAAACTTGAAGAAAATTGTAGTACATTATTTGAGAACTTCAGCGTATTACATAACAACCACGAGTACTTCGTAAAATAATATGTTGTAATATAAAAAGATCGCACAAAGCTTGTCATCGCAATCAAAACCTGAAACAGCATAAGATCAAGACTATTGACGAGCCTTGCCAGAAAATTATCTGTCTTTTATTCAGGTCTATATATGTACAAAACTCACTTAAAGAATTCCCTTTCGACTGTTCCGATTTCCAGATATTCTCCCAACCTATTTTTTGCTAGAAATTTCTCGCGACTTGCCGTAAATCATAGACATGTATTAAAACATAAACGAGAGATCGTAAAGTACTGGCGCTAGATTAACGGAAATTAATTATTTTTGTGGTCAGACATCATTGTTTCATTCCATTTTTATCATTTGCTACAGTTAACGAAGCCTTATATAAACTTTACGTACAAGACAAATCGTACAATGATCATTGTCTATATATTTGATGATTCTAGTTAACTATCCTCTTATTTACATGCAGTTGACTGTAGAAAACTGTTGATCACTGGCCATATATTTCTCACTGTTACTTAGAGTGACTGAGAGCCCATGACGTATTTGTTTCAATCGTAAAAAGCGTATTTTCTAGCTTAGGCCTACTCAAGAGAGTCATTATGTATTATAAGAATCTTACACTGGCTGCCGGTTCAGACCGGAATATCTGAGCCTCTTTACCGCTGTAAACAGTTACCCGAGAGCCAGATCTTTATTCTTTTTCTTGCATATTACATGTAAATCATATTTCTGGTGGAAATTGCGAAAATCTAATGTAGCGTATGAATTTACAACTTCATTCATAACGGCGAAACGACGTCAACCTAAGCACGTCATTCATTCATAAAATGCACCGAAATGACGTCATTTCAAAGCACGCAGCTTGTCTTAAACGGGGGGATGAAAGATTTATAGAATCTATCATTGGGGCTGGTTGAAGATCGGGATATCCAAACCCGAGGGTGACCGGTTTCCGCCGAAAACCGATCACCCGAGGGTTTGGATATCCCAATATTCAACCACGCCCAATGATTGATTATTTTTCTCACTAACTCACTCACGGAACAAAAGATACTAACAAACAAAAAAATAATTAGAACATTTTTTTTATGCGTATTCACGCCTGTTAAACGCATAACAAGCAAATTTCCAATACACAATATTGAACATGGTGGAGACACGTTTCACCGATTCAAGTAAAAATGGATTAAAATAAACGTATTTCGTAGGTTTTAACATCAGGAATGAGTAAAGATGATGGATTAAAGTGATTTAAACGCAAATTAATATATTTTGACCGTTAGAGACCTGAATCAGACCTATGCCTTCTGTATGTTAAATATGCACTGACCATCATCCACACATTTCTTACAAGGGGTTAAAATGATCCGGACAAGTTGGGTCTGGATTCATACTCAGTGCAAATAACTTAATACCCGTAATACGGTAGTTTATTCTTTTTTCCAGAACATATGTGTACGTATTCATATTCTTTGAAATATATTTGCTAGAATTTACAAAGCCTTATAGTCTTGTGTTGTTGTAGAGGTGGGTAAACAACAAATCCTAGATTGAAGTAAATAACGTTAACCATCGTGCTGTAAAAGTATATGCAAAACAGTTAAAAGACGAAGAAAGTTTTCATGTGCGTTAATAAGTAAAAAATGCTATAATTTGAACTAATAGGAAGTTGGCAGTAGCAGTACGCAGTAGCAGTTGTCAGTAGAAATTAAATCAAACGTGAAGTTGGCAATAGCAGTAAGAGCAGTAGCAGTAACAAAACGTGAAGTTGGCAGTAGCAGTAAGAGCAGTAGCAGTAAGCAAAACGTGAAGTTTACAGTAGCAGAAACAGCAGTAGTAGTAGGCAAAACGTGAAGTTGGCAGTAGCAGTAACAGCAGTGGTTGTAAGCAAAACGTGAAGTTGGCAGTGGCAGTAACAGCAGTAGCAGTAGGAAACTCTGAAAGTCTGCGAGTGTTTGAAACAGTCACAGACCGGTGGAATCGAACTGGTAGGGTCCCTAGACTAACTAGATTGGCATAAAATTTCCTGAAAGTCTGCGAGAGTGTCATAAACAGTCGCAGTCTAGGTAAATTGACCGGAAAGGGTCCCTAGACCTTAAAAATGACATTTTACCGGATGGCACCAAAATTCCTGAAAGACTGCGAGAGTGTCAGGAACAGTCGCAGACCAGTAAAATCGACTCGGGAGGGTCCCTAGACATCAAAAATAACATTTTCCCGATTGGTACCAAAATTCCTGAAAGTCTTCAAGAGTGTCAGAAACAGTCGCAGACCTACGCAATGTTAAACATGTTTTATTTTCATTGAAACTTTCCAGACTTTTAAGACTTTCCTACTGCTTCTGCTCGTACTGCTACTGCCAACTTCACGTTTTGCCTTCTGTTACTGCTACTGTCAGCTTCACGTTTTCTTTACTGCTACTGCTGTTACTGCTACTGCCAGTTTCACTTTTTCTTCACTGCTACTGCCAGTTTCACGCTTTCTTTACTGCTACTGCTGTTACTGCTACTGCCAACTTTACAGTTTTCAACTGCTGCGTACTGCTACTGCTCACTTCCTATACATTTGAAGACGTTTTCTGTGCAAATGTACTGTAAAACCTGGAAACTAAGCGTACACGCTTATTTTTGACTTTGTGACACTTTTATGCGCTTATTTTCGATATGCGCTTATACCATAGTGAATAGGCTAAAATTAACATCTAAAAAAAACAAACAAAGTAGTAATATCGCCACCACTGTAATTTGTTAAACCAACAGTATATTTTTAAGGCGTGTTTTAATTTTTAGACTATTCACCTACGTTTCTTTCATTCTGTACAAAATCACTCTTCTTATCTCACTATCAAACAACTCGGAATCGACTGGTCCCAATGTTAATGGCGAAACCTAGCTGACGTCCAAGGACTTTCCAAACGAATTTCCAAACTTCCTTATATCTTTTCAAAACTTAAAGCGACTGATTCACAGATAGGCTGACGATGAAAAAAGGAAAATGTTTATACACCCTAGAAATTCTAGCTGTAACTGTGAAGAACATATCTAAACTAACTTACTGACTCATTTTTTTTGTTACAGGAAAACATCAAAACATTAAGTTTCACACACTTTTATTGGTACCGGTAAAAAATTTAATCACGGGGTAGATATTTAAGTTATAGCATTAATTTTTATGAATTGTAATAATTTGTCTCTGTGGCTCAGTGGTGTAGATCGTCACTTACTATCTTACTGACCTAAAGGGCATTGGTTCGAATCCTGGAAAAAGCAAAACATTTTTTTTTTCAGTTTTCATGGTGAAAAGAAGCATAATATTATGTTTTTTTTCATAGTATATTAACTTCTCTTAAATTTTAAAGAAAACAAATCAGTTAAATTCTATGAGTCAGTCGCTTGAATACGACCACAGACGGTGTAATCAACTAAATTATGCAAAATCGCAACAAGTTCTAAAAGAGTGCATGTACAGTTGCATTATATTGTAAACCTTGTAAGCAATATATCATTTTAAAAGACAAGTAAGAACAAGATACCGCCAAAAAATGTAAGCAATACATATTTTATAGGTCAATTAAGAAGTTAATACGACTAAACTATACCACCCAAAATTTTATAGGGATCACTTTTTATTTCTTAAATATCTTCTTAATGATAACCTCAATATAACTGATTTTTTCTCATACATGTAGTTTATTCATATGGCAAAGCCGACCTGTCCAGCAGATTTTGATTGTTTACCTGTACGTGGCTCGAGATGCACGGGAAAAGTGATACCCCTGGAAAAGCGGTGCACCGCGGGCATGTACCTTCATGTACACATCCGTTTTATTCAGACTTCACTTGTGCATGGTAACGTTTATATCGAACCTAGCACTGGTCATGGCAAATCTACGGCAAAGACAGCGTATTGACGATGAGGAGATGAATAGTGGGGTAGGGATCCTTGAGGCTGGGCGTTCCCAACGGCACGTGGCAGGTGTCCTTGTGGTGTCCTAGAGCACCGTTGCCAGGATGTGGCGACGGTCTCAAACTTACGGGCATGTAACGCATAGGCATGGCGGATGGCGTCAGAGGTCCACAACTCAGCGTGAGGACCGGTTTATTGTCGTTCAAGCGCGACGTCGGCGCTGAGTTACCGCTACTGCCCTCAAAAATGACTTCCAGAATACCATCTTAAAAGTCAATACGGCCAACGTATCAAGGAAATATGCCACTTTAAAAGTTGAGTACGAAGAAGATACAACTTAACTTTGTAAATAATATACCATCTTAAAAGTCTATACGGTTAACGTATGGAAGAAAAATGACATTGTAAAAGTTAAGTAACAAGGGGATGCGAAATAACTTTGTAAGTAATATACATCCTAAATGTCAATACGACCAACGTATGGAAGAAATATGACATTGTGAAAGTTAAGTAACAAGAAGATGCGACATAACTTTGTAAGTAATATTACATCTTAAAATCAATGAGGCCAACGTATGGAAGAAAAATGCCATTGTATAAGTTAAGTAACAAGAAGATGCGACATAACTTTGTAAGTAATATGCCATCTTAAAATCAATACGGCCAACGTATGGAAGAAAAATGCCATTGTGAAAGTTAAGTAACAAAAAGATGCGACATAACTTTGTAAGTAATATGCCATCTTAAAATCAATACGACCAACGTATGGAAGAAATATGCCATTGTATAAGTTAAGTAACAAGAAGATGCAACATATTTTTGTAAGTAATATGCTATCTTAAAGTCCATACGGCCAACGTATAGAAGAAAATGCCATTGTAACATTTAAGTAACAAGAAGATGCGACATAACTTTGTAATTTATATGCCATCTTAAATGTCAATACGGCTAACGTATGGAAGAAATATGACATTGTGAAAGTTAAGTAACAAGAAGATGCGACATAACTTTGTATGTAATATGTCATCTTAAAGTCAATACGGCCAACGTATGGAAGAAAAATGACATTGTAACAGTTAAGTAACAAGAGGATTGAAGAAATATGCCATTGTATAAAATAAGTAACAAGAAGATGTAACATAACTTTGTAAGTAATATGACATCTTAAAGTCAATACGGCCAACGTATGGAAGAAAAATGACATTGTAACAGTTAAGTAACAAGAGGATTGAAGAAATATGCCATTGTATAAATTAAGTAACAAGAAGATGTAACATAACTTTGTAAGTAATATGACATCTTAAAAGTCAATACGGCCAACGTATGGAAGAAATATGCCATTGTGAAAGTTAAGTAACAAAAAGATGCGACATAACTTTGTAAGTAATATGCCATCTTAAAATCAATACGGCCAACGTATGGAAGAAAAATGCCATTGTGAAAGTTAAGTAACAAGAAGATGCGACATAACTTTATAAGTAATATGCCATCTTAAAATCAATACGGCCAACGTATGGAAGAAAAATGCCATTGTGAAAGTTAAGTAACAAGAAGATGCGACATAACTTTGTAAGTAATATGCCATCTTAAAATCAATACGGCCAACGTATGGAAGAAAAATGCCATTGTGAAAGTTAAGTAACAAGAAGATGCGACATAACTTTGTAAGTAATATGCCATCTTAAAATCAATACGGTCAACGTATGAAAGAAATATGACATTGTATTAGTTAAGTAACAAGAAGATACGACATAACTTTGTAAGTAATATGTCATCTTAAATGTCAATTAAGACATCCTACATACATTTCACAACGTTTACTACAAAATATATGTTTTTTGTTTCTATCTGTTGATTAAAGCTGAACTATTTGTGACATAACAAACACAATAAAGACCCAAACGAAACCAATGCCAAGCAAACTTATAACCAAAGCAAAACAAAAGTAGAAAGCAGTACAATTAAAAAAATACAATCACCTTTAAACTAGTTAACAACAGATAATTTTTGCAAGGGCAGGAACTTGGGGATAACTAAAATATATTATTTGAGAGCATCAGCGCATTAGATAAAAAGTGCTCTGTAAAAAGTATTTTGTAATGTAAAAAGATCGCATGCAATTGTTTTATATATATAAGGCCATACCAAATCGTTCTTTCGTTTAGCGTCCGCGGACGGATAGGTTTGAGCTCCTGAGGTAGGGAAAAACAACAACATTGTTTTGTTTTACGACCTTACTGTACAAAGTATTAAATGCTCTTCGGTATTATACGTGACTAGTGTTGTTACCTCCTTTACATCTTTACCCCATTTTTGTATTTATTGAGTTGTGTAAAAAAGTTCCATGCGTGTATAAAGTTGTTGGCGACGTCAGAAAAGCTTAGTTTCTGGTCAGTTATAATAAGATTTTAATGCCTTTTATTGTTTTTCAAGATAATAGCAAGTAAATGATTGTTTTATGTAAATTGTATGCATTGAAGTATTTGTTATATGTTTTCGCTATCAGTCGAATTTCTCAAGGGTAGTGTATATGCGAGCTGCAGCTAGAATTTGTTGATGAAGTTTAATGTAATTCAAATAGGTAGAGTCAAAGACATTATTTATGACATTTTGTTACTAAGCAGATATACCTTTTGTAACATTTTTGCTGAGAATTCTTCTTTCATAAGGGAGCCAAATTCATTTGAAGTATTTAAAAGAATTGTGTTATCTTCGCAGTGAAGCCAACAGGCACCCAGACAAAACAGATAGAGAAAAACAAATACCAGTAAAAATGATATTTTGGTGTACAGTATTAAATGTTTAAGTAGTGTTTACTTTAGTAATTTTTTACAGTGATACCTCATTTGGATTTTAGTGGCATAGGATGGAAGGACCTGTCTAATAACATGAATGTGCATCAGTTTTATATTGACAAGCTGACTCCAAATATAGACTCAGTTGTAAATTTACCTATATTTTCAGTTGAATTTTATAGGTGGTTTGATTGAAAATACTTTAAGAAATGCATTAAAAGTCTCTACAAAGTGAAATATGAAACTTGATGAAGATATCCTGATGTAGATACTAGTCAGTATGACTTGTTTATTTTTTGGGGCTTCGTTTGTGTTTTCAGGATAGCTAGATAGGTTTTTGAACTTAGGGTGGACGCTAAACGAAAAAACAATTTGGTATGGCCTAACCCACTTAAAGAGCTTTCTTTCGAATGTTCCAGTTTCCAGATATTTTCCCAACCTTTTTTGAGACATGCCGTAAATCATAGGTATGTATTTAAACTTAGAAATGTAGAACATACACGTGAGATTGTGAAAAAACCCCGCTCTAGACGAACAGAAATTAATGAGTTTGAAGGTCATACTCCATTGTTTCATTCCATTTTTATCATTTGCTACAGTTAACGAAGCCTTATATAAACTTCATTATAAAGTTTGAACTTGGTGGACGAGATAAACCGCGTAATGATGACGAAGCGGACAAATTCATTGCCTCTTTTATATATGCAGTTGGCAATAGAAAGCTATTGGTCACTGGCAATTTATTTGTTTAGAGAGTGACTGAGTTCACGACGTATGTCTTTCAATCGTTGACAGCTTATTTTCTAGCTTGCCCGTAACCCACTGAACCAAGTAATGAACGAGAAAGAAGGTTATAATATTTTCAATATGTTTAATGATTGGATGATTTGTGACGATTAAAAGTTTTCAGGAGTGTATGATGAGACATACTAGATTAGAACCCTCTATAAACTAACACGCTGAGTAAAAAGCCAAAAAAAAAAAAAAAAAATAAATAAATAAATTCACGTGTTCTATTTACTTTTGTCAAAACTATTACTAAATAATTTTGTTTCTGAAAACCAGGTCAGCAATTTCTGTGTCAAGCATAAAGACGTCATCAAAGACATACTGTAACAATACGTTAATGAAAAGATGATAAAGATTATTTAATAAAAACAACAACAACCAAAAAAGTTGGAGAACAGATCTACCACAACTGTTTGATAATTATGCACTGCTCAAGTGTACATATTTAATGCAGTTTTTTGTCTTGCAAGGGGTGTTCCGTAAATAATGCGAACGGTACATTCATTTTAATACTACAATTATTTTTAATCCAGATCTTTTCAAAAGATTTCCTTCAAATTGCTTTCCCTTAACCTAAATTTTATTTTATTTATTTATTTTTTTTTGCTGCAAAATCAAATTTTTGGGAAAAAATCTTTGAGAAAAAGGATTTAGGACATTCGTTGAGTTATATCTCTTCCTAGATAAGCGTGTTTTTCAATCTCGGGAAAGGAAAATAGTCTCAGGTAGACAGGTCGGTCGAGTAAGGGGTATGAGGAGGAATGGTACCCTTCTGCAACTCTTTGTGGTCGGTCGCCTTAACATACAGAAGACGAACATATTTCATTACATGAACTTGCGCTTATCACAAAGTATGTCAGCCAAGCTGATTCTCTTACTGAATACCAAGTATTTCAGCATTTCACATTTTTTCAACGTTTTTGTTTTGGTCCTTATGTGACAAGACGGAAGTTCGCCAAAAATGTACAAAGCGTCCTATACGACTATTTACTCTTCTCCTATATATGGGCTTCCACCCTGGTAATGACCTACTGCGCATTTAATATCAACCACTTCTTCTACTAATTTGCAAGTCATTTTGCTAAACAGGTAACGAATAACATTTAAAAGCAATGTACATTGCACCAAAGTCAGTGAACATGTGATAGATATTTCACAAGTTACAAAGTTCGTCTGGTTCATTCTAGCTTCTAGAATTAGTTTGATATAAGTATTGTACGATCTTTGAAATAACAGCATTCGCATTATTTGCGGAACACCCCTCGTTTTCTAGCTAAACACACCTCAAACTTTCATTCTTTTATCAAAACAAATTGTAACGGCATGCGTCATCACGTGTGTCTCGATGGTCTGCTCATGCGCATAATGGTCCATACAGTGCGAAAGGAAGGTTTAAAATTTCCGCCATATTTAATGTTTGAAGGAAAGAAGATTTCTCTACAGCAGCCTTTCAGGATGATACAAAAAGGTAAGTTTGTTCAAATTATAAGCAGAATTAAAAACGAAGGTCTAGTCTTTGCTACTAGGGCAGTACTTTTACAATGATCATTTTGATAATAACTGTAGTGGATTAAAACGTTTGAATTTGTCATATACATACATGGTTGCATTAATGGTAATTTTCCTCAGGTAGGAAAATCAAACAGCTGTTGAAGACGGACCAATTATGTTATAGTCTAAAACGTTTGAGAATTCGTCATGAGAAAAAGGAATGGATAGAAAATGTAATTTAATAAATTATTACTTTAAAAGTCACTGCATGTTTGTTTACATACATCTTAGGATCATTATAAAGTTAAATATCATCATCATCATCATCATAATCATGATTGTTATTATTTTTGAGCAGTGAACGGATGAACGCACATCTTGATAACGAGTGAACTTAGATTTATATTTTGTAGTTATTTCTCTCGAGCGCCTGTTACTTGAATACCGATTTCAGAAAGATCTTCCTTAGTTCTATAAGGAATTTCGAACGTGTCTTTGTCCATTGCTCGGTAAGGCATCTGAAAACACGTGCATTTTAGGATCACTGTCCAAGTTTTGATAATTGGCAGCATAGTGTTCAATAAATCTTGGTAGATAATTCACCATCTTAATGATTGTTTGACATAAAACCAGTACTGAAAACTACAGCTTATATTTTGCAAATGTAAAACTCATAACTACCGTTGATGTAAATCAGATTTTTTAGGTTGCAGGTAGATAATTCATGTGCTTTTTTACCAATCCTTATAGTCATTAATGGTTAATGTAAATCTGTCATTTTGAATCATAATTACTTTGCCTCAAAATGAGGTAACGCTGCGGTGATTGTGTCTCGTAACATTACACCGTACAGTCTGGTTGAACAAGCAAATAGACCTCAGCAGAGTCAGTGTTAAAATGAGTAAAATCGATAATCTTGAAAAAAAAACACATTAAGAAAAAGGAAAAAAAAAAATAAAATCGGTCAGATGAAATGGAACACAGTAGGTTATACCTATTTGTAGCTTCGACCTTTGCACAATGAACTATACGCACTGGTAGAGCAAATCATATTGATGATTTATAGGTAGAACAATTATTTCTGTTACTACGCAACTAACAAAGCTGAAATAAACATTTTGAAATACTTAAGTTTTTAAGAGCATTTCTATTCTTCAGTATTAAAAGTGAAAGATATAAAATATCAAAATGTTGGTAAAAAATCAACAACAAAAAATAAAAAGTAAAACATTGATGCGAGGCATCAAAGTCGCAGCCATATGATGGCCAAGGGAAATGATAACAGAGATGTAAAAATATCAACTAACATTTTCAGTGAAAACATGTTGATCATATGCTAAACTTATGTAACTGTGATGACTGAAACCAGTGCCTTAATTGAGAATTTACCTGCTGAAACAGACACTTGACAAATGTATAGTTTTATAACATGGAAAGGCTACCACTCGGCCCCAAGGGGGCGGCTATTTCTCTTTATAGCCGTTTATTCTTGATTGGTATTCCCCGGGTTGAACGACGGCTAAAGCGGTCACATGGGGCTAACGTTAGTCACATGGCTGGCGTAAGCCGGTCATATGATCAGAGTACGCCGGTTTGCCTCCAATCAAGTCCGCCCAAATGGAACAGTTATTTTGTGTCAGATATTTCAACCTCCTGTATTGTTTATTTCAGGATACAAGAATCAAAAACATTCTGGTTGTCTACTTTTTTCACATGACTGACATTCTTTTTTTTAAGAAACAAATTGTGTTTTCATAAACTGCAAAAAATATTTTTTTTAAATCCTACCATCAGTTCCCGCCAAAATCAATTACATAAAGACGCAGCCCGGACAATAGAAAATAAAAATAAATAAATAAATAAATAAAGTGCTCTAAGGAAAAAACGTTTTGAATATATTTTCTTCTTTTGATTTAGTCTAGGGCACACCAGCCTACAACCTCTGACATCTACTTCAGGTGATGTTTTGGCTCAGTGCTCTAGAACGTTGGTTTTCGATGCGGGAGTTCGAATCTCGTTCTGGGTGGTCTTTTCCAAGAATTATTGCATCTTTCCGTTATGAACTTTCATGCCCGTAAAAAATAATCACTTGGTTTACGTTTTACTCATGAGGCAATAAAAAACTACACGGTATATCTTAGTTCAAAGGGGTATATCGTAAAATTAAGAGTATTCCATTTTCTTTAAGATCATGTATATGTGAATGGTATTGAATGAATTATTACCTAATGTCAAAATGTCATTTGAGGATTTTAAGTACAGCCGGCTAGCTGAATGCACTAACATTGGTTTTTACATCTATTGACAGTTGTTGTAGTTTCATTTTTGTGTGGATATCCATTTACTTACTAAGTTGCTATTTGCTATAAAGAAAACATTTTTGAACACATGTTCTCGTTCAAATTATCAATTATTTTTCAATTTAAAGAGAATTTGCCTATACATACTCGGTAAATTGAAGGGTATGACCATTTAAGGGTATTTTGCTTTAAGTTCATTAACTTCCAAGTCTTTTGTAGAGTTTCCCCCTCCCCCTAACAAGTACAATGTATATCAATAAATAGGGTTACCTCGTTAGTATATTAGAAGAACGAAATGTTGAGAAATCATCGGACTGCTATTTCTGCTTTATGTAGGTTACTTTAAGACCATTCATCGTTATTTACAAGTTGCTTTTGAATGGTATCATCACTTCGGCTGTCATTCTAACAGAATGCATAGTATTTGTTGCAATACGATCCCCCACCCCACCACTGAGACACTAAAAAGAAATGAAAAAGAAGAAAAAACTGTATTTAATCTATTTACTGATACATTTAGCTTCGTTAACATCTGGCAACATCTGGTGTAAGAATTAAAATGCAGCCGTAAAACCACATAAAATAATTAAAAGTACAAAGATGATAACACACGTAAAATCCGTGACCGCAACTTCTTATACTTTACATTAGTACCGCCTTGTACAACTTATATTCACAGACATTATGCAGCCTCGCCGTTTGTTTCAGGTAGATTTCCTCGATGTAACTCTTGTGGTTTCTCCAGTAAACAGTTCTGATACTTTGAGAAATCAAATACAATTGTAAAGCATGGCGGAAACAAAATGAATTTTGATAGGACATACGTTGTCAAGGAGAGACTTTAACATGCAACTATGGCGTGTTTTCAATGACTAACACAAAATGTTAGACTTTTGCAGAACGACCACAGATCTTGAAATTAATCGGCAACTGCCAATCTCAAATTCATACAATAACATTTAATGCATACGGAAAATATAGTTTTTATTTCATTTGAAGAGCAATATACTAAAATTAAGAGTGTTCCATTTTCTTCTAAACCATGAAAATGTTAATGATATTAAATGAATTATTTACACGATGTCAGGCTATCAGTAACATATTCAAAGTACAACAGATGAAATGCAAACATTGTCATTAGGCCTTATCATTGAGCTTTGGTATTGTACCATTTTTAGGTGGATATCCATTTATTCCAAATGATCGCTTTCTGTGCGTTTTAATGCCTTGCGAAGAAATATTTGAACATATTATCATTTACTTTTTTTCATTGCGAATGAGTCAATAAGATCGATACACTGTATATTATCGGTTAATTGCTTTCTCTTTTCAACACAACGAATCAATATTATTTTATGATAAACCGGGCAAGTAACGAATTTGAGTTTATTTGTTCAGTTGCCCATGTGTTCGACGCCCCCCCCCCCCCCACCTTCACGCCCCTGCGGAGTTTAATTAATTTATTTTCTGGGGTATAGTGCAACATACAGAATTGGTCACATTCCTGTGACAGTCCTGGTGCTTTCCCATGCTCTGTGTACAGCACTGATACATGGGACCTTAGTTTTATGTATCATGCAAAAACAGTTATGTCGGTGGAGGAGCGGGGGATCTAGCTCCCGACCATTGGATTACCAGTCCATTGGGTTACTAATGGACAGGTTTCCTTATTTTTCCACGTTAAAGTCGTGATACTCGGAAGTTCGTTTTCAGTAAACAATAATAAATAGTAAATTTCATTGTACTTACCAAAGACGGCATTTCATTACTTTTACAAAGTTGAAGACATTCGAATTCCAGAATTATTCCTTTAAATGTAATTTTAGAAATAAAGAGATTATTTTTGGTTAAAAAACACAACTAAAAAGGTCCATAGCAACATAATGTTAAAATTAAAGCAATTACGTTCGTTTTGTTGCACATAGTCATGCTATTCTGGTGAAATATTATTAAGAATTCTTACAAAATCCTTAATTTGACTTAATTTGACTTATTAAATAGTTTGCTAGAAATATTTTAGGGGATGAGGGAATGATTCCTTTGGAACAAAGGGAAGTATTATTACGTCAAACAGTTGTAAATGGTTAAGTCTCTATGATGTAAATCTAAAATATAAAACTCTGTTTTAATTGGTGATTACTACGGAAAAAATGGGAAGTATTCGAAAATTTACTGAGGTACTATCTATTATATTTTTAGATGTACTTCGCCAAGACGTAATCGTAGGGTTACAAATATCACTCGGAGGTTTTTTTCCCTTTATAAACTTATACGTGTAAAAGAACAGAAGTAGGTATAAGGTAAATTTTGACGAAAGTTTATTTAAGATAAAGCCACTGGAACCGTGATATATTTCAGATTATTTTACGTTTGAACACAAAGGTGACCCCAGAATGATATAACCGGTATATTGAACCAAGTACTAGGCAGAGTGTCCACTTGGGACAGTAGTAATTCTGTGAAAATGCCCTCTATTTATGAACTTAAATAATATGCAAACATAGGAAAATATTAATATTATTAGTTTTTGTTATATTAAGGTTCAGTAGTTACATTGCCGTTTCAACCATTTACAACATCATACAGTCTTTGTTTGTTTTATATGTTTTAATCAAAGTCTACTTCTCTTGTCCTTTCACCTTAATTTATCTCCATCTAGAAGAGAAAAAAAGCTAACTATGTGTCAAACGTTGTGTGAAATTTTGATATTTTCTGTGCTGGGATTTAGAAGCTGGTTCAAATCAGCTTTTTTGAGTAAGATTTATGAATCATAGTCGCTAAGTGTAATAACATTTGTTACAGTAACACAATATGTTACTAACGTATAATTTTAACAAATAGGACAAGTATATAATATATTCTTTTACATCACCATGGTATGAGATTTCAACCATATTTAGCAACAAAATTGTGAAGAGCTATTTTCAAATGCACAAATTACTTTAGATAAATAAAATTATTAGTAGATATAATAACAATTGTCCTGATCGTCTTTTACTTATAAATATAAATACATGTATATATTTATTCTAGACCTTTTTGAATAAAAAGTAAGTAAATAAACAAAACCAACACCGTACGGAAGCATTATTTCTTTTTCATCACAATTTCAAGTCAATAAACAGTTCCCTTTATTTGGTGTACCAGCCATAGCAGATACACGTATGTGGCCTTCTGTTATTGTACGGCTTGCTATAAAAACATTTCTTGTCCAAAAGTTTCAAAGATCAGCGTCCAAATAAAACTGAACTTCGTCACCATCAGTAATTACTTTGATAATAAATAGTTGGCGAAAATGCACTTTCGAATTAAACGTACTTTGACCAAAGCCATGTCTCTGCTGAAAGAATGGCTGCTTGGAAATTTTAATCAAACAAATAAATGTTATCACCATGCAAAACGGTTTGAGACTTCCTCTTAAGAAACAAGACTGTCGATAATGTAAGGGTATTATGATAATGTTATACACCGTGTTTTATACAAAGAAAAATATAAAATATGAGTACATTCACACTCAAACATAATGTTTTGTTTTTATTTCTCATCTTAAGCAATACTTATAAAAATAAAAACTACTACCCTACAAAATGTACATAAATTTAAACGTTGCTAGTAAAAATGTTTTCGTTTAATGTAATCCGTATTACCCATGTATGGTATTAATTGTTTACATGTACACATGTCCTTACTGTTATGTGCCTTCTTCAGCACAAGTTCTGTTCTGTTCTGTACCTCCTCGGTGATTACTGTTTTAAAAGTGTACAATGGAATCTAAAAGTGAGAGTTACGTGTCATTATAAGCATCACAACGAAATATTGAGAAGATGGCGCTTTTCTGGACAAAAAGTAAACAAATTTATCTCAATACAAGAGGCTGTTTGATCAATAATTGGTCATCAGTTATGTGAAGGTTAACTTCGGCATACCGCCTAGCTGTTGTGAACATTGTAACACACGTGAGATATAAAATGTATCAGTCACAACAATTAACTAGACGCATTTGTTCCTCGACATTCTAGAATTTTCGAGACTTTTTTTCCGGAGGTATTGATACAAATCTATTAATAACACTTTTGTTTAAAAAAAATGTTTCGTGGATATGTGCGCATTTCTTTGGTTTCAATGACTAAGAACTGTATTCCTATATCTCCTTATGAAATGAACAATGAACAATCTGGTTGAAACTGGTCTGAAGTGATTCTGAAGAGAAGGTCAGTCTTCATGAGAAACAAAAATTACATTTGACGTCTCAGAGTATTTAATACTGTTACTTCTTTCACTGGAAGTATATATGCACTAACTTCACAACATTTTTTGGTAAATATTCACTTACAGATGTTAGATATTAAATAAAACATAACTAGAATAAGAGAATGTATAAAGAGATACCAAAATACTTAAAGTGAGAGATACAAAATAACAGTGACATTATTTTAGAAAATAAATCAAATGAAATGAAAGCAAAAAAGAAAATAATAGAAATGAACAAACACGTATATATTCACTGAATAATTAGTTCTAATCTGGAAACTGTTTTAAAGAAGTTTACAAGACATCAACGGAAAGGAATAATGGTAAGTCAAATTTAAATAAAACAGTAACTAAGAATTGAGATCTTTAATAAATTACGGACTGAAACGAAAAAACTTAAAACAAATTTTCGAAGACTTTCTTTATTTGAAATAGGTTTAATTTTTAATTTCTTCGGATTATCTTTTGTATTCATTATAATTATGGTGATGTTGTCGAATTATCATTCTTATTATTTTCCCCCAATATGCTTTGATATTTACCGTTTGTGGTATTCTCTTTTGATAAATTTACACAGACATGTGTGTACTTGATTGAAGAACACTGTGCATTTTCAATTTTGTATTGTGGTATTTATATATTTCAATACTTACTTGGACCTTTCACAATGTACATTTTATATTTGCTCTTTTGATGATGATAATGTTATCTGAATGTCATCATAGGCTTATTATAAAACTTCTATGACTATTGTCAGAACAGAACAGGACAGAACATATTATCATTGTAATGCCAACGGTTTTGAATTGCCTTGTATTATATGTCCGTTTTAAGCACGGAGGTTACCACTGGTTGTGTAAGGTAAATACAAATGTTGATTACTGGAAACCACAAATGAAGGAGTAGTGTGTTTGAGATCAAGACATATGCCAATATGTTCTTGTTAGTCGCTGTATATTTGAAGCCGCTTCAACAGTGACTCTTTTTCTTTAAAGCTCCTTGTCTTTCGAATGACCAAAGCCACTTTAAAACCCACAGAAAAAATAGCACGCCATTTCTGAGTACAAACATTAAAATGAATTAAATTCAGTGTGATGTATCCCATTCGAGTACATGGGTGAACAAATAAGAGAGACATAAGTTAGAAAACGTGTGCTGAGCTGTTGCATTATTTGAATGAATCACTGACTTTAGAATACGTAAAAGAGCACAAGAGATACATGGAAGACAACAATTTACACAAGACGCATACATTTGTGTAGAGTTTTAAGATTGCACTATTTCCGAATTTCCGATTTTGTTTTTAAAAAAATGCATCGTAGCAATGTATAACAACTATGAATGTTATGTGCTAACCAAAATCATTTGGTTTTTGTTCAAGTAAAATACAACTTACACCTCTTACATCTCAAGCTAGACCAATGTAATATTATTTTTTTTTTATCAAAACAAACTTTAACGGTATGCGTCATCACGTTTCCCTGCATGTTTTGTGCATGTGCGCTGCGAACCAAACTTTGCGAGTGGAAGTAAGTTTTGAACCTCCAGCTATAATTTTCTTAAAGCATTGAGAAAAACTCACTGAAGAATAGCTGTTTATTTTGGATAACACAGTTCAGCTTTTCATTTTTAATTCTTAACTGAATACAGTTTAATATCTCGTCTTTACCCAAGGTAAAAATTGCACCGTAAGTCTTTCCAACGATGTGAAAGTTTAAATAACTTTTAATTTAGGAAAATATCAAAATCAAAATAATTTTTTAAGAAAGGACTGTATATTACTAAACAGAATGTTCTGATACTAAGTGGTGGAACAAGATCACATAATTTGCAAGTATGCTTTTCACAGCAAAGACTCTTACATTTAGAGAAAAGCGGAAACATTTTGTCAAACAAACAATGCAGCAAGTTGCAATTTTAAAACTTTTTAAAAAATCTTTTTTTTTTTTCTATACTTTTTTGTTGCTTTTGCAAATAGTCATTCAATGTGTATCTAAAAGTTATATTCTCTAGAAATTAAAAGGAGCTCTATGTTAAATGCAGGTGATAACCTAGTAACATATTATTAAGTAACGTCTCTCGGAAAAGTTGTTCACGTTACCACTATTGTGATTATATTTATTCTTTTAAAATATTTTAAATGAAAAAAAAAACACACACACACAAAAACACAAAAAAAATCTATAATTTCTTATGAAGGTCTTGAGGTGATAAGCATAGTCAATCCTCAGCCAATAGTTTCAGTGGTAGATTTCTTAAATTTTGTAAATAGTTAAACAAGCATGTACCTTACAAGAATAAGATAATAGGAAAATGCGTTTACAAATCATGGACGTCCTGAAAAAAACCCAGCTAATTTTCTTAAATATATTAGAGGTAACTTTATTATTTTTTATTGTAATTCTGACATAATAAAGATGATTTGACGTATTTTTTATTCTTGTTTTATGTTCATCAAATTAAAAAAATTAAGTGATGTCTAAACATTAGCTGAAAAAGGATAAAAATTGTTTAACATAATTTGTAAATAAAACAACTACATAACGTTAATAAGTTACTGTAATAAAAGTGAAATGTATTTGTTTTGAGTCCAAATAAAAAACATGCAGAAATTCTATGAACGATTACATCATAAGAATTGAAACAATATTTAAAATTATAACTATGTAACTCCGCAATCTAGGGACTCATTAACTCCGCCGCAATCAGTAGACCTAGTTCGGATTAAACAGTTATAACATTATGAATAATTGTCAAGTCATATGGTTATTGTTATATTATATAAATAATTTAGGTTGACAGAAGATATATTTTTCACTATCAATAATAATTTATGCGGTTTTTTTAATGTATTGTATTTTGTATTTATCTTCGTTTTGTCTCCGAAACGTTTGTGGTCTTTTTGTTCTTATTTTTTCTGTTTTTTTTTCTAAGATCTAAGGTTGGGTTTCAGTTTTTGCAGTAATAATAATTTATTTGCATTAACAAACAATATATCTATAATATGGACTAGTTATTAAATCTTCATAGCTGTTGCCAGGGCTTTAATTTACATTAAATTAAATTAAATTAAAGCCCTGCTGTTGCGTATGAAAACATAAAACATTACGAAAATAATGTTACATATCTTTACATTTCTTCAAAAAAAGTGGCCTCTAGATTAATCAAATCTAAGAAAGTTTCGTAGCGAACTGCAATGTTTATTTAAACATCCATCATGCTCGTCTTTAGTTATTTAAATACCTAAAGTGGTACCGTCCGTTGTATGTACTGTATTTCAAAGGACATTTTTGATTGTATACGAAAACAAGTAAGTTCATATTCTTTGTGTTGAGCTTACACGTGAACCGGATCTGTTTTTTTCTATATTTTAATCAAATGAAACTATACGATCAGTAAAAATGCTTCTTTTAAATAACTTTTAGAAAGGAGATTACAATATAAAAAAATCAACATAATATGAGCGAACCCAAATCTTCACAACCACGACTTTCGAATGAATGCAGTTTTTACCACCAAGGCGCCATCTTGTCTATATAAGACAGTAATTTTCAAACTATTCTGACACTTGTGGTTTCTTCTGTAATTAAATTTGTCTCTCCGTCCCGACCGTACGTTATTTGGCAATGGTAAGGTCGCCGTGCACAATGATGGCTTTTGCACACGATGTCGATGTCAAGCCTAATTTGAGATATTGAATAATATTTCATTGTATTGATACAAAAGTCAATTTAATTTAGATTTTGAATTGCTATTCTCATAGGAACCTGTCTGAGAAATGTCTATTTCTTAGTGACTGATATATATAAAATAGTTTTTAAATTACAGGGCAACATCGATCAAAAATGATAGGACAATTAACTAGCAAAATATGTATCTTTCAATTTTCACGGAAATCTTTGTGTTCAATGTATTCTAAAAATTAATGTCTCATGTCAAAAGCGAATAAAATGAAATGAGACATTAATCAGTGCCCAAACAGTTTCAAAGCTTCTGAATCTAGCCGTTAGAGTAAGCTACAATTCTTAAATAAACTGTGCATTGTATCGCTGTAAAATTCCACATTTAAGTTAACCAGGGTCATTTATTAATAAAACTGTTTTTCTGTTATTTTCTTTTACATTTTGCCAAGAGCTTAGCATTTTTCAGAATGTTATCTAGGTTATTTTAAAGCAGAAAATTTCAAGAAGAAAAATCAGTTACAAAAGTTAAAGAAATAATTTTAAAAAATTCTAAATAAATATCTTTTGGCGAGACTTGACGCAAATCATATTGAAAGCCATTTGAAAATAAGTTTGCAGAAATATTCATTGGCAACAAAACTAATTTGCTTTGTACATTAACTTTGTATTTCCAGAGCTTTAATAATGTGACAAGGTAATATTACATTTATTTTAGCACGAAGTCATATAATTTCCAGACTCACTTTGAACGTGAGTATTTTGTATGTCTTAGAAGGAGTGTATGTGCTCATCAAGATCATTTCTAAAAATATCTCACCGGAACTATTTTCAAAGAAACTGTTTAATTGTTTTTCGAGATCTGCTGCTCACTTTCCCTCGGAGATGAATATTTATAACATGAAATCTGTAAAGTAGACTATATTTCTCTCAATTGGCGGAATCTGCAGATAATTTTGAGAGGCGTATTGCAATGGGCGTGACTTTTATTATTCAACATAAATCAAATCAGATAAGATTTTCAACACGGACAGGAATAATACTGTTAGTTAGTCTATGATGGGTGCCACAATAAATTTGCAGCAGAAAAATAAAATGATATGATCCGTACCTCAGCTTGCGATCTTTTTCTTTCAGCAATCTTATTACAAGATAACTCAAAAATTAAAACTGTGCGATTTCTCCATCCCTTTATAAATAAAAGAATGAATAACAACAATACAATTTTAACGAGACGTCATTAACCAACATATTACAAAACGTCATTAAGGTGATTTATTACCAAAAAGTACCAAATGGTCTTTAATAAGAAGACGTACGTGACAGTGCTGCCGTTGAAGCATAAACAAATGGATCATAATACAAAATGTTAAAAACATAATTACAAACAGCATTTCTGTAGCAGATGGGATAGGCAGTCCTGACTCCCAGATGCTACATGGCCCAGCAGACATTGATTTCTTGTATTCGAACAGTGGCTTCATTGACAGTAGTCACACAAAAATGACACTCGGAAATATTTTTTTTTAGGAATAAGGATTGTTATGTTCCCGCTGTTCGGAGAATACCGACGGTGCATTAAGTGTTGCACCTGTCCGTCCGTCCGTGAGTCCGTACGTGCGTCCGTCTACATTTCGTTTCCGCGCATTTAAAGGAAAACGCTTTTACTGCTTCCTTTCATATTTTGCATGTTTATGTGTCTTAAAAAATACACTTCCCTTTCGAAATTGGACGTTACATATCTCATTTTATTAGAGTTATGGCCCCTTTTCGACTTAATTTCTGTTAAAATGAACTTGATATTTTCATGAAAACGCTGGCAAAGATTTCAGTCATGTTTTGCGTGTATATGTTTCTTGCAAAACTACAGGTTCCCTTTTGAAACTGCGTTTGACACCTCATATTTTATCAGAGTTATGAGTTAGACTTATTTCTTTTAAATTTAAAATGACGTTTCCACACATAATAAGACCAACACTTAGAGTTATATCATGACTCTTTAGTATGCATATTACTAATACACACTGTCTTTTCGAAAGTCGGCATGACGCTTCCAATTTTGTTATAGTTATGACTTTTTTTCAACGTAATTTCTGACAAAAAAAAATAATTTTCTAGCATTTAAGGACTGTGTTTTGGCAGTAATATATGTGCATTACAGTTATACTTCTTTCGTAATTCTTTCTTCCTCTTCTAACATTTCGACCATCTAATTATGATCTTATGTCAACATTTGAGCAAGGCGGGGAATCTCAGTGCCATCGGCACATTTCTAGATACATAAATGAACAAACAAATTTTCAGTATGAATGCATGTAAGTCTCTGCCTCTTCTGTAAAAATTATACAAAGTAATTTTATGTTACAATGAAAAATGACGCGCAAACTTGATTACCCTAAAATGGCGTCATGCAGCCTTTTTTATAGTATCTAAGCTCGTGTTAGCACTAAATTTACATGGTAGGTCTGTCGATAAGTCCTGTCCATAATGTTGCCATTTTTTTAAAATACCCAATATTATTTTTGACAATAAAGGCAAAGTGTAATTGCTCATTCAAAATGCAATTGCTCATTGTTGGTTTTGTCTTGCAATATGGCGCCAAATATATAAAAACATGCTAGGCTGAAAGAAGTGAAAAGGCTTTGTTGTCGCAGTTTGAAATGACAAAAATGACAAAAAATTATAAACAGTGGACAAAAGACAAGTCTCAGCTAAAAGACCGTAATCTTTCTGTTTTCATGGAACAAACTGGATTAGATATTTTTATAACTTCACCCTTGTGCAATAGTTATGCATAATTTTCACTGACAATGCAAATAATATTTTTACTGTAGGCAGACTAAGAACAGAAGACCCACAGCAATTAAAAACTGACTCACGATCAACCGATTTGTGATCTGACAGTTTCATGTATTTTGTTTGTTTGTTTGGGTTTTTTTTAAACAGGTCTGTGGTCTAACAGCAATTGATCTTTTTTTCAAATAAGCTCTTTTTGTCTGTTTATAAATAGTTAATTAGTTACAAAAAGATTAGCAGACGAAAACAGAGCTTTTCAATGTTGATAAAGGTACTTTTTTTAACTTTCATCCGACAAAGAAATAGACGGGAATAAATGCACATAATTAATTATACATGTATCAAAATTTACAATTGATTTCGTCTTACATACAAGTTACACAATTTTTGCATTATTCCGAATCATTAACCGAGATAATGAATGAAAACGTCACATTGTATAAAACGGATAAAACTTTAGAAGTTCAAAGTTTGGAAATTAAAAACCAGTATTTTGAAAAAGTTTCTATTCGACCTGTGTGTGTCTGCACGTTTACAAATCTACATTTCCATAGTTTGGTATTAACTTATTTTCCTAATTCTCTAGCACTCCCTTGCGCGTAATGGATTAAAAATTCTAGTATATGAGATTTTAACGACACTTACTGATTTTGTTTTCCAAGATACAGACACTAACTAGATAAATAGGCATCAATTATGAAAAGAAATGTCTGATAGCTGATTCGTTCAAGAAGACTTCAAGAGGCGGAGTGAACTGTAAACGGTTTTGTTTTGATAAAATATCATGTTTCATAAGATGTCAAAATCCCAGACAGACAGATAGATATTTTATGACTATATTATTATGGAAGAAGTCTATTTGTTCGCCATAGACCGACAGTTAACATCCATGGCGACGTGATTACAGTAAAAGAAATTTGCAGTTATTTTGTAATAATTGGTCACAGTCTCCTCAATGTAGAAATTTAAAGATAAATTTTCGAGACAGTCCTTATTTATTTCTACGCATACAATTTGCTGTAATGTTTGCCAAACAGTTCCAGGTGGCGTAGTCATTACAGGTAATAGGTTAAAATAGGTGGCAATTTTATGCCTAAAAAGTCTTTTTATGGACGATATTGATGTAACCAATCTGTCTATGTGGACTCATCGGAGAAGCCATATAAAATTTTGCTGACCTGAATTTAAAGAACAAATTGCTTTTCAGACGCAGGCGCTATTTTTACCTAGATGATGACATAAAATGTCACACTGTTTCTGCTTAGTGACGTTGTTCTAAAATCGGTTTATAGACAAAGAAATAAATACATGACAGGAAAATTTTGACAGAAGAGCATTCAACCTGGTCTTTATCTAAACAAGCATTTCTTTGTATTTATAACCTGCGTCATAAAATCCTCATTAATTTTGGGATTTGTGAGTTTGAAAGTAAACTCTTTGTTCGGATACAAATGCATGGTTTTGAAAACAATACCTCAATACTATTTAGATGACTATTTTATATAAAAACGGAAGCTGGTTCATGAAATATTATGTGCAGATACCTTTTTACGTCGGCTCGGCATTTGTCTAATGTGACAATAGCTGTTGAGTCACTGTTCATTACTTCCTATCCTACATATTGTAAGATTTAGACATATGGACAATACAAAAATGTTTCAAATTTCATGAAATTCCACTCATTGGTTACGTAGTTATTAGACCCGTTAGACAGACAGAACGATGGACCGACAGAAAGACGGCAAAGAGCTATTCACTCTGATGAGAACACCTGGGAAGTTTTAACGCTCCAGACATAGCAATTTAGGAGAAGATTCTCTATTTATTTTACTTATATAAGTCTTACCTAATCATATCATATAAAGAAACAGACCCCCAATTCTTGTCTTACTGATCTGATCGGAACTAACTTTATGCCTGTTTCATCCCAGAATGATAATTCATGAATGTTGAGTTTCATGACATATCATCCAATGGTTACTATGTTATGAGACTGTATAGACGGACAGACAGACAGACAGTGCAAAATCTCTATCCCTCCACCTATAAAAGGGACAACTACACAATGCTATATTTAATATCTAAACCTTAGGACTTGTGGTTTGAAACAATATGAATCCTGTTTTTTATAACTCTTTCTTTTCCTATCCTTATGATACATATTTATGCTGAGTGACATCTTTAGTCTTTTTGCCTTATGTACTGTGTAGTAAATTAATCAAATGGCCTTAATTCTGGTGCAAAATCTCTATCCCTCCACCTATAATATGGACAACTAGAAAATGCCATATTTAATATCTAAGCCTTAGGGCTTGTGGTTTGATACAATATGTATCCTGTTTTTTTATAACTCTTTCTAAAAACTAGATACCACAGGGGCATAATTCGAATAATCTTTTTAAAGGATCACTAGACTGAGTCATATGACAAATATCCAAGTCGTATTCATTGCGGTTTTGGAGAAGAATTTTACCTGTTTACCTATAAATCTAACTGTAAAACTATTTTGGTACACGGCCACAAGTGGGTGCCACATACCATAATCATTGCTGTTGACTCATGGTTTTAGTTAGGAAACCTTTTAAAGATATTATATTTTTCAATTTTTGTTGCCATAGCAACCGGAGTTCCATAGAGAGTGGAATTGATTGAAACAAGTTGTACATTCTGATGCAAAGAACACTCCTAGAACTTTTAAATGCTCTATAAATAACAAAATTCCCTATATAAGTACATATATCTAATATATATATATATATATATAATTATTCAAAGGGTCATAACTCTGGTGTTTCTGATCTAATTGGCCTGCACCGTCCTGTCCTTATGATACATATTTATGCTGAGTGACATCTATATTAGTTCTTTGCCTTATGTACTGTGTAGTAAAATAATCAAAGGGCCTTAACTCTGGTTTTACTTATCTGATCGGAATAATCAGTGTATCTGCACCGTCCCGTACTGATTATATATCATTAAATTCCACTGGTAACTGGGGGTTGGTTCCGGAGGGACACACTGCCCGCATTGGTTACTTAGGGATAGTTCCAGACGGACATCTGCCTACACTGATTACTGAGGGATGGCTCCGGACGGACATACTGCCTGCACTGGTTACAGAGGGATGGCTCCGGACGGACATACTGCCTGCATTTTTTACTGAGAAATGGCTCCGGACGAACATACTGGCAGCAGCAATAATAGCAGTAGCAGTAGGAAAAACGTAAGGTTGGCAGTAGCAGTAACAGCAGTAGCAGTAGAGAAAATGTGAAGTTGGCAGAAGCAGTAAGAGCAGTAGCAGTAGGAAAAAACGTGAAGTTGGCCGTAGCAGTAAGAGCAGTAGCAGTAGAAAAAACGTGAAGTTGGCAGAAGCAGTAAGAACAGTAGCAGTAGGAAAAAAAGTGAAGCTGGCAGTAGCAGTAAGAGCAGTAGCAGTAGGAAAAGCGTGAAGTTGGCAGTAGCAGTAAGAGCAGTAGCAGTAGGAAAAACATGAAGTTGGCAGTGACAGTACCAGCCGTAGCAGTAGATAAAACGTGAAGTTGGCAGTAGCAGTACCAGCAATAGCAGTAGGAAAAACGTGAAGTAAGCAGTAGCAGTACCAGCCGTAGCAGTAGATAAAACGTGAATTTGGCAGTAGCAGTACCAGCAGTAGCAGTAGAAAAAACGTGAAGTTGGTAATAGCAGCGCGAGTAGTGCAGGAGGAAACTCTGAAAGTCTATGACAGTGTCTGAAGCAGTCGCAGACCGGTTTTATCGACCCGAGAGGGTCCCTTTACATCAAAAATGACATTTTCCTGATTGGCACCAAAATTCCTGAAAGTCTGCGAGAGTGACAGAAACAGTCGCAGACCGTTTTTTTAAGACCCGGGATGGTCTCTTGACATAAAAAATGACATTTTCCCTATTGGCACCAAAATTACTGAAAGTCTGTAAGAGTGTCAGAAACAGTCGCAAACTGTTGTTTTCGACCCTTATTACTGCCAACTTTAGGTTTTTTCTGCTGCTACTGCTACTGCGAACTTCACGTTTGATTTAATTTCTACTGCTAACTGCTACTGCCAACTTCCCGTTTTTCCTGCTGCTTCTGCTGGTACTGCTACTGCGAACTTCACGTTTAATTTAATTTCTACTGCCAACTGCTACTGCGAACTTCACGTTTGATTTAATTTCTACTGCCAACTGCTACTGCGAACTTCACGTTTGATTTAATTTCTACTGCCAACTGCTACTGCGAACTTCACGTTTGATTTAATTTCTACTGCCAACTGCTACTGCGAACTTCACGTTTGATTTAATTTCTACTGCCAACTGCTACTGCGAACTTCACGTTTGATTTAATTTCTACTGCGTACTGCTACTGCGAACTTCACGTTTGATTTAATTTCTACTGCGTACTGCTACTGCGAACTTCACGTTTGATTTAATTTCTACTGCCAACTGCTACTGCGAACTTCACGTTTGATTTAATTTCTACTGCGTACTGCTACTGCCAACTTCCCGTTTATCCTGCTGCTACTGCCAAATGTTATTGCGAACTTCACGTTTGATTTAATTTCTACTGCCAACTGCTACTGCCAACTTCCTGCTAGTCTTGTGCTTCTTGTTCTCATCATTATTTGAATAAATATGAAATCTGAAATAAAACTTGGGAAATTACTGAATGAAAAGAAAATTAGTACAACTTACAGGAACAAAAAAAATATCATATAAAATTTGAACTTTCTATAAGCAAATATAATCTTGATAAAGTACAAAGTGAAGGTGTTACAAATAGTCAACATTTAGACTAACTGTATAAAATAATATTGAAAAAAATACAAAGTTCACATCCTCTTGAAGTTGAAAGTGGTAGGTTACACGAGATCAGTAGCGTAAAAAAACTACAAAAATATGATCTGAAATTGTAGTTAAAAATGAATACCATTTCCTACTCTGTTGTCTTATCAACATTTGCGACTTACATATATAGACTAGTGATTGGCTATCTGTTACAACATGTGTACAGGTACTGTCTAGTAAAAAGATGTTAAAATATTAGTATATATATTTGTAAATAATGCAATGAAGGAAAACCTGACAGATATTGCAACTTTTTAAGAACTTGTAAAACATCATCGTCCTTATGTCTTTTTCTTTCTTCTTTGTATGTAATTCATAATTAATAACTTTATTACATGTAAGAATCAGCAGCTTTGGTCAGCTTTTGTAAATATGATAGTAAATTGCCAAAAACATTGCTTAAATGCTGATTTGCCAATAAACTGTAACTGATTAATATTTACGTTAGTTGATTTTAAACGTTTTTGTTTTCCTTGTACAAATAACAATATATATATTACGATCCGGATTTCTGTTCTTTCTGTAAAATGTAGCTGTGACAGCTTTTTGATAGAAATTACTTAATTTTATTACCAATATACGGACAATTTAAAATGTTTCCTTTTTCTCGAAAAACAATTGCTTAGTTTTTGTTTAAACAAGATAAATGAATATTCATTGTAAATATATACATTTTTATATTTGTATCGTTCTTGTCCTATTTATAAATATTTTCAATGATATTTCAGTGTGACTTATGTTTTGTTTTTATTATAAACTATTCATATGTAATTCCAGGCAGTCCCGTTGGTCGACCTATTTGTTATGAGTTCGTTTAAGGTTGGCACAAAACTGGTCTGTTTAAGTATAGTTAAAATGTTTCTACCTTTTGTACTCAATAAATAATATACTGTACGCAACTGTATATGTTTGGTTCATGGGTTTACTAGCTTCATGCATTTATTTCGAATAAACTTGCCAAACTTACTTAAAATACACTATTTATTAGATTACGTATACACAAACAAAGAAAAACAGAACACATAAAATCATAAACAATCGCTATGACAATTTGCAATACTTAATGATGGTTTTCATGGAAGAAGCAAAACAATTTAGTACTGATTGTGTTGTTTTACAAAATCACAAAAAAGTAGTTCAGCTTTGATATTATTATCATTTTTATTGTCTTGTTTTTTCTTAGTAGAAGCAGTATTATTATTATTATTATTATTATTATTATTATTATTACTTGTTCCCTTATGCAGCCAGTATGCTAAACAAATATTTCTTATAATTATTAACGAATTCTCAAAAACAAGAGGAAAAGTATCGTAGTTAATTCATGTTACTTAAGAGTTAAATTAATAACACGAATTATTTGATTTATAAAATTCATTGTTAGATGAAGCTCTTAATATTTAGACAAAAACAAAATAAAATACCTTTTCGGGTAAAGTCTGTCTGAAAAATTTAATTTTACAGTATATTTTTATCAAGCTATTTATAGTTAAGTCCATACAGGAATTGAGTATAATGTATATGTTATTGTTGAACCAAAATATGTTGACATTATAAGCTACAAATCCTGTTTATTATCTTTATTGTAATAATTGATTCACAGAATATCAGTAAATAAGTTATACATTTTCTGTTTCACTAACAATATTGAGTGAAATCTTTGGTAATATTTTAAATAATGCAGTTAATTGGTTCTAGATGTTTGATATTAAAGCTTTGAAAAGTATTTTGGTAAATCGCAATAAAAATGTAATATTTTCGAGAATAAAAATTTGCATAGTTTTATTAATTTCGGGATAGCAAATGTAGGTAATGTTACATATTTTCGCTCTAATGATTTGTAGTTTCGACTAAAGTTACAGCATTACGCTTGACATACAAACCAAGCAACATCCAACACAACCGCACAGCAACATCCTACACAACCGCACAGCAACATCCAACACAACCGCACCGCAACATCCTACACAACCGCACAGCAACATCCACACAACCGCACAGCAACATCCAACACAACCGCACAGCAACATCCTACACAACCGCACAAAAGGGAAAGGCTACACACATCATGCGCAATACAAAGTTTTTGTACAAGCCATAATCTGTGCTGGTGAAATAGAATACATTGAAATATGTATCCCATAAAACATTGCTACAGACAGAAAACTTTTTCATCAGAAACATACATTTCTAACTGATTCAAAACCAGCTTTTCTAATTTGTTTGTTTTGAATACTTTTAATACACCCGTTTTGTAAGTTTTTGTTAAACATAGTTACTCTCTGGTGTTGATAGAGCAAAAGCATAATGTGACCGCCTTTTTTAGACCAGAGAGTATTTTTGACCAAAGCTTGTGTTAGCTTACTTTCATTTAAGGTGAAAGAGTAATCAGCATAATACATAACCTGACTTCAAGTAGCATATATAATTTTCATTCAAAAATACTTTAAATACATAAAATACTTAGAAAATAAAAATATAATAAAAATACAAGATATTTTTTTTTCTACGTTTAAATGAATAAAAAAGGCAAAATTCAGATCATGACTTGGCATATAAAAAGATAAAACAACTTTACCATAGACTTCTGCAAAGAAATATTTTTTAAATCCTTATGACAGAAAAAATAACTGCATCAACTTAAATATACTGCAGGTGAACACTTTTGCTTAAAAGGGAAAAAATGAAAAAGGCATATGATTAAATTAGTAGCATTTGCATTTTCTCATATGTACTTAGATTTAAAAAAAATGGCAAAGGCAACACAGAACATTTGACCAGTACGACACAGAAGCAGTTTCCGACATGAAGTTCTCGTGTGGGCGACGGTCCCTTTTACTTTGCTTAAAAATAAACAGTTTGTTTACTCTTTTTTTGATGGACATCGGGCAAAAATAATATACTTTGGGTTGGATGAGGCATATAATACCTGAGATGAAAACATAAGCCGTCCAAATGCAAAACGCATTTGAAAAATACAATGTATCTAAACTTATTTAAATTAGTCCTAGCGTTATGTGTTTTCAAAGACCGCTTTTAAATTTCTAAGAAGCTGAATATGTCACTGCAGTTTCATTAATCCTTTCGTCAAGTTTTGTCGCATTCTCATTTTGACAGAAATATCAAACAGCATAATTTGTAACATAAGTAAGATTCATGTAGTACTTATTTGTCAGATTCGGTAGAACATGCTTCATTCTTTGCAAGAAACTTTGCAATAAGCCAGTTATTAATCAGAACATGCCTTCATGAGCTAGAATGTCAAATTGACATGATCGTGTTTTTAAGAACGGACGGTTTTGACGGGATGGAAAACTATAAACCTTTACATAAAAGCATACAAATACAATGCTGACGTCATCATTACATGACACGTTTCTTTTCTCTTTAAAATGCAAGTTTTTAGCAAGACAATGCCATTAAAAATGCATTTTTGAGCATGTGATGTAAATGATCACTCTGATCTAAAATTAACAAAAATGGGAGGGATTGTAACAGGAAATGTTTGACAGCAAAAGAAATCGATCTACCTTTTTCATGTATTTAAGTCATTTAGAGACTGAGAAGACACTTCCTGTGAAGGAAGTGTTGTACAAGCAATATATAATAAAAAGAAATACTTTTTGCCGACACATAAAAAAGACGTCTACGCCATCTGATGTTGCACATAGAAAGATCTGCGAATTTAAGAAAGACCTGAAAACAAAAGACAAAAGAAAACCGAAGAGTGTTCCATGAACATCGTGCAGTAAACAGCTCTTTGCATTCCCAAGAACATTCTGAAAAGGCAAATCATGACACCTGGAGGATGCTACAGTCATGCGGATGTCCAATGTGGTCTCTCGTCACACAAGTGTGAATAATTCAATATTTACAAGGAAAGGCAAGCAATCTCGGACAGCAGCTGAAAAATCTAGAACTAAGTTGGCTGGCTGCAACGCTTTAATCATCTCAGAAATGTAAACTGAAATACAACTGCCAACGCCGTAATCACGTCAGCATTTTAGATACATGTACATCACAGGAAGCTGCTGATCAGCCAAAATATCTCGTGGGCAGAGAATAGTTCCACCCAAATAATCGACTTCAGACAAGTGCTACTACGGAGATCATCCTGTCAGTTGCTTCCTCAGCCATCAACAGCTGTCCTCGGCATTCTAAAATTCTGCCAGAAATTTCCGAGGACGACTACATAAGCTTATGTGGCAGCTTCCTGAGCCAATACACCACATGAAAACACGGGGTGTATTGGTACAATGTATTTATTTCTTCAAAAGGTCCGCGCAGGATTCACGCTGTGTAAATAGTTGCGCAGGGACCAAAAACAAAAGAACAAATAAATAAAAATATAAATAAATAAATAAAATAAAATAAATGAATAGATAATTTACCACTGTCTGTGACATCTTCTCTGTGTGTTGTGTATATTGACACTGGTCTTATAAACAATAAGTCTGCACCAGACATGCAAAAGAGCGTTGCGCGTGAAATTACCTGTATGTGATTATAGGTACGATGGGAATTTTCAAGCTTGAAAAAAGCGTCCCGGACCCAGTTTTGACAGCTTCTGAAATGTTCACTTTTATACCTACAATAACCATTGAGCAAGTTACATACTGTCATGCTGTTTTTCTAACATTTAGGCCGTAGCTTCTCGGGTGGGGAGTCGAAGTTATGGAACGCCAAATATGCCAAAATACCTTTGAGTACGTTACAGGTGCGGAAAAGGTATGCATTACATGGAAACAATTTTCTATGACGACTACAAACACGTGTTTGTCTGTTTACATAAACATGCTTTTGTTGTTGTCTAAACAATAGATCAATGTTTTTTTTTCAGAACGTAGAACTGATTAAAAAGCCCTACTTCTTAACATTTTTCTTTTTTAAAGTACAAAATCAAAATCAATTTAACCAGACGGTTAAATATGGTTTTCATCTAATGTGTGTCCGAATTTTTTAGAAAACAAAAACGAAAAATATCTATCTGTCATATGTCTCAAGGTAATTGCATTCATTTTCATAAACTGATTGATTGAGCAAGGCGTTTCCTGTGAGTCTTTGTAGTGTGAATCTGTCCAACAATGATGCTAGTCATGTGTCGGAGTGAGCACACACAATCCTGTATCTGTTGCAACAACGTAGTTAATGTTAAACAGACTGTCTGATAAATGACTATAGTCTTCTCTAAAAATAAGTCGCCATTTTTTTTTTTTTTTTTTTTTTTTTTACAAAAATGAAAATGAACATCTCCCAGAATCGATCGCAAAAAGCCAGATTTTATCAATTACATAAAACCTTTCCTTTTGCGTAGTCTATTACTACATGTTAAGAAAATCACGTACAGGCCTGAGTTTGGCGAAAGAGGAAGACTTGCATAGAATTGGTAAAAAAAAACAAAGTAGTTCACAAAAAAAGAGTATTTGAAATAGTATTTTAGAGCAGAATGCTGAAACTACTTAAATATAAATTATTCAAGCACACGAACTAAAACGTGTTATATTTAATTAATACACAGATACATATACAGTGTTTCTGAAATAAAGATAAACATTTCGGTTGTGATACTGTACACATGAATACATTTGCAATCCTGTCCTTATATGGAATATGGCGGACTATGGGCTGTAGGAACGGTCTGTCCATCAGTTTTCTACATGACATTGAATCAGTAAAAATGTAAAGACCTGTCCAAAACTTCTGAGTCGCATTAATATGCTGTTAACAATTTAACAATGAAATAAACCCTTTAAGAATTATCCACTGCATTTAGTTGTGTCTTCTGTCAGATTGTCCCAGTATATTATCACTGAAACGGCTAATGAAAGCGTTTTATTCTATTACTTTAAATACTCAAAACGTTTGGTTTTCATCGACATAATATTTTTAAAATTAAATAAAAAAGTGTAGATTAAAGCGAATGTATAGGAAGTGAGCAGTAGCAGTATGCAGCAGTATAAAAATATGACTCTGTTACTGCTACTGCCAACTTCGCGTTTTGCCTACTGCTACTGCTGTTACTGCTACTGCCAACTTCACGTTTTGCCAACTGCTACTGCGTACTGCTACTGCCAACTTCCTATTAGTTTAAAATGAATCCTATGTCAATTTTGAAATATGCTCCATTAACTGGCAACACGTGGGCTATCTATACCGGTAGTATCGCATACCGTGACCCGAACACACGCGAAAGGTAGTCCATACATCTATACTGACTGTAATCCTTTCGATTGTTAGCAAAATGTTTCAAATTTAAGAAAGTTGGATTGTATATGGAATTATAGTTACTGTATAGAAACAGAAGTGCTCTCACAAAGTCTGCAAACGACATTAGAATCTATCATTGCAAATGCCAGAACGTATCTCCGTTAAATGCGCATTAAATGTACAAATGTACTTACAGACGTTTTACGCATTACGTGTCTTGTCTGCATATGACAAAATAACCGAGTTACATTTCTTTCACGGCATCATTATTTTTTGAACTTGGGTCAAAGCACGTACTTCATATAAAACAATTGTCAATAACATAATGAGCGCTGTTCTTCTTGTAGTAAAACATTAGATGAGTCGGATGAATCATCTATAATTATGTCTTATATGAAGAAAGATCTAGAAAATGCTACCTATTTAATGCTTAGCAGAAAATGTAACAAACATCAGATACCTTGTACTTTTTTTCATATGGTGTCTGCTCAAGACACATGCTTATACCTTATCTGTGAAATAAGAATGCAAACCTGTTTTTTTTTCTAAAACGTTATATAAGAAAGATAATGTGAAATAGCAACAACAACAACAAAAATCCTGCCTTGTGGCTTGCCGATTAATTTCTTCATTTTATGGTCAATTTTGTTTGTTTTGTTTTTTAAATTTTGTTATTTTATATATTGAATAATTAATATAGTTTAACACAAGCACAATGTGAAGTATTTCACTTTTTTATTGGAAAAAAAGGCATGGATTGCTTTTTTATCAGCAAATTCTTGTTTCCAAATGTTAACGTTTGCTACAGTTGAGCAAATACCTTGAAAAGGAAAAATGTCATTAACAGGAAGAGAAAAAGTGTGAATTGTATATCAGAATCCTGGACATTGTTGCCAATCTCGGAAAGAAATGAAGATATCATCCTTGGAATGCAGTTTATATTCATTGAATTTCTGCAAAACGACTACGTGCTCGGATCTGCAGTTTGGTAGTTGTTCTTAATTGTTTCGCATCTTAAGTCAGTTTGATATATTTCCTGGATTTCTTTCTTCGATATAAGACTAAAAACGTTTTTGCATATGCCAATACATGTATCGTGGAAGTGACACTACAACAGATCTGTAAACAACAGAAAGGCTTTCTTGTAAACAGTGTTTCCAATACCTACTACTGAGAAAAGGACTAGAGATTGTTTTTGAGTAAACCATATGTCTCCCCAACATGTCATTTACCATAAAGAATATAAAATCATCTGAAAGGAACATCCTGATAGTATGCTTACACTTGGTCACGATCATTGGTGAAGTTTCCTCAAAATCCAACCATTGGTGAAGTTTCGTCGAAATCTAAACCAGCAGTTATGGAGATACGCACAACTCCATTCAAATTTGTACAAATCAAGGGCCATAACTACTCTCACTTATAATCATTCCTGTAAAGTTTCTTCAAAATCTTATCAGCAGTTATAAAGATATACCTAAATATGAAATATTTATTTATTCAAATTTGAACAAATCAAGGGCCACAACTCTAAAATCAACTAACCGGAACACAAAAATAAATCGCGAAACTATACTTGCTAACGATCATTCCTATGAAGTTTCGTTATAATCCGACAAGCAGTTATGGAGATATGCTTATATGTGTTCAATTTTGGTTAAATAAAGGCCCATAACTTCGCTGAAAATAATGCCGACGATATGCTCAAATAGGCTTAGTACCAATAAATCGTACCAAGTTCCATTAAAATGCGGTTATGGAGAAGAAGCACAGACAAACTTTGTGACATACCGACAGACAGACAGACAGAGTAGGTCTCTCACCCCACTTGGTGGGGAGACATAATTACAAAGATTAGGAAAGTGTTGAGGCTGTCAACCACGTAAAAATCATCCCATTTTGCTAACACTGGCGACAATGTTTTTCTTCTTTTTTTAACAACAAGGTAACAGAGACCTTGCTTAAGGTAAATCAGCTACTGAGAAGTGTAGCAAATATAAATGTGAAATTACCAAGCTGAAAGTTTCTCAAGCAATTTTGCCATTATCAACTTTTGACAATTACAAGAATAACTGAATTAGACAAATCTAAGCTGTTATTTCACCACTTATATCTTGTTCAAAGAATTCTGTTGCTCTCTCTTTTTTGTCTTTAAACTTAGACAAGAAAAGACAACGTGCTTTTTTCAAAATGCGACTGTCTTCCAACCGTTCCACTTATTGGTTAATTTGCTTTAAGATACGAAGTTTACTGGACAGAAAATAAACATAAAAGCAATAGTCTTGGAATTGCATGCGAGGAAAAAAAGGATGGACACCACTCCTTCGCGGCTTCTGTTTTTTTAAGTATGTTCGCATACTTTTGGTATCGATGACACGCAGCTTAATTATTCAGTATGTTCTTTGTATCCCTTTAACCTTATGAAACTGCCTTTTATATGTTAGAACTCTGACTCTACTTAGATATTTCATATGCTTCTTTGTTTGACATTTTTGTGGTATCTTAAAGTCAAGTTGTTATGAAGATTTTACATGCGCATGCGCAATAAAAAAGATGTTTCTGGTTAAAATCGGTTTTGAATCCATGATGATTCTAGGAATTGACGAGTCTCGGTAAGAATTTTCCTTTTTCATTTATTCTAGAATACCACATATTTAAACAAATGTAGTCTCTTTGAAACACCGGTGATTTTTATTTACGTACGGAATATCTTAACGTGTTAAATTCTTTTGTTTTATAATTCCTTTATTTCTATTGTAATAATTAATTTTGCCGAACATATGTAATAGACGTGAGAGGGCACATGTTTTTCGGCGATAATAGTTTAAAAAGTAAATCATATTTTTCTGAAATTGCAAATTTGAAAAAATTGTCTGGGAATATAACACAAACATATGTAAAGGTAATGAAAGCACTGTGTTGTCATATAAATATGCTACTTCTGGTGTCTGTGTGAGTTTGTTGTAATGATATTTATATCAAACACTTTATCATATGTTTAGGATATAAGCACCTTTGGTTTTATTGTTTAACATGTTAAATTTGTCGTTTTCGATTAGAATTACAGTTTATTCAGAGCATGTTTAAATAATAATAATAATAATAATAATAATAATATAGTAATATAGTAATATAGTAATAGTAATAATGAAAACATATATGAAAATAAAGATGACTCGAATAGACAACAATAAAAAAATAATAAAAGAAAAAGACATAGGACGTGATTTAAAGTGGAATAAAACGGAAAAAAGATCAAATAAAGTATGATAATGTATGATATTACATAAAGAATGATAATGTATCCGTCATATATTATATATTTTTGTTCAAAATGTGAAGTTAATAATGAGAAATTTTGCTTTGTTGATTTTTCATGTTCTTATCTAAAGAATGTTTTTAGGTAATTGAAACTTATATTAGGATCTTTCAGTTGTGGTTGGAGATGTTACAATAATCAGATATTCTGTATATGAATTAGATTATCAGTTTAATAACAAAAATCTTAAACTATTTTCTATTTATAATCCTTTGTTTGTTCGGGCACACTTTCATTTCTTCGTCCGTCTGTCTGTGCGCCTGTGGTTTGTCGGACTACATTTGTTACACTTAATGTTATGGTTGAATGAAAACTTCCTTTTGTTTGCTTGAACATTTACAAAGAGAAAGACACACACAGGGATTATTTATAAGTGATTTTTTACAACAGAAATAAAGCGGTGCGGTCTCCCAAACTCGAGTACAAAACATTGCTGATGCTGAAAATATGTTGACTTCAAAATAATTTGAGCTTGATCAATATGAATACAATGTACATATATTAATAAAGATCATTGATTGTAGCAAATCCGAGTTAAAGAAATATAAATTGATAGGCTAATACGGCTTACATATGACTCTTAAATTCAAAATGTTTTTTTTTTTTTAATTTTCTTTCTTTTGTTTGTTTGTTTATTTTTTTGTTTTTGTTAATGACTTTATCTATCAGTTATGTTCAAAATATTTGATAAATGATTTATCTAATTAGCGTTTACTGAACGTAAACTTTGCTTTGAAAATATCTCCTACATTTTCTAGTGGAAATTCCACGTCTGTCTGAAAGCGTAAATTTTGAAATGTAACAACGCTCATGCAAGCAAATATACTAAATACATTTTGAAAGATATTTTAGAAATAATTTGTACTTTATATTCGTTTAAGGTGCTTCTGCAGCATAATTTTTGGCTATATATAGTTACGCAGAAATTTTCATTTTGTATTTCCAAAGTGTACCTTCTAGCGCTTTCTAAACATTTAAGTGATGTCTTGATCCATTGGGAAAGTGATGACAATCATGCTACATATATCAATGCATTTAAGCTTTCACGAGTTACATGAGGTGCTAGACATTTTTCATGTTATAACTGGATTTCTGATCAACACACATGTGTTTATTTGGGCACAAAAGACCATCTGATATTATTTCTCTAAATCTTTGAAATGATACGACTTCGAAATGTCCCTAGATTCTGGCGAAACAAATTCATGAAGAAAAATAAATAAAATACAAAAAAAAGAAAACAATTTTTTTTTGTAGGCGTATTTTTTATAAATAAAAATGATGGTGATACTAAAGTTATATTGATAGACAAAGTAAACATGAATATTACAAAAAAAAAAGAAAAAAAAACAATTTGCACTCACACGTACGCACGCTCTCTCACACATATACACATGCTTTTAAACATTTCCATTGTATTCATTTACAAAAAGCTTAATTCTGCTTAAGCAAAATTGAATATAGGGCTTATAAATTAAAGTTAACTATACTGTAAGGTATATCATGTATATTATACAAGTTAAATCGACCTGTGTTCTCTTCTAACATACCTGATTTACATACATTCACACTATTTACAGCATGTATCTTTACTGTTATGCATTTTGGTCATTTTGACCACAAATGTACTTTTAAAGAATATGAAAAGTAAAGATTTCTTTTGCTGATTCTATATTCAGAAGTTATTGCAGAAACTCTTGTTATTGTTTTATATCATAGATTATCAAGCTCATAAAATGTAAGAATAAACGGTTAATATATGGGGCTTTGATTATTTAATCCATATAATTATCATTTTTATCAACATATTTCACGTGCAGCACGATGAAATTCAATGCCCGGATGCACAAAATGTGTGCATGTAAGCACGCACATTCTGTCTGCGCTACAACATCGAATTATTTACCAAAGAAGTTCAAAAATTGTAACAAATTGATATTAGTTATCTTCTTTCTAATACTTTCATTTCGTCTAACTTCAGACTTATTTTTATTATGCCCCCCTTTGAAAAAGGGAGGGCATATTGCTTTGCTGCTGTCTGTCTGTCAGTCTGTCTGTGTGTCCACCAACAGTTTCCGTTCATTTTCTTCGCAGAGGTTGCACATACTGAAATAAAATTTGGTATACAGATTTATCATAAGAATATCTAGGACAAGTTCTGTTTTGGGTTTGATCGAGCAATTTTTGACAGAGTTATGCCCCTTGGACTTAGAAAAATTCCAATTATTTGCAGTTTCCGTTCATTTTCTTCGCAGAGATTGCACATAACGAAATGAAATTTAGTATACAGATTAATCATAAGAATATCTAGGACAAGGTCTGTTTCGGGTACAATCGAGCAATTTTTGACAGAGTTATGCCCCTTGGACTTAGAAAAATTCCAAGTATTTTCAGTTTCCGTTCATTTTCTTTGCAGAGGTTGCACACATACTGAAATAAAATTTAGTATACAGATTTATCATAAGAATATTTAGGTCTAGTTTTAGCTTAGACACGTCATACTTGATAGGTTGATGCATCTCAGATAGTACCTGTACATAACTCTAATTGATTTTAAGTTCAAAAAGTAAATTTCATTTCCAAGTACACTGCCCATAATGTGTAAGACCAAGGGGGGGGGGGGGGGGGGGACGGGTGAAACATCTCTTGTTCAATTTGTTATGTTTGTTCAGTTTAAATATGTTTTGCTCTAGTTGCTTTTAGCGGGGAGCTCTGTTTAATCTTGTTTAGAATAAATTAAAACTTAAAACGAAAGTTATGAAAGTTCACATGCGTTTTGACTTCTCGAGTGCCCAGTGCCTGGGTATCAGCAGTTCTGTTGTTCGTGGACGAATTTCTTTTCTTTGTAAAAAGTAGGCTATAAAACGTTTTACACTTAGTTGTAAATGAATTTGTTCTATCTTTTTTCAATACATTTTTTCCATCGTATCATGAAATGAGTAGCATGATTGTTATAAAGGGACATACCATACAATTAATGGATGATATACTGCATATCTGTTTTACTGGCTCATTCCCTATAAAGCGAAAAAAATAATTGATAATTCAAAGAAGAAACATATGTTCAAAAATTTCTGCTTTAGGCGTTAAGACACCCAGAAAACGTTTATTCGGAACGACTTTCCATCCAAAAGTACAGCAACAACTCTCTGTACAGACTAATAATAATGTGTTCAGTTGATATAATGTACTTCCACAATTTTACTGACACATTGACATCGAGTAATATAGTTCATTCAATACCATTCAGATTCACGTGCTTTAAAATAAAGTGGTATACACTTGATTTAAGGACAGGACTCTTAGAAATGTGATAACTGAAGGTAATGATAAACTCCATAAAATTTTAATTATTTTAATTAAGTCCCTTTTGATACCAGTTCATGATCAGTCTTTGCTACACAAACTCTCTTCATATTTATTACCGCTTTTTTATCCCCCATTCTACTTAGTAATACTACGATCGGATGTTTTATTTGCGTTGAAAAAGGTTTTATTATGAGTAAGTTATCTTCTCCAGTTTTGTTTGTTTGTTTGTTTTTTGTTGTTGTTGTTTTTTGTTGTTGTTTTTTAGGGGAGTGGGGGGGGGGGGGGGTTGAGGAAGAGTGGGTGGGGTGCATACTTCTTGCCATGTTCAGCTTCGATGTCCATATAACAAACAATCTGTCCGCAGTGATTTCGTGCTTGAAAAGAGCAAATAGAATGAAGACAGAAGAGTATCACGCTCCTCAAAGAACACTGCTAATTGTTTTAAGCATGAGACATTAAACCGAGGTTCTATACACTGACCTTGCAAAAGACACAGGAGTGTTTTTGGATCGGGATGCTTTCTTTCTGTTTCATAAACTATCCCTAAAAATCTGAAGTAACAACTCTACTGGGGGCGTTGGTCATATGGGCAACCAGTAATACGTTAAAGAAACTAAAACAGATGGAATTATGAATTTATTTGCATTAAGTCCTTACTAAAGCTATTATATGTGATCACTAGGTTGACATTCTGTACGTTCTGCAGTAGCTCACAGTCAAATCATGTTACAGGAGTAAAAGGAAAATGTAATATATTACAATTCGTCACTTCTTAGTCAACAGTGATCTTTTAACCTTTTTTTCTTTTTTCCTTTTTTTTTAAATTACAACGATGTGCTATGTGAAAGCTTACACATTTGGTATATCATGTTAAAGGTAATTGAGGGGAACTGGTTACATTAAGATTGTCACTTATGTTTTTTGTGTGTTTAAATTTATTAATTTCACTCACTTCCAATACACTCAGTTAGAATGAGTAAGTGTAAAATTGAACCAGCATTTCCAAAACAAGCAATTTAATTCATAGAGCAATTTTATTTCCACTGAATAAGTATACACCTATTGTTGTAACAAAATCAAAACAAAAGGAGCTTAGAAAAATGTTTGTTTTCTTTTAATTTCTTCATTTCCAGTTACAGACACACACACACCAACGATATATCTAAATGGATGAATTGTAAATTTGTGTATAATACATGTATTATCAAATGTTATGCTGCCCTTGCCATATTTATAAAATTTATATAATATGAATATAATGCCAAATGTGTCTAAGACGTTCTGGATTTGAATTACCATAGCAAGATTCATGTCTGAAATTTTATATGATCATCTTTTAAGTTGGACATTTTAATACTTTGGCTGAATTATGGCTGCCCATGGGCAGCTGGGAAAATTGCTTAATATTTGAAAAGCATTTTTTTGCGAAACTTGCATGGTTTAAATCCAGCATTACCTGAAATACATTTATGATTTATTAACCAAAGAACTTGAATTGGTGATCCAGGAAATAAAAAATCTATGTTGCCTCTTTCAACTTAATCTTGGATTTTGGTTAAATATAAATATGGATTATAAAATCTGAGATTTCGAGAAGGTTTCGTTTTCTTTTAAAGTTTTTCTTCTGATTGGCTTGCACTACATAGTAATTTTTGCCTCAAAATTCAGTCTTACTAAGCTCAGGATAATTTTTAACAGTGAAGATCTAATGTAAACCAAATACTGAATAAAAATGCGCAGTTGCCGTTCTGCGAACATGAAAGGTTTACAAAACCCTCACAGTAATTCATGCTGTGGTTTGTGTTGTTTAAAGTTATTCATTTTTGATCTATTTGATCTATTATCATTATTTTTCCGGGGTTATTACTTTTCATTGTACTTTCAGGGGATCGTAACAAAACGAAATGACGTCTTCTATGGTTCCTTTACGGGGCAGAGAAAGCTGTCGGAAGAGGTAAGCTATTAATTTCTACTGAAGCCAGATTGAGAGTATACATGTACCACATAATGTAGTGGAAGGTTATAAATCCTTGACAATAATATTGATGCGAATGTTTGACAGATCATGTGGAAGATCTTTTATAAAAACGTCGATGTAGATTTTTTGTCAAGCAACTAGCTATAGTATGGCAAATGGGCTCCGTTTTGAAACATTGCACTTAGAAAAACACACAAAAAGGTGTGCAAAGTATACACAGGCGTGACGCAAAACCTTCAAGTGCGGGGACCCTAATGAAGAGCTGAACGGTATCTGTCCCTAGTTTTGTTCATAATATATTTCCGTGAAGCTTTATGGAATGCTCTTTAAGTTGATACATGATGTAAAACACATGATGTAATCACATTATGTAAAACACATGATGTAATCACATTATGTAAAACACATGATGTAAAACACATGATGTAAAACACATGATGTAATCACATTATGTAAAACACATTATGTAAAACACATTATGTAAAACACATGATGTAATCACATTATGTAAAACACATGATGTAAAACACATGATGTAAAACACATGATGTAATCACATTATGTAAAACACATGATGTAAAACACATGATGTAAAACACATGATGTAATCACATGATGTAAAACACATGATGTAAAACACATGATGTAATCACATGATGTAAAACACATGATGTAAAACACAGGATGTAATCACATTATGTAAAACACATGATGTAAAACACATTATGTAAACACATGATGTAAAACATGATGTAAACACATGATGTAAAACACATGATGTAAAATACTTCTTCTACACTCTAATAATTGAAATGGAGCCAAAACAAATGTGGCACTTCAATAATCTTTTTTTTTGAAAGAATACTTGAAGGAAACTGAAGAAAAAGAATTTGATTTTAACAGGATTCGAACCCATGCCCTTCAGGTTAGTAAAAATAGAAGTAGGGACCTAGACCACTAAGCCACAATGAAATGTTCATAAAAAATGTAAAATTAACAATATTAAACAAAGTACTTACCCCGTGACTAACAGAGTAAATTTTTTACCGATAAAAGTGTGGAAAACTTAATATTATGATGTGTTTCAGTAAGCAAAAACTGAGACAATAACTTAGTTTAGATATGTTCTTCACAACTACAACCAGATTGTTTTACATATATAAAGATTTTCTTTGTTTGTGCGTCGTCGACCAATCTGTGAGTCAGTCGCTTTAAAGGAAGTTCCTGTGGTCACTAGGCTTGGTAGCGTAACCGATAGTTCATACTGGATGTTTTAAACATGAAACTTTAAAAAAAACACCTGCATAATTATCTTTTCAGCCAACCCCTATCATATCCACTAGTGGCTAAACTCATGAAGAAGTGTCACACTTAGAAAGAGTTTTTTGTTTTTGTTTTTGGTTTTTTTGTTTGTTGTTAGTTTTTTTGCTAGCAAATGCTAGCAAACGGAGTTGAATGAGCTAATCGCATTTTCGGAGCAGTTTCGATCGCATTACCTCCCTTGGACTATCAATGTATGTAAAAACTTGACGAGTGGGATATTGTGCTACAATTATAAGGAAGAAGTAGTTAACACTTCAGATAGTAATATCTTGATTCGGTTTTTTACCGACAGCTGATAGACCCACCCTGTGCACTGAACGAACTACTTTGTGTTAGAGACTTTTAAATTTTATTATGATAGCAAGTATGCATAAATGTGCAGTTTGGATCCTTATTTCCTACCCAAAAAAATATCGGTAAAGAGAATCACCTGTTTTTAGTTAATTCACTGTAAGTGTGGAAAAGTACTAACAGGCAACAACCCAAGGTTGTTCGTACATTACGTGTACCAGAGTACCTTTAATCGAGAGAGACTTGTTGAGTTTCAAGCAGCGTACTATTGTGTCTGTGGAAATAGTCTATCCCCAAACAACAAAACAATAACAACAACAACAGATAATAATACATTGAATCATAATATTGATAAACTTGGTGATGATTATGATGATGATGAAGATGATGGGGATGAGTGTGATGGTGATGATGGAACATCGATAGCTTAATGGCTATAACATTAAACCTTCAGTTCGTATGGTCTTGGGTTCGACTCCGAGTCGGAACACCAGCTGTATCCTTTGGCTAAACAACTAAAAGATAGCTTTCATTGCCATGAAGCAAAGATATATTATTATAAATAAATCAATATAAACAGATATATAAAAGAAGAGATGACGATGATAACGACGATGTTGATGGTGGTGGTGATAACGATGATGATGACGATGATGATGACGACGACGATGTTGGTGATGTTAATGATAATGATGATGATGATGATGATGATGAACATAGATATCGTGAATCAAGCTGCATGGCGATTACCTTTCAAATACAAAAATATTTGTATCAAAGACAAAATCTCAACTTGTACTTTATCAAAGACGTCTTTTTAGGACGTGAACTACTTAATGGGGTGACAAAATACTTATTTTAGATGAAAATCGTTCAAGATAGACCAGATGACCTATGTGTCTGAGTGCAGACTAAGAAAGTAGTCCCGTTTCCTCAGTATAACAAAGCGGATCGAAAAATCAGTATAGTTTGAAAGGTTTTCCGGGTATCTGATCAACTTACTATCATTAACTGCCTGTAACAAGGGAGCCCCTGCGTATAAATGCGGCATATTGTAGTGAAGAACTGTGTGTCACAAAAAAATTCCAAGCAGTTTTACATGCAGCAGTGATACAAACTAATACTCAAGGCTGCCACATCTAATGTAACAGGTGGTGAAAAATCGTGGCTCGACCGGGACTCGAACCCAGGGCCTTCCGCTTACAGGGCGGACACTCTACCAACTGAGCTACCAAGCCACACGGTTCTGCCTTATCGATTAATCACCTATAAACCTGTACCCGGCTACATATACCCCCTCCAAATTTAGAATTCGTCCCGAATTCTCAGAGTCACAGAGAATATTGTAAACACATTCTCGAGGTGCCGAAGCAGTAGCCAAATTATAACGTAGGTTATTTACGTTGGGCGCCAAATGTAACAGGTGGTGAAAAATCGTGGCTCGACCGGGACTCGAACCCAGGGCCTTCCGCTTACAGGGCGGACACTCTACCAACTGAGCTACCAAGCCACACGGTTCTGCCTTATCGATTAATCACCTATAAACCTGTACCCGGCTACACTAACGAAGCCGGCGACTATTTATGAAAAATCGTTAAAATTGCACCAAACAGTGAGTTTTTTGCAGACGAACAAAAGATAATTTTCCATTCAATATTACGATCGTGCGTGTAGTAAATCCATCAGCGGGTAATTAACACTTCATATGATAAAGGTTATACGATAGAAAAAAAGTTTGTACTCAGTTTTTGATGTTCTTACACTGCAGTATTCTTAGTGCAAAAACATAGAAAACAGTATGACGCAAAACTTTTTATCCACATATACATGTATATATAAAAGATTTTAAGTAACATTTTTTGCAAGCCTTTATTCAGTCCCTTACGAAAACGAATACTTCAATTACGTACTTAGTTTGAGGACGAACTCCGTCAAGTGGCGGCTTATTTTGTGATTACCTAAACTTAATATGAGTTTGACTCATTGGTTAAAGTCCAGTGGTTGACTTATGTCCAGAACGATATGTACCGTGGGAAACAGGTGAAGTAGTTGCCCTTCCTTACCACGATGTTTATATAAAACCCCAGTTGAAGATTGCTGGCCAACATATCATGACTATACCCTTAAGTTTGACAGTTAGAAATGTGACTGATAAATAAACGAGGGTAAAGCGTTTTAGAAGAATAAAGGGCAAAAATTTTTACATTGAAAACAAATGTGGCAGAATTTGATTTAGTTTAAACTTTTAAAAATTATTTTTTTTATCAACTGGGAAAGAAAATGTAGCAACTTATGCTGCTCCTGCTATATGATGAAATCCCCGGGTTTAAACTAGTACACGCAGAGACAATACAGAATACAGACAGCCATTGTACATTCTTACACATAGTGCGATGCGCACCAGAGACCAGGTGTACTGTTAGAAGTGAGAAAACTACAACAACAACAAATTCGAACACAGATTGTATGTATTCAGAAACCAAGTAGACACGCCCTTATGGTTTGCGATGGGCGTTTGGTTAATCATAATATGTATCATTGAACTGTGATATTTTCATAATCACGATATTTAAATGCACCATGTATGCAACATTTAAAAGAGCGGCTCAGGTAAACACTTCAAGCACTAAGGATGGTTAATCCACTAACTTAATAATATTACCAAAAGAGTATGTGGTCATTCGACGAAATCTTAAACTGTTTGTGTCCCGCGGTTTTTGGCGGTGAGTGTAACTAAGCGTGGGAGTGGATTTTGATTGGTGGGATTGGCCGCTAACGATATCCATTTGCTTCATTCATAAACTGTAGAGTAAGAATGTAATCAATGGATTACGATCAAGTTCATATACTCTATGCCGCTGTAGTCAATAAATTCACTGTGATATTATGTAACAAAAGTTATCTTTAGGGCAACTCTGAGAACAAGTTTAACAAAGGAGTTGAAAGGTTTGTTTTCTTGAGAAAAAGTATTTGAGGAAAACAAATAACAGAATAGTGCAGGTTTTTTGTCATAAAATATGAAATGAATACAGAAAGAGGCGTACGAGGGGCAGATGTCTGGTTATATGTATTTCAGGAAGATGTCTCTTTTTCCTAACAAGAGAGAGAGAGAGAGAGAGAGAGAGAGAGAGAGAGGAATTCGAACTTTTCTGTATTCTTTATTGTTCTGAATACCGTTCAAATATGATTCCTGTAATAGTGCAAAGGTGAATACTACCGCCTTTTAATTAATGTTGCCACCAAAATAAATAATAATGACTTACAAATGGATAAACTGAGAAAGCTGGTCTCTATTTCAATCGTACCAGAGAGAAATATTTAAGAAAGTATAATCATTCTGTCATAGGAGAAGACTGTTGCTGAATTTGTTTGGTCATTATGCCAGTGATAGACTGAGCAATTTAAAGAATTAGCACGCACAAACGTTTACATGAACTTGTACAAAGAAAATGGTAAAAAGTGAATGGTTAAATGCTTAATTAATGGCAGGCCAAATGTAGTATTTAGAGTACCTGAAAAGTGAACACAGAATTTATTAGGAAAAACACCTGCGTGAGTTTGAGCTATGTAAGAGCTGGAATAGACCTTTGTAACTGGTCGTAGCTATTGAATTTGTGGAATGTGATAAATTCATTCACGACCGACTGACAATGTATTTGCATAGTGGTTTATACGACAAAACAGGCGTAAAGTCTGTACAGAGTGAATGCGTATTATTCTTTACAATCCCTACTCACTCAAGTTACTACGCAAATACTTGCCCGCCATTTCTAAATGTCACATGTTTCGTGTCTCATCACGCAGAAAATGTACTTTCTCGTTTATCTCAGGCTATGACCTTTCGCTTAAGGTCAGACACTCATGTAATAAAGGGGTGAGACAAGGTAACGAGAATGTTATGTAACAAGTCTGGTCATGTCCCCGAGAGGTCACATTCGATTACAGAAAGGTCATCTATAGTTCACTCTTTGTGCCCCAACGAAACACAAGCCACAAATTTCAATCAGTCGAAAGTATTACGTATGATCAAAGAAGTAAAACACTTCAGATCAGCACACCTCTCCTTTGTGGAAAAATGAACAAAGATATTAAAGGACTGCAAACTTGTAAACAACACGTAAAACCTAAACTTTAGGCTGTTTATAAGTGAATTCCACAAGTGTAATGTAGCAGTAAGTTTGAAATGAACACACTTTTCGTTTTTTTGTTTTTTTCGTTTTTGTACGACTGCGAAAGAGACAGATGTCGTTTAATGTTATCAATATTCCCTTTTTAAGTTCAAACCAATAAACAGGCAAACATACTCCCGCATAAATAATTAACACAAGAAAGGATCGGTTATTTCATTCACAAAATTGTCTTGGGTACAGATCATAATCGATAGCCTTCGGCGATTTGTCGTCTGGTAAACCGGTGCGCCTGTATAATTTTACAAAAGTGAAGATTACTAATTATGCAGTGTCATAATGAGACAGAATTTTAAGTCAAACTATAACAAGTTACCATATTAAATGATCATCAAACGAAATTGCTAAAACACAAAATGTTTTTTAAAAAATATGAAAGAAACTATTTCGAGTCTCTCTGGCTATAGGCAGTGCTGGTATTTGAGGATGGTCACAAAACTGTTAAACCCAGTGGTTTTCTGCTAGTTATAGGGTGTGTGGTTAATACGTTTTTCGGCGAATAAAAACTAGTTTGGTAGCCATTCTTAAAATTACTTTCGGTTTCTTGTAACTGAGACAGAACCGATTAAATCAAGAGTTGTAGTAGCTATCAAAAGCAAAGTAAAGCTAGAAATTCAGGAAGATAAGAGTACATTATCTTTGCTCTCAAGGGGCTATTGTTTCGTAATCCAGGAAGTATCTCATTTTATTGTACTTAACGATTAATGTAACTCACATGCATATACACGATTATAATAAACATTATGTCGATTAGAAAACTATTGCAAAATTCTTGTCATGCGACATCAGAACAATTTTGCAATGGTTGAAAGTACAATACTAAAACATTACCCTTTGCATTTTATCACATGAATTTAACTAGATTTGCTGCAGGAAACTTTTTCCTTCTAAAGTGAACCTTTATTCATTGCGATATGCAATGCACAGTTTAGAATGTAGTTGTTTATAAATAATCAAATGCCCCTTGCTTAGTTGAAGTTTAGAGGGGGTCTATTTACTGGTGATGTAACAAGACTTGTAATTCAAGGGTTACAGGTTCGATGCCGCACTCCTCCACTAACAGTACAAATTGTCTTTCAATATGAAGTTTAACTGAACGCTTTACACTGTAGCATGCGGAAGGTGTCACTGGAATTCGGCGGTTTCTACTTTTAACGCTAGTCCACGAAAAAAGATAACCACCTTACATTATTTAACTCTTTAAAGAGCGTTTATCATAGAAGCAACAGTGTGGGCAATAAATACAGGCGAAATAGATATAAATGTGAATTGTCGAGGTGGAGTCAAGGAACGTCTCTAGTTTGAGTCGAGAAAGGTCTCTAGTCATATGTGTTTGCTCGAGACGCTGCACAAGGTTAGTTATCTTTTGCAGTATAATAGTTACTTCACTCAGGAAAACAAACAAATTGAAATATATGACGTCACAATGAACGAACAATTGGATTTAACAGAATCCGCTTAATTTTCCTCGAGTTAAGATTGTTAGTACTTGAAACTTTTTCCGGAATGCGTCACTTACAAGCCGATGACGCACACCATTGGTTGTATGGTTATTGTTATGGCCAACACGGAAGCTATTATGTTTACTATTGTCCCATGCTGTCCAATGCACAAATAGAAGGAGAGAGAGAGACAGAGACAGAGAAACAGAGAGGCAGACAGACATACAGAGGCAGAGACAGAAGCTTCGTTGTTACTGGTGTGATTTCTAGAATGAAGAAAATAAATCAGAAATTTTGTGAGCGGTTATTGTCTATCGATTTTCTTGAAAGTGTCTCCCATTTTGAAGTGTCCTATGATTAGCTACGTTCCTTTATTTAATGTAAAGTTTTATAATTATACAGACATGATGGAATCTCAAAGTGAATGATGCAAAAATGCATGTAGTAACATAACAGTATATGTGTTAAAGGGATATACAGGCAAAATTTTCATTCTTTCTTTCTCATTTCTTCAATCAATATTTTATAAATGTGATCGAAATAAATACAATGATCAGTCCCAGTAACAAAGATTTCCTCTTTTTAAATGAAAAACTGGGTGGTTTCCTAACTTGACCCACGTGGGTCTAGATAGATTTCGCGCTAAATTCCGCAGTGAATGATTGGACGGTTGAAGTACTTGTCACGTGATCTACGTCAAAAAGCAACCCGAGAGAAACGACAATTGGTTGTTTTTTGTCACGTGACCTATTTGAAAATAACTCGGTGATTTCGTTCACGTTTTTCTTTCTGTTTGAAATGTTCAAATATTTACGTTCATGCCTGCATTTCACTACAAACATACTGGGAATTTAAAGTTCTTCATATTGAACGTGATTTTAGCAAACGATATCAGTTTTAATTTTTGGGGCATTCATTTGCCTGTGTATCCCTTTAAGAATTAATATCGAATTCAATATTCCGAAACTAAATATATACAAGAAACACAATAACAGGTGATAAGTACGCGAACAGACGTTGGAATTACAAAGGACAGCTGCATTAACATGCCAAGCGAACTTTGTTCACATAATTCCAGCTAAAACCGATTATTTTTTTTTTAAAAATCTTGTTCCACTTTAATGAAGCTTAAAGAAAATGAAAATAAATCAATTGAATTTGTTAAACAATGTATCTAACTCAACTCTGTACAGAGTTCAAACCTTAATCGTTTAATAAATAATAAAAATGAAATGGTTGGTGAAGTTAAAACCTCTGAGGTTTGAAACGACCCTGTATGAACTGCTTGTGGGTCATTAAAACACAAAGCAACAACAAGAAAGTTAGCCTGTTACCTAAAACATTAACACCTTTCCTTCACTTATTCAAGACTTCGGCTTTTTTTCACCATGTTCTCATTTCTAGCCGGATAATTAAGTATTATTTCAACTACGTGCTCTATGATCATTCAGCGCACTACTTTCTAATATTATATTGCGTTTTAAACAAACAATACTTTTTCCTTAAAGGCATTGTTTAGATCACTATAGCCTTCTAGTTGCCTGACCCTCAAGGTTGTAACATCTATTTCTAGTTGTCTTTTTATTGCGCCAGACTTTCAGTGACTTTGGTTCAGGATTAAGGGCAAGAAAACGAAATAAATAAAATGAATTAGAACATTCATAAAGAAACAAGGCACATTAGGTTTTCTCGACAAATTGTCGTACCCAATACTCAGATTTCTTTTCAACACAAATTGTAGTACCCAATACTCAGATTACTTTTCAACACAAATTGTAGTACCCAATACTCAGATTACTTTTCAACACAAATGGTCGTACCCAATACTCAGATTACTTTTCAACACAAATTGTCGTACCCAATACTCAGATTACTTTTCAACACAAATGGACGTACCCAATACTCAGATTACTTTTCAACACAAATTGTCGTACCCAATACTCAGATTACTTTTCAACACAAATGTTCGTACCCAATACTCAGATTACTTTTTAACACATAGTTCAGAACTAAGATCTACAAGACTGGAGGCTACACATGTATTTAAATTCCTTAGAACTTTTATGCTTTGACATTTTAAGAGACATACCCTAAATTTTATATCTCCCATTTCTTTCCAAGTCATATAATACTGAATATATGAATAGAGAGTCGGTGAGGTGCACTTTTTTTAGTGGACAGCCATTTATTTTTAACCCATTTATGCCCAGTGGATTATGCCATCCTTGTCAGTCGGACGATTCCATTTTCAGTTAAAACGGTTTATTGTATAAATTATCAATTTTAGTCTATCTAGGGAAGTAAGTCCTTTATGCAAACAGTGTAGACCATGATCAGACACTGTGTATTGCGACGTCTAATCTGGGTCTGCACTGTTTGCCTGTGTCCGTTGCATTAATGGGTCAATGAACACTTTCTTAGTGTATATGTGGCCGAAGGAGACATTTTTAAGACATATTGTTCTTTGCATTATCATGTGTTTTTATTTTCTGGAGACTGTACCAATAAAATACATATACACAAATATAGATAGAATATGTTATAAAATACATATACACAAATATAGATAGCATATGTTATAAAATACATATACACAAATATAGATAGCATATGTTATAAAATACATATACACAAATATAGATAGCATATGTTATAAAATACATATACACAAATATAGATAGCATATGTTATAAAATACATATACACAAATATAGATAGCATATGTTATAAAATACATATACACAAATATAGATAGCATATGTTATAAAATACATATACACAAATATAGATAGCAAATGTTACTTGAAGGGTATGTTCGTTTAAGTTTCTCTTTATTACGTATGTCTCTCTTACTCATCTTGTGATTGTAAATTAATTTGCTAAATTGTGATGACAAAAATCAAAATCTGGTTAAAAAGGGACTAAAATTTATCATATTTAAAAGAGAACGGTTTGAAATTATTAAGTTTTTGAGCGATGACGCATGGCAAAGTTTAAATTGCTTATCAGGTAAATGTTTATAGGCTTAACATAAAGGGTTCGATTTATACCTGACATTCCTCTGCTTATCACAAATTGAAAAGAAAGAAAACCACAGAATAATTGTGGTTTACTGAATATATAAAACTTCTGATATTAGCATTTAGGTTATTGCCTTTGTTACTGTGAGATTATTTCCAGTTCTTTGTTACTATTAGAATTGTTCAAACTCTTTGTAAAATAAAGAGAAAAAGGGTCAGGAAAAAATCTTCTGTTTGCTGCCAGTCCTAAGTGTACACGTTTTAAAGATTATTTCTTTTGTGATATAGAAATGTCATGATTTTATGACTGAATTTCCAAAAAGACTTGGCTGGTCATGGAAACGTATCTTATGATTTATGAAAGAACAGTATTTCACACGTTTTGACAATACTCTGAATGAAAATCCTGTTTTATTTATTTATTTATTTATTTATTTTTGTGTGAAAGTTTTAATGTCTATATCTATTGCAAAGTGTTTGATAATACGTTTTGAGTAAATGAAAACCCAATACTGTTCTTATCTGATTATAATGAACGAAAATCACACACTTCTTATTTTGTCGGTTAATCTTAAAAATCAATTTATAAATTGCTTTTGTTCACTTTCAATTTACATAAATGACAGAAGTCTACCATGACAGACAAAGTCAATCTCTTTTAAAAATACAACAACAACAACCACTTGCATTTGCATTAAAGCAAAATATATGGTTTTAAAATACATGATCTATTTTTATTTTGTTTCTAGACCAATGATGAAGCCGATTTCAAATAGTATGTGATGATGTCATTACTGATCCAATGCTGGGAATGATTGACATCTGTATTGAGCAATTATCATAATCAAAGACCAAATGCCGAAAACAAAGAGACGGGTACAAACCGCTCTCCTATCTGTCTTAAAATAAAATATAAAATAATAATACTTTTTTATCACATGATAATTTTACTAAAAAGGTCGCATCTAAAATGACTACATACAATCAAATGTAAAAAAAATAAAGAAAACTTTGGGGGGGGGGGGGGGGGGGGGGAGGGGGCGGGGCGGCGGGTTAGAAAATATAAAAATAACAAACAAGAAACTATTAGCCACGTTTAAATTGAAAAGAGAAAAAAGAATATATGAGCGAATTACATAAACAGACGTGACTATGAAAACAAAAACAAAAACAAAAACAAAAAAACAAAAAACAGACGGGTGTTTGTCGTTTAATCACAATTATATGAATTGAAAAATTGTGAAATGACATGAAATTCAATCAGGTTGTTTTTGTTTTGAACGATGTTTTGTTTTAATGGGTTGTCTGACATGACAAGGGCTACTACAACTCGGTTAATGAGGTATAGAAATACTGATGGCAATATATCCTGAAAAAATGACTGTCAAAGAAAGGGATGCGAGTAAAGGATGTCATTCACTGAAAATCGGAGAATTTTAAACCATACGAACGATGCTTGAACAACGTCAGTATTAAATGGGGTAGCCGTGTAAGGTCTGTCGGAAAAGGTGATAGTATAAGATTAAGGTTGAAAATAATAACACGTTACAATCTTTTATAGTTTTAAAATAGCGTTCTGGCCTGAGAAAATTTAAGAAATGTGCATAAATGTATGTATGTGTGCATGAATTGAGAAGTAAAAACTTCTGACAAATCTGTTTGCATTATTTTTTCTTCTTTTTTTCAGTTGATAAAAGACGCAACACTTCCTTCACACAGAAACGGCAAACGTATTCTGCACGTAAATTGGATCTTCTTTCAACACTATACCATTATCTGACAGTATGTATGAAAAAAAAGGTTTGAAGACAGTATTTGCATGAAGGGTTCTACTAAATGTTTGTCTGTGATATATACCGGAAAGAGGTGCATTTTTAAGTTTTTACCTGTTAATTTAACACTGATTAGGGTACAAGTTCTGATAGTACCCACGCTCGATGACAGCTTTCTGTGTCCAAAATCTTAACCGCACTGAAAGTGAGGTCAGTACAGAATCACCTCTGATGGGTTTCGAAACAGCGACCGAACTAGAGGTGCATCTAAGATCGCAATCTTGTGGTATTCTGGGCGAATTTCAAATTTGACGCTTTGTGACAATTGAACAACCATATTCAATACAGACACTCTAAACTGCGAGCGATCAGACTATTTAAATTGCTTTTTTCCCGCTTCCCACTCCTGTCAGTCATGTTCACCTGTTAGTCGGCATGTTCAGACACGCATCGTTATAAACGTTATTACGTGTTCAAAGTCACGCTGCTGAGGTATGTGCATTAGTACATATATAGTAACAATGTAACTATAGCAACAATGAATGTGGAATCACCTATTTCAAACAAAAGTAGAGCTAGATAATAAGTACGTGAGGCAATGACCTTGGCTTAAGAAAACCATGACAAACACCAATATCGTTTCCCTCTATTCCAGCACATTTTTTTTTCATAAAAGCCCGCCAAATCATGCTGATGTTTACGAAATATTTTCGTAACCGCAAACCAAAATGAGATTCTTTGTTGCTAACTTTTTCTGTGGTTTTACGGCTTACTGCATTTTACCTTTAACTTCTTTGTCCTTGTCAGTTCAGTAACCATCTCAGTCGTCCATGCTATACCGTGAATGAAATTCTTCGAAATCTGTGAGTTAGTTGTAATACAAGTACATTTGTCAGTGAAAAATACTTATTATATATAATAACTGGTTATCGATATATATGTGTCCGACTTTACCGATGCAGGTACGCCGCTGTGTTTTCAGGTTCTGAATGACGAAGGAATCTTTCCGACAAAACATTTATCAGATAAAGAAAATATATTTCGGACTGGATTTTTACAAGGATAGTGTGTCGTTCGGACTTAGGTTTTAAATGGTAAGTAATGTATAGTTAAAACAATGCATTTGTTTTTAACATAGACATTCTTTATATTCTATTTATGTTTAACATATTTTGCATCGTGATTTTATCATTAATTCTGTTTTTCGAATGAAATACAACCATGAGATGGGTACTACAATTTTTTTCCTCTTTTTTTTTTTAAATGAATTTTGAATTTGAATGTTTCTAGCTACTTTTTAAAACAAAAACGGACAATAAGTTAAAATAAAAAATCCCACTACATATATGTATAAATAATCCACGTATATGTTTCGTGCACTGCTTCCATATCCTAATATTTTTTTTCAACTTGTTCAATTTAGAAAGAGTTTAAACCTCGATTTCTATTAAACAGGACACGCTACATCCTGTTTTTTCTTCTCTCTTTTTCCAGGAAAAATATTAACATATTAACATATGGTTTACTTGTGTTTATTTATTATTCATCATTATATTTATAGCTAAAATTTTTAAGCACGTATAATACAACAAGTGTTGTAAAATAATATCAAAAATACTGACATTATATGTACGAACTTAGTAACTTCTGCGCAAACAACTACTAAAAGTAAGATTTACCCCTCCCTAAACGTCCCCGCCTCAACTCGTCCCCATTGATTAAAAGTTAAATATATTAAAGAAAGTTAAAGAACGATACATTTTTATTTTCCGATTTGGATTTTGAAATTTAAACTGGTTAAAAAAAGCATAATGGTAGGTTTTTCTTTCGTTTAGAAGCAAAACTAAATTCCAAAATTATACTTTTTCTCTCAATATGTAGTTGCAATGTTACATAAATTATTTCCAGATATTTCGGTGGTTTTAATATGCTTAAATAGTTTGCATCGTGCTTCAGTTACCTATTTCTCGAATGAAAGGTGAAACTGAGAAAAAAAAGATAAATCATTTTAAATGATAAAAAATCACTCGAACATGATACTCCGTCTATAACGTTAATTTCTGACGTCTGTGACGTATCTAAAGCTGTATTTGGGCAATTCGTTATTGAAAAAAAAATTATGACTCAATTTTAGCTATGCTTGATATCACATTTTTCTCTCTTTCATTTTAATATGGCGACTAATTAAGGAAATATTCGGAACCTGAGGACTGCCGCGTAGAAGCAAACTATGGCTCTGAAAATAAATCCCTTGGATGACCAGGGCAGGTTTGAAACAAATTAATTTTATCTACGCAGTCTCACTAAGAGATAGTTTAAATATTTCTGAAATGTTGATTTTCATTTATCCGCACTTCAGCTTTGTCAAAATTAGGCATCTTTAAGAGGAATTCTGAAGCAGTTTGAAATAAGCAGATAACATACAGATGTCTGCTTATGATTTTATTTTTATTATCATTACTTTACATATATTATTATTACCTCACATGTTATAAAGTGCTCTTGTGTTTATGACTGTTTTGTATTTTTTGCTGTTGCATTAATTTTATTTTATTATAACGCATTATTACAAACCTGTGTGGGTCTTGTTGGTTTCCTTAGCAAGGTTTCCGAGTTTGTTATTAAGATTTTTTGGTTAATACTTGCTTTCCTTCACCGATATAAACTCGGTCCAACCATTCATATCTCAACAAAATCATATTTAAAAAAGTGGGAGGGGAAATATATATTCTGTTTACTATCATGTTAATTGCGTGACTTGTCCCTGCCAAACTATATCCGCGTATTTTGTCCTCAATCATATTAATTATTTATTAACGACGATTTTGTTTTCTTCCAGCAATACGATACGAAGTCATGTCAAGATAATTATTTCATCTTTTTTAGCAAAAATTTCATTTTAAAAATTAAATTGTTCATATTAACACAGTAACGTTTTTATTATTAAAAAAAATAAACCAACTATTTTCAGATTTAACAAAAATATATATATTTTTTTCTTATTTTATGTATTCGTGTATCACATGGTTGGATTTTTATAAGGTCATCAAAATATCTGTAAGCCATTCATAATTTCCATCCACTATAACAAAACAGAAATGTAATGTCATTAACCTGGCATCTTAATGCAGTGTAACTACTGTTGATTTTCGATGCATGATACAGAGCCAAAATCGACAAAGCAGTGTACATAACTAGAATACCAGCGTACCATTGTTACACGCATATTTTCGTTTTAGTATTGTCTCGTTCTGCACGATTTTTTCTTGCTTTTTTCTTTCGCCAGTTCTTTCTTAAGATATTTTTTATTGAAAATATTTTGCTCGTTACACCGCTTAAATTAATCGGAATACTTGTTGAATATAGATAAACAATTATTACAAAGGGCCTGAAGATAACAAACGAAACTAAAATGAAACTTTCATTCGGTACAAATACATTTTGGACATTTCCCCTAAATTTACGGAATTGCGACACCATTTTCCCCCAGAGTTTACTAAAACAACAACACATATTTGATGCGACTTTGAACTTATGTTTATTCTTTAAAATACTGATTACAGAACGTGAAAATTGCTTCCAAATTCACTGAAATCATGCAAATACGTATCTATTGTCTGTATAATTAAACAGAACAAAGAATTATCAATGTCTGACAAATCGACGAACACATGTAATACACAATGCTGCGCATTTTCCAGTTATTGCGACGTTTTGTAGCCTTTATTGTTTATAATTGGCTTGTTTACAGACGTAACCTTGACACATTTCAAAGGCTTCTTTATAACTTCTAACATTAATATGATCTTTTTAACAAGGACAAGATAAACTAATAAGGTTTTTTTTCCTTCTGAGAAAACAGAAATTGACTTGCAATATTACAACCTTTTATGTGGTTCAATAACAAAGTTGCACTGATGTTACTGGGAGAAAAAAAACATACGCCAGAGGCTACGTTATAAAACAGAAACCGGATTCTTTGTATTATCAATTTAACTTTTGAATGAAATGAAAATAGAATGCCGGATATAGTCTTATGGATTGCTATAAGGACCACAGAAAATCCAAATTACACTTTTAGCTTTACTGTGCTCATTTCCATAAACGGAAAAGTCCATCTTTCAGCTTTCACAAAAAAACATTTATCATTGACCAGTGTTTTAATTTAAAACGTATTAGCTGAAAACTGAACTGTGCAGTTTGAGTTCGGGCTGGATGGATGTGCCGCTACCAGCTCGTTATGAGGTAATATACTACGTCATTAGGGTAATAATTAGCAACGTTGTCATAATGAACTATTAAAACCTACAGAATGATTTATTTTTTTGTTTAATTCTCTTGGTATTTTTATCATTTTAATTTCAGTGGATCTAAAACGTTTTCGTAAGGGTACGGATCGCAACCGCCAGTGGCACTTATTTCTCCAACAATCAACATCATTCTAATCTTTTGACCAAGTCCTACATAAAAGTTTGTCACAAAAGTAAAATTATCTGTACTGCTATTTTTTCATGGCCTTCGATTTTGGGGCTGATGTTTTTTCATTCAACAAAAGGTAACAGCGCGTTCACCTCACAACTCACTTCTTAGAATCTGCCAGCTAGTCATTCTCGCAAGGTTACTATTTTCAAAGACATGAAAGGCGGAATAATAGATGATTTCACTTTAACTTGTGACTTTGACCTATCACTAGGTCGCACATTTATACTTGATCGATAAAATGTTTTAAATTTCAAATATGTGCTGTAATTTGTCAGTTGTCACCAATACTTTTGCTTTTGTAGAGTAAAGCTACATTTAAAAAGCTGCCGACTTATGTCATCATCTGGATAAAAAAATAGCATTCTATATATAGGCTATGTGAAGGTGAAAGCTTCATATTTATAAAGCATTTCACGTAAGTGCCGTTGTTGCATACAATTGTAAATTAATCAGTAAGTGAGTTTTACGGCAATGGTTATTTAAGCTGCTAACAGTTTATACTCGGCCGTATGACCTGTCAATGTTTTTTTTATTACGGATTTGTAAAACTGCACATTTTTTTTTCTTTTGTTTAGATAAAAATGAATTCATGAATTGTCAGCAGCCGTGTATATGAATAAAACAGTCATGTACATGAAGGCAAAGCCGTGTATATAAATGGTAGAACCGTACACATGAATGACACAGCCGTTTGTAATGGCAGTCGTGTATATGAATAGCACAACCGTGTATATGAATAGAACAGTCATGTACATGAAGGCAAAGCCGTGTATATAAATGGTAGAGCCGTGCATATGAATGACACAGCCGTTTGTAATGGCAGTCGTGTATATGAATAGCACAACCGTGTATATGAATAGAACAGTCATGTACATGAAGGCAAAGCCGTGTATATAAATGGTAGAGCCGTGCATATGAATGACATAACCGTTTGTAATGGCAGTCGTGTATATGAATAGCCCAACCGTGTATATGAATAGAACAGTCATGTACATGAAGGTAAAGCCGTGTATATAAATGGTAGAGCCGTGCGTATGAATGGCACAGCCATTTGTAACGGCAGTCGTCTAATAAATCGCAAAACCGTGTATATAAATAGCACAGCCGTGTATATGAATTGAACAGTCATGAATATGAAGGCAAAAGTCGTGTATATAAATGACAGAGTCGTGCATATGAATGGCACAGCCGTTTGTGATGGCAGTCATGTATATGAATCGCAAAGTCGTGTAAATGAATAGCACAGCCGAGTATATGAATGGCACAGCCATGTATATGAATGGCACGTCGGTGTATAATGAATGACACAGTCGTGTACACGAATGACACGTCGGTGTATAATGAATGACACAGTCGTGTATATGAATGACACAGCCTTGTATATGAAGGAATAGCCGTTTATACATTTCATGCAGATAATATATAAACGTGTGAATCGAGAAAACAAATGCAAAGTTTTATAGTAAAACATATCTAACATTATACACTTAACTTCTGCAAATTTCGCTAAGATGTTATAACCTATTCGCCTATACAGATTTTCTTCGTCATTCGTTGAAAAAACAAAAAACAAAACGACGCATTTATCTAGCGTTCCAGTGAACAGTTCTAGATCACAAGAACAGCGCGATTGAACACACTGGTATAGTATACTTAATAACATTACCATCACCTTACCATAGTGCATAACAATATATAAAATCTCTCAGATGCAAAACCTTTGCAGCGGAAACATTATGATGAAATTTTATTGACTCTTAAGTATTTATATCGCAAGAATAAAGCAGGCGTGCAAAAAAGAATATTAAAGTGAGCAAAAACTAAAAGAGAATGTATTGCGCAGTGAAGTAATCACGGTACAAACCAGTTTTAGTCTACTCTTTGTTGGATTATTTAATCTAGGAACCTTTTCTTCATACAATGTGGTTTTCAAAGTCGTGCAGTGAATTGGTATAGAACTGAAAAAAACTAAAACCCTAGTTATATTTTGCATTATATAAAGATTACAATGTCTGGAAAAAACACACACCCTAAGGTCTAGCTTGAACAAGTTTGTAATGCATTGATGCTAATATATGTGTTGTTTTGATGCAGACGTTAGGTTCAAACTAACAGTGCCATCCCGTTTATACAAGAATAAGAGAAAAGGTTTCTAAAGCAGTTCATCGGGACAACCCTGGAAAACTACCAGCTTTATTACATTGCCCCTTTGGTCATGGTCATCCGGTGCTTATACAAAACAGTTGATGGGGCAATGGCCTGGTTTAAGCCCACACTGGAGCCGAAAGGCGATTTATCAGAATATAACAGAAATCACGAGATGTACTGATCTTTGCGGTTTAACTTGAGTGCAAATAAAACTTTTTTGAAGGTAGTGGATATTAAATATACACCAATTTGTACATGTACACACAGAAACCACAGTGATATATGATTTAAATATATACATTATAGAACTATGAGGTTCAGCGGTTTAAGATTAGTTTACGGCTGCTAAACCCGTGGTTTCACACTAAATACCTCATTTAAGTAAAATGTTACGTCAGTGACACACACACACGCGCACGCACGCACAAACACACACACACACACATAATGGTTGATGCATTCTAAGACGTCAGCTGAAAGCAACAACAGTACGGGCTTTTGTTGTTGTTGTTGTTTTGCCTAACTTTGCACATTTAAGTATATTAAATATCATAACTCTTTGTAAGTACAAGTATTGTATCGCTATACTCCGTCATTGCAAGGTTACACAGAGTTAAATAAGTAAAACTTGCGCCAAATGATGGAAAAGCTGATATAATTTTAATCTTATTTTTTTCAGCCCACGTCATAAAAGAGTAATAAAAGTTTGCACTAAAAACCACGTTTGTATGGCTTATTTTTCACGGGTATTGAAAGAAAGACGTTATTTATTCTGCTGAGATTGGTTTGTACGCATCATTTTTAGGTGCAAAAGGCATTTCACTGGATTCTTTCTTTACTTTAATTGTTAACTGTATATATCAAGTAAAGAATCTGACAGTTCTTCTGCCTCTGGACTTGATTAGACTTTGTTTATTCTATTGTTAGTTGACACAGGTTTGTGTTATGGAACGGTAGAGATGTCTTAGGTAAACAACCGGTGAAAAGAAGTCGCGTGACAAATGTCCAAATTAGCGTCACAGTTTAGTGAAGCAGTAATTTTGTTCAGTAAACAACGTATCGTGTCCTACGTGGTAATTTCGTAAGGCACATTTTATATAGAACATACCAGCAATCAGGCTGTGTCCTCATTCTTAATGTTGTACATGTTTTATAGAATTAACACCATTTTCTAAAAGAATTTTGAATAGCACGTGGCCAGAGAAAGCTGAGAGCATCATCGTGACAAACATATTTCAAAACAACGTCATAAAGTTATATAACAATATACAGAGGGGTGAATGCGAAACAGTGCCATCTACGGCTTTATTTTATAGAACTTTAGAGCTTTTCTCGCATTAACCATTCGATACGTACACAAGTAAATGATAGCAGAACATTCCGTACAATATTTCTTGCATACAAAATGTCAAATTTACATACTTAAGAATACGTAGTATTGGGTTTCAAAAATGTGTACAAGTTGCTCTCAGATGCTGGCTTTTATGTTTTGCTACAATTTCACGTGACGTGCGGGATTGTCAATGTAATAAAATGCGCACGGTTTAAAACATTGTACAATGCTATTATTGTAGTAATTAATTCTTACAAATGTGCACGTGAAAATGCATTATATATGAGAGTTCAAGTATGGACGTTGCGACAATGTAACTGCGACAAATAAACTGAGAAAAATGTATGAATATAGCTTTTTTGACTCTTAATTTTACATGCATTGACATATCTGGCATTTTTTTCTTAGAATCCGGCATTTCCCCCCTTGTATTTCATTTTTTTCTCAGTCAAAACAGACTTGTCAGACCAAAGAAAACTAACGCTATGTGTCTAGTTTTATAATTATACAAGAAAATGGAACCTTTTCGTAATTATACGAGATTATTTATTCAGTTCTATGAAGCTACTCCGTAAAAAAGGGGTTTTGAAATAAAAAGAAAACATCTGACATAGATCTGTCAGTGACTTTCCGGTGTTCCTTTGTGTGAGGATGATTTTGTACATGTGGCATATTTTATGCGGTTGTAAATTACAGTTACCTACACAGGTTTGATCATTGTTTGAATCGCGAAGGAAACCGCAAGGAGATAGTGAAGAGGTTGAGTCAGCATTCAGAATTGAATCATACTGTCTTAGTAAGCATTTAGGTATGACTCTATAGGCCGGTACCTATCGATCTAGTGGGGAATATGTCCGCTTTCATGCTTCACTGGTTTTTCCAATATCACTACCATACCGATACTTAACAAGCATGCTGAAATCAGTTAAAGCGAATCGAATCTGCTTGCATTTCAAATATATTGAATACTTATTGCATTTTGCATATTTGTATTTATAAGGTTTTCTTGCAGTAAGAAACGGAGAATAGTTTGTTTCACGTGACATGGTACCTGTTACGTTGTAAAATGTAGTTACAAATATTGCAGTTATTTCATTACATTTCAGTTTAATTCTCCATGTTTCAATCTAGCTATCGGAACTCGTTACAGTGATTACGATATCAAGACCTTAATATGAAGATGATGATTAAATGATGAAAATAAAATAAGAGGTCATCAAAATTCTTGAAAACAGAATAAGGTCGAGGAAAAATATTGAAAAATAGGTCTGGTTGAAATGGAAATGCGCAGTACGGGGAAATGCGGTCAACAATACTTGTTTGAATTTCCACTATTGATCTGTTATTGTCTGTCCCCAATATTGTAAATCGTAAGCAACAGTAGTAGAACAACATTAGTCACGTAATCACGAGGTTGTTTCATTCATCATATGGTGCTTCTTTCAAAACAATCACTTTTTCATCATCGGATGAGACATCATGACTAGTATAAGCTTAATCAAATGTAAAAAATATTTAATAGATACGTCATCCAAATAAGCTAACAATTATTCATAATCATCATAATCATCAAATAGTCCTTGTCTTAATATTAATTACCACGATCGTTTTCATCATCATCATCATCGCCATCATCATCATTAAGAACATGATCAAAATCGTCGTCATCGTGACCATCATCATCTTATTAACATACGCAGAAAAAATTACGCCATTATTATCATGATCATAACGAAAAGAAATTACCATTAGCAGTTGTAGTTTTATTATATAAAAAAACACCGTCACAAGGTAATATATTGGTACGAAGTTTAGATGCATTGTAATCTAACCACGAGAGCTGCGATTGTTTATTATATAAATTTTGTTGTTGTTGTCATAAAAACAACGTATATCGTAAGCATTTTTATAAAACGCGTGTTTTAAAAAAAATTCAAACAGGATTCATAACTTATTATAAAAGTACGAGAATCTGGTAAAATACAAGATTTATATCTTTGAATCTTAAAATTACTTTATTCAGAAGGTATTATTTCGGCTTAGTATTTTCTTTCTATTTTTTTCGGAGGAGGAATATGTGGGACCGAATAATAAACCACCCCTATTCGACCTGCTGTAAAGGGGCCTTCGGACATTCTCCTTTCGGTCAGTGACCTTTGTGTATTCAGGGGCATAAAGGTTAAATGTAAAGTACATGTATGTGTTTTTCAAAAGAGACAAGAATACTTTTTTACATATGTAAGAATTTGTAAAGTCATAATAAATAACCACGCTATGGGAAAGAGATATACTACACAGTTTGTTTATGTTGCCAGTCGTCTGTTGATGTAAGTTTTTTTTCCACACTTTTAGTTGCTAATGAAAGGTCACTGATTTTTCAGTCATCGTATTTAACAAAATCATAAATTACCAGTGACATGATTTTGTTTGTTTAAATCAAGACTATTTTTTCTTTTAATATAAGGTTTTAATTGAAATCAGTCATTTTATTATGAATGTGTTTATCCGAAATGTTAGATAAATAACCCAAATCATTTCTTTTTTTTTAGTGAATGTACAAAGAAAAGCTGTCAATTTTACAAAGTTCAAAGAAATCACACAATATACAAGCGGCCTCTGATAAAACTAATCGACTCAGTCGCAATTACAATGACATTTCCTTTTTCAGGAAAGGTTGAAAAAACAGAACTGACAACAAGTACCTAGCGGGAGTCATCAAATGTCTGTCATGTAAAAATTGTGGGTTTGTTTTGTTTTTGTTTTTTTGTTGTTTTTTTATTTTTTTATTTTTGGTTTTTTTAAGCAAATCAAAATTCCTTACTTACCTCTGAAACAAAACCATAAGTGAGAAAATTACTTTTCTAATTTACCAACGAAGTCACGTTCACGAAGGCAGCCATATACATGAATTTCTAAACAGTAAATGATTAGAAAAAAAAAATCTTATTACGAACAATAGGTGTTGAATTCTGAAATTTGTAAAGGTCAGAACGAACTGAAGTCACGCCGTGAAACATCAGTCACATGACACTTCGTTGCAAACGAAAGTTGTTGAATACAACAGACTTGAACCACAAAAATAATAACTGCGATGTACATGAATGAATGTCATATAAAAAGTAAGCTTACGTGGACTCATACGCACATGGATAAACATCATCCCCGTTTTTGTTTTTGAATGATTTTTCAGCATCATAAGATGTTTGTTCAAATACGCCTAGTTTTGGGTATGTATTAAACCACAGAGCTTAAAGATCACCCACTCTTCAATGTGGCAACACGCGGCGACTTGACATATGAACAGCGTAAGCGGTAAAGTAAATAATAATTATCGTAAAAACTTGTCTTGAAATCGCCTATGTTTGCCTGAATGTCTCACATTCACGGCACTCACGTATTGCTTGCGAACGGTGTAAAATGTCAGACTTTGCACGTACGTTCAAGTAAAAGTTAGGTACTCAGAATAGAACACATTCCGTCTACGCAGCTGGAAACATAGTGGGTGACGTCACGAATTTAGGCATTTTGCACCGGCTGTAAACAATAAACAGTGACAAATCGCGAAAATCGACTGTATAAAATATGCTTAAAGTCACCAAACAAAATAAATAACAAACCTTCTACAAAACTATTCAATCGTCTCGGTTGTTAAAGGAATATTACTCATGTACTGTGGAGTGCAAGATTACTAATGAATGAACAGTCATTCGGTGGGAAACTATCGACTGGCAACCGGCTCATTGATAAAGTAAGAAGGCTTGTGATTGGCTCGTTCACGCTTCTATGACTTTCTCGCACGCGGTGTCAAGGTGAACATGTGATTTGATTCAGACGAAAAACGTGGTCACTAGAGGTTGGATTATTTCATTTTCAGTTTGAAATCAAACCATTTTTTTTTCAGTTTATATCTGTCAAAAGTTTATCTGTGGATTTGTGAACAGATTATTTTGAAACAGTACACACGGATACTTTTTTCTCTGTTTTATAACGTTTTTGGGGAACATATAAATCTACTTCTTATAATAGGCAACATGTACCTTGTAAGGTAAATCTTTTAAGAAAAGCCTATCAGAATATAGGTATAAATGTATATCTAAAAAAGAGACTTGCGTCATTTTTACATACAGTTAAAATGGGATTGGTTTATTCAATCGATGATTCGTCAATACGTGAGGAGTTTAATGCGCTGTCCGGTTTTCTGATGTACGAGCTAGAGAAAACGTGACAGTGAAGGTTAGTACATATTTATATATCTATTAATATTTTAATTCATCTACACCGTTTAAAATAAACAACAACAACAAAAAAACATTTACTTCTTGTAAACCTTGTTTTGTCTTCATTTTTCGAGGAAACTACATAAATCTTAATTTTGACAAGTCAAAAGTGTTGAGATCGAGCGATAGACCGATATAGAACAGAACAGAACAGAACAAAAAGACCATTATCTGTTAGAAGGTCATGATTAAGAATAAAGAAACCAAAAGTTTACTCGCCAATCCCTTACAGTTTCATCATAATTTTAGTTGACGCAGTAGTTAGGGTGAGGTGAGTAAAGTACACAAACGAGGCCGCTATTTATTTCTGATAAATTGGCTTAATAAAGGGGTTACCCAATAGTTAAAAATATGTTTACTCCATGTTAACTATCCTAGCAATAAATAGTACAGACAACAAAAGAACAATGGAATTATTAATCGTTACTGGGTTTATTATATATTTGTTTACCGGAGCATTGAATTCTACAAATAGTTGTCATTCCTTAGGTAACCACAAAACAGTAATAACCTATACATGACGTTTACACAAATTTCGTAATTCCTATTTATGAAAATAAAAAGACAGTGCTGAACTAGACTGTTGGTAATTTCTTTTTCGGGGATCACACCCTTCACTACGAATAACTTTGTAAAACGGACGTTCCGTGTTTCATGAAATTTCTCTTGAATGAGATTCAGGATTGGGACCACTGAAAAGAAACTGACCTGAAAATGGTTAACCTCAATTTGGTAGACAAGGTTTGTAGTAACTTGTTTTATTGCCCTTTGATTTCCATACGGTGGTAATAATGACTATCATGTTGTATTTAAGTCGTTCGTCTGTAAAAGTAAAAGTATGCTTTGGTTGTTTTGAAATCAGTACGTTTGCCTTTAGTTAAGCAGGCTCTGGATTTGAATCCCAGCCAGAACACAGGGTCCATGCTCCGGATTTGTATCCAAGTCATAACGCAGGGTCCAGGCTTCAGATTTGAAACCCAAGAACACAGGATCCAGGCTCCGGATTTGAATTTCAGTTAGAATACAGGGCCTAGACTACGAATTTGAATCCCAGCCAGAACATAGAGTCCAGGCTCCGAATTTGAATCCCAGCCAGTACACGAGGGAAGGTCGTAGGATGAGAAAACTGGAGCTACCAGTGCGTCTTCTACGCCGTAAAGGTTCGAGGGTTTTCTAATAAATTTGGCTAGACCCATTGACCAGTTGTGTCCAGATTTTTTGGTAGACTTTCTTCGATATGGTGAAAATAGATCATGCTACTTTTGCGCACGTTGAACATTGTAAGACGTATTTAATACACTAACAGGATATTTTGCGTATTTTCCTGTAACATATTACGTCAAACATATTTATAGAACCTTTCATCATTCGACAGAGAGGGTATGGACGTGGGATAGGGTAAAATTCAGTACACTGACAAATTTTCGAAACCTATGGAGGATACATTCTTATTTCTAATCTCTTGAAGTGTTATTTGGTGAGAAGATGTAGACAAGTGTCCGAATACTAGTACTGATTGTGTAATATGTCACATGAAACGCATTAGGTACAAGGGAAGTTACTCAATTACGACGTCCGACAGCAAGCATTGTCTTTTCACACACATTGATTTCGTGCGTAACCTAAACCAGGAACCAGCCAATATAATTTAATATCGGAATATTGAGTTACTAAAGCCACGTCAGATAAAGGAAGTCATTAAAGATTTTTTTATCTGTTGAAAAGAACACATGTTGAGGAAGTGATACTGTAAATTTTGCTATTTGCCCTACCCTTGGCCTTACGTTAATTCGGATTATTGTAATCGCTTGCATAATAGACGATCAGTCATGCGTGCCGGGATGACGTATGCACTGTAACAGTTCTTGACCGTTCATGACTGCAGTTGTGAAGGTGAAGCACCGGTCATTTCGTGAGGTTACAGACCTGCATGTGTGTTGTTTGGATCAAATTGACCGTAAAAAGAAGTAACATGTATAAGACTTTTCGGAGATTGAATTAGGCATCTTAAAATTCAAAAATAACCAGTCCGTATATTTCGGACTCTAGCTCGTTTGATATTTTTGTTTTGTTTTTGTTAATGCTACTGGGCTGTCAAATCGGTTGCCCCATGACTGATTACTTGATATCTGACAAGTGCTTTGACGGAAAGGATTTTTTGTTGGGGGGCGGGGGTGCGTAAAGGTTGGTGGTGGTGGTGCTGTGACTGTCATGTTGAAATACCGTTCATGGGACTTGAACTGTCGACCTTGCAGAATCCGAAGGGTCTGTGTTCACATCCACATGATCAGTTGACTATCAAGTTTTCAATACTGGCTCAATATGTTTAATGATACGTGATATTAGATACTCAAAATACAATAGTATAGTTTAAACCAGTTCTCGGTCGTTGACCTTTTGAAAACTGATATGCATTGACTTCCTTTCTGGTATTTGGCGAATCGAAACTAATATTAATGTATAAAGGAAATGTTTGTGTCAGTTTATCACCAAGATCATCCCAACACTATGGTGTACTTTCTAGTATTTGTAGTTACATTATCCTGCTTGCTGTAACAAAAAAAAAAAAAAATATTTCTGTTAAGTGGATTTTGTTAGGCAACTCTGGTCAAGAAAAGTAGAAATAAAATTTGTGTATGTCAAGTGGATATTGTTCAGTTATTGTAGTCAGTATAGCCGAACCGAGACAGCAAAACTGGTAGTACATGTAATCTAATTAATTAAAGCATCCGAATATGCTTTGTCATAAGCAAAGTACTTTGTGACAAGTACTCCTCGCAGTGATCTCCCCTTCATTCTTCGGGAAAAAAATGAAAGCGAAGTAACTGCTGCGTGGAGTTTGAGTCTAAGTATGTATGTGAGTTGTTGTACCCTTTCAAGGGTATGTGGATGCTGCAAACTGGATTTGGTTCATCATGAATTTTGTACCCAAAATTAAATAGTACGGCGGCGAAAAAAAAGGATTTTCGTTGTAGTCACCGTTGCCATGGCGTTCAGAAGGTGTTGTGGGCCATTTCTACATCGGCGGTCAGGAGGACAAACAGGGTTCTCACCACATCGACATTCGGATTTACATTTGTCCGATCTGTTTTTGGATTGCCATCACTTCATCGACTTTCGGATTGGCCATCATTTCTACTTTAAAATTTGCTACCTCTTCAACGGCTGTTGGACTGGCTATTTCTTGTCGTACTTTAAAAATGGACATCACCACGTCTAACCCCTTGATAGACTTTTCGACTGGCCATCACTACAAATTCTTTTGGACTGGCCATTGTTGGATCTACTTTCGGATTTGACATCACAACATCGACATTTTGATTGGCTTTCACTACTTATACATCAGGATTGGCCATCACTGCATATTCTTTTGGATTGGTCACTATTGCATCAACTTTTAGACTGGTCATCAATACATATATATTTTTGGATTGGCCATCACAATATATACTTATATTTCCGAATTAGCCATCATTGCGTCTTCTTTCGGATTTTGCATCACTACATGGACATTTTGATTGGCCATTTCTACATATACTCTTGAACTAACCATCGCTATTATTGGATTTGTTACTTCGTGCCGCAAGTTTAGCTGTCAGAACATCTAGATATGGACGAGTTACTACTACATTAGTTTTGGATGGGCTATCACTACATCGATTCTTAGACTGATAACCATAAAAACTACTTAGACATAAATAAATGCTTAAAGCTTCAATGTTGTCAAAACTTGATTGATTTTCAGATTGTCCGAGAATATGTATAGTATCAGAAATGCGCATTCTACGTCGAGATTTACAGGAACCATTACTAACTCCACTAATAACCGTGCAGTCACTGCCTCGACTTAAAGATGAGTCACTTCGGCTTAGACACGGATTGAGCAGGTAGACCTTCATAAGAGCTTGTTGGGCCGTTACTACGTCACTGAAATGGTTCATCATTACGTCACTTAAAAATCGACGACAAGAAGAAGGCATAGTGTTGTGCTTTGCCCTATCCGTCAGTCGCTGCGTAGTTCAATCGCGGCGATTTTCAGATAGGCCATAGTGCGGCATCACGTGACTTCAAGATTATGACATCGAAAATTTCGACTTTGCACATAAAAGACAACCAAAGTAATAGGGCTGGAAATATTCAAGGTTCCCTAAGAAAAAAATGAAGTGTGGAATGATGGCTTCCTGAAAAAAATGGAAGTCTCAATTTTCGAGCGTAGCTTGCGGTTTCAAACAACAACAACAACAACAAAACAACAGGTAAATGTCACAGTCGTGAGAAAGATATGTATATTTGTAGTCAATACGGTTTTTGATAGGAAACGATAGACTAAAACTGCACATAACAACACCAAAGAACATTGTTTCTAAACCATTTAATATTTATGTTTTTATTACTTTTTTTATTATTTTGCGAACAAAAAGAACTCACAGGTTTATGATATACGACATGTCAAGATGTGTTCATTTGGTTTGTACCTGGACTTCGTAAACAGAGTGAAACCGATACATGTGTTGTTGTACACAAGAGCAGAAATCGGACAATTCTGAGCAAATCTAGACTTGTTTTTTTTCTACGAAGGATGCATTTTGTCCTTGAATATTTTTTGTCACAGTAAATAGAAATGTTTATGTACTTTTGCTAGGGGCGTTTGTCTGAAGTCGAGCATTGTTTTTGTCCTCTTAACTTGATCGTCTAGTACAAGTCCCCGAATAGGGCTTCGTGTCCGATTGAAATGTTAAATCACAAGCATTATTTTCTCTCGCGTCGCAACAAGTATATTGATAACAACAGTTAGATGAAAATGTCAGCTTTCAATGATTTCACAAGGTTTAAATGTACGACTGTCATAAAGTTACACGCGGAACACTTTTAACCTTTTCGCGCTTTTTTTCGCACGTTTCTCGACTGCTTCAAGCTGCGGTTTACAGACTCGATTTGAACAGACACTGTTCACACAGGAGACAAGCAGTTTATGGACCGCAGACCTTTGTTCGAAAGGTAGGAGCTTAGAAATTTTATATTTCTCATTATAAACAAAAAGATTTCATACTATTCTGGAAACAATGGGTCTTGAGAGAAAATGGTCATAAAACCTTGCGTAGTGAAAGAAAAGAAATTTTTATTTTCAGAATGCAATGCTCTGCTTGAGTTTTAAATGTTGTTATTTACATTTAGATACATGTTCCGTGTCTAGTATTTCAAGACTATGAACTTTTTCTCTCTAAATTTTCAGTAAACGACTCTTCAGTTCAGCATAGTGTTGGATGACTTTATTGATTGTCATATTGTTGCTATCCATTTTACATATCTGTAAACAATATTTCATGTGCATTAGAAAAGTACATTCAAAGGTGGTTTTGTCGTTTGAACGAGCTGAACGGTTTTTTTAAGAATTGTATATTTTTACTTAGTTCATCTGTTGATATTCTTTTGTAAAATATCAGGGGATTTCTTACTAGTTCACTTTTATAGACGCATGTTTTAATTTGTGATAAATTATAGTTTTAAATAGTTTAAACATTATGCTTATTTATTTTACATCCATTGGGAAGCAAGTTCTTGCAACTTAATATTAATCTTAATATTATCAATTAATATTAATCTCTCTCGATGACAGCTTTCTAGGTTCAAACCAGTACTCGCGCCGTAAGTTAGGAATGTGAAATGTCAATGACTCTTATCCCTGGTGGGATTCGAACCAACAACCTCCGGATCGGGAGCCCGGCGCTCTAACCCCTCGACCACTGCTCCTTTTATGGTAAGGAGTGAACAGTGTTTGAATTTCTCTTGAAAAAAATACTTATCATGAAAAAAGATAATGGTTTAGTGGTTAAATGATTTGTCAGAATATTTCTTCCTCTACCAATCGTGTAAAACGGGAAAAATCAGAAAAAGAAAAAAAATGTTAGAGAAGTGTAAAAAGTAAATCGAGGTGACTTATTTATAGGACTAACAATCAGAACTCGGACATGGCATTAGGTCAGAGATCCAGTATTCTGCCATTAAGTCTTTTGGCAAAAAAAAGACTTTGTTTGTACGTGCAGTTATCTGGTTTTCATTACAGCCTCCTGCGACTCACTTTGATACAAATTTCACTCGGCGTTTCTGTCTCGATTTAGTTAAAAATATAAGCTCAGAGCCTTTTTCACATCGTCACTTTTTTATCGTCTATTACCACCAGTAATTTTGTAACAAAAATGGACACTGCTGAAGTGAACCTGTCACACCGATAACTGTTTTTTTTTCTATAAAGATTTTAGTTGGTAACAAAGAGAAAAAAAACCTAGGCAGTACTTAGTAACGAGTGATACAATGTGTCAGTCGTTAATTAAAGGGTCACAGTAAGATATTTAAAACAATAAGATAAAAAAAAGACATGTGGTAATGCTTGCTGTAGGTTGACCACCATGGTAACAGTGTTTAGAGAAAAGAAGACAAAAAATCACCAACATTACAAATTGTTACTCAAAATGTATTGTTGAATTAAGTGTTCACCTAAAGACTGCTATAAAACATTTTTTTTTAAAAAAGTGTCATTGGGGAGAGATGAAGGTGTGCAAAGATAAAAATGGATTCTGGATATATTTTGTATTTTTTTAGCAGACGATATTTATTTAGGTTATTTTTCTAAATTTTCAGCTAAGGGTAAGAACCACTCATCCACACATATTTTTTGTTTGTTTGTTGGCATAAGATATTGTTATTTATTTTATGCCTACCAATGAAATATAGGGAAATATCAGTGAGATAAAAGTGATAATACACTGTTTTGAATCAGTTAATTACCATTTTGATAATACATGTTTGTGCCCGAACTATTGAATATTGAGTATTAATCCGCTTTTATAATTAAAGTATGTATGGCAAAATTCAATAAATATTGATAAAGTGTGTAGACAAAAATAAATATTATTTGATGAAAGTGTATTCAGTTTATTTCAGCAGAAGTAAAGTTATCATATGTATTGGAGATTGTCTGCACTTTTTTTGTGCGGAGTAACCAAAGTACGCATTAACTGATTTGGGGCTCACCATGGGGAATTTATTGAAGGCCCTGATTAAAAATGTCATAAAAAAAACCATTTTTGACGTGTTGGCATAAAATAAAAAGAAAATTTGTTTGTTTTTTAGTGGAAGATGGGAATTTATTTCATCTCGTGAACACCATATGTTGATATTTTCACTCGTGGCTGCGCCACTCGTGAAAATATCACATATGGTGTTCACTCGATGAAATAAATTCTCATCTTCCACAAAAACAAACAAATATCCTCTATACATTCTACAATAGATGTGCTACTCTGGCACAGGCGTAAAAGTTCTGAACATGTCAAAGATTTACTTTGCATTTGTTTGTTGTATGTCTTGCTAAAAGTTTCACATGAGCTGGTAATGTTTGAAATTAAAGTGCGTGAATTTCTAAAACTTTTCCATGATGAGATAAGTACATGTGTAACGTTGAGCGAATGCATATTAACGGTAATATCCGAGGAGAGAGCATGAAAGTCACGGCTCTAATTACATTTCTACATGTCAGTTTATGACATATTCAGATACATTGTTCAATAAGGGATGAAAGTATCCAAACTTGTGTCGGTATTTTAAATTTTCCCATGATGAATTTAAACCGGTATATGAATAGACCCTTAGTTCTATTTTCAAACCACAGACGTAAATTGAGAGTGCGGCATTTACTAAAAGGGTAATCGGGTGCATCAATGCTGAAAACTCTATTCATTTTTTTCACAATTCCTGACTGTGCAATTTTTGGAGGGCCGGCATTTAGACGTACATTTTTCCGTCTGGTACTCGCGTGACTTCTGTAAAATACACGTTGAGAATAATTCAGTGATTTCACGGTCTGGCTTCTAGAAGGTCTGGGTTGCGTGCCAGACCAGAATTAGTTCGAGCGGAAAATTAAGCCAAGTTACTGTAAAGCTGATTATTTTGAAAGAAAATTGTTAGTTTTTTTTCTAGAATAAAATTGTTTGTATTTTTTCTAGAATAAAACCCGTCACATTTAAAATGTCCAAGAAAAGTGTTGCCGTGTTCTTATTTATCATTCAAAATTCCAGCTTCTCTCTGCTATGAGTTTGGGTGTGTTCGTGTGCGTGTTCGTCTGAGTGTTTTGAGTCTTTAAATACCTGAACGAAATGTGTAAAATGAAAAGTAAAAGTGGAAAAAAAAAACAAACAAGAAAACGCCTGTTCTTTTGTGAGATTGAAGATTTATGCTGTCAGATGAATTCCTTGTATCGAGATAACCTCTTTCACACACGAGTTTCAAATAATCTTTGAAAAACTTTTTGTATGATATAACTGAGTAAATAAAAATATGTGACGCGGATATCAATGAGTTGAGTGTACGAAATTCAGTATTTGATTTATTCCGTTTTAGTTACAAAAGCATTGATTGCAGCATAAATAAAGGTTTGTTACGAATTTGAATTGTTGACGGGTGGTCAGGATGAAATTATTTTCCCACTTCCGCTGCCGAACTTTGCAATCAGAATTCAGTCATGATTTTTTTTTATATAATACAATTATTTATAATGTGACTTGTTTTATTTTCGTAACACCCCGGTAGTTTTGTAACAACCTGAGCAGGTGTTGTACACAATATCGCCGTGGTTGAATTTTCACCATTGTACAGCTCTTGGCTTACTGTTATGTCAGCGGTAAAAGGCACAGTCTGTGACCCAGTGGCCCCATTTTCGTGACAATGTTCCCACCAAACTGTTCTGCATACCACGCTTCACGTGAACAATACAGTAATTACCAATTTTTCAGTAGATTAATTATTGCGCAGTCATGTTAGAAGTATCTCAATGCTTATTCACCTGGAAATTTTGTGTTTACTTAACATGCAGTATTAAATATACAGCATACTAAATATTTAAGTAAGTTATAGCTTTTAGCCTGGCACGTTTTTGTTGTGACGTAGAATGTCTTTATTTTACAGTTTGTATGACATCACTTCCATTTATTTGAAAATAATTGGAAATCTATTGAGACTATTTATAACAATTTAAGACGTTGCATGTGCGTTAAAAATGGAAACTCTTCTGTAAAAACATTTGTGTGGGTTTCACGTACCTGAAACAGTGGAATTGAATAAAAAGGTTGTTTTTTTTCTGCGGAAAAAGACTTGGAAAATTTAGCTATCCTTAGAACATAGACATGTATATCATATGATTAATAATTTCGTGTGTTTACATTGTGTCTTGAAGTCAACCAAAACAATGGAGAAAACCATCAACTGGTTGCACAAAAAATCGGTTTTAGTGAAATAATGCTACTGACGTACTACAATGGAAGGGAAGTAACTCCTACAAAAATGGAACTTGAATTGTAATTGATTTTTCCGCAGAACCTTTTTACCTTAAAATGTAATTGGTATTAAATCATTGGATCCCACGCTGAATAAAAGACAGTTACTGCACGACGTGACTGTCATTATAGAGCTAAAACTGTGGTTGACCGATCCTTTGTACAAATGTACTGTCTATCTATAGTCTGCAGTAATTATAAGCCAAGCCTTATTTGTATATGCTGAGAGACTTTAGGTAAATTGTACTGGATTTGGGCGATATTCAGCTGAAGTGTTTGAGGAATAGGTGTTTTTGAAATCTGGAAACAGAACATTCGTATTGAATATTTGAAAGATTGACAAAACTATGGGACATATGCAACTGCAACATTGGTTTTATGTTATGAACAAATTTCCTGCATGTAATTCAATAAATCTTATCTGAACGTCGCAAAAAGGAAAATTTGGTGTAGCTTTTCCACCATTGACTGTGCACAAAGACAAAAATATTGGATATGTACTGCATTGGATAATGGAAATTTAGACATTTATTAATGTATGCAGTTCTTTTTTTCCGACGGGTAATGCCTTTAATAGGTGTGTTGATCGTTGAAAGTTCGGCCGCACCTAGTTGTGGCTGCAGCCGACATCTAGGTGTGCCACCGGAAGTGTTTGCGGTTTTGCTGGTTTCTCGCTTTGGTGTACGTCCCGCTGCTGCACATCTCGGACAGGTACGGTACCATGATTTGTGTTGTGGTTTTCGCGGCCTGGCAAGCACTCGCGTTACCTAAGAAACCTTTGTTTGATTAATTCTTCTTGGACGCGAAAAGCTGCATATGGTTGATATTTGTGTCGTTAATTGCGATCTGTGGTTGAGGGAACCAGCACGGATAAAAGACAGAAAGATATTTGAACGACAGTTGGTGTAAACAAGCTTAGTGTTAAATAAAATTGCATCAAAAATAGCGCTACCTTTGTCCTGCCTCTAGTTTGCGTGTAGTTTGTGGTTAAACGATATTGGTTGAGTAATTTATCAGCTGAATATCTTGCTGTCTGAAGATTTTTAAACCGGCCTTTGCATAATCGCTAAAATATTCCTTTTGAAATTTCAACATTTTTTCCTTTGTTCTGTGCAACATGATGAAATAACTTCCAGACCAGAATATCAAAAACGTTCTTCTTTTGAATTAATTAGGAGAAAAAAATTGAAATTTGTCAATTAGATAGTTATATGTCATCCTGACCGGCGCAGAAATAGCAAAGAAACAGAGTTTAGTTAACAGCCCACGATACTTTGATCTGTGAAAGAGAGACATTTCTAACCTTTGGCCTTTTTCCCCTAAATGAGAGAGAGAATATGTAAGAAATATGATTTAATGACAAGTAATTTTAAATTCCCTCTTTACTGTTGGAAACAAATTTGTAGGAATTATATTTCTGCTGATTTTGAAGGACTGAGAACGTGTAGTACACTGTAAGGATAGTATAACATATGTTCAAACACATGCTACTTAAATATTTGCTACTTAAAATGAAACTCTAGGCTATTTTTAAGATGCACTTTACAAGTTTACAAAACGTCACTTTTGACATATTTGCAAACATTTATTTTTCCGCCATTTTTTTAACTAACGGCAACACCTGCAGCTAGCAGAGAAGGTTTTAGAAATAACATGTACCCATCGACTACTAACATTTCAACGACATCCAAAGTTCTAAATGTTATACGTCTTTCGTTTGTAATGTTTTAGCAGCTGGGTATAAAGATCTGTCCTGCCATTATTTTCAGCACTTAAAGCTCTACCGCTCAGCCGTCCGTCATGTTGTTTTAGCATCTACAGCGGAAGAAAACACACATTTATTTTGTAAGTTAAATAATATTTGTTTTTATTTTATATGATTCAGAACATTTGCTTTGTTTAATTCTCTTTTGTATTACAGTTTAATATCATTATGGTTCAAAGATGCATCCAGAAATATTCTTTCATCATCATCATCGTCATCATCATTTTATTATTATTATTATTATTATTATTATTATTATTATAGTTATTGCTCATAATTGTTATTATTTTGATAATTATTATGCAGTTATTATTATTGTTTTTATTATTATCAAAATTATTATAATTAACTTTCTTATGATCATAAATTTATTACTAGCTAATTAACATCATTGTAATAAGTATAGTTAGATATGTTCCTTTATTGTAATGACTGTTTCATAGTTCTTGTATTCATATAGCTGAATTTAGTTCAACAGAGGACTGTTGTCTTTTTTCAAACATAATAATTTGATAGTTTATGCCCCTCGATTTTCATTTTGTTAATTTAACCAAATAATCAGCTTTTTTCCCCCAAAGTAAATCGATCATGGCATCATGGCAGAATCTGGTGCTAGGATAGTTTCGCAGTGACGGATTTTATTCAGCTTCTGGTGATCACATTCGTTCGAAGGTGTTCAGAGGTAAAAGTTGAAGGCAGTACATTTATAGTTATAGAAATGGTTGTATAAACAAAGAAGATGGAAAGATCGTTTGAAATTAAACCTTTATATTTAAAGCGAAATGTAATTCGCAATTACTTAAAGGAAATGGTTCATGTGTTTATCATCGGAGTTTTAAAACGTTTAAAACGTATCGAAAAAAAAAAACGATTGTTAATTTTAAAATTTATGGAAATGGTATTATTTTCACTGACCCCGTTTTATATTGTTCAGGCAAATTACGTTAAGTTTATTTTTTAAACAAACACATTTCCACTCCGAAGCATTGTCGTATTTGCGAAGTAGGTCTTCTGGAAGAAAGATCCTGTGAAACGAAAAACGCCCGTCCTCTACAAGAGTGTGTGGTAGGGATCGGCGGGAGTAAAGGAACTCAGAAACATGAAAAGAACACACAGAAGGAAACGTCACCATCAGTTTTAGCCTTTTTGGTGGATTGCTAAAAAGAATGAAATTTTAAGGAATCTGGAAAAATCAACGGGATATAAAAGTCCACACAGCAATAAACAAACAAAAAAACCTGCTAGGGAACGCCACAAAACAACGGAATGGATCGCCTCCCGATGACTTTTATGTACAGGTACGAGATCTTTCATTGAAAAAGATAGGATTTACCTTCTTAGATCACGGACAGCAGCTAAATAGAAATTATATTGACGGAAAAGGATGGAGCCTTGGGAGATAAAGTTCCCGGATACGGTATATCTCAACAGCCATCTTCAAACACTCTACAGCATTGACAGCCGGGACGTTAAAGGTTCGAGCGTTATAAGATTCGCACAGTATAACGTGCCATTTTTATCAGTCACTGTGTATGTTTTATGCCACAGGACTGTTAGGAATGGAATGCCCAACTGTAGCAAGCAGCAAAACACTCGTTGCCTTACAATCATATCAATAAACATATCAATCCTCTCGACGGCATTCACAAATTGTTTTGAAACATTTGGATGAAGGTTAGAAATGAGGCAAGGGCAGCCGGAAAGAACGAAGGAAATTTACAATCGAGCAGCAAGGTACTCCTGAGATAAGAGTGGTATTTATACAATTTCATATGATCATACAAAGGCCGTAGTTGTCAACCCTTTAAAGGTTAGGATACATTCGCTCACAAATTGTCACATTTCGTTGCATTATTTACAAATAAAATAAAATGATGCATGCTTGATTGGTATAAAACGTCAATTTACTAGCTCTTTATTTAGCCTCGTGATATTCTGCAAGAAAGTGAGTACCAGGTCTGTTTCCGTGTTAGTGTAAGAACAGCTTGCTCCAATCTCCTCGCAGTGAGCTCCCCTTCATTCTTCGCCTTCGCTGGAGTCCAGCTATATATATACATGTATGTATATTTTTTGTATGAGAAATTATTTTTTCTCTTACTTTGTTTAGTTATGATTAGAATTGCATCGATTTAACGGATGTAATGTAATGAAATGAAAAACGTAACTTGAAAAAATAATTTAATATTTTGTTTATTTACTTTCGACCATCAACATGTGGGAAGTAACCATTGCTTGGAGGCCGTGCGTCGGCCGTCGATAATGAAATTTAGAATTATTTTTGCCTGTTAGATCATCTTAAGTTTTACAAAGAATTGCATTTTTATGGTTCCTTTTGCTATGGCAGTTAGAAGCAAAACTCGTTTTCTGAAAGGTAACTCTAAAATTTATCCTGTAGTATTGTTAATCTGTATTAAAACTTTTGGGTCATCGTTTGCCTTGCAAAAAGAGTCACATGTTTTACAAAGACTTATACATTAGGGAAGTCGACTCTACTTTTCCTTTCTGAAACCAAAAGGTCTACAACTCATGAGCATTAAATCAAATTCATAAAAAAACAACATTTAGCATTCTATTGTGAGCCTTAGCAAAAATCTGCATCGTGGTGTTATGTTAACACCAACCTGTGATATTATAAAAATAACACATGTCTCTCAGGATAATGTGTTATTTTTTTATTATACAGAACCTACATTTTAATGTAATTTTCCAACGCCATTTTATCATCAATTGTCGTTTGGTAAGTCTGTGTTGTCAAGACGTTTGGTCAGCTAGTCTGTATTGCAAGACGCTTTATACACTGTAGTGCACATTGCAAGCATTTGCGGAGCGAAAAAGCAGAGCGGCCAGGGGAGAGAACTAGAACATTACGTTTTCTTAAGTCTATATAGGTTATTCGCTACTGGGGAACATGGCAAAACATTATTCACCGGGTGATATTCATTTCCAGGATGGTAGATCGAAATAACACCATGTGATGTCACATTAGGCTATATAGTAAACAGTTTACGTGAGGTATAATAAAACCCATTGTTTCTTTTAGAGTCCGGCAATAATTGAATTGCTTGTTATCATTTAGGAGCACCTTTACCTATCTTATATTAACAAGTCGATCAATATGGGTCATGAAACTTATATTAAATTACTAATATTTTCTGAAAACCGAACGACACAACGAAACAACACTTTAATGATACAGATTGTATTTGGAATTAAGAATATAGTGAACTGCCAAGTTTAAATGAGGATATGTTATTATATAAAAGAAATAAAATATGCTGAAAATTACTTTATGAATAAATACATGTAGACTGGTCTTATGTGCGCGAAAAATGTGCACAACACAAAGAATGGAAGCACGGAAGACACAGACTGGTATTTCATCTCAAGAAGCGCCTGCAAATCGAAGGAAGACGTGCTCGGATATGTTTCACTTTTGTGGTTATAGTATATGAAAAATAATATTTTTTGCTATATGAAGTGGATTCCGACGTTTTTTTAATGCTCATGTATCAAAAACAACAGTCTAATTAAAAATAACATTAAATTATGCATTCTGCGAAGTCTGTTTATATTCTGCTATAACTAAAAAACTCCGCCTTGCTGCTTTTTTCTAAATTATCGCCATTGTGACTGAGTTAAGTTTACAGCGGGATTATTTTTTTCAAGTGAATGTGCCAAAATCTTTTGTAATGGTACGTGTACCAGTCTTGCTGATAAAATTGCACAATTGCGGTAAACCAAGTCCTTGAGACAATTTCTTTGGAAGTATTAACTAAAAGTGTTTATAAAACTATAGTTGTCGATGGCAGAACACAAAGGTAAATTAAAACCTCTTGCAAAATTCGAATTCGTATGATCAAGTTCGTAGAATTTTAAGAGATTTGTATTTATTCAAGACGCATGAAACACAATTGTTACAGCCATGTATTGTCATGTGACATGCTGATTTTTGTCTGACCCATCAATGAAAACATGGACGTATAATAGTAACTGAATTATATTGTCATTCGCTATATATCTCACACATCACTTAACCATAAATCTAACTTAACCAAACGATTCTTTTTTATCATTATGCTGACATAGCCAGTTGAACAATCTCTGACTGAACTCAACAATTTCTTTCAAAGTCATTAATCTTACTATAATAATTCAACTGAACTCTTTTTTTTCTTTCTTATTATAAGCGATTATGTGATAAAGCAACTATTTTCCCATGATTATTTTTTCAAATTAAATTAAGTAATCTCTTTCTTGGCTTAACTGTATCTGAAATTCATATGTACAAGATTGAAACTGGTCATAAAATGGGTTTTCTATCATTTATGTTATTTTTATCAAAATAATTTATTAACTTTTTTTTTCTTTAAAACATCATAATGTGACATGGTAGTGAATATTATATTGTAAGGGAAGTTTTGCTATTCCGTCTTACTAAAGCAAGCAAGTAACCGAACGAAACATTTTTTTTCAGAATGCGTCAGACTACCCTACCTAAAACATTGCTTTATTGCAAATACTCCATAATAATTTTAACATGCACATGCATACGAAACTATAAGGCATTGCTTTCTTAGGCACACTACTAAAAGTCTATCCGAACTAAGGCATTGCTTTCTTGGGTATATTCCTAACAGTCTATCCGAACCTGGGAATGACTTTCTTGCGTTTACTTCTATCAGTCTATACGAACTTAGGAACTGCTTTCTTTGGTATACTTCTTTCAGTCCATCCGAACTTAGGTATTGCTTTCTTTGGTATACTTCTATCAGTTTATCCGAACTTAGGTACTGCTTTCTTTGGTATACTTCTTTCAGTCCATCCGAACTTAGGTATTGCTTTCTTAAGTTAACTTCTATCAGTCTATACGAACTAAGGCATTGCTTTCTTAAGTTAACTTCTATCAGTTCATACCAACTTAGGCATTGCTTTCTTAAGTTAACTTCTATCAGTTCATACGAACTTAGGCATTGCTTTCTTTTGTATACTTCTATCAGTCTATCCGAACTTAGGCATTGCTTTCTTTTGTATACTTCAAACAGTCTATCCGAACTTATGCATTGCTTTTCTGTGTTTACTTCTATCAGTCTATCCGAACTTAGGCATTGCCTTCTTGCGTTTACTTCTATCAGTCTATCAGAACTTAGTGATTGCCTTCTTGCAATTACTTCTATCAGTCTAACCGAACTTAGGGATTGCTTTCTTGCAATTACTTCTATCAGTCTATCCAAACGTAGGCATTGCTTTCTTGCATTTATTTCTATCAGTCTATCCGAACTTAGGCATTGCCTTCTTGCAATTACTTCTATCAGTCTAACCGAACTTAGGGATTGCTTTTTTGCAATTACTTCTATCAGTCTATCCGAACTTAGGCACTGCTTTCTTGTGTTTACTTCTATCAGTCTATCCGATTTTAGGCATTACCTTCTTGCAATTACTTCTATCAGTCTAACCGACCTTAGGGATTGCTTTCTTGTAATTACGTCTATCAGTCTATCCGAACTTAGGCACTGCTTTCTTGCGTTTATTTCTATCAGTCTATCCGAAAATAGGCACTGCTTTCTTTGGCATACTTCAAACAGTCTATCCAAACTTAGGAACTGATTTCTTGTGTATACTTATAACAGTCTATCCGAACTAAGGAACTGCTTTCTTGGGTATACTTTTAACAGTTTATCCGAACTTAGGCACTGCTTTCTTGGGTACACTTCTTAAAGTAAATCAGCACTTAGGCATTGCTTATCATAATTTTATCAGTCTATCCTTACTTAGGAATTGCTTTCTTAGGGTTTACTTCTAACAGTCTATCCGAACTAAGGCGCTGCTTTCATGGGTATAATTTTAACAGTCTATCCGAACTTAGGCACTGCTTTCATGGGTATATTTTAACAGTCTATCCGAACTTAAGCACTGCTTTCTTGAGTATACTACTAACAGTATATCCGAACTTAGGCACTGCTTTCTTGGGTATACTTCTAACAGTCTATCCGAACTTAGGCACTGCTCTCGTGGGTATAATTTCAACAGTCTATCCGAACTTAGGCACTGCTTTCTTGGGTATACTTCTAACAGTATATCCGAACTTAGGCACTGTTTTAAGGGTATAATTTTATCAGTCTATCCTTACTTAGGAATTGCTTTCTTAGGGTATACTTCTTACAGTATATCCGAACTTAGGCACTGCTCTCATGGGTATAATTTTAACATTCTTAATAAACTTAGGCACTGCTTTCTTGGGTATAATTTTAAGAGTCTATCCGAACTTAGGCACTGCTTTCTTGGGTATAATTCCAACAGTCTATCCGAACTGAGGTTTTGCTTTCTTTGGTATAATTCTTAATGTCTATCCAAACTTAGACATTGCTTTTTTTGGATATAATTCTTAAAGTCTATCCGAACTTAGGCATTGCTTTCTTGGGCATAATTCTAACAGTCTTGGGCATAATTCAAACAGTCTACAGCTTTTTTTGGCATTATTCGAACAGTCTGTCCGAACTTAGGCATTGCTTTCTTGGGAATAATTTGTAATCATTTTAAAGCAACAATTACCTTGGCAAATAAAAGAAAACCCATTTTATTTAAGCAAACAACATATTCAGAATACAGATATGTAATACAAACAAAAATATATAATTAAAGTTTCAGTACAAGATTCGACGAGTTAAAATTCACCCTGCTAGAAAACAAAACGAAAGTTGTTTTTAACTTAGTCTTTTTTCAAGAATTAAAACATTCGACCTACATGTGTGTTATCTGTTTTTAATATCCTCTAGAAGAAAATGTATAGTTAAAAATAAAGTGTCAAATGCTGCTCGAGTTTAGTCATTTGTAGGTATATTAGGTCGTAATTAAGTCGAAAGAAGACCATAAATAAAGAAAAAAAGGAAAATAAACAACACTTATTCTCCTACGTTTTAAGATCATGTTCGCAGAAAAGGTAAGTATGACTTTTTATACTAAGAAATGTTTTGTTCTTAAATGTTTCTCAGTCATTCCATTTGCGTTAAAGAAAATGCAAGCAGACAGTTAGTGACCACGTGACCACATTGTGTAATCACTTCCAGCCTATTTATACAAAAAAGTGTTGAAACTTTCCTGACATTGCTTTCTTAGAATTTTGTTACGGTCCAAACCAGAAGTGTAACAGAGAGATTAACCAGTAACAAACTTTTAAACAATAACAAAAATTTATTCTTAAAAGAAATTACTAAATTATTAAAGTACAATTACACAAAGTCACAAAGAAAATATTTTTTACAGTAAGAGTTAAATGTCTTGATCACTGTTGAAGTATTTTCCACAAAATGTCCAAATTAACTTTAGTAGAATAATCCCACACATTGTTGAACAGTTGAATTAATTCCTCACAAAGAATAATGAATAATAATTTCAAATATATTCCAGTAATAGTTAACTGTCACTGATGAAAATTTATTCTAATATTTTTTTGGACCAAGATTGCCTCCAGAAAATCTCTGCTTTTATAAACACAAAGAAAATACCAGAACAAGTATAATCTAGACTATTCTTGAATAATCAAAACAAATCTTCAATGTTCTAAATATAGCCACAATAAGACGTTTATAGCAATCACTAGGTTATTGATTAGTTCTAAAAATAGAACTGTAAACACGCTACCATCAGATATTTGTAGAAAATTATTGTACATGTACATAACAATTTATTTATACATGTTCTCCTAACCTGATTTTTAATCTTAAAATGATGATGATAAAGAATTTATACAGTTTAGTTTTCATAATCAAATGCTAAACAATATCGTGTTTTGATAGCCTTTCAACATTTATTTATTTATTAATTTTTAAATATTTGAGCTATATATCAGCGAAGGGGTGGGGGGGGTGGGGGCTGGGGGCTTGTAAACTGTCGTTCTTCCAGAACTATCAAATTCCTGCACATATGAAGAACATATAGCGGGTGCTTCTCCTCACGAGAAGACAAATCTATTAGAAGGCAGACTTCTTAATCATTCGGCCTCGAAGAAAGGTTATTTTTTATACAAAATTAATGACTAAATGTAGCGAGGACGTGACCTTGATCTATGTCATTTTATGTTATATCATGTTGGGTATATGTATTAAATGATTGAAAGCAAACGTGATCTGGCAGATTAAAAACAAAATTCTAGTAGATAAAATTTTGCACGGCTGGTTGAGTAGTTTGGAGAGATAGTGTGTTCTAAATATACTATCTTCAGGAAAATGTTTTCGTACAAAATGTCATTTGAAAAAAATACGCATTAGGAAAGATCTCAGAAGCATGACACACCAGTCAGTCTAGATTATAGTGATCAAGAAAGAGTAATTTTTTAAACCTTTAGACATATCTTGCTTTTTTATCGGATTGGTACTTCAACCAAGTTCCTACACGACCTTATAAATGTGATCAGAGGTAAACCAGTGAAGGTCACAAGAAATGCCATGGGTTCTGAGCTCCGTGTACAAAAAATACCCATTATTACAGTGTGAGCAGCCTATTTCTTGATAAAAAATGTAACTATGTTTGTTGGAACATGTCTAATCGATTTACGTCGCATGAAAGCCCTTTCGCTGGATTTGATACACACCAAGACACCTTCATGTATATTCCAGGTGGTCTGTGCATTTGTTAAAAGTACAAGTCACAGATGTTTATTTTCAAGTTATAGCAAGTATGTTTCGTATGACTCCAGTCCATCAAGTAGCTTTATAAGAAGCAGGTTCAAAAACAAATATAATATTAGAAGCAGTCACCGCAATCACATATAAGCTAACAGAAAAAATAAGATAACATAGTTGGATGTAAATGGTTTGTTAAAGATTTTTCCATACATTTCGCTTATAAAAAGTAAACCCTTTGCTGAATTTTGAGTTTGCTCTAATAACAAGAGATGTTTGATGACAGCGCGCTCGACTTTTCTCAGTGATTTGATAGTGGAATCTAAGTATGTCTTTAAAAAGGCCTAAATTCTAAACGATGATTTTATGTCGCAAAAGGAATTTATGTAGTCATATCCCTTGACAGAGTAATGCAGAATATTTTTTTAAACTCACTTTATAAGTAAGCTACTACAGGTTTTACTTATTTACAGGTTTTCTCATAATTTAAAAAAATGTGAGTTACAAGGTGCATAATTGTAAAAAAATATTGACACAAGCACCTTGTCCCAGTGTAAAGCCTTATAAACATAAGAACGTATTATTATTTTCAACTGAATCTTTCATAATACACAAGATGTTACACTATATCATTAAATAAAACTAAAATTCTAAATGATAGGGACATCATTCTGAAATAATAATAAGATAAACACTTCATCATTTCTAAGTTAAAAAATAGGAACAATCCAGAAAAAGATTGCTAATACAGTTACGTCCTTTGTCCCACACCAAACAAAATCTAAAGTAAAAAAGGAGGATAATTTATAAATACTCCTATCACAGCAGGGCCTCGTCACTATATGCCATTAATTTAATTGTCGATTTAATCCCTTTTAAAATGAACAGGCTGTCACTTAAAAAACCTTGACCAAAATTTCTATTAAAAGGTGCATAATTTTGTAAATATGCCTATCAAAGTTATGCCCATTGTCCTACAGCATGACCTTTGCCAATGTGTATGTTTTAGTTGAAACTTAACGAACATGCTATTACACTTAATATAAGACATTAATCAATGTTTTTAGTTAGAAGGGGCATAATTCTTTAAATATTCCTAGCAGAATTATGCCCCTTGTCACACAGCATATCCTTGTGACTATTTTCAGTTGAATCCCTTTAATATTGAACAGGCTGTTACATTAATAAAACACTTTGCCCAACGCGGACGCCGGGCGAGTTCAATAGCTCTTATAATTTTTCGAATAGTCGAGCTAAAATCAAACTTCATATTTTATTTCCTCTTTTTGCACTATTCGTCCTCGTTTTAGTCAATGCCGTCTTAGGATTTTCCAGCGAATCACAGCATGTTTACTTATTCATCGCGGGACTTCTTCATTCCAAACGACCTGTAAACAAACTGAAAAAATATGAATTAAGGCGTCTGTTTCGGACAAGAAAAGGTTTGTATTGTGTTTTATTAAGAAGTTTTAAGCGACAAGAAAGTCTAATAATTTACTTTATACAGAGAGGCAGACAAATTCACAAAGTTCTTTCTTAACTACATTGATCGTTTCGGACAATGATTTTCGGATGAAGGGCCCATGTTTATTTTACTTCACTTGATTATTATATTGATTTTAAAATTAACATGAGAAGGATTTGAAGAAAAAAGATACTAAAGCACATTTGCCAAGTAATTGTCCAATTTACACATAGTTTCTGCTTTTACTGTTTGAAAAAGGCAAATTCTGTTGCCATTGTGACTAACATGGAAAAGGTTCCACTGTAGTCAAAATAATTCAAGTGACGTCTTGAGCAAATTTTGAGATATTTTTGTTTTGGGTCAGAATCTTGCGGAAGCAAGATATTGACACATACAAAGAATCACACAATATCTCAACTTGCGTACAATTAGTTGGACTGGATTCCACTGGTTAGGGAATCTTACAATGCTTTTTTTTAGATATTTTAAACTTATTTATTATACATCAAATAGAAAGCAACTTCTCATCTTGCAACTTATATTATGCCCTCTGGATGACTGCTTTCTAAGTTCAAACTAGTACTGGTGCTGTAAGTTAGGAATGCGGAAAGTCACTGTCACATGTAATCTCTCATCCTTAGTAGGATCCAAACCAGAGAACTCTGGATCGGGAGACTGTTGCTCTAACTGTTATTTGATCTTTCAGTACACTTTGCATGTATATTGCATTCTTCCTGACCAGGTTTAAACCACCTGAAAAAAGAATATATTTGCTTCTCCAACATTTTTACATTTTGAAAATATAAATGATTTCTCATTCTGAGCTATGTAAGGTTTATCAAATGTTATTATTTTGTTTTGAAAAAAATTTGGAAAAACTATTGACATGAATCCTGTCACAAGTTCTCCATTTGGCATTGTTTTTTTTATTTTTTTTTTTATTTTTGACATGATTGGAAATATTGCCAAAAATGGAAATAACTAAATATTTTCAAAGATCATATCAGATTTTGACTACACCTTTACCAGACTATCCTTGTTATGGACAGCTCACTAACATAAACATAATATATCCAGATTTTTAATAGTAATAAGTTTTTCAAGCAGGATATTTTTCACATTTCTAGGAATGTTGATTTGAAACTTGGTGTACATGTTCAGCAATAAGTGTAGACAAACGTGACACATTTTTTATGTACGCCAATATGAGCTCTGCACACAAAATATTTTGACATGAATTACTCCCACGTTTCTAGGACGATCAATTTGAAACTTGGTGTGTATGATCAACAATAAATGTAGATGTGTGTGACATGTTCTAAATTGCCCCTTTTCCTTTGATAGGGCAGTATTGTAGATGTAATAATTACATTCAGTGACAGCTCTAGTTATGACCAAATTTAAGTTGTTTGGCAGGACTATTTGTAGCATAAAGAGATCTTAATTAGAGTTTCTAGCTGAAATTATTCAAAATTCTCAGATTTTAATGTTCTTTGAATAATGCTTAAACTGTCAGATTTAGAAAATGCCAAGGTTACAAATTTTACAACACATTTTTTTAATATTTCAATAAATGTAGTACATATTACCTATGTCCCAAAGACTTGAAATTCCAAAAATGTATATTGTGTCTTTGGCTTCACCTTAAAATGTTTAAATGACAGGAAATATTTGAATGAAATTTCAGTGAGATTTGTTCAAGTTTAGAAATCTAAATGGTCTATATTTTCTCACTGATCCATGCCAGATTTAATATTTTTTGTTCATTAAATGTGTTATTATTGTGAAAAAATAGACTAATTAAAAGAAAAACACAGCTCCAAAGTTTTAGTTACAACAGTGCAGTCATTTTGCAGGCCTGCTAATTTTCTGGCCTGAGCCGGATTTCCGGCTTTCGAGACCGCCAGGGCAAGTCCTGAGATCTGCATAAATCCGGGGAGAAAATTGGGGGGGGGGTGGGGTGGGGTAAGCCTTGCGCCGAGCCTCCCATATTCCCGATTATCAGAGACGCAGAACTGCAGGTGTCAGAGAATAAACAGCCTCCAACTAAAATTGTTATGAGAGTCTTCATTAGTCAATCATACGACCTCGCAAAAATCAAATGGCTCAATAAATATCCTCTATCTCTATCACATAGCGCCATATTAATAAGAAGAAAATGCATAAACTCACTTAAAAAAGAGGAAAAAAATAAAAATTACAGCGTACAGAAAACAGGTGAGAATCCTCCTTTTTTCAATTGATTGGCCATGTCAAGCTGTTAATGTTGCAGAGCCATTAGTGTCAGGAAAAGCGTTTTAAGTGCTTCAAAAAGGCTTTATCTCAGGAGCTTTCGCGGGCCTCCGGACCCTGGACCCCCAGCCAGGGCTTTGACGCAGCTAAAAGAAAGAGATTTTTCAGGACTGGCATTCTAAGTCCATCAGCAGGCCTGTTTTGGTTGATGCTAGTAGGGATGTTGTCTTACATGAATAAACTCAGTAATTGTTAAATTTAAGATCATGTTAAATGTCAAATAACTTTGACTGGTGTCAATTTATACTGACTAGATTGTGAACAGAACAGACCTTGATCAGACAGTAGGTGTAGTCTTGACCTTGAAAGTTTATGAAGGCACTTATTCTTTCCATTGAGATTTGTAACAATATAGTGAGTGTATCAGATTTAAAAATCTCTAGTATTTTGTTGTTTATATGATTATTTGCAAGTACACTTTCATTAAATACTATTATGAAATTTATGAAATTCTATATTAAAGTTGGAGGTTTGGAAATCAAGATGTCAGGATCATTGTCTGTGGTGGCTTTTGAGGGGGAACTGAATGCTATTGTAAGAGAGGTAAGTTTCTTGGTGAAATTAAGTTGAGATTTGAGGTTTTTAAAAATTATTTGAGTGGTTTCATTAAAGAACACTTTTCTAAAAGGCGAGTATTACCAGTTTTCAATTGTTCATTTGTGTTTATTCCATCCATTATTTGTTACTTGCAGCCAGACATAGTGAAATTTTAAGTTTTAAATTATCTTGCATTTAACTTGCAATTTTAATGCAACTTACTTGAAGTGCTTTTAGTTTTCGGGTATGATAATTTTTTTTTTTTCAGACAATATACATTGTACATAAAGTCGTCATATTTCATTGTGTTTGTAGTCTGTTCGAGTACTGAATTTTTAAACATTTATCTTTTTTCTTTGTAGTACTTAGACTTTAATGGATTTGATAAGACTCTGCAAAACTTTGACAAAGAAATTTCCTCCAAGGGAAAGCCATTAGCTTCAGTGGAAGGCAGAGGACCTGTCTCCCAGAAGGACTTAGCTGCTCAGGTAAAGCAGCTTGTCTCCCTTTTTGGCTGAAGAAATAGAATTTGAAAAGCTTTTCTTTTCATTTCTGTTTTCTTTGTTTCCTCTCTACTTATCTTAAATGAAATAAAAACATCAAATTTACCATCATATACTCTTTTACTAATGACCTGCCAGGGTGCCCCTTTTGTCTAGTGGTTAAAATAGTGTAATCACTCAACCTCTCACTGACATGATGAAGGGTCTAGGGATCAACTCCCACTACCAACCATGACAACCCATGTGAGAAAATTAACAGTTTTTTTTTTACACAGAATAGGGGTCTAGTTCTGATCCTTTCCAGGAACAAGGGATAGATAAACTCTTGCCTTAAAAGACTGTAAAAGGGTGTTAAACTCCTCATTTACTGTAGCATTTACTTAGATATTGAGAGTAGAACTGCATACCTGATATTAACACTTTGAATCAATAGTAATGAATCAATCAATATTCATTAACTACTGGTTATGAACCATTCCTGAGTACAGTAATGACTAAACATTACTCACTCAGGTGCTCAAGCAATAACTGATTTTTGTTTTAAGTATTGCATTGCTCATCAATTCAGTTTTCAAGCTTACTGTTAAAATTCGTTTTTAATTGACCTTTTTTACATTCAGTTCAATACATACAACTGTTAAAATCAAGGAGATACAAAGTTATCAGCCTTTGTTACTTTACAGAATGGGTTGTTGGAATTATTCCACAATGGAAAGAGAAAACGTTTTTTTGAGATTTGGAATGCAAGCTTGCCAAAGTCTGTACGAGACAATGATCAGACAGCCCAGAAGTTAGAATTTTACCTCAACATTTACTTTGCCATATATCCTCTCAAGTTTGCAAAAGGACAGGTAGGTACCCGAAGTACAAAGAGCCCCCAAAAAGTGGACCAAGAAAGTAAAATTGATAAAAGTACCATCCATCATGTATTACCTTGATTTGATTTGTTTTTAAGGATTTATTTTTAGCCTGTGAGGGAAAAGAATTGCAAAGTATGCCAAGGTATACATTTTGTTCCAAAATATAGGTTATATATGTAATGAAATCAGTCTTATTAACTTTTCTTTTTTAAGACTAGTTGAAGTCAATTATGAACAGTTGAATTGGAGATACTATATATTTCACATAGCTCATTCTAAAATGTTGTATCAGATATTTTCAGTAGATCAGAATGAACAAACAAATCTATTTACTGCTTTTCAAGAGTTTTCTGTGATGTATATCTGATATAAAAAAGGGGTTCAGCCCAAAAATGCTGTCATGAGGTACTTATATAAGTGATATAAAAAGTACTTTAAGAGAGTAATTTTAGTGATTATATAAGTCTTGTATAAAAGTACTATAAGAGAGTAATTTTGGGCCGACGACTATCTAGTAGTTTAAAACTTAGGTAATTTGGGAAGTTATCTCTGTATTTTATTTGTAATGTGTTGTTTCTGAACTTTACAGCAAAGACAACTTCACCTTTATTGTATGATAATTTCTGTATTTTTTTAAGACATTAGCTGAAAAGAGCATGCAGGAATTTAAGAGCTATCTAGAGAACCGAGGTGCGACTCTCAGCCAGACCACAGAGTTCCTGCCATTCTACGCCCTACCATTTGTGCCAAACCCTAAAGGTCACCCTTCATATAAGGAGCTCTTCACTGTGAGTTTTGCAAAATGTTTAAAGATTGATATAAACATGCTTCTGATGTAGAAAGTGAAATAAACAAGTCTAGAGATTTTTTATGACTTCACAAAATATTATGATGTAAGTAGGGCTTTGATCATAGGACAATGATTATAATTCAGTATCATGAAATATTGAAAATGAGCATTAAATCAGGGGGAAAAAATGAATAGCTTTTCAAATGTTTTATGCCATTTTGTAAATAAATGATCATTATCAGCAAAATGTCTTTAAATCTTTATACTAAGACTTTTAGTCTGAAAACTTTAGATTGCAAGTGTTACACAGAATGAGTTTTCATTTCAGCTCCAATGAACTATTTTTCAGCTCTGTTATTTTCAGTAGCATAAATTTTTATGTTATAATGCTATTTTCAATTTGTAGGACGTGTGGATAAAAGATTTGGAAGTAAGACTGGAGAAATTTCTGACACTGTCATTGAAATCTACTTCACAGCCAAGATTGTTTGATCTGTATGTATCCTTTATCATAGGCCAAGTTTTAATGCAAGCTAGAGAAAAGGGTAGGCTGTTCTCTAATAGATGCTTACTCCCACTTATAAAAAACTTCAACAGATGAAAAATGAGGCCCTGGGAATATGTAAAACCTGTTTCCTTGCTCAGTTTGCGTATCAGGAAAAAGCTGGGAACCGGAGAACATCACTTCAGACAGGTGTTTGTAGATTTCAGCTCTTTTGGAGCTCTAGGTGAACCCTGTATATACAGGCCTAGTAAACATATATTTTAAGTATTTTCCACATCACTCAATGTTTATTAATGTAATAGAGTCAGGCCCTTTAATCTGAAATCTCAACATTGCAACTTGTCAGATATTTTGTAAGGGCTGGAGCTTTTATGGAATGAATAGTTCCATTAAGTGGTCTGTTTAATTGAAATGCTGGTGATTGGAGCTAAACCCAAATGACTAAGTACTCTAATGATACATTTTACTTGGTATTCCTTAACTTGACAACAGAGAGGCAATGGAGGATCAACAGAAGGCAGAGGTAGGGGATATATTTAATATTTATTAACAAGATATCTGAATAAGTTTACTGATCAAAACAAACATTATAATAGCAAATCTTCATATTTCATATCAAACACCTCTTATGTTTAAAAAAAAATATAATTAGGTATTGTTAGAATTTGTGTTATTTCTGAATAAGGTTTGGGAGTTCTAGTGGCCACTACCAGTAACTTAATACATTTGAACATTTGTGGAAGAATATCTTAAATAAAAATGAAATAAAGAAAAACTTTTCAGAATGATATAAATCCATTTAATAGTTTGAATTAAACTATAAGATAACAATGAAGCTAGACAAATTGATAAAATTGTCAATACATTTAGTATAGTATTGTGAGTTTTAGTGAAAAAACTGACATATTTTTTTCCAACTTTGTATTCTAGTCTGAATGCTTAAAAGGTAATGTTTAATGTCAATACTACAGATCTAGCATTAAAAGTTGGAAATTTTAGCATATGGCTTTGTTTGACAAAGGTTTCTTTTGCAAAAAAATGTTATTGTATCCAATTAGATCTTCTTCCTGTAGTTCTGTTTTCATTAAACTTGTCAGAATTTGAAATACAAAACAGGTTTATTAGGAAAACATGGTCACTAAGATAATTCAAAAGCCATGCAGTTTGTTTTGTTGAGAAAATAGTTTATACATTTCAGTAGGAGAAATTTGAAGAAGAACATTAGTTGGGAAGTTGAGCAAACTTAAACAAATTCCTGTAGAATGAGTCACAGTTCACTGGAGTAGAACAAATATGAAAAGAAGGTTACAGAATTCATATTTTCATGAGAGCTGATCCTGTAAAACATGTATCCCATCTAATGAAAGTACTTTCAAAATGGACCAACCCAGGTTGAAGGTTTATTTGACAAGAATTGTCCCCCTCCCCCCACCCCCACCTTAAAATATAACCCAAACTAGATTTCTTTACTTTGCTTTCTTGGGTGGGATATACTTTATACTAGAATAGCCCTGTTTATGTTTGTTGTTATAGATGTCATTCTCTATAGCGGTAAGATTTGTTGTTAATTGTTTAAGGAAGTTAATTTGTTCAATCTTACAGTTATTTGAGCATGTTCACAGTTTTTATTGCAATTTGAACTTTTCTGCTGCAAATGGATTTAGTAAATAACAAATTAAATAGACTTGGTTACATGAAAACACTTTAAAACATACTTGGAAGAATGTTGAAATTTTACATATACATTGGCAGTAAAATTATTCTAAACATGACTTAGATATATAACAACTTGGAAAAAAGAATTGTTCTCAACATCAGTTACATATATTGCAACTTGCAAAAAAGGTAAAAATTCTTTTCTGGAATTCTGGTGGCAGTGGCATTTAAATATCTGGAGTTAAACTGAAGTCTTTAAAAAAAACCCCAAGAATAAGTCATTGTTTGGTTTCAAGATCCAAAATGCTAAAACAATTTGATACTTACCAATAGCTGTTGTTGTCCTGTCAACACCACAGGGAATCCGTACATACGGGTTAACTGACCCTACAATAATTTATAAACGGCATTTCTCCCAAATCCTTTGAATACATGTTAATATATAAATACAAGGGAACCAACTCATCGAATTTCCTTTAAAGTCCATTCGGACACAGGTTTGCAACACCTTTCTTCTAGAGCAAAACAGCCTTCAGGCGTATTCGACGGAAACACTTGGTTCAGTTCGAAACAATGAACAGAAATGCTTCTGTCACTAGCAATGGTCTTTCTCTTAATCTCCTTAAACTCTCGGCATAAACTACCTTTTCTGACAAAGACAAATCTGGCAATCAGTGTTGTTGTTGTCTCCGAAACAGAGGTGATTTCTGATTGGTTAAAGTGAACCTAGGCGAGAGGTGTTGCGAACCCGTGTCCGAATAGACTTATTTAAAAGAAATCCGATGAGTTGGTTCTCTTGTATTTATATATTAACATGTATTCAGAGGAAGAAGCGTGGTTTATTAGTTACTTTAGGGTCAGTTAACCCCTACATACCGATTGCCTGTGGTCAACACTGAAAGAAGTAATGTATTTAGTCAGTGGGCAGTGCTTATCAAATTGTTTATTGCTCCATAACAGTTTCATTTTGTGTTTCTTAGAAAAGTTGATTTACAAATTTTAAATTTATATATAGTTTTGATTTATCTATTTCTGTTCAGATGACATTGTTGATGAAAGATTTTAAAAACAAAATTGACAAAATTGATAACAAAATGTTATGATGCAAATGTGCCAAAATGATGTATAATTGAATTTTTACAAGATTGCTTTGAATGCTCAGAATTTGCCAAAAATATGAGCTAGTGAGAAGTGTGCATTACTGGTTATTTCAGAACATTTTCACTATGGAATATCATATGTGTTTATTGTATCAGAACTTTTTCAGTTTTAACTTCCAGAACAGATTCAGTATGGAGTATGTGTTTTTTGTTTGAGAACATTTTTATGCCCCCAAAGGGAGGCATATAGTTTTTGAAATGTTCGCCAGTCAGTCCTTCTGTCAGTTTGTCCATCCGAAAATTTTAACATTGACCATAACTTCCTTATTAGTAAGTGAATTTACTTCATACTTGAACACAACACCCCTTTTGACAAGACTTTCCCACTGACCTATACTTCTTAGACCTTGACCCCTGAATGACCTTCTCCTTGAAGATCCAATTGTCCAAAAACTTCAACATTGACCATAACTTCCTTGTTAGTTAATGGATTTACCTCATACTTGAACACAATACCCCTTTGGACATGACCTTCCCACTGACCTATACTTCTTAGACCTTGACCCCTGAATGACGTTCACCTTGAAGATCCAATTGTCCAAATACTTCAAGATTGACCATAACTGCCTTATTAGTAAGTGGATTTACTAAATACTTAGACACGGCACCCCTGTGGACATGACTTACCCACTGGTATATGTTTATTTGACTTAGACTCCTGAATGACCTTCACCTTGAAGATCCATTTGTCCAAAAACTTTGACACTGGCCATAACCTCCTTATTAGAAAGTTAATTTACTTCATATTTGAACACAACACCTCTTTCGACCATTCCATTGACCTATATTGATTTGTCCTTGTCCCTTGAATGACTGGTCCTCAGCTCAAAGTCAAAGAACCACTTCGGGGGCATCATCACCTTAAAATGACAGTTCTTGTTGTTTATTTTAAAGTATGTGTTTATTATTCCAGAGCATTTTCAACAAGTACAAGTATACCAGCAACAACTTGTGGAGGCTGAGAGAAAAACAATGTCCTATATCAAAAGACATAATAAAGTGCAGGTAATAAACTATACTAATAACATCAAGTATATGTGAAGGTAATATACATGTATAAACTATACTAATAACATCAAGTATATGTGAAGGTAATATACATGTATAAACTATACTAATAACATCAAGTATATGTGAAGGTAATATACATGTATAAACTATACTAATAACATCAAGTATATGTGACTTCACAAGAGCACTTTATTTGTAGTATAAAGTAAAAACAGAAAAAGAGATAGCCACAGTAAAATTAAACTTGCTAAACATAAAATAAATACATGATAAAATGGTCAAAAATTTTCAACTCAGCATTTGTCAAAAATGTTTTATAATAAATTTAGAAAAACATTCTTTGAAACAGTCTTTACTTTTGTTTTTCTTCTGATATTTCTTGTTCTTCTGGTGCTCATTATATTTCATTTTAAGTACATCTTAAGTACATTGTATTTTTTTTCTATTTTTCTTAAAGACCATAGTGGTTTTATGTGTACTGAATTTAATAAACATACATTCTTGAAACACTGCTACAGTTATGTAGCCAAGGGATACACTCTCTATTGTTAAAAAACCCTGAACATATTATTTCATGTTGCATTGAAAAAAAAATATATATATGTATAAATATATATGTTCATTATGTAACTGTTGTATACATGTAATGTATATATATTTTTGTGGTATGAAAAAAAAATGGAAGAAAATATATAAACTATAAACTTTAGTTTGGTAATTCTAGTGCTCCACATCAGATGTTAGCAGTTTACTCAATCATAAAATGTGGTCATCATTTCTTGTTCGAGCAAATCTTCTATTTGGAGGATAAGCCATAAGTTAGTTATGTGGCTTCATATAAGAAGTTTCCCCATAGAACATAGGTCTATGTAACTTACAGTCACACTTGGCTATTAATCTATTATTTTCTTGTTTTATGCAGTTGCATTTATTGCTGGCAAACTGGATATCACATGGGGATCCACTGTTTTCTGTTTTTTTATATATTGCACGCAGACTAATGAGATTTGGATACATTCTGTTTTTATTGTAGGCTGACTATCACAATCTGATTGGTATAACAGCAGATCTTGTTGATGCACTGGAACAGACAGTCCAGGGTAAAATTGTAAGTCATTTTACTTACCTTATGAAAGATTCTTCTTATTTCACTCTTCACTGATCACTTTTACTTTGAAGGCTGACTGATTAAAATGCCCTAGCCAGTATAACGTTACAGTGGCACTTGCTGATTCAAGGGAGACTACTACTGTAGTGTTTAAAAGTTTCCTTATTTTACTACATGGTGTAAAGACAGTCCCATTCTCTGTCATCATCATGTACTTCTTTGAAATTTCATCAGTAACAAAGTCTATATAATCTACACTAAAGATTTTATGTATAAAGAATTATCTTAGCATGTTAGAGCTGCAAGATTGTCACCTCTAGCAATAATGTTGTATTTTTTCTGTTCGATAGATAAGCCCAGACTACTTGCAGCACCTTTGTGGTCGACTGTTCAATGCCCACATCACAGGGCAGTCAGTAGATATGACAAGACCTGGCACAGCTGGAGATGCCCTCAGACAATCTATAGCTCCAAGGTTAGTGACAATATGTGTTTAAGGATTATTTGTCATTGCCGTGCTATTTGTGAAATCTCTCTTTGCATGTTGATGTGGACAGTACCATACTGGTATTTTAGGCATAAGGTGTACCACTTGTCAGTCATGCTCAGACATATGAAGGAAATTTCGATTTGCTGTAGACAAGCTTGGTTTCATGAATTGTCTTTATTGTCAATGTTTGTGGCCTTTTCTTTGGATAAAGATCAAAGTAGTGTGGTTTGTTTGGAAGTTTCAGTTTGAAGGTGATAAAGTCTTACACAAAAGAATTACCTGACTAGTGGTGTGCATTTCTGTTCAGTCTAATTTCACAATTTGAAAAAGAATAAGTGTAATGAAAGCAGTTAGTTTTTTTTAGTTGATGTTTTACCATAAATGTACACACATCATTAATTTGCTTTACAGATGGGATGATTGGACGGCCATGGTAAAGTTGATTGCATGCCTACATAGCTGAATAGTGTCTAAATATTTAATAAAAAGGCACTAAACAGGATTAAACTAGTATAAAATAAAATGTAAAGAAAGAGAGTTCTGAAGGGTGTGTGATTACAAATTTCTGTCAGAAAGTCTGTGTCAGATATACTGTTATGATCACCTTTCAGTGTAGATTGTACAAAGAAAAATTTTGTGTACGATATTTTCAGACAGGCCAGTAAGATAGAGCCACAGGAAGAGGTACAGGTGGTACTCGACTATGAGAAAGTGAAACAAGATTTACAGATGGCAGACGAGAGACGCAAATGTTTACTACTGCAGGCCTTAAGATGGGTAAAACATGTTTGTAGGGCCAAAGTTCAAGGAGCATAGCCCTCTATATTGAAAGACAAATTATATTAATTCACCATTGTTTCCATTAGACACTGTAGTTAATAAATGCAGTTTTTATGCCCCCGAAGGGAGACATATAGTTATTTAACTGTCCGTCTGTCATTCCTTTTGAAAACTTTAACATTGACCATAACTTCCTTATCAGAGAGTAGATTTACTTTATACTTGGACACAAAACCCCTTTGAAGAAGACCTTTCCACTGACCTATATTTATTTGACCTTGACCCCTGAATGACTGGCCCTCAATTCAAAAGTCAAAGCACCACTACGGGGGCATTGTTATCTTACAGTGACAGTTCTTATTACATCTTTAAATGAAAATAGAAGTGTCATGGAAACACTGCCCTTCATAAGATAAGGAAGGCAAACATGAATTTTCTTTTTTCAGTAGTTTATATTAAACCACTTGTGATTGGGGTGGAACAGAAAGTTAACTTCTTGTAATTTAGTGAGTATATTTATGCCCTTGTGAATGAAGACATTGTGTATTGCAGAGATTAACACAAGCCAATCCACTGACCAGGGACAGCAATATGGTAGCCTTTATACAGAGTGATTTACTTGGTTGTGCAACACCAGGCCAACACAGGGTAAGTTTTTTTACTGATTACCTTAAAATCCTGCCAAATGGTATGTCAAAAAAAAAATGAATGTGTTGTTGTGATGTTCTCTTTCAATAATCTTTAAAAGTATTGAAGAGAAATACCCTGCTTTATATAACTTTGGCCATGAAAAAAAAATTGAAAAACCGATAAAAAGAAATATGATATAACAGAAAGTGAAAATTTTATCTTGTCTTTTGGTTTATAATGTCCAAAGTCAATATTTTTAAAATAGGAATGAAGCATCCCATCAATCTTGAGGTGATTTTTATATATTCATTAGCAGCACAGACAGTTTGGGTATTATTAATCTTATCTAGCTGTCATGAATATAAAACATTTCATACTCATTTAAAGTAATGCTATTGAAGTAACTGATCTTTTTCTTTATTTATTAAGAATTTTACAGCATCTGATGCCATAACTTACATGTAATTGACATGCTTTCAAAATTGTGCAAGTGGAAGTAATGTAGGATGTTTCATAATTGCAAAAGCATTGATAAATGATTTCAGAATGCTGTAAGGGGAAGTAACTGTAGGATGTTTCATAATGGCAAAAGCATTGATAAATGATTTCAGAATGCTGTAAGGGGAAGTAACTGTAGAATGTTTCATAATTGCAAAAGCATTGATAAATGATTTCAGGATGTTGTAAGGGGAAGTTACTGTAGAATGTATCATATTTCCAAAAGCATTGATAAATGATTTCAGGCTGATGTAAGGGGAAGTAACTGTAGAATGTATCATATTTCCAAAAGCATTGATAAATGATTTCAGGATGCTGTGTTGTCTTTGCTTACATCCAGTGATCCTGTTGTGAAACAGTGTGCTGCAAGATTGTTCAACGCATTTGCCTCCCTTAGTTCAGGTAGGGTTTATTACTGTTTCAGCTTTGTCTGTACAGAGAGAAAAAACTTTTGATGGTATATTATGGGTTTCTGGTTTGTTGTCATTGACAGCTAACCCTACTTACTTTCTGAAATGGACTTGTCGATCCTTTAGTAAGGACAGATCCATTATTGATAACAGGTCATAACCAAACTGATAGAAAAAGCAGGCTCAGCATCACAGCTTAAGAGTGACAGGTTTGAGACCAAGTACCTACTGTACTTTCAGTGTCGGGAAGTAGTGACAAGTTACATTAGATGGGGAATGTGAAATATACTTGAATAGGAATCAAAAATAAAGGAACAATTCAAGGAAAATAATCCAATGATACACTGAAATGAAATAGTCACAGGGATAAGGATTAAAACCTGGAAATCAAAAGGAGATGACATCAGATTGCTGATTTAGAATTCTGTTTGTGACTTTTGTTTGAATAATGTAGCACACACACCTGAAAATTGATTCAGTTAAAACTTGGTTCTATGAATTAGCAATAGCCATGCTATTTGCTTTTCTTTAGATTACGTCTTCTTTCAATGAAAACACATTGAATGGATCAAATTATTTGATCTCAGGACACATTTAATTTATGATATTGTTATCTGTTAGATATTGTTTTGACTGTTTTTTTTTTGAATACCATAGTTTTGTACATACTGAGACAAACAATTTGGATGTTGTGATATTTTGGTTTGTTCAACATTGTATATGCTATGTATTTATAGTTTATGCATTTATTTTAGGTCGCACATATCTAGCGACGAATCAAGACCTGTTCAAAGGACTGATGGACAACTTGAGAAGTGAAGATAAAGACTCAATCACACGTGAAATGGTACTCGGTGCTCTACAGAAACTAAGCTTAAGGTACAACATTTTCTTTTTCTGTTGTTAATTTGATTTTGTAACTGGTCTGCAGGATAAAACTGTAGCTTTCCAAATTTAAGTTACTATCACTTAAGCAGTAGTTAGAACCCAAGGGAATCAGTCATTGAGTGCGAAAAAAATTAGTTGGAAATAGTGTCACACTCAGAAAGAGTAAGTCACACTTGATGATCAGTGTAAAATTAGTGTTGTTACTACATAGAACTTTTTTTCTAGTTGTCAGACTTGCATAGATGCTTATCAGCATAATTCCAAGGGGATGTAAGTCAATTTTCACTGTATTGAGGTAAGGTTGTGTCTGTCCTGTCATGTGCTACAGGATGGTAAGAGTTATTTGTTTGTGAACTATTCTAAACAGACAAAAATCCAGTTCTACAAAGATGTAAGTCATGCTTAGCTAATGGTTCAATCTCTTAAATGCTTTTTCTCAAAAAGACCAAAATGCTTCATTTGATGGTTTAGAATTATGACGATGAAACGGCAATTATTTGACATATTTCAGGCGTCAGTTACAGACCTCTATGATAGAGAATGGACTGATAGAATGGCTTGTCAAAGTACTTGAAGACAATGACTCACTATCAGACTACACCCTTGAATACTCTGTGGCCTTGCTAATGAACTTGTGCCTTAGGACCTCAGGTAAAATTCTCACTTACATTTTGAAAATATTCTATAGAGTTAACGCACGTTTTTTCGTGTTATAACATCTGCAGAATCCCGAGGGAGGGTTGGTGCCCAACATATCCTATTTGACTGTAAAAGATAAAAAGCATTGAATAACTTGAAACGTAGGAACACAGAAAAGGCAACTTTACATTGAGATGAATATTTGGCTTGAGCAGGTCTAATATCTTTTCTCCAAGGGATTGTGTGTTTTTGTGTCAGGTTTGACATTTTTTGTGAGATAAAATATGTGTTACATTTACCGCAGGGAAGAAGCGTTGTGCCCCAAATGCTAATCAGACGTTAAAAGTACTAAGTGACCTGTTAGGACATGATAATCAAGAGGTAGGTTAGCTTGTTGTAAATCCTGGCTACAACTTGTCTATGAGAGATTAATATCAGTATACCAACTGTGAACTTGTAAGGTTTGCTTCAGTTATAATCACAATGTTAAAAATCAGAGGTTTTAAGAAGAAAAGTTATTACATTAAAATGACTTGAATCGTCTTCAAATGCATTATGATTGGCAGCGTGTGTGTGTGTGCATGCGTGCATGCATGTGTGGGATGTGTATGTGTCTGTCTGTGTCTATGTGTGTGTGTGAAGATGAATCAAGTCAGATTGAACATATGAATAATGACGGGTCATTTACTAATATGTACATATTGTGTATTATAAATATTGTTGTAGATCCGTCCATATGTGAATGGTGCCTTGTATAGTATCCTGGCCATCTCCACAATCAGGGAAGAAGCTAAAGCCATGGTATGTAAACAGTAAAAATTTTTTTTATCCCCCCGCTAAAGGCGAAGGGGATATTAGAAATGGTCTGTGTCCATCCCAATTTTGTCTAGAGCAAGTAAAATTATTCCCCTTCATAGGATTTACTTTAAAAGTTTTGTCCACAGCATAACTCAAAAGTACTTGAAAGATTTACTTTAAACTTAATACACTGACATAGCACATTGGTAGAAAGTGCAATGTGCAAGAACAATAACTGTACCTTGCCTACTTTTAGAGTTATTTCCCTTTATCAGATTTACTTGAAAAAAAAAATCCAGAGCATAATTCCAAAAGTACTTGAAAGATTTACTTCAGACTTAATACACTGACACAGCACATTGGTAGAAAGTGCTATGTGCAAAAACAATAGCTGTACCTTCCCTATAGTATTTTTTAGGGTGGTGGGGTGGGGGGGGGTTAACCATGTGTAACATGGCTCTTGTAACTGTTGAGTTTAAGATTTATGTGCTGATAATTTAAGAGTATGCCTGTTTGCAAGTTTAGATAGAGTTTTTCATTAAAAGGTGATAAATTAACAAGGACCTGAAAAGGTATTACTAGTAAATATATAATTCAAATGGAAATCATAGTATAAGCAGTGTTGACAGTTTGTGTTGTATAAACTAACAACAATTAGTCTTGTTCCAAATTCCTTTCAGTTTTTAGCTCACATGAGCCGTAGGCTGGGGTCAAAAACTAGGTCACAGAACCCTAATATGGAAAAACCTTCTGTGGAAAAAAAACTTGTTAACACTCTAGAGATTAAATTTTTAGTCCGAATATCCTGGAAATTTGTCAGAAAGGTTGTTACATAATTTCTAGGTCAGTTTGAATATGGGCCATCTGAGGTAAAAAACTAGGTCACAGAGCCCAAATATGGTAAAACTTTGTTAACACTCTAGGGGTTACATTTGCAGTCCAAATATCCTGGAAAGTTGTCAGAAAGATTGTTTCATTGATTTCTAGGTCAAGTTCAAATATGGGTTATCTGGGGTAAAAAACTAGGTCACAGAGCCAAAATATGGAAAAACCTTGTTAACACTCTAGCTGTAACATTTTCAGCCCAAATATCCTGGAAATTTGACAGAAAGGTTGTTTCAATAATTTCTAGGTCAAGTTGGAATATAGGGCGAGTCTGGGATCAATTAACCAGGCTGTAACCTACTCAGGTGAGCAATATAGGGCAGTCATGGCCTTCATGTTCTTTAATACCTGAATTACAGTTATTTCTATGTTTCAGAATCTTATGAAAAATTGGGAAAAAGAAGATGTATAGCTATTCATGTTAAACTTAGTTTTAAAACAACATGTATATCAGAGGCAAAATCCTTGAGATTAAGTATTATTTTTAGTTCGGAGTTAGTATTCTTTTCTGCCTTACTTCTACCTGGTGAGGTCAAATGCTCATGTTAAAGTATAAGACTAATTGTAAATAACAGCACTATTTATGTAATGTTTACAGGGTATGGAAGAGATTCTTCGATGTTTTATCAAGGAAGACCAGCCGGACATGAATAGACAGATTGAGTTTATAATCAAACAGCTGAATTCCAGTAAGTACAACAGGACCAGTGCCTTCAGGACTGGCTTCAGTTATGAGAGCCAGCCCTGATAGCTCAATCGGAAGAACATCGGATTGTCAATCCTTGAGTTCCCAGTTCAATCCCCATCAGGGCCAGCCAAACTTATCCATGATAATTGATCTCAGACAATGCCTCTATAGGTCATTTGTCCCTCACCTTGGATGCAAGTGAGGAAGTAGTCAGTCACTTGCGGTGAACATTGGTTTGTAAACTGCTTTGATATACCCAGGAGTACTTGTTAGGTGGAATGACCGTTGGGATATGGCCACATCTGTTAAAACTGGCGTTAAACCCAGGTAAACCAATCAGTTATGAGAACAAGTACAGTTTGTTTGTGCGATTTTCTTCAGACTTAATACACTGACATAGCACATTGGTAGGAAGTGCAGTTTGCAAGAACAATAACTCTACCTTGTCTATTGTTTGTGGGATTTTCTTCAAACATTATTACATTGAGTGTTTGAAAGTTCGACCTTCAGGTAGGCGGGGGGATTAACCATGTGTAACATGGCTCTTGTTATTATAGATATAGATACACTGATGTTTTCAAAATTTGAATAAAAGCAAATGCATTGAAAATAATATCTGCTGTTTTCAGCTGAAGTTGTAGATGAGTATGAGTCAGATGATGAAGAGGAAGATGAGGACGAGGTTTGTAATAAAACTGTTAATTCTCCTTATAATTGTACCGACTGTCAATACTTTGGGTGTAGTTTAACAAAATGGTCAGTTTACATTGACAAAAAATATTACAATATGTTCAGTGAATTTTCCAGGTGAACCATACACTGCATAAATGTTTGGTTAATCTAGAATGCCTACAAAAATTGATTTGTCTTTAAGGCCTTCTCTATCATGCTATGGAAGTCTGATTACCCATGAGAAAAAACCTTATAGTAAAAGTTGTTGTATTTCCATTTGCTTCTGGGATCTACAAGTACTTTTGCTTAGACTTTAGTAGTTCTAGCATAAGAGTAGAGGTATTATAGACATGTCTGATCAAATACATCTAGTTTCTCAACATTTTGCTAATGCCCAAATATGATAAATACAATACAGGAAGACCAGGATGCTATGGAGGTGGACCTCGACAAAGATGAGGTAGTGAGGGCAGAGGGTGATGAACAATCGGGGGAGAAATTGTTGGCAGAATATCTCACCAGTAGTAAACCAAAGAAAAGGGTAAGTGTTACTGTTGATGGAGGGGGCTTTGAGTAATTTTCATTGTTCAGTTATAGTGTAATAGTTGTAGCTAGCTTCATTTTAAGGCAAATCCACTTTTGATGAAGAAGAAAAAAGCATACATGTAGGTAAACAAATGTTTTGGTAACTGTATCATGCATTTTTATTGGATGAGATCTGGATTATTTTTTAATAGTTCTTATTTTAGTGATTATGAAAACAAGTTCAAAGTTGAAATAGTATTTTTCTACCCCCCCCCCCCAAAAAAAAAGAAAAAAAAAAAAAGAAAATGAAATAGTTGAAATTTTTGAGGAATGCTTCTTTCATATGGATTTGTAGGAATAAATCCAGACATCACTGTAGCATGGAGCTTTTTAGTAATGTTCTGTATACATGTATTACAGCATACAGATTCTGTGATGTCAATGCAGGGACCTCTGCAGCGCCCTGTAACACCAAGTCAGCGGAAAGCAGCAGCTGAAATGTCAAGTCATCCACCAAGTCAGGCCCAGAGCCGTCCAGCTACTGGGATGAAAGACCCGACAATCAGGCCACCAACACGTAGTGGAAGCCGACCTGGTACACTGGAGAATGAGATGAGAGAATCAAGTAATAAGTGATTCATAACTCCTGAATTTTTTCTTGCCTGTTCAACATTAATCTAATATAAATTAATATTAATAAATACCAGTACAGTTTAAACACATATTGATGACTGATGCCTTTAGATATCATGGACACTGGAGCCAAAAGAAATGATGCGTTAAGTTTAATTATCTAAAAGGATTCAAATTGATGATCTCAGGGTATAGAATGTTGTACTGTTAATTTACATGATATTTGCCATTTGGTTGTTTTCTTAGTAGAGAATTGCCATTGTGTTTCTTTTGTCACTGTATAAGGTCCTTTCTAATACATTCCCTTTGACATTTTCAATTTGAATAAAGAGGAGTATACTTATTATACCCCCACAAACAAAGTTTGAGGGGGTATATAGGAGTGAGCTTGTCGGTCGGTCGGTCCATCTGTCTGTATTGGTTTCCGGACGATAACTCATGAAAGGGTAGACAGATTTAAACAATTTTTGGTATACAGCTGTAACATCATAAGATACAGGTCAAGTTCAATATTGGGGCTGGTGGGGCCAAGGTCAAGGTCACTGTTACTGAAAATAGAAAAACAGTTTCCGGATAATTACTCATGAAAAGCTTGACAGATTTAAACAATTTTTAGTACACAGGTGTAACTTTATAAGGTACAGGTCAGGTTCGATATTTGGGCTGGTGGGGCCAAGGTCAAAGTCACTGTTACTAAAAATAGAAAAACGGTTTCCGGACAATAACCCATGAAAGGCTAGACAGATTTAAAAAAAATTCAGTACACAGTTTTAACATCAAAAGATACAGGTCAAGTTCGATATTGGGGCTTGTGAGGCCAAGGTCAAGGTCATTATTACTAAAAATAGAAAAACGGTTTCTGGATGATTACACATGAAAGGCTAAACAAATTTATAAAATTTTTGGTACACAGGTGTAACTTCATAAGATACAGGTCACATTTGATATTGTGGCTGGTGGGGCCAAGGTCAATGTCACTGTTACTAAAAATAGAAAAAGGGTTTCCGGACAATAACTCATTAATGGCTTGATAGATTTAAAGAATTTTTAGTACACAGGTGTAACATCGATATTGGGGCTAGTGGGGCCAAGGTCAAGGTTACTTAAAATAGAAAAACGGTTTCTGGACAATAACTCATGTATGGCTTGACAGATTTAAACAATTTTTGGTACACAGGTGTAACATCATAACATACAGGTCAACTTCGATATTGGGGCTGGTGGGGCCAAGTTCAAGGTCACTGTTACTTAAAATAATAAAATGGTTGAAAAATGGTTTCCGGATGATAACTCATGAAATCTTGACAGATTTAAACAATTTTTGGTACACAGGTGTAACATCACAGGATACAGGTCAAGTTTGATATTGGGGCTGGTGGGGCCAAGGTCAAGGTCACTGGTACTAAAAATAAAAAATAAATGATTTCTGCTCAATAATTTGAGTTAGGAATTAGATATTGTGATGAAATTTGCTGTAAAGGTAGCTTCTATGAAGATGACGCTTGGGGTTGAATATTTTGCCAGTTAGGTCATGGTCACTGTTCGTTTAAATTAAAAATAGAAAAACTGGTTTCCGGATAATAACTCATGAAAGACTTGACATATTTAAACCATTTTTGGTACATAGGTGGAACATCATAAAATACAGGTCAAGTTTGACTTTGGGGCTGCTGAGGTCAATGTCAAGGTCACTGTTACTAAAAATAAAAAAAGTTTCTGCTCGATAACTTGAGTTACAAATGAGATTTTGTGATGAAACTTTCTTTAAAGATAGTTTCTATAAAGACAATGCTTGGGATTGAAAATTGGGCCAGTTGGATCAAGGTCACTGTTCACTTTAACTAAGAATAGAAAAACAGTTTCTTGTTGATACCTCATGAGTTACAGGAACAGTCAGGGATTTATTCCCAGATGGATAAAGATGCATTCAAGCCCAAATATGTACTTGTAAAAATTGATGATGATCATGTTTGAAGTAAAGCTCGTGAATGCTCTAGATGTATTATTCAAGAAGAGATCAGCTAAAGCATCAGCTAGTTCTACTAGAAAATATACAGTTCAGTGGTCTGCCGGTAATTGTTTTCTCTATATACAATATTATTAAATATAAAATATATACATATTTCCTTGTTTCTTATGTCACTTTATGCCATTGATTCTAAGCTTTCCAGTTCCAGTATAAAGCACCCATGTGGGGGTATTGATCGCCTTTAGTGATAGTTCTAGTTTATATATAGTTTCCACAAACTATTGTGAATTATCTTACGAAGTTGTTATGACTGTTTGCCAGATCGTCAGATGACACATGTGTCAATATAGAAAGTATTGTTAATGTTTTATCTCAGGACCATCCAGTCAGAAATCGGGAAGAACATCTGCACAAAGCCAGAAACCAAAGTCTCTTAACCCAGAATACCATGCAGCTTTTGGTTCCCGGCCAAAGATTCCTAGAACACCTGACCCTAACAGCATGAAACGACCCTCCAGTCGTGGCTCCATTAACCAGATGCCCCCAGCACCACAGTTCTCTGAGTCAGGTCCAAGGCCTAGCTCTGCTGGGAAATCAGGTACTAAATAATACATTGTAATCCACTCTTGTTTTTGAAATTAATTAACTCCCCAGAATTATTCTGCTTTTTCCTTCACATGCACTGCATTGCATGGCTTTACATAATTTACTTAGAAAGGTACAATTATGTGCAAAAGGCTAGTCATTGTTTCCACAGTAAATTTGTTGTTAAGACCATAGATTTAATACTTCAAAATTGTACAGAAAATAAGCAATTTGAAAGAACCAAAGTCTGAATTTAGAACACAATATAGTCTACTGTACAGACCAATTCACTTTTAAGATTTTTTTTTGACCGATGTTTTTGGTGTAAATTTATTGTACAAATAATATTGGTATAAACCAGTCCCTGGCCATTACTTTACTTAAGATGTAAAAAGACAGGTACTAGTAAAGCTAGCAGTGCTGGGAGAAGTTCAGAAGTCACTTTTTATTTTTAAAAAAAGGAAAAGAACCTGATTGATAGAAAAATACCAGCTTAATTATCTAGGACATTGAAGGCTTTTAATGGAAGGAAATAGACTTATGATAAATAACATTGTAGTACAAAATTAAAATACAGTGAAATCCCGCTATTAAGACCACTTTTGGGACTGAGAAAACATGGTCACTATAGTGTGGTGGTCTTTGTTTTGGGGTAGAAAATAATGCAAAACTGTAAAATGGGACTTTGAAATAGTGGTCTTATTATTGAGGTGGTCTTAATTTTGGGGTGGTCTTAATGAGGAGTTTTACGGTATATGTTATCTGCTTGACATCACATATTAACAGCTGTAGTTAAAAACTGACTACAGACTATCATATATATAGCTCTCCACTATAAAACAAGATTTTTATCTTCCCAATAGAATAGCTGTATTACTTTTAAAGATTCTTTAAAGTTTCTATTTTTTGTTATTGCATTTTGACACTATAGGACAATAGTTTTACTACTTTTGGTAAGTACTTAGGTGGCTTTTGTGTAGCTATGGAATTTTTTTTTATTGTTATCTCTTTTTTATGCCTCCATAGTGTTGTGGATTTCTGTGTTTTTATTTCAAATTCATTTACACAGTTTTACCAATACAAAGTATAATGCTTTGGAGAGAGTCATTTAAGCTGTCTTGCTACAAATATTGCAGTATTTTATATTTTGCCAATTGCTGTGGATACAGTTTTGTTCAGTTTTACTGATAGCTCTTGTGCAAGCTTGTGTCAGTCAGTCATTTAAAGTGAAAAACTAAACTGACCCATCTTAGTCTCATAAACAAATTGAAGTCTTTCCTTGGCATTCCATTTTTAACCAGGTTTTCGTTGAAAACCTGGTTATTGTAATGCTGAAGTCGGCGGGCGGGCATCAACTTTTGGTTTCCGCTCGATAACTTGAGTTTACTTTTGCCTATTGACGCCAAACTTGGTATATGGGTAGCTTATATCAAGAGGCAGCTTGGGATTGCTACCCAGGTGTCTGTGATCAAGGTCAAGGTCACTGTTGCTAAAAATAGAAATTCAGTTTCCGCTCAATAACTTGAGTTTGCTTTGACCTATTGACCCCAAACTTGGTATATGTATAGCTTATATCAAGGGGCAGCTTGGGATTGCTACCCAGGTGTCTGTGATCAAGGTCAAGGTCACTGTTGCTAAAAATAGAAATTCAGTTTCCGCTCAATAACTTGAGTTTGCTTTGACCTATTGACCCCAAACTTGGTATATGAGTAGCTTTTATCAAGAGGCAGCTTGGGATTGCTACCTAGGTGTCTGTGATCAAGGTCAAGGTCACTGTTGCTAAAAATAGAAATTCAGTTTCCGCTCAATAACTTGAGTTTGCTTTGACCTATTGACCCCAAACTTGGTATATGGGTAGCTTATATCAAGAGGCAGCTTGGGAGTGCTACCCAGGTGTCTGTAATAAAGGTCAAGGTCACTGTTGCTAAAAATAGAAATTCAGTTTCCGCTCAATAACTTGTTTGCTTTGACCTATTGACCCCAAACTTGGTATATGGGTAGCTTATATCAAGGGGCAGCTTGGCATTGCTACCCAGGTGTCTGTGGTCAAGGTCAAGGTCACTGTTGCTAAAAATAGAAATTCAGTTTTTGTTCAATAACTTTATTTTTATTTGGTCTATTGATGCTAAACTTGGTATATGGGTAGCTTATATTAAGAGGCAGCTTGGAATTGCTACCCAGGTGTCTCTGGTCAGGGTCAAGGTCACTGTTGCTAAAAATAGAAATTCAGTTTCCGCTCAATAACTTGAGTTTTCTTTGACCTATTGACCCCAAACTTGGTATGTGAGTAGCTTATATCAAGGGGCAGCTTGGCATTGCTACCCAGGTGTCTGTGATCAAGGTCAAGGTCACTGTTGCTAAAAATAGAAATTCAGTTTTTGTTCAATAACTTTAGTTTGCTTTGGTCTATTGATGCTAAACTTGGTGTATGGGTAGCTTATATTAAGAGGCAGCTTGGGATTGCTACCCAGGTGTCTGTGGTCAAGGTCAAGGTCACTGTTGCTAAAAATAGAAATTCAGTTCTGCTCAATAACTTTAGTTTGCTTAGACCTATTGACACCAAATTTAGTATTTGGGTAGCTGATGTCAAGATGCAACTTGGCATTGCTACCCAGGTGTCTGTGAACAAGGTCAAGGTCACTGTTGCTTTAAAAAAAAAATTCAGTTTTCACGTAATAACTTGAGTTTGCATTGACCTGTTGACACCAAACTTGCTGTGTGGGTAGCTTATATTAAGATGCAGCTTGGGATTGCTATTATGATATCTGGGAGCAAGGTCAAGGTCATTTGCTTACAATAGAATTTTCAGCTTCTACTCAATAACTTCAGCACACTTTGACCTATTGATACTCAACTTGGCATGTGTGTAGCTTACATGAAAATACAGCCTGGCATTGCTACTCAGGTATCTGATTTATTTTTATTTTGAACTATTGAAACCAACGTTCTGTGTTGGTACCAAAATAACAGCACCATTTTTACTTCACTGCCATATTTCTTCCTAATTCCTTTCACATCAATACTTAATCGTTGAAAACCTGGTTTTCGTCGCATTGCGGCGCTTCTTGTCTTTGTTATTCTTTCATGAGTCAAATGAATTTTGTGAACATAATAGAATGGCTGTTGTGGTTGAATGATGATGATAGCTTTATCAGATCCCAATGAAGAAAACTTTAGTTATATATATTTTAAAGAAGACGTATAGAAAACCCAGTGTACTTTCAAAGTTTTTTTTTTTTGGTATAATGAAGTCACTTTTATTGAATCAGCTTATCCTGAACTCTTATACCACAGTCAGAGAGATATCTGACTATACATATATTTAATGAAAGGAGCCATGTTAGACCAGGCTTTCTTATTTTTTCTTCAAATTAAAGCATTTTTTCACTAAGCTTGTACATTTTAGATATATTTTATTTTTCTTAAATGCAATTACATAATATACTCCTTTTTTCAAAAGAAAGGTCACACAGTTACTTCTATATTTAACAGGCTATGAACACTTGCCGGTATTACATATTTTTATTGCCCACTTTTGAGATTTTGTTGTGATATTAATAGTCATAATCCTTGCAAGAATATTGATGTAACAGTTACAATTATTAATTAGTGACTTAAATAGATTTTAATATTTTGATGTTTTCCATCAGTATTCTAACAACATTTACAAATATATTATTTAAAGCCAGCTCTTCAAGATGTTTTATTGTGGAATTTATTTGTTCAAAACTTATATACAAACTACTGCTTAACCAACATCATTGTTAACCCCTATTTAAAATGTATAGCTTACCTAATATTTGCTAAATATCAGTTAGATTGATAATATTTTTGTAGATGGTTAGGTGAAATTGTTTTAAATTTTTATTGAGAGATTTATTCTTCTGAATTAGATCCAGACCCCCACACCTTTGAAAAGATATTGACTCTGCCCTTGATTATTGTTTCATTACTGTTCTATGACTGTTTTTTTCCCTTTCTATTAAATTGTTGCAAATCATTTTGAGAGTTAAAATACCTCAAAATTAGATCCAGACACCCGAGCCTTTGAACATATATTGACTCTGCCCTTGATTCTTGTTTCATTACTGTTCTATGACTGTTTTTTTCCCTTTCTATTAAATTGTTGCAAATCATTTTGAGAGTTAAAATACCTCAAAATTAGATCCAGACACCCGAGCCTTTGAACATATATTGACTCTGCCCTTGATTCTTGTTTCATTACTGTTCTATGACTGTTTTTTTCCCTTTCTATTAAATTGTTGCAAATCATTTTGAGAGATAAAATTCATCTAAATTAGATCCAGACACCCGAGCCTTTGAACATATATTGACTCTGCCCTTGATTATTGTTTCATTACTGTTCTATGACTGTTTTTTCCCTTTCTATTAAATTGTTGCAAATCATTTTGAGAGATAAAATACCTCTGAATTAGATCCAGACCCCCATCCCCTTTGAAAATTTGTTGACTCTGCCCTTGGTTCTTGTTTCATTACTGTTCTATGACTGTTTTTTTCTCTTTCTATTAAATTGTTGCAAAATCATTTTGAGAGATTAAATTCCTCTTAATTAGATCCAGACACCCAACCCTTTGAAAATATCTAACACTTTTCAAGTTTTGCAACTTTTATTTGAACAATTCTCAGTTTGTATACAATACAAAATACGAGACAGTATACTATACACTAAACATTGTGTTAGGTCACTGACCTAGGAGAGTAACACATAATTATGCCCGCCGAAGGGAGGTATATAGTTTTTGAAGTGTCCGTCCGTCAGTCAGTCCAAAAACTAACATTGGCCATTACTTACTTGTTAGTGGAATTAATTCATACTTGGACACAACATCCCTTTGGACAAGACCTTACCACTGACCAATATGTATTTGTCTTTGACCCCTGAATGATCTTCATCTTGAAGATCCAGTTGTCCCAAAACTTTAACATTGACCATAACTTCCTTAATAAGTTGATTTTCTTCATACTTGGACACAACAACCTTGTAGACAAGACCTTCCACTGACCTATATTGATTTGACCTTGCAGGCGCGTAGCTGCCAGTACGCAGAATACGCAGGTGCGTACACATTGGTCCAGAAAATCTTTTTGAATAATTTTTAGTAGATGTTCCATGAGAAAAAGTAAACCAAAATCGAGTAAAATTGGTGAAAAAATATGACATTTTATGCCGAAAACCCGCCAAAATGCTCCTGAGTCAACCTACAGAAAAAAAAAATTCCAGGGGAGTATGCCCCCGGACCCCCCTACGATTCTGCATATACCTTCAAAAACCCTTGCTACGCCCCTGCCTTGACCTTTGAGTGACTGGTTCTCAGCCCAAAGTCAAAGCACCACTTCGGGGACATTGTCATCTTACAGTGACAGTTCTTGTTCAGTGTTTTGGAAGAAGAAAAACAAAAAAAGAGGTAAATATAACTATCACTGTAAGATAATTCCACATATGATAGATAAATATCTAAATAAATGACAGAGTCAAAACAGCCAAATAAGCAACGCCTTTGACTTTGATATATAGAATCTTTGGATAGCAATTCGTGCTCATGAAAAACAACAACAACAATTGGATGTGGAAAAAGCAAACTGTATGAGACTCAGGGGAAATTTATGACTATTTTATTTCTCTACATGATTAATATTGTTCGTTTATCAAAGAATGCATTTATAAAACAATAAATATATGCCCCTGTTTCATTTGTTTTGTATGTCTATTTTTTCTCTTTCTGTTAGATCATCGTCTTTAAACGAAAGTAATTATAACAGGTGTTCACTATCTGCTTTTGATCAGTTTTTTTTTTTTTTAATTTCAGATGATACACTTTTTTTCAATTAAGATTATGTATATCATATGTATTTTAATACAGTGTGTGATAATCTGACTGTCTGGAAGCAGAATGATACACCATTCCTGAGTTGAATTTTATTCTGTATTGATAAAATTTAATTTGTAGCAATAATTAAGAACTGAATTAGTTCTTATTCAAGACAGAATGGTTTAAAAGTTAATACTAGCCTTATTTTTAACACTAGCCATATTTTCTATGGTAAAGTTGGTATTAGTAAAATAAGATTTCTCAAGCACAGGGCTGCTGTGCAATCCAGTTTCCTTTTTTGTAATAAATTCTAAACTGCTAATCTCTCAAGATGATATATTTTTGTTCTGACCAAAATTGTTTAAGTAACACAGATAGTAGATTGATGCTGACTTACTGATATAAACTGTCAAGAAATTTGGAAAAAAATATGTAAGTTACATTGGACAAAAACCTTTAGCTGCTAAACCATGTGGGCACACAATATTAATGTAAAATGGATTGAAATGGAAAAGAAAAATATTTCATGCAAACTATTGATGCTAGATTAATACTATTGCTATTCAGTGTGTGTATATTTGACCTTTTTTCAGTGTGTGCATATTTGACCTTTGTAGACATCATAATATGTTTATTTGATTCAATACTGCTTGTAATTAAGAATTCACCAGGGATGCTAAGAGCATGATACCTTTAAAAAGAATGAGTTGATTTGGTTTGGAAGTCATAGTAATTACAATTCAGTCATACAATTTATAAAATCAAGTCATAATTTTGTTGTTTGCCAGTTAGCTGTTGCTAATAGCTTCAGTTTTAAGTGACAATGACCTGGTACATTCAAGGAAAGACACCTTATATAAGTGTAGCTTAGTTGATAGATGTAAGATGTTGTAGAGTACAACCTGGCATTTTTCGTACTTTCAAACACATTATGTCAATCTGAATACTGAATTTAGACAGATAGTAGTTTATTTCTATTAGATTTAAGAGGACAGGTCTTCTGTCTGTTTAACAAATTCTATCTTATCAAATTGATTTGTTGTGTTTGTTGTTCTATGGTTTTAGCCGGGTGTGAGAAAGCTTGCAATTTGTAAGAGAATTCAAAAGAATGATCGAATGACTGATGCAAACAGTTCAAAGATTGCTGTCTAGATTTATTATCATTAAATTTTTGAACAGAAGAAAAAAGTTAGTATATGTCAACAGGATAAATTTGATGCCCATATAAACTGTGATTTCACATAACTGAAATAGTTTTGAAGAGCGTTAAAAAGGAAAGAAAACCATATTTAAAGTAGCTTTCATGTTTTATATAAAAAAATAAATGTTTATTATATTGCTCTTTTCAGGTGGTGGAAGTATAAGCCCCAGGAAGGCATCTGCAGGCAGCGGTCGAGGGACTGAAACCCCAAGATAATTAAAGAAAAAACAACAACACATTTTTCAAACCAACAGGGTTTACAGCATTTATGCAAGATATCAAAATTGCTAAGAAAAATCATTTAGAATTTTTTCCACATAGAAAATGAAGACTGAAAATATATCATCCATTTAGTTGTGCCAGTTGATATCCCTAAAGTTATCACTTCATTTCTTTGTTTTACACCTGGCATTAGATATAAAAGACTTATGCCCTACCTATGATAAAAGGTTTATTTATAATTCATACATTTTTGAAAACAAATGATTGCCTTCAACATATTCAAAATATCATCCTGGGTAGATATTGTAGTGTGAATTAGTCTGTGATAATGTTGATAGTTGTTAATGATATTATTATTATATGTTTAATTAAAATAATGTTATATATTGATTTGTCACGTAGCACCTAAAATATTTTCAGAAAGTTTTAAAAATTAGATTTTTAAACTGAATATGTTGACAGAGGAAATTGATTATTGATATGATTTTTATTGTTAAGTAAATACCTAGAACTTTTTAAACATTGTTTTATGCGCCCAAAGTCAGGCATATAGCCCTCAAACTGTCCCTATGTCTGTCTGTGTCTATCCAAAATTTCGTATCTCTTGAACACCATGAAGGATTCTAAAATAACTTCCCCTCTTAGTAGAGATATAATACAGTCACATGGTTGTGAGAACATGATTTAGTTGGCAACCTCCAAGGTCAAGGTCACACGTGAGATATCAAAAGTCTGTCCGCCTGTTTCTTGTCTGTCCCATACCTCTTGAATACCTTGAAATATTTTGACATTACTCAGTTTAAATATTTAGTACAGTGCAATGATGGACAGAAAGTTTGATTTTGTTGGCTCTGCCTAAGGTCATACATGAGAAAAAAAGTCTAATACATTCGTTCATGATTACGTTTGGATCAAGTTTATACAAGAAAGTTGTAAGTGCCGGAGTGTAGTGAAATATGAATTTTGATGTTGTGTTTGTAATATATTTCATTTTTCCTTTCTGAGCTGTATTTGGTAATGAACATTAGCTACAAGATTTTTTAGCTCACCTGAGGATCGATGAATGTCCGTCGTCCATCGTCCGTTCACACTTAGTTTGTTAACACTCTACTGGTCACAGTTTTGCTCCAATTATCACGAAACTTGGTCAGGATGTTTGTCCTAGTAATTACTTGGACGAGTTTGAATATGGGTCATCTTGGGTCAAAAACTAGGTCACATGACCTAAAAATAGAAAAATCTTTTAAAGGCTCTAGAGGCTACTGTTTCAGTCCAAATGTCCTGGCAATTTGTCGAAAAATTTGGTTGGTTGATTTCTAGCCGAAGTTTGAATATGGGTCATCTGGGGTAAAAAAATAGGTCACAGAGCCCAAATATGGAAAAACCTTGTTTACACTTTAGAGGTCACATTTTCAGTCCAAATTTCCTTGTAATATGTCAGAAAGGTTATTTGGGTGATTTCTAGCCCAAGTTCGAATATGGGTCATCTGGGGTCAAAAACTAGGTCACAGAGCCCAAATATGGAAAAACCTTGTTAACACTTTAGAGGTCACATTTTCCGTCCAAATTTCCTTGTAATATGTCAGAAAGGTTATTTGGGTGATTTCTAGCCCAATTTCGAATATGGGTCATCTGGGGTCAAAAACTAGGTCACAGAACCCAAATATGGAAAAACTTTAACACTTAAGAGGTAACATTTTCAGCCCAAATATCCTTGTAATATGTCAGAAAGGTTATTTGGATGATTTCTAGCCCAGGTTCGAATATGGGTCATCTGGGTTCAAAAACTAGGTCACTAGGTCACTGAGACCAAATATGGAAAAACCTTTTTATCACTCTAGAGGTAACATTTTCAGCCCAAATATCCTGGAAATATGTCAGAAAGGTTGTTTTAATGATTTCTAGCTCAAGTTTGAATATGGGTCATGTGGGGTCACACAGCCAAAATATGGTGAAACCTTGTTAACACTCTAGAGGTAACATTTTTAGCCCAAATATCCTGAAAAACTGTCTGAAAGCTTGCTAAGATGAGTTCTAGCTCAGATTGGAATATGGGTTATGTGGGATCAAAAACTAGGTCACAGAGCCCAAAAATAGAAATATCTTTTTAAGGCTCTAGAGGCTACTGTTTCAGTCCAAATATCCTGGCAGTTTGTCAGGAAGGTTGTTTGGTTGTTAAAATTATTAGATTAGGTTAAAGGTCACGGAGGCTAAAAATAGATTTATCTACTGTACATCATAAAGCCTTCATTTATAGACCAATATCTTTGATATTCAATATATAGGTTCCTTGCATGGACCTCTACCCATGGGTACGGTTTGAGGTCACTGGGTCAAGGTCACCATAGCTTATAATAGATATTTCTACTTTCTGTCATAGAGCCTTTATTTATTGACTGATATTTTACATATTTGGTTTGTAGGCACTTATATATTTTCAATTAAAAAATGAAATACTGCTCAACAGCAAACCTACAGCCAAAGTACTCAGGTGAGCAATCCAGGGCCATCATGGCCCTCTTGTTTTTTTTTAAGCTCACCTGAGCACAAAGTGCTCAGGGTGAGCTTTTCTGATCAGTCTTTGTCCGTCGTCCGTCCGTCTGTTTGTCGTCAACTTTTCATTCAAATGACATCTCCTCTGAAACCAAAGGGCCAAATTAAATGAAACTTGCCTGGGATATTTCTTGCATGAAGCTCTACCAAAGTTGTTCAAAGAATTCAATTCCATCAAGAACTCTGGTTGCTATGGCAACTTAAAGGAAAAACTTTGAAAATCTTCTTGCCTGAAACAACAAGGCCTAGAGCTTAGATATTTAGCATTTAGCACCCTCTAATGGAACTCTACAAAAATTGTTCAAATTGTTTCCCTGGGGTCAAAATTGGCCCCGCCCCAGGGGTCACTTCATTTTACATAGACTTATATAGGAAATCTTTAAAAATCTTCTTCTGAAACCACAATGCGTACAGCTTAGATATTTGGTATGTAGCATTTTCTTATGGATGTCTACCAAGTTTGTTCAAATTATGTCCCCTGGGTCAAAATTGGCCACGCCCCAGGGTTCTCTTGGTTTACATAGATTTATATAGGAAAAACATGAAAACTCATTTTTCTCCAAAACTAATAGAACTAGACCTTAGATATTTTGTGTGGAGTATTGTGTAGAGAACCTTTACCAGTATTGTTTATATGTTGGCCTTGGGGTCAAAATTGTCCCCGCCCTGGGGGCCCTTAATATGTAAAAAAAGGCAATCTTTAAAAATCTTCTTCTCAGAAACCACAATGCCTACAGCTTTGATATTTGGTATGTAGCATTGTCTAGTGGATGTCTACCAAGTTTGTTCAAATTATGTCCCCTTGGTCAAAATTGGCCACGCCCCAGGGTTCTCTTGGTTTACATATAGTTATATATGAAAAACATTAAAAGTCATTTTTCTCCGAAACAAATAGGACTAGACCTTAGATATTTTGTGTGGAGTATTGTGTAGAGAACATTTACCAGTATTGTTTATATGTTGGCCGTGGGGTCAAAATTGTCCCTGCCCCTGGGGCCCTTAATATGTAAAAAAGGCAATCTTTAAAAATCTTCTTACTGGAAACCTCAATGCCTACAGCTTAGATATTTGGTATGTATTATTGTCTAGTGGATGTCTACCATGTTTTTTCAAATTATATTCCCTGGGTCTAAGTTGGCCATGCCCCAGGGTTCTCTCGGTTAACATAGATTTATATAGGAAAAACATGAAAAATATATTTTCTCCAAAACAAATAGGTGTAGACATTAGATATTTGGTGTTGAGTATTGTGTAAAGAACCTTTACCGATATTGTTTAAATGTTGGCCTTGGGGTCAAAATTTCCCCCGCCCCTGGGGCCCTTAATATGTAAAAAAGGAAATCTTTAAAAATCTTCTTACTGGAAACTTCAATGCCTACAGCTTAGATATTTGGTATGTATTATTGTCTAGTGGATGTCTACCATGTTTTTTCAAATTATATTCCCTGGGTCAAAATTGGCCATGCCCCAGGGTTCTCTCGGTTAGCATAGATTTATATAGAAAACAAATGGAGAGGTAAATGTAACTATCACTGTATGATAATTCCACATGCGATAGATAAATATCTAAATAAATGACAGAGTCAAAACAGCCAAATAAGCAACGCCTTTGACTTTGATATACAGAATCTTTGGATAGCAATTCGTGCTCATGAAAAACAACAACAACAATTGGATGTGAAATAAGCAAACTGTATGAGACTCAGGGGATATTTTTGACTATTTTATTTCTCTCCATGTTTAATATTGTTCGTTTATCAAAGAACGCATTTATAAAACAATAAAAATCTGCCCGTGTTTAGGTAACACAGATAGTAGATTGATGCTGACTTACTATATAAACTGTCAAGAAATTTGAAAACAATATGTAAGTTACAATGGACAAAAAAATTAGTGCTAAACCATGATTGAATTGGTAACTGACCAAGGTGGGCACACAATATTAATGTAAAATGGATTGAAATGGAAAAGAAAAAATATTTCATGTGAACTATTGCTGCTAGCAGCTAGTTATTACCATATACAGGCTATACATGTATTCATTCCTGAATAGGTCTGTTCTTTGTTATAACGTTACCTTTAAAACACCGTATATTGTAGATACGTTTAATGCATTTAACATACTGTTAGATTTTTAGCAAATGTTGCACTTAAGCTAAACAAAATAATTTTATAACATTGATGAAAATACGGTCAAAACAGAATAAAATCTTTGTTTTTATCCACTCCTTTTTTGAATCCTCTGTGTTAGGAAGAAACGGTGCAACAATAAACATACAAATGATGTTAAGTTGTTTTCTGCATTCTATGAAAAATGCCGGGTGACTAACAGTTCAAATTCAATGCACAGTATTTTTGTAAAAATAGAAAAAAAATAACTTAATATAAAAACATAAATGTACAGATTCCTGATCAGAATTATTTTTTTAGCTTGATAAGTCGAACCACTGTATGCTGATCATTTAGAGATGTGTTTTTTGCTTAATACCTATTAACCCAGTCAAACATATATAATTATGTGTATGGCATTTATTTTAATATTTTAACTGTTTATTAAAATATATTGAATTGTGACATTGGTAATGATTTTATTGTATTTATATTGTTCATGGTCTTTGATTTATTATATGCCTGAAGGGACATTTTATGTAATGCCCCTTGTCCTGCGTCCGTTAGCAATTTTGTGTCCGCTTAGTATCTTTTGAACCAATTATAAAAGATGGAATCTAATTGGCAGAAATGTTAACCATAACGAGACGATGTGCAGAGTGCATATTCAGGCTTTCTCAGACCAAGGTCAAGGTCACTCTTAGTTGTTGTGATTTAATGTGTCAAATGTTTGTGTCTACTCTGTATTTCTATTACTGATTTAATCAAATACATACTTCATACCATAACGAGATGATGTGCAGAGCACAGGTTCCAGTTTGTTCAGATCAGGTCAAGTTCACAGTCATTATGATTTAATGTGTCATATTTTATGTCCACTCTGTATCTCATCAACTGATATAATCAAATTGAAACCACTTCACAGGAATGTTAAACATAGTGAGATGGTGTGCATAGCACATGGTCTGGCTTTCTCAGATCAAGGTCAAGGTTACAATCATTCTCTATGATTTATTGTGTCAAATTACTTGTGCGCTATGTATCTCTTGAATTGATTGAAGCAGATTGAAACTACTCAGCAGAAATGGTAATCAAACTGAGACGGTGTGCAGAGCCTAGGTTCAGATCAGGGTCAAGGTCACACTTTGTCATTTTGATTTTATGTTTAATATTTGTTGTCCACATTGTATGTCCTGAACCGATTGGAGGTAATTGTAGATGGATTACAGAAAGGGTAACCATTATGAGACAGTGTACAGAGTGCCAGTTCCAACTTCCTTAAATCAAGGTCAAGGTCAGTCAGTGTATCTCTTGAACTAATAGAAAGGAATTGAACATAATTGGTTGAAATGTTAACCATACTGAGGAGATGTGAAGAGTATAGGTTTTTGGTTGTTTGGCTTGAAGGTCAAGGTCACAGTCAGATTTTTTGTATAATTTGTGAAATTTTGTGTCTTACAAGCTACTTAGCATTCTTATTTTGACCTGCTTGTTTAATTAACTGCAGAACCTTGGAATACTACACTAACCATAAAACCTGATGGATTGGCTGGTAGTAAGGTAAAACATATCTAAAGAACTAATCAGTAAACAGTAAACATTTTGAACTTATTTGCAGACACTGTTTTAATACTGTTCTTATAAATAAACAAAATCTTTTTATGTTCCCTGTTGATAAGTGTTTATCAGTTGTAAAAAAGGTCTTCTACTCTCAGTAGATTTCTTCCTGTGTATATTGCCCCACTTCAGCAGAGCTCTTGTTTTTAGTTTTAGAATAAACAATCAAATATCTGAAAGTGTTTCTGATTACTAAGATTTTGTTTTTATAAACTTGAAAACTTTGTGTAGTAACAAGAAATCAAAGTCCTGGTCAAATCCCTGTCGCCCCCCCTTTTTTTGGGGTGGGGGGGGGAGAGGGGGCGGGGACGGTGTTCTTTAACTACATCATGTTATTAAAAGTTTCATTGTTACATAAATTGTGACGTCAAAGGCAATTTTCAGCGTAATTGGCGTATGAAGAAATACTCTAATATTTCAGTGTAGTACAGGAAAGTAATGTGTAATGTTGTTTTAAACTCAATGTTTTCATGGTTATTAGAAGAAAATGTATCCAAGGGAGTTTATTGATGTTTGAGTTTCATGTATAGGTACGCCGAAGGGATGTAAACTGTCTCATAGAAAAGATTCAGGCAGTCTATTAATTTTACTAGTATATTAAGATTATTATTATGACGTCACCGTTTGGAACGGCGCGATGATTGGATTTTCAATGGCTGTATCAGTCTTTGAAATTCTGCAATTTCTTTGACGAATTGCCCACTTTCTGAATGACGGGAAATTTGCACGAGCACAACAGCTGATGAGAATGAACAGCCTATTATAATCCCTGGATTGTATTGAAATTTACAGTGCTGTTTAGTTCTTTGTAATCATTCTTTTTGGAATTATCAGTGTTGCTTATATTCAAGTTACATAGAGTCGTTCGTTAACATGATTTGATTGTAATTTTACGAGATTGTGATTACATTCATACGTCTTGAAAGCGTTGGTTATTTATGCAATATTCGTTGACATAATTCTATCATATTGTGAGAAGATTACCAATAAAGAGAGCGTTATTAGTTTCTTGTTTTTAGTTCGTTTGAGCACAATGTGCTCTGTGTGAGCTTTTCTGATCAGTCTTTGTCAGTCATCCGTCCGTCTGTCCATCCGTTGTCATTTTTTCATTCAAATGACATCTCTGAAACCAAAGAGCAAAATTAAATGAAACTTGCCTGGGATGTTCTTTGCATGAAGCTCTACCAAGATTGTTCAACTGGTTCTGGTCCATTGCATTTCTGGTTCACTGGAGCTAAAATTAGATTTTAAAAGTTGGATTTTTAAAAATCTTCTTCTCCGATACCTCAAGGCCTGGGGCTTAGATATTTGGTATGAAGCATCATCTAGTTGACCTCTACCAAATTTGTTCAAATTATGACCGTGGGTCAAAACTGACCCCAACCCAGGGGCCAGTTGATTTTACATAGATTTATATAGGGAAAACTTAAAAATCTTCTTGTCAAAAACCACAAGGCCCAGAGTTTAAATATTTGGTGTGTAGCATTGACCAGTGGACCTCTACTAAGTTTGTTCAAATCATAGCCACTGGGTCAAAATAGGCCCTGCCCGAGGGGTCACTTGTTTACATAGAGTGATATAGGAAAAAGTTTAAAAAGTCTTCACATCAGAAACCAAAAGGCATAAACCTTAGATATTTGGTTTGTAGAATTGTCAAGAGGACCTCTTCCAAGTTGTTCAAATCATGGCCCCTGGGTCAAAATTGGCCCCGCCCCAGTGGTCACATGTTTTACATAGAGTTATATAGGAAAAGCTTTAAAAATCTTCTTTTCAGATATCACAAGGCCTAGAGTTAAGATATTTGGTGTACAGCATTGTCTACTAGACCTCTACCAAGTTTGTTCAAATCATAGCCCCTGGTCAAAATGTCCCCGTCCCAGGGGTCACATGTTTTACATAGAGTTATATAGGAAAAGATTTAAAAATCTTCTTGTCAGAAACCACAAGGCCTAGAGTTTAGATATTTGGTTTGCAGCATTGTCTAGTAGACCTCTACCAAGTTTGTTCAAATCATGTCCCTGGGGTCAAAACTGCCCCCTCCCGAGAGGGGGGGGTGTCATTTGATTTTACACAAGGATTTATATAGGGAAAACTTTAAAAATCTGCTGCTCTGAAACACCAAGGGCTATACCTTCAATTGTTCATTGTTATGTCTCCCCACCAACCCCGCCCTTCTGATGAAGACATATTGTTTTTGCCTTGTCCATGGGTGTCTGTTTGTCAGTCTGTCTTTCACACTTCGTTTCCTTTCAATAACTTGAGTACAAGTTGACCCAAAGCCTTCAAACTTCCCAGTGTTATTGCCCTTGTTGAGTACAAAAATTCCTTTTGTGTTTTGGGTCAGTAGATCAAAGGTCAAGGTCAGAGGGACCTCTAGAGTGAAAATCTTTCCACTCAATAACAGGATTACCATTTACCCAGAGCCTCCAAACTTCATAGGATGATTGTTTTTACTAAATTGAAAAACCATATTGATTTTTGGGGCTAGTATGTCAAAGGTCAGGGTCACAGGGACCTGTAGAGTGAAAACTATTTCTGCAGAATAACTGTAGTACCATTACACCCAGAGCCTTCAAACGTTATAGGATAATTGTATTAGAAGAACCCTATTGCTTTTAGGGTCCATAGGTCAAAGGTTAAGTTCTCAGGGACCTGTAGAGTGAAAGCTGTTTCTGCTCAGTAACTGGAGTACAATTTTACCCAGAGCCTTCAAACTTCATAGGTTGATTTTCTTTACTCATTAAAAGAACCCAATCATTTTTGGGGTCAGTAGGTCAAACGTCTAGGTCACAGGGACTTGTAGAGTGAAAAATATTTCTTCTCAGTAACTGGAGTATCATTACACCCAGGACCTTCAAATTTTATAGGGTAATTATATTAGAAGAACCCTATTGTTTTTGGGGTCTGTAGGTCAAAGGTCGAAGTCACTGGGACCTGTAGAGTAAATCTATTTCTGCTAAAAAATTTGAGTACCATTACACCCAGAGTCTTCAAACTTATTGAACACTTATTCAAACTTGCACCCATAACAACCAATAACGATATTTGTCACATAAGCAATGAGACTCAGGTGAGCGATTTAGGGCCATCGTGGCCCTCTTGTTTAAAGTTATGATACATTCATTTGTCCTCTCTAAAGTACCGTTATAATTCCTAATCCGTCCCCGATCTTTAAGTATTTATAAGTTAATATGTGGGCCATTCATTTGAACAAGGCGAAATATCTGTGGGAAACTTTGGTTTAATAAGATGAAAATGATAAATGAACCATATTTTAATGTTTACTACACTGAACTACGAGGGTCATTCAAAAAGTTGGTGCGTTTTGAGCTCCGATTGATTAATTTGCATAAATTTCTCGACCAAACTTATTCAGCATGAATGTTATCGATTCTTCTTGACACGAAGCTCATCTCAATCATTAAACAATTTCTAAACGAACAGCTTTTTCAACGAATGGTCATTTTACTGTAGGGAGAATCGGGAATCGGATAGCGTTCGAACTTAATTGGACAGCAGATTGTATCGATCAAGTGGCGATTTCGTACAGCAATCGAGTATCGTTTTACAAGCTTTTTCTGATACGATTTCTTCACGAACTCCCAACCGACCGCTAGTCGATTTTCTACATATCAAAAATATCGGATAAAAAGGATGCTTATTGCCGAGCAAATGAGAATCATAACTACCTCCCGACCTCTTGCCGATTGAGCTTGTAAAATCCAAAATGTTTACTATTTAAAACTAACATATTAAGGTAATAAAGGAGTTGAAAATATAGTCCAGTCCTTTTTCCTATTTTCTCATCTACACTCCAATCCATTCCTGATTTTAAATAACAACACACGGGACATTCACTTTAAAATACACAACGCTCCAGTAATTGACAGATCGTTTCTTCTTTACTTCTTCTTTTTTAAAGAATTATTACTGAAGAAAGGGATTCTTCTTTCCTTTCCTAATCATACTACCATTTTTGTATGTTTCCTGTTGCGACTCTAGTTTTGCGTATTTGGCGGCTTATAAGTTTCCGCGAACATAGATCTCCGCAAATTCGTCTACATTTTGAAAATAGGGAACTATAGTTTCCGCGAAAATTTTGTGACTTGAAGGTTTTGAGGTCATATGTATAGACATTTCGGTATTTCCTGAATACATTTCTTAAGCTGAATTTGACATACGTGAAGACAGGCATGCGTAATGCTCTTTGCTGAATTTGAATGCATTTAAAAAACATAATTCCATTATGTTTCAGGACAATTAAGTTAAAAAGTTTTTGAATTGAACTCTTTCTAAAGAACTCTGGGATTCAGAGTGAATGTTGTCTTTCTTCTTAATTGAAAGAAAGAATTTTAGATTAGGGATTATTTTAACAATCCTAACTTCTACTTCTCTATTGTGTAGATCACTGACCTTCACAGCAAGCTGCAATAGACCACAGTAATTATAGACAACACATATTTGTTTTGTTTTTTATTTCAACGAATTACGTCGATATGTCCATGATGAAATAACATATAGTATAACACACACACACACACACGCACACACACACACACACACACACACATGAAATGCACGGAAAACGTCAAGAGAAATACATTTATATGAGTGTACACAATTTCTTTTTAAATATTTACACTATTTACAGGATATTTTCTCCGGCCCAAAAGGCGTTGTATACTCGTATATTAATATATTTTTTTTATTTATTGTTTGAGTTCAAACGTTTTGTACTTTTTCACTTTTCGAATTTATTCTTTTTTTTTCCTTCCTGAAATGCAATTTTCTTAATTAATAATACATTTGACATTTTTATACAAACCGGAACTTATTATCTCAATACACTGCAAACTGATCACTTCATTCATTCTAACACTAAACTAAGTGTTCACAGCCGTCGTTCAAATTCACGCGTTTATCTTGCATTTTTCTAAGAAAATCTCCTTTTGCTGTATTAATTTAGAAATAACCACTCATTTTTTTTTCTTTTTCTGTCAAATGAAAACTTGTGTATTTCTTAAATCAGCATCAGAAAAAATAACATGTTATATGGAAAAGCATTGATTTAAATTACTGGTGTATGATTGCAAACGAATTACCGAAGAATACCGATAAGATAGATCTGTGTTAACTATAGAATTAAATTTGGAACAAAATGCTTTTTACAAAGGTGCATAACATTCAATAATGTTGAGGTACTTTGTAGGGGTACTTATAAACATTAAATTCAATAAAGCATGTGAATGTGAAAACAACAACATATGTTTAAAAACTATCAATATATGCTGTTTGAGTGAATTTATCTAACTTATTGTAATTTGAAAAGTTTAACTGTGTCATCATCATACCGTGTAGCAATAAGGACAATTTGACTGGGATCGAAACAAACAGAACACGGATATCCCACTCCATGTGAACTACTAGCTACCTCTCCAAGCTTTCTACTGTCACTCTGTGCTACCTGCACAACGTTGTGTGAAGAATATCCACATACAAAAACGTTTCCTTTACTGTCTGTACACACTCCGGTGCCGTTTTTAACATCTGCATCTTTAAATGTATTAACGTGTTTACCATTCAAGTCAACAGTAACTAAACCGACATAATCAGCTATTAGCAGATTATTGCCGTTGTCGTCGAATGCTATATGGCGACTGATCCGGAACATTTCATTCCCAGCGCTGTCTCTTGATACTGTTTGAAGCAAGTTACCGGACATATCGTGTATAAACAGTTGCTTGCCGGCGTCAGTTACATACAGTCTGTTATTTTTATAAGCAATACCGTAACAGATGTGATTCAGCTTTATTAGCTTTGTGCATGTCAACCGGTTACCAAGGGAGACAAACTGGATGGTATTGTTGTTCAAACTGACCGCTGCTTCATGTTTATTTATACAACATACGGCATAAGGAGCAGCTGGTAAATCACATGTGTCAAGTAGTGACATTTTAGCAATATCTGCTTGCTTTAATTTTCTATTACAGCAATCAGTCAGCAGAAGCAGGCCGTCGTCTGCTAAACAAGAGCCATATATATAACATGTAATAGTATCATTCTTTGATTTAACATTCATTTCTCTTGTGTCTTTTACTGAGTACAAAGTGTTTCTTGGACTGTGAGAACTAGCGGAAACAGTTTCGGTGATAATGGAACCGAAAAACTGCGACTTCTGAAGGCATTCACTAATGGAGATATCCGGCGAGAATTTTATTCTCACGCTTGCTCGATTTTGTAACAAGTGGGAGACATCTTCAGCCTCAGTAATTATCTTCTGTGCTTTCTTCATATAAACAAACAGCTGTGTTCTGTTGCATTCCGAACTCTGCAAGTCAACAGAGGCTTTTCGTAATGTATCGATCTCTTGTTCTGCTTTCTTTTTTTCTTCTCTCAAAACTTTCTCTGTCTGACTATATTTCTTTTCTAATTCCTTTACTGAAGCTTTTTCAAGACTCTCTAATAGTAACTCCATTTCTTTCTTGAATGTTTTTATTGAGTTCAAAGCTTCCGCCTTTGATTTCTGTAATTCAAGTAGAAAACTTTCTCTAACTTGTTTGATTTTCAACATCTGCTTCGATGCATTTACCAGTTCTTCCTTTGTTCTTGTTATGTCTGTTTTCATGAAGACCATTTCGATATTATCTGGTATTGACCGAACGTCTTTGCAATTTCTGTAGATTGAAAAGATATTATGATATAAGTTTTTTATACTAAATAATTCTGATAGGATTATTTCCAGCGTCCTAGAGAAAATCATCTCTTTATCTTCCCTAGCACAAAAGTTTTGCGAGTAAAGAAACACGAAAACTAATTTTAAAATGAATATATTGATTTAATCTGATTATAATGCATTCAAAGACGAACCACATTTACAGAAAAGTATTTGTTTTCATTTTACCTCATTAAAAATATGTCATCGTCTGAATCAGTATGGAAGAAAATACATAAAAAAGAAACGTGTGACAGCGCTGAAACACCGTCGGTTGGATATGAATGATGGTTAATGCCGATGCACGGATTTTGCTTTCGTAATCATTCCTCAATTTGGTATCAAAAGATCATTCAAATCTGTGGAATGTTAATGTATGATGTCACTGTTAACATTTACATTCAACTAGCCATGTTATGAAACAAACTCAGTCAATTATTCATATGTATATTTGCTCGCTCACCAATATATACTATAATTATACATTATTATTTTTCATTATTTTTTTATTATAACGATAAATTATTGAAAATCCAGTATTAAAAACAAAAAGAAATAAACACACAATTCAACTTTTTGTTCGTTGCGTTACTTCCTGGTCGCTAAAAATATCTACATTGAGAATTTAACTTTGCAGTTACTTTCCCCAACAATCATAGTGTTTCCGTCAATCCGCTGTCTTTAAAAGTACTGTATAATGATTTTAAAAAATCTTTCTTAATTTGCTTTTGCCAATAAATGTTCGTGATATTTGTTGTAATTAACTTATTTTATTAAAAAACCAAAAATATCAAAATACTTTAATTCGTTGGCATAACAGACCATAGATGTTCAATCCACATTAATGTAACTATGAAAGCATGAATTTCATTTACACACATGTAAATTGGGCTTAGCATGATAGTATGTGTAACAGTTTGATAATAAGCAAATCGCATGATTCTGAACAAAAGAAGATAAAAAATGAAACAACAAAATGACCATCCATTTCCCGATAGATAAAATTACACAACATAAATATTTGTGCGTTTTTGTCCGAATCCGTGATCACTGTTTATCCGTAGATATGTGGAGCATCTGTGTGCGGAATAAGCCGAACAGTTTTGTGGATTAGCCTCAGCAAATTTTTCATTTTTACATCTTTGAGTCAATCACGTGTTTTCCGGTTGAAATGTTCAGTGTCTCAGAATCAAAACGTAATATTTTACATTTATACTGTTCGTCTGACAAGAAAACAATGTATGAAGGGACTCACATGACGAGGCAACCCAAATACGGTAATATTTTATCTTCTTTCTGATATCATGTATGAATATTTACGAACTACGAGATCATTTTAGTCCAAATATATGGATACTGTATTGTGGTCGCATTGATATATCAGTGTTAACGTGGGCGTGTTAATCAATGCCTGATTTTAATTTGCGGTTCTTAAAGTTGTCGGGGATCTAGAAACTAAAGACGAGAACTATTTTACACTTTATAAAGTCTGTGTCAGATTTGCGTCGACAGGTATTCTATAAGTAAATAATAGTTAATTACAGTTTCAAAACATTAAGTGCATATTGTAGATATTTTCCCTTGTTTACTTTGAAACGGATTAACAGCGAACGTTTCTGTCCTAAAGTAAACGACAAGTTTTCATTGCTATCTGTATATTAAACACTTTTTTCTGTACAAGTATTACATGTTTTTTCTGGCATCTGTTTACAGTATAAAGTTAAGCACATCTTAATTCTTGTAAATTTTATGAATAGCTTCTTAATAATCCTTGAAAAGTTAAATCAATCGAAGTGTGAGGAGGTGGACAATGTAGAAAATGTAGAAAATCTCATAAAAGTTTCAATATCTTAAGCGCTGTTATCTTACCTGTGATCCAGCGTCATACAAGTAGTGCATCCAACAACGTCATGGTTCCCACAGTACATGTCAATAACCTTGATCTCATGTTCACCACATCTCACCGTCGGTACATCTGGCAGATCGCCTGTGAAAGCCGGCGACTTAAAACTTGATTTATCCAGAAGATTGTGTTTTACTAAAGCGGGAATAACGCTGTGCATGTCAACACATGATTGACAGCAATATCCCTGGCATTCCACACAATATTTTACAGCTTCCCTGTGTTTATTCAGTTTCACACAAGCAGTACATTTAAAACTAAACACTTCATCAGAAAAATTATCGTTTCCACCCGACGCCATTGCAAAACTTTTTTTTCTCTTCCTCTTTCGATTTCCCGTTCTTCTTACAAAGAGGTGTGTCAATAATTAGTACGTCAAAGGTTGTTTGCAGTGATCTCCCCTTCATAGTACTAATAACGGTAAACTTTGCTCGATATATACATAATGTATTTGAACTTTTTCAAAGATTTAGAAAATACATTCTGCTCCCTGTCTGTGTTGTTTCAATACAAATCTTGATTTAAGTGATACGAAGGTGGACTTTTCTATTTACTTTCAACCACACCTGGTGACAGTGATAACTGCACTAGTAGGGGAAGAAACTGCTTTAATTTTTGTCAAATAATAATAAATGTTTATTTTAAAACGAAAAACATTGGCAAAGAAAATGTCCGGCACACTTTTGAATATTTTCAAGATGTTCTTCAATATACCTGTATGTCTGTCTTTCAAGTAAAATTGATTTTCAGAACAACCTTTCTATTTTTTCCCAATCAGACAGAGTCATCTTGTAATTTTTGAACCATAACATAAAACAATAGAAATATCTTTACAAGCTTAACAGAAAATACAATTTAAATTAGGCTAAATTTAGAAGTGGGACCATCATTTTCCAGTTGAACTGGAATGTAGCTAGGCATAGATATAGGAAATAGGAAATGTTGATCTATAATTTAAAATGATACGTAATATGAGCTTGATAACCTATGAAATTGTCTATCTTTTTTAAAAAAAAAAATACAAGAGAAACATATATTCAAAGGTATTACTTTACTAGCATTCGGGCATTGAAGTTCAAGCTGTTTCTAATCTGTACTAACAAAGCTATAACAAAATCCAGTTAAGGCGACTTAATCAATTTATTAAGTCAATATAACAATATCACAGTTTCTTTTTTTAATAATAAAGATAGCATTTTCTAAACTTGTAGTCAGTGTTTACCCGACCGCCACCCAACGGCCACACGAATGCAGTCGATAACTCTTCCAGCCCCTAGTTTAACTGATCAAACATTTATTTAAATTAACGACGTAACATTGATCGTACCGACCGCACTCCCGAACGTTATGGTCCATTTCTTAAACAATTGTCTGGGAACGATCGGATTGATTTGGTCGGTCCTGTGAATCTAGCATTAGCGAATATATATGGCAAAACTGAGATGTGTCAATAAAGTTTGATAACTTTAAAAGTTAAGTTTTTTTTTATACTGATGAAAACGCGATGTATTCTTGAAAATTCCATATGTTACTGCAATTTCTGCATGTGAGATATATATACATGTATTGTTTTGGTGTACCTATGAAAACCTACGTTCAACATATATATCACATATTATATATCATACAATTTTCGATATCATACGTGTGATAAATTCGGTCGAATGTTACACTCATCTTATATATTCGTTCTGTAACATACCAAGCTTTGTGTCGTGTTTCTGTTCCATTGTTGGTCAAATCATGATCCCAGGTTCAGAAGTGACCCTGCTCCTGTGGTCAGTAATTCAAACCTTTATAGTTTTCCTCTGTAAAATTGTAATGTCCAGAGGAGGTATAATACGACTTGTCTATCAGCTTTTATGTCGATATGATCGAGAGTACCTGAGTTTAATGTAGTTCGGAGTAAGTGGATTTTTCTAGGGAGTTACCGATATTTGGTGTGTAATACTGCAACTTGTTTTGTTCAACGTAACCTTTAACATCCACGAAAAGCGCATTTTACTGTACAAAATTTATGAGAGTATTTTAGAATGGACATATTTTGTATCCTTTATTATAAGTAAATGTGTCTTTCTATTCGATGTTCGAGACAACATGTCAACTATTAAAATACAGATTATTAAATAATTTGACTCAAAATACATTTTTGCTCTCTTGCGACATTGATTTGTTTTTTTTTCTTCAGTTTATTATATTCATTATTATCATAAAACGTTGTTTATATTTGTGTAGGAGACGTAACGTCGCGCTGAGAGTTTAACAGTATTTACTATGTGATTTTAACCATAATCGAGAATGAAAGCTCGTGGAACTTCAGAGGTAATTTGTTTCTATTTTAAATTATCTTTGCCCGAAAGAAAGTATTGCCTAACTTAAACTACCCGAATGATTGAATCTAACACACGAAGGTCTTTTTTTTGGGTACAGGTTTTGACGACAAACAAATCCTCTCTTTAAAAAAAGAATAGAAAATCATTGAAAGGGTATTGCCAAGTTTTTATAGCAGAGCCTTAAGTGTTTTATAGCACGATACGTTACACAGCAATCCATTTTTAAAGGACATTTTTTTCTATTTAGGGGACATACCCTACAATAAATGGATGATATACTTACTGTATATCTATATTATTGACTGATTTGCTATAAAATAGGAAAAATGAATGATGATTTAGTGAACATAAAGTTCGAAAACGTACAAATAATTCTTTAGGCGCTAAGAGGGCAAGAAAGTGTTCACTAAGAATAAATAGTTCTATATCTAAAACGGTGCAACATCTCACACAATAAAAGATGGTAATAATGTTTTCAGTTTATCTTTTGTACTAAGAATTTTTGTACTGACGCCTTTATATTGTGTAACAATTCATGAAATGTCATTTCACTTTTGTATGATTTGAAAGAAAAAAAAACTCTTTTATTTTGGGTTAGTAAGTTAAACCATACAATAAGTTTTAACTTTTATCCCGAAGTTGATTCGGTAGAGTTGGAAGAGTCGTTTCGTGGGTGCCGACGATCGATTTCATGTTTACACATGCCGATATTACCACTGAAATAAGAGAATTTCAGTTTAAACAGGGCAAACCTAGAGTTTTCCATTTTCCTTAAAGTCGTGTAATTTTGAATGATTTTGAATGAACCATTACCCGATATCAAAGTGTCAGTCAACAGTTGTAAACTCAATACTGCTAGTCTTTGTATAGGGACTTGTTTTTCTTACCATTTGTGAAACACTCTTTAAGTGTTTTAAGCCAGACGATATTTTTATAATGTGTTTTCTTTTATAATTTATCAATTAGTGAATGAACTAATTGAATAGAAATGCAGTATATGATCAGTTAATTATAGGTTATGTCCCTTTAATGTACCTATAATTGTCAACACGGGATTTGCGCAAAAATGAAACAACATCACGAAATTTCCAAAAAGAAACATTTAACTGCCAGTATTCAATGAAAATAATAACAAAACTGTACTAAAAATCTACGAAGGAGCGTTTATCTCATCATTGATTTGATTGCTATTTTCCCATTTGGGAGCTAAAACATACAAGTTCCTTCTGGGAAATAAAAAAAATATATATATAAATACTGTTTTTAGTGTTGAAGTCCTTGGGTCACGCATAAGACAAAGTTTCAACCAGCTTTTCTTATTTGAAAACCAGTGTGCCATAACAGGAGTACCATTGAATATCGGTTCTTCTAAGCTATCTCTAAAATTAAAATTTGTAGAACTGTTTGTGAGGAAAAATATAGAACAATAATTTAACAAATTTCTAAAAAGCTATTGCATCACTCATTGCCTTTATTTTCCTTTTCTATTTTTGCGGCCTTTATTTTCATTCGAGATTCTGTGACGTTTATACACACACTCAAGGAAGGTTGTTTTACCAACTAATGGAATATCGTGGTTTTATTTTTTATCATGCAACTAGCTTAAAATCCGTCCGATAATATCTACCTATTATAATGATTTATCACTTTACTGAACTAAAATTATTTTTTAGCCTTTAAGCTGTGCCCGCAAGACCGACTGCTTTGTCAGTGCCATCTGGTTGTTCCTAAATCAACGAAAAAAATGCAAGCTGCATGATCAGTGCCCTCTTTTGTTCTAAACTCCATGGTAAACTGAATAATTATATAGTCCGTGCACTCTCCTTGTTCTGAACTCCATGGTAACATGGATAACTATATGGTCAGTGCCCTCTGTTTGTTCAGAACTCCACAGCGAACTAAATAACGAAATGGTCAGAACCCTATTTTTGGTCTGAACTCAACGAAAAACTAAATAACTATATGGTCAGTGCCCTCTGCTTGTCTGAATTCCACGGGAAACTACTCGGCTAGTGCCATCTGTCTTGTCTGAATTCCACGGGAAACTACTCGGCTGGTGCCATTTGCTTGTCTGAATTCCACGGGAAACTACCCGGCTAGTGCCATCTGCTTGTCTGAATTCCACGGGAAACTACTCGGCTAGTGCCATCTGCTTGTCTGAATTCTACGGGAAACTACTCGGCTAGTGCCATCTGCTTGTCTGAATTCCACGGGAAACTACTCGGCTAGTGCCATCTGCTTATCTGAATTCCAAGGGAAACTACTCGGCTTGTGCCATCTGCTTGTCTGAATTCCACGGGAAACTACTCGGCTAGTGCCATCTGCTTGTCTGAATTCCAAGGAAAACTACTCGGCTAGTGCCATCTGCTTTATCTGATTTCCAGCGAAAATGGACCAACTGGGTCATTCTTTTTCTTACAATTCTTGTGATTTAAGGTACACCACTTTAATGTAATTCAATTGCACTTTTCATAGAATTTCAGTCTCGAAATATTCGTGTTAACACATTTAGTTACTTTTATTTATGGTTATTTACTTTAATTTAGCATAAATAATTCAAATATAATCGCATTTTAATAATCTATGATCCGACTCTTTCTATCAAATCACTTTCTTAGAGAAGTATACCGTTGAAATATTGAAATTGTATGTGCAAATACTTCCCTGACAATATACTTTAATTTTGCATAAATAAATTACATACAACTTAATTATAATAATTTATGATCTAACTGAGAGCAAATAAATACCCCTCCTTCAGATGATTTATATTCTGTATTCTTACAGACTTATAAAAAATATACCGAAGCATTTTTTTTAATTATGAGGGAAATAATGATTTTAAGTCAAGACATTAGTGGAAAGGTAAGCTTTAATTGATGTGCAATAACGTAAATTTGGTCAGGTGCAGCCCTTCCTCGGTGGCCCGCTGGTCAGCAAAGCTGACTATGACTCAGAAGATTGCGGTTCAATCACTGGTTGGAGTTGTCTCCCTTGGATTACAATTTTTGAAAGGGGAATAAAACAAGAGTTTATTCAGTCAATGAGCACAGAGCAAATGCAACCAAATTCATTTTAGAAATAGGTATAAATAAACACGAACCTTACTATGAAAATGTTTACTGTGTACTGACTAAACAGGATTAACACCTCTGATTTACCGCCCAAAACTGAAAAAAAATTCACAGCGATTTGACATAACTGCATTTGATGTGCTCTATGTATACATGTATTAATATTATATGAATAAATAGTTTTGTCCTAATATCAACTAAGAATAGAGAAAATGAAAACAAATTAAAAAGCTATATGCTACTTTCAGAAATTTTATTTTTGTTATCCGAGATTTATTAGAAATAAAGTTAATATGATACAACAGCTATTTCTTCCGTGTGTAGAGATTTAACCTTATAATGTTATTACAACACCAGTGTTGGATGTCTGTGTGCAGTTGATACCTTATTATGTTAATAATTTGCTGCTTGTCTGTGTGTGCAGATTTATCTTTATTAATATTTTACTACTACATAACAGCTCCTTGTTTGCGTGTAGATTTTACCTTACTATGTCACTGCTATATGACTGTTGTTTCCCTGCGTGACGATTTTACCTAATAATGTTACTGCTATATGACTGTTGTTTCCCTGCGTGCAGATTTTACCTAATAATGTTACTGCTATATGACTGTTGTTTCCCTGCGTGCAGATTTTACCTAATAATGTTACTGCTATATGACTGTTGTTTCCCTGCGTGCAGATTTTACCTAATAATGTTCCTGCTATATGACTGTTGTTTCCCTGCGTGCAGATTTTACCTAATAATGTTACTGCTATATGACTGTTGTTTCCCTGCGTGCAGATTTTACCTTATTATGTTACTGCTATATGACTGTTGTTTCCCTGCGTGCAGATTTTACCTAATAATGTTACTGCTATATGATTGTTGTTTCCCTGCGTGCAGATTTTACCTTATTATGTTACTGCTATATGACTGTTGTTTCCCTGCGTGCAGATTTTACCTTATTATGTTACTGCTATATGACTGTTGTTTCCCTGCGTGCAGATTTTACCTAATTATGTTACTGCTAAACGGCTGTTGTTTCGCTGTGTGCAGATTTTACCTAATGATGTAACTGCTATATGACTTTTGTTTCCCTGCGTGCAGATTTTACCTAATGATGTTACTGCTATATGACTGTTGTTCCCCTGTGTGCAGATTTAACCTAATTATGTTACTGCTATATGACTGTTGTTTCCCTGCGTGCAGATTTTTACCTAACTATGTTACTGCTATATGACTGTTGTTTCCCCTGTGTGTGCAGATTTTACTTAATTATGTTACTGCTATATGACTGTTGTTTCCCTGCGTGCAGATTTTCTTAATTATGTTACTGCTATATGACTGTTGTTTCCCTGCGTACAGATTTTACCTAATGATGTTACTGCTATATGACTGTTGTTTCCCTGCGTGCAGATTTTACCTTATTATGTTACTGCTATATGACTGTTGTTTCCCTGCGTGCAGATTTTACCTAATTATGTTACTGCTATATGACTGTTGTTTCCCTGTGTGCAGATTTTACTTAATAATGTTCTACTACAGGCCTGCTGTTTGTCTGCGTGTGCAGATGTCACACTTTTATGTTACCACTACACGACTGCAGTCTTTCCATTTTCAGTTTTACATAATTTTGTTTCTTCAACAAGACTACTATTGCAAAACTGATGTTGACTGTGTGTCGATTAAACCTTTTTATTTTACTACAACAAAATTGGTGTTAGTCTGAATGCAGATTTAATCTAATTATGTTAAGATTTAGCCTATTTATTTTATAACAACACAACTGCTCTTTGTCTTATCTACTGAGTGCAGATTTAGCCTATTTATTTTACAACAACATGATTGCTGTTCGTCCTATCTACAGAGTGCAGATTTAGCCTATTTATTTTACAACAACACAACTGATGTTTTTCCTATATACTGAGTGCAGATCTAACTTATTTATAATAAACAACACAACAGCTGTTTGTCCTATCTACTGAGTGCAGATTTAACCTATTTATTTTACAACAACATGATTGCTGTTTGTGTTATCTACTGAGTACAGATTTTACCTATTTATTTTACAACAACACGACTTCTGTTTGTCTTATCTACTGAGTGCAGATTTAACCTATTTATTTTACAACAACACAACTGCTGTTTGTCTTATCTATCTGGGTGCAGATTAAGCCTATTTATTTTACAACAACACGACTTCTGTTTGTCTTATCTATTGAGTGCAGATTTAGCCTTTTTATTTTACAACAACACAACTGCTGTTTGTCTTATCTACTGAGTGCAGATTTAGCCTATTTATTTTACAACAACACGACTTCTGTTTGTCTTATCTATCTGGGTGCAGATATAGCCTATTATTTTACAACAACATGACTGCTATTTGTCCTTTCTACTGAGTGCTGATTTAGCCTATTTATTTTACAACAACATGACTGCTGTTTGTCTCTGCGCTAATAAAACCTTTTTATGTTACGACACCACGACGATTGTTTTCATGAGGCAGATTTAACCTAATTATGTTACTACTACACGACTGCCTGTGTAAAGATTTTCTTATTTTGTTTCTACGATATGTTTTTCTGTTTGCAAACTTGATCTGATTAAAAACTACACGCCTGTTAATTGTCTGGGTGCAGATTCAACCTAATTATGTTACTACTACCCGACTGTCGTTTGTTTAAGTGTTCAGACATAACCTTATTATGTTCCTACTACACGACTGTGGAATATCTTTATGCAGATTTGACCTTAATATGTTACTTCTACCCGACTGCTGTTTGTCTTTGTGTGCAGATTTAATCAAATTATGTTACTATTACACTACTACTGTTTGTCTGTGCGTAAATTCAACCTTATTTTGTTACTACCACACGACTTTTGTTTCTGTGATTGCAGATGTATCTTTGTTATCCTATTACTACACTACTGTTATTTGTCTGTGTTAATATTTAACCTAATGATGTTACTACTACAGAACTGCTGTTTGTCTGTTTGCAGATTGTTCATAATTATGTTACTACTACGTATAGACAACTGCCGGTTTTTAACCTTATTATGTTACCACTACGCGAGTGTTGTTTGACTATGTTCAGATTTGACCTAAATATGTTACTACTACAGGATTGCTTTTTGTCTGATTGCAGATGTAACCTTTTTTATGTTTCTTTAACACGGCTGTTTTGTCTGTTTGCAGATGTAACCTTTTATGTTTCTTTAACACGGCTGTTTTGTCTGTTTGCAGATTGGAGATAGTTATGTTACATCTACACAGCTATTGTTTGTCTGAGTGTGCACATTTAATCTTCGTATGTTATGACTACACGACTGCGTTTTGCTTGTATGCATATTTGACATACTAATATTACTACTACACGACTGCTGTTCGTCTGTATTTGAATACTGCACTTTATTTTGTTACTATTACACGACTGCTCTTTGTTTGTTGCAGTTTTGACCCAATTATGCTACTACTAAGCGACTGTTGTTCGTGTGTTTGTGCAAATTTGACCTAATTGTGGCTCCTTTACACGACTGATCTTCGCATGTTTGATTTATTTATTTATTTATTTAATTATTTTAGTCTTATCAATGTACAATATATTTATTTATTTATTTAATTATTTTAAAATAATTAAATAAATAAATAAATAAATAAATAAATAAATAAATAAATAATATATAGCAATACAGCATGTATTTACACAAATAAAAAAGTACATTGCCATTCATAAAATTGATTTATAAAAGACTCTGAAACTTGAATATGCAATTAAGATACTTATTTATTTCTGACACAATATACACCTATTAACATTTATTTGCTAAAATTTAGACTGTTTTTGCTACTGATTCCATATTTAAATACTGCCATAAAATGGAGGAAAGCACTGAGTTATAAATCAAAAAGGGTGCAAGTGAACAGTGCCGAAAAAAGTGCACACTGCCATAAAAGGAAAGAAAAAACTCCCATTATTTACAACACAGATATAAAAATAATATTAAAATTACTTACACATATAAAACTCTCCTTTTTTGCAATATTAAAAAGCAGGTTTTGGCTTAAATTCTAGTTAATACATGATCATTAAAGGGTTTTCATTTTATTAGCGTTACTCTTGTCCATAACATTTTGGTAGAGAAACTATGGCTTTGCTAAAGAGGGTATCTCGGATATCATTGTACAAACTACATTTAAGTAAAACATGCCTCTCACTTTCAAAAGTAGCGATGCTATTGGCATCACAAAAAGGACCTTTTCTTCTTTCTATAGGTAAACCTTAATACCTCCCAGATTAAATTCTAAGAGGTGCTTCTCCACATCTATATTTACATAATGCTGATCTTTTTTTTCAGGTGTTGGAATCATATAGCCCAGGAAGGCATCTGTAGGCAGCTGTTGAGAGACTGAAACCCTAAGATATCTAAGATAAATAAAGAAAAACATGTCTTTCAATAAAAATGCTGTGTTGGCAGCATTTGTGCCAGATATCGACTCTTCTTGTAAAATCAGGCGAAATTTTGTTCTTATAGAAATGAAGACTGATAGACTAAATATTTCATCAGTTAATTTGTACCAGTTGACACTCTTTATCTTATCATATCATCTCTTGGTTGTACACCTGGGATTAAATATGAAAGATAATAGTGTATACCTATGATAAAAGTTACATTAATAATTCATACATGAAAATAAATGGATACCTTCAAAGGATTCAAAGTTTTCCCATAGGTAGTTATTGGACTGAGGGTTAGTCTGTGATAATGTTTACCATTTTACCTTTTACCTTTCTCTGGTATACCGTGTAATAGCTTTAGCCAATGAAAATACAAGATTTTCTCCACCATTGCGAAAAGTCTTCGACAAAAAGTCCATATTGAACAATATAATAATATTCTCATGCATGGTTTGTCGTGACTCCATCATCCAATTATTTACTATATCAGGTAGCAAAGAAAATGGCGAAAAATAAGATATCCACAAAAAAACATGGATACTTAAGATAATTTTAGGAACACATAACAGAAATAACTATCAGTTCAAACAAAGCTCTACAGTTGAAGCAACACATAGAAATAACTATATGCCTCAATCAGGGTTTCGCTTTTATTTCTTACAAACAACACCCCTGTATATTTCAGTTAAAATTGTCCCATTAAAAGAATCAAATCACTAACCTTGCTGATAATGTTTGTGAGTATAATATCTGTAACAGTGAAATGTCGTGGATCGACCGAGATTTGAACCGATGGCCTTCCACTTACAGGGCGGACACTCTACCAACTTAGCTTTCAAACCACACGGTTCAGCCGTATCGATTTATCACCGATGTACCTGTACCCGGCTACATATCTACACCAGGTTAAAAAAATCAATCAAATCCCACAAGGGTCAGAGTTATGCCCTTGAATAATCAAACATTGGCGAAATTAGCCGTGTCCGCTCTTTAAGTCAAAGAGTTTTCATCTGGTCTGCCCCTGATTGTGTGCATAATATCTATACAAACTGTCTATATCAGTATAATGGACGGGTACATGATATGAAAGACGTTAATGAATGATGTTTCATTTTCCTGTCTTGCAACTCCTAACTCATTTTTTAGCATCTGCACATTAGAACTCTTTCATTTCTTTTTGAAAACTTTTCAGCCCAGATACCAGTACGTCAAACTTACATATGATTTTGTATGGCTAAGGATACATATTCATATTCATTGCAAAGGATAAATGTAAATAAAAACTTGAGTTACAACTTATAATTAGGTAGTTATTATTGTTACTGTTAGGTAATGATACCTTTTCTACAGAGTGACTACCGCATTTATTGCAGAAGAAAGAGAGAGGTCTGGCTTACCAACATATATCTCTTACAAGATGACCTGTAGTCGAGTTATAAGCAAATTATAAAAGATTTCCCCATGTTCGACTTAAATAAAAACAGCTTTCTGTATACAAGTATTGATCCTGATTGATTGATGGTAACTTAAAGTTATCACTGATCGTTATACTTGTTTAATTAGATAGAACTTGCATGAAGTTTATTTTGTATTTTAACCGTAGAGTATTTAATGATTTCTGACCTACGTAAAGTTTTGACTGTATATCAACTGTTAATCATCTTTACTCTATTTTTTAGATTCTGAATCAACTCTGAAATTCATGAAAATGTAAATGAAATAAGTCAAAACATTGTCTTCAGTAGTTCCTTTAAAAGTTAATAGATTAAAATAAATTGTTAAAAATAAACGTTCTTAATAATTTCGTCGATGCATAAAAAGTGACGTCATCGGTGATTTTTGTCAATTTCGCCTCTAAAGAAATACCAATCAAATTTCAGTCTGTTCTCCATGTAACTTATTTCACTAGATGGATTTTTATGTATTGTTGGGGCTTGTTTCTCTCATTGAAATTTCAATAGATGGCCATCTGACATGAGCTCCTGAACTCAAGAACCATCGCAACTTTTTTTTTTATTTCAAAATTGACTATTACACTTAATCTTATTGTTTTGATTTTTAAAGAATTCAATTCAAATTGTTAATTGCAATTAGAATACTTTGATTGATGTGCAAGACGTTATTAAGTAACGCATGGATTCCCCACAGGTATAACATGTAAAACTTCATCATCATTTAAGGACTGTTCTTACATTTAAAACTTAAATATTAAATCCCAAGAGCTCAGTCTCATGAATGGACTAAGCAAGGTGTACACTGGGCATGGTAAAGCAACAGGATAAAGCAGCAGGTGTCTGGCTCAAACCGTGTCGCTCTTGTAATTATGGTCGCTGCAGCGAAGAGATGCCCAGCTGCACTAGAGCGCTGCTTTGTATTTTCGATGGTTGATATTTAGACATAACTTATTGAATATACCGTAAACATTTTATAAGCGTCCACTTACTTCCCTTTCCTACTGTATTTTTAAACGAACTGTCTCCATTTGTCGCCATATTTCTCCAATGCGTAAGCTTTTTACAGAAGGAAATCTATCAGTGAATTCTTGAACTGTGCATTTTTCACAGTTAGTATTATAAATGGATCTCCTTTTAACAATCGAGACAATATGCCGACTGTGCTTACACAGAATAAAACAGTTTGACTCAAAAATGCCTATTTCTGTTTACCATTCTGCTCTCTTTTCAGGCGCGACAGTGTAATCCTGTATTTGTTCGCTTCGATGATTTATGTCTTTTTGTTTTTATAAACTCTTTTGATTGTGTTCTTTTTTGTAATAAAACATTGTTTTTGTTTGTCGTGGAGACAGAGGCTCGTGCTGGGCATTTTAAACACTCAATTTATCAAGTGGTATTGACCTCAAGCTAAAATGAAAGACCTTTGGAACTTCGGGAGTAATTTGTTTCAATCTTAAATTAACGTTGCCCGAAAGAAAATCATGAGAAAAACAAATTACCAGAATCATTTAATAAAACAGCTGAATGGTTTTTATACATGAATAACCCACAAAAAATTCCCTTCTTTTAGCAAGTAAATGAAATGACAAAGCTATGCTAATTATACCAATACGTTAAATATTTTTGTTGGAAAAGCTTTTTATGGTCAAATATTTAGAGAATTACCGTATCTACGAATTAATTCTTCAACAGGTCTTCCGCTAGATATAAACAGTCTGACTGTATATCATAAACATTCGCAAATAAACAGTCTGACTGTATGTCATAAACAGTCGCAAATAAACAGTCTGAGTGTATGTCATAAACAGTCGTAAACAAATAGTCTGACTGTATGTAATAAACATTCGCAAATAAACAGTCTGACTGTATGTCATAAACAGCCGCAAATAAACAGCCTTACTCTATGTCATAAACAGTGGCAAATAAACAGTCTGACTGTATGTCATAAACAGTCGCAAATAAACAGGCTGACTGTATATTATAAACAGTGGCAAATAAACCGTCTGACTATATGTCATAACCTGTCTCCAATAAACAGTCTGACAGTATATCATAAACACTCGTAAATAAACAGTCTGACTGTATATCATAAACAATCGCAAATAAACAGGCTGACTGTATAACAGAACGGTCGCAAATAAACAGGCTGACTGTATATCATAAACAGTCGCAAATAAACAGTCTGACTGTATATCATAAACATTCGCAAATAAACAGTCTGACTGTATGTCATAAACAGTCGCAAATAAACAGTCTGACTTTAAATCATAAACATTCGCAAAAAACCAGGCTGACTGTTTATCATAAACAGTCGCACATAAACAGTCTGAATGCATATCATAAACAGTCGTAAATAAACAGTCTGACTGTATATCATAAACAATCGCAAAAAACAGTCTGACTGTATATCATAAACAATCGCAAAAAACAGGCTGACTGTTTGTCATAAACAGTCGCACATAAACAGTCTGACTGTATATCATAAACAGTCGCAAATAAACAGTCTGACTGTATATCATAAACATTCGCAAATAAACAGTCTGACTGTATAACAGAACGGTTGCAAATAAACAGTCTGACTTAAAATCATAAACAGTCGCAAAAAACAGGCTGACTGTTTATCATAAACAGTCGCACATAAACAGTCTGAATGCATATCATAAACAGTCGTAAATAAACAGTCTGACTGATATCATAAACAATCGCAAAAAATAGTCTGACTGTATATCATAATTATTCGCAAAAAACAGGCTGACTGTTTATCATACACAGTCGCACATAAACAGTCTGACTGTATATCATAAACAGTCGTAAATAAACAGTCTGACTGTATATCATAAACCTTCGCAAATAAACAGTCTGACTGTATATCATAAACATTCGCAAATAAACAGTCTGGCTGTATAACAGAACGGTTGCAAATAAACAGTCTGACTGTATATCATAAACAGTCGCAAATAAACAGGCTGACTGTATATCATAAACAGTCGCAAATAAACCGTCTTATTGTATGTCATAAACTGTCCCAAATAAACAGTCTGACTGTATGTCATAAATAGTCGCAAATAAACAGTCTGAGTGTATGTCATAAACTGTCGCAAATAAACAGTCTGACTGTATGTCATGAACAGTCGTAAATAAACAGTCTGACTGTATGTCATAAACAGTCCGAAATAAACAGTCTGGCTATATATCATAAACAGTCGCAAATAAACAGTCTGACAGTATATCATAAACAGTCGCAGATAAACAGTCTGACAGTATATCATTAACAATCGCAAATAAACAACCTGACTGCATATCATAAACAGTCGCAAATAAACAGGCTGACTGTCGCAAATAAACAGTCTGACTGTATATCATAAATAGTCACAAATAAACAATCTGGCTGTATATCATAAATAGTCGCAAATAAACAGTCTGACCGTATTTCATAAACAGTCGCAAATAAACAGTCTGACTGTATATCATGCAACAGTCGCAAATAAAAAGTCTGACTGTATATCATAATCAAGCGAATATTCCGTAACTAAATGTCTTTCGCATCCCACATTCTGCATGCATTAATAATAAAACTCGTATCTTAATAAAAGTATGTTAATAAAAGTCTGTATCGTCATTTGAATTTCACCGCGATTTATTTTAGGATTGAACCTTTAGATTTTAGTTGGAATTACTGTATTATTGCTGCTGTTTAATTTCAGGTTTGAACAGTTAGTGGAAAATGTTGATTTATTGTTAACGTTTAATGCTGGCTGTCGATTTCTGATTGAACCTTTAAATTTTTGAAGGAAAATACTGTATTATCATTACGGGTTTATGCAGGCGATCGATTTTAAGTTTCGAACCTGAAGGTTTAAGTGAAAAAAAAATACTTTAATCTTTATCGGAAATACTATATTATCATTATAGTTTTATGCTGGCTATCGATTTCAAGTTGTCACCTGACGGTTTTAGTAGGAAATACGGTAACATCTGAAATACTGTATTATCGTAATAGGTTTATGCTGGCTATCGATTTCAAGTTGTCACCTGAAGGTTTTAGTAGGAAATACGGTTATATCGGAAATATTGTATTATCGTTATAGTTTTATGCTGGCTATCGATTTCAAGTTGTCACCTGAAGGTTTTAGTAGGAAATACGGTAACATCTGAAATACTGTATTATCGTTATAGGTTTATGCTGGCTATCGGTTTCAAAATGTCACCTGAAGGTTTAAGTAGGAAATACGGTAACATCGGAAATACTGTATTATCGTTATAGTTTTATGCTGGCTATCGATTTCAAGTTGTCACTTGAAGGTTTTAGTAGGAAATACGGTAACATCAGAAATACTGAATTTTCGTTACAGTTTTATGCTGGTTATCAATTTCGAGTTGTCACCTGAAGGTTTTAGTAGGAAATACGGTAACATCGGAAATACTGTATTATCGTTATAGTTTTATGCTGGTTATCGATTTCAAGTTGTCACCTGAAGGTTTTAGTAGGAAATACGGTAACATCGGAAATACTATTACGTCGTTAAACTTTCATGCTGGCTTTCGATTTCAAGTTTTAGCCTGGAGATTTTGGTGGGAAATACTAGAAAAAATGGATTGTTTGCAGACTCAAAGACGGACTATACCGTCGTTACATTTATTTTTGTTATAAAAGCCAAAATATCAGAATTTTCATGCAGCAAACAAACATGCGTCGTGACACTGAAATGAAGAAACTTTAGTTTTATTATACCTGTAGCAAGGTTGGATTTATTGAACTATTTCTAATCAAAAACTGACTCAGGTTTTATCAGTGTCCTTTCTGTTTTTTGTTGTTGTTTTTTTTTTTTTTTTTTTTTTTTTTGCAGCTTGTTGTGTCTTGTTCTCCCTTTGGGGTTTTATGCTATTTTTAGTTCGCGCTCTTTTCGTCATGTGAATTGTCATGTGACCAGTTTTGTATTTTTATGGTTTGTCTTCTGATGGGCCAGACATTTTAGCGAGAGAGGAAAAGATGGTTTAGATTACTTTCTGACAGATAAATAGATGTTGCTTAATGTAAAGTAGTAACAGATATGACTGGAATTATTTATCTATTGTTTTATGTGTATTGTTTCGGCATTACTGAATTTACATTGTTTTGAAAATGGCGGTCAAGTAATGAACGTCTGCGATTGAACATAACTCTACATGTTTTTAATAAAATATTTTGTTCACAGTAACCAGAGCACAGAGTGTGGTAAAAGAGGTGTGTGTTTGAGGAAATTAGGGTTTGATCCCATTAGATCAGGAAGTTTGATACATGTAATGTGATCTATTTGTTATTAAATTATTGATCAGCTGTTTTCATGCTACATGTATAATTTAAAGTTTCGGACCACTATACCATGACTTAAATATGAATTTAATATAAATTTGTGAAGATCACGTCTTAAATGAACAAACCGGTATATTAATGATATGGCACAGATTTTTTTTTATATTTAGCATTTATTTATGAATAACCATTTACTCTATTTTTTCTATTTAGATATTAACCATGTATTATAGGGTATGTTTTGATCATGTATACTTTTCAGACCTGATGTTCCAAATGCTTAGATGTTTTCCGATGTGTCGGATGTATTAGTTATGATGTTTTAAACTTGCAGAATGATGTATCATAGGTATTTAAGATAATGTAGAGAAGTAACATGCTAACAATGCCAATTGTTATTGCTGGTGTAATAAAGAACTATACTATCGAATGAGTCTTGGCTGTTTGTTATCCAAGTTTGTTTTTGGGGGGTTTAACGCCAGTTTAACCGCTAAGGTCATATCCCGGCGGTCTGTCCACCTAACCAGTGTTCCTGGGTATCTAGCCAGTTTACTAATCAATTTCTCCGCAAGTGACTGACTACTTCCTCACTTGCTTCAGAGGTGAGGGACAAATCAATTATCACGGAGATCAATTATCACGGAGTAATTTTGCCGGCCCTGATGGGGATTGAACGGGGATCGTCAAGTTTGACAATCTGATGCTCTACCGATTGAGCTAGCTGGGACGGCTTTTGTTATCCAACAATAACTAAGGGACACATAGTTACAGACACCAAGATTACATGCCCATATCCGGTCACGTGTATAAATCTACTTTTATGATATTCGCACATCATGAAGTGTCTATAATCATTGATAAAGACCCGATTTCATACGTTTTATTTCGTCTTCCTTGTGTTTTTATCTGTGATCGAACTGAAGGGAAAAACATGTCTCTATTCACTCCGTATAGATGATTTTCATTAAAATTTTCCATAGTTTGCAAGACGAATAATGAAAAAGTTAATTAAATGAAATGAATGCCTTATCGAAGCATAACTTAAACAACAAAAGTATCAAATTTCAGGAGCACTTTATTTATAAGTGTTGATTTTTTCCAATACAGACCACACTGCGTCAAAACTTACGCTCATGAACGATTGGATAATTCAGTCATTCGATAATTACGGTGGCACAGAGGTGACATGCACAACTTTTTTTAAATTTCACTTCTCTTTTTTTATCTCGTTCCCACGAGATACTAACTCGAGCGAACGACTTAGTATAACGACTTAGTATCTCGTTCCCACGGTTTACTAAGTCGTGGGAACGAGATAAAAAAAGAGAAGTGCAAATCTGAATAAAGAATCGCATTTGAAAAAAAAAGAATTGCGCAGTATAAAAAAGAATCGTGTTGTAAAAAAAAAAGAACAGCGAATGTAAGCTATGTCGAGGGAACGACTTACTAACTCGTGGGAACGAGTTAGCTATGTCGTGGGAACGACTTAATATCTCGTTCCCACGAGATACTAAGTCGTTCCCTCGAGTAAGTATCTCGTGGGTACGAGATAAAAAAAGAAAAGTGCAATTAGAAAAAAAATGTATTGCTTTGAAAAAAAGTGTAGCACAATATATTGCTTTCTCGTTCCGACGACATAGCTTACTCGTTCCCACGGGTTAGTAAGTCGTTCCCACGACATAACTAACTCGTTCCCACGAGTTAGTAAGTCGTTCCCTCGACATAGCTTACATTCGCTGTTCTTTTTTTTACAATACGATTCTTTTTTTAACTGCGCAACTCATTTTTCCAAATGCGATTCTTTTTTCAGATTTGCAAGTCTCTTTTTTTATCTCGTTCCCACGACTTACTAAGTCGTTCCCTCGAGTTAGTATCTCGTGGGAACGAGATAAAAAAACGGGAAGTGCAATTAAAAAAAAATGTTGTGCATGTCACTTCTGTGCCACCGTAGATAATTAATCCAGATAACAATTTTTTAGAAAAAGACCACACGGCCGCAACTATTTTCCCTAGCTACAATGTTCGTTAAGAAAATGCCAAAAAATATTTAAGTGTTCACATTTCTTTCTTGACGCAATATTTGAAAAAAAAATCTATTGATGTGATTGTAAAATATTACATACACCCGTGAGTGGTCAATCCAGTAACCCCACAAACGTGATATGAAAAACTTGCACTTCCTCGTCCTCCTCGTCCATGCAAAATCACACAATGTAAGAATTGTTGTTCACTTGTAATCATTAAAATAAACGGAGCCGGCTCGGCTACCTCAATCAGTAGATCATAGGATTGTGAATCCAGTAGTTCCCGGTTCGATCTCCATCAGGGCCGGCTAAATTTCTCCGTGATACTTGATCTCAGACAACTCACACATGAATATATGAATGTTGCAATATGTTAGTTTGGTTGGTTCCTGAAATATTTTGTTAAGGAAACATTCTTTTTCTGACACAGCCTTGTTGCACCAGTGTAAATAAGGCTAATTGCTCCTTTACATATACATGTAATACGTTATTAACATTACGACCATTTAAGAGCTGCTTTTTTTGCAGAACATGTTCTTCTGAAAATAAGTACCCTTGTTTTATAATCAAACGTATACTTTTTCAGTAGAAACCTCATTTACTAAGCATAGTAAAATCATATTACAGCCACTAACAGTCACAACAAAATGCATATTATATTTTGCGTTCCATACGATTTTCGTTTAAGAAAAGTTAATTAAGCCTTCAATATAGCTAGTACATTTTTGGTCACACCATGTCTTTTTTCCGCTACAGGTTTACGAACTAACTCAATGGAATTCTTATATTTCTGGAGAGTCATCCGTTTCTAGGGTCTATTTATCGCCTTTAACTTAGTTACTGAGCTTTCTTTTTTGTTAAAGAGTGAGTATTCAAATTGTTTCATTTTCTGTCTTGTCTCTCTGTTCTGGCAACAAATTGGCGTTCAGTTGACTTAATTCTATAATTATTGTCAAATTATTTCATGTACAATATGCCTCGTAGTCCTTGGATTCCTTCCAGTTCGTTACGTTCTAATAAATCGTGTCCAAGTCCATGTGTCACAAATGTCTTCCATAACAAGAAAACCATTCAGCACAATTAATCCTGTGTTTACATCCCTTAAGGTACATGTCTCGTAACAAGGTCATGAAATAAAAGGCGACAACGCCAAAGAAACACAAGAAAAAAAATCAAAAGAAAGAAAGTCACAAACAAACAAATAAATAAGAAACTAACTGAACCAAGAACGAACGAAGGGAAACATTAAGTTGGAAAAACACAACAAGAAAGAAAGAAAATAAGAAAGAAAGAAAGAAAGAGAGAAAGAAGACTAAATTTTACAAGTTACCGTATCTCCAAGCTGTTTTACAATGTTTTTACCATGAGTGAGGTGATAATATAATAGTTACGTAAAACCCTAAAATGTACATGAGTACATTAAACAAAAACACACCAGCATCAATTTTATTCTAAAATACATTTAAACTAATTTACGTTTGGAGCTAAGTCACTGATCGTTTTAAAATTTGGTTATAAGCGTGTTCAAACTACATTCATAATTTAAAGAAAATTCTCACTAAATTGTCCTCAAAGGACATAAATGAAAATGTAACTGGCAATAGTTTTCGATCAAATCGGGGCAAAAACTACAATATAACACATCAGCAAGAAATATAATGACTGAACGTATCATTGGCAAATCCGTCACAGAGGCTCTATCTGTTTAGCTTGCTAAGGAACCAGATGCGGATATGACAAATCTCCCCTATTATCTTACCCATAGAAGCTCACTTATTTATATATTCTACGAGAAAAGGGTGCAAAAGAAAGGAGTCGCAGTTCCGGAGACATTGTTGGTTCTTTTAAACGCTCAGTGTCGAGAACAGTTTGTAAGACGTCGGTATATCTTCTAATTCGTAAGACTGAATTTTACTAGTCCCCTAGTTAAGGATCAAACTTGCATTCTCTAGTTTATCCAAAAACCTGCCCACATACCTCTCCTAATTATCTGATGAATTATAAATCTGCTTGAATGTAATGGACCCTAAAACTTACGTAGTTTTGGGATTTCCGAAACTGCTGTACAGGGACGTACATGTAGTTAGAATTCAAGCATGAGCGCGAAACGTCTCCCTGGCAAGGATGCCAGAGGTTTACTTCACCCAGCTGTAAGTGGGATCTTTGTAAAACACCGTTTTATTTCATGAATTATGTTTGTTGTCACAAGTAGGCTTAAAGCGACTGACTCACAGATGGGCCGACGATGAAAAAAAAGAAAATGTTTATACATCTAGAACTTCTAGCTGTAATTGTGAAGAACATATCTAAACTAAGTTACTGACTCATTTTTTGTAACAGAAAAACATCAAAATATAAAGTTTTTACACACTTTTATCGGTAAAATATTTACTCAGTCACTGGTAGATAGTTTAGTTATATCATTAATTTTGACGAAAGATATAACTTGGTTGTAAAGGCTCAGGGGTGAAGATCGTCGTTCAATATTTTACTAACTGAAAGTGGGCATGGGTTCGAAACCTGGTAGAAGCAAAACTTTATTTTTCAGTTTTCATGGTGTACAGAAGCATAATGTTATGTTTTTTTCCATAGTATATTAACTTCTCTTAAATTTTAAAGAAAAAAGATCACTTAAATTTTGTGAGTCAATAGCTTTAAGTAATACACGTTGCTTCGGTTCTCCTGGCAATGGAGTTAAAACAAATTACCCGAGAAGCTAAGCAAATTGACAAATTACAAGACAATGTGTATAAGTTTAGCAATTGATAAAGGGTTTATTGAAACACAATCCTTAATCCGACAATGAATGCAGAAACAAACAATACGAGGGCAACATTAAAGTTCTTCTTTGCTACATGTTTGATAAGCAAATGCAAAACAAAATAGCGTTCACAGTTCACATTTATTTCATACGTCATCAAGGACAATCTGTTCAACGTCAGCGAAATCTGTTGTCATTAAATTTCCTTCTGTTTACACGAGCATACGACTAATTCTTTCTTATTTATTACCTCTCCATTACAGTATTACAGAAGCTCTTTAACTTTAGGAACGTAAAAGGAACTGTTTACAATGGCGCACATCTTAAAACAGATAGACGGTCAAAACAAGACATCTCGATAAAATTTAGACACATCCGCAATCTTAAGACTTCAAATATAAAACCATATTCTTGTTCTTTGTATGAGCTTAAAAACACAATTGGGAAAATGGCAAAAATATCAAAGGTAGCAAAAATGTTACGTCGTAGATTTTCAGTAGTGTTTTAGTATCATCTTGTTTTGTCAGCGAAACTGCTAACACATTTTTTATTAAATAACTAAATATTATTAGCACTATAAAAGGGCAACTACCAAGTCCAATATTACTAAGGCCTCCGCTATACCAGAGAAAATATCTATAAGTCAGTAGTCCCAGGCCGGAAAATGATATAGATATAAAGCCCGCATTTTGAGAGATTTCATTGGCTGATTACACAGGGTCAAAATCTGATACAGAAACGCCGCAAGAAGATCGGGGAAAACGGCAGCCATTTTGATTTAAGTGTTGACAGCTTCCATTTTACTTAATGTTTGAACTCGGGACCGTTTCTTTAAATTTAAATCATTATTCTATTAGTAGTATTGAACCACGTTTGCTAAATCTATGTGACGATTTCACAAAAGAACAAGCGTTTACTTAACACGGATTAATCGTGGGAAAATGGCGAGCGGGGAGGAAATGCTTGAGCTTCTAACATCTAGTTATTTAATTAAATTGTCAGTAAATAAATTATTTGATATTGGCACTGTTATTTGTCCTCGGTACAGTCGTAATCGCCTAATACGACTACCCTCGGACAAATAACAGTGCCAATATCAAATCATTTATTTACATATAAAAATGAATGAGCTTAAAGCACGCTAGTTGAAAGTCCATCTTTAAAAAAAAAAAAACATGCAGATGGATAACAGAACCCAGAGATAGAAACAATGCAAAGCGGAAGTTTGTATAAGTATTTTCAATTTATTTTGTACAAATTTGTTTAATTTACAAAACTTCTATTTACAATTTCTTCTAAAATCTGAAAACTTAACAATAGATATAAGATCAAATATTTGTATCTCATAATTAATAAAACATATAAAAGTATTTGCTTTTATAATCACAAACCCTTTCGAAGTGTTGTTAAGGTCATTACATAGCTTAGCACTTTACACTTTGCCTAGAATACATGAAATATAAAACAACATTTAAACAGTGCATTTAAACAATTGATTCACGCTTTAGCTGAACGTGTCTTACACTTTGTTCGAAATGGGACTGTCCATTTCGTCCATTTCGTCTAAACCGTCGAGGACTGGAAGAAAGCGCTTTGTCAACAAGTTGTGTTTGAAGCTTTATTTTCAATGTTCCATTAGTTTTGATTCTTGAACCCCTCACCGCTCGTTCAACTCTCCTTTTAAGGTCACACACTAAATCCATTTCAAGATCGTCAATTGGCACAACATTACCAGGCTTCAAGTTACCAAGCGTACCCATTCGAGGGCGGCGTTTTGTCTGAGAATTAACCCCTTCTTCACAACAGAAATACTCTAGATAGCCAAGATCGATGTTTGCTTTTGGTGACGCACACTTGCCTTGAAAATCAAGTTTCCGTTGACACTGATTAAACCTCAGGTTTGATGTCCCCGTAGAATGCAGGCGTCTGCATCCAAAGATTGACTTCGGTGTGTTTTTTTCTTCAACTGGTGATAACCGAGCGTAAAAATCATTTATATCAGCACTATTTTGAATGACACATCTGACAGCTTTTACATGATCTTGTGTTTCAAATTCACGTTCTTTTTTCTCAGTGGTGTCAGTCATTATTTCCACTGTTTTTCGTCTTTCGTTTCGTCTCAAAAAATCGGAGAGGCCCCCAATATCTGTACTGCACCTTGTTCTTCTGTAACGCCTTCTTTCAACTATTGCCTTAGCATTTCTACTTTCTGAAAGTTTTGTAACTTTAGCGGGTTGATACTCATTCGAATGCATAACTGACTTTAGCCCATTTTTTACGAATTTTGCTATTTTCGATGGTTGTACTTCCATCTTATGAGTTTTGACAATGTCGACTGGTTTATTTCTGCTTTCACTTTCACTTACAGTTTTCCCATCTTTACTGGCTGTGATGATATTTGATTTATTTTCTGAAGTCTGTGAAGCCAGTACCGAATGAGATTTCTCTGTATCTGTCACAGTATGAGTAGTGTACGACAGTACTGGTTTAACTGTAGTGTTTAGAGTCCTTGTAACGGCTACTGAAACGGGTCTGGCTGTATTTCTGAAGCTGGCTATTCTTTTAACGCCTCCAATTTTGCTTTTGTAAACACATGGCATTAGAGGTTTTACAAGTCCTGTGTCATTTTTCTTTCGCAAATGCTTCGCATAGCTAAGGCTTTTTGACCTTGCTACTGCATATTCTTTGTTTAGAGAGGAGTTATTCATGCGATAAAGATCTGAGTCACTATAGCAGTTTCTACTTAATTGTTGTATACAATCACGTGACTCAACAAGCTGCGCTGCCACTTCTTGTTCAGTCTCTAGACACTTGGTTCGTCTGTCATGGCACCGCTCTTTTGGAGTAAAGATAATTCTTGCGTCTAACGTGTTCCCATGGTGATGGGTGAGGGAATCCAAACTGACAATCGTCTGTACTACACAATCATCGCTGATGTCTGTGTTGCTAGTACCATATTGCCATGGGGATATGCCATCTTGTCTGGGACTAACAATTGTATCGACAAATTTAAGCTGATTTGAAACGTCGGAAAGTTGAAACAGGCTGTCCTCGTGACATTGTGACGTTTCTAAGCTAAGAATCTGTATGCTGTTATTGGATGTAAGGTCCCGCCAGTCGTCTGCGCATGTGAGAGCTGGCGTTGGCTGGAACTGCCGGGAGATCACGTGACTAACCGGTGGCGTGGCTGACAGTGGCGGTCTCATTCTCCTGAAATGGAAATATGTTAATAAGCAATGTGCAGCAAACAATATTTGTATCGAATTGTTTGATATTTTATAAAGAAACGAGACTATTTCATGTGTGTTTTCTATTTAGTTCACTAAATTATCTACAAGTATATTTTTCAGGTTATTTGTATATTTCAATAAGGACCGATAAATGGTGGCATATCTAAAACCTTATGTATTTTAACTGCAGTTTCGTAAAACGTCGCTCAAGTGATATTTTACGTCCCCCAAAATTTCTTGTTTTATTGTTTTACGGTCCTTTTCAAGATGTAAGATAAGATAAGATAAGATTTATTTTGGCATAATGTAGATTATAACAATGTAGGTTCTAGCTGACTCCATAAGGTTGCCTTGATTTAAAAGCCGAGCCTGTCGATTCCCTGTAAAAGGCTATATTGTACAGATATCATTTTCTACATTAGATTGAAGACAGTCCTATAAGGTACTGTACCATTTGTCAAAGAGCGTTCGAAACTGCCTTATAATGTCCTTGCAGAAAATAGCGGACAAAAAAGATTGGAAAGTATCTTAACAACTACAATTTAGAGACATGCCTTGTCATTGATAGAAGTTTTCGCGAACAAAATTATTAAGTTTTGGCAAATATGAATGACAGAATGTCTAAATGTTAATTTCCTTAAATGCATTATTTAAAAACATAATTCGGACTTGGGACAGTATGACCTTAACATAGGTAGACATTTGAAATGAAAATTACGTGACAGCAATGCGAAGTCTTTCCAAGTATATAAAGAACATGTGACAGTATTGGCTACTACGCAAAAACTGTCTAGCTAATAACAAACCCACTCCTTCCTTCTCGAATAATGGATACAATGGAACACAAAGTTTATCTTTGTTGCGTTTCCAAATTATGTTTTGTCAGTGATTCACAAAATAACTAGCTTATTTTGCTTCGATTATATTATTGCGTTATTAGGGTCGGTAACCGTAGAACTATTGTGCAAATGTATTTTTCTCAGATATTGGTATTGAAATCAGCGATACGATACGTAGAGTAAAAATCCTATATTCAAGAATGTGCTAGCCTTAATGTTTAAAAAAATGCTTTGTGTCTTTACTTGCAATACAATGAGACAGAAAATAATACCTAAAAAGCCATAAGTAGTAGTTCTTGGTTTAAACAAAAAGAAGGTAGGTGAAACATTCCTCATGAAAGGTAAATGAATGAATGAATGAAAAAAGAAAGAAAGAAAGAAAGAACGAAAAAAGAAAGAAAGAACGAAAGAACGAAAGAATGAATGAATGAATGAATGAATGAATGAATGAATGAATGAATGAATGAATGAATGAATGAAGGAAGGAAAGTATGTAGCTAATATTTCACACTCCTTAAGGAATCGTTCTAAAACGCATTTTGCACGACTTTTAGAAAATTCACGGCTATGCCAATGAAATCGTTGTCATCAAATTACTCAGCGCAACGCTATACAAAATAAAGTATATTTCATTCACAAACCAAATGTTACTGCATTAGACAGCGTCTGAATAATCTTCCCGATAGATGTCGCCTACAACACTTCAGATAATAAATTACGGGCACCGCCTTCATGAAACCATCGTCTCATCAATACAAATAATTTCCGTTTCGTATCGTTTGTTCGTATAACATCATGATATAATGATGCTGGGAATGAAAAACAATAAACTTCTGAAACCGTTCCTTTGTGATTTTGGCGTGAGTTGTAAGAAAATAAGCCAATCACAAAATGCCAATAAATTATACGTATTGTTTTGATAGCCGCCAGTGGAAATCAGATTGAAACATCTTATGGTCTGGCTATTGTTTTAACTGCGTAATTTCAAAACTTGTCACGAGAAGACTTAGACTGTGACCTCCTCTCTTCAAACGCTTTAATCTTCAGGAAACGTCATCGATTAAACTTTAATTTAATAAGCGGCGAGAGACATTGAAGAAAGTTAAGTAAATTCCGCGTAAACCGATTAGAAGTGTAACAGCAGATGTTTTAGTTGTCGAAAAATGACGTATAACGAATAACCATCTGTTATTGAGTTAATAGATTGAAGAAAATACATAGATAAGAGCGAGTGAGAGAATAAAAAAGACCCCACTTGTACGGAGAAAACAGGTTGTAGATGTTTTGTCTAGCGACTATTTAATTTTTTTTATCAAGTTATCTTTACCAATAAGTATTACGACTTCTAGCCTCCATCTTTAAACGTTCTTATGTTATGAGTCAGGTCGAAGTGGCTTGCACCGGTGGACCTAAATCACCGCGAAGATCGAACAGTGAGTACATGTCTAGCAAGTTGACCCCTAGGTCAAACTGGCGAACTAAAGGCATCCGACCCAAACAATGAAAATAAAATATTGAATTCAACACACATGTCGGTTTCAGTTAGTCAACGAGCGCAACAGAGGTAACAGTATGTATAAGTCTTCAGCAAGTAGACTGCTAGGTCAAGGTGACGAACTATGGACACGTTCCGATCGAAAAGGAGATCGTTATTTGAAATGGACGCACAGATCCTCTTTTCGCACTACTGTGGTTTTAGTAATTAAATGTAAACAGTGTTTATGACATTACAGCTAACAATATTTATAAAAATAATTACATTTCAGATAACACGTGACATCAAGCATATCTTAAGCCGGTTATTTCATCTGTGGTATATACTGTACAAATAGGATAACTTGGCTATTTGAACATACCGAAAAATCTTATTACACTAGAAATTGTGAAGATTACAGTCAACAGGGTTCATTTACGATGTTACCGATAAACTTACATGAAAAAAAACGTGATTTCGGTTGCATTTTTTTTCTGTACCAAATGAACTTTTGCAGAAGAGATTTTTTTCTTTGAAGAATGGATATAGAAAATTACTAGGTAGTAGTACAAGATTTATAATCAGATATTCGATATAAGATGAAAATGGAATAACAATTGAAAATAGCCAAACTAAATGGTAAAAAAATAAAAATAATTATATAAAGACACCGACCTCTGAATTTGTTTATCCCTGCACACAATATTCTGTATTATTTGGTTTCTTATATTACTTATTTTGCGATCAGTACTGTGTTTGATCAAAGTGACATTTGCTTCTCGAAAGCGAACATTCCCCTATATAAGAGAGTAAATTGAGATTTTGAGTAAAAACCCTACTAAATAGTTTTACTCATGTTTGTTTTGGTCCCGCGCCTTCCGTGATTGATCTATTGTGGTGATGTTTTCCGAAGCGAGAGTGGATATTTTTCTTTGATTGTGGCAATTAGCAACTTTGAAAAGAATATCGCTTACGACTAATTCATTACTAATCAGGTGTGAATATGTTTGCTTGTTATGAATAGACTAAATGGTAGCTGTTTTATGTTTAGACAAACAAACGATTAGTAGAAATACATGAAATTAAACTGTCTAAGTAGCAATTTATCTTGTGAAATAAGTTTTTCACCGTTGTTGATTATTCACCACCAAGAAACAGTTTCTTATATTGCAAATATGAACGTACAATACGAAAATAACAGAAAATTAGAAAATTGTGTCTCATAGGTAACCCTGAATCTTGGGACATTTATTAATACAACGGGTACAAAAAATACTGCAATTTACAGAGTTCAAATATAAAGAAATGATCCATATAACCAGGGCTTTAATTTAAAGCCCTGATATAAAGCATATTCGTGAAATTACACATCGCTGTAAATACCAAAGTATAATGGAAATTTCGTTGACAGTCCATATTAGTATAACGTGCAAATGGCGATATTTTTCAAAACTTATTGTTGTTCGCTAATTGGTCGGCCTCCAGCATGCAAATTATTATTATTATTTTTTTTTTTTTGAACAAGTCAAGTGAAATGTTTATTTGGCAAAAATGATATATGTTATTTTTTTCTCCCTGGACCTTCTGCATTTTTCTACACGTGGTTCAGCATATGTTATTTTACAATATTTGATTTTAGAATGAGGTACCAAAATTGGTTATCAATAATATATTACTGTTCTGCAAACTATGATATCTTGTGGAAAGGGCTGTAGCATGGAAAGGGCTGTAACTAATGTTGTAATAACTTGTAGCCCAATCCATTTGCACTTCTTCTTTTGATTTATGTATTGATCAGTTGTATTTGTATAGAAAGATGCAATAAAATAGTATTAAAGTAAAAGTATGATATCTTGTAAAAAGGCTTGTGTTATATCTTCACGAGCTTTGTTAGCTCCAATGGGATAAATTAATGTGCCTGTCTGTCTTCTTGGCCTAGTGGTTAAGGCGTCCGCTTACGGAGCGGGAGGTCGAAGGTTCGAGTCATGTCAGGGGCTTGTTCTGATGCTGCCGGTTGGTGAGCCGCCAGCTAGTTAGAAAATGGTTACCGATTTTCTGTCCGCCTGGTGCCTGGCACATAGGGTAAGGAATCGGGGAGTAAATGTCTACACTAATAGAGGTGCCTCATCAGCCCGGGAGGCTGGCCCTTTCAGTAGGGGTTACACTATAATAAACAAGCACTTTACTTTACTATACTTTATATGGGTTAAGAAAATGAATTGTCTATTCAAACACAACAAAGTAATTATATGCAGTCTTCAATCATTTGTGTCGCATCTTTTAAGCGTAGCGAAATATATATAATTTTTTGCTTACGTTGTAAACATGCTGCTGGAGAGGATCATTGGTCCAGTGGAAACGCGCAGGACTGGTAACTCAGTGGTCCCGAGATCGATCCCCTGCTCCACCACTTACTTTACTAATTGTCTTTCGGATGAGACGTTAAACCGAGGTCCCATGTATCAGTGCTGTACACTAAGCATGCAAAAGAACCAGGGGTGTCTCTGGAACGGGATGTTTTTGGTATCTTGCACTATTCCCCACAACATAAAATAACTAATCTCTGCAGGGGGGAGTCGGTCATATGGGCAACCGGTACCGACGATAAATAAACTCAAAATAGATAGATAGACTTTGCTCCTTTGATCAGAAGACATAGATGGTACTTATGTCAAATAACTGAAAAATTAATATAAGTGTTATTTCCCCTGATTTTTTTTTAAATGAACCTAATTATTATTTAGGACATGATACAATCTTAAGTTGGGTGTGGAGGAGGGAGGGGCGGGGGAATAACCTATGTTTCAACCGTGCCGGCTCAAGGTCACGGTCACCAGTGCTGTTCAAAGGTTAAGGCCATGCATTTCGTGTCTGCTCAATAACTTTTAAACACATGGATCGGTGCATTTTGCACAGGCATTTTGCTGTCCTTCAGACTGCCTTGTGAAATATGTCTTCAAAGAGGGGGGCACAAAATTTTTGAAAAGTCACTAAGCTGGCACAACGATTAGTTTGTGAATCACGGAATATTAGATACATTATCTACATGTTTTATACGTCCGTGGTACTTTACTACAGTTATAAAGATGGTCAAGCCTGTTGTTAAAGTATAATGCAAGTGGATTTTTTGGAAACTTTTCCGTGTAAAAGCATTTGAATATGTTACGGCGGTTAACTATTCTAATTTACACGCTTTTATGAACATCCCGGTAACGAAAACATTATAAAAGGTAGTAGATTAGTCAGTTTACAGATGAATAAGATAATAATGTCCTTCTCTCGCTACAGGCATGCCTTTCTAATGCAAATGGGTAGATTCTCAAAGCTCGCGCTTGCGCGGGTCCCCATCTAGTATATTTTAAAAAATGTACGACTCTTATTTGGAAAATGTATTTAGCTCTGTATGCCATTGTTAACGCTACTGGTCAAATTCTTTGAATAACAGCATTTATTTGAAAGTTACTAGCACTATTATTATTCCACAGATATGAGGAACTTAGGTCTGACAGCAAACATTTAACAAACTTAGGTCTGACAGCAAACATTTAACATTTTAAGGACCTGTTTTAAAAACATTAAACGTGTTTTGTTTTTGTTTTCAAATATTGGGTCCTTTATGGAATTCCCAAATCTGCGCAGCATACGAAAGAATTGTCACAATCATGCTGTCGAAACGTTTTACCTTATCTTTAACATTTAACGCAACTTTATCGAACAGAGAGTTCAGAGAGTACAAGCGCTTGGTTTGACTATGTTTTCTGAGCCTGATAAAAATACCGTTTGACGTGTGTTACACTTAAATACACTGGACCTGATAAAAATACCGTTTGACGTGTGTTACACTTAAATACGCAAAGGACTTAACGACTTACAATGACACATTGTTATAATATAATTCAACATTCTCTAGCCAATTGCCCGATTTAAACACCAAGATTACTTATCAACATTTACAGTTATGTCCCAATTCATACAATAAGAATGCATCAGGTTATGTAACGTCTGTAATCCATCCTTTGAATATGAAAATAATGCTGTGTCGTCTGCAAACAATAAAAGGTGTATTTATAATTCATCCAAGATGAACGCTTCATTATCATCAGACAGATTTCAGTTCAAACAGCTGAGTTGCCTTGAATTAAGAAGTGCACGGAACACTAGAATATATTTGCTGTGTATACTTTAGTCTACTTTTCAGTTATCAGTTACTGTGCTGACATGAAATACACCCCAAGCCCCTACGCCCCCTTTTATAGGATGAAATGAGTTAATGCTTTGATAACATAACAGTCACATCACACATGCTCATTTTTTTAATATTCTCCAAGATATTTTATACCGATAAATTGGCCGAGATTTTTTCATGAATTTCCTGTACACCATCTGCACGGAAGGTCTATCTGCACGGAAGGTCTATCTGCACGGCATTTTTTAAAGCACAGACAGGCTCTTTTCACACAGCACATGCATGCTCTATGTTGTTTTTTTTTAGTAAAACAATCGCTGTATTTGATAAGGATATCTTAACATGTGTTAATTGTTAAATGCACGAAACTTAGATCTTCATGTGGTTGGAAATGACTACAATGAGGGGTAATATAACTCTGACTTTATTTTATTCCTGTAATACTTTAGTACAAGGAATCTCATTGTCTTAGTTTTTAAGTACCTTTGGTCGAGTATGAGATATTTTTAAGAGAAGAAAGTTTAAAATATAATACAAAATGCAGTTACATGCAGTTACCTTTTTTTGAATTATTTTATATAAAGTTGGGCATGTCCTTGTTGGTTATGTTTCTGACAAATTATCGAAATTGAACAATTAAATCATTCATTCGTTCGTTCGTTCTTTCGATCGATCGTTCGTTAGTTCTTTTGCTTCCTCCTTCCCTCGCTTCCTCATTCATTCATTCATTCATTCATTCATTCATTATTTAATTATTTCATTCATTCATTTGTTCGGTCTTTATCTCTCTCCTTCACTCACTTATCACTCACTCACTCACTCACTCACTCACTCACGCACGCACGCACGCACGCACGCACGCACGCACGCACTCACTCACTCACTCACTCATTTCTTTGGTCACTCACCAACTCACTCACTCACTCGCTCGCTCGCTCGCTCGCTCGTTCAATCAATCAGTCAGTCAGTCAGTCATTCAGTCAGTCAGTCAGTCAGTCAGTCATTTGTGATTGTCATTTTGTTTTAATTTATCATTGTTATTGTAATAGAAACAATATCGATCTTAAAACATTTTATTGACCAAATTTGATGATCAGTTAGGGGTTAACACGTCGGACTAGCAGTCAATGGAATACTAGCGCATGGGTTCATACCCAGTCAGGAGCAAGCCTTTGTTTCCTTGAGCAAGAAATTTTACACTCATTGCTTAGTACTGGTTGGTTCCAGGAACTGATTCGAGAGTGTGTCTATAAGCTGAAAGCTTCCTTCACAATCGAACTAAAATAAATTTGGTATAAATTAAAATGTTGGAATAAGTAATACATAGAGAGATGTTTCATACACCGGTCCCCGTTCCCGACAATTTTATATATACAAATATATTATGTTGTGCTTCTTGCATAACAGAGAATGAAAAGGCGTATTTTCGAAATGGGACAAGATGATATGAGGTCGCACATATAACAATTAACGAGACTTACCTACTGCTTACATTAATCGCTGGCAGAGAGCTTGCTTGTGCCTCATACAAAGACTGCTTTGAAAACTGCTGTGCAGACAGACCTCCCATGCGCCGTCAAAACCAAGAATTTATTTTAAATATTGGCCAATTTATCGGTATTTTCTTGAAGAAAATAGAAAAATGAATATGTTTGATGTGATTGTTATTGCAATTATCAAAGCAATAACTCGTTTCAGTCAGGCCGTGTTCCATGTCAGTAAACCACTTAACAATTTGTACCAATATCTACCATCGCAAACTGTTACAACAGAAAATAACCGGTTCTGACGCAGAGAGACCGCAAATTTCGCAGAGAGACCGCCAATACGTACAACATGTAACTGGTTGTTGCTTTTAAGAAACAATTTGTTTAATTATATGCGAGACGCGTACTGCAGGAGACCCTTAAACCGGAAAATCATACTTTTATTAGCTGTAATAAGTACTAATAACAGTTTAATGATGTCGGAGATAAAATGGAGCAGACAGTCTGGGTTTGGCACTTACGTGGGGCCAATATCTTGCCCACCCTCTTACTTTAGCTTTAGCCTATAATGAATTACCTGATCATAAGAAATGCTGTACACGTGCCATTTAAAGATTGGTTTGCTTCTTTAATTCACCTGAATTGTAATGGCTGCTGCCTACCATCAACATTTAAGAAATAGAAGAAGGCCTTTGGCATATTCATTGGGTAAGACCCGTTGGATTCTAAGGCGGAAACTTTATGGAGCACATTATGCTATATTGAACCTAGGAAATGAAATTGTACTGTATTGTAATTTTGTACGAATGAAGCGGGAGCATTTTCTATTGCCGATGAAAGCAAAGGATTTCATGTGGGTGGGGGGCGCAAAATGTTCGGCTCAATTTGTGTCCGTTTTCTACCTCATTTCAATGGTTGTGGTTATGCTAGAGTATACTGATTTGGCAATATCACATGGGTCTCTGATTATTGAATTCAATTTTGAACAATAAAGTATACATTATTTAAAGACATATTCAAAATATATCTACAATAATACCTATGTTCCGGGAATATAAGGAGGGGGTGGGGGGGGGGCGCCGGGTGCGCACTCACTACCCCCCCACCCTCCCACCTCTGGATTCGCTAGTGGTCACACGGTAAGTTTAGCAGTATGCTCAAAACATATCGTGTGAATCCTCATTAATCATTATTCCAACTAAAATTAAGGCTCGGTAAAAAGTCTTATTACTTCCCTTTATTTTATGTTTTATTTATATTGTACACAACGTCCAGAAAATTTGTTTAAAAAATATATATTTAGTGAATATGAAATATATTGAAAAGTGTTATAAGACGTTTTCAGAAAAAAAGAATTAAATTGAATATCTTTAGCTAGAAAAAGAAAGTTTTTAATAAATTATTATATATATATGAGTTCAGTTTAGAATTATCACGGACATTGTGGTATGACAACTATTAAATTAACGCTCACCTGAGTTCAATAATAGTTGAAATTTTATAGGTACACCATATAGGTGGACTAAGTGCCGACTATAGGATAAAGATTACCAAGGTTAAACGATATTTAGGGGATTTGAGAAAACAAAACAGTGTCAAATATTCACGGAGCATTCTTCGGTATCATTCATTAAAAATGATGTAAACTTAATGTATCTAAACTATGAAATTTGACGCTTATATGTAGCGACACTTTTCCATCCGTAGAATCTTCTGCTGTGGATCGTTATTTTGTTTGTTTCTTTGTTTGAATTAGGACCGTTAAACACGACTAGATTTCAAGAACTTCTGTCGACCGCAAGCCAGTTGTCCAAACAGAATCGTGAATGTAAAAATCCCCTTAATTTTCTTATGAAATATAGTCTTCTCCTATTTCAGTATATTCGACATCAGATATCATTTTTTCCCCTCTAAACTTCGATTGATAAAAGAAGTCCCCCTACAAATTACAGCGTTAATTACTCCAGCTAAATCAAAGTTAGTAAGATCTTATAACCTCCCTTTATCTTGTTTTAATTTTTAAAGTTGCACCTAAAAGTTTTTAAAATGGCATTAGAAATAAAAAGATTAAATATAATTGATAAAATTGAAAAATATATTGGAAATATTTTATGTAGGGTGACAACCTTTACAAAATTATAACCGGACAGACGGTTAAAATACTGTTGTTTATGAAGGAGTTTGAAAGCTGAATTAGTAGACGGACGGTAAAGGCAAACCATAAAATGTCTCCCCTACATGTACTAATGTAGTAATTTTGAAAGTCTTCTCATAGGAGGACTAGTAATGCAAGCTCTCTATGAATCCACTGCTCATTGACAAGTCAAGTGTGTGTTTAGTCGGAACTGGTTTGTCTGCCTGCTAGCAACTTAGCACAAAAGTTGTGGATTAGCTTTAAATTTTCGGGGAAGGTTGGACATTGCCTCGTTCTCTTCTGATATTGGCCACTCATCATTATGATAACATGTTGGTGGTCATCAGGACTGGTCTCATCTCAGTCTACTATGTATATTGAACAGTCTGAAATCTTGTAAGAAAAATACACACAATTAAGATATCTGTGTAAGTATTAGATGGTCAATTGACAACAGTATACAGCATTTTAAAATTATTATTTATTAATAAGATGAAACTAAAAGTCAAAAATGCCAAATACATAATAATTGCAGCGAAATTTATTATAGAAATTTAAAAGTCACTTTTTTCTGTCATTTAATGTTTTAGTGTGTAATGGCTATAATGAATTCTACATAGGACAAAACAGAGAAAAAGATAAACAAATGGACAATCCATGAACAATATGAACAAAACAATAGCACAGGAACAAAATAACAACTAAAGTTCAGACTTAGATTAACCAGCTCACTAGCAAAGATAAAAACGTCGACTTCAGCCATTGTATTGAACAATAAAAGAACAGCATATTTGTAAGTTTTTGCAACGCATAAAAAAGATGAAAAGTACAGTAGTTTTAAGCACATTTCTGAATAGAAAGAAACAGGAAGAAAATTTCTTAATGTATAATAAAAGGTTGAAAAAACAACTTATAGTTAAAGGACTTTAGGAATGATACAATTTCTAACAGCTTTGCAACATTACTGGGTTACCAGTCCAGCTCGTTACCAACTCAGCTCAACATAACTTTATTAACTCTAACCAAATGGTATGGTACAGGAGTATACAGAACAAATACAAGAAGTTACCACAGTGAGGTCACGTGACATTTGGGGTATTAAAATAGCCAAGCTATAATGTCAAGTTATTCTGATATTGACTATAGGTTGATCTAAAAATAGTCAGAACTGTTTTCACTTGATCCCAAATACACATGTTAATATGTTTACATGACTGTGTATTATTAATATAGTGATCACTAACAAGTGTAAAGTTTGAAAACATTTAATTTATGCAGTTGTCGCCTAGTGATACTAAATATTGGAGATACAGAGTAAAAAAAGCAGAAAAAGTCTATCGAGTTATTTAATATTACTGCTGGTAGGTAGATGAATTGTTTGTGTATTCGTAGACCTAAGGTCACGTGTTATCAGAATGATATGCAATACAATAAAGAAAAACATGCGATTTTGGAAATTATCATCATAGGACAGCAGATATTAAAAGTACTCACCTTATACAATTATCGGATATCAATGTTATGTAAAATGCATTAATCATCTGATCAACTGAGCAGAGAGATATAACAATAAAAATAAAATCTCCGAATCTGTGCTATTTAATACAAACTTACTTCAATTCTAAACATATTGATTACTATGCTGAAAAAAGAAAAATGAATAACTGTAAAGTTTTTTTTTATCAAAGATCACAATACAATTCTGGGTAATTCAAAATAGCTTATATCATTAATAATTATTATTATTATTTTCTTTATTATTGCTATCTAATGCTTATTAATACATGTATACTTACTATCTGAATATTGTTAATGTCATTCCTGTTGTTGTTATTATTATTATTGTTATATTTATTAATTCTTATTTTGGTAAATACACATATTTTTTGTAGTTTTTTCCCTGTCTTTATATTAAGTAATTCTTTGAATTTAAGAATATTAGGTCTTCTGAAATAGTATGGTTGGATGTAAGTGATCTTTCATGTGTAAAAAAAAGGACATTGTAAAAGATAGTAAAACTCATCTGCTACATCACGATTATTACATAATTTACAAGTTCTGTCATTTATATCAATGTTGGACTATCTTCCAGTTTCACATGGAAAAGGTGATTTCCTGTTCTAAATTTTAATAGATATACCCAATCTGATTTCTTTAGATTAATTAAATATTCTTCTAGTTGGATTGTTTGTTTAATAATTGAGTAATTAATTCCCTTTGTTGAATTCCGCAAGGAAGAATTCCAGTTTTGTATATTTTGATCAAGTAAAATTTGTTTTTCCACATACTTTAAGTTATTATTATGAATACTTTGATTTTGCCATATATCGATTCTGCCTACTTCGTAAAAATACCTTTAATACATTTTATCCACTTTGACTGGAAATTTGGAAGTTCAAGCATATATTTATAGATTTGGTAAGATAATTTGCTTTGTTTTCCTTTTATTATTCTATTCCAAAAGTCGATCATTCTAGTTTTTATCATTAAACTTAGTTCAAAACGGCCTTATTCAGCATATAACATATACAAAGGTGTAGATCTTCTTAAATGTGTTATCTTTCTTAAAAATTCTGAATGGATACTTTCTAAAATTTGATGATCTTCATAGCCCCAGATTTCAGCTGAAAACTGTAGTATTGGTAGCACTGAATTATCAAAAAGGTTCAAAGCAAGGTCTAATGGAAGGAACAGGTTTTATATCCTTTTGTACAGTAAATTCATTGCTTTTCTTGCTTGGACAGCCAAGTGTTTTCTTGCATTAAGAAAACTACCATTTTTTGAAAATAATACACCTAGATATTTATAAGAAGTGGCACTTCAATATGAATATCATTGATTTTGAAGTTTATGTTTCTATCATTATGCGAACTAAATACTACGACATTAGTTTTGCTATCATTTATTTTTAATGTCCATATTTTACAGAATTCAGCAAAATCATTCAGACAGTTTTAAAGTTTTATTGGTTCATCACCGACTAAAACTGTATCATCGGCATAAAGTAGTATGAGTATCTTTAGAAATGCATCAACTTCATGTTCCAAATCATTAAATTTTATTCCTGAGTGACCTTTGTTCTCTAAATATTGTTCAAGGTCATTTAAATATAAACTAAAGAGAAGAGGGGAAAGATTCTCGCCTTGTTGAACTCCACAGTTACAACAGAAGAAGCTTGACAATTTGCCATTTAGTGAAATGCAAGATTTTATATTTAAATATAGATTTTTAATCAATCTGAAACATTTCCCATTTATATTACATTCAAGTAGTTTGTGTCACAGACCAACCCGCCAAAGGGTATCGAATTCCTGGGTAAAGTCTATAAATATACAGTAGATCTTCTTTTTATAGTATCTAAGTACTTCTATTATTGATTTGAGAGTGAAAACATGGTCTAATGTAGAATAGTTCTTGCGAAACCCAGCCTGGTTTTCTGCAAGTATTTCATTATTTTCTAAAAATTAACTAAGGGGAGTATTAAGGATTGATGTGAAAAGCTTACCTAGACAGCTTAGGAGTGTTATAGGCCTATAGTTTTCAGGACATTTTGGATTACCCTTGTTTTTATAAATATGTATAATAACTCCCTCTGACTACTGTTTTGGTATTATTCCAGAATTTAGAATAGCGTTGAAAAATTTTACATATAAGGAGTTCATTTTGTCTTTACTATATTTAATGTATTCATTAATTATTTTGTCATTCCCACTAGACATATTGTTATGTAATGAGTGAATGGCATTTGCTATTTCATTAGCTGTGATTTGGGTATTTAAAATACTATCCTCAGATGTTAAATCTATGTTTTCATATGTTACTGAATCATTCTGGTCATGATCAGGGTTGCAATTTACATGTTTAAAGAAATTGTACAGAGAATCAATTTGTTGGCTGTTCATGTTTCGATTTTCTAGTCAGTTTATTTAATAGCTTCCAATACTCCTTTGGTTGACTTTTTTTTGCAATTTTCTTAGTTTAGACTGGATTTCTCTATTATATCTATATATCTATTCATAGTTCTTTTATATTTTTTGCTTTGATTTAAATATTTTATTCTATTATACTCAGATGGGTATTTATTATAACAATGCCTTGCTTTATAATAAGCCTTTTTTGCTTTCTTACAGTCAATCCCATACCAAGGCTTTGAGTTTTGCTTGGAGACACTTTTTTATAGTCTGTTTACTTTTAAACTAATTTGGGCACTTTCTATATACATTTTAGATATGTTTGAGGTTATATTATCCATAAAAGTTTAATTTAAATTTTCTTTATTTTGGTCAATATTATCAATGATTGACTGAATGCTTTCTAAATTTATGTTATTTGAGAACAATTCAGCTTTATCTTGCTCCCATGGTGGCTTATTTAAGCAACTTGACTTTGATTGTCAGTTTTGCCAAATTTCTCAATTTTGAGTGAGTAATCTAATAAACAGTGTCCATCTGAAAATAAATTATCAACTTCACAAACTTCAAAATGTCTCAGTAAGTTGTAGCTTTGCAATGAGCACACCAAATAGTTTAAGACTGAAGTGTTTCTGAATGTCATTTTACCACTTCTATCAGTTTGGAAACGGCCATTGACAATAATTAAATTTAGGTTTTTTAGCATATCTATTAACATGAAACGGATTTACTTTTGAAAACTTCAATCTTATTAAATAATTAAACTTTAATAAAAGCTCCAATTCCACCAGACTTTCTTTTATATTTCTTTTTTCTTGCCATATTAATAAATTCATAACCATTAAGTGATACCAATGGACCATTTCCTATGGACTCATTTGTATTCCTTTACGTTTTAATTCTATATACTGCAATTGCATTTTTGGATTTGTTCATTGATTTTGTTTCAATAGATATTCGGCTGAGGTAAAAAAATCAACCTGGCAGCCTCCATGTAGGTCAAGTGTACAAGCTGGTTAAACATTCGAGAAAACCGTGTTTTCTACAGACACTATTTCTAAAATCAAATGATAAGTGAAACCAGTGACGTCAATAAATCGTAATGTTTGGGTAATCGTTTTTGTTTTCCCAAGCCAATGCGGTCCGTCGTGACAAAATCAACAAACAAATCCCAGAATGCAGTTATAGAATACAAATGACGTCGTGCACGTATAAAATACAAACGAGTTCAGCATTAAACATACTTTCCAGCGCATCGGTCGAATGTTTCACTTTCTTACCTCTGCTAAACTTCAAGTTTAGTGTTGTCGTGAATGAAATGTTCTGTTTGTGCTCTACAAATGTCGCTGTGTCGACAGGAAAAGAACGACAAATGAACGCGCCAATACGACAAATACTACATTTATTGTTCTGTTGTGTTGGCGTGTTTACGTTCCGCCTACCTGTCAATACAACGGAACGAAATGGCAGAAATCAGCAATAGTTTTTTTCAAATCTTAGTCCCGTCAATACCTTCAGTGCATTGGTTAGAAATACTAATACTAAAATTCAATATTCATAACGATATATTTATTTTTAGACACGGAAATCCACAGTTTCTTTTCAGCCAATCAGTGACTAGCCTACAACGAATCGTCCATACATACAGTTGACAACCCAAAATGTAAACAAACAATGCATGTTACTTCTGTATTTCACATTTCAAAGTGTTTTCAATTTGAATACGTAAATAAACCAGTAAAATGTCAAAAAGGTTAAAATCACGATGGTATGGTTGTTTTTAGACGTTTAACCGCTGTATGAAATGTTAACGTAAACACATAGTTGAAATGTGTTAACAAAATTGTCTGAAAACACCAGTCTATTTATAACTTTTGCAATCACATGATCGTTTTGACCAATGAAAAATGGTTTCAAGATTTTTCGGTCGCGGGGATATTGGTGCACTTTCATTGATTGTTTATAAATTCATTGTAAAGGTCAATATAATAAATCTACTCGTATTAAACCAGCGGCGTGAAGTAGGAGCGTACGTTAAACAGTAATGAATCAGGTAAAAAAAAAACAATTGTGATTTTTAGAATTAATTGGTAGAATATACCAATAAGGATTTTAAAATACATAATTATCATAGACTATAGATATGACTTTTACAATACAAATTGATATATTGAATGCATGTTGTAATTTAAAATTTACAAATGTAAATTAATTGAATATAAACGCAGACATTATCAAATACTTAAGGACAATATACGAGTACAACAGAAATTGATCTTATTTTAAAATACAAAGGAAACAATAAAGAAAACAATTATTTTTTTAATATAAACATTGAATATTGCAACGTTTCATTTGCCATAGTAAAAACACTTTGAGATCTTACGTTTGGGACACCAGGTTGTCTTTCGGATGAAACATTTAACCGAAGTCCCATGTATCAATGCTATACACTGAGCATAGGAAAGAACCAGGGGTGTCTCTGGAATGGTATGCTTTCTATATCTTGCACTATCTCTCACAACCTCTGCAAGGGGCGTCGTTTATATGGGTAACCGGTACCGACGATGAATATACTCAAATAGACAGATAGGACGTCAGAGTGTAAGCGTCTCGACAAGACCACCATATTGTCCTCAACACATATCAGATCGCTTTCCGTGAAGCAAAACCTACTGTCAAAGAGAACAGAGATACATCCTACAACTTGTTTGTCGATCCACCGGAATTTTAAACGTCTACAAAAACTTATGAACATATTTTAACATTAGTAAACGTTTATTCAAACCCACTTAATGCCACTTACTTTATCCATTTCAAACAGCTATAAAATATTTATGTTTAATAACCTTCCAAATTCATTTATCCGAAAACTAAGACTAGTTTTGGTGTTCCAAATTAAATTTCCAAAACATGTTAGCTTCATGTTTCAGTTCTGCCCCAAGTATGTTATTGTAAACATATTGAGTTTATGAGCTTTTTATGGGGAAATCTCAAACAGCACAGTGGAGGTGGTGGCGCTGTGTGTGTGTGGAGGGGTGTGGGGATGGGAAATCAGTGGGTGCCAGTGATTTGCTTATATCTTAATAGTAAGAAACTGGTCTTGACATAGCATAGCACAACACAGCATAGCACAACAACCATTTCCCCCATCTGGACCACATTTGTGTCTAACAAAATGTTATCAACTACATACGATTCTTTGCACGGTATGGTCTATAAAAGATAACTAAGAATTATTTTATCAGAAGTGAAATTAACCGACAACTCTATGAAAAATATTAATATTACGCTTTTCCGCACTGTCGTGATTCTTGACTTACACGTGCAAAACTGTTTCGCGAAATCACGCAAAATGCACCATTGGGGAAACACTTTGATAAAACTTGAGTGACACGACTATAGGCAATGTTAATTAGACAATAAATATTGGTCATTTATAAATTACCAGTAGTATATAAAGGTACTTTATACTACACGCAAGCGGTCTATTAGTTGACGTGATTGTAGTCAATACGAGCGCGTGACAGCCGCGAGATTTGGGAAAATTGCCGCCTCTTGGGATTCCGACGTTATACGAGTAATCTATGGTATGAAAGTCAATATAAGCAATATTAAGCATCTAAATTCGCGTCTTTCATGGCATATTAGTAATTTAATGATATTTCTGACAACTATCATTCAGGCTTTATGTGCGATGTCCGATCTGTCGCCATTGCACGGTGGCGGCGCTCTAATTGTATGCTGACAGAACTGATTGGGGAATATCTTTTTTTCATCTGATAAGTACATGTATTATGCTGATACAACCTTTAACAGACTTTCTAAAAATGTCTTTTAGTCCTGCCTTCATCTAATGACCGAGTGTAAAGGAGACATTTATAATACATTTACATTCTTTTGACCCGGACAAAACTGTTTAGATCTACACTGACATTTGATTCCTTAAACTTCACCCTGTTTAAACCGGAAAGATGAGTTACAGCAATACGGGGACATTCTTTAATTTTTGTCTGGACTAGATGGCGGCAGCTCGGACAGTGTTAAACACATGCAACGGAACGGAAAGGACCTAACACTGAACCAACAGCCAGTTGTTTCTTTTTACTGCAACATACCGTTTTTCGACCTTAGCCTTTAGTTTATATTCCATAGTTCTTTTCACCCTGTCAGATTGATAAAAGCACAAACGACACCGTAGAATAAGAAGGAAAACAATACACAGCATTTCACTACAAGCGTAATTAATGAATTGCCATCTATGTCTGTCTGCTTCACTGACACACAGCCCCCACTATTTTTTCAACAACAAAAATGATATTAAAGAGGCATAACTCAAAATCCAGTGTTTCATTTTCTTCAAAACTCACGTAAATACGAATGACATTGACTGAATTATTACAGGATGACAAGGTGTCTTTCAAAATTTGTAAGTACAAGTAAACGGAATGAATGAATATTAATCTTTATTTAGAAAGATGTTGTTCTGTCAATTTTGAGTGATTGCCGTTTATCACAAATGAACGGTTTCAATATGCCTGAAGGGAAGATAAATTTTCTCTTTGTAACTATCAAACACTTTTCTTTTATTTTACACGGAACGAGCCAAACAATTACAAATGCAATGTAGCATAGGTATTATGGTAGGTCCCTTTAAAATAAAAGCTGATAGAGCTGTTTGATTGTTTTATAAACCAGTATTATTGCATAATGCTTTGTCATTGCATTTTTGTTTATTACGTGTTCTTATTTAAGATTTAACAATACTCTATAATTATGCATTATAATGCAACAATAAATACTTCTCCCAAGCGACTTTGTAATTTAATGTATTCTGTATCTGTATGGGTACTGCTGTATAACGTCCGTTAAGAAAAGATTGTTCATTTACCTCTTGCCAACAGACGCATTATTCTACACAATATCGTTGTTTTTTTTGTTTTTCAAATATAGATTGGTAGGAAGAATGTGCTCAAGCGAAAATAATTTGTAGCGAAGAGAGAAAGAGGAGATTTGTATATGACTGTTACATTTTTAATTTGGTGCGTTAATCAGTTTGTATACTACGAAACACATGTCCCTGGCGGGCGCTGTAACCCAGCTTAGATAATTAAAATATGATATCCGAACATTTATTGAAAACTAGAACAGAACACCGGACATTTTTCCTTTCTAGACCGTACTTTATTATGAATATTTAATATGTGACAACCAGCTCACTAACAAACAAACGACCATGTTTCACTTTACTATCATTAAGTCATGGAAATCACATGTCAGTCTTGAGACAGGATAATAAACTTGTCTAGACCGATATAGTTCAGACTGAATAAGCTTTCTGGTCCAGTATTTCTGGCGCTGATCTGCATTTTGAAACTGTACGCGCCGTTCACAGTCAACGGAGTTCGCTCTCAGAAATCACCAATCAGACTTCAGCTCGATATTCGGTTTTTTCTTTAGATTTTATCATACTTTAAATATCGAGACGAATGTTGAGTTACAGAAAGATACAATGCACCAGAAAAAGACCCAGCCCTAGATGAAGAAGAAGAAGAAGAAAAAGAAGAAACTTGTTCAGATCTCAGCAATGTACATACAGATTTATACACACAAATAATCATTTCACATTTTGTACATTGCCACCCATAAGTGTGTTTGTTATAAGAGACTGCCCTATTATCAGGCTGCTAATACAGCATCGGTTATACACTAAACAGGTCTATAAGACAACTGTCTAAAAACTACGCTAAAACAGAAATGTTTAAACATTGTCATAAAACCTTAAAATTTAGCGATCATGATCTGGTCTACACACATTTTGTTTTCATTCAAAGTATTACAGAAGGTTCTAGCCGCAACATATGCAATATTGTCATTGCTGAATTTTAAAGTTTGAGTTTTTCATCGTCTGACATATTGTCATATACAACATTAAGCAAATTACTTATTGCAGTCAAAATTTATTCTTATTTCTCTAAACAGAGTGTTGAATCAAAACATAATAATAATAATAATAATAATAATAATAATAAATTCTTTATTTTTCGAAGGTTACATGTTTAGACATTCTATGAAATTAAAAAGCTTCTTTACAACATCGCCTTCTGATATATGAAATCGCAGACCATGGCCTTTTCATCTTCCACACTTTATTGATACCATCTTTGAGTCAACCCATAATCTGATATATTCCTGTCTTTTCTCTAAAGGGTGCTACACCACATTTAAATTTAGTGCCAGCTGTCCCATATAAAACTTAAAGATTTCTTGTCTATACGAAAATCTGCATGTTCTTAGTTTGTTTCCTTCTTATAGCCTGATTTCTAACTAACATAGCTTTCCTTTACTCTTTCACAATATCAAGCATTTCTTGTTCTATCAAATTAACTATATGTTTGGCAATTGAATCATTCTCAAATTACAAACGTTCATAGTCTATTTCCCGTAGCAATTTTCTCAATTTATGAAAACTACATTTGTTTCTTCTGACCATGCATTTATATTTGTCTATTTATTATTGTAGCTGGCATATTCATTATTCTGAAATATTGTGTAGAAACGAATCTCCAAAGTCTAACATTCAATGATTTCGATCCCATTTTTTTACATAGGATTTGAACTCATGTGAGTAGTGTGAAAAACCAGAATGTTCAAGACTACTGAAGTAAGGACCACCCAGCTTAATGGAAGCCAGCTGAATATTCAAGCCGGACTTACTACACGACTCGTCAAAAAATTCTTCCTTTACCGAAATTAATTATAAATTTCGATGCCTAAGGCACTAGCTCAAACCGATCACTTCGACATTAACTCAGCCACTCACTTAAGCACTATCTCGCTTCTTTAATTGTTCCTTTGTTCGTTTCTTCATTCCTCTTCTTCTTTCCTTCCTTAGTTGATTGTTTTTTCTTTTTTCTTTCTTTCTTTCTTTCTTTCTCCCATCCTTCTTAAGTTCCTTCCTTCCTTCCTATCTTCGTTCGTTCGTTTCTTTCTCTCTTTCCTTCTTTTTTTCTTTCTTTCTTTCTAATTTGTTCATTGATTCGTTCGTTCGTTTTTATACTGCAAACCTACAAAGACTTCTCTAAAAGGATTATAATACTTTGTTTGATGTTAAACCGCATCACATTGTTTTTACTTTTAATGGAGAGGGAATAAACTCCATATGCTGTTTTTATTGACATTCACATTCAAGATGAAACAGTTTTAATCTGAATAGCACGGCATGTCATGAAGCGTTGCGACACACATGGACAGCTTGGACATTTGTGAAAGCATTAACTGCGAGCTGAATAACATTACGGCCTTCAAAAACCAATCACTCACCATACTCTACGAAGAAAAGTCTGGCGTTCAAAAATTTATGGCCATGCCCTGTACTTGAGTAAATTAGTCTGAGGGTATTTCGTAAACGAATATTGCCTCTTTATTAGTCTGGATCGGTTTGTTTCCACTATTCATTTTTTTTCAATTTCACATTTAGCTATTATCCTGAAATAAACCCGCTTGAAATGTCACCTGCCTTTTCTCGTATCATTTCCATGATTTACTTTTTGCAAAAAAAATCGTATAATGTATGACTAGATATTTTAATGATATAGTGACGGAAGCCAACATACGCCAAACCCCTCACCACCATCGACGCATTCTATAAATCTATAAAAGATCGGTTTATCTTGAAGTGGGAGTTACCGGTCTATATAAACCTTGTTCATCGCAATGCAATAATATTAAACCTAAGAGATAGCGCGCTAGGAGAATTTTAACCAACCAATTTTTTCATCTACAGCACTGGGATACATTCCGAAGCTATCTGTCAAACTGAACTGAGCTTAAAACAGAAAAACACTTTTTTAGAAACTGTATTAGCGGAGAAAAAAACAACAAATGTGATTTTAGATTTATTACTTTTAGGATAATTAACAAAAAAGATTCTTTAAATATTAAATAATATTTGCTTTATTGTCATTCAAGAATTTTCGGAAACTGACAAAATATTTTTTCTTCAAGAATAAATTATCTATTGATAAAGAAGAATTTAAGGGTCGCTGAAAACGGAAAGTAGACCATCGGAGAAAGTTTAGAGACGCACACGAGATCAGGGATTACCAAGCGAGTTTCAGGCGCATTTAGAACAATTAAAGCAGACGACAACATGTCTCTCTTACTCCGACAACTTTGTATATCTCTAGTTATCATCGTCCTTATCAATTGCTCACAGGTAAGTGAAATGTTGTATTTTTTAAATTTTTATATACATTCTTTTATATTACATTGGTTGATTTTTTTTTCAGGACATATTTTCAGTGAATTCGTGTTCATATTTTATATCTAACATATTTTTATTGTTTTATATGCTAAACTAATAATGAACTTCTGAATTTTACAGGATTAAAATGAAGAAAAAATGTCATTTGCCTTGAAATTTGCGATATTATATTGAACTAACTTTGCAAATGTATTGTTACTGCTTTAATAAAATATTCTATCAGCTTTCAAAATTAGCATCATTATACATTTTTTAAACATGTTCGGGTAATTCTTCAATACGCACTACAAACAAGTTATAAAACTGAGTTCGATTCATGTTCTAAGTAACCGTGGCACGGGCTGTTTCGATTCGATTTTCTCCGGGTTTCAGGAAACACTTGTGTTTACTTTCAAAATAATAATTGCAGAGGTGGCAAATTTTCGGTTTTAAAATGGCAGGAAAAGTAAATACTTGCAGATTAATTGGTAAAACTGTATTGCATTGTCTATTAATGAGTGTGGGACGACTTCGATTATGAACGTACCGCTCAGATGTATTTGCATTGCACTCGTTTCTAGTCTGAACGGCGACTGTTAACAGATTTTATATACAATATTGTGCTAATCAGCAAGAGTTGAGACACATCAAGTTACCACTCGTAGCAATGGGTTCTTCAAAGTATTGTGTAAGATTTTAACCCACGTATTTCAGTTATAGCATTGTAGGCATTTTAAGACACGTGATCGACTGGCATCTCAACCTAGTTTTAAGATTTCTAAATGAATATGAAATTTAAATGTGAGATGTAAAATATCTTAATATTGTCTTGTATGATAGCAGTAATAAAACGAGCAAGATCAAAATATGACACCAAATAACTGTAACATGCTAAAATGCCAAAAACAGTCATTAAAATGCAATTTAATTATGACAGCTTTGTCACTTCGTTTTATTATTTTGTGATATTTCATTATCTGTAAATGCCAAAATATGTGAATTAAATGCTCATGCGTTAAATGAATTATTTATACGTTTATAAGTTATTTCCCCCGCCACCCCCCATCCCAAATGCTTTGCAGGACTGGAACATCACAAGACAATGATGTTATCGGAATAAAGCCTCTTTGATTCAGATGCGTAAAATGTTTTTGAACGGCTTTCAAAGTGTGGTTTCATGCAGTAATAGAAAGTTATTTGACAATATAATTTTGTAATAACGTGTTTTGCATTTTATATCCTATTATATTGCCATGTAACAATATTACAAAATGCTATTACCGGATGCACGGCAAATGTTTTCAATGACTGTACAATTGGTAAAAAAACATATTGGTACAAGAGAATTATCTGATCAGCTGGTGAAATAATTAAGAAAATAAAAATCAGTACAACTTCAGTGATTTAAATAATTAAATGAAAAAAACAACACTTAGAATAGTGATTTTTTTCAAGATCCAGTTAAAGTATTTATAAATAAAATGAAGCTCAAAATCTTGGAAATTTTAAATCTCAAACATAAATGTCAATTTTTGCCCAGGCGATATTTTTCTCTTATTTGTCAAACATTTGCCACACTGTGATTCCGCTCTTTTCAGTTTTTTTTTTGTTTGTTCAGAATCCAATGAACAGAATCTGAAATCACTTCTTACAGGATGTAATAAATACAGTTAAATTAATAGGAAAGCTCATATGACCACTTGCTGTAAAGAACTAATGCCTTGAACAAAAACCGGCAATAGTAGTTCAGATATCCTAGGTCTGAAATTTGCCTTTAGATATTGGGAAAGGAAAGATTAGAGACGCTTGTCCATTCAATATTCGTTAGAAAACACGGGAAAACCAACAAGTTACGGAATGCCAAACGTGAAAATATTGCATGATAATAAGTGATCGAAAGATATATTTTAATATATTTCTGGAAAGACTGCATTTTATTGGATTGTAGAGGACCGTGAGGGACAAAGGAATTAAGTCCAGCAGGCTTTCGTAATATACATCCTATATTTCCTATTTACCAGATTACTTTCAAAGCATTCACAATCTAACCTATGCCATAGATTACGTCAAAAGTGTCTATGAATGACTAGAGACCTTATTCATACAGCATGAAAATTATTTCTTAGCTAAGCCTGACACATGTGGAGCTTTTGTAAAAGAAGTGTAAAGCTTGACTGATTATCGCTTAACTGTGAAACTTTCAAACAATATTCAATACATAGTAAGAAAAAAAATAGAGAAATGTTTAAATTCTTTCTTATTAACTGAATTTAGATATCTAAATAAAATTTGTAACTAAAGTTAAATACTTAAAGTTTTTAGTAAAAGGTTTTATTAAATACGATTGCATATTTTTGTCATTTATAAAGCTTGAAATTAAATGAAACAGTTCGACTTATTTTTGCCTATGATAGAACTACAAGACATCTATTCTGACTGGATTAGCTGGTCACTGATTGCCCACTGAAAACAGAATTGCAGGGGAGTAGCAGATTCGTTATCTAAAATGTACAACCTAAAAAACTCATACAATTGACATTGTAGAATAATAAATTGTCTCTGATATTACAATTTCCCTGCAGAACACTTAAAGATTAATTACTGTGAGAATTAGTGATCAATTTGTATGAACATTACGACAGTTTTAATAAAACATAATTTACCATCCAAACAAGAGTGCTATAACAACACTGTAACATTATTAACTCTTTCAATTTGCGCAATATAATAAAAGACTAATGTTCCACCGCGGTGGCAATAAATCAAATCGTTCTATCAAATCGATAATGTGTTTTACAGGTGATTATAAAATCACGCAAAGTATCGCAAACTCTCGCGCCGATTTCTCGATGTTGCAACAAATGTAGTTCTGAAATAGAATTTGCAATTTGACCATATGCTCTTACAATAAAAGTAATTCAAGTTGAAAGGCATTGTGAGTATACATTTTGAAGGCTGACAGAAATTACGGATGTAGGCAGTATTTCTTATCATATAAGTATACATGTTTGTATCCCAGTTCTGTTACTAAACTATATATTTGCCATCAGTTCAAAGTAACAATAGTTCTAGCCTGTATAAACAATCTCACATAAAAGTCAGAGCAAATTGAACAGTGAATAGTTTTGTTCGTGTTTAAAATCGTGTCTGTGAATAGTTTTGTTCGTGTTTAAAATCGTGTCTGTGAATAGTTTTGTTCGTGTTTAAATTCGTGTCTGGTGAGATTTTTATGGCGTAGGGAAAAAATGTCATCAAGCAGAGATTAGTTGTGACCATACATAAAAGCCGTTCATTATTGTCAATTTATAGTATCAGCCTAACTAAGCTCGATGCGAAGAGATTGTAGTCGTGAACAGTTTTCCTAATAAACCAAACAGGCTTTACAAACGAGATTAAATATCACAGATATAAACGATCTCCTAAAAAAACATCTACGAGTACCCTACACGACTCACGGCCAAGAAACAAATTCGATTTATAACGTAAAAAAGCTTTGGTTCTCTCTAAAACATTTTAATTTAACATGAAAAAGACTAACTCATTTTATTCACTCTTTTAACACAGGATTTAGAAACGATTTCTGTATGTAATAAAATTGGGTGCATTTTAAAAACTTTTTGGTGTTCATAAGGATGTCAGACTGCATTGACACCATAATAAAAAGCATATTTCAAGTTATGGAATTAAAGTTAAAACGAAATATCATAAAAAGACAAAGGCCTTTAAGCATTTCGACAAACGATCGAATAAACATTTAAGTAAAGCCATTTTTCTTATTACGGTTATGAAATTTTATACTTCTAAAACGTATATAGAGAGATATAGAGAAATACTTTTTTATTATCAAAGCATAGCATCGTCGAAATAAATTTTCCTCAAGATACTGCCAGTAAACCTGACTGAAATGAAATAATTCTGGCCCATTCTATTCATTGGCGACGTGGAAACAAAGCGCCGAGGAAGGCAAAAACGGTAACCTAACACGAAGCAAAAACAGCGTCTTTTTTAGCTGTGTGGAGTGTGATATTTTGGCTGTCATGATTAATACTTAACTGTGGTATTCTCGATGTTATGAGAGGTTCAATTTGTCTTGAAACACAAATTGTCACCTCTGTTATCACAAATTATCACGTCTGTTGAAACTTATAAGTAAATTCTCTCAAACTCACCAAAAGTCCTAATCATACAAGTGCAGGAACATTCCAAAAGATGCATATTTCTTACACCAAGATTCTGTTTAGAAAATATCAAATTTAATCATTTTCAAACAAGCATTGAGCTCATAGCGTAATATTTAAGAAATCACAGACTTAGATAATTGAATGTCTGTCAAAATAATTTTTATCAATAATTATTACAATCTATTTTATTGTTTTTGTTTTCTTTTTTCCAATCAATCTAATTGTTATATAGGAATTATTTCTATCAATTTTATTGTTTTCATTTGATTATTTCTATCAAGTTTATTGCAATCTATGAATGTTGTTTGAATCCCTGAATATTTTTTGCCTACGTTATTTCTATCTTCTATTGTTGATTTGTTTCACTGGAATTGATATTTGTTTTTTTAATTAACACTGGTTTTGGTTTCTATCACTAGGTTATTTCGAATAATATTTTATTTTCTTTGGGATTTAAGTATCCCTCACGAGGCTCTAGATCGTGATATGTGAATATAATTTTGAGAATATAATATTTTGAAATAGTTTTGGAACTTAAAAACGATTTCATAGAAATACATAAGCTTTTAGAAAAAATCAGACAAGGTAATACATACTTGCTCACAATCATGCAAAACGTTTTACTCAATCAATGACTTGCACAGTTTATTTATTAACACACAGTGTAGACAGTTTTATATCGAGAAAGTTTTTTTTTCAATATAATACATGTTCTTCAATTTCTTTATTAGTCTGTTATAGCCAAACTAATAGTCTGCTAATATCGACACGTCTGTCAGCTATGCAATAAATAATACATGCTTGAACGCTCTTTTACCCTTCTTAATGCATAATTGTCTTGTCTAGGGCAGTAGACAGATCACTATTGTTTATGCGCGGACGTATTTCTAAGCTGTAAACTCCATTTGCAGTATACCCTTAGCAATTAGCAGAGGTTTTTTTTATCCTCATGTATAGTTGACGCCTGAAAGACAAGGACAGGAAATTCCTCTCCTAAAAAGGGCGTATCAGGATCAATCAAAACGGGTTTATTAGTCTTACAACATTAATCGAGAAGCCCCCGAACAGAAGGGCTTTCAAAAGAAATCGAACATTTTGTCCTGTGAGAATGTTATTGAACGTTTACAAGCTGCGTTGTAAATAGAATAAAGAACTGTGAAGCCAATACCTCTAAACCTATGGAATTTACATGCCCTCTTTCCCAGGTTTTGAGGAAGTTCATTGTTAAAAAACACCTAAGGACTGATAACTTACCGATATGTTTTTTAAAGTTAGTTGTAAAATGATAACTTAACGATACGTTTGTTTAAAGTTAGTTATAACATGATAACTTCGATGCACTTTTTTAATTTACTTATAAAATGATAACCTACCAATATGTTCTTTAAGTTACTTATAAAATGAGAGCGTACCGATACGTTTTTAAAGTTACTTATAAAATGACAACTTACCGATACATTCCTTTATGTTACTTACTGAATGATAACTTACCGATAAGTTACTTGTAAAATGAGAACTTACTGATACGTTACTTGTAAAATGATAACTTACCGATAAGTTACTTATAAAATGATTACTTACCAATACGATTTTTAAAAGTTACTTATAAAATGATAACTTATCGATACGTTTATTTAAGCTACTTGTAAAATGATATCTTACCTGTAAGTTACTTGCAAAATGATAACTTACCGATACGTTTTTGTAAGTTAATTGTAAAAAAAGTGTTTAAAAACCGATAAGACTGTAGGTGTATTTGTAAGATAATTTACATCTAGAAAAATAAGTAGACTAAACATTATCACTCTTTTATAACAATATAGCCATCTTTGGCACTTAGTGTTTGGTTGAGGTATACGTGATTCTTTGAATGTTGAAACAGATTATCTGAAACCCTTAGAACAGTTTTCCTTATAAAATGAAGCCTTGGTTTGTCCAGTAGGAAAATTATAGCTTTAATCTCGTTTCCTTCCTGGTGTTCTCTGTATTTTGAAAGGCAAGACGACTTTATATCGATTCAAGAATCTCTGATTTGACCATTTCCCCTCTATATAGTGTCTACAATATAGGTTAAGTCACTTAGTGACAGATTTGAGGGCATAGAACAGCAAAACTAAAAGGCTTAGAGAGTAGGGGATAAGATACAATACTATGTATTTAGTAAAAAAATAAGTTATAAATTGTTCTCTGAAACAGTCAACAGTCTCTAAGGATGAAAAGCAGATTTGAGACAATAACATAACGTGAAATCAGGGAAACAAGCCTTAGAATATATGGAGTCACAGTAAGTTATCTTAAGCGTGATCAAGTAACCCTAAAAATATTTATTGTGCTTTACGTGGAGTGCTATTACCCGCAAACATTATTTCTGCATTATATTTTTCCTGGTTCCAGTTTGTTTTCTTGTTTCAGCACTTCTAAGGAATGATTGATTGATTGATTGTCTCACACTTTCTGTTCAAGTTATTTTTTTTTCAGGAGCGAACTTGTTCTATTATTGTTTTCAGTGATGTTGGCGCAAGTGCGTCTCAAGCGCGTTTCCAAATTCCGCATCAGTTAGCATGTTGTTTGTTGCATGGAGGTTGTTTAAAAGTTTTATTTGTAATGCACACTTAACAACTTAGACATTTCATTTATTTTTGTTTAAAGGCCATTCCACAAATCTAATTCATATAAAAAGAGTTCTCTCTCATTACGCGGAAAATCCGCCGTCATTTTCTGTACAAAGTCAGCGATGGTCTACAGAACAGTTAGTTCCTTCTTTTTCGATTAAAACAGACGTGTTGATCGATATATACTTAATTAGCAGAAACCAACATAAATCAGCCAGTCAATCTGAAAGAAACCTACACCCTAGACAATAATTAAACTATTCGTACAATCTTAATTATGTACAATTTTCTGTCATTTGCGACGTTGCATCAGGCCCCCATGGAACACATTTACTCGTTAAATGCATTTCATATTCAAATTTGCCAATTTTCTCTTATAGATTTGACAAAAGTTGATAACTGAAAAAGTAGAAATCTAGTGTTATCTAAGTGACAACGATTATTTTGTCGATTATGTTAGCTGTTAAAACGAGTTAGAAGAATTGTACATTTTCTGACAGAGAAACAGTCAGCATATTTGCCAGCTTGGATCTATCAATCATTTAAGAAATGTTTTACTACGAAATGTTTTACTACAGGCGAACTTATATTTTGCTTAATCAGAAATTCTTATCACGATTTTAAATATCAATTTGAACACTCTTACCAATATTACAGAAGTATGTGCTCGTGCTGTGACGTCTTCCCTGACGTCAGCTAAATGGTTGTGTCGTCTGCTATTGTAGAAAATGATAACTAGCGAATCAACACAATTAAAGCATTATAATTGTTTAATGAAATATTAAATCTTTTGTCGTAAGAGCATTATAAACTTATAGAACACGTTTATTTATCTATTAATTTTTTTGTTCGAAGCATAATAGAGCAGTGTTGACATTCGTTTGTGTTGACAACTAAATCGCATTTTAATTGTATTGTAGTTTCTAATAAGACAGAAGAAACTAACAAACCCAAATGTTTTTGTTTGTGATTATTATTCGGGTAGGTATGAACTCAGCGGGTCGATAATGACCTCGCTGTTCATAACCTCTAAATGTCAACTGGTAACAATCCCCTATAAAATATCAAAAGCGTTCTACAAGGGATTATTAATAATTTTAAATGCAATATCCCTCAACTAGTTGTGTTCGTCACACTGATTTTTCGTTCCTCTAGTTAGTAGTAATAAAGTACCAGTTATCAAATTGGCAATGAGTGATTCTTGCTGTCTTCGTCATTCTGGTCTACTAATGTTTTAACAATCTCGAAGGAAAGGCGCACTTACGCCATCATGTCTGAAAAGGACATTTAATTAGCCAAACAATTTGCACACTGACAATATCACGTGCCTGCGAGTCTTCTAGATGCCCGGTTAAAGTGATAACAAGGAGTTATAATTGACAACTTGAGAGTGTCTGGATGATATAACCATCTTTATGTTCACGATGGTTTTCAGTACGACGCCATTGCTACGAATGAGATTGTTATGCGTTCACAACGTCGCAACGTTAGAAAGAGTAAGTTTGTTAACATAGATATGTTTACTTTTTTTAAATCTAACAACGACAAAACGATGAAATAAAAAAAAACGAACAGATGAATAAAACTAGAATTAAAAAGGTACCGGAATGTTTAGTTTATAAAACAAAGAATGCCTTGAAATGGAACGCTTGGCTGAGCCAGGTCTGAAAACTTCATGGTGTACACATGACGAAAACTGGATACTACACATATATATCAATAAGGCTGTAGAATATTTTACGAATTTATGAATTATTGTTTACAAGGCAAAATATTGTCTGTGTCATATCTTTATTGCAGTTTATGTTTATAGATACTCTTCACCAACAGAGCTTGAGTAAGTCAAACAAGTAATATGTCAGAGATGTAAGGATGACATATCCCTTTATTTCTTTCCTAGATTATATCAAATTATGTAGATATCCACAGATCAAAAGAATTGACTGAGTAGATTATGCATCTATACGGACAAAGTTATTTTGTAAATGGAAAAAGATAATTACAATAAATATTTCTGTAAGTGCCTTAGTGCATGTTTTACAATGCATCAACCTATACAATATATTCCTGAGATATGTTGCTAAAATAATATAAAATTGTTGGTTATAATGAACTCCGGTAATGGCAAACTATAGTAAAAACAAAAACGAAATCTGTAACTTATATAATGTTTTCAAATTGTTAGACGTTGTTAAAATCTTGATGATATGCCGTTAATAATGTTTATGGATACTGAATTACAGGAGTGTAAACAATGTTTGGTTATATGTTTCAGTAATCTGATTTTATATCCGTGTATCATGAAGAGAAATGAATAATTAATATAATCATGGATGAATTACACGATATAAATCAGTAACTATAATACAGGCAAAGGTTTTTCACTTAGAAAACAGTTCACCACAGGGACGTGGTATAACTTTGTAAATGTTTACTGTCATAAATAACCCGGTCCCCTGTGCCAAGGGAGTTCTTATTGACTCCCATGTATGGAACTATCGCCATATACATCTGTACGCAGAATTTCACACATAATTAATACAATATCCAATTATAATATACCAAGTATTTCCCCAGAGGACGTGTAAGATCAATGTCTGGAAAGCGTTTCAAAAGAAAACATGAATAGTTTAGATTAACTTGATCGCAAAGTCGGCATGTATTCTGAAATAATCAATTCATTACAAACATTAGGGATTTGTGTCATTAAACATCTTGGTACAAAATGAGATTCATTGCAGAAAACGGCATTATTTTTTAAAATGCTTCCTAAAATGGTTGATCAAAGATTTTACAAACCTGTGACATTTCTTTAAAAAACATTCTATGAAATCGCTATCAATCGAAAGGGTCCTCCGTGTCATCTGTCTTTAAACACAGGCTGCTGTAAAACAGGGCTTTAGTCAAGATTTCTGGCGGCAAGTGTAGCATTTATGGTAGTGCTTCACGTAAGCAGAGAAAATTGAAACTCAATGACATGTTATAACGTTCCTTTTTGGGTGATTTCAAACTTCCATAAATTCTAAGAACGAAAATGTATAGAATACACAACCAGGGAAAAATAATCACAGAAAAATTTAACAGAAAAAAAACAGCTGTTCGGTTTTAAAACTTCATATGTCTCCTACTTAAGCAAAACGGTTAACTTGGTGTATAACTTCGATATAACAGTGAGAATGTTAATTGTCGGACATTCCCGAGTGAATTTTGTTATCGCCAATACGACTCTCTGTGACATTTCTTTGCCTGTTGTCTCTCTTGAAATCAAAATGTTTAGACATCGCGCTAAGCTATAAACACCAGTTTCTCTTAGCTTTAAAACCCCATCAATAAAGAAGTGATATTTATCAAAAGAACGTCATTCTAAAACACCGGTTACTCTCTGAAAACTGATTATTTTGATGTCGCGCACAGGGAATTGGTTTTTCGTACATTATCAAATGTGAATCAAAACGTAGGTTGCATTTTTCTCTAAGACATAATTGATTTGACCAGATATTCAAATATTTTCATCTATTATCTGTCTGTTAGTCACATTTGACTTTATTACTGCTTTCATCGGTACAGAATAAATAAAAAAAAACTTGTTCTTTACAATAGATACATGGATTTCTCGAGTAAATATTCAAGAGCCATTCATGGTCAAGCATTAGAAAAAAACACACATTTTGTGGTTTTGTTTCTAATATATGTCTTTTGGCTTGGCACTGAATTTGAAAATCAAATAAATATATATTAGACGTTGTCTTACGTAAAAAATTATTCTAAAATGTCTATGTTTACATACACTGTATAATATGGAAAAGGTATAGACAGAATTTTCGTAATAGGAATGCGTTCTTTTGATTTTTGTCTAAAAAGAGAGAAAAAATAGGTGTTGTAAAAAGTCAAGATAAAACTGTGTGACGTAATAATTCGTTCTAAAATGTCTATGTTTACATACGCTGTATAATATGGAAAAGGTATAGACAAAATGTTCGTAATAAAAATGCATTCTTTTGATTCCTGTATAAAAAAGAGAGCAAAAATAGGCGTTGTAAAAATCAAGATAAAACTGTGCCAAGTTTTACTCATTTTTTGTTTCCTTGCTTGTAAGCTACTGTAAATGAATTATATTGTTTGTAAAATAAGATGCATTTTTAAGAAAAGATAATTGCATCATATCCATAAATCTCATCTGTACCTGTAGATGTCTTTTATTTCCATCAAAATATTTTTTGGTGTGCAAAGTCTGTAAATATTACGGCCATCTTGAGATGAACATTGGTTGTTCGCGTTTCGATTGGAACCTTTTACCTATCTTTTCTATATTAAATGGTTGTATTAAAAACGAATCAGTAAGGAACTGTTTACATTTTGTTACCTAGACCTCATTTAAGACCATACAGTTTCCAGCATTTGTTTGTTATTTCAAATACACAGCTGCGAAGAAGCTATTTGTAAGTTAATTATTACCATCAAAGCCTAAAATTGTTTTTTTTTCTGATGCCCATTGTACACTTACACTATATGGACAGAAATTGGGTTCATTATTCCCTTATCAAAGATTGCTAAAACACTTCAGTTAGATGCATTTTCTTTCGTAAACCAAATCGATTTCACCAATTACAATACAGTGTCACCGTCTATGGCAATGAAATGAAAAGTTTGCTTAATTTTCTTAGCAAGTTAACTGTCCAACAAAATAAAAAGAAATGTGAATGAATTGTTTAATGAACAGACAATTAAAGAATGTTGCTTTTTCGTTCTTTAACGTATATCATTTTTCTTCCATCACCACAAGCAGAAAGTAAAGAAATGAAACAACAAAATAGGAGAGAATACACTGATACATTAGTTTACATTTTTACAAATTGCATATTACAGAATGAGGTTATTACAGAATGAGGTTATTACCGAATGATATTTTGAAATAACAATCTGAAAGACATAGAAAAAGCGTTTTTATTCTTATGATCATTTTGAAATCTCGTCTAATGGGGTGTAATTTGCTAGACATATGGTGTATGAAGTGAATTGACAAGGAAATAGTCAAGTTTTTAGCTATGATAACTAAACATAAAATTACGGAAAAAAAGAACAGAGCATTAACATAACATGCAAATGTCACTTTCAGATGGCGTCACCTTCTGTCATACGCATTTATTATAAATTGAAAGAAAAACAATTTAGTCACTTTTGATGTCACAATTACGTGCTCACGCTGTCAGTAAATTGCACGTTTGCCAAACTACTGCGCCGCTTATTCTGTAAATAATTTGATGTTCATTTGATGTTCATTTCATGTTCATTTACATGAGTTCTTCCTTTAATGCTTGGAGCGTACTTAATAAAATAAAAAAGCCTTGCATGACGAATTTTCCAAAGTGCTGTCACTGAATTGGGTAAAAAGCGTAACATCATGTGATTATACAAGAGCTGATTCTTTTCATGGTTTTGTCATATAGCTATCAAAACGAATTTCACTCCGTTTCTAGTGAGTTTTGCAAACAAGATAAAACTTTTTTCTGAAACGTTTTATTTTAGCTATGACAATACCCTTAACATGCTGACATATTGGTTGTATCTGGATGCCAATAGCAATTGATCGAGTTTGATTCCTTCTGAGAATTAATGCCGATACTTTATCTGAATGCATTGACAAATATAACCTACGAAATGTTTCTTTGATCAAACATAATCATTGCCATAACGTTTGCCCATGCAATTTCTTCTTCTTGTTTTCTTGTCTGCAAGATGAGCGATGGTGTGTATAAAAATATTGCCATTAATAAACCGCCAACAACAAATCAAGGTCTTGTTTCCAAAAAAAGCTATAAATATTGTCTACTGAAGATAGATTTTGGCATTGCTTAATGTTCCCGAATTATCGCTGTATCGTTTTACATCGTTATGTTAAGGTCTTGGCAATATTTGCGGTCATTCACAAAAAAGAACCAAAGATTTCAATCGATGATTGCAGAAGCTATTTATGTTGATGAATAATAGAGTTATCATTGGTTGACAAGATGCTCTTAAAACCGTTTTGGACGAAGCGTTTACACGTCTCTCGATGGTAGACCACATGCGAAACATGCGTTGACACGTCTCTCGATGATACACCACATACGAAACATGCGTTGACACGTCTCTCGATGGTACACCACATGCGAAACATGCGTTAACACGTCTCTCGTTGGTACACCACATGCGAAACATGCGTTAACACGTCTCTCGTTGGTAGACCACATGCGAAACATGCGTTTACACGTCTCTCGTTGGTAGACCACATGCGAAACATGCGTTTACACGTCTCTCGTTGGTAGACCACATGCGAAACATGCGTTTACACGTCTCTCGTTGGTAGACTACATGCGAAACATGCGTTTACACGTCTCTCGTTGGTAGACCACATGCGAAACATGCGTTGACACGTCTCTCGTTTGTGGACAACATGCGAAACATGCGTTGACACGTCTCTCGTTGGTAGACCACATGCGAAACATGCGTTTACACGTCTCTTGATGGCAGACCACATGCGAAACATACTTATTTCTCATCATATGTTAGATATCTGACTAAATTTATAAGTTACGCACTGGCTATGACATCAATTCAGAACATCCAGAGGTACTCACAAACCTGCACTGGATGTAGGTTAAAAATTCATAATATGTTCCGAATGTTCAAAATAATGTTTTTATCTGGTTTATCTTACTTGAAAATAAAAGTAGTTACTTTTAAAATCTCTAAACTAAGGGTATTGGCCCTTAAATATATTATAAATAGCAGAACATATATACGTTGGAAATGTGTTATATGTCGAAGCAAACTCATAGGGTCGTTACCAAAAGAAATTACATGTTTGCTGAGCTACAGATGAATGTGGGTTTTTTATAGACTTTCTCTCTGTACAAGCTCGTAAAACTCAAATACCAAATGCTTAGTAATAGATTCACGGTTACTACGTTATGCCAGTCAATTAAGCCATCACAATGTAGTGAAACAGACAGTAGAACATTGTTGCACGAATGCCGACAATTGTCTATTGCGGTGAAAACTGTTATCATAGCTATTCGGCTTTATAAAGTTTGGTTCAATTTTCTAGACAGTAAGAAGAATATAGATTTCAAATATAAAATTTTGATGAAGAGTACCACCGCTTCTCACCTGGCGCTTTATTAAAAATCATTTTTGTTGATTAGTTCCGTCACAGTATACTTATATTTTTTTAACAATAAGCGTTTTAGCTGTCGCGCCTTATATTTTCATGGAGGTACACCTGTGTCTTAATTGAAAAAAAATATCCTATTTTGAATTGAATTCTAATGCTATAATGTGATTGTTTACAGACTGTGCGATTTTGCATTAGAATAAATTGAGCTTTTTAACAAGGCGATAATGAAAATGATAGGAATACGGGTAAATTTCAAATTGAAAAATCGGTTGTAGCCTTTCTATAAAATGGTATTAACACTTCTGTTGTACGTGTTAATTCTTTTTTAGCGTGTTTTCTTTTTTTCGGAAGAGTGTACATGAAACTAAATTGAAGCTAAAAATGGAATCCCTTGTTTTATCATTTGTACTGACTGTAAAATTTTCCTGAATAAAATGAGTTTCGTTTCATAATTGTCTAAATTGTTGTTTTTTTGCCTTCCTTCCTTCACGGCAAATGAGAATTCAATTTCACACTTAATTTGCAGGAATAGCCTATATGTTTTGTTATATACAATTACAACAGCTCACATCACTTTGAATCTTCTCTTTAATCCACCTCTAGCATTCAAAAAGTAATGCTTTCATTGTAACGATGTTATTGCAAGGAAGCCAACGGCGTACGTTGATTCTTTTTGGCTTTTTTCTAACATAATCATTTTATGTGATCTCTGAGAATTTTTTATGATGGAGATAAAACTAGCCGCAGATTCAAATTATAACCTGTTTATCATGACAACTTTCTTTTGTACTTGTTTTTTCTTGAAAACCCTGTTGAGGAACATTCCTTTTTTCTGAAAATCTTATTACTGTCATTACTCTAACTATTACTATGTTTATTACCATTATTATTATTATTATTATTATTATTATTATTATCATTATTATTATTATTATATCTATATTTATATCAACGAGATCTCACTCAATTACATTACAGGGTTTTCATTCTAATAATCTTAAGATGCAGCTATGTGAATTTATGAAAGATTTGCACAGAAATGTTTTACAATCAGCCAGGGAAATCAGATTTGATACTCTGAAGAAAGGTCACCATAAAATCTAACGACGGTATAATATTGTTGTGTAGAAAAGAGTTTAAAAAAACTTATTTGCAGAATCTTGCGAACCATGATTTGTAATATTTTTGCAATATTGTCTTCATGTTGTAAAAACAATTTTAATGACAACTTAATGTTTCCATAAAGCTATTTTTTGTATTATGGTGTTGTTTTTGTATTTTTATAACTCTTTAAAGTCACAGACTTTACTTTTGTAATTTCCCACAAGGACATTTAATATGATATTATGATTTTCTCCACAGAGTCTTTTAATATTATTTCAATCACGCCTTCATAGTCATACAGTACAAAATATAAAAATATTTATGTCGTATTAACTGTTATAATAAACAGATTGGTTTGTTTTGATATTTCAAATATTAAAAAGAAAAGCTTTTATCACGGCAATTTATGTTATATAGACGCATTAACATAGATTATATGTTACACATAAGTAAATAGATATACTTGATATTTTGTCCTAATATAAAAGTTTGCAGTGGAAAAGGAGGAAGTTATGTTCCTGGCAAGAAATTGTTACTGATGAAGGTGACTGGTTTGCATACATATAAAACATATACAAAAATATTTATTTCGTACTGTCTTACGAACATAAAAGTCCGTAACAGAAAGATGCAATGCGTCTTAGAATACACAACCAAGAGCGGGATTCGAACTCTTTTTTTTAGCGCACAGAAGACCAACACTCTAACCACTGAGCCAAAGAATCGATTCCCTGACGCAGTTTTCAGAGGTTGTATTTATACAATTATAGGAAGTATCCACTCAACCGTAACAAATGACAGTATTTCTGAAGATTTGCATTTCAACAGAGTATTTGCAATCATTCTCATAAACCAAACTCAAAACAAGAAAACAAAGTTTACGAAGTGTAAGGTTTGAAAGCCATTTTGACACAAAAAGACAAGAGCAAGAATTTTACATTAAGATAACCATTTCATATACGTCTACCAGAGAATGAAAACAAGACTCTAGAATATTTCAGGACACTTTTGGCAGAAGTTCTGATCTCAAGATATAGAAAATACAATTTGTTTATATGAGTAGTGGCTTATTTTCACTAATAAACGGCAAAATTACTTCATTTATACAATTATACAGTGCGTGCATTAAAAATAAGTATATTAAAAAGACCGGGAAACTATGTAAGTTATCGTGTTAGCCACACAAAAAGTAAAACACATTTAAGCTATAGAAGCACCGGCACCGATATCTAATGTTTCACAATGAAGTTATGAAATCCATCAGCGCTTGAATAATGTCATTACTATATGTACGAGAATTCATTCGTCTCTTTCTTTAACACTGATAATACTGTTGAACCTTGTTCCTTTTCTTTAAAAGATACGAAATTCAATAAAGACATTGTGACGATGCTGTTAAATTACTTTGCATTTCCTGTTGTATGTGGCTGGTGACAAAACCAAAAGGTCAGAAATAATAAACTTACAGTCTTAAATTATCAATGCTACTCAAGGATTTTAGAGGCATCGGCAATATCCGAGAACACCGCGTGACAAAATCATCATCGTAACCCAATGCCTATTATAAACAGACTTATCTAGATATGCAAACATTAAACTGCTCATTTAGGTTAAACATAAAGTGAAACATTTCAACGTTTCTTAAAGAAATTGAGTTACAGAGTGACTTTAATTCTAACTTTTTAAGAGATTTGAAAGAAAATTAAAATTATTTTTAACAATAACAACGTTGACTGGACAACAAAGAATATATGTATACCAGTCGCATATAGAAGTTTTATTTTATGTCCGGTAATAAATAAATAAATAAATAAATAAATAGATAAATAAATTTATTTATTTATATTTATTCAAAGTCTCATAATTACTAGTAGAAAAATGTCTTACCGGCAGAAATGATTTTTATTTGTACCAAAATTATTCCTAACTTTTCTTTGAAAATTAATGAACATGTTAGAAATATAGTGTAGTAATTTTTGCAATGATGTTGGAAATAAAAGAAAGCTTTTTCTTTCATGACAAAATGACTTAAATACGAAAGAAAGACATGTATCAACATTGTTTTAGAGTGACTGGAGAACATGGTTTGATAATAATCCTTTTAGTAAATTTATTTTTCGATATTAATAAAATCAATATGTTACCTTGACTTTAAGTCATTCTTGCATATAACATATCGTATCATTAACCATTTAAATATTTCCATGCAAGACCATTTAATTAGAATTATAAGAGACTATTACATATTTTACAATAAAAACTGCAAACATACTCTATAAAGCACAACAAAAAGATAAATAATCAAGTGAGAACAGTCGAATCAATAGAGTTAAAATAATAGTAAGCCATGGTATCTTAAGCAATAGTTGTTCACAGATTTTCTAATGCTTTGAACAACAAACTTTGTAAAATTTTATTCATGATTTGATCGTTGCTTTGCGTGATGACACAAAATGATTTTTTTTCTAATCGACTGGCAATTACACTTTAATGGTACGATTTCATGAGACAATTCTTCGGAAGAAAAAAATGATGAAGCCACATAATGACTTTACTGCATCTGACCCAGATTCGTTAAAATATGACAGTTCGACTTTAGAAATAAAAAAAAGCTAGTTTTATACATATAATCTTTTATTTCTGCAGAGCAGATTAATCATTATATGTATGTTTGACACATGTCTTTTTTTACCGCTGTTTTCGCTTGTCGACATGGTTGAATGGTTCTGGTCACTGGCTTACAGTAAACATCCTGGCTTGCTTTAGCTATACTTTTGAAATCGGAAGGCTTTGGTGTTTTCCTTTACGGATGTTAGGATATCATGTAACAGTCCTGCACAGTAAAATTGTTTTTCTTAAGTACCAACCAGACGTTACTGAAAGAAAAGAGAAAACAAGAAAACACACAATATCTGTTTAGAAAAATACAGTGTTATATTGATAGGGAAATTTTATGTGTTAATACATAGGCTTTACGAATCAATTTCTACCAGCAATAACATTTTCATTAGAGTAAATTTCCTGTTTAACTGAAACAAAATTTTTCTCAACATATCGTATAACATCCCGATTGCCTAAACATAATACACAAATGCGATATCATAGATGAGGGCCCTCGAGAGTTAAATGATGTGTAAAATTTAGCCAAGTACATGCACATAACACCTGGTAATGCATCAACACTTGATTTCAAAGTAATGTGATTGCTACCATTGATAACATAATTAATTATCTTTTCACATGTTTTGTGACTGGAAAACAAAATTTAAAACTGCTCATAAATTTTCTTTTTCTTTTGATTTTAAAAGCATTCATTTCCTGACTTTTAAAAGAGCACTTTGTCTACATGTTCAGGCAGTGCAAATAAATACTTTAAATTTGCATATTTCAGTTTAAAGTTTTGTCTCGTTAAGTTCGAATCAATCACAAAAAATCTCTAAAGATCAAGCATTAGAAATATTTGAACAAATAAAGAAGAAACAATTGAAACAACATAATTTACAAATATAACATCCGGAAGGAATTTGTTGTCAGTTGCAAAAAAGACGAACATTTTTATAATCAGTCTTGTCAAAACAGTATTGAAATTGACATCGTAAGGAGTTAATGTCATTTGCAAAAAAAAAAGGAAAAAAGAAAGTATTCTAAAACAGTTTCGACATGGATATCTTATGTTGCTATGACAAAATGTATCGATGTCAAGAGCGGTGTTTGTATGTCTGTTTTGATACCGTCAGAGAGTGTAGTTTTTAACGTTCCTTCGTACTGCATAGGTGCATCTTTTTATGAAAGATATGAATGCCTGTTCTTTATTCATGCACACAATTTTGATAAAGAATCGCTGCGATTTGTAACATAAAGTTTGTTTCTGTGCATTGGCCTGTTGTTCAAAAGGGAATCCACGGATTTATCAGACCCAGAAATGTTATCAGCAAAGACTTTGTTGAATATTTTCGGGAAGGTGGCATCATTTAGAAAGGAGGATTCAAGTGTTTTACCAAATACTTTTCAATTTCTTATAAATGTCTAATAATATAGCCAAATTTGACTAAATTTTTATATCATAAAATACCTGATGGCTTGTTGGATCTCGTTTTGCAGGTTTTAATAAGGTGAAGACAGTAGATAAACTGAACTTTTTTTATGAAAACAAATATTTAGTCATTAGTTGCTACTGAAAAGCGTTTACACCTTTTTACTATTAAAGAACATAATAGCATGTATAACAATTAAAATGAAATTTAAGAAGTTTAATCCAGTGTACAAGTAGGCGTTGTTATTTATAATTGGCTAAATATAAATATAATGTACTCTTGCAATGTTAAGCCCCTTCGACTCCCCTGTGTTAGATGTCGTGAGGGTGTATTAAACCTTTCGTAACCTAGAAACAAGTAAGAGCACTTGATTAAAGTTCCAGTTGGAGTGCGAAAACGCTCTAAATCCTCTTCAAGAAGGAATATAATATAATTAATTTGCTTTGAATCATGGAAAAACGTCAAAAAAGTAAATATCAATAGAATTTTGATAGAAATTTCCACTAATTGATATCAATGCAAAGTTTTAATAACCTTAAATGGTATTGAATTTAATCAAATATAACACATGCCCACACTCTTTGGAGTGAGCAATTTTTCACACAGACCTTTTAAGTATAAAACAATCGAAAAAGGCAATTTCGTTATCTTCGATAATTGCTGAATCATAGAAATAAATTATATTTACACATACTTCAAGTTCCCGTTCTGTCTTTTAAATTCCAAATTAATAATTCAGCGGTTTGAAATTGACAAGGTCAAATTTAAGTCGATTTCTATTGTTTATTTTGATTAAACGTTAGTGCAATTATTGACAGCCATATTCAAAGGTTTCATTCATATAAAAAAATCAACCAGTAAATGGATTAACTGATCAATGAATTATTAATTAACGTTATCGTTTGATAAATTTATTGACCATGAGGTTTTGCTGTGGAGATGAAATGGCGAAAGATATCAATGTTTGATGTCATTTGATGACAACAGACTGAAAGCTGAAGCTGGGGAAAACAACGATTTTCAATTTAAATTTGAAATAGAAGAGTTTTGATACATTACACCATATGACATTATTCAGTTTGAAGTCGCAAAGTTCTATTAAATTAATTAAACATATCAACAAAATAGTTATAACACAGTATTTCCTGAAACCTTTCTCTTAGTATAACAGACACATCTCGCAAGTGTTCGCTGAATACAGCGAAGAATTTCCTATAACTATGACAGTGGCTTATTTTCAGTGCAAGTCTGTTTTTAAGGCAAGCTGTTCAAGCAATTCACAAGTGCCTATTATTAATATATAAAGTAAGTATGTTAAAAATATTAGTAATGGTTATAAAAATTAATCATTTATTTTGTCTTTATTGCAGATAACAATGAAGAATTATCCTTTCCAGTTACCATTGTCTTAATTGTATTATTCTGTTGATATATTATATTGATGTACTGTAAAAGCTTTGTTTCCTTATTACAGGTCACAGTCACACGGCAAAAAGTATCTTTGATATTTCATGATAAATGAGTTTTCATTGTAAACTGCAACAATGCACATGTATCATGTTGAATTGTTTGTTTAAAGCTATAACTGGTAATTAATATCTGTGTGATTGTTTTCAGGGATATTCTATTGGATATGGGACTGAATCCGACCAACTGGTATAATGTGCATGATGAAACTAATAACATTTAAAACATTCAATGGCGTATGAACATATATCTCCATTCTTCTAAAACTGTTCTGTCATAACTTAATCCATATGCATCTATGTCGTGTCAGAGTTTGTTACTGTACTACAATTTACCGTGTTATCCGTTTACCGTTTGTCTAAGTATGTAATGTACAATTGTATATACGTTTGTTCATCTGTATGCAAATGTGTGTAGCATAACTACATTGTACATGTATGAAAAAACGTGGCAAAGGGAATATATGCGTGTTTTGTATTGTCTTTAACATTTTTTTAAACTATTACCCTTCTCTGGATTGATCAGACATGTAAAAACACCCTCCATAATATTAAAAACCATATAGGAAAAAACGTCCTACCCGTACATGGTTTTCGCCTCTGCAAAAGTGAATATTCTACGTACAAAATAATTGACACTAGTATTCACCAGCTGTAAGCCGGTCATATTCAAATGAATTTTATCATGTGATCGGCAGTCTGTCTCCAAACATTCCCGTCCTCAAAAGGTCTGCAAGATATTATTTCTATTCATTTAGACATCACAAACGCTTAAAGAGAATATTTCTATTCATTTAGACATCACAAACGCTTAAAGAGAATATTTCTATTCATTTAGACATCACAAACGCTTAAATGATGCTCTAGATTGACTAAATTTATCCGGAACTGAACCACTTTAAACTTGTGAATAATAAAGGCAACATGTTTTTGACGATTTGCAATGCTTTAGAAGTGGACTCTGACATACTATAATAAAACAATATATATTTACTTTGTTAAATGCTATTTCAAAGATGAATCATAATAATTACTCTGACGGTTACATTTATAGTTGAAAGTATATATAAGTTTGAATAAATATACATATGATATGATATTATATGATATGATATGATATACATATATACCCGACCCCGTCTGTAACACATCACTGGAATAAAATAAAGAAATAGTACATACAAAACTTCTGTCATTCATAACTATAATCTCTTCTTTTCTACTTTTAAAATTTATATTCAATGCATGCTGTTTATGCAATCTCATTTTCTGTTAATTGTGTTGCTTAATATTTATTAACCTTTTTTGTTTTTGTTTAAAAACTGATTAAATTTAGTTTATGTTATATAATATTAAACTTACATTTATTTAAGTTTGTAGCAAAATTTATTGATAAGTAACAAAGAAAAAAAGATAATTATGATTAGTTCGTTTACTTTCATATAATTCTGTATTACATTTAGTTTTCTGATTTCGATTAGTTCAATTTATTTGAGTTCTTACATTTTTGTTACTTTTGACGTTGTTTAAGCCTCAGGATCCATTATGGGAAGACAATTCTGCCGTCGAGGACAAAAGGTCACAAGGGGTAGGTATCTAATGCCTTTACAACATTTGACAATGTTACAATGTATGTACAACATTTATATTGAGATAGTTATATAGACATTATATCACATTATATGTAATTCAGATTTTGCCTTAAAAATGACAATAATTTTATTTCTATGATAATTTATTTGCACGTGTTAATTATTATTATTATTATTATTTATTATTATTATTATTATTATTATTCCCGGTGTACACTGTCCACTGGATCGAATATTGCTTGACAATTCCGCCTTCACCCGTCCTTACAAGGGCCATTATTTCCAACTACTGGACTTGTGTATTAGTTAATAAACATCGGCTTTGCGTAAATGCAACTTGAATTTTGGAAATATTGACGATCTTTTCTGTTCGTTTAAGGAATATTATTATGTGTATTTACCACGACGAACAAGCCGAAGACATCCTTCGAGAAAGGTTCGTCTTGCTTATATTTCAGTGCAATAAATGTCCAGATATTTTAAATATGAAGTTAATAGCGATAACAAATAATGACACAACATCGGTTGAGGGTACTGTGTATGCTCTCAGGAGCTGTAAAAATATTTCTCTTTTTTTCAAGGTTGAATGAGTGTGGGTTTAAATAGAAAGAACATATTCAAATTTGTTAATGAACAATGTCCACTGTAATAAGATGTTCCTCTTTACATCGTAACACTGTTCATTTTTTTTCTGACAATATCGCTACTTAATGCAGCCTTTATAATTTGTTTTGTAGAATATATTAAGGAGTTAATGTTTCAGAGCAAATTGGTAAAAAACTTTCTTCCTTTAATACCTTTTTAATTTCTTCACATGTATAGAGGAACTTCGCTGCTCCAAGAGGAAAGCGTGAAGAAGAAACGGTACTTGGTTTAACAAATATCTTTTCCGTTCCCTGATATATTCTCCAACACTTTTCTTCAAAAGCTAGCTTTGCTGAAAAGGCAACACTTTTATTTAATTTTTATATTTTGAAATAAACAAAGATAAAAAAACAAGTTGTAATGGAATTTTTCAGCCCTGTCTTAAAACTTTCATTTTCATTTCTATTTTAAATTACTTCCTTGATTCAAAATAAATCAAAGAAACGAATTGCCCTATTTGTGTACAAGTTATTGTTCCATCTTCCTTTTTTTCAAAGAGTACGTCAGAAGATGAATATGCCTTTAGAGCTCCGCGACCAGGGAAGAGATTTGGTAATTTTCAAATTCTGGTTAAACCCTTCTTAATCTGTTGCTTTTTGTGCTATGAAAGTATGGAAGTGTTAAGTGATGCTGTATTTTTGCTGTAAAATGTTCTACAGCTTCAAACGATCGACCTGAAGTCCATGTCCGACGTCTTTCATTCAAATCTATTGTCACGAGTTTTAATGTGAATTGGCGAGATGTTTCAAGTTATTTGATATAGCGCGTGAAGAACAAAATATACTTATTATATGAAATTATTCAATTTTCCAAATATAATGGTTTTACACTGTTACAGAATGTCCTACATAAGGTAACGACGTCTTCATTGACTCGATATCTGTATAAATGGAGAGAGTTTGTCTTTATCAAATAGGTGTACATTCAATATTTGTGAAATAAAGCTTAATAGTGCATTGTTTTAAAAACGCATTACATTCCAAACCAACTGGATCAGCAAGTAATTTCCATTTTAATGCGAAGCGCGCACATTACTGGGCTCATAGCATGATTCAGCACTATTACAAGGTCGCTTGTACAGCGAGAATTATGAGGCTTTAGCACGAAAGTGAATCATGTGAACTTAATATTCAGGGAAAAAGTTCAATGTATTCTTTTGCGATGTTTTTGCTGACACCATATACTATCTTTGCAATGACTTAGATTTCACGTCACGAATTTTGATAACATTTGTTCTCCAACCGAGCCATCGTTTTGAAGGCAACTTTAAGGTTATTCATCCGAAGCTTTTAAATTTACTTTTTTCTCCAAACATTAATCAATTGATAGGAAAGTGGCTTGATGGAATATATCCGAATACCCTATTGTACGCTTGTGGTTTATTAACATTTGTTGTGTTGATCCACCACTTTGCTTATTGCCAACATGATGCGCAGCGGTATGCAGATCGTGTGTCTGTATCTAATTGCAGACTAGGCCTTTCAGTAAAATGAGCATCTATTTCCTTTTTGTTAGTGTATTTATGTGGTTTGCCATCAATGTCTCCTGTAACACGCCTAATTTGTTCTCGCTCGTTGTCCTTAATTTGCAAGGATTTAATTGTTAGCGCATTATCGCTGGCAATTGTAATATAAAGATATCTCGTTCCACGTTCCATTAAATTTAATCGAGTTTGTATATCATTTCCTTTTTCTATTAGTTATAAAAACGGATTTACAGTTTATTTTATTCAAAAACATTTTATTACATTTAGGTATTTAAATGTGTTTGTTCAATTGTTTGAAAAGTGAAACTTTATTTAAGAATGAAATTTTATCAGAGAAAGAGTATTTTTTGATAAAACAAGATTGACTGTTATGTTTTTTTCTTCAGTAGTAGGTTTCTAGATTGAATAAATGACAGGACGCTAATAGGTCTCAGTTATCGAAAGATTGATGAGTAAAATACCAGGCTAAAACAGGCCGTTGTCATTACAGTAAACTTTATTTTTAGACATTTTTTTACAATTTTTGAAATAGAAGACGTCAGCTCAAGTCTCGTCACTAGGTGCGTGACGCAGACTGAAGACGTCAGCACGAGTCTCGTCACTAGGTGCGTGACGCAGACTAACCAATAGGTGCGTGACGCAGACTGAAGACGTCAGCTTGAGTCTCGTCACTAAGTGCGTGACGTAGACTGAAGACGAAAGTTCGAGTCTCGTCACTAGGTGCGTGATGCAGACTGAAGACGTCAGCTCTAGTCTCGTCACTAGGTGCGTGACGCAGACTGAAGACGTCAGCTCGAGCCTCGTCACTAGGTGCGTAACGCAGACGGAAAACGTCAGCTTGAGTCTCGTCACTAGGTGCGTGACGCAGACTGAAGACGTCAGCTCGAGTCTCGTCACTAGGTGTGTGACGCAGACTGAAGACGTCAGTTCGAGTCTCGTCACTAGGTACGTGACGCAGACTGAAGACGTCAGCCCGAGTCTCGTCACTAGGTGCGTGACGCAGACTGAAGACGTCAGCTCGAGCCTCGTCACTAGGTGCGTGACGCAGACTGAAGACGTCAGCTCGAGCCTCGTCACTAGGTGCGTAACGCAGACGGAAAACGTCAGCTTGAGTCTCGTCACTAGGTGCGTGACGCAGACTGAAGACGTCAGCTCGAGTCTCGTCACTAGGTGTGTGACGCAGACTGAAGACGTCAGTTCGAGTCTCGTCACTAGGTGCGTGACGCAGACTGAAGACGTCAGCTCGAGTCTCGTCACTAGGTGCGTGACGCAGACTGAAGACGTCAGCTCGAGCCTCGTCACTAGGTACGTGACGCAGACTGAACACGTCAGCTCGAGTCTCGTCACTAGGTGCGTGACGCAGACTGAACACGTCAGCTCGAGTCTCGTTACTAGGTGCGTGACGCAGATTAAAGACGTCAGCTCGAGCCTCGTCACTAAGTTCGTGACGCAGACAGAAGACGTCAGCTCGAGTCTCGTCACTAGGTGCGTGACGCAGACGGAAGACGTCAGCTCGAGTCTCGTCAATGATTGTGTAATGTCCCTAACACTGATTAAAATAGACATTTGTCTTTTTGTTTTACGTCAATACCCATTCATATGATTCTATCTTTATTTAATTCTTTTTTATTTTTCATCAGTGGTTTTCAGTTTCGTGTTTTTACATTTTTAATCCTTTCAGTTCGTATATTTTTATTTAGCTAGTTGCCTATAAATTTCTTAAATTTTTAATATGGTTTATTTTCTTTTTGTAAGTCACTTTTGCATGTACTTTAAAGGAAGAATTTGCTTGCTTATTTAACTTTGTTAATTTCATTAAGAAGAAAAAAATATTTTTACACTGTAATGTATTCATATTACGTTTTATTTTGTTTATTTTAGTTTTCGTTTACAAATAACATTATTTTACTGAGTTTATGTTGATCTATGGTTTATTTTCAGAAACATTTGCGGACTGGTAAAAATCGTCTAGGACCGGACTCGGTATATAAAAGCATGCTGAAACACATATAACCAACATGTACTATGTCAAAAAGACAATATAATTGTTCATATACTCATAACGTTATTTATAGTTTCATATTACCTATATGCATAAATATTACTTGACAATCTTTCTACATATGTGTATGTGTACAACTGGAACTCTTTATTAATTTATGCAAAAAAGTTGAACCCTCTAGTACATTTATGCACAGAATATTAGCATAGCTAAAGCTCTTAAATTAAGTACTTAACCTGTACTTCATGTGACAACTTTTTTTTTCTATCACATACAGGGTGTTGAGAAAGTTCGGGTAGACATTAATGCACAAGACCTCTCTATTTTAAAGATTTAAATTTTTAGATGTTTATTGTATTTTTTCAAAACCGTAAAAATATATCATACATACTCGTTGAACTATGGATACTAAGCAATTAAAGCTCTGAATGATACTGTACTTATAAATTAAGTAATAACAATGACATTTCTTTTAGATGTGACAATACTTTGACTGGATATTTAAGTAGATAAACATTTCGTTAAACTTTATGCTGTGCTCAAACGTTATGAAACACGGCTTTGAAAACACCTAAATTCAATGTATATTCGAAATATTTTACCATGCTAATCTTCTTTTATACCGCTTGTCTTTAAATACGAAATGATATTTCGAAAGTTCATTATATTATAAAGCTTTAAGTAAAACGTTTCCTTGCTTCTAACTAGTGCCTGGATAAACGGAAAGCTAATGATACAAAAAGTATGACAAAAAGTATAAATATTTAGTACTTGGAAAACTCTGAACAGGTTTTTAAAACAGGTTGTAGACACACTTTCTGAACACCCTGTATAAATGTCGTCTTAACTTTGGCTGATAGTTTCGGAATATATCTATGCTGTCGACACGTATTTGAAATGAATATGTTTGTTGGCATACATATCAACATTATTAGGTACATATATCAACAGTGTATTTGTTATAGAAATAAAAAGTTTTAAAGATCTGTAGTTTTTAATTATTGTGTTTCAAAATTAACGCAGTTTACTCTGTTCAAAATCTTTAAGGGATAATGTATTTTTTTGGCTTATTATCTACAAAATGAGAACAAAAGATAGTGTTACGTTAAATCTATGGTTACGTCTCAAAGTATCAATGTCTCAAAATGATAAAATGATATCAAATTCAGGACACAAACAAAAATTTGAAAATTAAAATGGACGATGATATCAACAAATTGAGAGAGACTTACATATTTTTTGCCAATCAAAGTTCTATGTCCCTATGTATATAGAGTATCTGCATCATTTTTTTGTAATTTGTGATAATAATTGTAGAATGTACTTTATGGTTGTTTTGGTAATTTTCAATTAAATACCATTTCCTTCATTCTAGAAATCAGAGTCGGTATTTGAAAAATATTCCTATCTTTGAGCCTTTGACAACTTTTCCATTAAACTGTTCAAATGTGTATGTTTTGAACACATATATGAATGAACTTCGCCTGTCTGTTTTTATATGCATCATGTACTATTCCACCTAATAATCAGCCAATGAAGTTGTCGCATTATTTCTTGTGAAAATGTTAACCCTTGTATCACAATTATATCGATATCTCTTGCATGTGTAACTGGCGTTGCGTCAAAATAGTGTTTCTTTTAAATATGCAAATATCTTGTCAAATGCGATAAGCACTGACAAGCTTTCTCATGGAATTGCTTTACTGTTAACTGCCTGTGTGATATGGTTGACTATCTTAAAAGTAATCACAATTTTAATGGACTTTAAATTCCTGTTAAAAAAGACAGTCATAATACTGGTCAGTATTATTTCATGTAGAACTATATATAAGTAAATAGATAAAGAAAAAAACGTTCACACGTGCGAATAACTTGCAAAAAGTATAAGACATTCTCATTTTCCCTCGAAAATATAACCAAGGTTTCCGAAGAAGAAGACGAAATCCTTGATGATGCCGACAAGAGAGCTGTAAGTACATCAGTACTTTTTTGGGAACTAAATAATGATATTTGTGTGTGGTGTTTGTAGAAGCATTTTAACGGAAATTTTGACTATTCATCTCCTGTTACTATTACTTGTGTAGTAATTCAAATAAAGAACATTTTAACACAAGTTGACAAAAGCAATAAATTTGTTATGAACTCGTCTGTTAAAATCAAGTCGGCTATACAAATGTATACAAATCATTTCTATATTTCCCATATTAAATACTGCATCAACTTGTGACAAGTAAATATTAATCTTTGGGGTGTTTATACAATATATAAAGACAAGATCAAAATATTGTATTTAATATTTTCAGCCATACCTGAAGATAGGAAAGCGGGAAGTAATGGTAAGATATTAATGTCTTGTTTCATGAAAACACGTTGCTTGTCAAAAAACCCTAGCATTTTCATAATAACGAAATTTTGATAAAGTGAAAATATAGCTTAAACATTGGCTCACTTTAACTTTTTCAATTTCTAATATATTTTTTAAAAACTGGCAGTGACTTTTTTCCGTTGACACAATTCTTGCATTATAAATTTTATTTCCAGTTACTTCTGTATTTTCTGTTTTCATTGCAGCCATTATTCCGTGATGAACGTGCTTCTGCCGGTGATAAGGTATTTCAAAAGAAGAGCGGCCTTTTATAAATATGTTAATTTCGTCTTAAGATCTATAACTTTTAAAGTTTCTTATTACTAAATTGTTAAAAATGCATTTGCACACAAAAAAGAGTGTTCGATGATAGCCTACTTCCGAGTAATCAAAGAGTCTTTCTTCCAGAGATGAAATATACATGCAAAAGCCGTAACATTCACTTACTGGAAAATTATTGTTACCATGATTTTAAAGCGCTGCAAAACATAAATACAAACTTACTGTTTTAAAAGGCTTAATGGGTGTAAAATGACGCCTTTTCCACTGGACAAAAATGGACAAAAACATCATGAAAATAATGATTCGTAAGGACATTCTGTACTCTTGTGTTTATTTTCAGACATTTCTGAGAATTGGAAGAGCACCATCTGATTCTGTAAGTTGCTTTTCAGGTGAACTTTTAATAGCTGATTTTTTAATGTAAGTTTTCATCAGACTAATCAGAAACTGTCTGCGGTGTATTAAATTATTCTTAAGAAATGTTAAACCATGTTTTAAGTTAAAAAATCTAGTTTTATTTGATTCTAAATAAATTGTCTCCGCGTCATTTGATATTTAAGTCTAAAAAAAAGATTCAATAATTTTGTTCACAATCTTAACTGAACGTTGACTAAATAGACAAAAACAACAACAAAAACAAAAAAACAACTAACCTGGTTCTTTTCAGACCTTTTTAAGAATAGGGAGATCGCCATTTCTTCGTGTAAGAAAAGCACCATTTCTGCGAATTGGAAGAGCTCCATTTCTTCGAATTGGAAGGTCTCCATTTCTCCGCATTGGTAGAACTCCGGGACTGAGAATTGGCAGGTCATCATATCCAATGGTACGTAAATACTAAATTAATTATCATTCTTTGAATTAAATATATCATTTCAAAAATAGCTTTGCAAGGTATATTGCATAGAGCTGCTACAGTGCATTGGTAAATAGCCAGTGGGTTAAATTAAAATATGTATATAGTATCTGCTCAACTTCTGTGCTGTTCTTCTAGAAATAAAACAACAAGTATTGCCTGATTTTGAGATTGAATTTGAAATAATGACATTGTTTTGAAAATGGGAAACAATTACAAAACTTTAATACATTCATAAATCACAGAACGCAAAGACGTATAAGTTACATTAACATGAAGAACAATATTAACCTCGACTTTTTTGACAGAATATATATTAAAAAACTAACAATGTTTAAATGTCTGTCGGTAGATCAAGTTCTTCTCTGTTTTTTTCTCTTTTTTTTCGCTTTATTTCATCTTAGTTTTTTATTTGTGTTGTCTAATCTCGTATGAGTAAACGAAAAACACACAAAATTCACAGGCCTTTTTTCGATATGTATTCAGTCGAACTGCAGTTAGATATCATTTGAAAATGGTGACAAGGTTATGAAAACAATCATTCACAAAAATTACAGTCGTTTTCTAATTTAATCGGTGATACAAAAATAATTCAAAGGGGATCCTAAGCAAAGATTATCTGTGAATTTATTTATCTATCAGTAATTAAAATTAAAATTCTTCTTCAGGTTGATCAGAGATCAAATGACAAGGTAAATCTTATCATATTATTTAGATGGTTTTTGTATTTTTTCACATAATTATGTAACGCATGTAATTCTGGCACTTGATACTTAATATAACACCATTGTATTCTTAGCTTTGCTACAAAAATCAGGAACTTGTCGAAGGAGGTTACTTTACTTGTTTGAGGGCTTCCAATCTGTATTTCAGTATAGTATGATTTAATAGAGAGGGGGAGGGTTAACAGTGTCTCATTGTATAATTGTGTAAACTTAACAACTTTACATACTGTTGAATAAAAAACGTGAGTATGTGGACTAGTTCATGTTTCCCATTAGTAGAAATATGATTTTAGATAATTGTTAAAGTCGATTCTACTGGAATATCAGAAATATGGACTATGGTAGAATTCTGTAGCATTGATTTTACACATTATTCTTTACTTTTTTTCAAATTTATCAATTGATGATATATATTTCTGTTTACATTACCTTTTCATTTTTCGTGTTTTATTCATAAATTTATATTTAGTATCACTTTTTCCTGAACTTTTTAATATTTTATTTTTCTACTTTGAGGTTTGCACTATCGTTTCTATTTTCTGTTTAATTAAGACCTTTCTGCGTTTTGGACGCGATTCTGGACAGGTAACCTTGTTATCATAACCATGTATTTGTTAGTACTATAATCAGTTGATACATCTTGTTGCCTTGCAGATGACTGCATGCTACTTCAGACTTTTCTGTCATCTTAAGACAGAGTACACTCTTTATTAAATTTTACTAATGTACACATCTAATGCAGTCTCTTGCAGTGTGGGTTTCTTGTGGCTGCCTGACATTTTCATCCCGTTTCTCCTGACTAATGATTGAAAACATATCTTAACTTCTGTTCCAAATGTATTTGTCATGTGTTTGTTTATTCCCTCTCTAGAATGTCTTTAGAACTGGTAGTCCCCGCCCACCCCATCCCTTTCTGACAGGCTGAAAACTAAAAGATTACATTTTGAAATGAAAATTAAATGATACATAAAACTTTGCAAAAATGTATGTAGTAAATAGCTGCCCCAAACGGATTGTCTCATGTGCAGCTTTTATATCACCGTCGACACAATAGTAACATAATAAAATATAATTAAAAAAGATATACGGAATACATGGAACTTTAAGTAACAGAGACTGTTTTTACAACAACTGTACATATGTTTTCATACATTTGACCAGAAACAGGTTTCAGCGTGTATCTACGAATAGTTGTTCTGATAAAACAACATTGTAATTATCAAAGAAACTGTGAATCAGCTAGGATTCTTTATCAAAATTTCGTGAATGTGAAGCATACATTTCATGTATTTGCCATATCAAGACACAAAAGTGCGCAACTTTTTTGACTATCTAAAGAAATATTTACAAAAAGAAGTCGCGTACATATCATTCGGCTTTGTCTTACGTCATCATCCTTAAATAGGTCAGAAGTGAGGTAAGACATTTACGCCATCATCCTTAAATAGGTCAGAAGTGAGGTAAGACATTTACGTCATCATCCTTAAATAGGTCAGAAGTGAGGTAAGACATTTACGCCAAAAAATACTGAATTTTTAAGTCAAAACACATAGTTTATGAACAGCGATTTAGAAAAAAAAGAATTTGTTAGAACATAGCAAAAACCAGTTTAGTAAACTTTGTTACAACTAACTTGAAATTTGAGAACTGGGTGGGGTTCAGGGCTCTATTTCATAAAAAAAGATCTTCTTTAGACTCTTAACAAATATTCATGTAATATTTATGCATTAGAGACTACAGATCCAGCACTGTATGAGAGAAACATATATCTTAATTTAGGTGTAACATATATGCCTCAGTGTTGCAATATCTATATATTCTATAAAACAAGTTGCAATAACCATTCGATTATATGTGGCCCAGTTTAAACAAATATCTACTGTAATTGTGTACGACTTTTTTTGGTCACTGTTTACTCTGTATCAGAATGTATGATTTTGTTTCACTGTTGTCATGTCTTTTCTCATACATACGTATTGTTTCTCTTCCGCCTCCTGTAGACTTTTCTCAGGATTGGACGTGGAGCTCAGGTAACAAAGATGTACATTGCCTTTCTATAAAAAGTAACTTATGCATTATGACATAGGAGATATATAATAACACTTCTTCCATGGCCGCTATACAATGATCAAGAAAAGAAATATCTTGGAGTGGTATTTTACTTTCAAACACTTTTGCACGCAAGCAGAAGTTATGAAAAAATAACAGAATCATTGTTGCAAAGTTTGAAAGATGTCATTTTATGTTTTCTAAAACCTATTCCACACTCAAATAAAATTATTGTCGCAAATATGCCGTGTCTGACAATTATCTGGCTGCAAATGGGAGATTTTATTAAACAGTTTTCTTAATTACTTTTCTTGTTGTGGTATATGATGTAATCAAAATGATATTGTCATGACTTTAAAGAATGTTTGACTAGATTTTGGATCTCAGTGAGCATAACGGAACGCAGAATGGAACTTGTTCTTGCATTGGTTTTTGTTTTGTGTGTGGCAGTTTTGTAAAACTTATTAATAAATTCTTAGGAAACGGGATAATTTAGGCTATGAGGGCTTACCCTGATTCTATGTTTATGATCTTGCAGTCGTTTCTAAGAATTGGACGAGCAAACGAAATGCCAAATGATGACACAATAGAAGCTGTCACAGAAGATACAGATGAGACTATAGTGAGTATCTGACATAGTTTAAAGAAATCTTATTGCGGAATCTGCGGTTTAATGTTTTATCTGTGCTATCAAAAAAAAAAAAAAAAGGAAATACTAATATTTTCATGCGCCGACACAGACAACTGTATTGGTGACTTAAATATATATATTTGATTTAATAATACTGTGATGATTTAAGATTAACCATTCTGACAGCTTATTCAACATATTAACAAAACTTTGGTTTGTTAATATTTCTTTTCTTGATCTGAAAATTATTTACTGTAGAAAGGTGACAAGTAGCACACCAGAAATATTACGAAAGCGGTCAGAGTGTACTATACCACATTAGATAACATCGTTGCCTTTTATACAAATCAGTCATACTATTAAAAACGGAATTAGCATATCAGATCTTCAATTCACTTGAGACTTATAGCGTATATTGCTCGGCAAAACTGAATGCTTTCAATAGAATTCATTAACAATGACTTGTTCATGTTTTATTTAAGCCTGACGAGACAATTGATTCAATGGGAACCATGGAAAAACGAGTGAGCTATGAAATATTATTCATATCCCTTCAGCCCTAAGTTAAGCTTTAAGAATGATCAGAAGATACGTAGCAAAAGGCATAAAATCAATGCAAACCTTTAAATAACTTGCAACATTATAAAATCTGTATATGGTTAATGTTTATTTATTGGTAGAAATATGAACAAAACACAATCAATACACATTTAAAATACGTTTCCTATGTTAAAAGTGTGCAATCAGTCCAAACAAAGATTTAACAATAAACTTTACATAGTCTAGTAGCCTCGAAAGCTGCTTTTTCTTGTGAAAAAACTAACAAATGCATATGACAACAGTTTGAATATTGAGATTGTAATTTCAAATTCTAAGTATTCAGTGAAAAAAATACATTTAAAAGTTCGTACCTTTCAGGGCTTAAGAATAGGCAAACGCATATTTGGAGCATTTAGTCAGGTAAGCTATTAAATCTATGTATATCTAAGCTATTAATCAAGTGTATCTTCTATAAGTTTATGTCATTCTAGTTTTTTAGACTTTCTTCCTTAATGCACCTGTTAATTCCTCAGACAACTTTCTGAAATATTAAAATTCGCCTCCGATACAAAATGATATGGTTTCTTTCTAAAATCATTGATACATACATTGAATATTGAACATTTCGAACCAATAATTTGATATCTCTGCTTTATCATGCATGTTTACCCTGTTTTCCTGTTTGCTGTGCTCGCTGTAGGTCATTTAATTACAATTATTAATAAAAATGAATTAATGGAACATATTGCTGTGACTTCCCTTGAGAACGCAGCTTTTAATGAAATATAACCCGTTTATTAAACAAGAATTCTTAATTGCCTCGTGGTCCTTTGAAAAGCCACATGCGCCACCTTGTTCACTGTCAAACGTGTCAGCCTTTAACAAATTGGTATTTAATTGTTATTCATGTCCGAACAAGTAAACATGGAAATCATTTTTTTTGTATTTCGAGATCAGCTTACAATGATTCGTTCAATCGATTTCTAAAAATAGACAAATAAAACAAACAAATAAAATTAAACCTTTATATTTTAGGGTACTTCAAATGATCTCACATCAGAAGAGCTTCGGTTGCTGAAAGAGAATAAAGCAATTCTATTAGAATATATGGAAAGACATCCGGAATTATTCGACGGAAAGAACGGAGATGAAGACGTGAGTCGACGCATGAGCACATCAATCGGAATGTTTACCTTTGAAATATCTTAAACTAATCTAACTAGCATGTGAAATGTGAATGTTCTGATACACTTTTTTTGTGAATATTTTCATATGCTTCATCCATACAATGATAGATTAAAAGATACATATTGTTTCTTGAAAATGACAAACACAAGTATGTATTGTTTACAAGGTTAGGGTATTATTCTACTCCAGTGATATTAATGAAAATGAAAATAAATAGTATAAGTTTTTATTCATTGACCGAGACTTAATTAGTAAAAAAGATTATCCAAGGGTTAATCATGCAATGGTAAGCCAGGTTGCCATCTCTGAAATGCAAACAGAACATTCACATTTAAATATTGAATGCGATGTTTTTTATAAACATGTACAATTCCAAATTATATATACTTTTCTGTTCAAAAAACTAAAACTCAAAGACTAAAATATCATTATTACTGATAAATATTATCTTAACATACCACTGACTTTGCGATATTAATGAAATGTGAATAAACGAAAAAGAAAGATTCTGAAAAAGCAATGTTACAAATTCTGTAAAATTGTTTCTTAAGAATTTTTCCAAAAACGACCTTTCCCCGATTTGAATAAAAAACACACACAAACAAAAGCAAAGTGACATAAGCTATCTTTTTGAGAAAGTAAGTTCTCAGGATGAAGGATATTTGTAATTATTTTCGGCTCATGACTGACGGAATTTGGTCCAATTGATATAGACTGAAATCTCTTATAATACCAGACTTTTCCGATTACGACGCGTAATGCTTTTCTGATTGAAAACTTTTCTTCTTGTTTCGAACAAATGCAAACTAATTTATGTAATACCAGACAAGAATCGCATTTGGCTTCTCTTACATATCAAAATTGTCCTTGAAATAATTGACTTTTGTATTATTTTTATTCATATGCGTAAGAAAATGGTGTTTTGTGTAAAAAAAAAGTCAGGGTTTATGACCATATGCATGTCCTGTTTAAATTGAACAGGGCCAGCCTTTTCCTGTTTAAATTGAAATTTGACTGTTCTGTACGTTTGAATTACAACATGGACTCAGTAACTTTGTTTGGTTTATGTATATCTAACGTACATTAACAGGCAAAGTCATATCAAGCTGGTAGTTTATCTAACCATTGTTCCTGAAAAGGAAAAGTACATTCCTTTCCTTGGTAACGTCTCACATAAGTACAGTGATTGTCATAATTTTTGTGTCAAGTGTTTACGAACCTACATATATCTGTTCTAGAACATACATGTTGTTATTTGTGTTTACAAATATTACCATTGTCTGTTATATGTACAAATAATCTGTATGTGTCTTTTTAACGTATATTCATGTATACATGTATATTACTTACTGTAACAGTATCTGAATAAAATGCATATTTATATTTTGTATAACTGCCAAACAATATTAAGATAAAGGTATTTTTTTCTGCTTCAGACATTATTCCGGACAAGACAGACTGGCAAACAACAGTCGAATCAACAAAAGACAAATATAAACTAATTATAATCATATTTCTTATTTCAGCTTTAACACAACTGACGTTTGTTGGCAATCAGCCAAAATGATCGATAGCCAAGTGTCTTGTGTGTCTGTGCATGAGACAAATTTCATTGTTAAAAGTTTTTGTTATTACAGATATTCAATGATTTTTGTCATTGGAAGTTCATAGGACTAGTCCAAGAGAGTATATACTCAATTTACTTTAGTCTGCACATTCAAATATATTTTAGCAAGGCTCAAACAAACTATGACAATGTGTATTTGTACAGAATCCGGAGATACTGCTGTTACTTATACGCGTTTGGAGTGGCAAATATTGCGTACAAACTCTCAACAAAAATGTAGTGTAACCATGTAACCATGTTACTTCTTTAAATACTCTACCTTTTCCTTCGCTTTTTTCTCAGAATATACATATTTTATGAGTTTATTATTTCAGCTGTTTCGGTGACGGTTAGCTTATTGCCAAAGAAAAAATAAACTAGCTACTGACGAAGACCAACTGTTGATCGATTTTGGAGCACACACTTCGTTCTAAAACCATGTCATTCTGTTTGCAATTTTTCGTAAAAGGGTCGACATTTTGTTACTATTTTATAAGTAAGGTTCCTTTTTTTCATTACAATAGTTTACTTTACAGAAATAATTATCATTATTAAACGAAACGCGTTTGTCCCAAGTTTCTTTTTTTTTTGGTTTAAATCTGAGAGGACATTTTGATTTTGTCTTTTCAGGCCTATTTTGCATTTCCCAGACAAGGCAGAGCAATGGTAAGTGGCTAAAAATTAGCACTATAGCAGCTGCACCTGCTTACAAAGCCAGAAAACCATGTTCTCTATTGCTGGCACACTCTAAACAAACCAGTGATATAGAACACATGTATTCTATTGACTCTATCACTGGTACTATAAATCAAGCATAGTTTTAAGATCTTTGCATTAGGGCAAATTAAAACAAACAACGAAAGTGTTCATTTAAAATTAATCAGTCTCCGTTCAAAAACTGTAAAGCAACCACCCTCTCTTTGATTATATATTTAGTTAAGGATCTGGTATGCTTTGAATTTCTTATTGGCATCTTGACATCGGGCGTTGACTAGCTCAGTTTGAATGAAATAATACGCTTTACTTTTAGGGCAATCCTTTTTCGGAAAAAGCCATTATTCATTTTTAGCAAGAAGGTTAGTTATGAAAATAAATAATGGAAACGCCCATCAGAGTTAAGAAAAAACTCCTGTGCAGTCAGGGAAATGAAGAACAGGGGATAATATCATTTTTGAATTAACTCTGGCAGCAAACAACCTTATGAAGAGTATAAAATTGAGGAACTGACATTATAAAAAAATGTTATTATACTAAGGGTATTGATACCATCTTTAACATTTGTTACACACTAGATTTTCCTGTAGTACCTATATGAATGTATGAAATAGACGAATATACAATAATAAATCTGTACACAGAACATACCAGTGAATATATTCAAACGTAAGATGTTTATCACTGTCACATAAGTGCTGTCCCTTAAGTCCAGAGATATTTTTACAGAGTTTTTACTTTCCCCGGATGGGTCGCTCAGGGGACGAAGAATTGAATTCACCATACTGTTGTGAAGAAGGCGTGCGCAAAGTATTTAAGATCGGCAAGGGGGCACAAGAACTCTGTTCTGGTGAGAAGCCGTGCTGTCCAGGATTTGAAGAACAAGAGAAAATGTACAAAGATATCATTATAACAGAATGTGCAGCGGTAAGAGATGATTTTAATTTCTGTACATTTATTGCATAGGTGACAGTATCACTGAGCATAAAACCTCTAAAAACGAAAAAAAATTTTTTTAACTTTTTGCTAATATATCTACAAGGTATATTTCATGCAGGACCGTCGATTTTTCTGAGTACTACAATCCATGTTAATTCAGTAACAATATTGAAAATGTTGTAATTTTCGCAATATATATATTCTAAATAAATTATCTGCAAGTTATTTTGAAAATCAGTCCAATACCTTGCGAGCAATGAAGTAATATGTAAAATACCTAACCGAGAACATCACTGAGGTGACTAAGAATCAGGGTAAAATTCCTTGAAATCTCCTGAAAATTGGTGTTTCTAACACTTTCTATATAGTAATTTATGTCATTATTTAATGAAAATAATAGATGATCATTTTTACCCACTTAAATCCCTTTACTTATATTGTTTGTTTGTGCTTCGCGTTGAAATCTTTTATTTTTTCAGGTAATCCTACTTTCATTTCACCATGTTTGTTAGTGACGTCAGCAAATTCAGTTTTAAGTCTAGTATTTTCATTGGCTTATTGGGACACACCTCCAGATAATTAACTAATGAAAACAGTAATAACAAAAGCCATTCGGAATATTTCGAAAGCGATCAAGTGCAGCAAGAAAACAGAACAATGGTTATGGGAAGAAAACAGTCTGATATATTTAACAAAACAATCTGTGTTAGTGCATTAAATTGTTCAGTATGTTGATACATCGTTACGATGTTGATCTTTAACTCTCTTACCATTTTCTAACAAAAATATATGCAAACATTTTGAAAACAAAAGTCACCTCAGTGATGTTCCTGGTTGTTCCGTATGAAATACACCTTGTAGACATATAAGTAAAAAGTTAAAAAAAAAATTTTTTTCGATTCTAGATGTTGTATGCTCAGTGATACTGTCACCTGTGATTTATTGTAGGTTTTACTTTGAACATCTAATAATTTACAGTAGCAAACCTGTATATATTAGTAGTTTGAATGTATAAGTAATTCATTTGTAAAATGGTTGTATTAGGTATTTAAAACTGGGCAGCGGTTGCAGATGATGGTTGGGTTGATTAGGTATCTTCTCAGGTTTGCTTAGCAAAACAATAAAAAAATAAAAATAAATCTGTATTCTCTTCATTCTTTCTTTTTTGTTAGTTTAGATTTTGTCAATTCAAAATTTTATATTTAGTCCATCTTGTAGTTTCAGAGATTGCAACCAGCATGTTCACAAATTCTGTAGCCATATCACATTCCATATATCTTTCTTTTTTCAGAAGAGCACCTCAGACAAATTCAGAAATTTCCTTGGCGATGAATGAGGGCAGTTTCCATTGATGACGTCACGATTATAACTGTGACAAACACTTTTAAGCTGTCTACTATGCATGGCTCATAATTAACCCATATCATCTGAACACTACAAAGAAAACACGTGGGAAATTTGACAAATAACTCCAGAAAGAAACGATAAGAAATCAGTAGAAAGAAAGTTTATAATCTAATTAATCTTTTTTTTTTTTTGTTCTTTTCTGCTCAGCTACTTTTACCATTCTTGTAAAATACCAAGTTCCCTCAAAAGGTTGCTCTACAATTATCATAGAAGTTAATATTTATTGTTTGTAATACCAATTTGCTGTACTAATGTGTTGATCTATAATTTCTGCTCTGTTATTTCTTAGCGCATGAGTTTTATCACAGTATGTAAAAATCACAGTATGTAGAAATCACAGTATGTAGAATGAAAAACAAAAACACCTTTGTCATTTATATCAGTTTGTAGAAAATAGGTCTCTTTAGAACTGGAAATTTAAATAGAAATAAAATAATAAGATTCTTTTATATATTCATAAATGAAACAAATGTTTGTCCCTACAATTTTATCAATCCAAGCATTATTTCAATTTTATAAAAAAAACCCATTGTAATCCCAGTTGTTGAGAATCATGACAAGTGCTATAATAGGTAAAACAGACCTCTATAAGATACTTGCTGACCAGTTCATATTATATTGCTGTTTTGAGTTGTTGAAATAATTTTTAGGTAGTGTGAATATATATTAAACAACCAATGTCATGATCGGCGTTTGTCCAGTGGTTTTAAATAATTTATCAATAATGTCTTTATTCGTTTAGATAAAAAATTATTGTGAACGTATTGATAAGGATAAATTTCTTAAATGTCTGATTATAAAGGTGTGTGATCTCTCTTTTACTATACACAGATATGCCATTTGCAGCTTTTACTGATGTTTGATATTTCTGTATTAATCCTGTATATTCTAAAATCTGTTTTTAAATAAATCTGTGAAAGTACCATCATGTCTAATAAATTATTTAACTGAAATGATTTTAACATGTTTGTTGTTTTAAAAAAAAGGTCGCTGTTTCTAAAGGGCAGTTTCATGCATATAGACAAAACCATGGAAACCAGTTCAGACATTTTTTTAGCAACATGGGCCTCAAGATTTTATTTTGTCGCTCACCGTTTTTTTTAGAATGCATCTGCTAAATGCCCGTCAACAGCATCTGCTAAATGCCCGTCAACAGCATCTGCTAAATTCCCGTCAACATTATCTGCTAGCTAAATGTCCGTCAACAGCATCTGCTAAATGCCCGTCAACAGCATCTTCTTAATGCTTTTCAATAGCATCTGATAAACGGCATTCAAGCGTATCTTTTAATGCCCTTCATGAATATCTATTTAATGCCATTCAAGGGCATTTGCATAACCCTGTTGTAACTGAGGCGTACAAAGCCTCTGGTCCTTGAGACCAGAGGAGAGAATATTTTTCCTCTTGGAGTATCTTTTATTAATTTCAGGCCCCGAAACAGTTTTTTGGTGCAGCTTTAATGACACAGAGTACAGAGTAGGACAGAAACTTTGCCTGCATAAACGACAACTTACAATATCATCAAATGAAGAGAAAAAGAAACCCGTTTACATCTTTCCTTTTAAGTTATAGTAAATGGGTACTTCTACTTCTAGATTAATGAAACACATACCGTTCGTGTGCCTGGCAAGTGCAAATACACCATGTGTGTATACATATTTAATAAAAATACGCTTTCGAATCCATTAGCTCTTGGTCCACTACAACATTGAGTTAAGAAGATATCTAAAGTTGCAACTGACACAACAAAAACACCTCAACAACGTTCAGTATTCATTCTCTCTAGGACTATTTCGAAATTCGTTCAGACCTAGAATATTTTATTTTCAAATCGACAATAGTCAACTCCTTACGTATAGTTGCAGCGATTAAGGTTAAAAAATCTATACCTTTAGGTTAAAAAATCTATACCTTTGATTGGTTTGTCTTACATATGAAAAAGTAAGATTCACTTTAGAAATATAGAATTACATATATTATTTACTTCACGATTAAAATGCACATTTCTTTCCAACATTTTATTGAAACGGTCTCTTAACCATACTGTTGCCCAATATACTTTCAATAGACATTTTGAGCAAAAAATAACTACGAATTCCTTTTGCCAAATTCTCTACAGAGTTGATTCCCTTTTCAGGGTAGGAATTGCAACTTATCTAAGGCAGCTTAAGTTTATTAATCTGTTCAATTATCTATAATAATTTAATTATGTAATATAATTATATTTACGTAGGATTTCCTTTTTACACTCAATTTTTACCAGGGTGCAAAAGAAGACTTATTTATTTACTTGAAACGATCACGTGGTATTATAGCGAGGCAGACATCTTTTTTTTTTTGCTGGAAACTTAAATTAATATACATTTTGATATCGCATTCTGTCTAACATAACGATAAAAATACTTCATATACCATTGTTTCAAACAGTGAAAACCGGTTCACATGTGCAATCCATCACGACAAACATCACAATTATATTCTCACTACTGATACATTTCTTGCATAGTAAATACATCCTGATAAGAGTCAAGGATTGAATTTAGGGGTTTGGTGCCTCATTGGAAATGTGCCTGTGACTTCTGTGATTATTTTTCTATTTGCTAACTATCTTATGAACGAGTTAATGAAAGATCGTGGTCTAACTGGGATTTAAAAAAATTGAATATTAGACTTTGTAGCTAAAATGAGTCCCTTGTTGTTTTGGATGTACTGTATTTGCTACTTTGAATTGCATTTAACATAGTTTTGAATATACCCGTCCAACTGATTCAAAATCTCTGGCTTTTCAATATCTCTGTTTACTGTTTAAAGGTAACAAAAAGCACATCTAAACATTTAAGATAAGTATAAGCCCACTGCATTTGTCCATTTCTTAGGGTATACGATAATGACTTTAGAAAACTATCCTATAAAACAAAATAACTAGTTAACTTGCATTAAGAGCTGTTTTTATGCAATTCCAAATACGTTAGAAATTTGTAGGTTTAATGTGAATGCACTTGATACTGCCAATTTCATGGAGAAAAAAAGACAGCTGTACATAGACATTACTATTGTGAATAAGAAAGAATGTCAATATTACAAAATGCTTAATTCATTATCGAATCAGTTATAAGGACTTATATCTTATTAGCGTAGTCAGTTCTTTCTTCAAATGCTAGTAAACAGTATTCAAAATAGCCAATAATATCAAATTTAAATAAAATTATTCATGTTACATGTTATGTATTTTCCTCTGCCACAATCCCTCCAATAAATGAACAAGCATACCATATCTAACATGTTAATGAAAAATGTAAATATTTGCCGACTGTTTGTAAATTATTTTGCCATAGTTTTCTAGCCTTCTACTTACCCATTAATAGCACGTTTAACTACTGTGTTAAAGGTTTAAAAAGAACAAAAACAACAACAACAACAACAAAAACACAAACACAAACAAAAAACTTAATAAAACACACACAGGCGCGCGCGCACACACACGCACGCACACACACTATTTATGACGCGCCAGTGGTTTTGGACCTATATCGCGCATGTTTATCCTTGTTTTTCTATTTGCAGAGCTCTCAGTAAATAAACTTATCGCATTTATTAATACAAATGGGTTAATGGAAGATATTGCTCTTATCTCCCTCGAGAACACAATTTCAATTAAATAAAACTCATTCATTAAACAATAATTCTTAATTGCTTTGGCGGTCCTTTGTAAACCCACACGCACCACTTTTTTCAATATTGAAAATGTCAGCTAGGTTATTCTCCCCGCAAATAAATAGTGAAATAATTTATTTTTAATTCATTTCAAGATTACGTTACATTCATACTTAGCGGTTGGAGATGATACTAACAATTAATTCATAACAATGAACAAATGTGGGCAGCTACCTTATAAGTTAACAAATTAAATTGAACGTTGATAGTTTAGGGTAATTCATATGATTTAAAACCAGAAAAGTTTCAATAACTGAAAGAAAAGAAAATAATATATAAATTCATTAATAGGAAGCCTTGTGAGCAAACCAAAATTATTCGACTGGTGGACGGAAAATGGTCGCGTGAGTCGAAGCATGAGCATCTATTTACCCTGAAATCGCGGTAGTTAACTCTGAATCGCATGCAAAGGAGATTCCATTAGAAGCAATTATTTGACGGACTAAGGCAAATCACAATAGTTCATGAGGAGAATGATGTCCAAAAGATGAGTTTAAAAACGGGCACCACCAACAGAAACTTAATAACAGTTGACCCCTGCCAACAGAATTACGGGCAGAATTATAATAGCTGAAGATCCAAACACCAACGGAATTAGCTATTATTTATTTTTAAAACACACAACACCTATTTTTCTGTTTACTTCACACTTTTAATGTAACAATAATAGCTTTTTCAACATCTATAATGATATTTACTTTCTATTATACTTTCTAGATAATGTTTGTCTTTCTTATGCTCAATTCTTAAATAACAGCTAAGAATAAATGGCATACGTTTCATACTCTTACAAAAAATAATATCAAGCCTAAATTTATAGGCCTTAACTTGATACACTCGTACATAACAAACACTCTTCCTTATAAATACATTTTTTTTCTGACTGTGGTACAGATGAAGGCTTTAGCCCTTAACCTGCTGGAACTGAAAGTGATTAGCCTTTGCCACCAGTATAGAGCCAGGCCAGCCTGCACATCCGTGCAGTCTGACCAGGCTCTATACTGTTGGTAGCTCCATTTTAGTATTTTGATATTGAAATCCCTTTAAACTGTTCCAAATTCAAAGCTGGGCAAATCCATTACAAAATTTCAACATGTTCAGGGTTAACTAGTGTAGCGAATGAACAAGAAAGGCCACTATACGCAGAAACCAGGTTTTGAACAGTATCAACAATTCAAGCGATAATATTTCCGAAATGTTGTAGTATACCAACGCACATTAGAAGTTTAAAGAAAAATGGTACATTCAGCTTCATCCACTAACTTTAAAACAATCTCTAGTAAGGTAATGATAAATGCTACCTTTTAACTAAGACTTAATAAAAGTCGCCAAAATGCAATTTAATATATTTTTTTTTAAATAATGTCGGTTTACGTTTATGTTAATATGTCATGGACCATACTGGAAGCTGATGAAATATAAATGAAAGAAAATGTCAACTATATAGTTGTTCAAAGAGTGTTGGATAAATCCCAAGTATCTGTTGTGTGAAAGTCACACGGCCCAAGTATTAGGGTAAAACGTCAGTATCATTAATTGCAGTTAGAACGTTTCTATCCATGTACTGAATTTTAAACTCCCAAACACCGTCATTTTTCTCCCTGTTAAAATTCTTAAAGGAGCTTGTGTTAAGAAGCTATCATAACTTGCCTTCACCCGTGTGAAAAGCCATCGTGAATTACCTTCGCCCGTGTGAGAAGCCTTTATGACTTGCCTTTGCCCATGTGAGAAAATATCGTGACTTGCTTTTGCGCGTGACCTATGGTCTGTGAACAGAATGCTTCAAACGACATTAAGGCGATTAAAATTGACAGAAATGTTCCTTGCATGTTCTTTTTGAAACTCTAATTAACTAAACTCAGGTGAAACTCTTGTTGCCATGGCATTAGAAAGCATTTGGCCTAGAGCAGATATATTTATATGCAAAATCATAGAGATATCCTCTACAAAGGTTATTCCAGTTACCATCCCTAGCTCAAAATTGACCCTGTCCCAGTTGTCACTATTTTTACATAGATTTATCTAAAGAAAGTCTTCTCTGTGACAATGTTGAATATTTTGAATGAGACATCATCTTGGAGAAATGTTTCAGGGTTGCTTAAAATATGCCCGTGTAGTCAGCTTTGGACCCGCCCCAAGGGCAGTATGTTCCAACTTTAAGGCCTTAGATACAGTTATTTGGCATGCATCATCAGTTTCGTGACCTCTACCAAGATTATTCAAAACAGGTATCGAAGGTCAGTATTGACCCTGACCACATTGTGCTTAAGGTGTGCTTTTGATTAGCCTATGTCCGCTTTTTTTAACATTTTTAGACAGCAGCATATTTATATCAATATTTATCTGACACATTAATATAACCAAAGCGGCAGTTTTTTTTCATGCCATGAAAATTAGGTAAAAAAGTCAACCAAGTATAACTGGTATTAGATCAAAAGACCGATATGTCACAGGCTATTATGCAAGCACTTTGTGAAAATTGCATTTAATAAAACTACCCTCATGTTGACATTTTATGATCAGATAAACAGAGTACTTTAACATTTGTTATTAAATGACATTTCGGAGATTATGTTTTGTATTTTTGAACCAGTGTGAAATCAAGTGTAAAAGTGAAACTGAAAGAAGTTAGATTCAGATTTTTCATGTAGAAGTTAAACGTAGGAATTATAAACAAACAAAAAAAAATCAAACAAAAAACAAACAAAAAACATACAGTGAATATTGTATCGTATCATATTTCCGAATTATTTTCAACGGAACAGAAGTTTAAAATATAAATACTTGAAATGATAAATATGTTTCAGATAAAAAAAGTGACCAGACTTTTTTAAGTCAAGTCGCATACTATTTTGTATAATAACACCATTGTCCGCAGCGTTATTATAGAGCCAGAAATATTTCTAAATAAATATCTTTGTTTAAACTGCATAAGAGCAGATAGATAACCAATATGACGTTTCTGATTTGCAGTATCCTTCATCGTCATATACTTAAAACTGATTCAAATAATACGTAAGTAGATACGTAAGATGGAATTATACATCAAAAACTTTATGACGTCACGAAATGACAGCCTATGTCGATTTCGTCGTGAATTTCCGTAACAATGACGGTCAAAAGCTTCAATAAACAAGAAATCGGTAGAACCGATGGATGCTCCCCGAATAAATGCCAATTCCAAAAGGGGTATTGTTTAATATGTATTTTTTTAAAGTATGAAAAATAACAAAGGGCAATAACTCCTAAATTATGCAAAATAGAGTTACGGTTTTTGCACGCTGCACTTTTCCTCATAGAGATCTATCTACCAATAAAGTTTCATGTTAATATCTCTTATACTTTGTGAGATATGCCCCGGACAAAAAATAAGTATGAGAAATTTAAAGGGCAATAACTCAAAAATTAATAAAGCAAGAGTCATGGTTCTTGTGCACTGCACTGCTCATCAATGAGATCTATCTACTTATAAAGTTTCAAGTTGATTTCTCTTATACTTTGTGAGATATGCCCCGGACAAAAAAATGTATGAGAAATTTAAAGGGCAATAACTCAAAAATTAATAAAGCAAGAGTCATGGTTCTTGTGCATTGCACTGCTCATCAATGAGATCTATCTACTTATAAAGTTTCAAGTTGATTACTCTTATACTTTGTGAGATATGCCCCGGACAAAAAATGTATGAGAAATTTAAAGGGCAATAACTCAAAAATTAATAAAGGAAGAGTCACGGTTCTTGTGCATTGCACTGCTCATCAATGAGATCTATCTACTTATAAAGTTTCAAGTTGATTTCTCTTATACTTTGTAAGATATGCCCCGTACAAAAAATAAGTATGAGAAATTTAAAGGGCAATAACTCAAAAATTAATAAAGCAAGAGTTATGGTTCTTGTGCACTGCACTGCTCCTTAATGAGATCTAACTACCTATGAAGTTTGGTCTTGATATCTCTCATAGTTTTTTTGTTATGCTCCGGACAAAATTATGACGGACGAACGGACGTACGAACGGACGGAACGAAGAACAGACAAAGCGGCAACTATACGCTCGCCCTTCGGGGAGCATAATTATCTCCAAGGGTTTTCAGGTAATGCTCCGGACAAGATTTTTTTTAAAGGGAGATAATTCAAAAATGGGGCAAAATAGAGTTATGGTTCTTTGGCACTGCACCCCGCCTCAATGCCCTCTACCACTGTGTGCAGTTTAAACAAATTATGTCCAAGGGTTTTCAGGTAATGCTCGGCTCAAGATTTTTCTAAAAGGGGAGATATTTCAAAAACAGGGCAAAATAGAGTTATGGTTCTTTGGCACTGCACTCCGCGTCAATGCCCTCTTCCACTGTGTGCAGTTTAAACAAATTATGTCCAAGGGTTTTCAGGTTATGCTCTGGACAAGATTTTTCTAAAAGGGGAGATAATTCAAAAACGGAGCAAAATAGAGTTATGGTTCTTTGGCACTGCACTCCGCGTCAATGTCCTCTAGCACTGTGTGCAGTTTAAACAAATTATGTCCAAGGGTTTTCAGGTTATGCTCTGGACAAGATTTTTCTAAAAGGGGAGATAATTCAAAAACGGAGCAAAATAGAGTTATGGTTCTTTGGCACTGCACTCCGCGTCAATGTCCTCTAGCACTGTGTGCAGTTTAAACAAATTATGTCCAAGGGTTTTCAGGTTATGCTCTGGACAAGATTTTTCTAAATGGGAGATAATTCAAAAACGGGGCAAAATAGAGTTATGGTTCTTTTGCACTGCACTCTGCGTCAATGCCTTCTACCACTGTGTGCAGTTTAAACAAATTATATCCAGGGGTTTTCAAGTTATTCTCCTGACAAAATTATGACGGACGGACGGACAAAGCGGTAACTATAATGCCCTTCGGGGAGCATAATAATCATTAAAAATGCATTTTCAGTCTGAAGATATTCGTTTCATTTTGGCATATGAAATAATTTTCGAGGGGTATCAAATCAAATTTGTTTATTTTCGGTACCCTTTAATTGCTTTAAAAATTGAGAGTAATGTCCTCCTAGCTGCAGGGATGCATTCTGAAGTCAGGAAGTCTTTCAGAATCTACAAAGTCACATCAATTGTAACGTTTCCTGATTGCAAATGCAGTGTTTAGAGTAAAGGGGGCTAAAAAAATTGTATTTAAAACATAAAAACAAACGTTAAGTCTTCCGACGTGTTGAAGAAAATAGGCCAACGAGAGTAATAAGAGAATATGATAAAAAGACGTCCGGATTGTGAAGTCAAATTTCTCTTGAGAATTACGTTCTTGCTAATGACAAGTAGTCCAATGTCCGGAGTTGCGAATTTGAAAATAGTTCTGTCTGGGGATGATTCATGACTGTAAAAAATCCGGATAAGAACGTTTTTTATTTTACTGTACGCCAGTGTACCGTTTTCACCTTTATAGAAATAACATTTTTTATCTTGCTTTTCTTAAGTCGTTTCGTGCATCTAGACTAATTACTATATATAAGTATATATGATTCAACACTTGACATTATTTAGTCAATTTTAATCGGAATTAATCGAAAATAAACATGTGGTTTGTACAAACATATAGAAGCAAGCACTTAGACTCCCAAGCGTTTATGTAGCTTGGTTCCTATGAAAGTCTGTAAGTGACAGAATTGACTTACTTGCCTTTGTATGAAAACAGTAAACTCTAATTTCAAATTGTCTGATTTTTAACCTTAGTCGCTTGAATACAGAACATGTCAAGTATTATAAAACCATGTGTCCTATCTCAAATTAGCAGAACTATGAATTTATTCTAAGACTTTCAAAAAAGGTGTCTGGTGACATGGTGATAAACTTTTATTTTAGATAACTGCAGTAGGAATATAGAAACGGGGCGAAAAATTACGTAAAATGAACTCATAATATATACAACTACATTTATTTGTATCACTGTTCAGTGTCAAAATATGGTATGATCATGTCTTTACAGATAACCATTTCAAGGAAAACATTTCTAACGGTCAGTCGGTATGCACTCAGTGTCTATGAAGCAAAACTCCAGAGAACGTGGTAAAACGGTAATAATCGGTTCCTTCTAGAAAAGGTGTGTTTACTTGGTAGGGTTCAATCCAGACTTGCTGCCCAGCATCTAAGCTAACAACACCGGCATTTACACCCTGAAATGTAAAAGATACAAGAAAAGTGCAAGACGTATCTGACTTTTCTATAAAGACAAGAGAGCAATGAAGGTTCTTTATTGCTCACCTGAGTATCATCACTCTTAACAGCAAGGCAAATGAAAGCTATTTAACTAAAACACAGCATACTTAGGACTCAGAAAATGTAATGGCAAGTTCGTTGCCTGGATCCTGACCTATATCACCCGACCGGTTTTTATGTCAATATCATTTAAATTAGAACCTCGTGACCCATAGAACGGGGCCTATGTTTTTTTCTGTAACTCACAAAACGTCATGTTGAAGTTTAAATCAAGTTTGTTTATGATCCCAATTTCATAAACATAGCTTGAAAAATAGATTACAGGTCAGTAGGTCAGGCTCGACAAAGATCAAAATTGAAAGCTGCCTGTAACGGCATTGATGTAGCTGCAGAAACAAGGAAGTAGGTCAGGTGGTCAAGATAAAAGTGTTATGAAACTCAAAGACATACTTAGAGCATGAAGGTCCCCCCCCCCCTCCCCGAAATTACTCAGCGGATTATATGTTTTTCGTATGAGTGTATAAAAAACTATTGATTACTTGAGCGGAGTCCTTTCTGACTCTAGGCCATAAACAGTTTGTCACTACAAAATACTACACATCAAGTATCTTAGCTACCAGTTTTACTTGGTTATTCATTAAAATAATGAATACTACCACTACTACTACGAGGGGTGTTCGGAAAGCTTCGGGTCAAGTGCTGTCTTAATTTTATTCCTTGACATTTCCGTATGAAATTTTTAGTAATTGTACATGCATGTTTCATCTGTCCATTAAACATATGCATACACATAGTCTAGCCGAATTATTTTGTTTTGAATATTGGGATCACAAAAACGAGAAATGTGGGGAATATTTTGAGAAAATCTGCCATGTGTATTGTGCCCGTTATTGAGGCATAGACTTTCTGCAATTGTTCATACATTTACTTGCCCCGCTCACGTTTACCTAACGTTGCTATGGTAATAATTATAAGCGTTTTATTTTTGATTTTCGTAAATTTGTTTCTGAGAATGAGTAAAGGGTGTGTTAAAAAATTGTGTAAAACTATATAAGAAAAATAATGCAGTGGCACTTGTCCCGAAACTTTCCTAACACCTCTCGTACCTTTTACATACAATATTTCAACTATGCTTTTAACACGATACGTTGAGACGTCCAATAGGCATGGGAGGACGTCACCTCTAGTATATTATGCGATATATACATCGCAACGACAATACGACTTCTTTTTTGTCGCACTAACATACAAAACGAAATAGGAAACTGGTTCATGTCACAGTCAGCGATATACCACGTTACGTCGTCAGAAAATCTTTTTTTTTTGTCGCAACAGACTATGAACCGAGAAGTTAATGCCAAAATATCAAATTTTGACGTGTTAGAACCAAATGTCAGATCAACATTATATCGTGCTTTTTTTTCGTAAATATACCACATATGACATTCAGACTTTCTGCAAGTAACCACTCGAGCTAAACTTCATAACATTTACAAAGAGAAGCCAGCTATGAAAATATCGCAGACAATATCTGTCAAATCTGCAAATACCTTTCCCCGTATTTTTTAAAAAATCGATTTAGTTGTTCACTGTCTGGACTCTTATCTGGAATTAGTTCTGTAGTCATCTGTTATAAAGTGTACATTGAATACGATTATAGCACTGCAGGAAAAATAGTTTAAGGAAAGAGCAGCTATTAGCTATTGACAAATGTGTAAATACGAACATGGAGATTTTGCTCGGAATGGTATGGTTCTACAACAACATCCAACGTGTTTTGTCCATCAACCACCATCCGAATAACGCAGCTTCCCTGCAAATCAATGAAGACAGAATATGAAACGAATGTATTGATGCTGAAACACTAAAATGTCAGAAGGAATATAACTTACAACTTATTAATTGACCATGCGGTCTTAAATGTTCGGTAATATTTGCTGAACGAATCCTCTTCCTAACACCTCGGGACTTTTATCGAAAACGTCACAACTGCTGTACATACACTTCACCTGAACCTGCTGCAAACATGCCTAAGCATACTGCAAATGTACTTCACGAACTCAACATTAAACCAAAATAACGAGAAGCTTTTAGACAACCATAAGTCAAGTAAAATTTAAGAATTTAAGGTAGTGAAAATGATATCTATTTCAAGCAAATATCAGATAAGCCAGTGAAAATGATATCTATTTCAAGCAAATATCAGATAAGCCAGTGAAAATGATATCTATTTCAAGCAAATATCAGATATACTGACATAGTTCTTGGATTCGATAACAACTGTGAAGGAGTAATATCCCGAGACAGGTGCGGTGAATTTGCCAGTGGCTGTATTATAGCCTTCACCCGCGTTGACCAGGGTTTTTTGTAGAATGACAGGCTCCCCAATCGGTAGATTCCAGGCATTGCTAGATAGGTAAGCCGTGAAACCAACAAAAGTATCTACAATACATCGGGAATCATTAGTTAAAGCGATAAAAGAATGAAGAATGAAACCGACATATATCTCTATCATTCCAACTTTTTAAAGTATTTTTTTATAATTATTATCATATATGATAACATGTTAAAACGAAGCATTGCTATTTTAACGACTCAATTTCTTGAAGTAGGTTCTTTATGTCCAAACCATTCTTGTGTTTTAATGTTCACATGTATTATAAATGCATACAGCTGTATTTTGAATCAAAATTATCTGATGCTTATCCTATTTTACGTGTCCTAACTACAAATTGTAAATTTAATGAACGAATGTCTCTATTTCAACTGCATACAAAGAGAAGAGCACTTTATATACCTTGTCCGCTAGTAGGGCTTGTTTCACATTCTGGGTGAGATTCTAACTCCGCCACCTTTTCAGCGAGTTTTTCAATTTTATAATTAGCTTCTAAAACATAAAATTAATAAAAATAACACTTAGTTTTTCCTTTAACAGTACTTGTTTTAGTGATAATATCGGTTTGTTTCAATGTTTAAGACTTTAATAAAGAAGTTATGTTTGATTCATTAGCTTGGAGGCCACTTTGGTATTAAGCTCATTCATCTTGCACGTCTTGAGAAAAGGTATTGTGAAAAAGTTTGTCTGTGTCAAAAGTAAAACGTTGTCATTCGATTTGAAATTTTCAACTGCTTTGTGTTATGTTTTTAAAATCAAATTTCCTCTCGTATTTCAAAAGTAAGTTGCAAAGTCTAGACCTGATCTGGGCAGCACCTATTTTAAATATACTCAAAATGAAGATATGATTTGATGAAAAAGCATTTCACAATTCCGATGCATGGTGATTTACTGTAACTGTAATGAATTATATAGTTATTGCTGACCAAAAGTACGTATTTAAATTGTTTTTAAAGATTTATTCCAGTAGGATATTTACACTTACCATTTAGGTCCTCAAGTAAGCCAGACACTTGTTCAGCTGAAGCGGAAAACCAGTCCCCATACCTGTCAAGCCTGTCATCGGTCAAGTTCTGTTTACTCTCAAGCTCAGAAATTCTTTGGACTATCTTAAAAGCATGTTCAAAATTTTCAATATCCGGGCAGATATTCGTTTCGTTTCTTGCTCTCACATTTGACACAAGAACAAGCATTATTCCTGCAAATAAATACATCCTCTTGCTTTGCATCCTCGCGCTATAATAGTTTGAATAAGTCTAAAATTCAGCTTAAATGTCAGTTTGCTAGTTACGAAAATTACATTATGGCACAATAATTGAATGATATAGTAATATTTTTTTTCTTTTTCAAATGTTAGTAACATATTTCACAATGGTTTTACATTTTGGCATTTAGCTAATTGTTCAGTCCATGTAGCTTAAAAACTGATGTGTCAGAATATTTTTTGCTAAATTTATTTCCCTTTGTCTAATTTTACTTAATATTGCCTACAAACTTTCATAGAATGATCATTATCAAGTGCCACAGTGCATAGTTATATGTTATTTTATTCGATATATTTTGGCGTAGTAATTGTCCTTTGTTATTATTATACCCAAGTAACGTTACTATAGTTAGAATCTTTGGAGTTCATATAAAAAAACAACTTTTCTAAAACTACAAATTATGAAAATTTTACATGTACAACTTATTGGTAATATCAATTATTAGCAGACAGACTGTCTGTCTGTCTGTCTGTCTGTCATTAATTAGCACCTAAATATTTTGAAATCATTTTCTCACTTACTTGTGTGCGAAAGGTGAGCTTTTTTGTTTACCGCGTGTGCTTTGTCAACTTAAGATTCTTAATGACTTTTCTTTCTTAAAAACTTGACGATGCTAAGGAAAACGTGCAGGTGTACACAAGCTGACAAAAGAATTACATTCCATGCAGAACTCTTGTAAACATTTTCCTTCCTTTCTGGCCAAAAGTTCTGAAATTGATGTAAAGCATAATGTATTAGATCTCTACCAGTTTTTTTTTTAAATTTTGTCCTTTTACGCCAAAAGGTTCAAATACTTTAGAAGAAATTATAAAAAAAAAACTTTTAAAAAACTTTTACCTTACCTATTTACCACTGTGGAGCTGGCCGCGATCATTGTTCTGAAAACCGGTCCCCCGACGCCATCGACCCCGATCGGTGTTTTCGCGTTCCATAGATGCAAGTCTGAGCCACTCAAACCACCCAAAACAACTAGACTAATGCTTAGGAACGTTACAACAAGAAAAACAACATATCAAATTTTTACCAGGACTCGAACCCATGACCACTCCTATGATGTATTAATAGGTCTATATATACCACTTCTTCAAGTTAATCTATTAATATTTGCTTTATAATCTGATATAACTTTAACATTTTAATTCGATTTGTTGTTAGAGTAGCCGGAGCACTGGATAAGATTACCTCAGCAGACTGGACCCTCTCCCTTGTTAAGAACGAACGGCAAATCTGTTTTCAGTTGAAAAAAATATCGCTCTAGATCTTACTTTCGAATCGTTTGGTAAGCAGATGATTCATTCAGAATCACTTCAACAGATATGAAAATCAAGAGCATACCCAAACAGTTGTAGAGCATCGTTCATACATAACATGTATATATAGTCTCGTCACATTCGAAATTAAATCAAAACGCTGCAGGCACTTGCGTGTAAACAGTTCTCAGCTTTTTTGATCCATCCAAAAAAAAAAAAAAGAAAAAAAAAGAGAAAAAAAAGTCATATACTGTTTCTACCTTTAGCATTTCCACAAACCTTTTGCCCTTTTGATTCGTCGTTATCTAGATGTAAAGTCCAGAAGAATGAGGTTTTTTTTTCTTGTTGTTGTATTCGGGGCTAGCTCATTCCAGAGAAATGCCTAGTACTTGCCCATGCTAAATGTATGTCAGTGATACATAGAAGCGCGGGATCGAACGCGCGGCCTCTGGAATACCAGTCCTGCGCGCTAACACTGCACATCTAATCCACCCTTAAGTATCACTGTCTTTCTATTTGAGTTTATTTATCATTGGAACTGGATGCACATATGGCCGGCACTCCCTGCAGAGGATAGTTATTTTAAGCTGTGGTTGAAAGGGCAAGACAACAAAAACATCCCATTTCAGAGACACCCCAGGTTCATTCCCAGCATATTTGGTGTATATCACATGCGACCTCGGTTAAACGTCTCACCCGAAAGACATTTAGGTAATGTGAGTGGTAGACCGGAGAACCAGTATCATTAGACATTTGCGACCTCTGGAATACCAGTCAAGAGCCTTACCTCTGGACCACTAATCCGCTTTTAAAATTATCACTAAGTTAATCGCTAATTATGGACACAGTATGGTCCGTCATATTCGTATTTTTTCGTAACTAAACTACGTCATGGCACCCAATAAATGTTGAAGACAAGACAATAAAAGACAAGACAGGACAGAACAGGACGAGACAAGATAAGACAAGACAAGGCAAAGAGAAAGACAAAGACAAGAAAACGACATGACAAGACAAGTGTTAACAAGGGCACGCAACAGTCACGTATTGTTTATTGGACATGTCCATTTCATTTTATTAGTAACTCTGGTATACAGTTCAATAACCATTTCAAAACGGAGACAAGTGAAATAAATTTAAAACAAAATAATATAAACTGTATATTGAATAAAAGAAACATTCACCTTTCAACTCTTTTAATTACCTTCACAGTTTTCAATTTCAATCCAACATCCTCGTTTCCGTATTTTTAACTTCCAGTGCCCCGTGAACTAGAATTGAAAAACCGTGTCATGAATTTCGACAGAACAAGAGCGAACATTAATTTAAGGATATTTTTAGATAAGCACACTTGTGATCATCAAGCTTTACCTCAGAATCATTTAATTATTAATCCATGATTTTGCCTATGTATGATGTCATGATATAAATAAATTGAATGGTCGTAGTTGTTTCCCTTTAGCTTTATAACGCCATTTGTAATTAACCAAGGATGGTAAAAAAGTGCCTGTCTGAACTTAAATAACATTATTATGCAAGTTCCAAACCTGATTTGAGATATGCAGATTGACTCCGCCACATGTGTGAACACCAAAGATAAAAATGTGTGTTGACCAAAGAAACTGTATTAAGTAAGCTAACAAATAATTTAAGTTTTGTTTGGTGATCATTGCCTCCACACGGAATCGGTACGTAGGGGTTAACCACAGGAATCCGACGTTTTATCCTAGAATTCACCGAGATGGGAATGAAAGCACTGCCACTCTGTACCCTAGAGAAAACCACAGGAATGCAGCGTCTTTTTCCGTTCAGATCCGAATTTCATTTGTGCAGCTAATTCGTACAGGAAAAAGGTTTGAATGAACAGAAACTTTATAATTATTACATATAATATCATTTTCCACTTGTTTTATGATCAAGGGCTATTTCCAGGTCTTTTTTCGCTCCACGTGGCATCACGGAATCCATTACATGTTGTTGTTCCAAACGGAACTGGGACACGGTAAATAAAAAATACTCAGTGGTAGGTATGAATAAGATTTTATAATTATCAAACAAATAAATATCATTAATGTTTATTTTTAGCCAAAATTCTAAGAGTTTTTAATATGACTTAAAATACATTTTTGGCATTGCTCTTACATATTTTGAATAGGACACGACCAAACAAAATGCCGCGAGAGCGCCGCATCTCGTTCAAATTCCGCAAAATACGTCTTTATCTACTGCGTTCCAGTTCTGTTCGGAACAACAACAACAACAACATGTATTAAAGATAAGTAGTTAGGCACTATTAAAGTTTTAAATGATGTCCATGTACCATAGAATAAGAATACATGTGTAATTAGTGCAGGTTGTTTTTCTTGTTGGTTTAAAAACCATGAAAGTTTAGGAATTAATCTGCTCTATTATGTTTTATCCACTTCCGTCCTCTCAGTTTCTCCATTGCAGGCACCTATATATGTGCAACAAGTACTGCCTGCCTCCGAAGTAAGCTAAAGAAACAAGCAACGGAGAAACAAACATATGTCTGAGACATTACCTTAACTATTATATATAAAAGTCTTGTACATTTACGAGGGACGAGACTTTAGCTGTAACTGTTATATAATGCAAGGTATTGTGCATAAAATAACATCAACGTGAATGGCTATATGTCCAGCATATTCTTACAAATTATGGGAGAAAAAAAATAATTCTTGAAAAAAATACACACAAAATAAAATTGCCATTACGATCAACCCGGCGCACGTCGGTGTTGATTTCGTAACGTCTTTGACGTTCTGGCGTCGTTTAATGAATTAGTATTATATGCGGTTGACAAGTATCTGTTCACTTTTTCTCAATATAATGTCCATTGCACTCTATACAATGTCGATTGTGATGAACCAATTGTTGAAAAATATCTACAGACCATTGCTGGTCATACTGTGTGACTGTCCTACTTACAAATGCCCTTGAATCTCGAACTTTCCTTTCCTGTTCATTGTCCTTCAACACCCGTTGTACCCATCTTACATGAACGTAGACAGAAAATATAATTTATATAAATTGTATACATTAGTTTTATAATATAGATAATTTGTAACTTTTATTTATTTAATGCGTTTCAAAATACATCATTTAGAAACACATTTCGAAAATTCATTTTGAAAACGATACGCAATTAATGTTCAACAGTAAACTATTTTTATAGACTCACTTTATTTAAGGAAAATATGATATCAATGATTATTGGTAACAGATATGAAGTATGAATATGATATATTAGAATTACCTTTGACATTATCAGATTGTCTTTCAGTACCCTATGTATGGTGCCATAACTCTTGTCAAACCGCTCTGCCAGTTCTCTGATCGTCAGTCATCTGTCAGAGTTCAGCGCATCACGAATTGACGTCAATGTTGTCTCGCCATACTGTTTCTTTCTTCCACGACCTTCGTGTTCTTCTAAGCTGTTCTGACCATCAGAAAACCGACCGTGCAATTACAAGTATAAGAATACATGTGCCGAGCTCACTGAATATTCCCTACTGGTTCAGTGTCTGGGTTGGTGTTTTTCCGAGATCATGGTCCATGCCAGAACTAAATGATTGTACGGATTTTCCGCCGGTCTGACGACGATATTTTCACATTAGAAATGCTAGTAATTACGCACTATAAACGTTGCTGTTTTTAAATCGCAACGTTGAAAATGACGTCAAACTTTCACATAACATCATCTACACACCGAACTGTGACGTGCTTTTCATACATGTATATTTTGTTTTACTAAGACATACATAACTTAAAATGTATCACAAAAACGGCGTGCGTAGCATACGCGTTACAATGGTTATAAAACTGCCGTACGCGCTTGCTTAATTACTAAATATATCATTTTTCTAAACTAACCTTATTAATTAAATGTTCCGATTTATTTCAGTATATGAATTATTCTAACACGATCTAAAAATAGCCTATATAAAAAGAAGAATTCTGGAACGAATTACCGACCGAGATTAAGGCTACCCCAACTGTACCAGCTTTTATCAGTGGACTAAATAAGTTTTATAGATTTTAAAGTACTTAAAATAAATGTTTAAGTAAGATCTTCAGTTAAATCTTGTTTTCTTTGTTATTAACTTTTATAATTTTAAATGTTCCTGACACGCGCCTGCCTAGTATATTGACTTTTGGCAGTATTAAGTTGAAGTTGAAGTGAAGAAAATAAACTCGGGTTATCCTGCAATATACCACGCGCGTGCGCTTGTTGTTTTGGCTGTTCCGTGAACCGCCTTCACCCCACGTATAGGCACACAGACTGATGACATCACAAGCACCTGTTAACAAAATATAGCTGGTTGGCAAAGAGAACCAATATTTATATACATTTGATAGCAGCAGAATTGTTAACTTTAGATAACGTTTTTCTTTGTCAGCTGAATTTTAAGATTCTTATATCATTTGAAAGCTCTTTAAATTGATATTTTGAAAATATAAGCAGATTTTGAATTTTTGCTTTTAAAGAAGAAAACTAAACTAATTTATACCTATCATTTCAGCATTTTTCTAGCAGCTCAGATGCACTATGTTTAACCATTTACAAACAAACAAGTAAACAGTTTTGACAATTATTTTTTAAATATGTAAAATATGAGTTTACAGACCTTTTAAATGATATAGAATATTGAATTATTTGATGAAAAATGACTTTGTTACAGTAATTACAAAATTACAATGTTTTGCATTTTTATCAACCACCATATTTTTGCCAACCTTCAAAAAGTTACCTGTATCTCTTATCAGTTACTTGTTACTATTAATAGATTTTAAAACAATAACATTCAACGTTCCTATAAATTTTTTATGAATGGAAGTCACGTGATGTTTGTAAATATATTACCGGCGTACAACAACAACAAAGTTCGGCTGCAAAATGGTCCAAAAGCCAATTTACTTAGAATGGGCACAATTTGTGAAATAATAATAGCCGAGCAATGTTTTCTTCAATAATTTATGTAAATGTTACTCGTAATCTACATTAAAATTTACACACGTATGTCGTCTTTCGTGTAAACGACCTTGTGACGTTTTACATATGCTATTTTAGCATCTCAGAACATGAACATCTTTTATTTGTTTGAATATTTAATTTATTAGTAAATTGCAATTTTAGTTCGAAATAAAAAAAGAAATTATCAACTGATGAAAAGTGTGTTGTTTATTTGTTGATTTATGGGATAGATCAACTTATTAAGTGGAAGCAAACTCTTACATATATCGAGGGAGGAAATTTTCACGGCCAAACCTAGGGACGTATCGCGCAAGTGTTTTTACGATCGTAAGTAGTTAACACTTATTTTACAATGTGGTTTTGTTGTTTGGTCGTGTTAGAATCGAAATAATAAGTATTCAGTTGTGGTTTATCGTAGAATAACCCACGTTTTTCGTTCTTATGCGAAACAATATATCATTCAGGCCTACGGCCTTCGTGATATATTCCTACACATAAGAACTCAAAACGTGGGTTATACTACGATAAATCACGCCTGGATACTTATTATTTTTTAAATAAATTTTAACCACCTCTGTTTAAGCAAAAACAAAAGTATACGTAATTTTGGATCATCCCTTTCTAAGTATGCCATTGAAAAGACAGAAAAGGGTTTTGTTTGCATTTCAAATTACTTCTTACAAATTAACTTTTTGCAAAATCAAGAAACTTTTATGATAAGACCATCAGGAGTTTATGAAAAACGTAAAAAAAACATATTTTACACCGTGGCAGGTATACAGTAAATAAGAGTACTTCCATTTTGTGACCGATACAACACATTTATTTCCAACGTACCACATTTAAAGTCAAATGAAATTTGATAACTTACGAAATGTTCAATTTGTTGTATCAATGTTTTTTCTGCTACTTCCTTTTAATTGCTGCATCTCTTTCTGACGAACACCTTATACAACTGTTTCTTAAGGTCTCACTCATTCTCAAATCTATTCTTATATTAATGTATTGTAATTTCCACTGTATCTCGGAGCCCTGGTCAATATTTTGGCCGAAAGAAGAGTTTAGAGTGTCGCTGTCGACCTACTGAACGCACTCAGTCCCGACTTTTGTGTTAAGAGACCAACGCTCTGCCTACACAAAGTGACATTTTGTAAATGAAAGAGTAAAATACGAAAGGTGTATACAGTTTATGCGAGAAATAAGGATATTGGAAACTACTTAAAAGTCACGCGCCTGTATGAGGTTATATTTGCCGATGTACCTGGTAAAATTAACGAGGTAACAGTAACATTAAAGTCATAAGTATCAAAGCTGATTACTGGTATGTCTACGCATGCGCGCGACCATAAATATGCCGGAACATCAAGCGCTTGCAGTTCATACGTATAAAAGCCATTGATAGATCTGTACTTATGTAAACCGTCATGAACATCAAACAAAGCTCTGTAAATGTGCCATTTCTTAAAAAGATATTCTGTATCTTAGACATTTCTTTTGAACTGGATAAGTCCCCACCGATCTGGCAGATGCATGTTGTAAGCAAAGCATGGTTGCCACGCCCACCAGTTCCAGTAGAAATACGGTCCTCGGACGTATGTTCCATTTTCAACAGTGATATTTGGTTGAGATCTACCCAGCTGTACAAACCAAACCTCATTGTCTACGGGTGTGTTTTGCTTCCGTTCTGTACGCTCCGTGAGAGTTTTAAATGGAATGGACATTTCTACAGACCAGTATTCATCTTCGTCAAATGGAGTGTTCAAGGTTCCTTCACGGTAGACAACTCTTTCGGCACGAGAATGCCATTCTATATCGTAAGCATTCTTAAAATTGCTCTCATAGGGGGATTTATACATCACCAAATCCATTATTGTACCAAGGGCGTTTACATCTATTTGTTTGTAATTAAACATTGAACCATCAGGGTTTAAGAAAATTTCAAGCCCATTCTCTTGATAAATTTTCGAATCGTGTTGTGTATACGTTGCCCAAAGGTCCTTCTCTTGTAATAAAACACTAATGTACAAATTGTCGTCATCCCATCTCATTTTGAACTTTGAGCTTTGGGTAGATGAAATTACGGATGTCCTCAAACTCCTCACTCCAAGGTACCTGTTGACAAAAGAGTTTTAATACGATAAAATCTTAAGATCTGTACGGAAATCTCTTTCTCTGTGTATTTTCTTTATCTGAAACAGACATACATCATCCTTATCTTTCAATCATGTCTGTTTAAATACCTATAAAATAGGAAGCTGGTATAAATTAATAAGTAGTTATTTATTAATTATTTATTAATAATTAGTTATTTTTCAATAATTAGTTAGTTATTTAAAATATATATGTTAAGAGACCAAAATATGTTTAAAATTTTAATTTAATATGCTTTGAGGGGAGCAGTAGCCTAGTGCTGCCTCTCAACCCAGGAATAATGGGTTCGAGCCCTACCGGGGTCACGACCATGTTTCCTCTTATGACACCAGTACTGGTTGTCTCCAGGAAGGGAACTCGAGAATGATTTAAATAAGCTGCATGCTTTCTTCACAGTCGAACTAAAATAAATAATTCTTAAACCAATCGCCACATAGAACTGCTCGTGACGCACAGAGCTCCATGGACCTGCGTGCGTCAAAAGTACACATCAACTGTAAAACTGGTCGTTTGCTTTCACAATTATGGTCAATGTTGCTGTCACAGTAATAGTCAGAATAATATGCGATGTCTAAAAATAGCATCATCATTGTTGTTTTATCATGATCATCATCGTAATTTTATTATTATTATTATTATTATTATTATTATTATTATCACTGTTGCCATCGTGGTCGGCGAATCATTATCATTATACCAACCTTTGCTATCCTCGTGATTATTAGTTATCATTACCATCAGCTTATAATTATCATAACACTTATTATAATTAAAATAAATATAACCAGGAAAATCATAGGAACAATTACGTCATCATCATCATCATCATCATCGTCATCATCATTAGTAACAGCAGCAGCAGCAGCAAAACCATCTCCACTTTTCAACATTATCTCACAGCTATCTTGTTATCGTCGCATTTGGCATCATTATTATCATCTTGATTTATAATTAGTACCATATGAATTTATTTTCTTTCCAACTATATGGCGAAGACATAATGTTTCTTCTTGTTGCTTATGTTGTTGCTTGGGTGGAAGAGGTTAAAAGAACTAGTTTCTATGCATAAACACAGAGATGATGTATGCGGCATGTTCGGGCATATAGACGAATAACTATCCGCAGGATGGAAAACTTTATGCGAGTGCTCCGGCAGAGGTTTTTGCGTGAAGAACTCTCTGCGGTCTAATAATGAGCTATTTTGTAGAAACTACATATTAAGCTGCAAGAAATACAATGTCACAATGCTGTAATGAACTTGCGCTGAAACGATGCTACTTTTTGAAAAACATGTATTTAGTCCGCTTGTCTTATAACTATTCGACCCGTGGTTGTGAATTGCTACACCATTAGTTGTGGCACTCAATTATTTTTTTATTCATTGATTAATTAGAAAGTGCTGCGTTACAGTAGCTTCAATCAGAACTTGGGTTTTATTTCTTACCTCTTTCCAAGCCTCTTCATCAAGCTTTCCATCAATACTAAGCTCTTTATCGCCCAAATGGAACAGAACATAATTTCTTGGAAGTCCATAGCCCCAGCAATCACCGGCTTTGCGCACGCAAGAAAACATTTTATCCTGATTTTGAAGGGTTCTAGCCAAGAATAATTTTCCGTCGTCCGTTTGAATAGATTTTGCAGCACATGAATTCTTGATAGCTTCTGAAACACCTGGTGGTGCTTTTTCCTTGCTTACTAGAACTGCACTGCCAAATCCTATAGCAGATCCGATTGAAAACATTATAAGGGCGGTTATTACAATAAAAGCTACCATCTTTCGCCGAGTTTTCTCGTCTCGGCTAAACATTTGAAAGCTTGCTATACGCAGAAAATTCGCTTTTTTGTTTGACATTATCCTTTGGTCTTCCAACAACTACTTCCACGCTTGTAAAATGTCTGCTCGTTATGAGAATGGTTTGACAATTTCAGAGCAGAGTCGTAAGGGATAAAATTATATCACTTCAACCTCAACACGTCTGATTCATTCTTAATTTCATAATGAAATTCTCTGTTTCATACAAAGTGTTTATATAAATGATAAAAAATACATCCTGTTCCTACATTTACGTTGATAAGTTATGAATTATCACCTGAGCAACGGTCCCCTTCAGAATGCGAAACAAGAAAGACTTCCGGCCAAGAATTAATAAAATTGATAATAGGGAAGGAATAATTGTTATTGGATGAAGAATTTTTCTTCTTTGTCAATGTTCCTTGACAAACACACAAGGACCCCCAACGTTTGCCATCAGCAAGCAAACAAACAGGAGGACTCGTAACAAATTACACTACATGTATCTGAAAACATGAAAATGTCACGTCGTTAAGTGCCATTTACATTTCAACGAGCATGAATCTTGTCGTCTGCTGATATCAGCAAAGGACAACAATACTCAACATATACATCAGTGCAAATCTTTGGCAAAATATTCTGACACCTTAGGCAGTGACATCTCTGGCTTTCCAAATGCATAGTTATTTATTTTAAACAGACTACGTTTAACCTCCATTTCCGATAAAGTTTTCTAATGCATGGTGAGTAATAAAAGTTTAAAAGAATATGTGTGTAAAAAGACATAATCTGAGCTGTATGCCAAACATTATTTCTAGCGTTAGTAAATGCACTTAGCCGTAGCATGCAGGACTTGTAATCCAAGGGTCGAGAGTCCGATCCACCGCTCCTACACAAACCCAACCTAACTGTCTTTCGTATGTGATGTTAAACCGAGGCCCAAAGTATCAGTACGATACACTGAGAGCATTGAAAGTAGTCAGAAACGTAATAAAATGTGATCAAAAAAAGTTTGAACAGTATCTTTGTTTACTACAGATGTAAGCAAAACTGGCAGGGTTTTAAAGTCAAAAGTTTGTAAACGGTATTAACCCTATTATGCACTTTCATACCGAAATCTACCTACCTACCTATACCTACCTACCTACATTCCTACCTACCTATCTACCTACCTACCTTCCTATGTTTTTTTTATGCTTTCAATGTTGTTGTTTTTTTCAGTTTCTCGTATTTCAATCTTTTGTCATTTCGTATAAATACGTAAAAACACTGAAGTCAATGTCACAAAACTTATCCAGATATTTAAGCAATAACTAAAGCTAGATAACTCAACCCGCCGTGCTATAACGATGTAAGAAATTATTGCCCTTTGTTTTTGGCTTAAGTGTGTTTGAAATTTATACATCTTCAGATTTTATTTTTGCAGCATACACTGATAATGATGATGTATTATTCTATAGAAAGGAAATGATGTTAACGTGACTTTCACGATCTCGGAGTTCCTTTAAAGTTTTGTTCTTAAATCAGAGACATCTGAACTCATGTGGATCGAATGTTCTGTTTCATGTTATAGGGTAATTTTTGCGGTTCATTTCCTCTACCCTTACCGCGAGGTGGAGGCCTCTGACTGTTGCGGTGCACCGAAGGTAGCACACTACACTAATTGTAGCCACAGTTTCGAATGGCCAAGGAATATTTCTTAGATAGGTGAAATTTTCTGGATTTAAAGAACTGTTTAACTTTTAAATGCATTTTCAACATCAGATTTGTTTTTGTGACTTCTAATATGAAGCCTGGTAAATTCGAAAACAGGTCTAAGAATCACTTATTCATGCTTTTGAATGTCAAGGACGTCATTTTCTGTAAACAGTGCTTCTCGGCTGCGTGCTTGGAAAAATGTAGTAATATTACAAGGGGGTACTTGAAGCAAAAGCAAAAATTCTTCGTACTTGAGAACCTATTTATTTGTGATGGGAGTTACTACAGCATAAAATGTGTGTTTTCAGCCGTTCTATTCGCCAGAAAAATTAAGCCAGAGTAACAAAATGTGTTTTTTCGTCTCGGGCAACAGTAGTTTTTTGGCTACAACGGAATGAAAGGTAGCTTCTTTTACTGTCCGACTACAGTAAAAAGGATAATTTCTTTAACTTTTTTCTTTAATGTTATGACTGACATGTTTTCATTAAAAGATGTCTTCTTTTTCCAGGTTGTGTTGTTTAGGATCTGGAATCTTAGACATATTGCTTGTGGGACGTTGACGACAAGAACTTGGAATTTAGTGCAGAGTGCTACCAAAAGGATAAGTTTTATGTAACTTGTGACGTGACTTACTGGTATCGCCTAAGTGTAAGCGAATATTTCGTTTTGCAGATTCAGGATGGTTAACTGCCGAGCAATTGTTTTTTGTTTTGATTTTTTTCTTGGAGGAAACTGTTTTCTCTTCTGTTGTTCGTCTTCATCACTCATTTCTAACCCCTTAATTTGTCTATAAATAAGCGTCAATAGTTCTAGCTCCGTGACCCTTTTCAATGACATCTATATTCATGAGAAAGTCGGTTGTTGGAGAAACCACGTCTGATATAAATGTCTTACCTGTACAGATATCTAGCAGAGTTAAAGATACCATATTAGGTTTTACTCACGGATGTGTGATCTTTGACTTGGCGTTTACTGTTCTGTTATGGTCTAGTGCACACTCTCTTTCGGATGAGAGGTTAAACCGAGGTCCCATGTATCAGTGCTATACACTGAGCATGCAAAAGAACCAGGGGTGTCTCTGGAATGGGATGCTTTCTGTATCTTGCACTACCCCCACAACATAAAATAGCTAATCTCTTCAGGTGGCGTCGGTCATATGGGCAACCGGTACCGACGATAAATAAGCTCAAATAGACAGATAGATAGCGTCAGGGAATCGATTCTTTGGCTCAGTGGTTAGAGCGTTGGACTGTCACGCGTGAGATCGGAGTTCGATTCCCGCTCTGGCTTATATATTCTAAGATGCATTGCGTCTTTCTGTTTCGGATTTTCATGCTCGTAAGAGTACCAATAAATGAAACAAACATAAATACGTTTAAAGAAAAAGAATAACTGAACGCAGAAAAAGAAATATTTTACTTTTAATTTTGGAATATAATACATTTTTTCATGCTCTTGGCTTGGATGTAGGTGTAACATTAGTACTTCTAAACAGTCTTCGTACAAAATAAACTTGTATTCCAGAACACATCATTATAACAATGCACTGACATATTGACCATCTCTGAATGTACGTGTTATTGCCTGTTATCAAATACCAATCTTTTATAACATGCATTCTGCTCGAAGCTTGATGAACCAACGCGTCTTTAATGGACTGTTGAACATTCTGTATAGATTCCTGAAATACATTAATAAAAAATGATTTTGCAAACATGACAAAAATATATCCTTGATAAGTTATATTACATGCATTAAAAATCTTGCCTGCAAATATTTGCCAGTTACTGAAAATCGACGGTTGCTTACTTGATTAAAAGGAATGAGTAATATTCCAATTTGATTTTCACAAACCATGATAACATCCAATTGAACTCAAAACTTACTTGCTGGATACAAAAAAAAATGAATTTCGGCATAAAGTATGTCGTAAAACTTTGATTTAGTGTTATTGATTTCTGGCTAGTTCATCATATAACATAACTTTATTCCTAGTTATATATAACTCTTAACTCATCAAAATACGTATTCTTTCATTTGAGATTATTATCTGTTCAACCTTTCTTTACAGAACAGCAACAACAACAACAAAACAAAGAAACGAAAAAAAAAGAAAGAAAAGTGAAGGTGGAGATTTCAGCTGAGTAGCTGTCGTTAACGTTTCTCGCCATTGCCGGAATGGAAGTTTACGGAATGCTATCCGATAAAGTTTTCTTACAACTTGCCAGCAATTAAACAAACTTCATAATGACAGAAATACCACAGTGCACCGGCTGACAGTGTACCTACCTGACAGGCTGGACGGCGCATGCAGGAGGACAGACAAGCAAATATTTGTTTTCACTAAAATTCCCAGAGTTTTCGTTGAAATGGCAAAACTGATTATTTGTCATAAGAAATTTTGTTGTTTTTTACCGAATAAAACTAAAGTTTACGTACCGTAAAATTTGAGACAGTGAGTTCTACGTCCTCAATCTCTTGTCTGTATTTCGACCATTCTTCTTCGACGTACGTCACTAGAAAAACGTAAACAAGCTTCGACGCCATCTTGGAAAGTGTATTATCTAAACATATTGCATACGGTCCTGTAAAAATAGGAAATACATTCATATATCTTAATTTCTGTATGATATTCGGCAAGCGATGTTGTACTTATTTCGTAATATAATTTAAAACTTTAATATTGGAAATTTAGTCGCTCAAAAAGGTTATATCAAATGGGAATGAAATATAACGAACAATTTTATGAAGCTTTAAAGAAGTAACTGTGATATAATCAGAACTCTGCCATAGTAATATATTAATAGTGTAAACATGCAACACATTACATGTATTACTGTATTTTTTTTGCATTGGCAATAATAGGCAATTGTTTGCTGCTAAAACGTAAAATCGCCATTATCCACCAAAAATAACTAATGATTCAACTTTTTTTTTTCAATACTTTATCTTGACTATACTCATCGAACTCTCTACCCTTGGATTACAAGTCCTGCTTGTTACGGTTTAGTGCATTTACTAACACTAGAAATAATGTTTGACATACAGCTCAGATTATGTCTTTTTACACACATGAAATAATTAAGGAAATGTCAATTTTTGAATAAATTATTTGTGGAGAATATAAAAGAAAAATGTCACGACTTATAAACAGTAGAATAAATGTTTAAGAAACAAATAATAAGAATACAAGTGCAGCAAAGGGAAAAGTAAACTTTCTATGATATAGGTCCTGTGTTTAAACCTTAACCTGCTGGAACCGAAAGTGATTAGCCTTTGCCACCAGTATAGAGCCAGGCCAGCCTGCACATCCGTGCAGTCTGACCAGGCTCTGTACTGTTGGTAGCTCCATTTTAGTATTTTGATATTGAAATCCCTTAAACTTTGAATGGACCGTTCCAAATTCAAAGCTGGGCAAATCCATTACAAAATTTCAGCATGTTCAGAGATAAACAGATGATGATAGTTACTGGTGAAAGAAAACCTCTCGATATTAGAAAGGTATTTACTGTTCATATCAATTAAACAATCATAATTCAACAGAGAAGTTTTAAATGACCTCTGAACACAGGTGGTAGCAGTTTCCCGTCTATCTCTTCTTCGCTAAGAGGCCTGGCCTCAGCGTATAGATTAGTGTCGAGTTCCGTGATCCAACGAGGTCGAGTTCGAGCCTCTTGAAGAATATGACCGGAAATGCCCTTTATATAAAAGTCGAGGCTTTGATCCCCGCCCCTTAACACCTACAAAGCCAGACAAAAACCATTTACCATACACATGCACCGTCACCAAAATCAGGGACAGGTAATTAATAATAAATGATAATTAATATATAATTAATTATACGACATTACAGATACGATTCTTAATGACATTCTTGCGATAATAACGACTGAATGATATTTATGACATCACAGACTGATAGTTAACTTACGACATTAACAGATGATAAAATACGACATTTAAGTTAACTGAATACTTAAAACTTTGCGAAAAGATGGATAAGTCGCATCTTATAGATAAGTAATTTGTGACATTGCAGATCGATATGTCAGTTACGAAAGTGCAGATTGATAGGTATTTTGGACTATCAACTTCCCACATTGCTTAATAATAAGTAATTTGTAAATTTCAAGATTAACTAATAACTTTCGATGTCATCGATTGATACGTAACTTACGAACTTAAAATTTAACATGCATCTCGTGATATTACTCGCAAGTAATCACTTGACGTTAAGTTTGAATCAATCGAACATTTTTGACCACGCATTTTTTCATACACCGTCACCACAAACGACAGGCAATTCATAAGAAATCTATTTTTCTTACCGTCGTCTGTGATATCGGATTCGAAACCTCCCATTTCCCTCAGATCTAAATGTCCTATGACATTTAAAGACGTATCATAAATATTTAGTTCCAATTTCCGGTTTCCACCACTTAAAACCTACAATTATAGATATTTCTGGTGACTTCAATTTTAAGAAAGCACTCGTGTAAGCCATAGTGACTTTAAAACCTAAATGGCAAAACGAAGCTGTCGGAGTCATACTATATAGATCTAGTTACAAAGAGCCAGTGACCAAGCGCAATACGATGGTAAAAACCTGGTTCATATATATTGATTTACTACAGTATCGCACTGGGCCATTGAAGCTCGATGAAAAATAAGATTACTTGAAAATAAAGACTTGATGATTAGTGACGTTATTAAGAAATTATGCGTCGTACCATTGCAAATAAGCAGTTATCACGCAGAAATACCGATAATTGTAGATTTTTAAAGTATTGAAATTTCCTTAAAGCACCTGACAGCAATGGGAAGGATTTTGTTAATAAAATGTACTCTATCCAAAACATAGACTGGTAAATTCATGACAGCAAAATGGCGGTCAAAGGGAATAGGTCAGGCTACTGGAAAATGTGTTGACAGGGAGGCGCTGACTGAAATCTACCCATTACTATCTGGAAAAGGCGGCACTTGGCGATGGAACTCACGTGAAAGGGCGGAGTATGCATAATTAATTTTACCCGTTTCTTTAAATGGACCATACTGAAATCCCCCACGGACACTTTGGTCGGTTTTCTGAAGAATGTCATATTCTATGCCGTTTGTCTTTAGTAGAAACAGTGCTATGTTCCCATCGCCACCCCGAAGTACCTGTAGAATTAATCCAAGTAAGAAGCCGAAAATGTATTGTGTAAATATCACGAAGAAACGAATTGGTGTTTTATACATCTAGGGACTGTTGTTCAGACGCATCAGTTTTTCATACCAGCACGCCATATTTCATCTAAGTGCCCATAACTTCGCCCTATTATTGGCTGGGTAAAATTTGTAGGATCAATCTAGATTTTTTTTCAAGGGAAATAACCCTCTCCATACGGCGGAAAAGCTGGTAGTGACTTGGGTGGGTTAACAAATGGTGAAAATGTCCTTTTTACCGGTCTCTTTGAATGGGCCATGCTGGAAACCTCCCCCAGCAGCTAAATTAGTATTTTGAAGAATATGAAAATTCTGTCCCTCAGGTTTCAGTAAATAAAGGGCTACGTTCCTGTCCCCTCCTCGTAGTACCTAAAGAACGCAGTAAATTGTATTTTGTAACATGTTACTTAACAAAATAGCTATTTCTGTATTACAAATTATAATTACCGCCTTCTTGATTCCAACTTAACCGTGGTAAACTAGAAACTATGGTTTCAACAGTGTAGCGAACGCCATTGCGACAAGATAATATGAAACTACGTGCTTAAAATGAAATCATTTTGTTACACTATTCTGCCTATAAATGATACCGAATACGAAACAGTAAAATCTGTTTCCGGATATTATTTTCACAATAACATAAACATATAGAGAATATATTTTACAAAACACACCACGTTGCTTCCCGTGCGATACAAATGCTTATAAGTATACTCAGCCTCATAAGTTTCCCAAGAAGCAGTTAGAATGAAGTTTAACATGTCAATACTAGTATTAGTGCCAGTATATATCATGCATTATCCGAGTGACAATACGTAAGTATGAAGTGATGCATTTCTATACAACTACACAATACATTCTCCAGCATGCATTGTTTACCGGTAAACTGAGCATGGTGCATGAGAAAGCCATCTGGTTTGTTTATAACGGAGTCTATAGGTCCTGGATTCACTGGATTTCTTAAATATACGTTAAGCCTCATATCTCCACCGTACATGACCTGGAGATCAAATGTGTACAGATCAAATGTATACATATCAAACGTGTATAAATCTTGTGGTTATGGATCGTATGCATAATATCATTAATATGGCACAAACAACATTTGAAAACAACTATATGTGTAACTTTTGAATTATTTTCAAAGTTAATAAGAAATTTAATTTATATGATCAATGGAGGAATCAGTTTTTTTTCTATTATTTATTTTATCAATTTTCAGGTCCGGTTCGAGAAGGGGACATGGGGGACACGTGCCCCCTCCCTTTCCCCGTTGGGTAAGAACTGCCCGGATTATTTATATGTAATTTGTCTACTTGTTATTATCTGTACATAAGGTATTAGGTATTAAATATATTTATTGTAACTTCAATTGAATAAAGAGAGAGAACGAGAGAGAGAGAGAGAGAATTGCGCGTCACACTAATAGAAAATTGTCAAATGATAGAATTGTATGCTAACAATGATAATAATTTATTATAAACCTACAGGAAAATATTTATCATAAATACTAAGTGGTTTATTATGCAAAAATAATGATAACAAATGAAAGTTGTTTCTTTAAAAGTCATTCCGAGTCTGCTTAAGATGCTAATACTCCTGAACGTTACAGCTGAACAGTAAAACAACAACAACAGCAACAACCATTTTCCCTGTGGTAGTTTTCTTGACCAAGAGACTTTATCAGCTGATGCAATGGGCTACAAAAATTCTATCAGCTGAATGATATTCTTTATCAAACAAATTTAACCACTTAAGTTCTTGTTTTATGTTCATGAAATTATTAGCTCATTGTAAATGGTAGTTTAACCTGCTATCAAACCTCAACAGCACGTGTGACAATTCGCCCCACAACAGCTGTCATAGAGAATTTTTCAGATCGCTCCAGGGGACACTTATATGTAAATTTAGAGTTTTCATTCAATGCATACGTGTGTTTTAACTGTAAACTGTACATACTGTCTTTAGTTAAACATCTTCATCCATGAATACTGTGATAAGAAGTACGAACGTAGAAATGCAATCAAAACCAACAGTAAGCCACCCAAAATCTACGGCCAAAATGTATATAAAACCTTGAGCATACTAATACATATTCTTTGAGAAACGCATTGTTTGTGTAAACAACGAATCAAGTTTAAGATGTGTTTAAAAATACACTCCCTACGTTACGATATTTTCTTAAACAATACAGATTTTTTTCTCACTACCTTTTTTTCGAATGTAATAGCCTGTAGTTAACATATGATAACCTAACCACAAAAAATGAATCGAGTAGACATAATTATATACTTTTACGCATCATATCATGAAACAAGTTTTTTAAGTTAAGTTTTTTACCAAGTTAATTACAATTTCATATAGGTAAATGTCATTTCTGCTGTATGTTAATAAATACATTTTGTCTCGCGTGCCTTCATTGTTTACATGAAAATGTCTCGTCGTCTACATACCTCAAAAGATATATGAAGTTTTCCACCTGCGACAATCTTTTGATAAAAACATTCTTCTTGCCCGGCCCCTACTTCTATTTTAAACTCGTGCTGGGCGCCCGGAAGTCCATCAAAGTCAAATTCATCCGTCTCCGTCCCTAAGACTCTCTCAGCCCAACCTTCGGGCCACAAAAAACTGAATAATACATTGATCAAGAGCAAAATCTTAGTCATATTTCTAACAAACATGTATAAAATCCTTATATGTACACGTAACGAATTCCCACACTACATCAAGCTTGTCATACCATGCGTTCTATTTGTTTTAGTAGCGTGCTTATCTGGCGTATAAAGCGCCCTGATAGTGTAGCTCAGTTCGTCAGGTTGACGGAGATAATGTGGCAATGTCATTTAAGGGAAGTTACTTCATATTACCAGGTCTGTGTCTTGATGAATGCTCTTGTCGCTAAGAAAGGTTCGATAATGCATGGGTGTATCGTTCAAGTAATGTGTTCTAAGTGAGTGTATATATACTTTTCGGCGTCTCCGTACAGTTCTACTCAAGGCCAGGAAAACGAAGAACGTTGGAAATGAGGATTAAAGAAAAAAATAAACATCCAATATACAATAGGTTTAGTTTTTAACTAAACGCTTGGTATTGTTTCTTTCAATATTCTTTTCGAATGCAGAGTCCCGAGTCTCGTCATTTGTACTTTTACAATAACTGAAAACATCAGCTCGTGTCACGCCAGTAATTGCGTCACGCCGACTTAAGACGTCAGCTCGAGTACCGCACTGTTTGCGTTGTGCAGACTGAAGACGTCAGCTCGAGTGCCGGCACTGGTCGCGTCACGCTGCCATTAATCGACAGCTCGAGTCCCGACACTGGTCGCGTCACACTGAATTAACATGTCAGTTCGAGTCCTGACACTGGTCGCGTCACGCTGACTTAAGAGGTCAGCTCGAGTCCCGGCACTGGTCGCTTCACGCTGACTTAAGACGCCAGCACGAGTCCCGGCACTGGTCGCGTCACGCTGATTTAAGACGTCACCTTGAGACTCGTCACTTTTTGCGTTATACAGACTGAAGCCGTCAGCTCGAGTCCCGGCACTGGTCGCTGAGCTAAAACATCAGCTTGAGTGTCGTAACTGTTTGCGTTATACAGACAGAAGACGTCAGCTCGAGTCCCGGCACTGGTCGCGTCACGCTGATTTAAGACGTCACGTTGAGACTCGTCACTGTTTGCGTTATACAGACTGAATACGTTACCTCAAGTCCCGGCACTGGTCGCGTCACGCTGAGTTAAGACGACAACTTGAGTCTCGTCACTGTTTGCGTTATACAGACTGAAGACATTACCTCGAGTCCCGGCACTGGTCGCGTCACACTGAGTTAAGACGACAACTTGAGTCTCGTCACTGTTTGCGTTATACAGACTGAATACGTTACCTCGAGTCCCGGCACTGGTCGCGTCACGCTGATTTAAGACGTCACCTTGAGACTCGTCACTTTTTGCGTCATACAGACTGAAGCCGTCAGCTCGAGTCCCGGCACTGGTCGCTGAGCTAAGACGTCAGCTTGAGTATCGTAACTGCGTTATACAGACTGAAGACGTCAGCTCGAGTCCCGGCACTGGTCGCGTCACGCTGAGTTAAGACGACAACTTGAGTCTCGTCACTGTTTGCGTTATACAAACTGAATACGTTACCTCGAGTCCCGGCACTGGTCGCGTCACGCTGAGTTAAGACCTCATCTCGAGTCTCGTCACTGTTTGCCTTATACAAACTGAAACCGCCAGCTCGAGTCTCGCTCTGGTCGCATCACTCTGACTTAAGACGTCAGCTCGAGTCCCAACACTGGTTGCGTCACACTGACATAGACGTCAGTACGACTCTCGTTACTGTTTAAGTTATACAAACTGAAGCCGTCAGCTCGAGTCTCGCCACTGGTTGCATCACTCTGATTCAACACGTCAGCTCGAGTCCCAACACTGGTTGCATCGCACCGACTTAAGACGTCAGTTCAAGTTTCGTCTCTGTTTGCGTCACACTAAGATGTCAGCTCGAATCTCGCCACGGGTCGCATCCCGCTGACTTAACACGTCAGCTCGAGTCCCGTCACTGGTTGCGTCACACTGACTGAAGATGTCAGCTCGAGTCTTTTTTGCATACATATTTCATACATTACATATTCCAAATTGACAGTAATGATAAGATCTTTCCTGTATGATTTTAAAAACGAATCCAAAACTTGTAACGGTATAGGGTCATCATTAATCACTATTTTCCATTTCAAGAACGCCAATCATACAGTTCTTACGGTAGGAGTAGATTTTTAACAGTATAGCGGATAGGTATAGCAAACATGACCGTCATCACCATTGTAATTATTTTCATCACACAGGACTCTGGCATTCTAGGTCACTCTTGTACCTGTTGTAGGCTTTTTAAATATAACATATTTCTAGTGGCATTTTTTTCATTACAACTGCAAATATTAGTTTCTACTACACGAGACATGACACTCTCTTACACTCTGGTTACATTACAATCCTGTGTTCACAAATGTGTTAGGGAAGGTACGGAACAGTACAGCTCTCAAACTCCGCGCACCGGTTACGCTACGCTCAGTAACCACTGCCTTCACACGAATCACGTTATGGTGGTCTTTATCATAATTATGATAGTGTCAAGATGGCGGATACGCCAAAGAAACCTTGAAAAATTGTTTCATCTGTGATAAACAGCGACACAATAATAACACGCGCCTCAGAAATAACTGTAGTAATCTAAATTATGACTTGTATATAAATCATTTACGAGAAAGTCCGAACTGTCAATGCGTAAATTTTATTGAAAATGCGGACCACTTCTTTTTCAAATGTCACTTATACGCTACGCAGCGAAGAACTCTTTTTATTAATACACGTGCTTACCATCCGCTTAGTGCAAGAAAACTTCTTTTTGGCATTGAAGACAATACCGACGAGGACAATGAAAACCTGTTTCAGCAAGTACATAGCTTTATAGGAACGTTGAATGTTATTGTTTTGAAATCTATTGATAGTAACAAGTAACTGATAAGAGATACAGGTAACTTTTTGAAGGTTGGCAAAAACATGGCAGTTGATAAAAAAGCAAAACATAATAATTTTGTAATTACAGTTACAAAGTCATTTTTCATCAAATAATTCAATATTTTATATCATTTAAAAGGTCTGTAAACTCATATTTTACATATTTAAAAAATAATTGTCAAAATTGTTTACTTTTTTGTTTGTAAATGGTTAAACATAGTGCATCTGAGCTGCTAGAAAAATGCTGAAATGACAGGTATAAATTAGTTTAGTTTCCTTCTTTAAAAGCAAAAATTCAAAATATGCTTATATTTTCAAAATATGAATTTAAAGAGCTTTCAAATGATATAAGAATCTTAAAATTCGGCTGACAAAGAAAAAAGTTATCTAAAGTTAAAAATTCTGCTGCTATCAAATGTATATAAATATTGGTTCTCTTTGCCAACCAGTAGTTCAGCTATATTTGGGTAACAGGTGCTTGTGATGTCATCAGTCAATGTGCCTAGGCGTTTCGAAAATACATAAACGTTATTTACTGTCGTCGACCAATAAATCTTGACTTATTGATGTAGGCGACATAGTGCAATAAATAGGCAGGGGACTTCATTATTCATTATTTTCATTTTTTATTATTTGTCATTATTTTTCATTATTTTTTACTAATTTTTGTTAAAACTTTAATATACTCTATAAGATCATACCTTTTACTGAGGTATAAAACAATTTCATATAAGAAATATGTTACTATGATATTAGGTAAATATCTATCTGAATACATAATCATTATTCGTCGATTTGAATCTTTACCAGTATTAATACCTCCTGAAATGTTTTTTGTTTTGTTTTTGTTTTTTTTTTTGTTTTTACTTTTTTCTCTCTCTTTTAATTTACTGTTTATATTACTTTCCGTATACTTACGACAATACAATTAACATAATGCTCATCTTGTTACCTAAATGTTGACTATTGGGACGGGCCAATCTCTGATGTTGCCATAACTTGTGGCCCAACCCGTTTACTTTTGACATTATAAATACTTTACATGCATTTGACCCATTATACTATACTGTAATATTTGCTTATGATTCTGCATGCTATATAAATATTTGTATTGATATATGTATTGCAAAAGTAATAAAATATGATTAAACTAATTAAACACAATAATTTGAGCTCTGGTATCAAGTCTGCTGATATGATTTTTATAAAATTTCATTTCTGTAAAACTTTAGCACAGTAGTATTGATGACTTGAATGATTTCTTTTTCAAAAACGGTCATATTGTTTTGAAATAAACGGTGCGATATTAAAAATTATTCTCATAATATATATGTTTCCGAAATTATTTTTTATTTGAGTTCCAATCTAACACCTTATAGTCTTGAAACATTAGCAAAACTGTGTTTACTTTTTAAAAATAAAATCAAAATTGGAAAAAATCATATCGTCAAAAATCTTGACGAAAATGTTGCGACCGTGTAAGGGGAGATCACTGCGTGGGAGATTGTACAGCTCTGCGTAGGAGATTGGACTGTAACTCGATTAAGGAAACGTGTTCTCTACACTAATCAAGCTCGCCGAAAAAAAAATCTGAAATTTTAGAAAATTATTTTAAGCATGAGTGCAAAAAGCAGAGAGGTAATCAATGAAAAATACGGATTCTTTTATTTCCATTTTATCATTTAAACTAAGTACAGCTTGAAATAACTCTAATACTCCGAAAATAATTTGTCATTAGTTTTCACAATGTATACAGTCTCGGAGTGATCTGTGCATTGGATAAACCTCCGCGCATTTATTTGTAAAAATATGTAAGCTCATTAGTTCTCGTGAAAAGTTAGTGCTGCTGTTTTGAAAAGAAGTTGAATTAAAAAAAGGAAACCACTTGCACATGGCATGGCCATAACGGGAATATGTTTTTAATCATGCACTCTCTTACTCTGTGAACTTTTTAGGGTGCATGGAAAAACCGGAAAGCACCGGATAGCACCGAAACACCGGAAAGCACTCAATTTTCTATTTAAAACACATGAAAATAATGTTTTATTGCATTTTAAGTATTACAAATAGATTTATTAATGATATTTCAATAAAATGAAATGATTATTTACCAAAATCATCATTAAGTTGACGAAAGCTGAGGTATATTTGTATAATGAGTGCTTTACGGTGTTTCGGTGCTATCCGGTGCTTTCTGGTTTTTCCATGCACCGAACTTTTTATCTTTTAACAGTGCACATAATACTTTTTTAACACAGTTTTCCTGACAAAGCGCCTCCCAGTTATAGTCAGTATTGATTGCTGGGGAGTATCAGGTAGAAGTTATGACTTTCTACATGTATTTATTGTCCACTTTTTTTCTGAAATCTGATTGTTATCATTACATGCATTAATTACTAAAACTTTGGTTCATTAACGAGCTGTTCATGCACACATTTTCATTTGGATGATAATGTATAACGGCTCTAAACAAAGTGATGGATTGGATATTGCCAGTCAAAAGTTTATATGGATATCCTGAAGTGAAAAGGACTAGCCAAGTGAATATCTAAAGAATATCTTATAATATAGAGAATCAGTTTCTAATGTAAAAAAGTTTGTCTGTCAAGGTGCATAAATAATCAAGCGACTGGGCTAGCTCTGTCTGTAGAGCATTGGGTTGTCAATCCAGGGGTTCTGGGTTAAAACCCCAGCTGGGCAGAATTTCTCTGTAATTATTAATCTCAGGCAATCTTTCTATTCAGAATTACAGACACTTCAATTCCAGACAATTCACCATTAGCTTTTTCTATGGTTTTGCGAGGTGCATGGAGCCGATGTGGTCCAGTTGTAAAGCACTGGACTGGTAAACCAGGGGTCCCGAGTTAGATCCCGCTCCTCCACTAACATTACTAATAGTCTTTCGGATGAGACGTTAAACCAAGGTACCATGTATCAGTGCTACACACTGAGCATGCAAAAGAACCATAGGTGTCTCTGGAATGGGATGCTTTCTGTATCTTGCATTACCCCCACAACATAAAATAACTAATCTCTTCAGGGGACTTCGGTCATATGGGCAACCGGTACCAACGATAAATAAGCTCAAATAGATAGAGATGGATGAGAGGTGCATTGACTGCAAAGTGAGGTGTTTATTATCCGCGAGTGAATTGTCTTGCTTCCTCTATTTAAAAGGCATCTGTCCGTCATTTTGATTCAGTTGTTTTCGGAGAGATTCGTAAGTAAACTGGCTGGATACCTAGGAACACTTGTCAGGTGTATTAAGGATATGGGCAAAAAGAAGAGATAGACGTTAAGCCCCATTAAAACAAACAAAGCGTAAATAAGTTTATTTTTACACTTTCAGAAACCAAAGTCTGACTTGAAAGAATCATCAGATGTAGGTACATCAGAACAGCCAGAGAGTGCTGAGGTAAGATGTAGTACAGGCATATGCAAAAGTTAATGTAAGAGGAGAAATTTCAGATCTTACAGATTGGTAGTGGCACAAAACTTTACAGAGTTACTTCCCCTAACATAGTAAATATTGTCAAAGTTTGATTAGTCTGAAAATGAGCCAGTTGATAATTTTTTAATGTTTTATCTGAATTTTAAAACTGTCATAGGATAAAAAATATTGACAAAAGCTATAAAAAATGATTACATAAGTAGCATAACATGATATAACCATTAAGGATCGTAAATTGTGAGGAGGCATCATGGTCAAGGGGTAGAGCACAGCAGGCCTGGAGCGCAGGGCTCTGGATCCAGAGGTGGCAGGTTCGAATCCCGTCAGAGGCGAGATTCTCTCAAGGTCTTCACATTCCTCCACACTGCGTGAATACTGGTATGAAACCCTGGAAGCAGTTATCGAGAGTTATGTATCTAAGTTTTAAGAACTTGTATCACAATCGATGTAAAATGAATGAGTCTGAACTAATGATAGTAAATTGTTAACACTGAGGCTGACTATTCATAAGTGATGATAAGAAATTTAGTTTGCAAAGTCTACCAAGTTAAGTCTTGACTAGGGAAGTAATAAATTAATACAAAACTACAAAACTAGGTGAAGGTAAGAAATCTATTGATGGATGTAGTAACAAGGGCAGTTGCTATTGCTTGTAATAAATTCTAGCACATTCTGGGGTAGCACCATGGTAAAGTTGAAATTTTCACAAAAAAGAAAATTAGTAGATGATAATTATGCATGTGTGAAGTTTGAAAATGTAGTTTGAATCATTGTCAGAAGTTCTTGAATTTGATTCACCCTTATAGCTTAATAAAGCAAGGTTTTACAAATAAAATGTAATTAATTTATAGTTTGCTTCAAAGACAACAGTGGAGCGGATCAAAAGATTATCAAATAGTTTATTATTTATTTATATTTAGAGCATGGCAGTGAAGTTTGAGCAGGAATTGGTTTGGTGCATTGAGCAGTTACAGCTTGGTTTGGAAACACAAAATCCTACATCAAGACAAGGTATACTTTGGATTAAGAAAACCTATACCATATCTGTCAGATCCCATGTATTTGGCATGTGTCAAACTCATTTTCGACCTGACATGACAAGTATTCAGGTACCTGTCTTGGGCATTATTTGAAAGAAATAAGAATATTATAATGATTAAGAATTGTTACAAAGAGTTACTGTGTTGTAGTTAAAACAATTTTGCATTTATTTTCTGTATTAAGCTATGCAGAGTAAATCCCATACACTTGTAAATTATAAAATAACTGATGAGGCAGAGCTAATATTCTGAAAAGGTGTATCTTCATTTCAAATGCTAGCTGTGCAGTAACTTCTGTGCAATATTTTGTAATTGTACAGTAGTTAATGCATAGTGAGGCATAAAAATTAAATTGTTTGCCTTTGGTTTCCTGCTCAGGGACATTAAATTTATTAATTTAATCAAAGGTAATTTAAGCATTAAAAAACTTTAAACTCAACAGAGTAATTCATATTGATGTTGACATAGCCATAGTATGCTGACTGGCTGAAATAGGTGGGGTTCACATAATATGAGAGCAAACTGTTGCTTCTCCAGACAAGGGTGTCTTGAATTGTTCTGACTATGATGCAAAACATATATAGCATTTTGGCACATGGTATTAAATTTATCCCATTCTGCCCGTTCAACGCTAAAGTTTCTCGTCACAGTGCAGGTTAAATCCAGTTCCTTGTGCCAGCAATGCTATCTTTATTATATATATTACTGAAAGTGTATCAGACAATTAAAGGCCAGGAAAGTACAAGACAGACTACAGTAGAACCCCTGCAAACCCGATGAGCTTGGGACCAGGCCTTTTGTAGAGGCAACAAAACCTAAATTTATTTCTTGTTAAACTGTAGAAATGACAAAAGCTAAATTTGTTTCTCGTTAAGCTGTTAAAGCAAAAAAGCTAAATTTATTTCTTGTGAAACTGTAAAGGCGACAGAATCTATCAGTCTTGTTATTTTCCGGCCTTCAGTAGAACACTGTAAAAGCAAGCTAAATTTAATCCTTTTTAAGCTTTAAAGGTGACAAAAGCTAAATTTGTTTTTTGTTAAACTGTAAAGGCGACAAAGTCCAAATTTATTTCTTCTTACAGCTGTAGAGGCAGAAAAAGCTCTTAAGATACTGCTGAGTGCAAAGGCACCGATGATAAAGAAACGTCAGGTGATGAGAAACACTTTTGGTGACTACAGGAAAAAGATGGCTGAAATGGAACGCAAGAGTTCAGCTGGTAGTTTTGTTTTTTCAATATAGAAAAGCTCTTTAGATTAATGTATTGAAATGAATATTTGAATTGCCTTTTTAATTGTCCTAAAGGTTTGGGTCAAAATTACATTTTGGACACTAAAACATTTTCCTTAGTTTGTGTATCAAACTATATCTCTGTTACAAGGTTCTCCATCATGAGAAAAATAAAGAAAAAATATGTAAAATTAAAGCACTTTCTAAGTTAAAGTAGTTGGAATGAAATTGTAATTTTTGAGTCAGAATCAGAAAAAGAAAGTGTCAAAGAAATACTCAGTCAAGTAGAAGGCCAGAAAAATCTGTGTTTTTATTTTGTTAGCCAAATAGGTGCTTTTCACTCATCAGTTGCATTTAACAAAAAAATATGTTGTTTGTTTCAGCTGTAAAAAAGGGTGTTATTTCACCAGCAGTTTCAAAGAATATGCAGAAATCTACCTTTTTCAAGAAAAGTGGCTCTAAAAGTGTAGATAGTGGACAAACTATTCCAAATGGAGGTGACGAATTAAAAATAAAGAACCAGTCAACAATTTCAAATGAGAATTCTGTAGCACAGTCCAGTGACTTATCAGCAGGTGGTGATCTGAACTCTAGTTTTCAGTTCAGTTTCAAAATTGATGACAGCAGTACAGTAGATACTGTGACAACACAACCAGAATCTTCTCAAGATATTGAAGCAATGGATAATGTGACTGATAAAGAAGGAGAAACAATTCAATTTAGAAAAAGTGACAATACTTTTAGGTTTAATTTTTCACAACCAAGCTGAGTTCAGTTGTATGGTTACTTGCACAGCTGCCTTCAGCAGAGTTTATAGAGCTTATCCAAGAAATAAAACATGTGCAGTAAAGGGCTGGTATTCTCACTCATAATAACAAGGTAATAATTGTAAAATTTAAGGAAAGGCAGAAAGTACGTTAATTTAAAGAAGAAGCATTGGTTGTAAGTCCGTGATAGTGAAATTGGCTGACTGCCTATCATTTGTAATGCAGAAACAATGACAATGTAGGTCAAAGTGTGCTAAAAGTATTTCAAATCAATGACCTCTTGGTTCAGGATGGGAGGATTTAGGCATTCGTCAATTATCATGATGTTCCTTAACTGTGCAGAAAGTCAAGCTATTTAATTCAAGTTTTTCTTATTATATAAGCTAGTTCTAGTTAGATTGCTATTGAAGACATCTGGGCTTATATAAATCACTGTTGAGACACCATCCCAGACGGAACCAACATTTTAAGAGAAGGTATTCACAGCTGGTTGCACTGAGTAATCATGTGTAGCTTAGGTGTCTGTCTAAGGACACGGATCATGAACCTGTTATGGCTGAAACCCGTCAGATTCATGATTTTATTTCTACGCATCCAGACTTCAACTCCTATATTTTATTTGAATAAATTATGACTGTATGAACTCTGCCCGTAGTATATTCACTGATGCAGAAAATATTAGAACTAATTTATGAAATTGGACCAGAGATAAATAGAGATCATCATGTAAGTTTAATTGCAGTTGAGAATATCAAAACTTTTAAGAACCTTTGTGAAATAATCTTGATAACTTGCATTTATAAATTGACCACTCGTGCAAGTTTGATGCAAACTGGACCAATAAGTGTGGCCTTCGTTGCAAGGGATTCATTATATCAGATAATAAAGAGCTGTTACTTTGATGTTCTGTGCATGTTATTCATTTCTTTTGTGAGAAAGATATACATCTGAGTTGTGTGTGGCCATTATCATTCCAGATAAACAATACATGTATATAATGTCCAGTGTTAAAATTAAAAAATGTTGGTTGAAATCCAGAAAAACATCGTCACGTCCAGAGTGCCAGCCCTTTGACAAACATTCAGTCCTAAATATATCTTGTTGCAGTGCTAACTTTACACAGAGGTTACTCTCATTTAGTGCTGAAGAAGAATCAGTTCAAAGGAGACTGATGACAATAAACTCCCCGTAACTCTGCACTGAGTTGGCAAACGTCATAACGCGATTACATGTCTTGAGTTTAGCTGTCAGTGAAAACCTCTTACAACTGTAACGCCTAATGTTTCGGCAGTGTCTGAGTGATATATTAAAAGTGACTAAAATATCAACGTTTTAAGCAGAGCCGTTGGATAGTGGTATAACGCACCGTATTGCTCCGTATCACCAGGATCCATATTGTCCCGGAACATGCACTGTACCGTCCTGGAAAATGGTACGTACCATCCCAGAATACTGTCCGTATCGTCAGTAATTCAACTCACCGTACCTCACTTGACATCCTTGGATACTGTTGATCAAAACAATAAACACGGAGTCTCGTTCTGTCACAGTGGATAACGGCATGGACAGATATCACTCATTTTAAAACATTCGCATACAAACATCAAACATCTTTTTTCAATCCACTTAAATTCACTTAAACCACTTCATTTAGAGCGGACTTTCAAGAGTTCGCACAGACTACAGGAACACAGTTTAAAAGATACAATAATGGTAACCACTCTGTCACTCACGAGAATAGAATTAAATAAATCATATTCCCATATCTGCATTGGAACTTACCAAGTTATCTAGAGGACATATTTATCGTGTTCATACATTAGGCTAGTCTGGATTACCTGCCCCTGACACTACTTTACTAATCGTAGTACAGTACGCAGGGAACCAGACTAACATTAGGCCAACCAACATACTCTTGGGAATAATAATGGTTTCGTAACAATAGCCATATTTACACTGTTTTCACCACTTCTTTCTCTCTGTGTTATATACAAAACAAGAGGGCCATGATGGCCCAGTATCGCTCACCTGAGTATGACTGCTTTTAACAAAGTTGCTATGGACCTGGTTAATTGACCCAAGATGACCCATATTCAAACCTGACCTAGAAATTATTGAAACAATCTCTTTGACAAATTTCAAGTTTATTTGTACTGAAAATGTTACCTCTTGAGTGTTAACAAGGTTTTTCCATATTTAGGCTCTATGACGTAGTTTTTTTACCTAGATGACCCATATTCGAATTTGAGCTAGAAATTATCGAAACAATCTCTCTGACAACTTTTCTGACAAATTTCCAGATTATTTGGGCTAAAAGTGTAACCTCTAAAGTGTTAACAAGATTTTTCTATTTTTGGGCTCTGTGACCTAGTTTTTGAACCCAGATGACCCATATTCGAACGTGAGCTAGAAAGCATAGAAACAACATTCCTGACAAATTTCCAGATTATTTGGTCTAAAAATGTTACCTCTAGAGTGTTAACAAGGTTTTTCAATATTAAGGCTCAGTGACCTAGTTTTCGACCCCAGTTGACCCATATTTAAACTTGACCTAGAAATCGTCAAAGCAACCTTTCTGAACAATTTCCAGATTATTTGGGCTGAAAATGTAACCTCTAGAGTGTTAAAAAGATTTTTCTTTTTTTGGGCTCTATGACCTAGTTTTTGAGCCCAGATGACCCAGATTTGAACTTGAGCTTCAAGTCATTGATAGAACCTTTCTGACACATTTCCAGGATATTTGGACTGAAAAAGTAGCCTCTAGAGTGTTAACAATGTTTTTCTATATTTGGGTTCTGTGACCTAGTTTTTGACCCCAGATAACTCATATCCAAGCTTGAGCTACAAATCTTCAAAACAACCTTTCTGACAAATTTCAAGGACATTTGGACTGAAACTGTAGCCTCTAGAGTGTTTACAAAGTTTTTCGATATTTGGGCTCAGTGACGTAGTTTTCGACTCCAGATGACCCATATTCAAACTTGAGCTAGAAACCATAGAATTAAGCTTTCTGACAATTTTCCAGGTTATTTGGAATTAAAATGTTACCTCTAGAGTGTTAACAAGTTTTTTTTTTTCCATATTTAAGCTCTGTGACCTAGTTTGTGACCCAAGATGACCCATATTCAAATTTGATCTAGAAATCCTTAAGGCAACCTTTCTGACAAATTTCCAGATTATTTGGGCTGAAAATGTAACCTCTAGAGTGTTAACAAGATTTTTCTATTTTTTGGCTCTGTTTTTGAACCCAGATGACCCATATTTGAACTTGAGCTATTAATCATCGATAGAACCTTTCTGACACATTTCGAGGATATTTGGACTGAAAAAGTAGCCTCTAGAGTGTTAACAATGTTTTTTCTATATTTGGGCTCTGTGACCTAGTTTTCCAACCCTGGTAACCCATGTTCGAACTCGTCCGAGATATTAATGAGACAAACATCCTGACCAAGTTTCATGACAATTGAGGCAAAAATGTGACCACTAGAGTGTTAACAAACTAATTGTGGACGGACGGACGGACGACGGCCAAAGGTGATCAGAAAAGCTCACTCTATCACTACGTGACAGGTGAGCTAATAAAAATTTCTAGCATGTTAACAAGGTTTTCTTTGATTCGGTCTGGTGACCTTGTTTTTTGATCCAACATGACCCAGTTTCAGACTTGACCTAGAGATGATCAAGATAAAGATCCTGACCAATTTTCAGAATGATTGGATGTTAAATGTGACCTGTAGAGTGTTAACAAAGTAAAATGTGGACGGGCGACATACGCCGGACATACAGCGATCACTATAGCTGACTATCAGCATATGCTCGGGTTAGCTAAAAAGGATGCAAAGAAATAAGGAAAATATTTTAAGTAAATTGTATTATGAAATTTGACACAGAACAAATCTGAAATCTAAAAGACTCTGAACTCCGCAACCAAACATCTTTAAATTGTTCAGGTCTAATACTGACTAGCCTGGCTAGGCATTACAGTTAATACTTTTGTTTTTAACACCACGTAAACAAAAACAAAAAACAGAAGAAAAAATCGTCTATCCAAAATGAAGAAAAAACTGCTTTAGATTAAATAACAGATGTAAAAACACTAAAATAATCAAAACAAAACAATCACAAACTCATATTATTCCATCCCGAATTCTTCGTTTTCTTCAACACTATCTTTGCTTCCAGCTGCTTACACAAACGCCATTACCTCATCCTTTTCTGTGGCCCGATGAATGTGACAGAAGGGAAGAGATACCCCCCAAACCTGTCTCCAGTTGTCGTTGCCATAATAATTAACGACGCAAAATATTATTAATGAATTATATCGATATTATCTTGTGACTTTCTTTTAAAGTGAGATAAATAAAGGCTTTTTTTGTTGTTATTTTGTTCTTTTACAAAACAAAAAAACAAAAAACAAAACAAAATAAAAAAACATGAAGAAAAGAAGTTATTTATTGTTCTGCGCCGAATGGCGACAAATGTTATGGCGCCGTCCGTCTGTCCGTCCGTCACTGTCCGTCAGAAGCCATAACCGTCCTAAGTGTTGGCATTATTTATTTGTTTCTTGGTGGGCGTATAAATGAAAAATAAAAATAGGGGAACGATGCATGTCAATTGCCGTCATAATTTACAAATGATAGCTGAGTTAAAGATTGATTTACGAATGCAGGCACTTTGTCCGTTCGGGACCGTTTATCCATATAGGTTTTAAAAATTTAGTTGTAACTTAGTATGATTAAAAATGATAACAGGGAAATGATACATGTCAATTTGTTTAAAATGTGCTTGTGTTTTATATAGTTTCCATAAATTTTACGATTTACTGAACGTTTTTCATTTACTTTTTTCATTTTTCCTCCCTCCTTCACTCTCTCCCTATCTCCCTTCATTCCTCCCATCCCATTCACTCACTCATATCTTTATTAATTCCTTTGTCAATTATTATTATTTTTGGTTGACGGAAGACCGAACATACAGCTATAGGCAGTCAGTCGATCATTTTGACTAGATTCAGATCGATCGGTCTATTTACAATACTGTCTCTTTCCAATACTCTTCGCAAATAATTCACAGCAAACTTCCACTGTCTTTCACAGTGAGGTTTGACCATAAATACACTCTCCATCTCAACTTGAAAATCAAATAATAAATCTTAAATAACAATAATCATTTTGAATATCCAAATGAGACAAAATGATATTAATATGGAAATGCTAAAAAGTATACCTCACGTATAATGATAATGATTATAATAATAATAATAACAACAAAATGTATTATGTAAAATTACCGATAACGTAGTGTCAGGGGAAGGAACTCCAGATTAACTAATTAATACAGAAAATTATTTATTAATAAATTGATATTAACTGATAATGTCAATGGTAATAAAAATGATGACAATGATTTATACAACTTCAACAGAATCAAAAAATTAACATACAAAAATAGAATTCTGAAAAAATGCATTCACGCACAACATTAACATTAGCTTCAGTTTGAAATCCTTATGTTAAAAGTAGTAAATCATTCATACCATTTATCCGTCAATGATAAAATAAAATACTGCGTTTCCTTTGTCTGTAAATGTCTGTAAAATCAAAAAGTTGTTACTTGTATATCTTTACTGGGTTTGACGCTAAGTCGCCACTAAAGAAACGACGTCAGTGTCACATTGGGTGTGTGTGTGTGTGTGTGTGTGTGGGAGGGGGGGGGGGAGTTATAGTTATTCCTTCGTAGCGTCAGTGACGTATGCGACTTGTGGACATCATGAACAATTCAAGAATATATAAATTATATGAATCAAATCCGGATTCGAGATACGCACAGACTGACTCAAACTGTAGAGCTAAGAAAAAAAGACCAGTTAACTTGACATTTATAATATAAATCCAATCCAGAGATGATCCCCAAGCCCATGGTGATTAAGCAAATACAAACAGGCGTAGCTTTGTTTACTTAATTCATGTTACATAGCGAATTCAAGTTGCACCAGTGCGTACCCTAATTCATTGCATGCAATATTAAAGAAAGACCTAAAATAACATCAAAGACAGAAATTTGATGGTATTTTCTAGATATGTAGAGACCGACACTGCCGACTTTAATTAGTCGGAAACGCGAACAAAGTTTTCGGCACGAGAACTAGACTCGTCATCGTGAGTAACGGGCCTAAACAAAATATTCCTTCCTATTTATTTAGTGTCTATACCAGACTCTAGCCAATTTACATCTGCAGTTAATATGTATGCCTATGTTTTAATTATTTAAGTCTGGCTTTATCCCCTAACACTCTCGACTGAATTCGTTCTGATAAATGGATTATTTCAGGTATGTCGGCATGTTTGTAATTTAATCAACACGTTTACGTAAAGCGATCTGAAAACTCATTCATAAAATATTTACCTGTCTGGGAAACTAAAGGTGAAAGGTTGATACCTGTCTAAATGTAACGGAAGTGACGTCACACAACCATTTATGGAGCCAAGAAGCTACTGAAACTAATTAGTTACTAAATTCAGTTAAATAGCTGCCTTTTACAAACTTATCGGGAAGTGAAGTGAAGCGTAAGTTATACCTTTTATGTAGTTTTATTTTTAAGACAATTTTTATCCTGAATAGCTTGACAGGCCTATACAGCTGGACTTTCCAAAATTTTATTGCTGTGTGAAATAAGTGGGTGGAGTTCGGATATTATGCTGTCAATATTGAAAAGATAACTCACTTTTCAGACAGTGTGGAATTGAGATATTGCAATCCGAACATTGCTTGTGTTTTAAATTTGTGAAGTTCTTTATGCATAGGCCTTCTACTCTCCACAAGACTCAAACTGTATATATAATGTGATTTCTTGTTTCAAGGAACACAATTTTTGACAGATTGAGGTTTGATCCATACAAAATGCTTGACCATTTGAAATGGATAGGATAAAATTAATGAACAAAATTAAAAAAATCCATCTTTTTGATATCAGCTTCTTATGGTTTAATTAAAATCTCACAACATGACTCAACACTGTATAATAAGACAGATAAATTAATTATGTTGAATCATGTATTTTTTTTAAGACTTAACTTTTAAATTCTTAAAATTGTACAAAAGAGACATTTGAATGGGAATAATGGTTATAACTGATCATATTTATATGCAGTTGTCAAATCAAAAGAATACCAGTATATTTCTTTTAAATTCTCACACAAATTTCATTATATTTTTATGCCTAAAATGCACCAAAATGAACTATTTACTCCCTTTAAACCTGTACCCGGCTACAAACAGATATAACTTTAACATTTTTTCAGACAAATGAAATCAATTTCAGACAATACTAAGTGCTTACAGTGGTATGAAAAAAAAGCAATGACATATATACTAATTATACTTTTCCTTTGCTATATGGTCCTGTTAATTGTAGTGCAATTTTCTACAGTGAGATTCTGACTCTAAACAGTAGAATCTAAAAATATGCAAGATGTCATTCAAACATTTTGAATACTTTTGCTGTAGACTTCACGTTCAGCCGGAAGTTTTATAAAAAAAAAAAGAGAGTAATGCATACATGTAGCATAAAGTTAATGTGAAAATTGTTGAATTAAACATTAGATTGCATTATTTGGACAAAAGAATATAAGTAATGCATTAGCATTTAGCAATAACAATTTATTCACCCCATGTCTGACTACGGTAAATACTCAGGGTGCTGTCAGTGTTTAAACATACATAATTCTGTTTTCAGAATGTCTCAGCACAGTTTGAGTCAGGAGTTTCAGCGCATTGCAATCCATGAACAGAGAAATCCAGGCGGACAAGTGCCAACATACAGAGCAGGTATAATGTATTCATAATCGTATGGATCTATTTGATCAATATTTATGTTCTGTCAAGTGAATAAGGTTTTTTAAGTCTCAAACATTTATTAGGTTTTTTAGATTTTATCCAAATAACCTGGTAACAATCAGACATTTGTCTTTGGATCCATGAGACGGGGAATAATTATGTTGAGGATTACAAATAGAACAATTTTTTAAATGCTTATATAATTTTGTTTGACCTAAAGTCATTTAAATGTAAGGCAATGGTATTTATTCTTGTCCTCACATTATAGCGATAATTTTTTTCCTTTACATTGATAGGCCCTGCTCCTTATCGGGGTTATCATGATGGAAAGGATGACTTTCCCCCACCGCCTCCCCCTCCTACATCAGCCTACATGGATCACAACTTTCCACCCCCACCCCCAGAAACAAAAGAGAATATTTACCATGAGATAAGAGATGAGGATTTTCCTCCACCTCCACCAACTGGACCAGAACCAATGTATACCAGACCAGGTACAATAGTTATTTTATATAAGACCTTTTAATTTTGGTACTTGTATATTTGCATGACATGACAAAAAGACTCCAATTCTTAACTGAATACTGTGTTACAGTAGTGGGGTGGACTTATGCTTCAGTTCCTGTTAATTTAATGTCAGACATTTGTATCAGGGAATGTATTCTATTGCTCAGTGCCTGAGGTTTAAAGTGAGATGTCTGAACACTGGTTTGAATTCAAATCTCTGCTGGACAGCAGTTCATCAGATAGTTGGTGAAATGGAATGCTGGCTCCGAAACTTACTATGATATAGACTTACAAGTGAATATGTCATCTTAAAGACATTCTGAAGTTGGGGTATGTAATACAGTCCAGTGCATTCTTGCTTCAATTACTATAAATTCAAGCTTGGACAACCTCACCAACGACTCAATTCTTTGACTCATTGGCCTAAATTGACTGAACAGGCATTGGTTCAAATCCGAGATTGACCAAGATTTTTCTGATGCATTTGGTTGCACCTTTCTATGATAGATGAAAGTCTGTTAGAACATTGATTATTGAGTTCGGACAGAATCAGTACTTTTACAGTATCTGTTAAGATCACTGCAGTCTTTCATTACAAGACTTGGACGGTTTTGATCACGTGTCTGTACTAAAAATGAAAATCTTGAACAATAAAAAGCAGAAAAGAACAAACAAAATGATAAAAGGGCATTGTTAGATGTAAATTATTTTGACTGAGGGTTAGTTACTCAAATATTACTTCACGTTTTATGGATATACTGATTGCACACATTTGTTGCCATTATCAGAGAGCACTTAGGTTTATTATAACATGTGTATTTAACCATTGTATTAGCTTATACTGTACATTGCTTTTGTTTTGACAGGGTACTCTCCCTATGGTGGCCCCCTAGCTTCCTATGAAAGTCGTCATGAGTCACAGACCTTGGTTCAGCCCTCGGGACGGTATGAAAGAGAGGTGAAACAGGCCACATACAGTATCCAAAGCTCAGACAGTAAGTTCAGTATTGTAGCTTGTTTAGCTTTCGAAAGAAGTTCAAGTTTCTGAAAGCATCAAACGAAAGAAAGACTGAGAAAGGAATTAGTTATTTAGAAAAAAATTAAACATATTGGTGTATTTAAAATCTAACACTGCTTCAGTATAAAAGCATTGCAGACTCTCTTAGTTTATTTATAGTCTGAGTAAACTTTATGGATGTTTCATTCTGCAAATGACACTTTTTATGTAGTTTATCAGATTTCATCTATATTTCTTGCCACATGCTCATAAAAACACACAAAGATTGGGGCATCTGTGACCTGTGGAAACATATCTAGTTTTTTTGAGACATTTAGAAAACCATTTATTCAGAATTGGCACTGTGAAAGTGTTTTGCTCTTTTTAAGGCAGTGGAAGGTCTTCCCCTCGTTCTTCACCTTACACAAGCCAGTATGCTAACCTGTCAACTCTTCAGAACACTTATAACACAAGTCCAGTATCACAGACATACAGTACTTCAACATATGGTGGTCCACAGACGTATAGTACTTCAGCTTCCTATGGCCAGTATTCTTCATCTAATGTCAGAAGTAAAAGTCCCGTTGGGTACTCTCCAAACTCACAAAGACAGGGTGAAGAATCGGGTGTGACTTATGCTCACATTGTTCCTAGGTCTGAGTCAGGTGTCACCTACGCCCAGATAGCACCGCGGTCAGACAGACCAGTTCCAGGGCCCCAGGTACCCATTCAGATCAAAGTTGCAGACTCCAAGCCTCAGCCTTATCCTTCACCGAGTCAGTCGCAATATTCAAGGTCATTACCAGGGCAACAGGCGTCACCTGCATACCAGATGTCTTCAATGTCCCCAAGAACAGGGGGTTCTAAAGAAGAGGAAGTGGATGCATTAACCCAGATGCTTATGCAAGGGTTAGAAGGGACAAAGGACCCAGATTTTTTTGGTACATAGTTTTATTTATTTGCATTAACTGGATCAGTGTAAAATTTCCGGTTTGATGTAAATACATTTGAACCATTGATCATCGATTGCCCAGTGTATCAATGAAATACACTGCACATAAAGATTTTGTAATTTCCAGTATTTAAAATGAAACATTTTTCTGACAGCTTATGATAAGGTAGAAGAGTTTGTTTCCTCCAGTCCACCTGTAGGCTTGTTTTTGAATATTTTGCTATGATTATTTTAGACTAATTGATTTACAGACATAAAAGCTTCTTTTACAGGGATGTGTGCAAAGTGTGGAAAGAAAGTGGTAGGAGAGGCCAATGGGTGTACAGCAATGGATCAGGTTTACCATATAGCCTGCTTTATCTGTGTTAGCTGTGGTATGTGTTATACTTCGTTACATATCTACCTACCTTCGTAGCTGTTGTACACTTAGATTTTGTCTGCTTGTTTTAATGGAAGCATTAAACACGTAGCACATAGCATACATTAAATATAAAGTCAGTAAATCTTTTGAACAAAGGGAACCAGAATTGTCTCACTTTTTCCTCCATTAGTTCTATTGACTGTACTAGGTTAAAAGGAGAGAGTTTAACTGTCATCAGATAAAATAATCAGGTTATGAGGTAGAAATTTATTGCTTTCTGTCTGTGTTTTTTATGCCCCCAAGGAGAGGCATATAGTTTTTTAATTGTCCGTCCGTCCATCTGTCAGTCTGCACTACCAAAAATAAATAGGGGGCCATCTTACTGTAACCATAACAAAAGAGAACAAAAGACTTCATTACATAACAATTGATTCAGGGGCCAGTGTCTTTTTTTTGAAAAAAAGAAAATAACAAAAGAAAAGGCCCCCTATCCAGTTCGGCTGGACTTCCGTCTGCTTTTTGTCCAGTCCGTACAGTCAGATATGGATTTTGAAATAATTCTGCATAAATGTGTGGCACATTGAGACAATTCGTCGTATGCAAGACCCAGGTTTGTAGGTCAAATGTCAAGGTCAGTCATTCTTGGACTTGAAAGGACATTTTCATAAAAGTGCATTGATGGTCATGTCCGGTCAACCATTCTGTCATTCCTTGATGTATTTTAAAATGACTTGGTATGAATGTGTTGGACATGATGACAAGGTGTGGCAACCAAGAATCAGGTGTCCAGCTCAGAGTTCAAGGTCACACTTGTACATTCAAATTCATGATTTGAATATTTCATAAAAGTGCATTGATGGTCGTGTCCGGTCAACAGTTCTGACATAAATATCTTAGACACGATGACAATGTGTTGCAAATAAAAAATCAGGCCTCCACCTCAAAGGTCTAGGTTACACTCCTACATCAGAAATCGTGATATTGTTGTGACTGTATGGTCTTGTTTTGTCAACAGTCCTGTCATTCCTGGATAAATTTTAAAATGACTTAGCATAAATGTGTTGGACATGGTGGTGACATGTGGTGCGCAAGAATCAGGTGTCCAGCTGAAAGTTCAAGGCAACACTTGTACGTCCAAAATCATGATAGGAATTTTTCATAAAAGTGCATTTATGGAAGTGTCCATTCAACAATTCTGACATCCCTGGATTGATTTAATAAGTATGGCTTCGGGGGCATATATCCATTCACAACAACAGGTCTTGTGTTTTCCTGAATCAGAGTCATATGGATTTTATATCAACAAGTTGTTACAAGCTTTGAAAATATGCCTATCTTCAATTAAATAGAGATAAAAATGCTGTTTAAACTAGATAAGAATGTGAATTGACATATTTCAGGTACCTTGTTGAGAGGGAAATCATTTTATGCTATGGAGAGAAAGCCATACTGTGAATCCTGTTATATGGTAAGTTAAAGTACTTGAAATGGTATATACATGCACTTTATAGGATCAACCTTAACAAACTTAATTTGCTCTTATGAAGCACAGCTGACAATAAGTGAAACTATTAGATTTGATCATAATTGTTCAGACATAGAGAACTGGAATAAATATTTTAAACTTTATGCTGCTTTTACGGGAATTTAAGTGAGAATCAAACATTAACATGTTCTATTACATTAAACTTGTTTTTATGGCTCCACTAAGTGGGGAGCATATAGCGTTGCACTTGTCCGTCCGTCTGTACGTCTGTCCGTACGTCCCGAAATCTTGTGAACGCAACTCCTCTTAAACCGGATGGCAGATTTTGCTTAAACTTCCAGGGATGAACAACGTTAATGTGTAGATGGTAGTAAAGGAAGGAATTTTCGCTGCGACCAAATTTAACAGAATTATGGCCCTTTGTTGATTTTTTCACTATATACTATGTAGAAATTTTGTGAACGCAACTCCTCTTAAACCGGATGGCAGATTTTGCTTAAACTTCCAGAGATGAACAACGTTAATGTGTAGATGGTAGTAAAGAGAGGAATTTTTGCTGCGACCAAATTTAAGAGAATTATGGCCCTTTGTTGATTTTTTCACTATATACCATATAGAAATTTTGTGAACGCAATTCCTCTTAAACAGGATGGCAGATTTTGCTTAAACTTCCAGGGATGAACAACCTTAATGTGTAGATGGAAGTTAAGGAGACCATACATGTGTTTCAAAATTCAGTTTTATTCAGACACTAATATTGTATTCCATCTGTAAAGAGACCAAATATGATGCCTCAAGAGTTAGGTGACTTTTTTATCATTAATACATGAATTGAGGAAATTTCAACTGAAATGCTATGATAAGAACAGAATTTTGTAGACATAAATGAAGCTGCTCTTGTTTACGAGCACATCTGCACAGTGGGGGCATCCGTGTCCTTTGGACACAGTTCTAGTTTTTTTATATACAGTCCTTTTTTTGAAAACCTTGGTAGATAATCAATTTTAGTTGCATTTATGAGTATTTGTTATATACATAGAAATGTTCAGAACCTTAAATTTGTTCCTCACCTACATTTCAAGTACATTCATTAATATGATATTATATAAACATAAAAGTAAAAACTGCACAGACAAAATTATGCATTTGTGTGGAATAACATGTATGCCCTTTCTTGTAGAATACTCTAGAAAGATGTTCAATCTGTTCTAAGCCTATCACAGACAGGGTAGGTAACTTCTCTTTTTATCCAACACTGTGCTTTCAGAACTTTGATTTAGCATTAGATTTTAAGTGCAAAATTATTTTGACTACATGTAAATTGAGAGAAAGGTACCTCTTGATTCTGTCTAGTGGTAAAGGTACCAGATAAAATAAATAAATAAACACCATCCTACAAGAAAATTACCAGTTTCTTAAGAAAGATATTGGTCAGTACTTTTTAAAAATGCTTGTTAAGTAAACTGTATTAGCCTACTTTCAAATTTTTTTAATATTTTGTCGGTATGGAACTGTTAATTCTAGTGTTGACTTTTGACTATACTTTCAAAAGCTTTTGAGATTCTTGGGTGAGTCAGTGATAAAAGATGTCCATTGTGTTTTTTCTTACAGTTGCTAAGAGCCACAGGAAAGCCCTATCACCCGGCATGTTTTACCTGCGTGGTCTGTGGAAAATCTCTGGATGGAGTACCTTTCACCGTAGATGCAACGAACCAGATACATTGTATAGAGGACTTTCATAGGTAAGAAATAATACAGTTGTATAATCATACTGGTGGTTGTAACTGTAATGGTGTGTTATATTCCTTAGTTCTCCTTGTACAGAAAACAGAATTTTGTAGATAGGCTAAATTGTCTGCAATTATTTTCCATGACTAAACTGAAGCCAGGTGGTGTCAGTTTGACAAAGTATTGTTTTGGTAACTGATTTGCATGTTAGTGCATGCATAGTTCTTATGATAGTTGGAATGTCAACAGAATGTCTTAAATATCAGTCTGAATCTTACTTGTGACCTAAGTTGAATCTTACCTTGTCCAGAAAGAAGGGTTAGGTTACCTGTCTTCTGAAGTGTGGCAAGAGGCTTAACTGGCTAAAACAAATCCAAATGGTAAACTTGAAGATGATAATATTTTCTGAATTATGCAGGAAGTTTGCTCCACGTTGCTGTGTGTGTTCGAAGCCAATCATGCCAGAGAAAGGTCAGGAGGAGACTGTGAGGGTCGTTGCTATGGACAGAAGTTTCCATGTCAGTTGTTACCGCTGTGAGGTAGGCATCCGGTTGATAATTTCAGATTTACAACAGAGAGATTTAACTAAATAAGAGAATGGCCTTTCTTCTACATCTTATAGACTGTACTTATCTAGTGGGATAAACCAGTGCATTTTTTTTAAAAGAAACTCCTTTACCTGTATCCTATTAAATTTCATAATGGACTTGCCTATTGATTATTTTTACATAGACCTGTATATCAAGGGAAGTATGTAAAAAAGTTTTATAAAATGAGGAAGCAGATAGCACTCCTTGATATCATGGGCTTCCATTGAAACCGGTCGGATAACAATAGGATGCCGTGTAGTCCATGATCAGTATACATGGATTTACAAGCTGATCATGGACTGGTCTAAAAGGCAAACACAGACGCTGGCGGTTTAAAGGTGTGTCTCATCCTTGTACTGAGAGACCAATACATTGTTTATCTGTGATCATTGTTGTCTGAAATCTTTTCCAGATATAATTCATGTTGTGTTTTTAGCTCACCTGAGCACAAAGTGCTCAGGGTGAGCTTTTCTGATCGGTCTTTGTCCGTCGTCCATCAGTCCGTCCGTCGTCAACTTTTCATTCAAACGACATCTCCTCTGAAACCAATGGGGCAAATTTAATGAAACTTGCCTGGGATGTTCCTTGCATGAAGCTCTACCAAGATTGTTCAAATGGTTCTGGTCCATTGCATTTCTGGTTCACTGGAGCTAAAAATAGATTTTATAAGTTGGATCTTTAAAAATCTTCTTCTCCGTAACCACAAGGCCTGGAGCTTTGATATTTGGAATGAAGCATCATCTAGTGGACCTCTACCAAGTTTGTTCAAATTATTTCCCTGGGGACAAAACTGACCCCACCCCAGGGGTCAGTTAATTTTACATAGAGTTATATAGGGAAAACTTGAAAATCTTCTTGTCAGAAACCACAAGGCCTAGAGTTAAGATATTTGGTGTGTAGCATTGTCTAGTGGACCTCTACCAAGTTTGTTCAAATCATGGCCTCTGGGTCAAAAATGGCCCCGCCCCGGGGGTCACTTGTTTTACATAGAGTTATATTGGAAATTCTTAAAAAAATCTTCTTAGCAGAAACCGTAAGTTATAGAGCTTAGATATTTGGTGTGTAGCATTGTCTAGTGGACCTCTACCAAGTTTGTTCAAATCCTGTCCTCTGGGTCAAAAATGGCCCCGCCCCAGGGGCCACTAGTTTTACAAAGAGTTATATAGGAAAATCTTAAAAAATCTTCTTGTCAGAAACCGTAAGTTATAGAGCTTAGATATTTGGTGTGTAGCATTGTCTAGTGGACCTCTACCAAGTTTGTTCAAATCCTGTCCTCTGGGTCAAAAATGGCCCCGCCCCAGGGGCCACTAGTTTTACAAAGAGTTATATAAGAAAATCTTAAAAAATCTTCTTGTCAGAAACCGTAAGTTATAGAGCTTAGATATTTGGTGTGTAGCATTGTCTAGTGGACCTGTACCAAGTTTGTTCAATTCCTGGCCTCTGGGTCAAAAATGACCCCGCCCCAGGGGCCACTAGTTTTACTTAGGGTTATATAGGAAAATCATAAAAAATCTTCTTGTCAGAAACCGTAAGTTATAGAGCTTAGATATTTGGTGTGTAGCATTGTCTATTAGACCTCTACCAAGTTTGAACAATTCCTGGCCTCTGGGTCAAAAATGGCCCCGCCCCGTGGGTCACTTGTTTTACATAGAGTTATATAGGAAAAACTGAAAAATCTTCTTCTCCGTAACCACAAGAAGGCCTACAGTTAAGATATTTGGTATGTAGCATTGTCTAGTGGACCTCTACCAAGTTTGTTCAAATCCTGGCCTCTGGGTCAAAAATGGCCCCGCCCCGGGGGTCACTTGTTTTACATAGAGTTATATAGGAAATTCTTAAAAAAATCTTCTTATCAGAAACTGTAAGTTATAGAGCTTAGATATTTGGTGTGTAGCATTGTCTAGTGGACCTCTACCAAGTTTATTAGAAAAATGTCCCTGGGGTCACTATTGGCCCCGCCCGAGGGGTCACAAGTTTTAAATAACAATATAGAAGAAAATCTTTAAAAATCTTCTTGTCTGAAACCACAAGACCTAGAATTTTAAAATTTGGCATGAAGCAAGCTTTTTCAAATTATTGGATTAGGTTCAAGGTCACGGAGGCTAAAAGTAGATTTATCTACTGTACCTCATAGAGCCTTCATTTATAGACCAATATCTTTGATATTCAGTATAGAGGTTCCTTGCATGGACCTCTACCCATGGGTAGGGTTTGAGGTCACTGGGTCAAGGTCAAGGTCACCATAGCTTATAATAGATATTTCTACTTTCTGTCATAGAGCCTTTATTTATTGACTGATATTTTACATATTTGGTTTGTAGGCACTTACATATTTTCAGTTAAAAAATGAAATACTGCTTAACAGCAAACCTACAGCCAAAGTACTCAGGTGAGCGATCCAGGGCCATCATGGCCCTCTTGTTTTTTTATTTTATTACTAATTGTTGGATATTTTTATACCCCCGCTTCGAAGAAGTGGGGGGTATACTGCTTTACCCTTGTCCGTGTGTCCGTCCGTAACAAATTTCCGTTGCAGTTTTCTCAGCAACTATAACAAGCAGAAGCCTGATATTTCACATATTGCTATACCCTATAGTCCCATATGGTGTAAAGCGATTTTATGCTCTTTGCTCATCTACTTCCTGTTTACCGAATATTTTTAGATTTTTACACATAGTTGACATACATTCACAATTTTCGTCACAGTTTTCTCAGCAACTATAATATGCAGGAGCCTGATATTTTGCATATTGCTTTATCCTATAGTCCCATATGGTGTAAAGCGATTATATGCTCCTTGCTCATCTACTATCTGTTTTCCGAATACTTAGAAGTTACCAACACACAGGAAAGGAGGTTCACTTGATCATGTTTTTGTGAATAAAGACTTCGATGAATCAGAAATCACAGATGTAATACCTGTTCATTATTCTGACCATTTTCATATCCATCTAGCTGTGCCTTGGATGAAGTTGTATTAAATTCAGGGAAATACTCGGAAAAATTTGACACTCTTTATACATATGACAAATGCAAATTACATTATGAAAGTCAAATTTCTGATAGCGGGAGTATCACTAGTGAGCATTAGCTCACAAATTTACTTGTTATTTATATAACTGTACTAGAAAAGCACGTTAAACAGATGTGTTTTTAAACTATTACAGTGTCAGTTTACTTAGATAAAGAATTAATATTGAGCTTATAAAGTGCATCAGAAATGTTTACTTGATATTTAAACTAATTATTGTTGTAAAATATATATGTGAAGAGATCTCTTGATTAGAATAATTTCATCCTTCAGGACTGTGGAGAACTCCTATCATCTGAAGCGGAGGGACGTGGCTGCTACCCCTTGGATGATCATATCTTATGTAAAGCGTGCAATGCTAAACGTATAAATGCTCTCACCACTAAACTGTCTACAGAACTCTGAGAGTACAGAGCAAGTTATTTTGCTACATGTAGAACTGCAATATTTATAATGTTTACATTTTCTGCTTGTATTGTGTGTCTGTTATGTTGTTATTGAGAGTGAAAAGTCAGCACTTTGAATTTTGACTTTATAAGATAAAACATGCTTTTTTTGCCTTATAAAGGCATCTTTTATGTCGTTTGTACATATTTTTTATAAATAATTAAAGGTGTTTATCAAATTTAATATATTTTTTACATATTAGCACTTTCAGTGCTTATAAAAACTGAAAGAATTTGTTCTGGATGTATCTTTATATTTTGCTTGCAAGTGACAAGAAATGCTTAGAGTATTCACAATACTGTAATAAGTTAATACATGTAACAATAATGTAACAGATAGTGAGAAATGCCTAAGATTGTACACAGTAATGTAATGCGTAACATGAAATGCCTAAGAGTATTCACCGCAATGTAGTAGTAATTAACTACAATTGCCTAAGAGTATTCACCGCAATGTAGTAGTAATTAACTACAATTGCCTAAGAGTATTCACCGCAATGTAGTAATTAACTACAATTGCCTAAGAGTATTCACCGCAATGTAGTAGTAATTAACTACAATTGCCTAAGAGTATTCACCGCAATGTAGTAATTAACTACAAATGCCTAAGAGTATTCACAACAGTGTAGTCATTAACTACAAATGCCTAAGATAATTTTTGATAATGCCCTAAGTAACTAGAATTCCTAAGAGTATTCACAATAATGTTATAAGTAACATGCCTAAAGTTAATGTTTAATTTGTTAAAATTATATTATTTACTTCGCTGAAAATTTAATTTTACTCCGTCTTGGCAATATCTGTAGATAGTGTACATACCCAATAGGATTGTACAACATTCTGTGAAATATTTATCTAAAGCTGTAAATATGTGTTGAGCTTTGACTGTCTGTTGAGTATTGTTCTGACAGAAAAACCTAGAGAATAGTGACGTTGTTCAGTGCATGCATGTAAACGGTTTAAAATGGGGGGAGGGGGAACAGAAGATAAGTAAGGTGTCATTTCATATATATGGTTTAAATAAAGCACAATAAATGCAAAAATGTATATGGACTGATCATACCGTTTGAGGTTCTGTTCCTTTACTATTTTACACGTTGGACTGGTCAGACAGTGGGGAACTGCATTACACTTGTATAATCCAATCTTTTACATTTTTGAATCACATCGAATCAAGCTCATGTTCCCTGACACGTGCCTGCCAGTTTTAATTGTTATCGATTATTTAGCAGTAAGAAGTTGAACAGATCAGAATGGGGTCTTCAAGAGTGCATGATTGATATGCATTTACATTAGTCTAGAGTCTGTCTGCTTTTCACAGACATCATCCGCTGGTTCCCCATCAGTTGTTGAGTGTTTTGTTTCTTATCTTGGAACAAACTTAGGATGGTGGGGCAGCAGGGACGATCAGGCACTGTTTGTTTTTGATGACTGCAATTCTGGTTCCGTGCGGTATAACCAAAGCCAACTGGATGCTGACTCAGTAGTTCTGCCCAGATCCTCTGCTGTGGCTTTTCTTACCTCTTCTTCAATGCCAATGACTACTACCATCTATCAGGCTGACTTATCAGGAGACATATTCTGCATCCTACTTCCACTGGTGTTGGAAAGAAATTTCTTAACCAAATAGAATTACTCTTTTATAAAAAAATGTCAGACACTTGCATGGACAGTTGTAATGTGAAATAGTGAAAAAAATAAATAATACAACATTTTTGGGATACTTAATTCATGATTTTATAATCTTTTATAACAATTTGTAATATGTAATGTACAGCTAACTTAAGGTGATGTACATATATTTATCTTGTCCTTCCAAATTTATGTCTTCCATGCCTTCTCCATTTTCTGGGGATAATCACACATTTCTTACAAATATATTTTATTTTTTGAGTAGGACAGGTGTGATGTTTTTTTTTGGCTTTGCAAGTGTGTTCCTACTGGCTGTTGATGAACAATCTAAATAAATTAAATTTCATCACATGTAGGCCATACAAAACTCAAAAAATGTTTATATATTAATGTCTAAAGCTAGGTGTAAGACCACTGAATTTCGAACAGCAGATGATTAAGTGTCAGTATTTGTTACATATACAGTGAGTGTTTCTTGTTAATTTTATTTACAGAATGAAGTGCTTTTTAGGTTGAACTTGATTTTTTTTCTGTTTCTTTTTTTTGTATTTTATTCATCTGTCATTATGAAAAAACAATAGATAAGAGGTCAACCAGTGTATTAAGATTATGAATTTACAGTGCTTAGTTCATCTGTACACTGCAGATCACTGCAAATAATAAATTCTTTACTTTTTGCATGTTGAATTCAGTTCGTCAGAAGTCATTATTATTTAAGCTAATGTATTTAGTTAACCTGTTGTACTTAAGATTTCTGGCTTACATACTGACTTCGGGTTATAATTTTGATCATTTTTGTTCATCTGTATATGATATTGATTGAAATGGATCGCTCGAAATTTCAGGGTATGCTTGTTTTGGAAATAATCATTTGATTGTATGAAACTTTATTACGTGTATTTATGGCTTTTTATTTATTACTGTATATTTATTGAAGTGTTCAAATGTGTGTGTGTGCTATTTTTTGAAGCATTTCACGCCATTGACTCAGCAACTTTGTCACGTGACCTGTAAAATGGGACCTCAAGGTGAGACACCTTTTGAGTTAGCGAGTCTGTATGCTTCTGCAATATTTATGTAACATATACATTAATCTAAACTGTAGACCGTACTAAATTATCTCTCGTGTAGTGTATGTCTGGAGAAGAAAAAAGTCAACTGCTTTCGTAGGAATATTTACAAACTGTTGACAATATTTGCACGAGAAATAAATTGTTATGATCTTAATTCGAACAAATTATATAATAAAAATAAAATGGCAAAATCTAGACATGTTTTGTTGTTTGTTGTAGATGGTCATATTCGATGATTTAACTTCATGTTTGTTTTTATTAAGTACCATTCTGTCACAACCAGCGTTTCATATTCAAATACGTCTTGCAATATTTGTAATACAATATTTTCTTTTGCTGTTTCGTGACACTACTGTAATTGCACTGTTTTTTAAGCCCAGGTACACTTTCGCTATGATATAAAATATAACAGTTTACTTGGCCGATAGAGCATTGTCTTGTCAAACAAGGGGTTTAGGGTTCAATCCTGGTAAGAGCCGGCAAATTTCTATCTGACAATGTGTCTATAGGTTATCTGTTCCTCACTTCTGAATTGAATAAGTTGGCAGTCGCTTGTTGAGAGTTATTAAACTGGTTGGATAGAAAAAGAAAGATGGACTGACTCCCCGGATATGACATTTGGTGTTGACACTGGCCGTGAACCCCAATAAATAAAGAGAAATTAAATAATTATGTGTTACAACTATACTTCTTGACAACATTTCAATTATTCAAACCCTTATCTACAAACCAGCAAGAAATACCCAACAGTTTCATCTGACTTGATGATACATCAAATTAATGCAATTTATCTACGGTCACGTGGGTTATCACGGGACACAAAGCAGATTTAGATGCTTGTACAAATATAACAAAAGTCCAATTTCAGCATATGAATGTATATGCGCGTTAACTGTAAAACATAAAACTCCTGTCATTTCAGTACATACCGAATTAAGCAAAGATATTGTAGCACATATGTTAGTACATACCAAAGTAAGCAAAGATATTGTAGCACATATGTAAGTACATACCGAAGTAAGCAAAGATATTGTAGCACATATGTTAGAACATGCCGAAGTAAGCAAAGATATTGTAGCACATATGTTAGTACACACCGAAGTAAGCAAAGATATTGTAGCACATATGTACTTATATAAGAATCTTAATTCTCAAGTAAACACTCAAATGGCTTTCTTTGATTGGTCAGCAGTATGACAGCTTGCTGCAGATTGCTTCTCAGTTAGATAAATAAAAGGTTACATGGAGCGGATGTGGTCCAGTGGTTACGCGCTGGACTGGTATACCAGGGGTCCCGAGTTCGATCCACCGCTCCTCCACTAACATTACTAATAGTCTTTCGGATGAGACTTTAGACCGAGGTCCCATGTATCAGTGCTTTACACTGAGCATGTAAAAGAACCAGGAGTGTCTCTGTAATGGGATGCTTTCTGTATCTTGCACTACCCCCACCACATAAAACAACTAATCTCTCCAGAGGGCGTCGGTCATATGGGCAACCGGTACCGACGATAAATAAGCTTAAATAGATAGAGATATTTTAACATATTGGATTAGTAATCACCTTTCAAAATACAACAAGGCTTAAGAATACAAACAAACCTTAATTTGAGCAGAAGGTGCTTATGTAAATCCATATAGCTAAAGCAACATGGGCAAAATCTGACTTGTATATCAGAGAAATAATTAAGTAAAATAATAATAATTTTATGAGTTTTTGTTTTCAAGTACAAATTTGAAAAATAAGAATGTAAAATTCATAACCCTGATTAAAAGACAAATCTTTTGATACCAAATTTGGCTATAAAGGATAAAATTAAATTATTTTCTTTTTTTATAAGTGTAATATTTTTTTAATGAAATATGCATTATAATATAGATACTGATCTTCCTGGTACAGTTCAGCAGCACAGATATTTCACAGTATTTATATGTCAGTACCAGCTTTTATGGTACCAACGGATAAAGTGTACCGTTCTCATGTACTGGAGATTGTTTTAGACAAATCGAAAATACCGGTATGTTGTCGCGGTAAATAATGTTGACGTCCTCCTTGACGAAGTTTTGAGTAGAGCAGAATAAACACTGAAGAGCACGTGCACACCTCTCAACAGAAAGGTGCTCAACCTCGGTACTGAACGTTTATTAATTATAGTCATACTAAGTTAAACATGTCTTTGAATGATTAATTACCCGGTTGTCAAAGTTTGTGGCGCCACGCTTATATAGAACGGGTAACTTGACTGTCGTCATTAGAAGGGTTAAGTTATTTCGTTTGATCATAATTAAAACAAGCAGGGTATTATGTGGAGATGCTCAAAGGACCACTTCAATGATTTGCAAAGCGGAGGATCGTTTAATTCGGTCAAACAAATATTAATTGGTTTGAAGACAAACTTTGCTTCTGGAAACTGAAATTCTTAGATCTATAGAACTCGTAAAAATGTTATCATACATACTTTGTAAATGTTACACAGTATATAAACAAATTGTTGGCCTGTCTCGATTCCTTTGTAGAACAACTGCTCCATGTTTAGCACTGTATGCAATTCCTGATGGATAGTTCAGTTTATCTTTCCTAGAAAGTAATATGCCTTTCAATTTTCCCTCTGGTGATATTTTCACAACATTGTGACAAGTTTCGCTGCTTCCAATGACATAAATATTGTCTCCAGGGTCAACAGTCAATGTCCTTGGCCCAATCAGATTATCATTTTTGAAAATAAAGATGACGTATAATGTCTTTGCTTCAAGACAAATAATAGAATGATTCCCCTGATCAGAGACCACTACCTGGTCCCCATCGCGTATAGATTCTAGGTACCAGGGAGCTTTGAATAAACTAGTGTGGTCTTCAGATTCCCACACTTTCTTCTTTATTTTGCATTCATAATCGAGAAACCCCAGCGTTCCAATAAACCCTTCGCGCATCACTGAAAGTGCTATTCCAGACTTCCAGCAAGTGATTCCTCTGCAGTCTTCATGCACGCGCCAACTTTTGTACTTCGTCATGCGACCATTTCCCGCCATTATACAGTAGACAGTCTGCTCTTCCGGTTCCGTAACATAAAATTCCTTCCGTTTCTTGTTTGAAGCACAAATATCAAACGGATAAGTAGCGAATTTCATTATATCTAAACAACTGAAATTTGTATCAACAAGTTTTATATGCTTATTTGCTCGATCCAGTAATAAAAATTCTCCGGTTGGAAGAGCGATTGAAGCACGAAGTAAGAAAGGATCTTTGTCCTCTGGATGACTGACTGGATATTCTCCAACAAGACGCTTGTTTGGAGGCGCCTGCTTGACATATTTCGCGCCAGCTTCTTCGCGTAACTCAGCGGCCATTGTGAAATGAACAGATAAAAATATCTTCTCTTTTTAGGTTTGAACTATTTACCTTATCTGTAAGAAGGTAAACAAACTATGTATTTCGGACGTCATGTAGAGAATAAAACAGTTCTTAAGCAAACGTATTTAAAAGCTTACACATAATTTATCACGTGAAGGAACGAATAAAATTGTTTGCATATATTATCGGCGAAAAAAAAACTAACATTCAGAAGCGTAAATCATATGAAGTCAGTAAGTAAATTATAAGTAGATACCACTAACTTGTTATAAAAAAGAGAAAAAAATACCTTACGTTTATCAGCAGATCTTCATAAAAAATGCTCCATATACGGTCCCTTTTGTTTTACTATACGCAGTCTTCCGTTTCACTGGATGTTATTAGTGGCGATTGTATCGCTATGATTTGTATTGAAAGTAAGTATTCTTTTCTTTCAGCCATGTGGGTGTGCGATAGGGTAAGAAATCATTGCAAAGTACATACATATCTTGGGGGGAAATATGAAAAGTACACATATGACTATTCCATGAATTGAATTAAGTTCGACTGCTTATAGCAGTATCAGGGATCTGTTTACTACGAAATGATCACTCTGGTATTCATTGATTAGGCGAGTGATATTTACTTTGCACCAAAGACCTAAAAAACTGAAGGACTGGCTACTTCTCTATTCTACTTAAATCTCGCGGTATTTCGATAAGATTTCGCTTGCATCATATCTAGATATCTACATAACTATTTAAGCCTGATGACAGCAAATTGCATCAAACAATAGATCATACAACTTTCTACAACATGATAACTTTCTGATCAAAATTGGGACAAGAAACGAAAATGTTTATGCAAAGAAGAAATGATCATTTTGCTATATGATAATGATTTCCTACTAAAACATTTACTGGTTATTTAGCATTTTGGCAAAATGCTGACTTGTCATGTGATAACAAGGTGTATTTCACAGGGTCGTAAAGGAGTTTCTAATCCGTGGTAGTTCGGGTCTTTTTTGCGCCAAAGACACCTGAATGTTTAAAAACTACGGCAGACTTTGTAGGCTATCATTTCGGAGTTACTTTTGTCAGAGTTCTCAAGTTTATATGGTTAGGATAACTGAAACGCAATTACCACAGAGCTTAGATGTCTTAGGAGAATTATTTCTAGTAAGGTTACCATAGTAGTTATAAAACAAATCCAAAATTCATTGAATAGTTACGATCATTTGAAGAGCCATAGTACCTTTTAGATAGGCACATCTTTGCTTTGTTGTAGCGTTCGATGTTGTGTAAAAGAAGAACACTTTATGAAAGATCAGGAATAATCTAACATTGTCAGTATTATTTCAATTTTTGTTTTGTTTGGTATTTGTCGTTCCCTATCATCTACTTTGTGTCTCTCATTTTAGTTAGGAGACTGGAGAAAGATACGTCACAGGTCAAAGCACATTGTTAGGTCTTCGTGCAACAAGTATACAGGCAGCTAGACAGCGATAATTCTTGTCAGTGAGAACATTTACACAATCTTTTACAATTTACGCAGTTTGCTTTGACTTTATTCCGGTAGCTTTTGTATTATAAAAAAGACTGAAACATATTGTAAGAATAGTATAGCTGAAAATATATGTACATGCAGTATATAGCCATTATGAAATTGAATGAATCTTTAATCGAAAAAATAAATTTGTCGATGTTATAACTGTCAAGTCATATACAATAAGTGAGTTTTCTTGTTTTATGTTTTATTTTCAATGGTTATAATTTTATCACATAATCTCCTTAACTATATATACATCTCTAAAAACAAAAAAGACAAAATAAACATTTTAAAATAACAGTTTCATTGTGATTTCATATGCAAACTGGTAAAACTTTTTAGCTGAATTGTTAATATTTGAACCAATGTCAGACAAATCCAGAAAAATCAAAGCGCGATAGGCACTGCTCGAAATGGCTTTTCTTTTCATCTTAAATATAGCAAATGGAATGAGAAAAAGTGAGACATACTAGTAGTGTGAAAAGAAAGTTTGGAATTTTGCAGTTAGAAAGTGCCTATGACAAAGGAATCTGTCCATAGTAATTAAAAAAGGATGTTTTTGTATTATGTTAATCTGTCTAATAGTGAGTCTTTAAGTGCAAACTAAATAAATGTGCCACCTATGTTTTATATGTACAAAAGTTAAACTTTTTGCAGGTTGTATGGAAATATAAGTCAGAAACTTTCAGAGTATATTTAAACAAACTTTATTTTATCCTCAGCAAGTGTAGAAAAATATTAACATGGTATGAATAAAACATTAAAAACTTTAAACCTTGGATTGTCTGACTTTTCCACAGACATCCAGCAAAGAATATTGCCCTAATAGAACAAATTATGTTCACATCATAAAATCATTAGATCTCTATCACATGTAAAATGTTATGATATGTAATGATAAATTATGTAAATGCATTATAAAAGTGTACATATTGCATTACAAAGTTTGTAAATATACAAGAATGTGATTTTAACGATGGAATGTAAAACTTTAAATGGAATGTAATGTAGTCTATGGATAGTTAACACCCGTTTTAAATGTGATTATTCACTGCTCCTGGATTATCCAGACCATATTTCCTATCCAAACGATAGGCGTTTTCTAGTGGCTTTCTATCTTTTCCGTCATTGGGTCCCCATAATGGAGTAGGCGTGGTTATAATGCGCAAGCGCTCCATGACACTTCCTTTAGCCTTGTAAAGTTTATACAGGAAGGTTATGGGTATAGGCAGAAGAACAATAGTTGTAAGCACCCAGCCGATGGCTTGAGCAAACTGAGGGAAAGGCTCGCCCTTGGAAATTTCAGGTGGATTGTAAGCAGCCATTCTATAGATGAACAGTAACTGGAAAAATAAAGAAATAAATGAATAAGCGTTTTCATAAAACACGCAATGCCAATGTTCATGATTGTTTAGTTGTTGACATGCTCGCAGTGGAGTTTAAAGTAAACCTTATATTAATCTATCATACAAGGGGATAGTGTGACTTAAAAAAGTTCTAAAGATAACGATGATCATGTTTCTTGATGTTTTGACGAGTACTCACGAAGGTTACGATCAGTGTCTGCTGGCGAGATTCGAACAAGCGACCACTGGGTTATTAGCCGAAAGCTCTAACAATTTTTTCAATTATGTTTTAATAACTATTGAAATTTAGGCAAAACTTACCCCTATTAAGACTGGTGAGCAGAATGCCCAACATACAGCCCAAAATATCATGGGTCTAGGAGGATGTCCCAACATGTAGGAACAGTCATTCATAAACCGTCTGACACCTGGAATAATATATGGGTAATAATGTTTAAGTATGTTGAAAATGTGCTGTAGTGAAGGTATACATCTTACATAAACAGAGATATAGATAATATACTAACAAGGTGTCTAAAATAATATGTATTCATCTTTATATAAAATTAGGGACAGACAAAATACGCACTGTCAAACGTAATAAATAATGAACAACAAATTAAGAATAGAAGAAAGAAAATATATTAAAAAGGAAAAAGATCAAGTAACAGGAAATGCTGTGGAGACATATCAAATGTCACTAAAGGCCACTTTGTTTTTTTTATTATTTGTGCAATGGTCTTTGTTTGACTGTACCATCTAGCCTAAGAACGTGGCAACCGAGTTACGATAATAGGTATATTTGTCTGACAAGAAACGAAAAAGGTCTCAAACCTAGATAATGAAACTGCGTACTCTTCAGAGTGGGGGGTAAGGAGTTATGAATCTAACACAGTAAACATTCTTTAATATATAAAGCTTTGAACTAGGAATAGACACATCTATGACACCTTTACAATACATTTTTTTGAAATACATGCAAATCCTGAGAATAATGGATACTCACCGTAGACCCACATGACGGCAATACATTCACAGGTTGCTACAAACAGAACAGAGAAATCCGCTCCGTAATGGTCCATCAGAGAAACAATGTAGTCACCAGCCTGAAAAATAAATATTACACTTTAACATTTTGTTCTGTTTTATAAATTAAGAAATTAGTCTTGAATAATTTTCATTATTTGAGAAAATTTTGATAAGATCTTTAAGCACTAATAGCTCAGTAGTTTGGACGCATGGCGTAAATTTGACAGGTCTCGGGTTCGAAATCAAGATTGTAAGACAAAAAGAAAGATGTAAAAATGAAACGTGCACACGAAACGCGTGCGTTCAAGGTAACCATAACGTATCTTATTTACTGAAAACCTTTAACAATTGTGGTCTTTGTCAATAAGTGTCTTAAATGCACTCCACACAGATAATTTATAATTTGCCTTATTGTCATGTAAATAAGTATAAGTGCTTGGTGGAGGAGGAGGGGGGGGGGGGGGGTATGGGGAAGACATCAGGCGCCAGAAAAGCCTCTTGTCTTTTAAGTGACAGGATCGGCGTCTCGAGTTTGATATTTGTAACTTGGCGTATTTTGTTCTATCATTTACCTCAGACGAGTGAGGATTTTCAGATAACAATTGAAAGTTTTTATTGTCTTTAACTTAACATCATAAGAAAACCCAACTTTGCAAATATTTAAAAGAAAAGGCCAGATCACTTGTCTAAAACATGTACATATACATTTATACCACAATAACCTTGTTTGTTACACATTTCTACATCTTTCTTAATCCTGTTTTTAAAATACTCTTGACATAGAATCCAACGGACAGTTCAGATGTATAATAAATCGTTATAAATGGATACGGGTAAAGCTAAATGAATAACAATTAAAAAAGAACATTTGAATGTTCGAAACTTACTGGAGTGACGCATGGCAGGGCACAGAAGTACAGAACTATGCCGAAACCGACACACATATAGCTCTTGTACTTCCTAAGGTGGGGGTACTCGTCCTGAATGCATGTCATCACTGTTTCCAGCAGTGCAAACTGAAACATAACACATATTTTCAATATGTCCTCTATGTGTGCAAATGTTGACGGCAGGTGTCTAGGTTAATGTTTATGGTGCTATAAATCATTTTCTATTATTTTCAGAAATATCAACAACAACAACAACAATAATAGGGACTTGTTCATTGTTTCAGACAAGGCCCCGCAAAACCGAGACGCACATATATATGTTTAAATGATATTTCCTAAAATCTGTTTAAAGCTTAAACTGATATCTCTACTTTTAAACCTATAAAAAGAAAGTTGTAAAAATGAAACGTGCACAGGATAACGCGTTCAATGTAACCATAACATATCTTATTTACTGAAAATCTGTAACAACTGTGGTATCTTAAATGCACTCCACACAGATAATTTATGATTCTCATTATTATCATGTTTACATCAACATGTAAAAACACTAATCACGACTTATAACCAATCCTTGAGAACATGACTAAGTCAACAAAGGTATAGTTACTCATTTTACCTCACTGTCCAATCCCAAGGTAAACAACATGAAGAAGAACAGTATTGACCACAGCTGAGGTGGAGGTAGATTGGACAAGGCCTCAGGATAGGCCACGAACGCCAGACCATATCCACCCTTAGCTACATCCTGCACATCGACCCCGATTTTTTTGGCCATACCACCGAAAGTCGTGAAAATGACGAAACCAGCTATGATACTCGTAACCACGTCCATGATACTTATCAACAACGCGTCCCTATGAAACATAATAGATCTAGTTAATACATGGTAACCTATAAAAAAAACCCCAAAAAAACAAAAACAAAAAAACATTTATCGAGCTTATTAATAGAAAATATCCTTACAAGTCTCAATGTAGATACATGTAAATAGTACCAAACCACGATTTATCATTGATGATTTTTTAAGACTTCTTTCAACAGAAAACAGAAAACACTCATTTAGTTATAATATTTTATTTTCATATGAAAAAGTACTTGACAATTAAAACCTAGAAGGACCTGATACAATTTATTCTAGTGTGAAAGTTGACGAGGGTGGGGTCGGAGGGGGTGTCTAATGAGACATATGAGACATTAAAGAGACGGATATCCTTCCATGCCAGTTTGAAAGTCCATCACAGACACTGAGGTGACAAATAATAAATACTCACCCATAAACATTGTTCTTAAACTTGTTGTAACTGCCAAACATGAGAATACCACCGAATGACACACTGAGCGAGAAAAACATCTGACCAGCCGCCGCCACCCATACCTAGCACAGAAATTGAAAAGTGAAGAATTTCTTCTATTTTTTTGTAATTTTTTTATGTATTTACACTTAAGTTTTATGCAAAGTGTCTGTCTTAAAACCTTTTCCTGTTTAAAATGGTTTAATTCGAATGAAAACACCACGCTATTCTTGAAAAACAGTTGAACCCTAGCACTGACAACTCAATAATTGTATTCTTTTTTTCATTTAAATAACTTATAAGTACATAATTAAAGAGGATGTCATTTTGTATGCTAGCACAAAACATAACTAATAATTCTTCAATTCTGACAATAAGACAACGCTTGCTTAACGTTTCCGAGTTGTTCTGTTTTTTGTTTTCTCTCTTGATATGTTTTTTTCTTCTTTTTTATCTTATTCTAGCGTAAGTACTACCGTACCTCCAGTTCTAGAAGTTTATTCCAATCCGGGATGATGAAATATTTCACACCATCAATGGCGCCATCTAGGAGACAGCCTCGTACCAGTAATATCAACAGGATAACATACGGAAATGTCGCAGTGAAATATACTACCTAAAATATACATTGACAGTCAGTTTGAAAGACTAATTACTGAGCATGTATCATTTCGGAATCAATCTTTTTCTAGCCCTCGTTACATACAATATTATAAAATATTTGACTGCTGTTAAGAGCAATTTCAACAAACTGCCTTTTTCTGTCCATTCATGGTAATGTTTAGTGATATGCATACTTGTAACAAAATTAAAATTTAAGAAAACTGACTGGGTACTCGAGTGTTAAAAAAGGTTCTCGTTGCTATCCCTATATTAAATGTATCGACTTCTATAGCGGAAGTCATAAATATGTAAAGCTTATCAAGTTCTGTTTTATGGACAATTTACGATTTACAAGGACAATTAACGTTGAAGAGAACTTTATTGTCTGTCAAACATACAGAAACATGTGCAAATGTTTGTTAGCTTTTTCAACGGAAATTAAAACAGAAAAAGTCGAATTTAAACCTGAAAAAAACCTAAGAAATAGATGTAAAGCAGTACATACTTTCCCCGAGGATTTGACACCCTTTATTAGACAGGCTACAACAATCATCCAGGACAGGAGAAGGCACAGTGCCAGCTGCCAAATAGGGGCTCCGACGTGCTCTGGTTCAATACCTGGGGCCTTCTGTATGACAGTCTTTCTGTAACATTCAAATGAAATAATGCTTTAAAAAGGCACATCCGTATTTATTGTACAATTAAACAAGCAGTAAGAAAGATGGTCGCACAGGAAAGGGTTCCATCTATTCTCGACCTGCATTTCCTATATAACTTTTTTAAACAAGCTACACACTTCAAGTATACGTCAAAATAATTCGATATTTCAGAATTGTCCGTAACTTGTAATCACGTGACACATAGAAAAAACATAATTGACATTTGCTATTGAGTTCCTTTTTTAAATACCTAACTTAAAGACAACTCTGTGAATTTTGCTTTATTATATTGAACAATACGAACATAAATATACGGTACAATGTCTTCCTTTTTCTTTTTCTTTATTTTTTTTTTTACTGAACGGAAGCATACTTACTCAAAGAACAATTCGGCCACGGCAACATTTGACGTATTTGTGCACGTGGCATTATTCTGTTCGAGCATGTAGTTCAAAGTATAGTTAGAGGTGCATAAACACTTGGATAGCGCGCCTGCGGTAAAGTTGTCCGTGCATTCCACCAGCTTTTTCTGTGTCCCCGCCGTGCAACCAAGAGACAACCATTCCTGGAGTAGCAAGAGAATCAAGTGTATAAAGTCACTACTCATTTTTTATGACATTCTTCGATAAAGATACATTTAAGTTGAGCACAGTGATCTTTTCTAAATATATTTTCCAAAGGCATAATATATAACCGACAATATTAAAACGAAAACTAGGTTTAGTTATCGAAAACCTTGATAAGGTGCGAAACTGCATAGGTTGCAAATATCATACTTGCTTGCTAAACATAAATCTAATTTGAACTAAACACTGTGTTAACCATTTGGTTTTCAGCACAGATTTATCAAGACGTTGTATGATGTCTCCAAAGAGTGTAGTGTGCGAAATAAGGACCGGTAACCGGAACTATTTTTTTTTACACTTACGTCTTTGCACGTTGTCCATGGTAACGTCTTCTGCATTGAAGCGAAGAAGTAGTACAGGGTATATGCCATGATTACGTTGTAATAAACGGCCACAACCAGGGAGATCAATGCCATGGATATACCGATCCCTGAAATAAGCAGTGTCAGTGTTAAAACATCATGTACGAAATGGCGAAACATTGATGAAGTCTGCTTTCTTCGGAACGTAATGTTTACAGAAATGTTTCAGTTAAAACCATTTTATTGAAATTATTGACTCTGCATATAAGAAGTTCTATATTTTCGGTGTTTCTCTCTCATTTCAGTTCTGTGTTACCGGCCTTCTTTTAGCAACAACAAACTGCACTATAGCGGCTGTTCTATATTTACATTTTCCAGTGTACATGATTTAATGAATGACCAATTATCTTTTAGTCGCTTATCGTTATTGATTATCATTCAAATTACAAATGTAAACAGTGACATTTGTTACTGAGAGGGACATGTAGGCCAGTTGCGACAAGTGTTCGATTAATGTTATAACTGCACACTATATATAATAGTCCCACGTACCTTTAGCACTAGGGTTCATGGCCCAGACTGCAGTGGGCCCGCTCCCTGAATACTGGCCCATCACCAGTTCCATCATGTACATGGGTTTACCGATTAGTATCTGTAAAATCAGGTAGGCAATCAGGAAGGCAGCTGAAATGTTAAATAGGAATATGTCACAGTTAATAATGCTGATTTTGACACAATGTGTTACAGATACAGCAATAAAAAGGAACATATTTATTTATTGATACAGCAAATTTTCTTTTTGCATACCTGTATAAGAAAATCAAAAAAGGAAATTTCATACATATAACCAAATCATTTCTGGACCAATCAAATACATATCATACAGCAAAATGATTTAGAATAATTGTTGACAGACAAAATGGATCTACCATTTAATTACGTGTCCACTGTCAGATACCATGAAAAATGACCAAGTTTTCTTAAACCTAATAACACGTGCAATGTGTATTATTTTTCAATATATCGACTAGATAATACATACCACCACCATATTGGTATGCCAGATAAGGAAACCTCCAGACGTTTCCTAACCCCACCGAGAGCCCCACACAAGATAAGATAAACTCCCACTTGCTGCCCCATTCTCCTCGTTCTTCGGCTACAGCGTCCTTGACCTCTAACGTGTCTGTACTGTTATTGACAGATGCAGCACTTCCGTTAACTTCAGAACTCTGAAATATACAGTAAGTTTTCTATATAATATTGTACAGACGATATATTTAGTAATATTTATAATGAGTTATGTTTTGTATGGTAGGTTAAAGCAGACGATGTTTTCCATTCCTCAGATATAGTGACACAACCATACTTACTTGCTGAGTACTTCGTCAATGCCGAAATGTATAAAATTGATAATCTGAAAAAATATATACATGTAGTAGTTTTTATATTTCTTCTGTCCAATATTTTTCCCATACAAACTTTCACTTTCTTTTCAACACAATGCTCTGCTGGTTAAGGTCCTGGCAACCAAGCAGCATTCGTATACTTTATTCGTCCGAATCGTTCAGACTTCGTCTGAATTTAAACTAATTACTAGTATATAGCACTCCGGTACAACCTGATCTTAATACATAATTACATGAATAGGAAATAAAGTTACGCTTACTTTATAATTTTCTTTTCATGTGATCACTGTACTTAAAAGAGACAAACGTTTATCAGTTTACAAATCTGGTAAAAAAAACAAATAGTTATCCATGAGGAACGGCAAATCTTAAAAGGAAAAAGGCAATGTTCAGTCAGATATGATTCACCTGTCTTTTGAATGTGAAACAATGAACCGCATGACATAACATTGACAAGCGTTCCAAATGACAAGAAATCGTGCTTGGTGAATGGTGTTTAAAGGAGCGGTAACTTTATGTATACATGTACATATGCATGAACATAGCTGAGATAAATATAATTTGTATGATTATTGTGATGACTAACAGTGTATAGAATTACATTCAGTTTAATTATGTTTAAGGCCTATTTAAGTACTGTCCCGATTTTGTTTCAAAGATATATTTCAACTCGGTACATTACTGTTACCTCATCTAAAGTAGTGTCTGGGTACAGTCTTACGTAATACTAAAAGTTCGGGTGAACTTTCTTATGAAGGTAATACGTATTGTTATAATACATTTGCATATAAAGAGTCGTGTTTAAGAAAAGAAATATAATGCAAAGCTTTTTTAAAATGGACTCATCCATTGTTCACTTTCGGCAAACCCATTTATCATTTATAGGGACATTCGACAAAAACTTACTGACATAACAACTAAACAAGTATACTTAAGCCTATTCTAACACGAAACTACGACGTGATACGAACAAAGAACGATTTCAATCACAGTACATTCTGCGATGTACCATAGTATCACATCATCAATGTCATCAACGTCATCACGTCATCAACATCATCATGCCATTTTTATTAATATTTTTTTTAGTCGACTAAAAAAGATTTGGAATGTCGATGCCAAAAAAGGAAATGTTATCTTGATAGAATTAAAATGAACAACCTCGATAAATTACTACGCATGGCTAAATCCATACGATTTGATTTCATAAATTACGAGTTATTTTAGAATGATCCAGTAAAATCCGGTTTGAGACACATACTGATGACAGCAAACATTCGGATTTTTTTTTTCATTTAATTTGATTTTAACAAACAACTTGTTTTCAAAAGCCGGATGAATTCGTAAGCCGTGCCCTACTTCATCGTAAATTAATAACAACCACAATTAAAAGATGATACACTTAAAAAGAAGTACACACCAATGAGTACTTTCTAGCATTATAGTCACTGACCAGTCAGTCAAAAAATACTGATGGACCGATGCCGAAAGCTGAGGTCTGTTCAATGTTTGGGGCTGTCTAAAAGGTCACTATAACGCCAGAAGTTCTTAAGAGGTTTGGATTTTTTTTATATTATACAGCGCATTATTTCCATCTGTTGATTCATTTTCACCTTCAAACTAAATGTAGAATATGAGAACATGGCAAGAATGCTAACTCGTGCTTGTATGATCACTATGTAAGAAATACTTGTAGGTAAGAAACATCGAGAGTTCACTGAGCCGCTGTGCTGAAATAGTGACCAGTTGGGCCGGCCGATGAGTCCTAACTGATATAGGGACCTCTGTTTCAAATATATGTAAAGAAGAAGGTATTGTATACTGTATTTATTAATTAATCAACCTGTATATAATTAACACACAAGTATCACTGCATGCGAGTGGTAGCTTACAAGAAGTGCAATGTTCCTGATTAGACAAAATTTCGGACTCCTAGTAATTACCTTTAAACTTAAGAGGTGATTGCTTTATTCAGTTGACCTCTGTAAGAGGTTACTCTGTAAACTGAAGTTAGAGTTAAATGAAATTTGTTTTAATTTATCTCTGATCACATTATAATCAAATTCCCTAGACCGCATGGACACATAACTTATAAATATATGAATATTATTAACCCACTTAACTTGACAAAAGTCACTGAATGTATATCAGTGTAATACCTATAAAATAGCCACAAAACTTTGACATCCTTTGTTCTTTTTATGCATATTTTTGTGAAGTAAGATTAGTTTATTTGCTCCGGAGGAAGTCAAAGGTATAAAAATACACTTAAAGACCCTTGAAAAACTTAATACATGTAGAGACCTTATTTTTTTTTCTTGCCACGTACAAAGAAGAAATTATCTCAATTGGTTGTTTTCATAAAGAACAAAAGATAAGAAAACTAAAATCATTTAGGTATTGGTACTAATTATAGAAGTGAAAAAATACTATTGACATTGTCCATGTCGAAATAAATATTTTGAACCAGCTGTTCGATCCTTCTGTTTCCATTTGCTTGAATATCTATCAGTGAAATTCTACGTAACAATTGGCCACATCTTAAATTCAAACATGTACATTTTGTAGATACGTAGCGTTATAGTGTTCAACTGGCTTTATTTCAAGCCTCGGTGTGCCATTGTAGTACGTCATCTTTACAGATGAAGTCTTTGTAAGGCTAAGACCATCATACAGTCTAAATTATAAACATAAGATGTTTCAGTATGTTCAGTATCAATTAAAATCAAATCAGACAATTAAATCTGTATGGAAAAGGATTACAAGTGTAAAGGTACACAAATGAATAGCATGAGAAGAGTGATCTATGAATTTGCAATCAAAGGTCTATTAAAAAGTTAAATATTTACATAAAACTGTCATTATGATTTGAGTAGAGTTTCGTGTTTTCATTAGCATGCATTTGTTTGCCACAAGTTATAGACATTTTCCTCGTTTAGCAAACTCAAAAGGTTTGTTATTATGATATTTCACAAAGCTGAGAAAAAAATGTAATACAAGCTTCACTATTTCAGTGAGTTAACAAAAAAAAAAAAAAAAAAAAATAGGAGGAGGTTTATTTAATAGGTCTGTCTGTATGTTAAAAAAATGTCACACAAAAGACACATGTTAAACCTCGGTATCGTGATGTGTAAAGTTTTATCCACCGGAGACTTCTGTACGCAGACGACAACGCCTCTTGAACAATGTACAGAATTAATGTAGATGTTTATGACCAAAACAATAATACGTTTTATACTCTTATTCGTTTGTTTTTCTTTCTTTCTTTTAATCATGCTCTTTTAACTGTGTTTTTTTACTTTAGAAACATAAAATGACACACAGCTCATCTGTTATTTAAATGTTTTTCACAACACTATCTGGCTGAGTAAGTATTAGCCGGAAGCAAAATATATCTCCGACGGGCATTCATAAAAGTCAAACCGCTTAGCATGTACTTGACGAACGAAAAAAAGATACTGGTAATTTCGTGATTATTTTCAAAAAATAGTGATTTTTTTGTATAGAAAAAAGACCATTTGAAAAACAGAAATGATCTAATTCCATGTCAAATTTCATTAAAGAACGAAATCTTACCTTTTCGGGAGCCTTTTCTTTGTCCCAAAAGTTATAGGAAGCTGGCATTGTTTTATATTGTTGCGCTCTCGATAAAATATAGTTTGTTTTCTCACTATTTTACACTTTATTTCATGTAAAAACTCCACTCATTCAAAAATATTAAATGTGAAATTATTTTTCAGATCATATCTTTTCTAAGCTTAAATTCACAATAAGAAGACAAAACCATTCGACCTGTTTTTATGTTTGTAAATTAACTAGCGGGGGTTTTCCCTCACTGGCCAATAGGATCGTCAATACCTGCGAAAATGACGTCACACAGGTAAACATGATGTTGACAAAACTTGAGTCGCCATTGTTTTGTAAAGTATGTCAGAATTAATTACTTTGTGCTGATTAACAAGTTAAAAATACAACTTCAGTCATTTCAAAATAATTCCTTCATGTTAGTATTTTCTTTAAAATGCAATTATACAACATGAATGTCCTTTATGTTCTGTTATTTTGCGGCATTGAAGTAAATCTCTAAATCAAATTAAAGTAGAGATATTCAAGCGCATCCAGTTAAATCTTAAAAGTGCATAGCGTGCGACAAGATGACAATAAAATTTCCATCAGGAAGGTTACGAATGATTTCACATGAGACGAGTATCGTATGTCTTTCATTTTTTTGCGTAATGGAAAATACGTCGTACAACATTTACACAGGCAGCTAAAAAATGCTGAATGCTTAACGCTGTCAGAACTGTGACGAAAACAAAGAGATTTTAACAACTGTATTTCAAATCTCCATCACACTTCGTCCTCAGTTTCTGAATACAGATTGAATCTGAAATACTTATTGCGTTCCCTTTTTATTGCCGCTATAATTTATACTTTTGAGTTTCTGGTCAAATTCCCATTCTCTTCGAGTTTCAAATTCCCATTCTTTTCTTTAAATTAGTTGCTAAGTGAAACAATTGGGCACACGTTGTTAAAATTTTAGCTGAAACAACCGAATGATACTGATGATGATGATGATGTTAATGTTGATGATGGTGATGGTGATGATGATGATGTCGTTGATGATAAACTAATGCATGTTTCTGATAATATTGATGACGAATAAGTGTTTTCAAAATAAACAACGGAATGTAATTCATTGTGAGTGCTGCACGTAAATCTGTGTAAATATGTTCATATCTTTTATGTCAGGATTGTTATTTCATGAAATATTAACATTATTACTTTACTTTCAGGTGTAAACGTTAGGTATTTGTGTCATCAAATTACAGCCCGGATGAAAAATGATAAACAATATAAAAGCAAAATATGAGATAAAAGTATCCGGGTTTAACCGTTTTGGTATAAATTTGTACACGAACAATCCCAGATGACTATTAACATCTGAAATATAACAAATGAACCGAGAACAGACAAGAAAATCTAAAAAAAGTACATGTCTGAGTTATATCTCAGATAAGAATCAGGAACTCGGTTAACAATCAGTGTTGTTCTAATCGTATTGTAATGTTAGACATGTCTTACACTGCTCAAATTAATTACAGGAGCGCCCATATAATCTATAAAATACCATACGCGTTGAGTAGATATATGAATATCTTTTACATAACAATAATAAATAATTACTAAATAACAAAATCTTTCTTTTTACAAAAACAAATCGGCATTTTCATCGCCAACAGGCACATTCCTGAACAGAGACAGTGTCCAGGATATGAACACTATCAAATTAACTTTGAAATGGTGGTCCTACAGGAGAACAAGTACTGTCTGTAAAAGCAGATTCAGGCCTGGAAACGTTTCATAGTCAGTGTCAGTAATGGGTGTATCCCCATCGGGCGTTTAGGCACTCTGCATCGTCTGGGAATGCTCTTGGTGACACGTCTGATCATATCCTGTGGTATGGCATCCCATTCTGCGGATTCCCGATCCGGAAGTTGCTGGTTCGAATCCCATCAGGGGTGAGGGTCTCCAGTGATATTCTATATTCCTCACTTTCGACGCGAGAACTGGTTTAAACCCAGGAAGCAGTCATCGAGAAGATGAATATAAGTTGCAAGATTTTGCTTAAAGTTGTGAAAAGGCAGTAAACCTTACAAAGTTGTGAAAAGGCAGTAAACCTTACAAAGTTGTGAAAATACAGTAAACCTTACAACGTTGTTAAAAGAAAGTAAACCTTACAACGTTGTGAAAAGGCAGTAAACCTTACAAAGTTGTGAAAAGGCAGTAAACCTTACAAAGTTGTGAAAAGGCAGTAAACCTTACAAAGTTGTGAAAAGGCAGTAATCCTTACAATGTTGTGATAATGGCAGAATTATTTACAATGTTGTGAGAAAGGCAGTAAATCTTTCAATGTTGTGATGATGGGAGATTTTCTTTTACAATGTTGGTGGTGAAAGTCGGCAGTCTTTACAGTGTTGGTTTAACTTATTTTAATGCCTTTTCACAACTTTGTAAGGTCTACTGCCTTTTCACAACTTTGTAAAGTTTACTGCCTTTTCACAACTTTGTAAGGTTTACTGCCTTTTCACAACGTTGTAAGGTTTACTGCCTTTTCACAACTTTGTAAGGTTTACTGCCTTTTCACAACTTTCTAAGGTTTATTGCCTTTTCACAACGTTGTAAGGTTTACTGCCTTTTCACAACTTTGTAAAGTTTACTGCCTTTTCACATCTTTCTAAGGTTTATTGCCTTTTCACAACGTTGTAAGGTTTACTGCCATTTCACAACTTTGTAAGGTTTACTGCCTTTTCACAACTTTGTAAGGTTTACTACCTTTTCACAACTTTGTAAGGTTTACTGCCTTTTCACAACTTTGTAAGGTTTACTGCCATTCTCGCAACCTTGTAAAGACTAGTGACTTTGTAAAGACCGATACCTTCTTACAACATTTAGAGAGCTTGTGTTCTCACAACATTAAAATGAATTACTACCTTTCTTAAAACATTACAAAAGTTTCCCTTTTTCATAGCATTGATACATTTGTCATTGAAATATACTACCAGTTTTTCAACAACATTTGTAGTAATTGCAGATTTTCATATAGCATTGTAAGAAAACTACACTTTTCTCTATGATGTACACGCTTAATTGTCTATGACAAGATTCAATGCATTAGTCATTTTCGTTTATGAGTTTGTGTCAATTAAAGGAAACTGTCAAGCCTATCATAAAATTAACATCAAATGCGTCACTTAATGCATACCTTATTCAAACCCACACAGTAATGTCAAATAAATGTATATATTTTATTTTTTATACATGTATTTCTACTAAATTGGTTCAGCGAGTAAGTAATATCTGATAAAAGTTGAGAAAATCATGTTAGACTGGTTCCCTTTCGTAAAAGAGACGAATAGGGGACCAGTCTAAAATCATGTATGTTCTATGTAATTGTGTACGCTAATTGTAACGGTCTACCGGAAAGGCAAAATATTTTATATATATGTAATTGTCATTTTTCAAAATTACTACATACGTATTGTAAGTGTCGGAGGAATTTTGATTCTCAAAAAGTACATCCTTTTAAATAATATTCTCATCGATAATTAACAATTGCCAATTCAAACATTGTAGATTATGATCCACCTTTTAATTTAAGTAAATGCTATTACCATACAGAACCAGATTTAATTGAATGTTTTGATTTTCAAAAAACTTCTCAGCTAAATGTTTAGAAACTACTGACATGTGTTATGCATTACATATATTGTTTGTATTAGACTATAAGTTGTATGTTTACAATTTTATGTCGAATAAAATATATGTTATGTTATGTTATGTTATGTTATGTAAAGCCTAAGATTATCTATATTTCTTGTTTAAAAGGTATGTAATGCGTTAAATAAAGTATCACCTGTATTGCCCAAGGTTGATAGTATACATGTCCGCCTAAAATAATTAATAAGAAGTTTTCTTAATGAATGGTAAGCTTAAAGAATATTTATTTATTTAATTTAATATCTCTCTCTATAAAAATGCAACAACAATTCTCTGTATAGAGGTAAAACAACAATTTTCTATATAAAGGTACAACAACAACTCTCTGTATAAAGGTACAACAGCAACTCTCTGTAAAGAGGTACAACAACAGCTCTCTGTATAGAGGTACAACAACAACTCTCTATATAAAGGTACAACAACAACTCTCTGTATAAAGGTACAACAACAACTCTCTGTATAAACGTACAACAACAACTCTCTCTATAAAGGTACAACAACAACTCTCTCTATAAAGGTACTCCAACAACTCTCTGCATACATGTACAACAACAACTTTCTGTATAAAGGTACAACAACAACTCTCTCTATAAAGGTACAACAACAACTCTCTATATAAAGGTACAACAACAACTTTCTGTATAAAGGTACAACAACAACTCTCTATATAAAGGTACAACAACAATTCTCTATATAAAGGTACAACAACAACCCTCTCTATAAAGGTACAACAACAACTCTATATATAAAGGTACAACAACAACTCTCTATATAAAGGTACAACAACAACTCTCTCTATAAAGGTACAACAACAACTCTCTGTATAAAGGTACAACAACAACTCTCTGTATAAAGGTACAACAACAACTCTCTCTATAAAGGTACAACAACAACTCTCTGTATAAAGGTACAACAACAACTCTCTCTATAAAGGTACAACAACAACTCTCTCTATAAAGGTACAACAACAACTCTCTCTATAAAGGTACAACAACAACTCTCTATATAAAGGTACAACAACAACTCTCTATATAAAGGTACAACAACAACTCTCTCTATAAAGGTACAACAACAACTCTCTATATAAAGGTACAACAACAACTCTCTATATAAAGGTACAACAACAACTCTCTCTATAAAGGTACAACAACAACTCTCTCTATAAAGGTACAACAACAACTCTCTCTATAAAGGTTCAACAACAACTCTCTCTATAAAGGTACAACAACAAATCTCTGTATAAAGGTACAACAACAACTCTCTGTATAAAGGTACAACAACAACTCTTTGTATAAAGACTTATATTAATGCATTCAGCATATACTAGTATGTCGCACGTAGAATGTTCTACTGACTTCTTGACATCGGGTAATAATTCATTCAATACATTCATTTTAGCATGCATTTAAAGAAAACAATAAACTCGAAATGTTAAGGTATGTCCCGCTTTTATCTGAACGAATACACATGAATACAGAGAGGTGTTTCCCAAAATAAAACATATACCCACTTCTACCAAAGATTGATGGACGTACAAGCATTAAAATAATTTTGTTTCATTTTCAAGATCACAGATAACTTGATGGAAACCCAGCAATTTGACCGTAACAATACACTGATATAGGACATTTCACACTATCTGGGTGGTGCAGACACTGTGACAATTGCTAGGTTTAAGGCCATAATCTTAAAAATAACATAAAATCTTCACACAAGTACCTATTTCTGCTCATAAATTTCAACTATCCTTCAATCAGCACCTAATGAAATTGTCTGCCCCTGGGTATATGGTATTGAAGCGCTATATCTGTTATGCTATCTCTTGATTTAAGAATTCAAGTCACTGTTTGACCTGTACCAAATGTGTTTTATAACACTTTTATTCGTGCTGTAAAAGACTAAAATGTTTACTTCGATATTTATCACTGATTAAAGATATAATGATAAAAGATATATGCAAACACCGTCCTGATTTTCCGTATTATGTACTTTCTTTAAAACCTTATGCACCAGGGAAATAAAAAAACAGCTTATTACAGTACCCTACATTTTTGCGAAAATATAGTGTTCCAATTATTGTTTAGATAAAATGAGTGTCTCTTTTCTTACCGAACCTATTTATACCAATACCTTCGCATTTTGCTTTAGTTTTCCTCAACCTAAATACTGAAACAATTATGAGATATTACCACGAAAAATACTATCAGGTGAATTGAAAATATAAGGATGCGGGTCGCACAATCAGAAATGTCTACACGCTGACTTCTTCGCTCTAAATTGCATATTTTTAAATTAATATGAATCGAAGCTACATATATATCACAGAACGTTAAAGCTAAGAGCGATCATTTGCTTTATATTATATCAAATTCTTTATAATAAATTCATTTTGCTTTCAATTATCCTAAATCAGCAAGTTATCGAGAATAACAACCACTGTTATCAAGATTTAAAACACTGTATCTTATTCAAACAAAAAAGGCGTTTAAATTTTTCTCTTTCTTCTTTTTTTATCGGTTTACAATTTGGCCAGTACGATAACAGTTTTAAAGTACTTTTCACAAGACAGACCATTCTACCTTATTTATTTTACTTTATTTATTGATTTATTGAACTATTAATTTATCTATTTATTTATTTATTTTTTTTTTTTCTATTTGGTAATTTAGGACTTCGTTTCATTTTTTTACCAAAAGACATAATAATTTAAATCTTATTTGGCTCATATCTTTTTCCTTAAAAATTGCCTTTCAGTGGACAGAAAAAAAGGCACTTAGAGAGAAGTCCAGCATGTTGTTATTATGTTTTTTCTGAAATAAATTTCTTTTTCATTATGTTCAAAAGAGAAAAAAAAGTCGGCTCTATATTATCTTATTCGGTGTAATAGACATTTTTAAATGGTAACCGTTTCTATTTGATACGAACATTGAATTTGTGTTCAGACAGACGGACAGAAGGACGTCAGTCAGCCATCCATCCATCCATCCAGCCAGCCAGTCTATTCTGTACTTAGTACAACATGTGCATGTGCAGAACGCATGAAAAATTGGCGGGGAAGCTAGATAGCATACTGTCTGCAAACGTAAAATGTTCTTTCCCCGAGACAATCAGTTTAAAGTTAACTGAATTTTACTAACTCAAAGAGGACATTCCCCCGGAAAAAAATGTCCCCCAAAACACAACACTGATAATTCAACAACAACAATGAGTGGTCATGGACGCAATTAACATGTTCATGTCTTTGTACATTCTTTACATACCAAAGTCTTTTGTTTAACACATCTATCGTGATACAGTGAATGTTTGTATTGTTTTACATAGTTGGTTTCGTTGCAGAAATAAAGGGCTACGAGCCTCTTTTAAATTTCAAATGATTAAAAAAATGATATAAAAGAAATAAAATGACAGAAATTTACATAATAAAATAATTTATAGGTAATAGAAATAATAGAAAATACATTTCCTTGAGAAATGTGCTTGTACCATTGTAATATATATTTCTGATGCTTTATATAGACTCCTACAGTTTTTAGTCTTCCCGACAACTTCATTCTTCTTTCTATCTTCATTAACTAGACGACTTTAAACGGAAAAAAAATCGTTGTACCGGGGCCACTTTGAAAGTTGTCACTTTAATCATTATTTTCATAGATATCATACCATTCTGTGTTAACTGTCTAGGGAAATTCTCTAAAATATTAAATGGATAAAAATCGTTTACTTATTGGAAACTCAACAAATTTTAAAGCTAATACCAGACATACGCAACAATATTTTGTAAAATCAATAAAATTAAATTACCTTTCCCATGGTGAAGCTTTAGAAGTTCCCTCATTCACTGTTTCCGAAATTGAAAGTAACTTAGCAAATTCTATCTGGTCCAAAAATATTCAATATGATGCTGACCACCTTGTCTTGACCACTTTCTTGATGGCGTCTGGATTTAACAGCTAGAGTAAGTGGAGACTTAAATGCACTTATCACAGTTGACTTACGTTGACCAAATCACCAAAGGTCAAACTTTGATACCTACAAGACGTTTTGAAGGTGTCCACAATAAAACTATTTTATAAGAACAGAATGTAACAAAAATCTAACTTTCCATAATCTGAGCTTTTTTTGTGAGAAGTTTCTTTAAAATTTTATAAATATGATAGTTCCGCCTTAAGAACATGCTGCTTCATTAAGTTTTATAGAAATGGCTGCCAGCGCATTTGCTTAACATCTTTTTTACATTTAATGGGAATCTATTAAATTCAACTTACATAAATTTGTAACTCGTTTCTTTATTAAACACGTAGGCGCATCAATTTTGCAATATTATAAAGTACACGTCCAAATTCCTAGCTAATTTGTTTTTTAAAAAAAATGCGTGGGTATGATTATATTACGCGCATTTATTAATTACAAAAAGTATCTGAAAAAGCAAGATATGAAATAAAAAGTTATGTGCAATGTAATTTCGCCAACACTTTTCTGTAGGTCTACCTCACTTCATCTGGGAAACAAAACGTTTTAAAATATTTTTACTCAAGATCGGCTATATACATTTATTTTCGCTACCAAGAGATATTACTTCATTTTAAAAGTCATAGCCAATGGCGTGTAAAATGTTGAAATATTGTATCAATTCATTTAAGTAACTGTAAACTTATTTAAGTCGCTAGAATTGGTTTTCTGTGGTATGCGTTAGTTTTGTATGAATACAATCGCTCTGGGAAATGTACCATGAAACTCTGCCCCAAAATCAGAATTAAAATTTAAAACTTTTATGAACAGAAGATAACAGAACAGAACAGAACAGAACAGATCAGAACAGAACAGATAATTAATTTAGTCGTATGCATATAGAGCATATTAACATCAACAAAGCATATAAATAAAACACATTAATGACAAAAAGGGTACATTCAGATATAGTACAAGGTGATGTAAACAAAAACAATGGTACATTTAAGAACAGTTATATTAGAGTGTATTTATGTCTGGTTTGAATGTTCTTGCCTTTTCTTGAATGCCTGTATTAAATACGTATATATGAACGAGAGACGTAAAACCCGTGCTCACCTCACGATTCTTTGACCTAAAGAGTTCTTACCTACCGCGATGTTTTACAAAAAATATGCAATGATTGATTTACGTTTAGTTCTTGATTTTCAATTATAAATAAAGTATGGTGATTACTTTGATGGATCCAGCTATTGTGGAACCTAGTTAAACATCTGATCTGCTAAGCTGTATGTCGAAGATGTCACAAACGGTATAAATAGCGAATTATTGAAAACTAAACTCAACGCGCTGGACACGTAATCCAGGTGTCGCGACTTCGATTCCCTTCTCCTCTATATACTGACAAAACTAATTGTTTTTCGGATAAGACTTAAAAGTGAGGCCCCATTTATCTATGCAACTCACTGAACATAAAAAAGAACAAGGTTTGTCACGGAAATCTCTATTTATCCGAGTTTATTTATTGTCAGTACCCTCTTCCCATATGACCAACGCCCCTTGCACAGATTAGTTATTTTATGTTGTAGGGGGTAGTGGAAGACACAGAAAGCATCCCATTCCAGAAACATCCCTGGTTCTATTGCATGCTCAGTGTCCATCACTGATACATCAGACGTCGGTTTAACGTCTCATATGAAAGTCAATTAGTAATGTTAGTGAAGGAGCGGGTGATCGATCTCGGGACACTTAGGTTACCAGTCCAGCGCGTTACCACTGGACCACTAATTCGCTCCTCGGGAACGAGATGCTTTCTGTATCTTGTACTATCCCCGACAACTAAACTCTTTGTGGTGTGGTCATGTGGGCAAACAGAGCTGAGGATAAATGAACTAGAATAAATAGATATACCTAAGGCAGCTGTACAGTTATCTTTGTCTAAGTAGTACGGTGCGAGTTTGTATATCTAGATAGTAGCTAAAAGTAAGCTGGTGGATCTTAAGGCAGTAGAAGAGTAAAACTGGACCTCCTAATTGAAGAGTACTCAATTTCTGTTGACACAAGTGACATGATACCTTGTTTCACTGAATGTCATGGATTCGATCCTCACTCAAGCCATTTTTTTCTTTGGATTTAGATTTTTTGCATTTTATTTTAGCTTTGGCTTTTATTTTTTTACCTTATGTCGAAGTAAGAGAGAATTACAATCATTTTTTGTATATTATTTTGCCTTTTACATGGTAAATATCTGCAAATTGGGAAACAGTGTTTTCATTATTTTTTTCAAGAAATACTCGTAATTAATGCTATAATGATCAAATATGTAGAAAAAAAAACAATACAGAAATTAATTTCAGCTAATTTGAAGCCAGATTGATATATTTCTAAATTTTCTTTGATATATTTTCCTCACCATGAAGTGGATAGGCGGGGAGGGGGCAGGGTGATTTTATGTTCGGTATTTTTCTCTATTTGAAAAATTGTTGCTGTTGGATTCTTACCAGTCGTTAGGTTTTTATGACAGACTGATTGTTGTAGTCCTATGGTCAGGCTAAAAAAACCAGTTATTTTGAAATGTTTGCCTGATTTTTGATAGACCACTTTTAGGCGAGATTTAAAATTTATACTTGTCATATCTTTGAAATTCCTTCGTTTAAGTGTTTAACATTGTTTATATTTTGTCTCTGAATAGTTTGTTTCTTAATAGAAATCTCTAAACCGAGGGTGGAAAAACAGTCTAATACACTCCCTCTACCTTAATACGATCATTGCAGGATTTGCAACAAAAACATTGCCCCCGCAGACAGTTAAAGGTCAATATAGACGCGTAGCTTTTGTCACAGGTAATTGAATAACGCACAGAAACTTCACTGCGTTGACATTTGATAGCTGCTCCGTGATTTGACGCGCTGATCCACAAATTATACTTATTGTATAAAAATCACCATCAATATATTCTAGGCAATATGTCAACGAAGATGAAAGAATTTAAAGATATTAGCAATTAATTACTTAATTATTGATGACAATTTAATACACGGCGGAGATTCAATGACGGCCCCGGGGAAACTTTATTTCGACGAAATAGTTTTATTTCTCTGAGGCCACTATACAGGTGCCAGTAACTTTACACATTAGACGGCCTACAAGGAAATTATAGGGAAAAATGACAGATTCTGACTTTTAAGTATGACGCTTCAAGGTTTATATTTTCGATATAATTGCCTGTATTTCACTACGGCCCTGAAAGAATTTTTAATATTGAAATTTTATGTTTTGATATTTATGTACAAAGCTTTGAAATGCGCCGCGTAAACAACTTGTATATGCAATTAGAATCAACAGTTCAGAGGTTATGAAATACTTCTGGAAGACTCTTTTCATGATTAATAATGATAAATGTGTCTCTTTTAAGGGTATTCTAGCGTTGTCATGCGCCTGACCTTGCTTGATCAGGAAATATAAACTAGGAAATAACAATAAAGGTATTGATGAAGAAACAAACTGGCATGCATTGTAAAATGGTTAAATGCTGTTGCCTGGGCCATGATTTGTAAAAATATTAAAATCCAACGGTTCCTGTTTTTTCTACAAAACTATAGAAATATTTAAAAAAATAACCATCATTAAACGGACTACCGCCACCTGTACCTTACGTAAAGGTTCAAAACTTCACACCTACTTCAGCATCACAGGGTGTGAATTTTACGTTAACGTGTGCATAAGTTTTACGCTTGATAGTTACAAAATCAGTTTTGTAGATGTAAACAGATTTCGTAATGTCACACGTACATTTCATTACATTTAAACGCAATCTTTCGTTTTGTTTATATACTGATCTTTTTTCCATGTGAAAAAAAAACACAACACTGTTACTTTGATCGAATAGCACCCCCCCCCCCCCACACACACACACACAACCGCAATTGTGACACTTGACTTCTTTCAAAAGAATACGTATTCACAATGTTATACAAAACAGTTTCGAAAATTTCACAGAGAATCTTACATACTTTGTGAATCCTATATATAGTTGTAGGGACGTGTAAAGCTGTACAGTACATAATTAGAACGTTGACATGCCTTAAAGACGCATAAAAAACCAAATCTGAAAGAATTGTATAAACTTTACAAACCCTAAGAACTGACACTATGTTTTAGTGGAAGGATTTAGTGACAGGTTCCTCTAACATTTAAGCTGTTGCGGAAAGTCAGACTCGAAGTGTTGAACAAAAAATAAATTATTAATAAAAAAGAGGAAAATTCTATCTGTTCTTTTATGTAAGAAACTGAGGTTGTAATTCTTTTCTCTATTTTTGTCTACTTGCACATTTTTGATATGCTAGAACTGACACTGTCTGCAATTATGAGAGAAACTAGGACTTATTTGTCTGCACACGAACGTTACAAATTCAGTATAAACTCCTTACATCTAATTATAAGTATTTCAGTATTTTTGTGACATTCTGACAATTTACTTCTGAGACATTTATTTTACCTTACAGAAAAGCAGCAGATATCGACTCAGCTGCCAAAGTGTGAAAATAAGGCGTAATATTTCACCGTATCGGGGCCTCACGATAGATATAAGTTCTATGTGGCCAATTATTTCTTCCTTTTAAAAGCAGCGGGATACTGATAAATATGGGCTTGGAGAAAATATTTCCTACATTTCTGTGTTTGTTTAAGGATATGCAATTAACTATTGAGGTACTTGATAATTTGTTCTTTTAAATGTATGATTAAAAAAAATATTGCTTCTTATTCACAAAATTTATGTTGAGAATTTGTCCATGCAATTTTTGTTCTAAACAGTTATTATTGTTTAAAAATAAAGTTTTAAAACATTGAAATCGAAATAATTTTAACAGAAAAAGAATGATAATTTACTTATAACAGTAAGCTGCCAAAAACAATGTAACTTTTTAACTGAATTTCAATTTTCTCCAGGTAAAAGTTATGATATATGGTACATTGACACTACTTTGTGCCTCACAGATGGTTAGCGCCCACTTCCGGCCTGGAAGGGGATACTACACTAGGGCTGAGTCAATAGAAGATGCGAGGCATATTTTACCAATATCCGAACGATTTACTTCCGTTAAACATGCCCAAGACAATGGTTTTCTACAAAGCTTAAGAAGAATTCAAAACCATGTGGATTTAGCAGACCGTGGTAGACTTCCATGGGAATGTGAGTGTATGCATTCTTGGAGGGAACTCGGTGACGAATACCAGCCGAGCTTTATTCGGGACGCTTCGTGCAGAAGTAGTACCTGCTGGTTCGGACATTTTGACTGTGTTCCACAAAAATACGAAATCGAAGTACTGCGACGCGTAGAGGATTCTAACGGATATTCGTATAGCCGAAATTCGAATATGTTCGCTTTGACTGCAATAAATGTAACAGTGAATTGTCTGTGTATGAGGAACAGGGGATAAAGTATTGTTAAATTAAAAAAAGAGAGAAATGAAAAAGTTTAACAAGTTAGAAAAGATGCTATGAAAAATAAGTGATTAAGTTAACATGTAGGGAGCATATGTAGTTATATCTCAGTTTAGTCGATAAATAACTAACAATAATTTTATCAAAAGCACAGGGCAAAGTCCACCGGCAAAAAGAACAAAAACAACTGTTACCTGTTTTCATCGAAATTGCCTTTTTTTGAGAATACTTTCTGGGTACCTCGGAGATAATTTTTTCTACCAGTGTATTTTTTGTTACCTTTTATTTCGTTTTTGAGTGATTGTTTAGGTAAAATCATTATATCTGATGCATTGATGATGAATACTCGTAAGTTTGTTCAATATTATTCTAAAAAGGGGTTTGTGCAATATTCAGCACTCCATTGTAGACAGAGTGAGTGCTATCTTTGAGAATGTACATCAGTTACAGTCTTTGAGAAAACACAGCTGTTACAATCGAATAAAAATTGCAACCTTTTTTCTACACATTTGCCTATATATTTTTTTTCTATAAATTTCATCGAATATCAACACATGAAGCTTGTTTGAATTCTGGTGATTTAATGTTTTATCATTTGTGAATAAACTTTTTCCTTTCTAAACCTCAACTAGAAATTGGCCCTTTAGTTAGGTTATGTCTTAAAAATGAAAATAACTCTTAATATGATTTTGATGTTGTGTCGTTTTATACTCTTGATTTCACCTGCCGATTTAGCATTTTAAAACGGAATGTTTCATGAAATGGTCAGAAAATGTCGTATCATATAAATTCTAGCGTTTGAAGCCACGTTTAATATCGCGAGTGTGTCTCTGAATTCATTTCCTATGTAACACTAAAAGTATAGAAATAAATACAGATCAAAGACTTCGATTTCGTTATTTGAACCGAAAGGAATTTTGTGTAAAGAAATGTTGTCTCTAACAATGATTATTTTCGTAGTTTACTTTGATGGGCTTTTTTTATCTTCACATTTTTTTTCGCGACTGCAAATTATGCGACAAGAGAGAACCCGGGTCCCTTTCACTGTTTATGCTAACGTTTCGCGTATTCACTATCTGCGTAAAATTATTAAACATGCGATACCATTTTTTTCTTCCTGCGGTAGTGTTATAATTTCCAATCAGTTTAACCTGCATATAAAACTAAAAGTAATATCTTTTTTACCGGCGGATATTTGACTTAGAAATGAACTAAACGTTAAAACTAAAGTTAATAATAGGAAACTATCTAATTCAATAAAATAAATATTTGACAGCTTTATATAAATGCTGTGAGCTCAATTAAGAGCAAGGCTTGAGGCAGACTCACACAATACTGTTTGTTGTCACCCAAGGCACATGATTCTAACAGACGTATGAGAGAGCAGAAATATGTAAACAAATTTTTAACGATAATGCTGTTTGTGGACAGGACTGGACTAACAAGAAACTAATATAACGTGTTCTACCTTTTTCCTGAAGAGCTTAACTTGCATATTGAAAAAAACCAGTGGTGTCATTTTAAAAATACCCAGTGGTGTCATTTAAAAAATAATTAACCAGTGGTGTCATTTTGAAAATAATCAGTGATGTCATCTAAAAAATAACCAGTGGTGTAATTTTAAAAATAACCAGTGATGTCATCTAAAAAAATAATTAGACCTCACCAGTGGTGTCATTTTAAATAGCCAGTGCAGTCATTAAAAAAAGTAACCAGTGGTTTCATTAAAAAAAAACAGTGGTGTCATTTTAAAAATAACCAGTGATGTCATCTAAAAAAATAATTAGGCCTAACCAGTGGTGTCATTTTAAATAACCAGTGGTGTCATTGGAAAAAAAAACAGTGAGGTCATTAAAAAAAAACAGTGATATCATTTAAAAAAACAGTGGTGTCATTTAAAAAAAAACAGTGGTGTCATTAAAAAAAATAACCAGTGGTGTCATTATGAAATATAGCCAGTGATGTCATTTAAAAAAATAACCAGATGTGTCATTTAAAAAAACAGTGATGTCATCTAAAAACGTAACCAGTGGTGCCATTTTAAAAATAAACCAGTGGTGTCATTAAGAAAAAATAGCCAGAGATGGCATTTAACAAAATAACCAGAGATGTCATTTTAAAAATAACCAGAATCGTCATTTAAAAAAAGTAACCATAGATCTTATTAAAAAAGTAACCAGTGATGTCATTTTAAGAAATAACCAGTGATATCATTTAAAAGAATTACCAGAGATGTCATTTAAAAAGTATCCAGTGGTGTCATTTTAAAAAATGACCAGTGATATCATTTAAAAAATAACCAGAAGTGTCATTAAAAAAAATAACCAGTGATGTAATTTAAAAAGGAACCAGTGATGTCATTAAAAAAGTAACCGGTGGTGTCATTTAAAAAGTAACCAGTGGTGTCATTTAAAAAAAAAAAAGAAGAAGTAACCAGTGGTGTCATTAAAAAAAACCAGTGGTGTCATTTAAAAAAGTTACCAGTGGTGTCATTTTAAAACGTAACCTGTGGTTTCATTTTAAAAAAGTGACCAGTAATGTCATTTAAAAGAATCACCAGCAGTAACATTTAAAAAAGTTACCAGTGGTGTCATTAAAAATGTAACCAGTGTTGTCATTAAAAAAATTAACAAGTGGTGTCATTTAAAAAAGTAACCATAATGTCATTTAAAAAATAACCAGTGTTGTCATTTAATAAAGTATCCAGTTATGTCATTTAAAAAAAAGAGTAACCAGTGGTGTCATTTAAAAAGTAACCAGTGGTGTCATTTAAAAAGTAACCAGTGGTGTCATTAAAAAAAAAAAAAAGTAACCAGTGGTGTCATTTAAAAAAAGTAACCAGTGGTGTCATTTAAAAAATAACTAGTGTTGTCATTTAAAAAAGTAACCAGTGGTGTCATTTAAAAAATAACTAGTGTTGTCATTTAAAAAAGTAACCAGTGGTGTCATTTAAAAAATAACCAGTAATGTCATTTAAAAATAACCAGTGGTGTCATTTAAAAAAAAAAAAACCAGTTATGTCATTTAAAAATAAACAGTGGTGTCATTTAAAAAAATAACCAGTTATGTCATTTAAAAATAACCAATGGTGTCATTTAAAAAAAAGAACCAATTATGTCATTTAATAAAGTAACCGGTGGTGTCATTTTAAAAATAACCAGTGTTGTCATTTAAAAAAAACAACCAGAAATGGCATTTTAAAAAATAACCAGAGATGTCATTTTAAAAATAACCAGAGATGTCACTGACTGATGTCAACTGAGTAAAGTGTTTCTTTTCAGTGAAAACATTTATTTTATATTACAAGTTATTGACGCAGGCATTTTAGCCACTTTTACTTGATGCTATTCATTAATATATGTATATTTTTTTTAAGAAATTGAATGACACATTATATTGTTAAATTGTTAGATGGCAACAAAATCAAAATCGGTTGATTTCAATTTGATCCGTTTTATCATTTATTATTATTATTATTTTTTTTAAATGGCACTGACACTTACGATAGTTACAAACATGAAAGTGAAAGTCTAGATATGACAATAATGATTGTGAAAGACTAAATATGTCAATAATGATTGTGAAAGTCGAGATATATCAATAATAATTGTGAAAGTCTAGATATGACAAAAATAAATGTGAAAGTCTAGATATATCAATAATGATAGTGAAAGTCTAGCTATGACAATAATAATCGTGAAAGTCTATATATACCAATAATGATTGTGAAAGTCTAGATATATAAATTATGATTGTGAAAGTCTAGATATGACAAAAATAAATGTGAAAGTCTAGATATATCAATAATGATAGTGAAAGTCTAGCTATGACAATAATAATCGTGGAAGTCTAGATATACCAATAATGATTGTGAAAGTCTAGATATATGAATTATGATTGTGAAAGTCTAGATATGACAATAATGATTGTGAAAGTCTAGATATATTAACAATGATTGTGAAAGTCTGGATATGACAATAATGATTGTTAGGTCTAGATATACCAATAATGATTGTGAAAGTCTAGATATATGAATTATGATTGTGAAAATCTAGACATGACAAAAATAAATGTGAAAGTCTAGATATATCAATAATGATAGTGAAAGTCTAGCTATGACAATAATAATCGTGAAAGTCTAGATATACCAATAATGATTGTGAAAGTCTAGATATATGAATTATGATTGTGAAAGTCTAGATATGACAAAAATAAATGTGAAAGTCTAGATATATTAACAATGATTGTAAAAGTCTGGATATGACAATAATGATTGTGAAAGTCTAGATATATCAATAATGATTGTGAAAGTCTAGATATATGAATTATGATTGTGAAAGTCTAGATATGACAATAATGATTGTGAAAGTCTAGATATATTAATAATGATAGTGAAAGTCTAGCTATGACAATAATAATCGTGAAAGTCCAGATATATCAATAATGATTGTGAAAGTCTAGATATATGAATTATGATTGTGAAAGTCTAGATATGACAATAATGATTGTGAAAGTCTAGAAATATTAATAATGATTGTGAAAGTCTCGATATGACAATAATGATTGTGAAAGTCTAGAAATATTAATAATGATTGTGAAAGTCTAGATATATCAATAATGATTGTGAAAGTCTAGAATATATCAATAATGATTGTGAAAGTCTAGATATATCAATAATGATTGTGAAAGTCTAGAATATATCAATAATATTTGTGAAAGTCGAGATATATCAATAATGATTGTGAAAGTCTAGATATGACAATAATGATAGTGACAGTCTAGATATATGAGAAATGATAGTGACAGTCTAGATATATGAATAATGTGAAAGTTTAGATATGACAATAATAATAGTGAAAGTTTAGATATGACAATAATGATACTGAAAGTTTAGATCTGACAATAATGATAGTGAAAGTCTAGATATGACAATAATGATTGTGATACTTGTGATAAGCTATACAATTAGGGATCATTAGCTTGCAGACGAAGAGTAATATGACCAAGAATGTTTGGTACCCGTTGCAAAAACGCTGCAATATTTTGTTGCTTTCTTTTTAAAATGGCGGAAGCTTACGGACACAAGACTTGTAATTTGTTGTATTTTATGACATTTTCTACATCTTCGATAAATATCTGCATTGGTTTTTTTCAAATGCTATCGTTCACAAGACTATTTTTGTGACCCGGTAAAACTTCTTGTACAGCATTAGGGTTTGGCCAGACATTTGGAAGCGAAACTGGATATTTCACCCCAGCACGCCATACAGCAACTGCAGATAATCGTTCTTTTACGTTTCGTGTTTGCCCGATACAATCCTCGAGTCTGACGTCACATTCTTGAATCTTTAAAATAGTAACATCCGCCTCATTGCCTTTTGAGAAAGATCCTATCGACTTTAATCCATACGCATGAGCAGGAGATGACGTCACAGCTCTGATTACATCACCGAGGGGCATTCCAAGATGGACGAATTTGGTCATTACGGTTGTGAGGTCGTAGGCCGGCCCCGCTATGTTAACTGTATGCAAGTCACTCCCTGAAGAAAGTGTAAACGTTGAAGAAATACGATTTCATAGTAAGCCAAAAATCATTTCACAGCAAACAGTGATTTTGCAAATACTTTCAAGGTTTCAAATGGCCCGCTGTAATTTTAGGTACATCTCGAAATTCAGAGCCGCGATAACCACAAGACGGATTGGGAGAATGTTTCCTATTAATGGCTGTTGTTTGTTTACAAATTTCAAACATAGAGCGTGCAGGTCAGGCCAAATGAGGCAGATAGCGGTTACCCTTCATTTCCTCTTGAGTTTTTTTTTTATCAAAAGTTAATCGATTTATTGTTATTTTGATGAAAAAATGTAACCTCGAAAATTTAGCATAGATTGCTACACCTTGTGATGTCTATATAAACTAAAAGCGAAAGAAATGTGAGCGAAAAGCTTGAGAAAACCAAGATTTACATAAAGTTTATACTTTTGTTTACTGCCGACTGAAAAATAGCACATTGTGTCTACACAATGTTATGTGCCAGTTTACATCTATTTGTATTTGATTTGATTTTACTTTCCTATGCACAAAACCTTAAATACCTTCCATAACATAAGCAAAAGAGGTAAAATTACCTAACAAATCTGGCCAGAAATTTTGTTTTGCTGCTATTTCTGCTACTGTCCAGTTGAACGCCCCTGCTCCATGACCACAGTCGAACAGAACACCACGTGACCGTGCTTCTATGACGTCATTGTGAATTTTTCGCGTTTCCGGATCTATTATAGTGGATTTCCACCCATGAAATGTATGAGTGTAAATATCTCCAGTCTTGAGGTCTTTTGGGCATCCCATAGATGAAGAGGCTGAAAAAAGAAAAGCAATAACTGTGTATAAGTGAATTATTGTTTATTAGTAAATAACTGTAACGTCAGAGGTCCTAACTTTGCCAATGACCTAACCGTGCCATCTTTTTTGTATTAGTCATACTCTCTCGTGATTTTGCCGGGCGCATGCGTAACGATGGGAATCTGTTTTACTCAATATAGTAAATTCTTGTAGAGAATCATTAGCATAAATGAGCTTCAAACAAGTAAGTACCCTTAAGAGACATTTTAACCTGTATTTACTTTAAAGTAATTTTTTTTTTACTGGAAGTGTATTCCCACTGCTTTGTCTGCAATGCTTACAGTATTATGAAGAAAAAAAACACGTGACCATTGTGCTGTTTACTTTGAAGGCCAAACAAAGTTTTAGAAAAGTTTTCGACCTGTATGAATTTAAAGTATGTCAGTATATTATTTCCACTTTCCCCTTTACTTTCAGCCCAATCCTATTAGGCTTAGTTCAGCTAGGAATTACTCCCATGATGCACTTGTCAAAGCCTACCAAGAAATTGCAAAAAAAAGCAAGAAAGAATCCAATTGTTTTTAATGTACCTCTTACAAACCTTCGGATAAGTTCACACAGAATCTGTGACCACTGGCAGACCGTTATTGTTTACACTTATGAAAGAGGCCGAGCATGTGAACCATAACAAAACTACGGCAAATTACGGGTATGGGTACACTAAACACGAATATGTGAACTTGGCCAATAATCTTGATGTACAGCTTTCTAAGAGTGGAAAAGAGAAACAGTTATCCCTAAAGTGGATGCGTGGCTTCTTTATTAGATTGCCTGAAGTAGGAGTTCTGAAACCAAGAACTTTAGTATACTCAAGGACTTGAATGGCATCTGGGGAAATTTGTCAATATACGTATAATTAAAGGGACGTATCTCTATAGCTGTTTTCCAAAATGGGCGCAGTCTGATGGTATGAAAAATGGCTTTACATGCATGCACTGGGTCCGTTCAATGTTTTGTTCTCCGGTGCCAGTAAATAGGAGAGAAGACATATTTTTATGCCATCAATGTATACAGGAGAAAAACACATTGTAATAAAAAAATAGTTTGAACGGTAAGGATTTGTTAAACTTTCAAAATTGTACAGTATTAGTGTTTAGAAACTAATACCATTTATAAGTTTGCCTAACTTCTTGTCAGACGAAATTATTTGTGACATGACACTTGGCGAGCAGTAAAGTACAAACAAAATGACAGTAATTAACTGATACACTGTTCAATTTTGTTACACTTTGACTGGTTATGTGATTTTTTTCAGGATTTGTAGAGCATTTGTAAATACCCTTTAATTTTAACTGAGTTTGTATTTCCGGTTGCTTTACACTGATAAAGCTTAAAGTGGCGCAGTTAGGGAAGCCCAGGAGATATTAGCAGCATTCACCAGCCGCCCTTTCACTACAACCTAGGTTTGGCCATAGGAACTCCGGAAACAGAACTTTCAACGACTGATACAGGAGAGAGCTCTGGTCAAACAAGAATACTTACGTATGTTCACATTTACGAGTTACACTAAAACTCATTTATGCAATACAAATACAGATATAAATGTTTTACATTCCAATAAAGGATACAGTACAACACTACTCTTTTAAATGTTTTTTTTTTAAAGAAAACACTTCAAAATCCTTACCGAGGGACATTGCAATTTAAAAGTGTAGGTCTTTACTTTGTTACGGTCTAGTGCATATCGGAGTTCGAATCCCGCTCCGGGTTGTGTATTCTAAGATGCATTGCATCTTTCTGTTACGGACTTTCATGTTCGTAAGAACGTTTACACTCATATGAAGGGATTGAATTGTGATATTTTTTTCCTAACTCAATACATCCTGCCTTGTAAACATTTATTCGAGTAAATGCCTATTAACCTGTGTCTGTCTGGGTTGGTATTGTTGAGTCAGAGTGATGCACCATTAAAGGGACCCTACAACGCCTCGCAGCTGACAACGCCCGCCTACAAGATAAGTCACATTAAAATTCAACAGTGTGAAAAAGCTCCTAACTCGAAAACCCGTTTAACTCGAAATAACAGAAACGATATCGTGGGTACATAAAGCTGTTAAATGCATACAATGATAAGAACTTATAACATAACAGCCTTCCAAATTTAGAGTTTTACCCACTTTCGAAATCACAAGCCGGTGATATATTTCAAAGCTATCTTTAAGGAAAGTCTAACATAATCTAAGCAATTTCCATTCGCACTTAAAACATTCAGTGCAATAAAGTGAAATTTGAAAGTCAAAATATAGATAAAAAATAAAATCATACATTTAATTTGTACCTAAATGCTTCTGGTTCAAGTCGACCTTTATCACATACGGTTGATTGCAGTCTGACCTTGACACCGAGTATGACGTCACGATTGTCTTGGATACAGCGGACACACTCCTCTTCATCTAGTATGGCCGATGTGTCAGACTCACCACCAGGAGCTGAAATTGAAAACAAAAGTTAAAATGCAATTAGTAGCAGGTACCTTTTAGAATATTGCACGCATGAAACTTCCAGAACGTGTTATATACACTGTCAAACTAATGCGGAATGCGTATGTAGAAATGGTTCAGTTTGTGTTGGACGTGTTTTATACACGAGAACGTTGAAATTAACAATTTCAGGGATTCGGAGGCATATACATTATAAAGCGATATAGCTGATAAGCGTATCTATTTCACTGGCGCATGTGGTATTAAATGAGGACAAAATATCTTCAAGAAGATCTCTTTTCAAAAGTTTCCCCGGGGACAGCCAAAAATGGGACAAATACCCTCTGTATAAAGACTTAGATTATCTGTTCCACCTAGAACATATACTGACACCTTGACAACATAAAGGCGGACGGTGTCAGGTGAATAGAATTAAACATTATAGCGTTTGAATGATTGATTAGGTCGAACTTAATTCCAAATCTTTGATAAATCCAGTCAGTACCGCCATACCGCCATGATATTTTTTTTCTAATGAAATCTAAGTCACAACAAAGAGTTTAACTCTCCATAGTGTGCACGTGTATTAATAAACGCTAAAAAAAAACTTCATAATATATCTTTAACATTCATTGTGACGGCTCAGTCACATGACTGTCTGCATCCTTCTTAATTAGAAAATAATATGTCAGAACATCAGTTTGTGGTTATGAATAAATATACACTAACATGCCTTTGAATTTCATTCTGGTGTACTGAATAACTGGACAACAACATTACCTTGAATTTCATTTTAATGTATTTAACAACCTAGGCTGTCCTCACCTACCTCAGGCAATAAATAAGATTTCAGTCTTAAATTAACGGTCATCCGAAATACAGATTTATTAGTTTAGTATTTGAGTATTTAAAATGTGTTCCTTATTCAGAGGTGTCTTCTTAGCTACTTTGTTGTTAAGTAATTTATCAAATATGAGTACACAGCCATGTCTAAATAATCACTGAAGTGCTTAAGTCATCTGGATAAAACTGACCTGCAGAGATTTATACGTGGGTAACCTAATAAAAAAGACTGAATCAATACAGATAAGCATACCCCCGCCAGCACATCCGGCAGCCGCGAGGCCGTGCAGTGCAATGTGAAGTAAGCAACGTACTCGGGTCTTCGACGGCTCAATGATAAACTTACGTAGCCCCATAAAGGTGGACGCACCTGAAATATACCGTACATATAGAATACAGAATAACAAACTTGGGATAAACTGGTCTCTAAGAGTTGTTGTCTTTTCATTTCAATATTGAATAACTAAAAAAAGACTTGGTAAATTTGCAGAGTTGGTATCAGTTTTTGCCTTGTTTGATCTCGTCTGTTTCGAAAGTTAGTTTTGGTTAGTAGGTACGTTCTATTTCTTTAGCTCACCTGAGTACAAAGCCTGTTTTCACTTTATGACTATTAGAATATGGAAAACGTTAAAAAAAGAATGTTCTCCTCGGAAACTGCGGGCCAAATTACAAAACAATTTTTACCTTCCAGAAGGTAGTTGGGGATTGGTCAAATTACCAAGTTACTTAATAAACCCAGCGGGGCGTTTACACTACTATTATGCTGAGGTGATAACTTTATTTAAAAAAAATCCCTAATGAGTAACCTGATTAAACCAGACGGGCGAAGTCAGTACTGTTATGTTGTTGTGCTCATATACTTTTATGTGTGTGATGATACCAACTGAGTAGCCTGATCAACCCAGGGGGGGCAGGGGGGGGGGGGGGGGGGGAGGGGGGGACGAAGAAAGCATTGCAAGGTTAAGATTCTTCTTATATGTAAACGTTTGTGGTAAAGTATCTTATTGCTAAAGGCATTTGTTGTTATATTTTATATAAGTTCAAATTACCAACTGCCTTCTGGAATGGAGCGTTGTATTCAAATAACCAACTGCCAACCAGTTTTATATTCGAAGACATAACAGATACATATTAATTTCCATATTACTTGAAAGATACCCGAAGGCAAATACAAAAAAAAAGAAAAGAAAAAAAAACGCACTTAATTTTTCATCTCTTCGACATTCAAACTGAGAATTAATTCAAATATGATGTATCAAGCAGCCAACAGAATGTCAAATCATTATTTTGATACCAAATTTGCTTGTGTTTGTTTATAAAGATGTATAAATTGTATCTCTTATTCAAGTACACGTGTTCTTTTAAGTGTCAGTATTATTATTGAGAACACAGTAAAATGGACGTATTCGATTAAATTTGTTCAGTTTAAACAAACGAACCAGACGCATTTAAACTTACACATGGTTAACTTGTTTCTGATAGTGCCTTATCTACTATTATTAATAAATTACAACTTAAAGAAAGTAACACTTAAACATTTTAAAGTCTTATTTGGCTCACCGGAGCTTCCAGCATCAACCACAGTCGTCACTCCTCGTGCTAAGCACGTGTCATCGGGATTTACTCCTAGGGGTGTGGCGTACTGGTAGCAGTGTACATGTGCGTCTATTAACCCCGGTGTCACAATTAAACCAGATGCATCGTAATGTGATTTAGAATCCAAAAGCAAGTTCTTTCTGACATCAAATATTTTTCCATCTTTAATGGCGACATCAAGTATTTCATCTATGCCATTTTCAGGATCGATAACTCGTCCATTCTTTATCAATACATCCATGTTTGATTTATGTTAAATCCCGTCTGATATTTGAAGTAATTAGCAAACAGTTTGCAACGTAAGTTTTTATCTTCACTAGTTGAATGGTGAATGGTTGATAAACGAAACGTTTCCGAAATAACTAGGACAATGCCGTGTGTGATAAAGGTAAGGGGCCAGTTACACTTCATTATGCTGCAAAGATAGAATGCAGAGATAAACATCTAGCCAACGTTGTGATAACTGCCACGTATGTTCGCGACATTTACATGCTTGCAATATTTAGTGAGTTGATTTTTCAAAGCTTTCACCAAAGACATCGGTAAAAGGTCTTATAATACATAAATGAATTTAGATAAAAATTATCTACTCATTATGCTGAAAGGAAAGATGAATAAAACTTAGAGTGTAATCTACATGAAAAGGCCACGGTCTGCGGTGTTAATGAATAACCCTTTGCACTTTCTAAATCTAACAGGATATCTCTGGTTTCTGTAAAGAGCCTATCTTTTTATGAATTATTTTTCTTGTTCAAATAATGATCTTAAATGCTGCGAGGTAATGGTATACCGGTATATATGCTGCAGTTTTACGCGTACCGTATTCCGGATATTGGTGTGCAGTTTTACCCGTACCATATTCCGGATATTGGTGTGCAGTTTAAGCAACAGGTGCGCGAACTTTGCATTGTTTTGCATTTAACATTTTACCTTACAATCTGGCATTTAATGTCTTTTAATCGGTCAGTATTCACCAAATATGTTTGATGCCAAGGAGCATGTTCTAATACATACTTAATACACTGTATTGTTGCAAATATCTTCTTTTTATACATTGTATCCACATTTTTGAAATTGTATTTTGTGAACAAGACATCAGTCCGTTATACTTATTGAACTTGTCAAAAAGTGTTGATTTTTTCAACATTTAACTTGTTTTTCAAGCCGTTTTTTAAACAAGATCAAATATTAAAATAATAGCTAAAACAAAAATCGAATAAACTCACCTCACAATCATTGCTCATTGTATGATTTAAGGACAAACACATGTATACTACCTGCACTACCTCCCGAATTATTTCCCTTGATGGATAAATCTAAAGACACTAAATAAGGTTTCAGATGCCTAATATCGGTACAAAAGTATTCGTTCGATGATATGCGCATAATTCTCTACAAGAAATATCAAAATTTTGCCAAAATAAAACACGTGAGCTTAACAAACGTTTTTCTGATATTGATCCGGGTATCATTTGGCCGAAAAGTCTCACGACGCATGAAAGAAAAAAAAAGTAACAAAACAAACAAGCAAGTTAAACTTATGCCTGTTGCTTTATGTCCGCTTAAGAAATTTACACAGAGAGTTTAAGGTTGTAATGCCCTTCTTTAATCAGATGCCCGTAAAATTCTATAGATTTTCCCTTCCGCAACATGGCCATGAAATGTACAAGACGATGACCGATGACTTTGCATTTTTTTTATGGATTAATCAGCAAGCTTTCCGAGAAAAACGTGCACTGTAGATCAGATTGAGTAGATCCAGTTAATACATTTTGAAACAAACTGTGTTGTATAATTGTGCAAATGAACCTCAAAGCTATAAACACGGTTAACTGAACTTTTAAACTCCAGTCTCAGTCAAAGTTTCCGACACAAGTTTCCTGCTGTATCATTTATTTAATCATTTGATATTTTTCTGTCCATGATAGTGAAAGTACTAAACTATGTTAGAAGAAACAGCTAAGTATCTTATGTCTGGACAGAATCTAATCTTACTGTTTTATCAATCTTACGCGATTTTATCAAAAATAAACCTATCAAATCCGGGCAGGTCATAGAATCTACACATATCTAGAAGTATGTGCCTTCTCATGAAGCAGATTTGATATGTATATGTCGGTCAACAAATTGGGGTGTGTTTTGATATAATATTATAATCATAACTCATAAATTTTAGTGAAATAACGTATTTAGTATCAGCAAAATGAACTGGACAAGAAGTAAAAAATGTAAACAATGGAGTAGTAATCCTGCGCTTGAAGTGAAGCAGTCTACTGCTGATCAGTCCTATAAAGGTGGATTTGGACTTGGAGATCTTTTGGTCTAGATCATCCTCCTTGCATTAACTGATCAATGTTAAACATTAAACAAAAATTTATATTAACGTAAAACGTGCAATATGCATATGTAACATTTTTCTTTGAATGATTAGAAAAATGGATGGCTAAAGACAAAGACTTGTAGAGACAAAGTTTTGACTGACCGTTATAAAGCTGTTAATTTTCTTCACGGAAAAAAATCCTGAAACGCATTTACAATAAGCATTATTTTGTTGAATTATAATTGATCGGTTACTTTACTTCTATTTTTTTGAATTGCAAATAAGATCCCCGTAACATTTTCCAAAACGAGGTCGAATTCTGTTTTTTTTTTTTTTTAATTCGATGGTGGTCGATTGATTACATTTATTCATAAAAAAGGTGAGTCTTATTTAAGCCCTACTGCATTTATTATAGCTGAACAGAAGTTGTCTTTAGCCATCCATTTTTCAAAAAGACAAAAATCATTGACACAGTATATGGAAGCAATAGCCAACAGCATGTGATAGCGGTGAACAGTTAAATTATGCAAGATAATAAAATTGACCATTTTCAGAGTCCCATGTATTTTGGTTTATATCTACACCTTAATTATCATTTAATTTATCAAAAGTAAAAAGAAAATCTGCCAAACTGAAAGGAACAGGATATGTCTCGGAAAAGCATTTTTTGTATTCAATATGAAGCATGTAAAACACACGAAGATGAAGTCTATTAATTCATCACTGTCCCTTTAACTATTTAGAATACTGAATTACATTACAGGATTTGACCTGATCTCGGATGAAATGTCAACTATATATTTTAAAGGTGAACGGTCTTTTTTTTCAGTAAGGAGGCACATTATGACGACAATTTAAAAACAACAATTACCGTGAGTAAAGTAGGGTAGAGTAGAACAGTGTTTTTTCAAGCTGAAGGGGTGTTTCTAGTGCTGTTTTAACTATTGCAGATAAGGAAGACTTCAAAAAATTTCTTTGAATCTATTCACAGGTTTCGGGCGCTCACTGCAAAACTTAAATTAAACAAAACCACCACATGACGGATTAATATACACCCAGAGGATGAACTAGTAGTGAGAAAGAGTTGAAGGGTTTTGTTAGTGTTAATTTAATTCTTATTTTGCCGACGAATTGATATTAACAGTTACTGGTGGAAAATGTACATGTAGTTTCTGCAAAAGGTTCTATGTCTTACTATATGTCATCGTCGGAAACCCACGTTCGATCCATTCCGTTTCACTCTATTCATCGACCGTGGGACAATTGGTTGGTAAAATGTTGTACTCATGAATAATTCATTACCTACTTTCACTGGTTTCCGAAAGATTTCCATGCAAAATCTCAGCAAATGAATTTACTCGTTTCAATTTGCCTTTCGCGGCTATGTTTAAAACCCGAGATATACGTCTATTTTAAGTAAGATGTAGTATGCCTACTCTCCACATTGAAGAGTATTGTAATGCGAAATCTCATTGGACAAAGAGTTACTTACCTTTGCTAATTATCATTCATGAAAACGAATATTCTGCAGTCAATTGCCCCACGGTACATAATGTAGTTGTGCGAAATATGTACCGTGGGTAACCGACTATGACTATATGTATAATTCATATCGAAGGGGAAATAACTCCAAAATGCATGGATCAACTCTCGTAAAGATGAGGTCATGTAAATTTTCTCTTCTTGTTGATGACATGAAACAAGTTTCATTACATTCGGATAAAAAATTTTGAAGTTATCTGTACAAGAAGTTTGCAATCGGATGGACGATCGGGCAGACAGACATGCCACGCTAGGGTGTACAATTCTGTTCAACTACGTTCAGTAAGACTAAAGAAGAAATAGTCCGAAAAGTTATGATTGGTACATTCAATGGGTACCTGAAATTTTCATACCATGATAAAAATATCACACAACAATAACTTAGCTTTAAATTTTTTTATTACTTTAGTTGTCACTCTATACATGGTAAAATAAATCGAGACAATCTTTAGAAACGTTTCACAATCGTCATTATTACTTCGGTCGTCCAATCTTTTTCTGTAACTAATCTACAACGATAAGAAAATATTTCAATAAATAAATAAAACAAAACAACTTAGGTATTAACACGTTTTTTTTCTATTGCTTTTAAATGTGCTATCCCTGGAAAAAATCAAAAGCAGGTGTAGAACTTTTGCTTGTAACTGAGACAATTGAAAATAAAGACAAAACTTATGAAGATTAAGACCTGATAGAAATTGAGCAATGAGCAAAAGACTGACAAAAGGTAGTTTTAAAATGACAAAAAGATATGCTTCCTTACCTAGTCAGATTTTGAGTTAGAATTGTTAAGAAGTAATCTTCGTGTTTAACTTGTTTCTGTTTCTCATTGTAATTTGTTATAAATTTTGTTTCACGGATTTACCGTTTAGCCCTTTTTGTGGTATCCACCCATTCCGCCTCCGAAGCCACCGCCATAGCCACCACCAAAGCCACCGCCATAGCCACCACCAAAGCCACCGCCATAGCCACCACCAAAGCCACCGCCATAGCCACCACCAAAGCCACCTCCAAATCCACCACCCATTCCGCCTCCAAAGCCTCCACCCATTCCGCCTCCAAAGCCTCCACCCATTCCGCCTCCAAAACCTCCATATCATAAAAGACAGAAAAAATACATTGATCTTGCATTGTGTCAAATTACTGAAATCCCAGAGCAAAATAAAAAGTTCAGATTTCAGCTCAATAGCCAATTTCTATATCGTGTATAGATGCGCGCTTGATTAAAAACACAACGAAGTCGGGTTGAATATTTCAATGCCATCTGGCTCAGGCGTCAAATCGCTTTTCACATACACACAAGTTCTGTTGGTCGTTTTTTTATTAGTTGATCACAAGCAAAAGTAGTGCGATAGCAGACGATGATCATCCCAGTTCCAATGTTGACATCCTTAAGAATATATTTGTTATAATGAAACATTTAAGTCACTCTTTTCAAATGTAATGATTTCCTGTCAACTTCTTCTAAATTTGTTCGATTCGTGATAACGAAGCTCAGTATCAGAATTTTCAGTCTTTTGATTAAAATCTGCTGTTTTAGGGAAGACTTAAATAGATTATATAAATAAATGTAGTGTACTTGAATAGCCATAGCTGAAATTTGTAATATTGTTGTTAAAATGTAGTTTTTGAACAATTGAAGAGGAGCTTGTAAATACCGCCATATCCCCTACTACAGCAAATCGCCCTTCTTGGCCATCCCTTGTAGCACCATCCGGTAAATTTTTCCCATTTGAAACAATACTTGGCACACCTACATCGCTTCTTAGAGTAAGCTGAAAAGTAACCACATGTTGACTTAATCATAAACAAATTAATGTTAAGAACAATTTCAAAATTAAATATTGCCTTTTGTTACAATCCTATATAAGTCTGGATTGCATAGTTCTGGTGTGTGTCTCTCAAATATTGCTATTGAAATAAATGATGGAAACACACTACAAGAAACAGATGGTTAGAAAGTCTTGGTTGGAAACGCACACTGTTTTGGTTCTGTGCATACCAGCCTATAAATGTATTAATACAACCTCCGACGGCATATACCTAGAATTCTCTGAATAAGCGTAAATAAATTATAAGAAAGGTAATAGGAATTGGGCAGGGTTATAGTTCTTTAATACTGCATTTCCTCAATAAACCGCCTATCAACACGTGTAATTATCAACTAAATCCTCTTAATACTGTTGGAGTTATGCTCCGGACAAGCATTAAAGAAGAGGTCATGGTGACCCTATATTGCTCTCAATAAGCAGATCGGTGGTCCAGTGGCCTCGGGCTGGACTGGTTATTCAGAGGTCGCGAGTTCGACCCCCAGTCCATTACTAACATTACTAATTGTCTTTCGGATGAGACGTTTAAACCAAAGCCCCATATATCAGTGCTGTACACTGAGCATGCAAAAGAAGCAGGGGTGTCTGCAACGGAATGCTTTCTGCATCTTGCAATGTCCTCAACATCATAAAACAACTAATCTCTGCAGGGGTCGCGGACTTATGGGCAACCGGTACCGACGATAAATAAACTCAAATAGATAAATGCGTTATGGAATCGATTCCTTGGCTCAGTGTTAAGAGTGTTGGTTTTCAATACGGGAAGACCCAAGTTCGAATCCCGTTTTGGATGGTAATTTTCCAAGATGCATTGCATATTTCTGTTACAAACTTCATGTTGTATTAACACGGTTAGAAATATTTGGTTGGAAATATAAGGTTGGAAAAACACTGAAGCATACGGTTGGAAACACACACATACACAAGCTTGGTAACAAACAAAAACACAAGGCTGCTAACACGCAGATACACACGGTTGAAAACACGCAGAAATATACGACGAAAACACATAGATACACGTGGTTGAAAATACACAGGTTTTGAAACGACTGGAAATATACGGTAACACATGATAGGAAACGACTGGAAATACAAATACACGGTAACACATGATAGGAAACGACTGGAAAAACACGGTAACATATGATAGGAAACGACTGGAAATACTCGGTAACACATGATAGGAAACGACTGGAAATACACGGTAACACATAATATGAAACGACTGGAAATACTCGGTAACACATGATAGGAAACGACTGGAAATACTCGGTAAAACATGATAGGAAACGACTGGAAATACTCGGTAACAAATGATAGGAAACGACTGGAAATACACGGTAACATATGATAGGAAACGACTGGAAATACACGGTAACACATGATAGGAAACGACTGGAAATACACTGTAACACATGATAGGAAACGACTGGAAATACACGGTAACATATGATAGGAAACGACTGGAAATACTCGGTAACACATTATAGGAAACGACTGGAAATACACGGTAACATATGATAGGAAACGACTGGAAATACACGGTAACACATGATAGGAAACGACTGGAAATACACGGTAACACATGATAGGAAACGACTGGAAATACTCGGTAACACATGATAGGAAACGACTGGAAATACTCGGTAACACATGATAGGAGACGACAGGAAATACTCGGTAACACATGATAGGAAACGACTGGAAATACACGGTTACACATGATAGGAAACGACTGGAAACACACGGTAACATATGATAGGAAACGACTGGAAATACACGGTAACACATGATAGGAAACGACTGGAAATACACTGTAACACATGATAGGAAACGACTGGAAATACTTTGTAACATATGATAGGAAACGACTGGAAATACACGGTAACACAAGATAGGAAACGAACGGTAGAAACACATAGTAGCAGTAAACTTATCAGTTATGTAACTGAATGATTGTATTGCTGATTTCAACTAATGGTAATTTTAATCAAGCTGACAGTTGCCCTAAATTATAATCACAAATCACATCTAGTATTGCACAGAAAACATAGCTCAGCATCGACTAGCTGGAGCTTATATACAAGGTCGAACGTTTCTGTCTCGCTATTGATGACTGACGCAAAAATCGCCACGCTCCATTTTATATTGAGATCAGCTAGGATTTAACTGACCGTTTTAAACATGATCACATGACCTGTTGTTTAGAGGTCGCAAGATCGAGTCCTCTCCTCCACTAACATAACTAACTATTTTTCGGATGAGACGATAAGCTAAGGCCCCGCCCCTACCCACTACCAAAAAAAGTGTCTTACCGTCGGCTTGGTCAATCAATACTGCACTGACAAGGCAAGCGATGAGGAGAACTGCAAGGCTTCTGTGCTTCATTATTGGGTAGTGGTATTGTCTCACAGGCTAAGAAACAAACTGAACTGGTGCAGCATTGCAAATTATGCTGTAATATAGTCTAAGATTCAAATACAGGCACGTGATCAGCATTTATATCGGAAATTAAGACGTAATGTAGTGTTTGAGCAGTTTTACACGTACAAATAAACTCAGTTTTATTTGAAAATATATCATCTTATGCAATTAATCTGCAGTCACGTGCAATATCCACTGTTGAACTGTGATTGATGCCTAAAGACATTCAAAACGTGCGTTGACGTAGGGGCCTGTCACTTAGATTAGTTACTCGCGATAACAGCCAAATTCATGTAGGGCGGTTAGTATACCTTTTCCTTTTACCCCTTATCCGTTACAACGGTAATCTCTCACATAATGGAGGACAATATCGACGCTTGGATTTAGAACTTTATTCATTCAGCAACTTTAACCACTCGACCAGTGAGCCTTTGCAAACCTTTTCAATGATATATAGCATTAATAACAAAGGGTATCATCGATAAATGAAGCAATATGCATACTATAACGTAATACTGTTTTTTTTTTTTTTTTTTTTTTTTTTTTTTTTAACTTGCTTGGCACATACTAAGCTGAGGTTACCTATTTTTAATTACGTATTCCTTTTTTCTAAGGACAGTAGCTTTCCTAACAATTGCCTTATCTTCATCGATAAAACTAGATGCTTTTTCCCATGAAGGAAACATATGTCCCTCGCCCCCCACCCCCTCCCCCCAACTCCCCAACACACACACACGCAAACACACACAAGCACGCGCGCGCGCACACACACACACACACGCACACACACACACACACACACACTCGGATCACAGAATTCCTGAAGAAATCAGTCAAGCGGAAAATTGTGAGAATATGCACAACTTCACTAGGTATTGAAGACTTTTACAAGGTTTCATTAAATTCTGACGATGAATGTAGTGGTTGCGGAGACAAAAGATAAAACTCAAAACCTGTAAAGTCAAACAACACATTCAAAAATCATTCAAGCAGAAAAAATCGTGACAATATGTTCAACTTCACTTGACACTGAACACTTCTGTAAGGCTTCATCAAAATCAAATCATGCATGTATGAGGAGTTGCGGAGACACCAGCGGAAAATAACTATGCATCATCTTTTCAGGTCTAAACATACAAATGTCCAGTCCGAACGAAGCAGAAAGACATTTTGTCGATATAAATCCATGTTGTATTCGGTCTTCTACGAGTTTTTAAATCAAACAAACTCGTTAAATATTCTTGTCACTGTTTACGAGCAGCAGGTCGTCAATTTTCTGCAAATTATTTTATAATTATGAACTCAATTTACATATGTTATTTTTGTTCCTTTTTTGCGATAATAACTTAAATTTAGCTGCCAAACATCAGATTGCATTTGCAAGGTTCCGCGTTTTTGTGATGACGGTTGTTCTATAGCCGGCGTTTGAACGTTTCACGTAGTCTGGTTCCCGTCGTACTGCTTATCGTAGTGTAAGGGGCAGGTTATCAAGACTACGTCTCTCGTAACTGTTTGCTGGCTTCGGCGAATATTTATTACAATTATAAGGAATTCTGAAATTACATGAAAGTCGGTTTAGTTCCATAAAAAGACAATAGTGTTAACTAACTGTAGTTGTGTGATATAACCGAAGTAAATACTTTCGAGCATAAATACAATTGTTGCTAAGATAGTTTTCACAAAAAGACGGCTCTGCCACCTAAACACAGGATGATTACTGACAGGGATAAAAGGATAGGAAGTTGATTAAATTAATTATTATTTTCAGGTAATTCGGTTGTACCATACACAAATATTTAAAAAATATATAAAACATCAACAACAAAAGCAATTTACGGAATGCTTATTATTTGTCTATCATTTGTAAGAACTATATACTGAAAAGGAATTTAACAAAGACGCAAACTCCTCGCACTTTGCTACTTTCTGTTCTGATCCGGGGAAGTAACCGCTGGAGGGAGTATGCCATAGTCAAAAATCTGTGTTCAGAAAACGCTTCGAATACAGAGACAATTAGGCATTTTCCATAATTAAAGGATACAATGCAGACTATCACATTTGATATCAAATCATTATAAAAGTACAAGAAGTAGTGTTGTTAGGAAGCCTTGGAATATAAAGTGTGTCTAACTTATTTTATATTAACTTTTATTATGAGATTTACTTTTTAAAAGGGTAGATATTTAAGCTCCATTCAGGAGAGCTTTTATTTGCCAAAAGACAACGCTCTTTCGTAATTACAAATGTTCGCATCTCACTGTTGCTTCTTCTTATTATTTTTGCCTTAATTTTACAATAAAACCCTTTTTATTCTTTTCGTCAAGTCAAGTCAATATGAAGTGCGCACACTAAGATCTTAGAACATAATTTGTACAATTGTTTGTTTGTTGGTTTTTTTTTTTAAATAGAAAAAAAGCGCATCTTTTTTAATTTACAGAGAAAAGAGACATTATAGAACGATGAATGTTTTTTCTTGATTTCTTTGTACAGAATATCGCTATCTTAAATGATATTTAGATGGCAATGCGGGACCTTGTAGAGTTCAGAATTATGTAAGCCTACTAACTTAGCTATTAAGTTATTTGTTATAACTATACACCTTTTCCAGACAGTAGCGTCATTATAAGTAATTAAGACATGGAATGTTTAGAATTACAACAATACAACCTTGGTAATGGTGCATTGCGCATTCAAGAACCCTTATTCCGCCATCTCTTTAGGCAATGCTAGTGGTTTTTGCTTCTTGAATAACAAAACTGATAATGGAAGTCTAACAACTAAGAGTCTAGTTATAATTCAAGTATTTTTCTTGGTTTGAAAGTTCGGAAGCCAGGCGTCAAGTCTGTTCTCATTTTGAAAATTGAGGTGTGTTATTTAAGTGACGCTACATGACGGGCAGACTTCAGTTGTTTTCAAGTTGTCCGGCCTTGGGTTGTAAATGGTTAAAAAAAACTGTGATATAAAAAAACCAGTGATTATCGACGGTGGTTAAATATTCTTAGATACTGAAACAGGTTAGTGAATTTCGACAGTGATAGGATTACCAAATTTGTGTTTGATCTAGATTATGAGCAATGTAATGGAAACTAGTACAATGAGATCAAATCTGTAATGATATCACTTGATCTTATAAATCCTTACAATAGTAAATCTGGAACTGATCTCCAAACAGTTGAATTGGAATTGAAATATCTTTATAACAGTCAGGGGCTAGAAACCCTCAAAAATATGCCAAAACTTAGTTATTTTTAAGAAAATTTAATACTGAAGACTATATTTTGTTGCACATGACTAAATATGGACGATCGGTAGCCGCACAATTTAGATGCGGAATTCTCCCTCTCAGAGTTGAAACAGGAAAGAACATTAGAGAACGCTTGAAGGGGAGACTCTGTCCAAAATGCATTGATGTAAGAATTCAGTCATTGGATGAAATGATGAAGATGACAATTAGTATTTCTTGTTCAAGCATGATGTTCGAAAGATTGCAAAATATTTAGCGAAAGCTTATTTGCACAGACGCAATGTCACTTAAAGAGTTACAAAGTACATAAGAAAAAAAGAAGAAATACGGTTTATATAATAGTCTAACTTACTAAGTATATATCAAAGTCGTTGAGTCATATCACAAAATAATACATTGCCAGATTTCAACATTAGGCTCAGTGTCATTTTCCCAACATTTAAGAGACAAATGATTGTGAGTTCTTTATTTGATTAAAAAAGGAAAGTCAATCTTATTCTATGCATTATGATCAAATTTAGTTAGGTGTAATGATATTATATCTTTGCTTATTTCTGCTAAAGACCATTCATAGTTATACATACTTAATCTAAAAGTAAAATCAACTATATTCACTTTGTTTGTACACATGTCTTTTTAAGATTGACTTATAGGTCCACGGAGCCGGGTTAATTTTGTTTGTTATGTTTGATTTATGGTTGTATATAATATAGGCATGTGCCACAAGTCACTATAATAAATAAAACAATTTTTCTCTATAATAAGTAACTTTCAAATTTTATGTTTTAATCAGCAAATGTCACATCAATAAAAAGAAGATATTAACTAAGGTTTCTTTTAAAACTATACGCATAATTTACAACCAATTCTGTCATCTTTAACATGCGTTTATATTTTTTTCAACTTATAAACTCATTAAACCTACCAGGAATAATGCGGATATTCTGTGCATGTATCAAAACTTTACAGATCGCTAATTATTACAGAAACCCGTTAGGGTCTCGTAAAGTATCGTCTGTTTGACAGGTAGGAGTTTTAAGTGTCTTGTCTCACCCTTTCAGGGGAACATATATACTAGAAAAAATCTAAAAATCTCACAAACAAAATCAGGCGAAATTTCACATTTATTTATTTTTTTTTCATAAAGATCGCATGTCTCGTGTAAATTCCTCGCGAGGAAATATAGGCGAAAACTTCCCCGGTAAAATGTCGCCATTTCTTTTTCTGCACTGCGAAAAATTAACTTAAATTGTTACATTTCAATTTTGCATAAGTTCGTCTTTTTTTCCATGACGGGCATTTTTTTTTTCGTATCGACAAAAAAAAATTTAAGGAAAATTAGTCCCAGCGAGACAAGTGAAATTTTATTAACGAGTGATGAACGAATATACATATAGAACATAAAGTGTTATTTTAATGAATTTAATAACAGTCTCGTGTTCTGTTTCGATAATCAAAGGTCCACTAGAAATCAAAAGTATTAGAATCATAACTTATATTAAAATATTTCCCATTACTTTGTCTTTGTTTATAAATGTTAGATACATTGGTAAAAATACACGTTTCCAGTATGGTATAATGATTTTCACAGAAAACAAAAGTATCCAAGGCTTAATAATGTTAATTATTTCATAACCATCAGGGCCGGATCCAGAAATTTCTGACTGGAGGGGGCGGCTCGGGGGAAGGTACGGAAGGGGGCTTCCGTAGGGGGTGGGGGGCTTGGGTTTCTAAAAAGGTGGAGTAAATGGCTCATTTTGGTGCATTTTAGGCATAAAAATATATTGAAATTTGTGTGAGAATTTAAAAGAAATATAGTGGTATTCTTTGAAATGTTCAACTAAAGCAAAAAACATATGACAAGTTTTAACTTTTTTTATTTTATATTTATAAAGTCCTCTGAAACAAATAATTTATCAATAAATTAATTGGCATAACAAATAACAACGTCATCACAATATCCAATCTCCTCGCAGTGATCTCCCCTTCATTCTTTGGAAAGATCTCTGCAGACACGGGTTAACCTTAGCTGGATTTCAGCTATATATACATGTATGAACTTTTTTAAAGAATTTATTTTTTTTATTTGTTTAGTTACAATTGGAATTGCATCGATTAAACATGCCTGGGTGTAATGAAATTAAAAAAAAATGTAACTTGAAAAAAAGTTAAAAATTTTGTTTATTTACTTTCGACCACCATCACGTGACATGACTGTGACATGGCAGTGATTACTGTACTGAAAGTATGGAAGGGAAGTAACCGCTGTGTGGAGTTTGTACCATACGGAACACCTCGGGCGATTTCAATAAGTCTTTTTACGAAGTTGTCTGAAAAGGCCGAGTTGGTACGACTGGAGTTTGCACAATATCATCAGGCAACTGATCATGGTCAGCTGACGCTCATTTAACAACTTTATCAAATACGATAAAGTTACTAGACGCTTGAAAACTATACATCATGATCAGTCTTGAGAACTCTCGGATATAAATTGTTACGCAATATTGCCTGACCGTTGCAAATTGAAAGGTTGACTGTGTTTCTGTTACGAGGTGAAAAGAACTGCAAAAAATGGTTTAGAGTCTTTAATGAGCCCTTTTATTTTTGATCCGGGCCGGACCATTACTTATTTGCCCCATAACATACTAGACGCCTGACTTGATAAACCGTGGACCTTCTGAATATCCGGGCCGATATCAATAACACTGATCGGCCCTGGGCAGGAAAGGCGATGTTGATATCGATGCGATAATGCGATGGCGACAGTGCGAAAATGCGATGACGACAGCACGATAATGCGAAAACGCGATAGTGCGATGGCGACAATGCGATAGTGCGATGGCGACAATGCTATGATGCGATGGCGACAGCACGATATGACTATCGCATTGTCGCCATCGCACTATCGCGTTTTCGCATTATCGTACTGTCGTCATCGCATTATCGCACTGTCGCCATCGCATTATCGCACTGTCGCCATCGCACTATCGCATTGTCGACTAACGCCTTCCGGTACACATGCGCACATCGTTTTTTTGTATGTAGTTGGACCAGCGTTTAAAAGAATCGGATTTCATATTAACTGTAACCTCTTTCAAAGTATATCTTTATAAAGCTATCCATTTTATGTTTCTGCAATTGCTTTGGTTTCGTAAAAATTGATTGTGTACATACCAAAAACATGATGTGCGCATGTGTACCGGAAGGCGATAGTCGACAATGCGATAGTGCAATAACGCGACAATGCGATAGTGCGATAACGCGACAAAGCGATAGTGCGATTGCGACAATGCGATGGCGACAATGCGATAGTGCGATGGCGACAGTGCGATAATGCGATGGCGACAGTGCGATAATGCGATGACGACAGTACGATAATGCGAAAACGCGATAGTGCGATGGCGAGAATGCGATAGTGCGATGGCGACAATGCTATGATGCGATGGCGACAGTACGATATGACTATCGCATTGTCGCCATCGCACTATCGCGTTATCGCATTGTCGCCATCGCATTATCGCATTGTCGCCATCGCATTATCGCACTATCGCCATCGCATTATCGCACTATCGCATTGTCGCCCTCTGAATTATAACGTCTAACCACGATGGCCCTAACGGTATTCCGTAGATTTCACCTTATTTTTTATCATATGTGCAGAGATCTTTGCTATTAAGATTAGAAAAAGAACTGATTATAAAGGAATAACAATTAAAGATGAAGAATATAAAACATCCCACTGTGCTAATGATACCTCTTCATTACTGGATGGAAGCAAAAAGTCCTTAATACTACGTTGATATGCCTAGAAATTATATATAAGAGATCTATGCAAAAAGGTCAGATAAATCTATTATCAAAGTAGCCACTTACTTGAATACGTATTATGCAAGCCGGTTTATTGTAGTTAAAAATAGAAACTGTAAACACAGACGCAACATGCCTTATTCTATGGAATCCCGTACGTAGTTCTTGTCCGCTTTAAGAGACGCCTATAAATGTTGATCAGTTGTTCGATGGTAACGCGCTAGACTGGTAATCCAGGGTTAGCGAGTTTAATCCTCCGCTCCTTCACCAATACATGTTAATAAATAAGTGATTTGATATTGGCACTGTTCTTTGTCCGAGGGCAGTTGTAATGGCCCGAGGCCGAAGGCTGAGGGTCAATACGTCTGTTCCGAGAAAGAGAAAAAAAAACAGTGCCAATATCAAATCACTTATTTATTGACAATTTTATTAAATAATTACATGTAATGAAACTTAACAATCCTGCATTTCCTTCCCGCTCGACATTTTCCCAGACGACTAATCCATATTAAGTAAATGCTTGTTATTTTTTGAAATAAATTTAGCAAACGTGGTTAAACACTGTTGATAGCATATTGACTTAGTTTGAAGAAACAGTCTCGAGTTCAAACACTAATTAATATACAAACTGTCAACACTTAAAACAAAATGTCTGCCGTTTCACCGATCTTCCTGCAGCGATTCTATATCAGATGTTGGCCCTGTGTAAACAGCCAATGAAATCTCTCAAGGTGCGGGCTTTATATCATTTTCAGGCCCCGAGTCGTTTATTGATATAGATATTCGCTCTGTTATAACTCAAATAGATAGGGGTTATGTACATTTCACTCACAAATTGCTAAAATATCAACGGTGGCCATTAGCTTTTTTGCAAGCTATCTAATAAAAGCAAGGAAACTACAGAAAATAACCTGAACAATTTTCTGTGCATGTAATATATCAAGATAAACAAAGATGTTACAGCTTGTCAGCTTCTTTTTTTCTTTCTTTTATAGAACAAAAATCGCTGCACAAACAAATGAAAATCCATAAAACGTTTTGATGTCATCAGTTGATTTGCTGGTAATCCACCGTTAGTATCTAAAAGAAAAAAAAATGATTAGAAGTTCTCAGTTTGTAGCTTTTAATACAGGAACTTTTTATTCATGTATAAATATAATACAGAACTTTAAACAACAACATAAAAAAACGTTCCAAATTACGATAGAAACAAGTCGTCATGCGTTTGAACACATTGTTTTAGTTCTAGTACCAAAGCAATACTGATTTGCACACAGAAAAGGAAGTTGCATTTGAAAGTTATAAAACTGCAACAAAAAGACAATAACTTTGGTTACATTCATTGTATTACGTGTAACAAAAACAAAGAAAAGACAATCAGTGAATAATTCATACTGTTATTTAGCGTTTGTTATTAATTCTTTACAAACTGATCTCTATCTGCCAAATGCCCCGCCGTAACCTCCAATTCCGCCAAATCCAAATCCACCGGTAAATCCACTGCCAAAACCGCGACCATAACCACCGCCATAACCGCGGCCATAACCATCGTCATAATCGCAACCATAACCACCGCCATAACCGGGGCCGTAACCACCGCCATAACCGCGGCCATAACCACCGCCATAACCGCACCAATAACCACCGCCATAACCGGGGCCGTAACCACCGCCATAACCGCGGCCATAACCACCGCCATAACTGCGGCCATAACCACCGCCATAACCGCGGCCATAACCACCGCCATAACCATGATAACTGCTACCAAACCCTTAAAATGAAGAGAAAAAATGTCTATCCATAACTCAAGATTTCATTGACATTAAATCAACTATTCGAATAACAATAAACTATAATAAAACATATTTAATTTTTTTTTCTCCGTAATGAATGTAAATTATCAAACTTAATGTTCGTACCGGCATATCCCAAGCCTCTAAAACAACAAAATTTTCTTCTAGGAAACAAGTTGCACCAGCCATTGAATGTCTCCCATTTGTAACAAGATTCTGCGCATCGACATCTGTTGTCGGAATAACCTGAAAACAATCCAGTAGTGTATAGTTCGATTAATCCTCATACTTCCTAAAGACAAATAATTTACATTATGTGGAGTAAATAACTTAAACTTACAGCATTAGCGTTTCATGTCGCAAAGATCGTATTTGTTTTATTCGTTATTACAGACTAAAGCACAAACATAAGGAGTAACATTACTGTTTTGGAAAATCGGACAAAATAGTTTAACCTCGTTCACTTCGCAATTAAAATTTTTTAAAAAACTCAACTAAAGTAACGGCACTAATGTGTTTAAAGATTTACTCTTCGACATCAAAGAGTTTACGTTTTAAGTAGTTCAAATGATAAAATGCTAGCATCGATATACCTTTTAAGATTTTCCGTGTCTTACTTTTACCCGATTTCAGAAGTAAATACGATTAGTAAACATATTTCTGTTTATGTAAATTGTTTTTGCTATTCATGACCAAACTGACAAATTGTAAAGATGATTACTAATGCTATTCTTAAAACTGTAATTGTAAACTGTAAAGAAAGAATATTTTACCTTCAGAAAGGTCAAACAAGACAGCACTGACGTGGCCGGCGATCAGTAGAGCTGCGGCAAGTGTTCTGCCTTTCATGTTCGAGAATGGCTTGAGAACAAACTAAAACAGCATAAAAAAAATTGCATCTTTATAATAAGTTCAAAATGAAAACGCAGAAAAAATGTGACCAGCATTAATATTTAAAGTAATTGTGTAATATTATGTTTTGAAAAGGAAGAACAACAGTGACCCCCCCACACACACACACACCAAAAGTAGAGAAAAGGATAAAATAGATTTATTAAAAGATCAATTGAAAAGGCACCACAAACAATAAACGAAAATGAGAACCCGAGGGGTAACCGCCTTGGAACGGTCAGTGGCAATATATTTGTCACTGCTGTTTAAACCAGGTTATAAAGTGCAACAACCCCAGCCCTTCCCAGGTTTTCATAAGAACAAACAAGAGCAAGTTGTCTTTATGAATTAACTCTAACCAACCTAGCAACTCGTCAATGTTGCATACAAAAGCACACAAACATTTAAAGCATAAAAGCTAATGGCATCGTTGAGCGAAAAGGGTTGGTTCTCACTGACCATACTGAGACCAGAACACTTGGATTCAAATCAGCAAGAACACGATTGCAGGAATAAAAGAGACTGATCGAGTTTCTCCATTCGTATTCAAGCTTTGCGAACAAACCTTCATAAACTCTCAAACAAAGACATAAGCAAACTGATAAACTGTAAAATTGTAAATCACGAGAAGGCAGAGAATATCATGTTGGTAGCCTCTCTTTTTGAATTTACAGATTGTTTTTACAAATAATCTGGAGTATTAATAATGCTTTTTAATTTCTACATCAATTCTCAGTGAAACACTAGTTAAGTTTAACTTAATTATTTTACATCAAACAAAGTTCTTGCAACTTATATTAATCCCTCTCGACTGCTTCCTGGCTTCTAACCAGTACTCGCGCCGAAATTGAGGAATGAGAAATCTCACTGGAGACTCTCACATCAAATTCCGGATTGGAAGTCCGGCGTCCAAACCCGTCGACCACTGCTCGTCCTACTAGTTGAGAAATACCTTGCTGCAGTAGTGATTTCAAACTGAAGATGTTTTTTACTTGAATCTGGGTATCGGCGATAAAACGTGAAAAAACGTTTTCTTAATTTCTTAATTTGTGATACCAACACCACTGTCTCAAAGTTTTTTTCTCTGTTATGCAAAGATTGTGTTCATTGACACCTTTAATATTGTTACAAACTCTAGGAAAGCGAACAAGCTATGAAATATTAACTCCATAAGATGTAGCGCGAAGACCACCACCTTCTAAGAATGGATAAATAACAATATTAAATTCAAACTCATCTCTTTTATCATATATTTAAGTAGTAACGAAACCATTTTTAATAGAAAGAATTAGTTCAAGAAAGTTTGCTTGCTTTTCCGAAGAGTTTGCTTTATTAATCTGTTCATTTGGATATATTTTATTGACCAGGGATAAGAAATTGTTATCATCTACATGTATTATATTTAACAAATCGTCAAAATACCCCGAGATGTTGTTAAAGACCTTGATATTCACTAGAAAGAGGTAACATAAAGTCCCCTTCATAGCAGTATATAAATAAATCAACAACTAAGTGTGCACATTTAGTTCGCATGGGGATGCCCACTACCTGTTTATAAACAAATGTATCATACAAATTATCTAGGATGAAAGAGAGCAAAACATGTTGGGTTTAATTCTATAAGTGTCAATATCTTTTTTCAATGAAGTAAATTAAACATTTAGTCATATATATTATACATTTATTCAATTTAGTACAGTTTTTCATAGTTAAAACGTTTGATATTTAATTTACGGCTGTATGCACGCATTATTTTTAGACGAAACATAACTAACAATAACAAATTCTGCCAACAACAACTCTTTTAACCAATGGCAATCTTACTTCTTCAGCTAAAGATTTTGTCTCTAATACTTTCATTCGTTAAAAATGTAGATCAAAATTGATTTTAATACAGCTACCTCGAAATGTCATTAAATCAATTCGGAAACAAAATAGCATATATGTCATCTATGTTTGTCTATCTGCTTAGATCATTCAATAAAAAAGTAATTTGACTAAAATTGTACTGTCTGATGTTTGATCTTTAACAATGAGATTCCGTCTGTTGTATCTCTTATTTGTTCCCTTTGTTTTTTTTTATTTATATTGATTTCTCTTTTAACGTGAAACTTTGCTATCAGGCAGTTTCTGTGTTGTCTATTTCGAATATTTCCATAAAAATTCACCTCCTTTTCAGAAAATTCTTACCGATCGTATCTGTATACATATATTTTTGTAAGTTTAACATTTTTTCTTCGACTTTGAAGCAAACTTTTATTTGTCTTGACAATCTCAAATCTAGTCCGAATTAATATTTTTCATCAATCGCTCATAGATTTGTGAGGTAATGTCTTTTGAAGTAGCATGTTGACGACAAACGGATAACGGGCGCCGGACACAGAGTGATTCCAATAGTTCACTTTGAGCATATGCTCAGAAGAAATAAAATTAATTTAAATGAAGAAAGATGGTTTTATCATACTTTTACACAAGAATCATATCTTTCGAAGCAAACTCTACGCAGGAATTAACTCTGCATGGAGTTTGCTTTCGAAGCAACAATTTAAAAATAAATAGACGCTGGTTATGTGTGTCTTTTCTTATGTAGCTAGTTTTTTATCGACATAAACAAATTTGAAAATAGAATAATATTAACAAAAAAAAAAAACAAAAACAAAAAAAAAAAAACTAAATAAAAAAATAACAAAAAATATAATAACAGTGGAACTTACTAAATATTCTTCAATATTTTCCTGGCAAAGCTTGGAAATAATTTTGCCAAGACCGAAATGTATCAAATATATATAGAACCGGGAACCTGCCAAAATGCAATCAGCCCCATACATAGAAACGTGTGCCTTAGTTTAACCATGCACCATTGGTTGCTTCTTTAGCGTGCTTTGATTGGCAGTCATCATGCTGTATTGTAAAAGGTTAATTATAATATTTCACTAGAAACATTATAAAATTAATGTCAATACAATGTCTCATTTGTCTTGTTCGAATTATTCAGATTAAATGCATTTTTACTAACATTCAGACTATCTGCATCATCTACTTATTCTGTAAAATAGAGTTTTATACATATGGTGAATTTTATGTTAAAGTTTAAATAACTAATTTATTTGGACGACATCGGCCATTCGAGAATACAGTCTCAATGATAAACAGAGATAAAGAACTGTTTCGTTCGTTTAGCAAAAATAAAGAAGACGGATTGCATTCAATTAACTTTAAAAAGGAAGGGCCGGCGGGGGACTGTTAAAATGGCTGTCAGGATGAAGGATAAACTATGTTCTTAGTTGTAACAACGAAGTAAGTGGCAATAACATAAATATTGCAAGGAATATTTTGACACTAGGTGTCGTTTGTAACCATAGGCTGCCTGTTCTGTTTCATTTTCCACAATGTCATGGGGTTAAATAGTAATGGGTTTCGGCTACTTGGTAAACTACGTATTAGGGAACAGTTTGAAAGACAAAATATTGATCTAAATGAGAAACATACGGTATTTAATACTAAGATAATTATCACATGTACAGTAAATGCATGCGCATGGAATTTTTTAAATTATGGCATATTGTATGGGGCAGACTTTCCATTTTCAATTGACATTGACTTTTCATTGTCAATCATTACTGGAATTCAACAATAAACAAATGTTTAGGGACCAAAGAATTCTGAAAGCGTGAATATCAAAACATTGTTTTTGTGTGAATTGCTCTACAGGATACAAGCGAATATAAACAAGAAAGTCGGCAGGAACGATGGTTGCTCCCTGTTATGGCACTAACTCATAATGTTTCTGTCTGTAAATTGTAGTACAAGAACTGCTATAAAATATAAGTAGAGCTTTCATTGAAAATAATTTATACCCGCATTATCAAGTAAGAAATAATTAAGCAACGTAGAGTCACAGGTCTTGTATACAACACTTGCTTACAATATTTTCTTTTATTTTTCTACCAAGGAAGTAATGATGATAATTATAATAATGTGTGCAAAATATTGCTATCATTTATGAAAAATGTATGCCGAATTATGGAGGAGTAAACAGGTGTTGACATTAGGAAATAGATCATGATCAGAAATTGGCCGTTCTCAAAAGTCATGGAAGTTATCGGTATGCACGTCTTCGCAGAGACATAGAACTTATATGTTAGAAGTTAGCAATGAAAAGTGACTTAAGCACTAAGTATTACAATTTACATAGTAAAAATACTGTCCTGGTGGAATGCCCTGCTGGCAGAGAAACCTAGCAGGTTACTCCGAAACAAAGAGAGAAATCAATATTCTGCTGGAATGACCTGTTGGCAGAGTTACATAGCAGGGCATTTTGAAATAAAGTGTAAATGCAATGTCCTGCTGGAATGCCCTGCTGGCAGAGCAATACAACAGGGCATTCCAAAATATAGTGTAAAATCAATGCATTGCAATTTATATAATAAAACTAATATCCTGCTGTAATGTCCTAATGGCAAAATTGCAGGACGTTCCAAAATAAAGAGTATAATCAATGTCCTGCTGGCAGAGCAACCAAGCAGGGCATTTTGAAGTATAGTGTAAAATCAATGAGCTGCTGTAATGTCCTGCTGGCATGCACTGATAGAAGAGGGCATATAGTAGGGCATTCCGAAATAAAGTGTAAAATCAATGCCCTACTGAATGCTCTGCTGGCAGAGCAACCTAGCAGGGCATTCCGAAATATTGTGCAAAATTAATGCCCTGCTGGATTGCTTTACATTGTCATATATAGAGGCATTAAGGGCATTCTGATAGAAGTTAGTACTGCGAAAGCGGGAATTAGCGCTGTTCTGAGCACTCTTTGCGCGACTGTAGCTCAGTAACACATGCACTGATTTTCTCTCAGTTGAAAACCCATGAAAAACTAGTTCCAAATGTTTAAATTTTCTCAGATCACTATGTTTAACTTATGTTTCAACTTTACTTTTTTCTCAGTAAATTTGTTGGAAAAGTTACAAGTACTTCAAAAGTGATCTCTGGATACAGTTTTTAGGGAAAGACAAATGTACCAAATTTTTCAACGTAGGAAGAAAAAATTCAAAGTTCAAGGATGATAATTCTGACAATTTAGGTGCTAGAATTATGAACCTTGTCACATACGATGTGAGTGATGATAAGAAACCAATATGTAAAGTTTGAAGTAGATACATTAAGAAATAATGAAGTTATATACAAAAAACCACATTTTTTCATGAAAATTCTAAGTTCAAGGGGGATAAATCTAATAATTTTGGAGCTATAGTTGTGAACCTTGGGGTGCATTATCTTCATACTGTCACCTATCAATACTTCATGTTTCTTAAAAATATTCTCAGTACTTTTTGAGTTTTACAAAAAAAACACATTTTTTTTCATGAAAATTCTAAGTTCAAGGGGGGATGAATCTAATACTTTTGGTACTAGAGTTGTGAACCTTGAGGTGCATTATTTCAATACTATCTCTTATCCATATTTTATGTTTCATATAATTATTTTTAGAACTTTTTGAGTTATCACAAATATTGTTATATTTGCCATATTTTAAGTATATTTGTTGCTATAGCTGCCAAAATTTTCAACATATGAAGAAAAAGAAAAGACGTTCATAATCTCCAGACTGCCATCGACCCATATTTTGAGTTCATTGAAATATTTTCAGTACTTTTTCCGTTATCACGGGATCCAGTTTTTGTGACGGACGGACAGAATGACTGACGGACGGACGGACGGACGGAGGGTAAACCTATAGTCCCCCTCCGGTTAAACCGTAGGGGACTAAAAAGACGGTGTATAGAATTTACCATATAATAATATACCGTGTATTATATAAGTTAAGTGGAACCCAACTGCACTGAGACAAAATCGTGTCAGAAAATGTTGACCAGGGCTGCACCTAGAGAACTTGGTTCAGTTTGTACGCCCAAATGAATAGAAAAAAAGGCAAACTGCTTCCTGCGTTACACTGTCAAATCTAGAGGAATTGTAATAAAATATAATACCATGAAAGCATTCCAGCAGGGCATCGATTTTACAGTTTATTCCGGAATGCCCTGCTAGGTTGCTCTGCCAGAAGAGCATAATAAGCAGGACAAAAATTTTTCACTGTATATCGGAATGCTTTACTAGGTTGTTCTGCCAGGAGGGCATTCCAGCAGGGCATTGATTTTGCACTATATTTCGGAATGTCCTGCAGGTTGCTCTGCCAGCAGGTCACTAATTTTTACCCGATATTTCTAAATTCCTTGCTTGGTTGCTTTTCTAGCAGGGCATTCCTACAGGGCATTGAATTAACACTTTATTCCGGAATGCCGTGCTAGGTTAATCTGCCATCAGTGCATTCTAGCAGGGTATTGAAGTTACAATATATTTCAGAATGCTCTGCTACGTTGCTCTACCAGTAGGGCATTGAATCAGGGCATTGATTTCAAAATACTTTTCGAAATGCCTTGCTTGGTTGCTCTGCCGGCGACATTCTAGTAGGGTATTGATTTAACTTGATAATTCGGAATGTCCTGCTAGGAAGCTCTGCCAGCAGGGCGTTTCAGCAGGGTATTGGTTTTACATTTTATTTCAGACTGCTCTCTAGGTTGCTCTACCAGCAGGTCGTTACAACAGGACATTAATTGTACACTTTATTCAAACTGCCCTGCTTGTTTGCTCTACTAGCAGGGTGACCCAGCAGCGTATTAATTTTACACGTTATTTCGAAATGCCCTGATATGTTGCTCTGCCAGCAGGGCGTTCCAGCAGGGCATTAGTTTTACACTATATTTCGGAATGCCCTGCTAGGTTGCTCTGCCAGTAGCGCATACCAGTAGAACACTGATTTTATTCTTTATTTCGAAATTTCCTGCGATTTTGCTCTGCCAGCAGGATATTCCAGCAGGATATTAGTTTTGTTATATAAATTGTAATGCTTAGTGCTTAAGTCACTGTTCACTTCTAACTTCTCACATATTAGAAAGAACATAGCGTTTTTCAGTTACACTTATTTTTACAGCCAACAAGAATAAAAGATAGAGACAAGACAGATGTAATGCTAAACAGTTCATACAGCCAAAACATAATGAGGTATGCAGTAAAAGTAGTAAACATGACAAATAAAGTGGCAACGTATATATGTCATCCAGATACATACAATTATGGCGGATATTTCCCCTCATTCTAGCACGTTATACCATCTGCTACTTACTACTGTTATTTCTCTCAAAGCTAAATGGAAATCGTCATGTCACAAAACTGAATTAGAAGTCGCATGTATAGCTGGCTCATCCTGTACATAAAAAGGTAATAAAAGCTATTAAAACAACTGCAGTTTTATATGTTTCAATATTTATTCCGTCCTGAATGACTGTCTACACATGAAGTAGCTTACCTCAATTAGTCCGGAGAATATCCTTCAAAAGTCCCAGGATAACTAGGACAAACAGTAGTTTGCAACTACCTTACGTAGACAGAAACACAAATGTCAATATTCTGGTTTTCATAAGCAAAACAAAATGTAGGTGCGAAAAATTCCTGCCATAATTTACCTGATCATGCTTTACATCTGTGAAAGTTTGAAGCCACTTCTTCGAGAGATGACGAGGAGCAACGGACGTACGGACAAGAGTTAACCCTCAAAGCGGGGGCATAAAAGCAGAGAAACTCGTAACAACATAAGCTGCATAATTAAAAAAGAGAAAGACAATCTAACAGTCAAATAAAAATCTTCATGGAATAACCAGGTGTTTTGCTTTCTCCTGTATTTCATGTAAATCTATAATGAAATACAAATTGGATACTTATTAGTCTTAAGAGTACTCTTTTTTGGTATTGAGTTGAAACAACAATACTTAACAACATCTGTAAATCTTTCAAGTCACGGTAATACTCGATTTAATTAAGAAAAGCAATTAACATAGTGTACAAAAAACAACTGTTATCACCATATTGCAACGTTCCAAGCTCTATGTTATACATTAATTTTTTAACTTCAGCATAGCAGGGAGTTGCAAGGGAAACTTTATATTTGATTTTGTTTTATTTCACAATCAGAACACCACACTGCTGAGAGGGTAAATAATGTTCTATAAGATTTCAAATACTGTCGGGAAATAAGGCTGGAATTACTGTCATGTTTGTCAAGTTCAGTTTGCAAAATAGTTTTACTTACATAAAACATGTATAACTATTTTTAAAAGATAACTGAAACTTTTAAGCAATCTATACATCTTTTATTACTAAATATTCATATTTGGTTGAAAAGCCATTGGTTCTTAATAAGTAGCCATGGAATAAAATTGTGAATAGGATAGACTTTTTATGGTGTTTTTAAAAGTGGTTAACTATTAATAAAAAGGAAAAAAAGATACTTTAATGTTAAACGTTTCTTACGTCATCTTACACTACAAGAACTCTACTGGATAAGCACGATGCATTATCACAGAATGAAACGTCAGATAAAAATGTTAATAAAGTGATATGAATTACGGCCACAACCAGTATATGTTATAAATAAAAATAAATTCATTCTAGTGGAAGAAAGTATAACAGAAAACGACAGCATTAAACTAAAACAACACATTGAGTTATTCAGCAATTCTACATAAAGTTGAAACGTGATGATGACACGTTTGTTGTCGTAACTAATCTAAATCAAACAAGACTATCCAATTTCAAACTGGAAACGATTCATTTAATATTCACATCACTGGTTTTCTTACTTATTGAAACACAATAACATCCTCAACAATAAATGTTGCTTTGAATTTTACATGAAAACTCTTTATTTTATATTTTATTTATTGACTTCTTTTCGTCGAGTTAATACTAAATGCACTATGTACAGGTATGATCTCGTAATTGTAAATAGTCATACAAACTATTTGAGAGTAAATATATTACGGTATGTTTTTTGCCTCTCACGATGACTTCCTTCATACATTGTCATTTTGTGTGCTATATATGTTGAAAAATACGTTTAAATTCTGAGATACTGTGCTCAGCAACCGAAATTTTGTTGAATAAAAATAATATATGCTCTCCTCATTTTTTTCTACGCCACTGAGGTTATATAACGTTAAATAATATATACTCACATAATTTTTCTACGCCACTGACGTGACGTTACGTTAAATACTAATATATGCTCACCTCATTTGCTACGACACTGAGGTTACGTTAAATAATAATGTTATGCTCACCTCATTTTGCTACGCCGCTGAGGTTACGTTAGATAATAATATTATGCTCACCTCATTTTGCTACGCCACTGAGGTTACGTTAAATAATATTATATGCTCACCTCATTTGCTACGCCACTGAGGTTCCGTTAAATAATAATATTATGCTCACCTCATTTGCTACGCCACTGAGGTTACGTTAAATAATTATGTTATGCTCACCTCATTTGCTACGCCACTGAGGTTACGTTAAATGATAATGTTATGCTCACCTCAATTGTTACGCCACTGAGATTATGTTAAATAAAAATATATGCTCACCTCATTTGCTACGTCACTGAGGTCACGTTAGATAACAATATTATGCTCACCTCATTTGCTACGCCACTGAGGTTACGTTAAATAATATTATTCTCACCTCATTTTGCTACGCCACTGAGGTTACGTTAAATAATTATATATGCTCACCTCATTTGCTACGCCACTGGGGTTACCCTAAATAAGATATGCTTACCTCATTTTCCTACGCCACTGAGGTTATGTTAAATAATATATGCTCTCCTCAATTGCTACACCACTGGGGTTACCTTAAATAAGATATGCTTACCTCATTTTCCTACGCCACTGAGGTTACGTTATATATTAATATATGCTCACCTCAATTGCTACACCACTGGGGTTACCTTAAATAAGATATGCTTACCTCATTTTCCTACGCCTCTGAGGTTACGTTAAATAATAATATTATGCTGACCTCATTTTGCTACACCACTGAGGTTACGTTAAATAATAATATTATGCTAACCTCATTGTGCTCCGCCACTGAGCTGACGTTAAATAATAATATTATGCTCACCTTGTTTTGCTACGCCACTGAGGTTACGTTAAATAATAATATTATGCTCACCTCATTTGCTACCCCACTGAGATTACGTATAATAATTTTATGCTCACCTCAATTGCTACGCCACCGAGGTTACTTTTTATAATAATATATGCTCACCTCATTTGCTACGCTACTCGGGTTACCTTAAATAAAATATGCTTACCTCATTTTCATACGCCACTGATATTATGTTAAATAATATATGCTCACCTCAATTGCTACGCCACTGGGGTTACCTTAAAAAAGATATGCTTACCTCATATTTCTACGCCACTGAGATTACGTTAAATAATATTTGTTCACATCATTTTTTTTACGCCACTGGAATATTCCACACAAAGTTGCTTCACTTAAACAGGGCTAGACAACGAACACGAACTTGGATAAATGACAGCAGATATTCATGTCGATGAAATTCACATTTCATGAAAAACGTGAACACGCATTTTGCGCATAATCAAAATAACGCATAACCATTATTATGCTAAGTACGTCATGCTGCAAAATTTTAGACATATTTTTGTTTTGTTTGAATGTTTGTTTGTTATAAGCCCGAAGGGGCCATATTATGTTATGGTCCAGGGCGTCCGTCCGTCTGTCCGTCCGTTAGCAATTTGGTTTCTTGAGGATAACTTTAGTACTCTTTGGCCTACAGTCTTTTACCTTTATGGGGTTATTGCTCACATTGAGTGGATGATCCCTATTGATTTTGGAGTCAGTAGCTCAAAGGTCAAGGTCACATAGACCTTAACATTGAAAACCATTTCCGCCATGTAACTTGACAATCATGTTTTATAGAGACTTCAAAATTCATTTAATGGTTGCACACATACATTGAATGACCACTATTGATTTTGGGGTCAGTAGGTCAAAAGTCAAGGTCAAAGTGGCCTTAAAATTGAATATCATATCCGCCATGTAACTTGACAATCATTTGTTTTAGAAACTTCAAACTTTAAATTATGATTGTACACATTCAGTGGATGACCATTGTACATTTTTGCGTCAGTATGTCAAAGGTCAAGTTCACAGTGACCTAAATGTTTAGAATCATTCAAAATCTGTAACTCAACAAGCATTTGTCAAATAGATTTCAAAATTCATGTAATGGTTACACACATAGAGTGAATGACCGCTATTGATTTTGGGGTCAGTAGGTAAAAAGTTAAGGTCAAACAAACCTTAACATTGAAAACAATTGCCGCCATGTTACTTGACATTTGTTATAGAGAATTCAAACTTTATATAGAGATTGCACACTTTTAGTGAATGACCCCTGTACTTTTTAAAGTTAGTATGTCAAAGTTCAAGGTCACAGCGACCTAATTGTTTAGAATCATTTACACTCTGTTACTCGGCAAACATTTGTCGCATAGATTTCAAAATTCATACGATGGTTGCACGCATTCAGTAAGTGGTTCCTGTTGATTTTGGGGTCAGTAGGTAAAAGGTCAAGGTCACTCTGACCTTTATATTGAAAACCATTTTCGCCATGTAACTTGAAAATCATTTGTTATAGAAACATCAAACTTTATATCATGATTGCACACATTGATTGGATGAGCCCTATAAATTTTGGGGTCAGTATGTGAAGGGTCAAGGTCACAGTGATTTAAATGTTTAGAATCATTTACACTTTGTAACTCGACAACCTATGTCGCAAACATCGTATTCTCAAACCCCTGCCACCGTCGTGCAAACAAAGACATAAGCAAATTGGTCGACTTGTAGAAGGGTTAATCACCAATAAGGCAGAGAAGATCATGTTGGTAGCCTCTAGTGTTGGATTTTCAGATGTTTTTTTCTCCGAGTAATTTTGAGAAAATAATAATGTTTTTTTTTATTTTCTTTAATTTATACATCAATAAAAAGGAGTGATAGAGGTTAAGATTTTTATTAATTCTATTCTATTGTTAAATCACCCATAACTTAAAAGTAATTCTATCAGAGTTTACAATCATTCATTTTTTTACATTTGTTAAACGAATTAAACCTTTCAGACATAACGTGGATATTTATCGCATGTACAAAACTCTTACTGATTACAGATACTGTAAGAATTTGATACATGCACTAAAGTAATCATGTTATTGGTAAAATTACATATTAATGGCAGATCACATGATAAACCCGAGCAGTTTGTTGAAACGTTGTCCCTTTGCCATCAGCAGTTGAGCAGTGTATATATTTTGTATGAAATACCTCCAAATATTGACTTATAAGGCTTAAATTGGATGCGTTTTTGTTTCTGTATAACATAAGTCATAAGCGTAAATATCTAAATCGTATTTTCATTTATTCGATTACAAAATCTTCGACGAAGCCTTTACTCTTTTTTTTCCAAATTCGAAGAAGCCAACCCGTAACCTCTATCCCGCACACCACAACAGCACTTTACCCCTACGATGCCAACGCTTAATGCACAAAAAACACCGTTTCTGGTACTGCGGACTAGTCCTCTAAAGTTGAGGTAGCTATGTTCCTTACATTAAGACACAGTCAATAAAATTGTTTTACCACATGTTGCTCCTAGTGCAACCTGAATCACAGAATATTAAAAGTAATATCAAAGAACGGATGTACGAATGACCATAAATTGTTGTTTTAATAAGTTTATTTATACAAAAAATCTAATGTCTTCGATTTCTATACATAACGGTTCCTTTATATTTAAAGTATCAGATTCATGAACTTATATTGAAATATTCTCAGTCTCTCGGCAAATCGTATCTATTTATCGCCACTTACACCAGCCGGCAGGATATTCTAATTAAATTAGAATATCCTGCCGGCTGGTGTAAGCGGCAAATTTTGTAAAAAAATCCGATCTTGAATAAACTGAACATGGTCAATGTGCCAGGTATTTCTATTTTTGCTTTTGTTATTTGTTTATAGAACTCTACTCCATTACGAGGAAAAGATTTCTGCTTTTGGTTAAGGCTTGTCTTGAAAAAATTCCATTAGGTCCTATGATAAAGATTGTGTTCTGACATGACACAAGTTGTTGGAATTATAATACATTAAAAAGAAATAGAGCATTATCACCAGTTTATGCAAATGCTCACACTAATGCATACACTCCTTGCTAATTTATTGTCACTTATATCATGACTATATTCGTGGATATCAGCAGTCCGTTTCTATGACATAAACATCAGTATTTTCTTCACTGATATTTTTATTACAATTTTGAGAAATGAAGAGCTAAGTAATTATATCTCTACTTTGTCGGTTTGCACTTACTGTCCTAAACTAAATGTATATATTTAATACAGACAGGCATAGCATGAAAAATACGGCAATAAAGACGCACAAAGCGCAAGGATATCAAATCTGTTAAGAAAATAGCCAGTTACCTGAGTACGGAATAATCAAGTTTGTTTGATGTAATCACAGTAGAAACAGTAAGTACAGATGTACCCAGAATCATTGGCATTTTTTGCCTCCTCTACAAGCGCCTCCCTGTGTGGTAGTAATCATGCAAATTGATCCAACGTATGAACATTCTGTCATGATTTGTTTACACAGTTTCTAGTCTTACTAGAAATAAAAGTTGTTGTTTTTGTTGTTGTTATCTTGAGTTTCTTTCAATGTTGTTTAATAAAACTTATTTAAACATAACAAAATTCTAGCTATATATAGCGAATGTTTCGAAGCATCAAGCGATAATTCCTTTTAGAGAGTCATGCCAAATATGTAGTGGTCAGAAGTCCATGGTCCTGACGAAAAAAATGTAACGTTGACAATTGGAAGACTCTGAAGTCAATAACATAATGCCCGCTTGTCTAATATCTTTGTTTAATGTTGCTACAGATCGATTTACATAGGGCATTTTTTCTGCTGTGCGCTGTTCTAAGACAAGCCTTGCAAGATGCACGGGTATTACAAGGAAACGTAACGGCAATCATTTAAAGTAACCTTTTTTTCTACCGTCTTCTGAGATACAAAGGGTTTGGAAAGCTAGGCAGTTCATATCCGCTTGAAGACACATCAAATAATGAGACTCAATGGTCTAGTGGTAACACGCTGGACTTGTAATCAAGGGGTTGTGAGTTGGATTCCCCGCTCCTCCACTAACATTACTTATTTCTTTATATAAGATGTTAAACCGAGGTCCCATGTGTCAGGACTATACACGGAGCACAAAAAAGAACAAAGGGTTTCTCTGGAATGGGATGCTTCCTGTATCTTGCACTCAAACAACCCGGTGGGGGGTGGGGGGCGTCGGTCATATGGACAACCGGTAACGACGATTAAAAAAAATAGATAGGAGATATATACATTTCACTCACAAACTGATAATATTCAGGATTGTCCATTAGCATTTTGCAAGCTTACTTTAAAACAAGGCAACTACAAAAATGTAACTCAAACAATCTTCTGTGCATGTAAAATATAAGGGTCAAACAAGATTTTAGAGCTTGTCAAGTTACTTTTATTTCATATTTTGTTTAATAGTATAAAACATCGCTGTACAAACAAAGGTAAATCCTTGAAACGTTCCGATGTCATCAGTTGATTTGTTGTTAATCCTCCCGTTAGTATCTAAAAGAAAGAAAATGATAGAAAACCTCAGTTTGTAGCTTTAAAGACAAAAACTCATTCCTTCATGCAGTGAACATGATATAGGATTTTAGCCAACAACATAAAAATCATTATTCTAAATCATGATAGAAAAAAATGCAATACTTTAAACATTCTTTTATTTCGAGGACCCAAATAATGTTGATTAAAATACAATCAGACTAATTGTGTTTACTGCAGCAAAAAGCAATTACTAATGTCACAAACATTGTTTAAGGTGTTACAAAAAAAGGAAAGATAACAGTGAAGTTTTCATACTGTTAGATATATTAAAATGCTTTTTACTCACTTTCCACAAACCGGTTAGCCTTTCTTGCCCCAACCGCCATAGCCATAGCCACCGCCATAACCACCGCCAAATCCCCCTCCGTAACCTCCACCCATGCCGCCGCCATAACCACCGCCAAATCCGCCTCCATAACCACCGCCAAATCCGCCTCCATAACCACCGCCAAATCCACCTCCATAACCACCACCATAACCGCCACCAAATCCTTGAAATATAGGGCAGATATGTTTCTTCATAACGTACGATTTCATTTACATAAATTTACAAACTCAGTCTCAATAAATTTTGATTTATCATTTATTTATAACTTTATTTTGTCGTCGTGCTAGTTAATTCTAAATATCGAGCTTATTGTTCATACCGCCATATCCCCAGCCTCTATAACAGCAAATTGCTCTTCTGGGCCACCATTTACACCAGCCAGTGAATTTCTCCCATTTGTAACAGAACTTGGCGCATCGACATCTCTTCATGGAATAAGCTGAAAATAGCCAGTAGTGTATACACTATTTCAATAATCCTCGAAGACTTACGACATATAACACTATTCCTGTGCACATTACTCAAATTGTCATTTAGAAAAGATTCCTTTAGTACAACTTGAAGCAGAAGCAGAATTTGTACAATTACCTTTCTGGAAAAATATAACAACCTATCTTAACTTTTCTAGTAATTAAACAAATCCACGGAAGCAACATACACCCCTGTTGTGTTTTAAGATTCACTCTTCGACATTAAAGAGTTCACATTTTAAGTATATGGAATCATAAATGCATGGCAACATGCGTTAAACTGTTAGTGTGAACTGTTTCTGATCTTTATGATCAAACAGATAGATTGTAAAGCTAGTAACTTATGATATTTTTATTGTTAATTAAAAAAAAAAAAAAAAAAAACAAATGTAAAAAATTTTTACCTGCAGACTGATCAAAAAAGACAGCACTGACGAGGCAGGCGATCAGTAGAGCTGCGGCGATGGTTCTGCCTTTCATGTTCGAGAATGGCTTGTTTCACAGGCAAAGAAACAAACTGATGCGGAACAACAAAATGTGCAGTTATATAGTCACAGATGAGGACGCAGAAAACGTGACTAGCATTTAAGATTGAAGTAATTGCGTAATATTATGTTTTGAATACTTGTTGAATACAAGAAATACATTTCTATAAAGGAAATAAATCTCATTTTCTGTTATTACGTACGTAAAAAATTGGTGTTAAAATGTAAAAAAAATCTATGCATTAATATCGAAGTACATTAATGGATTTTGACAGTGCACGTGCAAGCACGTGTTTAAACTGTTTTTGTGGTCTGCTGTACAGGTGCTATTTCGTATGGTTTCCTGTTTAAATGTATTGTCTCAGGAAAAAGGTTCCTTCTGAATGTTTAAGAATTAGTTACAAATATACCAAGTCACATGAGTAGCTTATGTTTAAAATATTGATAAAGAGATAAACAAGTACAGGTGTGTGAATCAAGCTAAAAAATGCTAGAATACGCATTGTGTACAGAATTAAAAAGATATAAACAATTCTAGCAGATAAAAGGTAATACTATTAAATTAGTTGGGGGAAATTAAGGCAACGGGAACACACAGTAGACCTAAAGTTATCATTTACCTCTGTATAGGCTGTGTTTAGCTGTTTGATGTTACAATATTTTAATATTGCTGATATAAATGCTTCAATACATTGCAGATAAACATATATGATATCAAGACTTATATAGAAACTTCTGTAAAATAGTAAAAGGGCCGCAAACTAATTTAATGTTAACAATGTCCTACAGATCTTTCTGCTTCTGTTCAAAATGTGTTAAAAAGAAATATACAAAAGAAAGTATAAGAAAAGACTTTGTTCATTTTCTAGCATCTTCTCTTTCGATTACGCCAGGTATACACACTTAAACTATTCACTGACAAGTGGTGTTTCAATAACACACAGAACTTACATTTATTATAAAACTGTTTGATTTATATTGTATTTTGATTAATGACCTGAAGTGCACAGAAGGTTGGTAATTTAAGCAAAGTTACCGTCATTTGAGTCAAATACGGATGAAGAGGTCATAACCCTAATGTTCATTAAAGGTGCTGCTAAATTTACTCAGGTAAACGTTTAATGCGTTTTAGACATAACTTGACATTTTGTAATTTCAAACATAATAATATCTAAAAAGATATAAATTTGGTATTTAAACAATCCAATGACACGTGTTAGCATAAGATTGTCAAAAACTAAACAATAATTGGGAAATGAGCGTTTCCAGCAATTGTCTGTTTGCATTAGCGTCTTTCGGATGCTACTGTTGTTTAAGCGTTATCAGCATAATCCGTCAACTGTCGAACATAATCTTGGTAAACATTTCAAAATAAGATATACCTGTCGTTAAGTAAATAACTTACGTTTAAAAATACGAGAAAAAAAACAACATGCTTCTGTCGAAAAATGACATAAAGACGTGCTATAACAAAGTGCTTAAACTATTTTTTAGTTTCCATAGCAATTAATTGAATGACAAATTATGTTATATGTATTGTATTAACAGAAACGTGCCGGTGACACCTTTACCATCAAATATATCTTCGTCATAGAAGGCCCCAAACAAACAAGCACATTTAATATTCCAATCAGTATTTTGTGATTCAACGTTTTGTGTGTTGTGAAATATATGTTAAGATATTACTAATTTGTCATTTTGCATAACGAGGATATACTCACTAGAACTATATTTTTCCATAAACGACATGACATTTAAATTAAGGTTAAGACAAGACATACAAGGAACATGCATGAGAATTTCATGAAAACTGCTACTAGAGATGCACTATGCATCTAGTGTTACAACCACAATCTTTATTATCAAACTCGACATATAGAAAGAACAGTGTAACATAATACAAATATACACACGTACAGACATGTGAGAATATGTTGAATTTGCTACATAACGAAAGACATTACTTCGTAACAGTTTTAATTCATATTCAAACGCAGACCGAGAATAAAAGGCTAATTTACGGACTTGGTACACATAAAATTTATTTTCAATCTGTTGAAATATTTCAAAACATTTAAATATTTTTCTTTTATTCTTAACTGCGTATTAGAAACATATTTTACAGCATTAGTATGTTTTGTAAAGAATATTGTAGGAGAATTAAAATTATTTGATTAATGAACATTGTCAAATATCATTCAGATGTAGTAGGATTTCGAAGTATGGTCGTCATACTTTAGTAGCCTCCTAATTTTTAAGAGAAGAGCAGCACTTGCTTCTGATTTCATAAATCAATTAAACTTGAAAACAAAACGCAGACTCACTTATAAGGCTTTCTTACATTTTCACAATGTTGCCTGCAACACTGGCGAGAGAGGTTGGCAGTATACGGAGATAGATAGACATGACAAACACCTGAACCCTACAAATTACCTTTAAGGTGATAGGTAGTATTTATTTAGTTTGTTTTCATTGATCAATAACATCTCGATGAGACGTTCAATATGTTGACATTGTGATCTCGATTGGACTGTTCGGGAGGATAATATAAGGGTTACCAATTGAGGTTGTCAAACCAAAACGCTTGTTACACAAAACCTAAAACGAAGAAAATTGAGTTGGGAGCTAGGCCGCTAGCAACATACAGATTGCAAATCCTTTGTTTTATAGAAAAACAAAAACAACTGTTTTTTTCGTATTTGTACAAAAAAGATAAAAAAACGTAAACCCGTTTATATATGTTGTTTGTTGGAACTGTGTTCAGAAATATTATTTCCACACATCAAACGTCTTTTTTTAAGTTGTTTGTTTGAACTGTGTTCAGAAAATACTATTCCCACAGTGGTACATGTTGCTGGAATGCAAGCACATACTTTTTTCATGAAAAAAAATCCTCTTCTCTTGTTTTGTTTTTTTGCAAAAAATATACCCGCACCCCTGTTGTTTATGATGTTCGTCAGAACTGACTTCAGAAATACTATTTCCTCTGTTATAAACAATGTATATCTTAGGCCACTAGACCAGAGAGTCGTTAGTAGCCCACAGATAGCACTTTTCTTGAAAAATCCTGTTGTTTCAAAGTTTATAAATTTGGGAAAAAAAAAAAAAAAAAAAAAAAAAAAAAAAAAAAAAAAAAAAAAAACACCGACCTTTTATATTGTTATTGTTTGTTGACATTAAGTTCAATAGTATTGACTGCTACACACAAAATATAAACTAGGTCGCTAGATGCCTACAGATAGCAAATGCATGTCGAATTTAATCGTTTGAATTTGATTGTTATGCTAGCATGACATTCGATTCTTGAATTTTGAATGATGTGCTGGCAAGCAATTTGACATTCAAATCTGCATAGTTTTTATTTAAATGTTGTGTTTATATAACATTCAACATACCACATTCTAATTTGGAATCACATTTATTTGTAAATGTTGTACTAGCACGACATTTGACATTAGATATTTGAATTTTGAATGTTGTACTTAAAAGTCGAATGTCGTGGTAGCACAACATTGAAAATAGAAGTTATTCCAAATTTCTTTGTCGAATGTCGAATGTCATGCCAGCACAACATTCAGATGTTATTCCGAATTTTAATGTCGAATATCGGGCTAGCACAACATTCAAACAAAAGTTAAAATTCGACTGTCGTATGCCGCGTTAGCTCATCATTGAACATTCCAGTTATCCAAAATTTTACTGTCGAATGTCACGCTAACTCAACATTAGAAAAAAAAGATTAGACTTTTATTGTCGAATATTGTAAGTCGTGCCGGCATATCAATCAGATGTTATTCCAAATTTGAATGTCGAATGTCGGGCTAGAACAACATTCAAACAAGAACAGTTAAAATTCGATGGTCGAATGTCGTGCTAGCTCATCATTAAAACAAATAAACATTTATTGAAGAATATCGTTAGTCGAGACAGCACATCTTTCAAATACAAATAAATAAGATTTCGAATGTCGAACCCGCTCCTTTGATTCGATAATTATATGTTTATTTCAAATTTTGTAATTATGACTTTTTTAAACTTATATTTCATGTCTCGGCCATATTCGTTATTCATGAATAAATGGCCAAGGCAAGCAATTTCCGATTAGCTTAATAAAAAACTGGAAACTGTTTGAAAGTACATTACATGATTCAAACGACGGTCCTATCTTAAGAACCATAAGGTGTGACAATGTTTTTGCCGATAATATATCTTCAGCATTGCCACTTTTAAGACTAACAATAACTTTTAATACTTTTCCAAATGACAGTCTTTCAAATTCGCAACACAGTTTTGGAGAATTTATTATCAAGCAACGACAACCCTGACATCACACAAAACAGAGCTTTCAACAATCATTGAGGAAGTATTTTTGAAAATAAGTATTCTCAATTTAGTGACTGTTTTCGTAATTTTGGAATAATTCATTAAATATTAATATAATTCTACGACCGCCATTAAACAGTTTGTTTATCGTATTGAGTTTGTAATTGTCAGTATTGCCATTGCAAATTATTTAGCTTGTGATTCATCAAAGGAAATTTATTCGTAAATACAGCTGACTAGTAATTCATGAGAGTTATCTCTCCTCACTTGACTATATGGCATGTTTTTCATTAAAGGTACACTTTCACTTTAAAAGATGAAATATACTGTAAGTGACAAGATTGACATGTGTCAGAACTACACTTCTACATTCCCATTATTCAAACAACAAATTACTACCCTATTTCTACAATAAAACGGTTTCACATATCTGATGATACATCAAGTAAATGCAAATTAGCTATGATCACTTAGTGAAGTTCTAACATTTTGAAGTTCTTCGTTAATTATGACACCAGGTATACAGTCAGTAATGAGTTTGTCACTGTGAATAAGAAAATCTTTAGCTTTTGTCACAGTGACTGTGAATATGAAAATCTTATTACCTAAATCACGCAAAAATAGGTTAAGGTTACTAGTGAAGAATTTTAAAGTCACCAGTGCTGCCCAAAAATGCGCTGCTTCTGGTAGAATGGTAATATGGAACATTTATGCTATTATCCTCCAAATTTTGACAAAGCTTACAAAGAAGATACGATACAAAGACGAAATCACAACAAATTTGACACATTTAATTAACAGTTTTTCCACAGCTGTTAAAAATGACAAACGATTATAATTTAGCTTAGAGGCTTCCCTGTGGTTTTCGTTCCTGAAATCAAACAAAACAGAAAAAAATGAATGAATGAATGAATGAATGAATGAATGAATGAACACAAACTGAAAGTGAATTTCTACAGCCATTCTGAAAACACGGATTATCGTGGCTACTGCATTTATCAGTATGTTTTTAATTCGTGTAAATAACCAAAAATGAAATAAAAGAATAATAAAAAAGTAAAAAAAAAGATAAATAAAAGTATTTCAAACTGACGACTTTCTGGGTTTATTACATGGAATCAGTAAGTCGGGCTTATTTCGACATTAGTCACTAAATCAACAAAACAAGAGACTTTTGAAAATTCAATCCAAACTTATTGTGAGCTACAGTATTATATGCCAAATATAACTCCCTAGAAAAAGCATAGAAAATCTGAAATTCGTACCATGAATCTCATCCCTGAACGCGTAAACATTCCGGGCTACGCCAGTGACAACAGTACCGTCTCCAGCCCCAGGCACCACAACGACCAATGCTGCATTCATAACGAATATTACATCGTCTTCCACAACGGCATTGACCTGATAAAGAAGATCATTCTGAGACGTAACATGAACATATTGTTGACTTCCTTAAACGAACTGTTGAACCAATGTTCATATTCGCTGCTTACTTTTTTCGAAATTTTCTTCATAAGCTATAATTATTATTATTTTATTAAAATGGACAGAATGCCTGCTTGTCCTTTGAGAGAAATCGGTTACGTCTTGGCAAATGAAAACTATTTCTACCTAACAGACTTTTACTCTGCAGCATTAATTACAAATCAAATTAATTTAGAACAAACCTGTAAATTTTACATTGACTGGGGAAAAGGTTCTAACTTGCAACTTATATTTGTTTTGCTTGATGAGTGTTTCCTGACTTTAAGCCAGTGTTCGCACCAAAAGTGTGGACTTGGGAACTTCACCCGTACTTATCACGCGACCAATACTTCTACAGTTTTTGTTCTCTTTTGAAAATAAGCATTATCTAGACCAAAACTGTATAACTTTAAAATAAATGTTAGTATAATATTAAATACTTATCAAATATTATACAATATTCCACTAGCAGCACTTACTTGCTCAAGAAATTCACTGTTACGCGTCTACCAAACATTTTTCAGCATTTGCACTCATAGAATTGGAAAAGGACACGTCTTTTCATAAAAATTCATCAGATAAAATCAAAGAAATTACATATTGAATGATTAGAACAGCTAGACATGTGACAAGGTTCTGCAGTAAGACAGCCGCCGAAAGATACACCTTTTAAAATACCTCGTCAATTTGTTCAGTTACTTTGAGCGTCTATTCTTTGTGTTAATTGTAGTTGTCAACAAAATAAAGTGCTATGTTCCAACCAAGGTTAAAAAAGGGCAAGATACTACAGCTAAACGGGCACTTTGAGCTACCCAAATACGGCGGAGGTAAGTACATATTTGTTGGAACTTCCTAAAGATAATGCCGCAAAAAATTGATATGGACATTCCATGAAACGCAAATGTGTAATGCATTCGAATGCGTTTTAGATGTAATGTAACAAGTCTTGCTACACCTTTGCGAAGAAAAGCACGAACAATATACACTAGGTTAAACCTTCCTACAAAGATAAAGTATATGTGATTTATTTAAATAGCAAATCTGTATACACATCTAGTAATTGATATTAATGTAAACATTTTTGGAAAACGAATTACAAACTAAACAGCCTATCATAGCTAGTTTAACTGGTGTGTGTGTCAAAAAGATATATAACGGATTGTGTACTGCTAATGGAATCACAAAATTTCGTATAGAGATGGAAGGAGAGTAAAACAACTAATTGTGGACCTGATTCTATTAAAGATGGAACGTCAGAAAATATTAAATATATCTGACGTTGTCAGATGTACGTTTAACTTTCCGTAGATGGTATTTTACCCGCATGTGAATTTGTTTAGTATTTAAGAGCCTAAATCTGATCAGATGAATTCTTCATCTGCTGATAGACATGCAGAAGTTTGCTATGGTTCTGAATAAACAATTGAAACTTTGGGTTATTATCAAACGGGATTACTTTGAAGGCATAACTGAATTATTTTGTGACATTATCGCGTTTTCATGACAAGACACACACTAGAATCTCCTATAGTAAACTCTAAAGAATTTGAAGAATATTAAAGACAAAACATAAACATTTATTAAACATCAAAGCTTAGAAACGTCCTATATTATGATCGTCTTCATGAGGAATGATTTTAGTCGTACTTTTTAAAACATGGAAGAAAAGTGAATCTAGAAATTACACAATTTTGTTACACGAATATGGATTTTTAATTGAAAACTAATCTCATGGTAATATAATGAAAGACAAAATTTGACTCTTACCTTCAACATTTTCAATGAAATTTCCACCAAGGAGGCACACAGCCAGAAAAACCAGTAAAATCTTTGACGTCATTCTGAACAATAACGTCCTATTCAGCAGTGGCCTTTATATACCTTTAAAAGCAATAAAAACCTAATGAGACGGAAAAAAAAATCATATTTCATTTTTTTGTCCTACATTATTAATATTTTAAACTGCTCTTGGTCTACTTTTCATGGAGCTCGCACATGTCACTACAATTTTGGTATAACTCATTCTTTAAAAAAATCATCAATAACAATAAAAGACTATAATTGATATCACTATAACACTTGACCTTTATTCGTTGTTCAACGCTTCATATTTGATCACGCTTATACCTTTTGCCTTCGGGCATCAATCATACCATAGTGGCGATCAAACTGAAAAAAAAAATGCGAAGGTCGCAATATAACGTAGATTGTGGAATCTTGTCATTTAACTCTTACATTTGACAATTTAATCAACCCCTAATTTGCCTCTTGCTTTACTTTTTTCTAGTTTATTTGCAGCTAATTCCAGTTATTGCCATCAGTATATTTTAGACATGATTTTTGTTGTTTTATTGTCAGGACGGCCTCCGCTAGCGCCTTAATGCAAACAGGAGACTGATTTTCCGTAAAAGAATAAAAGGGAAATGTTAAAGTTGTATTGCCTTTAAGAGTTATCGTACATTTATTATTTTAATACCAATAACATTGGGATATTGCACATGTCAGAGGAAGTTGCTAGACTAAGTTTAAAGCAAATAACGAAATTACTCTAAGACACAACACAAGACTACTTTTCAACTGAAGAAACAGCAAACGGCTTAATTAACATCTGACATTCTCTAAGTCCAAGAAATAATTGCTTTAGATTCAAATTTTGGCTACGGTGCTTTCAATGAAACATTATGTTCAGTACAGAACACTGTCGAACAAAATATATCACAATATTCAAAGCTTTGCTCCTGACAACCACTCAATCTGACAATATTCAATAAAAAGTGTAATTTTCATCATAAAATTACCATTCGAACTAATCTAGTAATGAATCCCGACCAGTCACGGAATCCCCGACCAGTCACGGAAAGACCAAAATTATCCAGGTTAATGTTATTTCTGTAAGCACATGCAAACCGGATCCTGATCAATAAAAGACATGATATGAATATTAAGCAATGTCAAATGAACATTTTTAGAACAGCAATGATTTAATGTATGATTTATCATTTATAAATATCAATAAAACAACCTACTTTTACAATAAATATAGCAAATACTATTGTGAACAATGGCAAGTTAAACATCCACGTAGGGCCAAACAATTTTCTAGAGCCCTGATCTAAAACAGACTGACTTTAATTGATTGTTCAGTTGTGAGATTTAGTAATTGATTTGAACAGAACAAAACTAAAAAAGGAAATACAACAACAATAAAAACACGATATAGGATTGATACATGATTTGTCATTCTTTGTAATCTCATCATTTCCGCCAGTGTCTCCTCTTAAATCATAGTAATCATTTAAGTGGTTGGTACCTCCTGGTACAGACGTTTATATCGGTCACGCTTGTTTTATATCAATCGGAACACCTCGGGGCACTTCAATAAGTCACCTCGAAAATAATGTGGTAGGCGCCATATTGGACTATTTTAGAATACAGGTGGTGTCTGCTTCATTGAACACATTTCTTAAAGCCTCTACCTGTTTATACTTTAAAATTAACATTTATTTTCATTTTTCTAATGCAAACACTGCTTGAGTTCTGCTATGCTTATTTATATTTTCATTAAAGCCGGGGCGAATTACCATTTGGTGTTTTCATACACTTACATACGAGATCTTTATACGAAATTGTCGGGAAAGTTTGGTTTTATATATATTATACACCATTTGCTCTTTCGAGGACCAGTTGCATAATAAACATTTAATTTGTATCTACATAGCGACTGCCTGTCTGTAAACTGTCGCTCAGATGTTTTTTTTACATAGACAAACTAAGAAGCTTCGCGCATGCAAACTATTTTCACTTTCATTAATTATAGTAATTGAAATTACAATGTTGACATTTTTTTAAACTCAAATTTGCCATACAAAAACAGATTTATTGTAAGTGCTTTTGAATAGTGAATGTCTGGTGTAACATATTTTCATACTTTGATTCATATGTACATGTGTATGGATTGAATTTCTTTTGCTTTCCCCCTTTTCCTACCATCTAAATTGATAGTTGTAAATCGATTAGTCTAAATATCATATTAGACGTTTTTTTTTCTTGGGGGTCACTACCATTTAAATCTTGAAATGTAATTACAATATTTTTGGAAAGAACTGTTACTAATGTTGTAAGAACTTGTGCTTCAACCCATTTATCAATTTATCATTATTTATCGTCAATACAGGCATATCGTGTTTCAATTGTTAGTACGTACGTTGGTTCAGTTAAACGTCCCGAAAAATTTTGTGTTAAACTCTCACTCATTTGTTTGGAAAATCGTCTTTACACTTTCACAGATGCATAGACTAGATGTGTAGATGACCGTAAATGAAGGCCTTTCTGTTTCGCCAAGTCTTGTCGGACTTATCGATCCTTTTACAACTATAGGATATACAAATCTTGTGTCGAAATTCTTAATAATCTTTTGAATGATTTGGTTTAAGCTATTATAAACAAATAGTCTAGATGTGTTAATTATTCTACACGAAGAAATATTGGTTGTGTCAAGTCTTACCAAAATTACAGATTTTTTTGTATAGCAACATAATTAGATTTGGCTATTAAGTTTGCTGATTATCCAATACCATACACCAGCTTGTCATTTCTCCGAAAATGGCGAATTCTGAAAAAAAAAAAGACTATTAATGCACACTTGGCCAAAACGAAGAAAAGTTTTGCAACAAAATCATAGACAAAATGTACGGCTTACACAAATATGTGTGCAAGGATATGGTCAGTTACACATTCTGAAAAGTATTGTTCAAGATGATTTCCTATAAGAATCTGTGATACTTACAGACAACACAGAAACTTTTTGATTGCAGAATTTCAAGCTTAAAGAGAAATCAATATGAATAAAAAAAACTCTTTCTCTATCGAATGCTGTAATAGCTAAAGAGTACTAACGGAAGATAGATGACATATATCCGGCCTTTTTCCCCGAATTTATTTAACATTTTTTTAAATTTGTGTTCTTGGGTAGCAGGAAAGTTGTTTAAACTATTCACTGGCATTATTGTGCCATTGTCTATATTACTTTGTAAAATAATGTTCTCATTTTTCCTTGATTATCAAATATTTGCCTTTTTCATTGTATCCAAAATTTTAACACCAAACATATCTAGATTTATATTTCAACATGAAAATATTCAGTGTATCATTTGCTGTTTTGGTGTTTAAAAGTTATCATTTATAACGAAAAAAAAAAAAAAACACTCAGTCGAAAAGCCTTAAAACTCCATTTTCCTCAGCAAATACTGAGCGTATACTAAATGTGATAAAATATATACTCTCTTTAACTCAGATGGTAATTTCATTTGGAAAGAAATTTCAAAGAATAACATTTCTTCTCCCCTTATTATATAGTCAAAAGGGCAATAAAATTTATCTCTGTCAAATTTTCCTAGCGGCTTTATTTAATATGGACACTAAAGCAGCCAAACAGTCCTAGGTAATGGCTGTTTGATTGAATAGTTCTTCCCAAATCTCCTCAATAGCTTAATACAGTAGACAATCCTATTGTAATTTATAGCCCGTGCTTAGATCAGTAGACTGAATTTAACTTGATTTTCAGACTTATTTCGTGCACAAACAGTTGAATGGATGTTCGTAAAGTCATAGAATCAAGTAAATGGGAGAGCTTGATATTTGGTATACGTTTTCTAATCGATTCCACCGAGACGATTTCTGCTGAAGAACAGTACAAGCACTTGATGTGGTTTTGTGAAATACTTGTCTATATTACGTATAACACGAGAAAGGCGTCACAGTGATAACCATCGCAGAAACATAAAACAAACACGATGGACGCCCTCTGAGATTTTTTTAGGATTAAAACGATAATTGGTACAGGTAAACATATTCTTTATTCTATAAATACGCCTTAATTATAACCACAGAAGAATATAGTATATTCTGTTTTTTACAAATGATACTTAAGATTAAATACAGTTAACCCCCAGAAAATAAGCAAATACATGATGGATCTGACTAATAAAGATGAAGATAAACGTTGTCGCCGATGTTGAAGTTAACCAGTTTGTTTGTTTTTATTTAAAAAATTGAGAGAAATAGTTACTGTAGCAAAAAGTGTAAGAAAATACGGTTGCTATTAAGAGGACAGTCTCTATACATTAGGAACAATTGTGTCTTAAGACGCGACGATTCGAATTTAACTTTAAATATTTTCGTTCGAGAAAATTGTTGCTTTGTGGAAGGGCAAACTATTTTTATGTTTTGATTTGTCTGCAAAGATGACTCGAACATTTTCAACATACTTAAACATTAGTATACTGCATACGTTAAGTTAGCCTACATACTAAATATTTATTTTATGACTTTTACTATGACAGGCTGATTTATCACTCTGAATTAACTTAAATTTGGCCGTGCTTCAGTTCATGTCTTAATAAATTTAAAGATTCTTGTTAAAGATGCAGAAAATTGTTTTCTTGAGATCAAGTTTTAAATACTGAATACCCATCTCTTTAAAACAAAGCACAGAAAATCCAGCTAAATAAGGAAACACGAAATTGCTCTGATTGTTTTTCTGTTTGTTTGTTGTTTTTTTTTTTATTATTTTTGCATTACTTAAACATACATATGAATTTGAATTACCATTGGAAGAAAACCATTAGCGTCGTTGCATTATTTAATACAAACATGTATTGTTTGTATATATATATGAAAAATACGATATAATTCAGAAATGTCGAAGCGGAATCCTTTGATATAAAGAAAAAAATATTTCCTCAGAAGCGTGCTATTACTCTAACCTATTTGCTATAATAATATCTTGCCGTCAATTGTTTAAGTTCATTGCAAATATGTAACTGATTTAAAACTGAAATATTTTTAAAATCGTATTCAAACTTTCAATTCAATTTTTAGACTGAAACAAAATTTGGCATTTAATTTCAAATTGTTTTTGAAGCATTCACCTTGAATTGATAGTTTTTAGGTATGGAACCAGCAATTCAGGCTATCATGGCTCAAAATGTCTGCATAATGACGGCGAGAAATAGTTCTCATATTTCTTGGCTGTTTTAAACATTTTTTGCCCTATTCTGTGAATTTTGTTTTCCTAGAATTATTTTGCTTGTCTATTACTGACAACTCTGCAAGAATTTTGATAACATTTATTCCGGTCATTATATCCTTATTTCCTTATCTCTCTAAAGAGAACAGTGCCTTGCTGTAGAAGTAGAAAGTACAACTGTGGCACCACGGTGCTAGATGTACAACAAAAAAGAAGCAACTTCTCTTCCATCAACTCCTTTCCATTTAGTCGACAAAAAACTAATTAAAACATCTAAAATTTAATGTGATTTTTAGCATACATAATAAATGCATTAAGATTTTGTTAATTTATTCTCTCGGATAAAAATTTTTAAAATCACGATAATGTTATGCAAATTCTCAGTAATTGTAACACAAACAAAAAAAACAATTTCATGTTACAGGAAATCACCTTCTTCGCTCCAACTTTTAAATGTTGTTTGCTTGTTTTATGTTTATTTTCTTAGTATTCGTGAGTTACCCACTGCTCATTGTAACTAGAACTACATCTGGTGCACGCTGATCACTCGTGAGCAAATGCAGTATATAAAATGTCTACCTATATTATTGACATTTTGACAAAGTCTACGCCCCGTGTTATATAAGGTTCAAAGAAGAAAAGACAGAAAGCCGTGAAAAAACAAATAGTAACAAGAAAAAAAATCACATTCTTTCTGCTTCTATTGCACAAGTATCAACTAGAGAAACGTGTGACAGTAATGTCTGGAGTCAATCAAATTAAGGATAAGTATAAATCCGTTTCTCGTTGATTAGATTAAGTACAACTTTCATTTCCGTACTGATATGAATAAAAGAAAACAGCCGCGTAAATGAAGCGACCAATAAGTTTTCTAAAATGGAAATCTGTTAAAAAGGGCCAAAAGCTTTCTTTTCAGAATCAGTAAAACACATTTAAGGTATATTGAAAAAGGACGCTTATCTAACAGTTTGGAACAAAAATGTAAATTGACAGTATCGCAGACACAACGCATTACCGACATTTTCATAAAATAAAAAAATAAACAACGAACGAATAATGACAATGACAAAGTTTATTTGCTTTTAAGACTTCCGGCGCATGGCAAAACATATATACAATTATCAATTTAACCCAAACATTGTATGTGACAGAATTCAAACAATTTAAATGGGAATTACAGTATCAGTTACAATACCAACCAGAGACTGTTCTTAGAAAAACATATGTCTATCTCCAAATGGCACTAATCCTGAAAAATACTCGTTTAATCATTCCTGTGGAGTTTCCTCCAAATCTTGTCATTCGTTTTTTGTGGTATTCCTAAATAATTCAAATTAAAACAAAAAACAAAAAAAACACTGTTAAAATCAGCCAACCGAAATATGTCAATAAGATGCATAACAACACTTGCTTATGATCATTCTTGTGAAGTTTCATTAAAATCCAACAAGCAGTCTATCTCCGACCAGTTATTGAGAAATGCTGAACTCTACTCAATTTTAGACAAATCAAGCATTGCAACACCATTAAAAGTCATTTTACAGGAACACTCTGATAATACAATAACTACACTTGGTCACGATCATTGCTGTGAAATTTCCTTAAAATCCAACCAAGGTAATGGGGATATGCCAAATTGTATCCAAATTTGGACAAATCAAAGACTGCAACTCTGCTACAAATCAGCCGACCAGTATTAGACAGCAATATGCATAACTGTACTTGCTAGTGATAATTGTTGTGAAGGTTCGTCAAAATCTAAAAAGCAGTTATGGAGATATGCCCTACTGCATTCGAATTTAGACAAATCAATGGCTGTAACTTTGCTAAAAATGATCTGACCGGAACGCAACGAAAACATGCATAACTACTGTTGATTATTATCCTTCCTGCTAGGTTTCCTTAAAATGTGACCAGGGTCATGAAAATGTTCTTAAATGTATTCAAGTTCGGACAAATAATGGACCACAAATCTACGTAAGATCAGCCTACTGGAACACATTAATAATACCCTAACTACATTCCTGTTAAGTTTCGTCAATATCCGACAAGCTTTATGAAAATATGCCTATATATGTTCAAATTTGGACAAATTAATACGCATAGCTTCGGTGAAAATCACTTTACCGGAACATGCCAACGATATGCTTAACTAGGCTTGGTACCAATAACTCAAGTTCCAACCAGCAGTTATGGAGAAGAAGCGCAGGCAAAACTTTTGACATACAGACATATAGACATACATGCAGATGGGAAGTATAAAAACAATATGTCGTAGGGGACACATGATAAATACAGATGATATCATCAAGTTATGAAATAACAACAGAAGACATTCCTTGACTGCTAGCAACAGAATGTTAGGTTATTAAAAGCATATACAGTAACATGACACAATTTGCCAGAACGAGAATAAGAATAAGAAAGTGACTGGTCCTGTCCCCAAGTTCATGTCTCATCTATAGCTGGTGAAAACATATAATATAGTGCCGAGAACTGTACACACATACCAGTTTGACTTGCAGGTTTGTTTACTTGAGAACTACATCTTACTGAAGACAGTATTCTAGAACAGAGAAAAGTATTACTTAATGCTTAAGTCACGACATATTAAGTTAAGAAAATTTGAATCAAGTTGTATTAAAGGCCAAAGGTTTTTGGATTATGTCAATTAGGAGAAGTCAACTGGCTATTTCTGTAAACTGAAATAAGGTGAAATCTGTATTGGAGGAAGTGATTTAGAGATTTGTGACAGACACAAAAGTTGTATTACAGCAGCAGTGAATCTGCAACAATTCTTTCCTATATTTTTGCCTATATTCAGTAAATTGTTGACACCAATTTGGTAAACTTGGAAGCTTATTTTAAAACTAGATTCACTTGTAAAATAATGAGAGTTTTTTAATATATGTATACAGAATCTCTCACTAGGTATATAGATAAGATAATCAACTACATGCATTATACTTACCATATTTATAGTACTGGCCCGCAGAGGTTATCTTACAAATATGCATCTCTATGACTCAAGATACAATTTTATACCTCTATGCGGCTTGAAAACGGAAGAAAATAATCCATACTGTTACCGAAATTTGAACCCTTGAACCTCAATGAAGAACACTAATAAGGGCAAATTATCAAACTGCCCTTGTGGCTTTTCACATTAATGCACTTAATTTACATAATTTACTTTAAAAGTAAATCCCCTTTGCTACTTTGCTAACGGAAGTAAACTTTTTACTTATAAAAAAACGGAAAAAAGAGAGAAAAAACATACAACTAGAATCTCTACATATAGACATTTCTTATGCTTTGGGTCAGTAGCTGTAAAAGACGAACTGTGCCTTTGAAAATATCCGTGTGAAAATGTGAAATATCTAGTTACAATATTTGTATGAATAAAGAAATTTCAGGTAAATCAAAACCATTTACCAAATTCTAAATAGAAGGTATTTTTCCTCCTTTAAAATATTTGCATCGGGAAAGCTTTTTATGTGTCAAAAGTATTGTTAGGTCAGCATAAGTTTCAAACTCAATTGTACAGTGTATGTTTTAAGAAAACATAATAATGTATCCTGTCTTTGTTCACCCAAATTTAACACAATTCACAGGGTAACTCAAGTAAAACGTACTAATTTTTAAGAATCACCAGTAGGACGTGCTTTAGAACTGATAGCTACTTGGATCTGTGTGGACTGCGTAACCAATTTATTCAGATTTAAAAATAAAGCTTTGTATAATTTCGAGTCAATAATACGCTTTGCTTCAGATTGAAAGAACCAAAAAGCCTTTCATTTTCCAAAAGGAAACATTGCCAAAATACAGTTTGGCATAAAAAACTCTTTAAAATAGAGATAATATGGTATTGATATTTCTGTAAATGAATTTCAATGCAAAATGCAGAAATTCTCTAGCATAAAAATCGACGAAAAGAAACCATTTGATCGCAAATATTACAAGTTTAAAGAGAAATCAATGTTAATTGAAAACTTCGGGAAACGATCAAATATATAAACCACATTTATGTATGAGAGATGAGACTTTGTAACCTTATTTACGACACGAGGGTATTTCATAATCACTGCACTGATAAACGTGCAGTAAGTTATTGGAAATCTGTGCCAGAATAAATTGTACTTCGACCTGGTAAGATTTTTTTGACGTCAGATAACTTATTTATATTTTGTTGTTCAGTTTAGTTTCACACGGTAATTTTACCATATATTTTAATATTGCTTGCGTTTGCCTTTCCCATTAGATAATTCGTATTCTCTTTTTAACTTGCAGGAAAGAGCAGAAAGGTATATACATGATATTGAAAACATCAGCGATAATATTCAATGCTAAACAAGTTGACAAAACAAGAAACGTTTAGATTAATCTTAAAGTATAATCTGAAAGGGAAATATTTATAAAAGTATAATGTAATTGATGCAATGCTGATACTTGCTATCAAAATTAAATAAAAATGAGATAGAAGGGATACAGTTATGAATGAAATATACATTTAAGTTTTTATCTCGAATTGATATCCTTTTTTAACTTTCTGAAAGATAATAAACCCACACTGTTGATTGAAAACTTAATAGATATTTGGTTATAAAGTGTTTGAATTTGTGAAAATGAAACATTAAGAATCGATAAAATATTCTAGATAATAGTAACCTATAAAGGTGTACTTGTCATGCATATACAGATTAAAGCAAACGTCAAAAGCACATAATGTTCTGAGTTCTTTCTCGTTGAAAATATTTATATCTTTTGCAAAACACTAATGTATATTTCAAATAAGGGGCTCGTGATATAAACACCCAGTTAAACCGGAATTGTGTTTAAAAATCTTTCTTATCATTTTTGTAATTCTTGTCTTAAGTATCAAAGTCTTTATGGCAAAAGTATTTCATAGTAAAGCTAGGTGTGTAGCAAATACTTAAGTTAGGTGTGTAGCAAATACCCTTAATGTTTATCCCCATTACAGGCATGACAAAGGCATGATAGAAACATCTGTAGCCAGCCATTAAGCAAGAGACATCTTTTCTTATATAAAGTACATGGTTCATCTACGAAATATTTTAAATGATATTTAGTTTAAATCCTGTCGACTAATTAAAGGACAACAGAAGCTTAAGGTAAGCTGTTATCCAGCTTTATATTGAATTTAAATATACTTTACAAATGATGCATCACAGAAAAGTTGTGCATATTTACCAGCCCTTTTCTATAGACGTGGAAAAATCAATCCTACTATAGAATCTAAGTTAAATTTTTCAGGTGCACAAAAAGACCAGATATATCACGGACATAGCTTTTAATCCACATAATATATGGATAAGTTTATAGTGGTAGACATAACTTTCAAAATTTAGTGTGCTTAAAATAAGTAAAGCTATATCAGATGTTGAAAGTTTTTTGTCAGATCTCAAAAACAAGCTTATGATATTGATTGTTATATTTACATAAGAAATATTTACAATGACTTTTTTCAGTTTGTATGGTGTAGCATATTTCGGCAAAAGAGTGATTATTTGTATCTCTGTATTGTAACTTTCTGTTTTAATTAGGGATAATTAATTCAAATATTCAGGCATTCAGTGAACAATATCACAGATAAGAAGTTCATGACATCTTGATCATATAAGGTCAAAATATTATTCTAATCAATCGAAACTAGAGAAAACAAACTGTCTGGAAATACATGCTTTATCACCTCTTGACAGATAAAATCTATTGAGCAACTTTTATGTCAAAGCTTATGACAAAAATCATTGAACCTGCAACAATAGTTTCAATGTTGATAACACAATAAAACTTTGTCAGTATCAACATACAGTCTCCATATCTATTTTCTATCTGACAGCTCAGACAAAAAAAAATCTGAACCGGTCTTGCACACGTTTTTCATCCCCTTTGCAACGATTGATAAATTACTGTAATCATATATAAAGAAAGTATTGGGAAACACAAGCCATTACCGGGGCAAGAAACCATTCTTCACGCAGGCAGCTGTAATATATCAGTGAAACTAGGTACATCTTACTCCGGATCAAAGTTCTCAATGCATAATTTTGATTCTTCTTTGAAAAAAAAGGTTGTCTATCAAAGTGACATTGATATCACTGGATTTATATACTACTTTTATTCCTGCCATTGCGTTCTTGCTGAATTGACTCCAATTTCTCTGGTCTCAGTAAAGTCATTGAGTACCTATCCTTTGCGCTCTGCAATGCCATTAGCTATTCATGTTTTTTATCCTTGTGTACTTTTGCATGCAACACTGTTGAGGTGATGCATGGGTTTGAGTTAATTCACCAAGACAACTTGTATTTGTTTATTTTTTTATTAGAACCTGTTGTGACAAGTATAAGTGGGTGCACCCTAAAACCTGGTTTAAGCCCCCCAGTGGCAAATATTTTTGCCACAGTCCGTTCCAAGTGGTAAGCTCGCGGGTTCTCATATTAATTGCTTTTTGTGTTTTTTTTTCTATTTGGTCAATATAAATTTATGCTTTTTCCTATTTTTGGACTGTGTTGAGAGGTTTAGTTTTCATTTAAGACGTCAAATTTAACTTCTAAGGTTGTCTATGTTTATAAGAGATATTGCACTGTAAGAACTTGTAAGCTGAATCGATTGTTAGATTCTCAATTACACCATATTATAAAAACCATAAGGAGTATTTGAAAGAAAAAATTTCAACCTCCTTTTTGGCATGACTTGTGAAAAGAAAAAAGAAAAATTGTATTTCAATGAAATTCTTCTTGAAACTCTAATTTACAAGTTATAAAATGTATACGCCTTAAGAATCTGTAGTTAAAGTTCAGTATTTTTTTATTTGAAGGAATAAGAAAATGGGGGGTATATTTTGCTTGTAATAATGGCTCTTCAGTATTATATAAGCAAACTCAACAAGGAAGAATATTCATTGTAGTGGTGGCAAAGTTACTTTATATGTACATTTGGCACTGTAAAATTAGATATGTTGACACGTTGTTAAATTTTCTGTTGACGGGAAAATCAGGAGGTCTTAAAACATAAACAGTGGCTGGCAAATAATGCAAGAGAACGAATTGAAATGAAATGTTGTTCCAAAAGGAAGCGTACTCAAAATGTTTTTGAAACAAACAAATCGAGAAAGCTTGCCTAAATGCTCGTGAAATCCTTTTATCGTAAAAAAGTTATTGAATGTTCGTTAAGAAGTCATTTTTCGTAAATTTTGTCAAACATTTGGCTATCTTACTGAAAATATGTTTGACTCATTATGCTTTGCATTTCCCTGCAATCAATCACATATACAAATCATAAGAAGAAATAGGAAACGAAGAAACAAATAAGACAAGAGTGCTTAAAGACTTATTTCAGAAAGGAAAAAAACCCCAGATTTTATCATAAATGCAGCAACGATCAAAAGGTGTATGAATTATATACATTTGTAAAAATTAATTCGTACTAACACAAAAATAGCAGCCATTAAAGAGTATGATATATATGGAAAAAAGGAAAACATTGAGTAATTTGAGTGAACTTTAAAAACAAATGTTTCGCCGTTTTAATACAAGGGCATTCCTATTAAATCAATATAATTATTTGATGTAAAAATAGTAATGAGCGTGTTGCATTCAATATGACAAAAATATCATATTTCTTTAAAATATTAAAATATCTTAATCTTTGTCAAAGAAAGAATAGACAACAACAGTGGCTGGTTAAGAGTTAACTGTTTAACGAGTAAGTGGAAGACCAAGTAACTTCAAACGAGTTGCTCAGCCTGTAGAGTGTATACATAATTTTAGATAAGAAAAGAGAGAGAAATTAAGGTTTTTGATAACAAACAAAATAGTATTCCTTTAAAAGAGGATAGAAAAATGCCTTAATTTGTTGAAATAAAATATATATTATTGTTATCAGGTTTTTCTGGGAATATCTGAAAGTCTTAATCTGCTTCACATAAAATTTTAAGTATTTCGCTACGTCAAACGTTTTATTTCTGTTATGTTTCCCTTTTAGTTGCTTGTCCGGGACATCATTACTTATATCTATATATCACTATATATGCAACATTGGAAGTTATTTCGTATTATATTTGTCAGAAATTGGTCTGTTCTAATGTCTGTTAACTTCTGTTTGAAATAAAACGTTCCAAAGCAAAAGTTGAATATTATTTGTATTTGCCATTGAAACAAAACAATAATCCGACGGTTATGAAAGTCCTTTACCCCAGTATCATAAATGGACTTATATTTAAAATAACGCAAACAGTTATCGTTAGGAAATTTAAAGGAATATGATTCGAACTTGAAGGACAATAGTTACTGCTTCACTAGACTTCTCAAATCAATATTTACAGTCTGAATGGACAATTCCATCAACTAATTCTCAACTTGTTAATTTCTTTACTCTCATCACTGGCGTACGCTAGACAAATTCTTGACATTAACGATAGGTAGATTTTCGACGAGCTTAGGCATTACTATTATTTACACTATATGATCACTTGAATGCAATGTGTACAATATGTTTTATTGAAAGATACTGTTTAAAAAGCAAAAGTTCAAAGATACGGACATTAATAATTGAATTTGCAATATGATTTTTTGTTCAGTTGGTATCAGCAACATTCGTTCATACATTTTATATCAATCTGATATCACATAGTTGACTTCCAACCAGTCTTTTTCTTCAGAATAGTTAATGCTTTAAACTGGACGTAAACTTGTGCTGCTCAATGGAAAAACAGAGATAAAACAATGTTTATCGTCGAAATTATGATACTCAAAATTCATAAACAGACAACACAATATATAATGCAATTACGCGTGCAAATACGTGTTTTAATATCTAGTTGCCATTATGGTTAGAATGTGAAATTTGTAAATGATATATTGAGATGAATTATAATACAAATAGAAGTGACTATCTGGAATCAAGAAATCGTTTTTAAAGATGCCATTTGAACGTGATTTGTATGCTAAAAGGGGATATTTATAGCAACCGGAAGCTAAGGACATAAATAAAAATAAATAAATGACAACAACATCATAGTAACTTTTTAGTAAGAAGGCTAATAAGTGAAGTTCTCTTTTTAATGGCCACTATCCATTTTAGGGAACTTTCGGATAAAACCATTTTACATGTAAACAGATCTAAATATTTCTGTTCGATTTGTTTTTATTTGCAGCTTTTGGGTGGAAGATTACCAACATATGTATTGTCTCTTCCTAAATGTTACCGTCCCAGTTTATATATTTGCTGGAAAATAACGATATGTTCAGTATATTTTAAAATAATATTCTGTTACTGTCATCCAGTATTTATGCGTACTTCTATGTAAATGGCATTTAAGGCCCGTTTAATGTGACATACATAAATGTATACCAAAGTTCTAATGTTATTTGACTGCAAAAAATGAAATATACGCATTTTACTACTTGCATAGTATTTATTCTTGGTGTAAATTTCTTGGAATTACTATTTGTCCGTCAAGGGCAGTTAAATATATATCTGTCAATTTTTTTTCTGCAAGTCTTATTTAATATGGGCAAGCAGAAATAATGTCTAGGTAATGGCTATTTAGTGGAACATTTTTATTCAAAATCAACTAAATAGCTTTATGTTCATACATTAGGCACTCCTTTTTAACGTAACAGCCCTTGTTCGATAAGATTTCATGTTTTAAACTATGTACAAACAATTGCATGGATGCTCCTGCCATCAACAAATTTAATCAATTTAGAGCTTGGCGTTTGGTATAACATATTTCAATCGATGCAACCGAGACAATTTCTTCTCAAGAATAAAATCCGTTTTATACGTATACTGTCGTATTGTATTGTTTATATTACATCTGGCACGAGAATAACTTCGGCATGATAAAAAACCATAGTGAATAGAAATCACATTGTACGCTATTTGTTGACGGAATAATTGCAATTGTTACTGAAATAAAATTATTCATTCTTTGTAGCATAGACTCTTTATGCCATTGTACATTAATGTTAGCCTGTAACTGAAGTGTCTGGTGTTATATTCAACTGTCTTGCAGACTAAAATATTAAGGAACAGGGGAGAAAAGGAAGCAGCCTTTATTTACAAAATAACTGTATTGTTATAGTTTTTTACGGTCAGACGAGCTTTTATGTTCGGACAGCTTTAAAAATAAATGTTTGTGTTAAATATTGTATGTATTTCATTATTAAAACAAAACAAAAGACCAAACTGTTGAGAATGTCCATTGCACCCCACTACCTTAATTGAATAACTGAGTTTAATTTTGAAGGGAAAAGAAATATCGTAACAAAAGTGGAATGCAAACTTGAAAGACAATATTTATTGCTTCACAGGATTATTCTTGATCTATATTTACAATCTGAATGAACACTTCTATATACTAGCTCGAAATTTGTTAACTTCTTACTCTCATCACTAGTGTACGCAGACAGAACAATTTCACATTAAAGATAGAGAGATTTTCGACAAGCTTAAGCATTCTTTTTATTTACACTATTCCACCATTTGAATGTTATGAGTACAATATGACCTTTTGAATCGATATTGCTTCACGAGCAAAGTTTAAAAGCTTAGGACAAAAATCATCGAATTTGCAATGTTGTTTTTGTTGAGTCAAGATCAACTTTCATTTTCACATCTTATATCAGTCTGATATATCAATGCATGAAGGACATTGTCATGTCCTCGTAATTTGTATCCATGTGTCCGTGTATCTATATGTAGGGAACAGTGGGAACACAAGTTCTTGCGGCATCAAGAAAGGGAGGGATATTCTAAGCTGTTAAAATAGGCTGTTTCTGAACGACATGCCTTTTTTGGATATTCTTTCTTCAGTTTCTCGAAACAAACTCCGTCTGGTGTTCTTATTTCTTGCGCTGTTAAACAGAATGATATCGTACTGATTTACCAGAGATAAATTTAACATCATTCCAAGTGAATCTTATTTCTTCTTAAGTCACTTCCCTCTCAAACTGGTTGGCATTTACAAAATCAGATACATTTGCTATGGTATTGTAATATCCAGGTTTAGTAAAAGCTTTGGTAAATATTAGGAACTTCTTCACTCCAGGGTGAGCGTTAAAGCCAATAAGAATAAATACTAAGTGAAGTGTCTGTAGTGTGACAATCTGATATACTCACGCTTTTTAACTTTCATCTACTCAAGTGCAATTTTGTCCACTGTCCGTACACTTGATCACATTTGAAAAGGAAAATAAAGGGAACTTCATTGCAAATAAAACATCTACATGCATATATACGTTTAAAGGTTGACAATGTTTTTCATTTTTATAACTTTTAACGCAAAAACTGACTATTACTAAAACAGTTGACAGTTGTAAACTGGGCACCTATTTAGATCGAATATGGTCGGAACATGTGATTTTATTTTTTATTCAATACAAGCTAGCAATTTTTGGCTTCCAACCTTTCGAGAAAGAATATTCTTCCAACATTTCTTGTGTTCTTTTCAGGAAACAAAACGATGTATTAATTAAATGATAGATTAAATTGAATTATAAAACAAAATAGAAATTATGAAATTGTTTTTTAAGAAAGTATTTGAACGCGATTTAAATGCTTAAAGAAAATCTATTCTAACTGAAACTTAAGAACATCAATCAATCAATCAATCAATCAATCAATCAATCAAAACAGCAACAATACCTAACATCTGAAGAAAAATGAAGTTCTTTTAAAATGATTACTATCAGTTTTAGGGAGCTTTAGGAAAAATATCTAAAGTGAAAGTTCATCTCAAATATTTCTGTTCGACATATTACCTAGTACGCTTTTTGATGGTAGATTACTAACGTATTTTTTGTCTAAATGTAGCAATGACGTTTTGTATAAAATCTCTTGGCATGCAAGTTTGCTAGCTCTATTTGTTGAAACATTATCATGATATCTTTCTCGAATATTTGTTTGTTATTGTCATCCAGTATTTCATTGTTCTACTATGCATTGGTAAATACAAAGACATTTTAAGACCGTTGTCTATGACACAGATAAATCTATACAGAAAGTCTTATGTTATATGACTTCATATAAAATAAAGAATACCAGTCAAATAGTAATTATAGTAGTAATAATATTTATTTTTCAAGAAAATCTCGTGGAACGTTATTGTAGGAAAGTAAACAGTAAGGGCAGTAAAATATATACCTGTCAGTTTTTTCCCTGTGGGCCTTATTTAATATTGACAATAAAACAGCCAAGAAGTCTGTGTAATAGCATTTGATAGAACAGTTCTTCCAAAGTCTACCAAATAGTTTAATTTACGGAATAATTACATAGTTTCAGAGGTATAATTCATTACTTATTATTTTTATTAGCATAGACACTTTAAGACATTAAATATATATTTTTTCTGTAACGGAAGTGTCTAATGGTATATTCGCATTTTCTGGAAAAAAATGCTCAATCAGATATCATTTAAGTCGAACAAGAAAACAACTTATACTTTTATTTGTAAACCTAGACATTAATGTTTTGACTGAAATTAAATCGTTTCGTAAAAATTGGTTATATAAGTTGATCAGAATGATCAAGTTTTAAATTCAACAAAAACGTATAAATGGAAACGTCAAAGCTAAAATGGAAAGAAGAATACATCTTTATTTTTGGTTTAGTTTTCAACATATCTTATCGGTTTACACTATGTTTTCCTATCGTTTTAAGACTATTTAGTTTTAAATAAAAAAATAATTAGTTTCTCAGAATGTAAAAGGACCTTTATTTGTTCATATAACTTTTATATTATGCTTGATTTAACTGGAAGCTTGAGAATGGCATTAGGTCAAACTAGGAACACTTATAGAAGAAATTGTAGTGTCAAATTATCTGAGAGCAGTCAAGGTGACTATACTTGTATACAGGATAAGAAAAGTATGTACCTATGTACCAACGTAAGTAAGGCTTTTAAACTTGAAGTAAGAAAATTTAGAACAATGTCTTATAAAACAAAGTGCAAAATAAACACTTTCAGTTCATATAATGTTTTTTTAAACCTTTTCATCAGTAAAAAGTGACTAAAAGACACTCAAAATATTCACAAATCTTCGGATTTTTATACACTGAATAATATATATCATGCCTATCCTTGTCATACAATACAGCTTCTTCTTCTCAGCTTTCGTTTCAGTACTTTATAACTAGAACCATTTAAACACAAAGGAATTAACTCCAATAAAGTCAAAGAGAACTTATGATAGCAGACAACCTTTCCCCTCAAACCACGAAGAATAGCAGACAACCTTTCCTCTCAAACCACGAAGAATAGCAGAAAACCTTTCCCCTCAAACCACGAAGAATAGCAGACAATCTTTCCCCTCAAACCACGAAGAATAGCAGACAACCTTTCCCCTCAAACCACGAAGAATAGCAGACAATCTTTCCCCTCAAACCACGAAGAATAGCAGACAACCTTTCCCCTCAAACCACGAAGAATAGCAGACAACCTTTCCCCTCAAACCACGAAGAATAACAGACAACCTTTCCCCTCAAACCACGAAGAATAGCAGACAACCTTTCCCCTCAAACCACGAAGAATAGCAGACAACCTTTCCCCTCAAACCACGAAGAATAACAGACAACCTTTCCCCTCAAACCACGAAGAATAGCAGACAACCTTTCCCCTCAAACCACGAAGAATAGCAGACAACCTTTCCCCTCAAACCACGAAGAATAGCAGACAACCTTTCCCCTCAAACCACGAAGAATAGCAGACAACCTTTCCCCTCAAACCACGAAGAATAGCAGACAACCTTTCCCCTCAAACCACGAAGTATTTAAGAAGATTTATACGGCTTCCTTTCAAGATCACATTCTTATTTAAAAAGAGATAACAATAATTATTTTTACATCATACTATCTATCATATACTAGGAACATTTAAACATAGCAATTAAGATACACAGTTGAATCTTCTCCGAGTACATAAGTTCGTAATATTCATTTACTTGCACGAACGACTTACGTCTTTTTTATGCAGTCTTTTGTGTTGTGATTGTCTAAGTTGTTTATTGTGCAGAAGCATAGAATTCAATATAAAAAGAGACAATTTCATGGTAATTTGCAAATGAAAATATTCAAGTTATTATTTCTATCAATCACAGCAAGACAAAAAATGTCTAGCAAATGATTTACCGCCTCTTGTCGGAAGAAATCTAGTCTGCAAGTGTTCTATGGAAGTTTCTGATCAATGTCATTGAGACTACAGCAATATTTCGGTTTGCGATGTTTACGTAATCAAATTTTGTCAGGACAAAGAATGTCCTTTCACCGTCTTAATCGATCATACATCTCAGACAAAAAAAGAAAAAAGAAAAAGAAACTCGGAAACTGTAACGCACGTGTTGCTCGCCTATGCACCCAAACTATAGAATCTGTGTACAAATTAAACAAAGAACATTTTTCAATATGTATGGCAAATGACCACATCACATAGAGATACGTGCGTATCACTAAATCATGATTGAAATTAAAAATGATAAAATGGCATGATTGATTTTCTTAGCAATAAAGTTTAAACAGGTACAACTTATAATTTAAGTTTTATTGTCCCTTGTACTTTTTACATTATACGTTCTTATTATTTTAGACTATCAAGATAAAATATAGCACCTAATAAACGGAAAAAAGAAGCATAAAATGTCAGAATCAGATGAAAATAACCTACTCATATTGTTATACTTTGCATTATTGTCTGTGTCATGACTATTTTATCTATAGGAATGAAAATAATATTCTTACCAAACTGACGTGTTTTAATAAATGATAATGGTCCTTAACATTTTTGAGGGCCTTTTAAACAATTATATTTTATTTTATTTTGATTATGTATAGAATTTATTTTATGATCACTGTGCTCAATACGGAAGAATAGTAAAGAAAATTGTCACGGAAAAGATTCAGTCTTATCAAAAACAAACAAAAAAGATATCGTCTTAAGACATACTGCGGGAGAAGGACTTTTTCTTTCATGACACAGAAACTCTATTTTTGATATGCATAGTTTTATCTATAACAAGTTCTTTGGATGATCATCAGATAACCGTCAAATGATATATATAATCAGGACCACTATACATCTCGACTTATACCGATCTCACATGTAGAACGTGAACAACTCATGTAGAACGTGTACTACTCATGTAGAACGTGTACTACTCATGTAGAACGTTAACTACTCATGTAGAACGTGAACTACACATGTAAAACGTGAACTACACATGTAGAACGCGAAGTACTCATGTAGAACGTAAACTACTCATGTAGAACGTGAACTACACATGTAAAACGTGTACTGCTTATGTAGAACGTGAACTACTCATGTAGAACGCGAACTACACATGTAAAACGTTAACTGCACATGAAGAGCGTGAACTACACATGTAGAACGCGAAGTACTCATGTAGAACGTAAACTATTCATGTAGAACGTAAACTACACATGTACGTTTGTGAACTACACATGTACGTTTGTGAACTACAAAATCATGTAGTTCGTGTTTTTGCAACGCGACTGATTAATTGTTGTGCGCGTAAATACAGGTTGGACTGGAAAAAACAAATATTGTTGAGAAACACTTTTCTGATTGGTAACACGCTATCCAAAGTAGGACTTTTATTGAGAAATTTAACAAAACTGCTCGCAGCGGCTGATTTATTTGTAAATCGGATCGAAAATAAATGTTTCGTTTTGTAAAATGTCATAGTTATAGCTGGAATTATACGGCCAATGTAAACGTTTTAGGATATCTTGTATTCGTATGAGGTATCCCGTCAGAGGCGAGATTCTCTCACGATCTTCTCATTCTTCCCCACTGCGCGATTACTGGTATGGAACCCAGGAAGCAGTCATCGAGCCTGACGAATCTAAGTTGTAAGAACTTGTATCGCAATCCATGTTAAAAAAATGAGTCTAAACTAAACTAAGTATGAGGTTACACGATATATATCAAAAATATATAACATTCATATGAAATTGTGGGTACCGTATTATGGCTCTTTTTTGTGTCTGGCCTATATTGTTTGCTATTCATCTCGTTTTTCTATATTTCTAGTGTGAAAATCTTTAAACTTCAGCTTTAAATTCTTAGTTTGTCTACAAGTATTTTTAAATTTATTTTTTGTACTAATGTATATAAAACAATTTCAGGTTAATTGCGACTGAAGCAAGATAAAAACGTGTCAAGGAGAACCAGCATGTGATCTGTCAAGGAAAGTCGAATTTGGAATGGAAAATGGCCTTCTTTGTCATAGAACTGGAACATCAAACTGAAATAGAAAAATAGAAAGGAATGAAACAATTGCCACAGATGTTGTCATCGGCGAAAGTTTTACAGACATTTGTTAGACAACATCCTCATAGCAGAGAATAACGAATAATAATACTTTAAATACACGGAATAAACAGATACTTAATTGTGCAGATTGTACGTTCTTATAAAAAAAGGATTATGAGTTCGGACATAGTTTTAACCCTATTATATCCTACACGTGTTAATGTATTATTTTTTATTGATTTTGAGTATTCAGAAATGGCACGATACCTTTTACAGAATTTTGCGTGGTATGCACGCTAGGTAAAAGGTTTTCATAATTTATACCGCTCATTTTTAAAGATTAAAAAGATATCTTGATTATTAAAACGATAATGGAAGAAAGACATCTGAATTCTTAAAAAGTTTATATCCTGAAATAGCTGTTATGTTTAAAGATAATAAAAATATGCTTGGATTATTCAAACCATTAAAGACCTGAGCATATTTAAAAAAGAATATCTCGTGAAAACATCCATCAAGGAGTGACTTTTGATTTATAACTCATAATAATTGCCGAATTTCTATTTGTTTTTTTATAATATAAAGAATTTACCGCTTTAGCCCGGAATCTATAATTAATCACTAACTAAAGTGTTCTTTTCAGATATTTTGTATATACGTACAACATCGACATACGTCTTACATTTTAATGATATAATAGGATGGCAGTGATTTTAAATTGTGACGGGTTTCTTAATTACACTGGTCAGAGCGTATCAGCTGCACAACATGGTGACGAGGAAAGTCCCTTTCAGACTGTTGTTTTCGTATTGTACAAATTTGTATCACCTCTCATATTTATATTTGTAATTGTAATACTATTGTGGTATATTGTTCTATTTATCTTCCGTTAAGGATGTTTATGTTCACTAGTTGGTAAGTTACAATGTAACAGATAGTCTAGCTTAATGCTGGTTCAGAAAACGTATTCGATGGACAAAATTATTGATAAAATCTTGCTTAAATATTCGCAAAATGTGGTGTAAATTCCTGCTTATGTGTGTGTATGTGACTACGATTGAGTACAATAGAATGAAGCTTAGAGGCTGGTAAAACATTTTCAGGTTGCACATGGAAGCTCGTTTACAACGTCAAATTTCTTACGTATAGGATATTGTTTACATCGACTGAAAAAAAGTCTTAGAAAACAGTTAAAAAATACTTATGAACTTAGGTTTAATATTTTGTTTCGCATATGACTAATATAAATTTACTTAATCTTTTCATATAGGAACAATGTTTTATAAAAAAAGATAAACGTACATTTTGTGAGCTAGATTACGTAAAAGCTATTGTAGTTGTAAATGTGAAGATATTTATATGCTGGTCATATGTAGTGATGTATGCGATTATTTTATCATTATCTTGTGAAAACATCCATGCAGTATTATGATTAGTGTTAATAACAGACGTTTGTCTTTCAATATGTGGAAGAATTCTCAATATATTAACGAATTAGCAAGTGTGATCTTGATGTATATATAGTTTTGGTAAATATTGTAATATATTAAATTTTGTAGAAAATGTAAGAGTTACAATACAGTCATGTGCCATTACATTTAAAATGTATTTCACCAAAATTATAGTGTAGGTATCAGCAAATGTTTTTGCATGTTTCTGTGATTGTAGTCGCTTAGGACAATAAATACTATTGTGATAGTAGTAAAACATATTCAATATGCTGTCAGCTACAAAATAAACACTTGTTTTAACCATATCTAGAAGTAGTTTAAAATATTTTAGATATTCTTATTATTAGGTTATAAACGCAATAATGACTATATTGTGAAATGGTTTAAGCAAAATTGTTTCAATCAACTATGCTGAAACAGATTTATGCACCTAAGTGCTACGTTATGCTTACACAATTGACTTCAATGTTATAGATACAACAATGGTACGGGTAAAATATTTTCGACAATTCTATTTTATAACAATTAAGCAAATAGATCTTAACATACTATAACAATTATCCCTTTTTCAAAACAAGCCACTTTTGGAGTTATAAATTGGAGTGATTTCTGGTACATTTTTTTTCAAATCGTTTAAAACACAATTTAAGCATTTTGGCAGAATACTTTCATTGCTGTTTATAAAAAAGTAGATAAAACAAAGCTGATTCAAACGGATACATTTTCGTTTTCATATTTTTCAGCAATAAATAATTTTCTACAAATATCTTTATATCCATACTATTGCAAGCTGTATAATTTTACGTATTATTCTATCAAAGCAATGACATTTTTACGTCTGAGAAAATAATATTGAACTTTAGATATATGAACTATGAATAACGATAATGCAGACATGGAAAGGGTCATACAACATATACAAAGTATAGAGTATAACACATGTTTTGTTTTCAATTATACCATTTACTGTGGATAATATAAAATATAGGAAGAATGGAAAATATGTTATGCTTATATATACATTTTATCAGTTGAACAAAAGAGTCTGCACATGAATTTGACAATCACACGATTTCATACTGAAATCAGATTTTTCAAATAAAATATTTGCAAAGAAAAATGAAATTCAAATTGCTATGTTCATGCAATAAATACTGGAATCTATGCATTCATGAAATAAACCCTGAGAAACGAAATAGTGTTTATCATTTTATATAAAATTATCCCATTACCCCATGCTGTATAAATCACAATACATTTACTATTTTAAGTGTATCTATTTAATAAATAATCATGTTTATAAGACTAACGCGTGATCGTTTTATTTGTTCTGCCATTACATGAAGGCAGTTTCTGTTTTTCCTCGTCTTACCTTTCTTTCATTAGCTAAGTGATGGCTTTAGTCCTATTCTCACACTCGCAATTTGATTTCAATTGCTTATGATTAAATGTATAGAAGAAACAAGCCTTAGAAGACATTTCAACGGCAATGCAGCTTACACAAGGTGGCCATACCACGTGGTATATGATGTCATTCAGGCTGTCTCGAGCAGCTTTATTGTGACTCGATTCCGAGAAGAAACTGCTGTAACGGACCGGTCTCATCACTTAGACCTGAGTTGTTTATATTTCATTTAGATATGTATAGATTATAATTATATCTAACAGTCAAGAGCTGTGACTGTGCATTCTTCTGACATTGAGTGAGTGTATGTCTTCATTTTCTTTCATGAACTTGGGCATTTTAAATAACTTAGAAATATTTAGACCGTTTAACTAAATATGTTTACTTTACCCCACCCACTCAATTGGCATGTATTATATTTAAAATGCATTTCAATGATGTTCTATGAGTTATAAATGTTATTGTTATCTAAAGTCATGTACTTTGGTAAATATTGTTGCTTCTTTTCATGTTTTCCTGAATATTAACAGTTGTACACCTTTATACTCAACGCAAATACTGTTTTGTTTTGTGTTCTAAAATCGCCGATGTTTTTGTCCATATTAAAGACTGATTCTCTCGCTTATATCTAAAGCTGTGGCTTATTACCGATAAAAATCAATGAAATATGTTTAATTCTTACGATTACTATCAAAGGTGCCATCCAACATCGCGTTTTGTGGGTGTAATTATTGAAAGAAGTTTGGAATTTCCTTTACTTCCGCGTTTGGCAGCCATTACTGTAGTCTCGCAGCATTTGCGAGATTTGGCGTCATTTGTGACGAAATCTCCATATAAAAGCTGGAGTGGCGCGAAATTTAAAACGGTGCGGTTAAAACACCCGGAGCCGATGGTCAGCTCACCAATTGGTATAAAATACCATATCTAAATAAACCTACTCTAAAACAAGTCATGTCACAAGAAGAGGTAAATTATTCCAACTTTTGGTATTAAATAAAAATCAAAGTGGTTAATTCTTCATTCTCTAGTGTCTCCATCTCCAGTGTTTATACCAAGTGGTTGCGAATAAGTTCAGAGTGTGAATATTGAATATTGTACTAAGTAGTGAATGTATCAGAGATAAAGAGAAGGTGTTCGCGTAGTTCTACGACTTACTAGGTCATTAAATATAACCTACCAAGAATGCCATCTATACCAGGTATACCAGATATACCAATTATACCACATAATACCAAGTGTTCTTAAATACGATTTAACTAAGGTTTTGTGTTTAAACTAGCGTGATGATACCCAGGAGTTGATTCTGTTTGACTATGCGTCTTATTAACTTAGAATTAACTTATACCCTAAAGGATACAAGTTATACCATTTATACCAAGTGGTTTACGGTTAGTGTATCGTGAAGTTCTGTTTCAGGTATTTAATCTCTTATCTAGCATGTGTTATTTATTAACAATTTCTCAGTTAAAGTGTTACGCCTTTACGCAATACTTTGGTGATGTGTGTGATAGAATCGCGTTTTAAAAGCCCAGTATGTCAACTTTGATTGTTCACTGCTTGGTGTAATACCGTGTCATAACAGTGTTTAAAACTATCAAATATTTTTAAATATCCTCATTGAAGTATTTTGGTAATTAGCGCCGTGAGTTGTTCAAGTCTGACTCTATAGTTTATTGCGCGGTATACAAACATGTTTAAATTTTAAACTTTTAATCATCTTGTGAGCAATACGGTTCTGTGACGTTTATCTTAGATTAAAAAGCATTTATTTAAAGGTGCATGACTAATATTCAGAAGGTAGTTTATATTTCTAATATATATATATAAATATCATATGATAGGTGAAAATATTGTTCGCTGTTGTAAATAAAGTTTGGTATAAGTTCAGAAAGTCTCTCTTGAATCTTAAATAAACGTCCTTGATAAAGTTCACCAAAAGCCGGGCTTAGGCGAACTCAGGTAGCACCCTTTTAAGAGTTAATCAGCCAAAGCTCAAAAAGGGGTACGCTACAAATTTGGTGGCAGCGGTGGGATAAAATCTATCAAATATCCTAGTACCGGTGGTGAATATTTATTCTATAGCATGGAAGATTCAAACACAGTTACCTTTAAAGATTACATAGATGAATGTTCAGAGGTCAACTGTGACCGCGAGTATGATAATGACTCAGTTGAAAATGAAGAGGTAGGTCAGCGTGATCTCCAAAGTACACCTTCAACGGTGAATACTGGAGATGGAGAAAATATGCAAAATAACTTAGAAAAGTTAGTTACTGATTTCAGTAAACAGTTGCATAATAGTATAAAAACTGTTACAGCAGAAGTAAAAGATTCTTTGGCAGAATTTGAGAACAAATTGTCTATCTTACAAAACCAGATAAACCGCATGGAAGGTAAAGTAACTGATGACTCAATCTCTCGTAATTTAAGGAGCAAAAATGTCGATCATCAGAGTATATATTTGGGAAGGGGGCCGACGAGCAGTACACCAAATACGGATTGTATAAATAACAATAGCCCACAACCACGTATTAGGCCTTATCAGTATTTAGCAGATGACCATTTATATGACGCACGACCACTGGTTAATGACCGTAACGTCCATATGCAAGGTGACGCAACCCAAAATCACAATTTGACAAGTATGGACAGTCGTGTGACACAAAATAGACTTAAACCTCAAACTTACGACGGGTCTGATGATTTGGACGAATATTTAACACAATTTAGTATTGTGGCAGAGTTAAACAAATGGAACTATGAAACAAAATCACTCTTCCTTGCAAGTAGTATAGTTGGACCAGCACGTGCCATATTATGTGAGCTAGACTGTGACAGGAGACGTGATTTTGATTCTATTGTAACAGCTTTACAAAATCGTTATGGGTCTGTGCATAAGGCTGAAATTTTCCGATCGCGATTACAGACTAGAATGCTAGGTCGTAACGAAACAATACCAGAACTTGCTCAGTCAGTCAGAAAATTAACGAGGAAAGCTTACCCATGTGCTTCCTCCGAAGTTGTAGATTTATTAGCGTTAGATTATTTCATAGACGCACTTCCTGATAGTGACATTAGGTTACGTCTGAGAGAGGTAGGTCCAAAATCAATAAGCGAAGCTGAAAGAATTGCCGTGAGGCTCGATGCTCATAAAGAAGCCGACAAAAGTAGGGGTGGTAGAGGTCATGTAAGAAATGTTAAACAAGAATATAGTGAAACAGACAAAAAGATAAACGATTTATCAACTCAACTTCAGACCCTAATGGAACAGGTTCAGGTTTATCATGATAAGAATTACAGTCAAAATGCGATTAACCATGACACTAATAGACGTCATTTAAATCAAAATCGGAGTTCAGGTCAGAATACTAGAAACAATTGGCAAAACAGCTATACTAGAACGAAAAGACCAGGGCAAGTAGGGAGGCAAAGATATCAGACTCCCAGGGCAAATACTCTATCGGGAAACGCGAACGAGTCGGATTTGAGGACCGAAATTCGACCCCAGGTCAGAGGTCCAACTCGTTACCATTAAACCAAAATGATATGTTGACGAAGGATGATGGGTTTTTCATAACAGTTAAAATTTGTAATAAACCGATATCAATGCTCGTTGACACTGGTTCTAATGTAACAATACTTCGTAAAGGTCTGTACGATAAATTGCCATGTCAAAAATCAGTCATACCCATAAACATGACACTTACTACGGCCACAGGGGATACAGCTCCATTTCTTGGCAAAACAGAGGCTAAACTTCTAATTGGTTCTCAGTGTATTGAACATATGGTATACCTGGCTGATATAAAAAATGATGGTATTCTTGGAATGGATTTCTTTAAGTTACATTATTGTCAAATAGATGTTGGTAAAAACTGCTTGAGACTAAATGGTGAAGAAGTTACATGTTTTCACCGAAATGATGACTCTAGTTTTAGTATCTGCCGTGTACAAGTTAAAGAAAATATGGTAGTACCACCTGGAACTGAACTTATCATACCTGGTATACCAACTGGATTAAAGTCTAAAACAGTTGGAATTGTAGAACCAAATGTAAAATTTTTAGAGAAAAGTGGTTTATTGATAGCTAAAGCTTTAGTAGATGCACGGAAAAGAGATATTCCAATCAGAGTTGTCAATTTAGACACAAAACCACAAATGGTTTACAAAAACACTGTCGCTGCTTTCTTTGAAACTGTCAGCTCTCCAGAAATATTAAACGTTGAGTCAATTGAGGCAGAACCAATTAAGGAAATAAATATTGTACCATCCCATCTAAAAGAGGTTTTCAAGAAGTCCACACAGCACCTATCTGAAAGCCAACAAGAACAGGTGAAAGCATTACTTATAAAACATCAACATGTTTTCTCAAAGAATTCTGATGATATAGGTAGAACTAATATTGTTGAACACACTATAGATACGGGCTCAGCCAGACCCATCAAACAAGCTCCATATCGAATTCCACTTGCTAAAAGGCTAGTTGCAGAAACAGAAATAAAAGATATGGCTGAGAAAGGTATCATAGAACCTTCATGCAGTCCCTGGAGTAGCCCAGTGGTGATGGTAACGAAACCTAACGGCTCAATAAGATTTTGCTGTGACTTTCGTAAATTAAATGAGTGCACTGTTAATGACAGTCAGCCTTTGCCTAGAATATACGACACATTGGATGCTTTATCAGGTTCTGAGTGGTTTAGCACACTAGACTGTAAGTCAGGATTTTGGCAAGTTGGTATGGCAGAGCAAGATAAGCATAAAACGGCATTTTCCATACAAGGCTGTGGTCTGTGGCAATTTACCGTTATGCCGTTTGGACTGTGCAATTCTCCCGCCACTTTTGAAAGGCTCATGGAGCGAATTCTAGTAGGACTGACCTGGAAACAATGTTTAGTTTACCTTGATGACATTATTTGTTATTCAAAATCGTTTGAAAAAACATGTAGACAATTTAGATGTCATACTTACTAAAATTGGCGAGGCAAACCTCAAACTCAGCCCGGAAAAGTGTGTTCTTTTCCAAAAACAGGTCAGTTTTTTAGGACATTTGGTAAGCGAAAATGGGGTAGCAACTGATCCAAAAAAAATTGAAGACGTTAAAAACTGGAGAACGCCTCGTAATGTACGTGAGATCAGAAGTTTCTTGGGTCTTTGCTCTTATTACAGAAAATTTGTTTTGAATTTCTCTACTATTGCTAAACCATTACATAAGCTCACAGAAAAAGGAGAAAATTATTCGTGGTCGGAAGAATGTGAAAATGCATTCAAAACTTTGAAATTAGCCTTAACACAGGCACCCATTCTAGCTTATCCTAGATCAGATGGTCTTTATATTCTAGACACAGATGCGAGTGCAGTTGGTCTTGGCAGTGTGTTGTCCCAGCAGCAAGGGGACTCAGAAAAAGTAATCTCATACTACAGTAAGTGTCTTTCAAAGCAAGAGAGACATTACTGTGTAACACGACGCGAGCTTCTCGCGGTGGTTGTGCTGTAAAACATTACCACCATTATTTATTCGGGAAACATTTTGTAATCAGAAGCGATCACGGAGCACTTAGGTGGCTCACAAATTTTAAACACCCAGAGGGCCAAATAGCCAGATGGCTAGAGGTTCTGGCAACATATGATTTTGAAATCAAACACAGAGCAGGTCGAGTGCATTCAAATGCCGACGCTTTGTCACGTCGACCCTGTATTCAAGATGGTTGTAGTTATTGTGAAAGAGCAGAGACTAAGTATTTGAAAGTAGTAAAAGATTCGTCTGAATCTGTTAGGAAAGATAGTTCAGTGACGACGAACAATGTTGAAGTTTGTCAGAACTCGGCAGAAAGCTTAAGTGGAAAAGCTAATTCTGATGGTTATGGTGAGCAAAATCTGATGGATGTTTATGGTGGCCAAATAAACATCACTCAGAGTCCGTCACATGTTGTTGATATCAGAACTGCTGGTGAACTACGTAACAGCGAAGGGTCTGAGATGCAGGCCATGAACCCCTTCCCTGACGAGGAAACGCCAGTAGTTGAGAAAGAATTAGGTACTCGGAAAAATACTCTTGTTGATGGCAAGTTAGAAGTTCTCAAAACGGCACTAGGGAGCGGTATGAGTACGGCCTCAACGTGCGAGAACAAGGATGATAGATACTTAGTAAAAGAGAATAGAAATGTTCCAGTGAACCCAAGTGAAAAGGGAGAGAATCACATTCATACGTGTGAGAGCTCTACTGTTGCGAATACTTTAGGAACTACAACTGAAGTTGTTATAAATCTTAATAAAGAGGTAATTTCTCTAAAGCAATCTGACGATAGTGTCTTAGGCATTGTAAAACAATGGGTAGAGACTAACAAAAGACCGGAGTGGTCTGAAGTTTCATCCTACTCTATAGCAGTAAAATATTATTGGAATAGACTTGACTCACTAAAAGTGATAGATGAAATTCTGTACTACGTTTGGGAAGGTACTGAACGGAAATCCTCCGAATATCGTATTATTCTGCCTAAAAGTTTAATCCCTGATGTTTTGAAAGAGTTACATGATAGTCCTACAGGGGGTCATTTAGGTATACGAAAAACCTTAGTAAAGGTAAGGAATAGGTTCTTTTGGTTTAAAATGAAAAGTGATGTGAGCAATTGGTGCAGATCGTGTGATGTATGTGCATCAAGAAAAGGTCCATTAAGGAGGGCCAAGTATGCTCTAAAGCAGTATAATATAGGAGCCCCGTTAGAAAGAGTTGGAATAGACATCATGGGACCATTGCCAAAAAGTAATAATGGTAATAAATATGTTGTGACGATAGTAGATTACTTTACTAATGGTTATTAGCCGTTCCTGTAAGGAATCAAGAAGCCACAACCGTGGCAGATACCTTTGTCGAGAAATTTGTTTCCGTCTTTGGGGTACCTAAACAGATACATTCAGATCAAGGGGCAAATTTTGAATCCCAAGTATTCAGAGAAATGTGTTCCGTTCTTGGTTCAGAAAAGACAAGAACAACGGCTTATAGACCACAGTCCAACGGTTTAGCTGAATCAGCAAATAAGACCATAAGTAACATGTTGTCCAAATTTGTGTCCAAAAATCAGAAAGATTGGGATACATTTCTGCCTATTGTAAATATGGCTTATAACTCTTCTGTACAAGAAAGTACAGGATTCTCTCCAAGTTGTCTAATGTTCGGCCGAGAAATGGAACTTCCAATTGACATAGCCTTAGGTAGACCGGACGACAGCATTAAGAACACTGAAACAGAATATGCATTAAATTTAGCTGAGAAACTAGACAGGGTGCATGGAATGGCACGTAAAAATCTTTCTATCGCGAGCGAGTCTCAAAAACGACAATATGACCAAAGGTTAAATAAACATTCATATTCGCCTGGTGACATGGTTTGGCTGTACAATCCAACGACCAAGGCAGGTTTAAGTTCTAAACTTACTAGACGATGGACTGGACCGTTTACCATTCTAAAGAAAATAAATGACGTAATTTACCAAATACGTCAAGGTAAACGTTCCAAACCAAAGATTGTACACCATGACAGACTAAAACGCTATGAAGGCAATTCTAATCTATAGTTCAGATTAATTAACTGGTTACATTGTCCCCAATTAGAATACTGTATAGAATTTGTTTTTGTTTCAAAGTGTTTCGTTAATAGTGTTTCCACTTTTCCTTCATTTTCAGTGGCTGTGCGTAGTCTGCCAGAATGTCGTTTTTGACAAGTACCATATTGCTTGTAGACATGCACAGGAGAAACATTCTCATTTTATGTACCAGTGCAGAAAATGTAGACGTCTTTTCACCAGGCGATCTTATAAACATCAGGGCTGTAGTAACGTCAGAACCGAGGACTTTGAACTCATGGACCCAGATGGTTTACGTGAAGGGGCAATTGACAAATTGTTTGGATGGAAACGAGATGTTCTTCCAAGAATAATCAAAAGTGTTGAGCCAGGATACCTTAGAAATATCAGATTGTTACAAAAGGAATATGGACCAACTTCAGTAAGTTTTAAGACTGGCGAAAGTGACGTGGAGACAGCTATGGAAGAGATAAAAGACATGCTAGGTGATCCAATAACACCAATAGTTTCTCCAGAAAGGAAAGTGGTAAATAAGGCCCTAAAGTTAGAACTGGAAGATGTGAGTGAAGAAGAGTTTGATTTTACAGATGAAGGTACCGAAAAGGAAAGTGAAAGTGTTAAAAAGGCAGAGGGTTCAAGTAAATTACAGAGTCGTTCTAGAAGTCCTACCACAGACAGTAGTGATACCAGTGAAAGTTTAGACAGTTCTTCTGACGAAACAGAGTCGTCTTCTACGACGAGCAGTAATTCTGATGGCTCTATACAAACAAAGAAAAAGAAAAGATCGTGGACAAGATTTCGATTAAATTCATCAGACAGTGGAAGTGAAAGTGATTGGGATGGAAAAGCAATGAAAATAAAGAGAAAGAAGAAAGCGAAATGTTTAAGCAAACAGACAAAGGATAAGAGAATCGTGAAAGAAATATTAAACAAGGGTGAAAAGCGATTGCTTGAGGAGGACCAAAAATCCAAAAAGGACACTAAGAAGAGAAAGTGTTTTAAAGAAGAATGTGATAAAGAATCTGTTCGTGAGGTTGGGAAAGAAAAGAAAACAGATAAGTGTGCTGAAATAACAGATGAAAAAGACAGTAAAACAAAACTGGGTAATAAATATAATAGTCGGTATGATGGTAGTAATCAAACAAAAAGTGATGAAAAAGGGACAGAAAGTGGTAAGACAAGTGGTGTTGCCGTTGAAATGGAAGAGTTGGAAAACAAAGATGATGGTCAAATGAATAGGAAAGGAAACTTATATAGTAAGAAACAAGATGATAATCCCTGTCAGAATCCGAAGGAAATAGATGAAAAACAAAACAAGAGTATAAAGGTGGATAGGAGAGAGGCCGATCGAGCTAATGAAGTGAAAAACGTAGGAAGAGGCAAGCACGGAGAAGAAAGAAAAATTGGTAAGAGTGAAATGGTTCAGAGAACTGCTGAAAGTGTTATGCAGAAGAAAAGTGAAGAAAATGTATTAAATATCGAAGATAGACTGAAAGACGAACAGGGGAAAATATATGGAAAAGGAAGAGTTGAGGATACCAAGGAGAAGTTTGATGGTGAGAAAAAGTCAAATGAGAAAAATGAAAAAGCAAGAAAAGAGAAAGCAGAAAGAAATGAAACTACGAGTAAAATAAATAACAGTGAAAAGAAAGTTAGGGAAAATGTTGATGAAAAGAAAGGTAATGAAGTCAGAACATTAAAGTTGTATGCTGAGCAGGAAAGTGAAGGGTTGAACAATAAAGATAAAGCTGATAATCTGGAAAAAATCAGAGATAATAAAGTGCCAAAGAATCAAAGTGAAGTCAAGGAAAGTAAAGAGATAATAAAAATGAAAAAGGGAGATAAATCTAAAGAGAAAAGTGTCAAAAATGGAGATGAAAATGGAAACAAAGGAATTAGAGTGCCAACAAATGGAATAAAAAAAAAGAAAAAGTGCCAAAGACAGAAACAATTAGTGAGAGTCAAGACATAGCTAAAAAGAAGTTGGAAGACGATTCAAATGAGAAGATTATCAGAAAGGAAAATGAAATAATAAATAAAGAAATTGAAGGGTCTGTTAGAGAAATAAGTAAATATAAAAAAAATCAAAAGACAGACATAAACAAGGATGAGCGCAAACATGAAAAAACGTTACTTGAATCAAGGTGTTTAGAAGACAAAAAGACAAATGAAACAGGAGATCACATTAATTACACTTGTGAGACCAGGAAAGGTAAAATTAATGTAAATGAGACTGGAAATAGTCTGAAGGAAGACGACGCAAAAGATGATAAACAGAATGAAATTGATAAGGAGTATAATCACTGTGCAGATGATTATAGCACTGGATATCCTAGACCAATTTCCATTCCTGAATTAGAGGAGTCGCAAAAAGAGCGCATTATATTAAACATTGGGGGACAGAGATTTGAAACGTCTCGCTTAACATTAAACCAAGATCCCAATTCATTACTTGCACAAGCAGTGGGACCTACAGGAATGACCCCAAAGTATGGGAATCAATACTTTATTGATCGTGACCCAGCTCATTTCCGTTTTGTATTAAATTTTCTGAGAAACAAATCTTGTGATTTAAGGACATTGCCTCATGATCTTCGATATTTATACGAATTGTACTACGAGGCATGCTTTTATCGCCTCCCAACACTGGTTGATGCTGTTATCTCAAAGATAGAACAGTGTAGTGTTGTTAGTGCCAACGTGATGCCGCTTACAGCTTACAAATTAGGACATTGAGCAAAAAAATGGTTTTGACATACTGTGTTAAAAAGGAAATCAACTTGAAGGTGATTTGAGATGTATGACAGACAGTTTTAAGATCTTGCTTTTGTATTAACATATTGTTGTTATAGTTCCCATGATTATGTATTTGAGTACTGATATTGCTATGCAAAAATTATATTTTATCGTTATTTCAGTGATAGGTGATCATAATCATACTTGAGTTGGATAAGAATTAATTTGAATACTTACTTTCCTGTATGGTGGGGATATTGATTGCACTTCGGTGTGGTACGATTTTCTTTGGCAAAATAAGGCTATAATTAACCTTAATGATATTTGCTTATTGTTTGTACAAACATGTAGGTTTTTGCACTATGTGTTTTTTTTTTATATTGCCTAACTTTTAAAATTGTAAGACTTGTATAATATTTGTTGAAAACTTTAATGTACGTAGTTTAATGTTGTGAAAATTTCCTACATCTGATTGTATTATGTGGGTACAGTTAGTTTACCTGACTAATAACCAAGAACAGTTGTTTCAATAACCTTATGTATCCTTTTCATGTTGATGTACTTGTACCTAATGATTTTGGTCATTTCGGAAGAAGGTCGCTTAGTTATAATATCATTATTATTACTGTTTTTTTGTTGTTGTTGTTGTTGTTGTTAAAAATGTTGCAGAAGTAATATATTTTCTACACTTTTATATGTTCAAAGTTCAAAAGTACATCTACGCTTATCTTTAATAGTCAGTTAAGCTAAAGTTTATTGGTTTTTATTGTTTTGGAGACCAAAATTTTCATGGAAGGGGGCAATGTAACGGACCGGTCTCATCACTTAGACCTGAGTTATTTATATTTCATTTAGATATGTATAGATTATAATTATATTTAACAGTCAAGAGCTGTGACTGTGCATTCTTCTGACATTGAGTGAGTGTATGTCTTCATTTTCTTTCATGAACTTGGGCATTTTAAATAACTCAGAAATATTTAGACCGTTTAACTAAATATGTTTACTTTACCCCACCCACTCAATTGGCATGTATTATATTTAAAATGCATTTCAATGATGTTCTATGAGTTATAAATGTTATTGTTATCTAAAGTCATGTACTTTGGTAAATATTGTTGCTTCTTTTCATGTTTTCCTGAATATTAACAGTTGTACACCTTTATACTCAACGCAAATACTGTTTTGTTTTGTGTTCTAAAATCGCCGATGTTTTTGTCCATATTAAAGACTGATTCTCTCGCTTATATCTAAAGCTGTGGCTTATTACCGATAAAAATCAATGAAATATGTTTAATTCTTACGATTACTATCAAAGGTGCCATCCAACATCGCGTTTTGTGGGTGTAATTATTGAAAGAAGTTTGGAATTTCCTTTACTTCCGCGTTTGGCAGCCATTACTGTAGTCTCGCAGCATTTGCGAGATTTGGCGTCATTTGTGACGAAATCTCCATATAAAAGCTGGAGTGGCGCGAAATTTAAAACGGTGCGGTTAAAACACCCGGAGCCGATGGTCAGCTCACCAATTGGTATAAAATACCATATCTAAATAAACCTACTCTAAAACAAGTCATGTCACAAGAAGAGGTAAATTATTCCAACTTTTGGTATTAAATAAAAATCAAAGTGGTTAATTCTTCATTCTCTAGTGTCTCCATCTCCAGTGTTTATACCAAGTGGTTGCGAATAAGTTCAGAGTGTGAATATTGAATATTGTACCAAGTAGTGAATGTATCAGAGATAAAGAGAAGGTGTTCGCGTAGTTCTACGACTTACTAGGTCATTAAATATAACCTACCAAGAATGCCATCTATACCAGGTATACCAGATATACCAATTATACCACATAATACCAAGTGTTCTTAAATACGATTTAACTAAGGTTTTGTGTTTAAACTAGCGTGATGATACCCAGGAGTTGATTCTGTTTGACTATGCGTCTTATTAACTTAGAATTAACTTATACCCTAAAGGATACAAGTTATACCATTTATACCAAGTGGTTTACGGTTAGTGTATCGTGAAGTTCTGTTTCAGGTATTTAATCTCTTATCTAGCATGTGTTATTTATTAACAATTTCTCAGTTAAAGTGTTACGCCTTTACGCAATACTTTGGTGATGTGTGTGATAGAATCGCGTTTTAAAAGCCAAGTATGTCAACTTTGATTGTTCACTGCTTGGTGTAATACCGTGTCATAACAGTGTTTAAAACTATCAAATATTTTTAAATATCCTCATTGAAGTATTTTGGTAATTAGCGCCGTGAGTTGTTCAAGTCTGACTCTATAGTTTATTGCGCGGTATACAAACATGTTTAAATTTTAAACTTTTAATCATCTTGTGAGCAATACGGTTCTGTGACGTTTATCTTAGATTAAAAAGCATTTATTTAAAGGTGCATGACTAATATTCAGAAGGTAGTTTATATTTCTAATATATATATATAAATATCATATGATAGGTGAAAATATTGTTCGCTGTTGTAAATAAAGTTTGGTATAAGTTCAGAAAGTCTCTCTTGAATCTTAAATAAACGTCCTTGATAAAGTTCACCAAAAGCCGGGCTTAGGCGAACTCAGGTAGCACCCTTTTAAGAGTTAATCAGCCAAAGCTCAAAAAGGGGTACGCTACACTGCTGTAAGTATTTTATTTATTTCTCAATCAATTTTAATGGTATATAGCGCATGCAAAGCGGAATAGTATGTCCTACATATTAGTCCTGATGATTCTTTTGTCAGATGTACAGAATTTTATAACGTTCGGAAAAACTGATGCGCTTTTCGCGATAGCAAACATATTGTTACGAACTCTTTATTTCCCGAATGTTCAGAAAATCTGTACATCTGGCAAACAAATCCTTAGGACCTGTATGTAGGGCACATATTTCCGCTTTGCATGAACTATACCCCCTATAAATTGATGTAGAAATAAAATACTTACAGCAGTTTTTCTCCTCCGAATCGAGTTATAATAATGCTGCTCGCGATAGCCTAAATGACATCATATACCATGTGGTATGGCCACTCTGTTACACAGTGTAAACATTTTTTTCTGTCAATCAAAGCAACAGATACTGAATTCAACAATTATTTTTTGCTTTTTGATGAAGTAATGTTTTGAGCTGTCTTCTGTCGAACATATAAAAGGAATGTTTTGAAGTTCTTGGTTATAATAGTCTTCTAAAATGACATTTTCTGCGAATTATCCAGAATAAATTTTAGTCATAACCACAATTTCTAAACATATTTTTAATATTACATCAATATACATTGTAAAAGCCAGCCATAGATATGTAAAAACAGTTTGACTTGACTGATAGCTGTGCATTGCAGAAGCAGGATTAAACGCAATTGTTTGCATTAATTGCTACATCTTTTAAATTAGATTGAAAGTTATTGGCTCGTCCATTACAAATGTCATTGTTATAATTGGATTGATATTGATACCACACAGTTCCAAGACCTATCATTAATCAAGTTCTTATTGCTTTTGTTGCTAGAGGATTTCATGATTATAATATCGTATAATTGTAGCCAAACTGATACATTGTGTTTGTATGAAAACATTAAGTTTGTTTTATACAAATACATAATTTTATTTTTATTACTTTGTCTATGAAACTTTTGAAAAAGTAGTGAACATTTTAATGTCACTAATATTTTTGCATGACACCCGTGTATCAAATTTGCGTCTCACTTAGAAAGAAAATCGTAGAAAAAGAATGGGTCCTTTCATTCAATACATCTGAATTTTTCATCGACGTATAGAAAATGTAAGAGGAGCAGTTTCGATAATACGTCAGGACATCTTGTGATTAGCAATCTATGACAATTCTACGCATGTCTCTGTTTGCAGGCAGATAACCCAAGTTTGTTGCATATATATATCAAGCATAGTAAGTTCTTATACTTTGCCATGCTGTACTGATGCAAACATACAGGTATGGAAAAACAAAACTTATGTTTATATGCTTATATGTTATTTGTTTTTGTACTCTTGTTTTTGTTCCTTTGAAAGAAAGCTATGATGGTTTTATCTATTTATATTAAAAATCACGGTGTGTAGGCAGTCAAATTTATCATTTTTATCTTCCATGATGGATTACGGTACTATTATCTATATGAGTGATTTACATCAGCAGTTGTCTTTTCTGTGTTCAAATCAATACAATCTTAAGAAGTCTTCAAATCTAGCAAATAAAGCGACACAGTAATATGGAAACATCACTTTTCTGGTCTTATAGTGCGTTGTCTACTCTTATATGTATGCTGCTGAAAGTGTATGAATGATGTTGCTATATAGAGGACGATTCTTACATATGCTGTAAGTTTATTTTTTCTCTGCAAAGCGTTGTGGTAAATATGAGCCAAGCTTACACAGACGGACATTTTATAATTTTAACCCTTCTGTTGGCGTATTGACCGTTTGTTTTGACGAAATCGTGTAAAGCATTGATCTGAGTTAAACTATCTTATTGTCTTGATAACGACTGCCGCCGAAATAATGAGGATCAACATGAGAACAAAAAGAGAAATTCTGTCCGATTTTCCCCGAAGCATTATTTGAAATGGTCAATAAAGCAGCCAAATATATCTCGGTAATTATAGCTATTTAACAAAGCAGTTGTTCCAACCCTACCAAATAGCTTTATACATTAGAAAATCATATTGTAATTATAGCTCTTTTTCAATCAGAACATCCGATTTTAATTGATTTCATTTTGAATTCTGTGCAAGGACAATTGAATAGATGTTCCTACAGTCAACAAATTTAATCGTGTGAAGAACTTGACATTTGATATAACGTCTTTCAATCAGTTCAATCGCAAAATGTAAAACCTGTACATTGTCGTTTAGTATTGTTTACTTGTGTATTACATCTGTCTCGGAATGGCATGGGCGTGATAAAAAAAGTGTTGTTGAATAGAAATAACATTGTACGTTTTTAATTGACGGAATAATTGCATTGCTATAAAGGTATATTTTATTTGTTTTGTCGGCAATAAATAATCAAGCCATTTAACGTTATTATCTGTCTGTAACTGGTGTCTGGTGGTATTATATTCATATTGTCTTGACAAAATACAAATTAAAGAAACAAGACAGAAAAGACGGAAAAAAGTCTGAACAAACTCTCGATCAAATATCATTTAAATCGTAACAGAAAACACATATTACACATATTGATGATATCTGTAAACCTAGAATACGTTACACATTCAATGAAACTTAAGCTCTCTGAGAGAGCTGTAAATATGTTAAGTATGCGTGAAATCAAAACACCAGACATAGATGTTAAAACTGAAATTCAATCATTTCGTAAAATGTGTTATATAAGATGATCAGAATGATGCAGGTTTAAAAAAAACAACAAAACAAAACAAGATTCTTCAAAGATCGAATAATCATCAAATAATATATGTATATCTTAAATCTAACAGTATGTGCAACCCGACTGATTGATTACTGTGTGCGTAAATATAGGTTGAATAACTCGTGCAATAAATCTCTATTGCATGACCACTCATTTAATAGCCTCTCCTGCACACGCATGCCGTTGTTCAAATCATAATACATTTTGTATTCAGAATGCAATTAAGCTCTCTTCTCAATATATCTAACTATTTTAACGAGTTGAAATTATTTCTAATTTTAAAATTTTCTCTTTTCCTGTAAACAGTTTTCCAAAGCGTACAAATATACTAAAATAATGATAGAAAATGCGGACTATAGACAAACATGTTAATAAAACTTTAAAGCTTATTTAGAAATAGATTAACCTTGGAAAGAATTTTTTTTCCATATATGTATACATAGTGAGTTCTTTATAGATAGAATAATTACCTGCATGTATTATACTTACGATACGTATAGTACTGACCCGAAAAGTTTAGCTTACAAATGTTCCTTAAATATGATTAAAGATGTGTCAGAACATAATTTTACGCTTCTACGTGGCTTGGAAACGGGAGCAAATATTAATGGTCGTACCGGGGTTTGAAGCCTTTATCCTCAATGAAGGGCAATAACAGAGACAATTTTACAAGATGCTCCTCTGTAGCTTTTCATATTAATATACTTGATTTAAAATATAAAATAAATCTACCCCGTGACAAACGGAAGTAAACTATTTACTGAGACAAAAGAATATTATTAACTATGTTTGCATCATCTTTTTCTTATTCAAAATCCCAGTATCACATTAATTTTACTGATATTGAACAATTGATATACTGATTGGATACTTATTGAACAGAACCATGCCCTATTTAAACTAAATCACATGACCAAAAGGTTGCCTGAAAGTTCTGATCAAGCTTGATATTAAGTTTAAGATTCTGTACTAATGATGCGTAGTGCATATCTACCATCCTTATTTTTACAGACTTGAGCATTGTAATGTATCAACTGAACTTGCGTTAAAAGTTTCAGGTGCACACAAAGAACAGATATATTACAAAAATACCTTTTAATCCTCAGAACACCCACCCACACATAAAATTAGCTTAAGACATTGAATGTATTAAATATATAAGAAATGCATACATAAAACTTTTCCATCTGAAAGGTGAAACATTTCGGTCAGAGAGTGTTGGTTTTTACAATTCTATATTGTAACTTTCTTTTTTAATTTGGGATAATTAATTCGAATATTCAGGCATTCAGAAAACAGTATTACAAAAAACAAGTTTAGGATCATATGAAGTCAAAATATTATTCAAATAAATCAAAACTAGAGAAATGCTGTCTGGAAACACATGATTTATAGCCTTTTGGCAGATGAAATTTATTGAGCTAGCTTTTTGTCAAAGCTTAAGACAAACATTAACCTGCACAATAGTTGCAATGTTGCTAACATAATCAGATTTTGTCAGTATCAATATTCCGTCTCCATATCTGATATCGATCTCACATCTCAGACAAAGAATGATATATAACAGTGAACGTATACAAAGAAAATATTTGAAAACAAAAGCCATTGCCGGGCCAAGAAACCATTCTTCACGTTGGCAATTGTGATATTACATCAGTGAAGGCAGGAACATTTTACCCCGGGTCAAATTTCTCCTCGCATAATTTTAATTCAGCTATGAAAAATTGGTTGTCTTTAAAAGTGACATTGTTATAATTGGATATATGTATTCCTTGACATAACATTCATCTTATTTCTTTACTGCACGATGGAATTGGAGACTATAATACCACATCCTGCACCAAAACTACACAAAATCTAATAATATCCACTTTATACACTTTTCTTCAAATCAGTTGCTTTCTCATGTATTACTAAGAATTGAAAAGTGTATTTTTAAAGAACGAAAATAAAGCATTTACTTCGTTAATAATCTGTAAAGATGCTCTTTACATAGAATAAAGATATTGCACTGAAGTTTACTGGTTAACAAAATCGATTTTAAGACTTCAAACCAAGTTTTCGCCATGACTCAGTCGTGCAAATTTAACGAACAAATACCTTAGCTACAAAGTAAGACTGATAAAATCGAGGTGGTCAGACCTCTGATTTACGCACAGCTTTAAATTACAATAAGATTGTTAACCACGTTAGGCTATAGAAGAGGTTTTTGAAGAACTGTTTAATTAGTAATTAGGTAGGATTGTTTGATTGTTTTGTTCTTCATATCAAATAAAAATGCATCGAAAATTTGAAAAAAAATGTACTTCCCTTTTGGTATGATTTGTGAAAAAATTCTTAATGAAATCCGTTTTTAAACCTTTCTTTTGCAAATATGTATACGTTCTACTATTCTGTAACTATTCTTTAGCAATAGTTCAATATTTGTTAATTTGAAGAACTAACTTAATTATGATAAATTTTCCTTGTGATAGCGGTTCTTCAGTATTGCTACAAACATCAGACATATCGATACGATGATAAACTGTTGTCGGGAACTTGGTGATGACTTCAAATATAAACAAGTACTGATAAAAATGGATAAAAAATTGGAATGGAAAAGAAACAGAAAAAAAAATAAAGCCAGGAAGCTAACTTGAAGTTATTGCTTTGTTCATTAAGAAGTAATATTCCGTAAATTGTGTCGTTCAATATCTTACTAAATAATTATATAAGATTTTACATGATTGTTTGCATTTCCCTACAAAGGTTACAATCAGCCAGATATAAATATCGTATTACCTTTTCATATGATTTCCTTGCAGCCAAAAAGCATGTTCCTTTTTTTAGTATAACTTCAATGTTATAGTGTCTTTTTCGGAAGTCTATTTTGTGGCTATCTCAAATACTTATAAAAAAACTTATAAAAATACTCAACTGCTGAACTTGAAGCTTGTGCTTTAACACGTTTATGAGGAAATCAAATTTGACTTGCTCTTATAATTAATTTACCAAACGAATAACAGGTTTGAAGATAGACAAATCATACTTCTGTGCAGCCTTTAGCATAGTTCTATCACTCCCACGATGAGCATATATGGTGCACACTTTGCCTAACTATAACCTCCAAAGTTGATGCGAGTATTTCTTGTGTGTTTAAATGGCACAATCTAAATATTCAATTACCGAGAATATCTAAGAGAACTAAGGAGGAAACAAAGAAACAAATAAAAGACAAATGTACTTTTTGAAAATACTTCTTGTTATAGATATTGTCTTATGTCATGGATAGCTTTAATATGCCATTAATGATGGCCAACATCAACTAGCTTTGCTGTCGGAAAACAAAAATAACAACTGTATTTCGTTTTTGTTCGCCTTCTATATCTTAAACAAGTCAAAGAGTCACCAGAATAATATATCCTTACTCTGAAGAATCTGCAGTAGAACGTGTTCTAGAGAAATAATATACAGGAAACCGTCTCGACTGTGTAACCAATAATTCAGTTTTAAGTATGGACTTTTGTATAATTTTGAATCACACATCTTGCTTCAGACTGAAAGAAAAACCGTTTCATTTTCAAAAAGTAAAATATACCCACAGACAATTTAGCATAAATAACTATTTTACATAGAGATAATGTTGTCTTAATATTTCTGTGAATGAATTTAAATGCAGAAAGTAGAAACATACCGGCATCATAATCGACCAAATGAAACCATTTGATTGCAAATATTTTAAGTTTAAAGCGAAACCAATACCAATTGCAAACTTTTGGAAAAGATCTAATTTATAAACTACATTTATTTATTGGAGGAGAGACATTATAATGTTAATTACGAACGACGGTATTACTAGTATAATAATAACTATACTGGCTTATGTTTAAACTTATTTATTTGAATCGAATCGGAAGCAAGTTCTTGCAACTTATATTAATTCCTCTCAATTACTGCTTTCCGGGTTCTCAATCTCACTGAAAGTGAGGAATGCAGAAAGTCTCGGTAGAAACTCACCCCTGGTAGGATTCGATCTAGTGACCAACGGATCTGGTGTCCGGCGCTCTATCCCCTTGACCACTGCATCTCCCTGACTTGAGTTAGGTATCAAGAAACTATTTTAACTTACAGCAATCAAATTCCTATTTTAGTATAAAGTTATTTACGCAATACTGATATTTGTTTTCAATATTAAATGAAATATAAATAAATAAATAAATAAATAAATAAATAAATAAATAAATAAATAAATAAACAAATAAATAAATAAATAAGGTTGTTAGATTGTAATACATTGTTTTATCTCGACTTGATATCCATTTTCAGATGCGTAGATCTGAAAAAAATGACATTGATCCAAACATTTGCCAGGACGTCCTTATCACGTTTTTATCGCGTTTACTCTGTAAAACCTGTTTTTTTCTGTTTTTGTATGGTTAAATTTGAAGTTAATAAATTCATACTGTTGGTTGAAAATATAATAGAAATGTGGTTAAAATGTTCCTGATTTCGTGAAAAATGAAAAATTACGAATCTATAAATGTAAACTTGTCATGCATATGCAGATTAAAGTATACTTCAAGAACACAGAAATGTATGGTTATCAGGATCGAGTAATGTTCTGAGAGTTTTTTTTTCTCACAAAATTTTAGTTCCCTGTCAACTGGCAAATGTTGGATCAATGTCATTTTTTTAACTGTTAATGTTGATAATATTTTATCAGAGTATAAGCCTGTTATCTGTGGGATTCCCCATGACATCATCCTCGGTCCTCTTCTATTTTTGTGCTATGTAAATGACATAATTGTAAGTATTGATCCATAATGTAAACTTATCTTTAATGCTCCTTTGTCAGGTGATACTATTGTTGATAATATTCTTTGCAAGGTAAATTCGCGTCTTAAATTAATGTATAGACAAGCGAGTTTTTAGATTACAATACTAGAAAATATTTATGCTCAACACTTATACAATGCCACCTAGCTTATTCATGTTCTTTTTGGTATTCGAGTCTAGGCAAATGTTTAAAAAACAAGCTTCAAACTTATCAAAATAACGTCGTTAGATTTATACACGGCATGGGGCCCAGCGAAAGTGTAAATAGTGTCAAAGTGTAAGTCTTACTGATCTTTGTTAAGTGCAGAAATCCGAAATAAGCAATTACGTCTGATCCATGTATTTAAAATTGTCATTACCAGTGCCCTTCATATAGAAAGAAAATTTTGCATAGGTATTCCACTCGGGCGAATCAGTACAATTTTAGAGTTCTAAAATGTTATGGAAAAGATAATGTAACTTTCTTTTATAGTGCAATTAATGACATTAAAAACCTTACAACGATTGGACATTTCAAATGTCCTGTAAAGGCCTACTTACTTGAAAAAGCTAGGAATTCGTAGGTAATTGCAACAGTTTGACTACGTGTCAGTCTCCGTGTTTTTAATTTAAGCGATGAAAATACAAAATGTAATTTAAATTTAATAGTGTATATTTTAAGAATATTTTAAAACAACTTCCAATTTCTAAAATCTTTTTAGTTTTTTTTTCATTGCATTGTCTATTAAAGTAAGTATATGTCCAAGGACCCCATTGGAAATAAGCCTTCGGACTTTCATGGGCAATCCAAAGTTATTTCACACTACTATACACATGCTTTCGCTTAGTTACATATTCAATACTTCTTATCTAGACTTGTGTTAGTTGTAAAATTGGTGTCTTTTAAGTAAGCTTACTCCGATACAGCTATTTTCTGCCAACTATCAAAATACTTTTTAACAAATTATCTATCTACTTTTTATATCAATGTTGTATAAGTGTATTTATTGTGTATATCTATATGTGTGTTTTAAGCTAAATAAATACAAATCAATCAATTATAAACAAGCGCTGACAAATAATACAAGAAAACGAATTGAAAATAAAACTTTAAAAGAGTTAAAGCCAGAGCCTGAATAAAATAAATCATCACACAAACAAATAGAAAAATCTAATCTCAATACATATGATTTGCTTTTGTCATTACTAACCTCAAGTTATTGCATTGTTCATTAAGAAAAGAAATTCCGTAAATATGATCATGCTTTATCTTACTAACAATACAAATCCATTTCTTTGTCTCTGGCGTTTCCGTGAAAAAAATCAGCCACATACAAATCATACCAGCTTTTAATATGATTTCCATGCAGCTAACAAGCCTGTTACCTTTCAATATAATTTTTCTTTAATGGTGTCTTTTCAGAAGCCTATTTGGTGGCCGTTGCAAATATTTTTTTTAATAAATGATTAACTTGAATCCTGTCTTGTTACACGTATATGAGGATTTTGTCTTGTATTTTATTCACTTACCAAACGAGTAAAATGCTCAAAGATAAACAAATCTTACATAGATATAGACATAAGCATATTCCCTTGACTTAAATAATGAGCATGGATGGTGCACATTATGCCTAGCTAGGGCCTCTGAGGATAATTCGACTATTCCTTGTTTGTCTTTAAAATGTAAAAATGACACATTCTAGATATTTTATTTGACAGAAAGGTAATAAGAGAACAAAGGAGGAAAAAAGATAAGTGTTGAAAAACATTTTTCATTGAGAAAAGAAAAGAGAGAGAAAGAAATAATCATTAAAGCGAAAATGCGGCAACAACCAAAAAGTGTATGAATTATATACGTACATTTCTAAAGATTAAGGAGAAAGATTTATTTCTACAAACACGAAAAGTATTACAGTCGTTAAAAGAATGATACAATAAAATAAATATTCAGACAGCTTAATCCTTGTCATACGAAAAAAGACAGCAACAGTAGCTGGTTAATAGTCATTTGATTAACGAGAAAGAAGAAGCCTAAGTAACGTTAAAAGGTTTCTGTTTACAGACTGATATCTGTTTGATATATATTTCATATTGTGCATCAAACTTCCAACAATTAAATATATCATTCAGTTAATAAATGTAAATGAAAATAAACTTACATTGTAGAACACACATTATATCCTAGGGTATATTTTAGGGACTTCGCCCTTAATCTGTTTCTCACTAAGTTTATGGGTATTTTGTTACCACAAAAGTTTGTTCCGTTTCCTTTTTATTAGCTTGTCTGGAACAAAGTTACTTGAATTTCTTAGATGTTTTGATACAACATTTGTCTGCTCTAATGAGGATAATGTTGCTATGTTGCTACATCGCAAAAGCTGCATCTTATAGTTTATAGAGGACAGAGTAGTTAGTTTACCTCAAGTTTGTGCTTGTTGCAAAGGAGGACATGATATTCTTAATATTTTAGTAGAACGGACGGGTACCTCTATCTATACTTTTCCAGTACATTGTAAATGTTACTTAATAAAGTGAGTAAGACATTTGCAGATATAATGACAGTAGCTTTTTGTGTCACCCTATCGAAAAAAAACGGCGATACATAGGGTTCGTTTTGTCCGTGGGTCCGTCCGTCCATCACGAAAACTTAACGTTGGCTATAACTTTGCCATTTCTGAATATTTCCTCATCACACTTTTGAATTATATTGCTTACGACAATAGGGTCGTGATGATGCCAAAATCTTTAGGTCAAGATCACATTTGACAGAGTTATGCCCCTTTTAAGGAAAACTTAACGTCGGCTATAACTTTACCATTTCTTAATATCCTCATCAAACTTTCAAATTATATTGCTTACGACAACAGGGTCATGATGATGCTGTCTTTTCCAGCAGGCTCTTATTACCTTTTTATTTAACCCAAGGGCGACACAGTTGTTCAGCTGAACACCCATCTAGTTTATGATAACAAACATTCTTATCTTAATGTTGTTAATGGTAGATGTAATTTGTGTATGTGATGTATGTAATATGTATTTTAAGCCTTAAAAAGGAAACTGTTGCAAATTAAAAACAAATAATAGAACTTCATTATCAATAGATAATTCTATTGTCTCTGTAGAAAGTCTGAATCCACAGTTTACGATGAAAACAAACAGAATGCTTCAGTAGTAGGGGTGTTATGCAGTACTTCCTCCCTGAAGAGTACTCGAATCCATTTGTGTTCATATATTTTTTTATCGTGGTTTCGATTTCCTTTAGATTTTTTTAATATTTCGTTAGGAATAAAACAGAATGTGATTCCTTTCTTTTGGATGTTTTAAAGCATGTCAACATGGTAGATAAATGGAAATTTTGTATCAATTTTACACGTCGAAATATACTTTTACTCTTTTTATCCAATTGTCGGACTAGAATCGTTTTCAAGAAAAAATGTTTAAGATGATACTGATGGTCTGATTTCAGGAATTTCTGTAATTATTTGTTCCCAGATAAGCAGTAAACCTCTTAGTTATTTTGTCTAAATGTTCAATTTAATATGACGGTATTGAATTTAGCTTGATTTTCTGTGCTCTTTATGTTTTTCTTTTTGGATTTGCTTTAAAATATTTCCTTAGCCTTGGAGGGACGTGAATGATTACACTGTAATAACTGACTCTATTGCTGTATTTGTTATGGTCAGACAAACGAAACAACAGTATCTGTAAACGTTTGCCTGTTTGAATGACAGAGCTTTTATGTTCGGACAAGTTTGAAATGAATATTTGTTGTATTTTCTAATTTTTTTAGAAAAAGTGTTAAATATTATATATATTTTGTCATTAAAAATAAAACCCTAACCATTAGGAATACCTTAACTGAAATATTGAACTTAATTTTGAAATAAAGAGAATAATTATCGTAAGAAAAGTTAAAGGAATAGAACGCAAACTTGAAGGACAACACTTATCGCTTCACTGGACTATTCCTGTTCTATACTTACAGTCTGAAAGGACACTTCCATCGACTAGTTCGCAACTTGTTAACTCCTTATTCTTATCACAAGCATACGCAAGACAAATTCTTGACAGAAATGTTTCACATAATGCGCCGGTAGATTGTTTCATCGGTTAAATGCAATGTATATAATTTCTTCTATTGAAAAGGTATTATTTCACAAAAAATGTTCAGAGCTTAGGCAAAAGTATCATTGAGTCGGCAGTTTTGTTTTTTTGTGTCAAACTGTGTCGGTGTCATCATTGATTTTCACATCTTATATCAGGAAACGAAGGACACTGTCATACACACATTATTTGTATCCTTGTCAAAACGACGCATCACTTGCAGTGTGTGTATGTGAAGAGAACAGTGGAAACACAAGGTTGTATAACATCAAGGAAGGAAGCAATATTTTAGCGACATATGATTATGCTGTAAAAATAGGCTGTTTCTATTGACATGGCTACTGTTTCTTAAGCTCCGCCTGGTGTACATTCCTTCATGTGCTGTATAACAGAATGAAATCGGATTCTCGTTCAACAGAGACAAAATATTTAACTTCGTCCTAAGTGAATCTTTTTTTTTAATTGTAAGTTTTCTTCTTTTCATGCTGGTGCGACATCCTGATATACTCTCATTTTTTCTAATTTCATCCAATGAATACCTATCTGTTTTTTCTTGCATAGAACAATAATGTAGGGCGAATATCCCTTCTAGAAAGTTCGAAAGTCTAAAAATACCTTTATTAAGAAAAAAATAAAATTAAATGTTTACAGACTATATTCTATCTCTTAAGGTGCACGGTGTACAAAAATTTTAGATAAAGTCAGTCATTACGGTATTAATAATAAATATTAAATGTATTTACGAACTGTAAAAGCTTATTAGTTTATTGATAAAAGTTGATAAAAGCTGGTTTTCTTTATCTATTTTTTTGAAACTACGGTCAAGTTTATCGATTGGTTAGTGGATAAAATGGTACACCCTACTGACTGTAAATAATATGAATGGTACAAGGAATTTAATGTACAGCATAATCTTTTATCTTCTTTTTTATCGGGGGAGGATGGGACGGGGGTATTTAAACGTATATTAGTAACCATTTTAAACTAAACATTTCTGTTTTATTGTAGCTTTATCTCAGTAAGGTCATCGAGTACCTATCATTTTTGCTCTACAATGCCATTAGTTTTATATTGTCGAGCCCGCTTGCAGATAGCTCGACATAATCGTCACATTTGGTACCGCAATCCGGTGTATCTACGTCTGTGCGTGCGTGGTGCGTACGTGCGCCCGTCCAGATTGCCTTGTCCGGGCCATAACTTCTCTGTGCATGAAAGAATTTTGAAATACCTTGGCACATTTGTTCACCTTGATAAAACGGTGTGTCGCGTGAAATATCCAAGTTCCCAGCTCAAAAGTCAAGGTCACAGTGCCAGGTCAAAGGTCCAAAATTTTGATGATAGACCTTGTCCGGGCCATAACTTCTCCCTGCATGGAAGGATCTTAAAATACCTTGGCACATTTGTTCACCTTGATAAAATGGTATGTCGCATGCAAGTTTCCTAGCTCAGAGGTCAAGGTCACAGTGACAGCTCAAAGATCCAAAATGTTGATAAAAGACCTTGTTTGGGCCATTACTTCTCCATGCATGGAAGTATTTGAAAATACCGTGATACGTTTGTTATGCTCCCTGAAAGAGACATCATATAGGTCTGCCTTGTCATGCCATCATCATCTTCCCACAGTTTCCATTTCACTGTCCCATCCCCATAGGTGGCTTTCTGTTGGCGGGTTCTTCATGCTGACCATGGACATTCTAGTCTTTTTTATGATCGTGTGCTTTTGCATGCAACATAGTCGAGTTGGTGGGTGTGTTAGAGTAAATTTACGAAGACAACGTGTTCTTATTTGTTCTTATGAAAACCTGCCGGGGAAGGTGTGAGTTTGGTGACACTAGAACATGACCGTTCCAAGGCGGTAACCCTTTGGATTATCTTTTTAGTTAATTTTTTGTCATGTTTTTGCTATCTTATTTTCAACTATTTGACTGTGTATTGAGGCTGTGTTTGTTTAATTGTGTTTTTTTCCTGATATGCATTTGTCACTACTTTTTATAATGATTACAATGATTAGCATTGATTTCATTGGCATGTATTGTCGCGACTTGAATCGTCAGATGCTATGATATGTTTGATTCGTCGAACACAGTAGTGATACAGGCATAATGCCAAACTAACAGAATATTGATTTTGCTTAAATTGTACTTTTATCATGCATTTACAAAGTTATCTAATGACATTATTTTATCTTTAGAAGACTTTCATCAGAGATGACTTCCCACCAAAGCCAATGATACGTCGTACGGCAGAATCAACAACCGAGAAAATACAAAACTAAACTTCACGCAATTACGCGGCAATATTTTTGTCAATTTCAGATGCCATTACGAATTAAATTGCACGGTCAGAATGTGACTTTTTTAACGATAGATTAAGATGAATTATGTAAAATTAGAAGAGACTAGATGGCGTCAAGAAATCATTTTTAAAGAAAATATTTGAGACAGATTTAGATAACCAAAGTGAAATATGTACTAACTGAAAACGAAGAACGTAACAGATGTGATAAATAAATAAATAAATAAATACCAAACAACAACATCAAACAAAACAAACAAAAACTGTAGTAAATGTTTAGTGAAAATAAAATTCCTTTTTTAATGATCTCTACGAGTATCAATGTTAGGGAATTTCCGATAAAAAAATAATTAACGTGTAAGTAGATAACAAAAAAATGTTCGAATTATTACTTGTACCTATTTGGTGGTAGACAGTTTACTTATGTATTATCTCTTTTCTAATGTTTAAGCAAAGTCCCTCAATATATTCATGTGCCATTGGCTTGCCAGCACTTTTTCCTAGAAAATAATGTTGTTTTCAGTATATTTTCAAATAACATTCTGTTACTGTCATCCAGTATTTCAGTGTTCTATGCATTAGTAAATTAAAACACATTTGAAGTCCGTTTTCTATGACTCAGATAAATATATACCAAATGTCTAATGTAGAATGACTGCAAAGACAAAAATAAGATATACCCCACATTTTACTACTTACTCAATATTCATTTTGGGAGAAAATATCAAAAATAATATTTTTTGGTCAGAGACATGAATGCAAACAGGGCAGTAAAATATACATCTGTCCGATTTTTCTCGAGAGACTTATTTTATATGGACAATACAAGAGCCAAAACGTCTGGGTAATAGCTACCTAATAGAACAGTTGTTCCAAAATCTACCAAACAGCCTTATACATTAGACACTATATATTGTACTTGTTCGATCAGAACACCAAATTTAAAATGATTTCAAGTCTTATTCTGTGCACAAATAATTTAATGGATGCTCATACAGTCAACAAATTTAGTCGATTGAAGAGTTTACAGCTGATTTTACTTTTTTCTGTCAATTCGTCCGGCGAGATGATTTCTTCTCAGGGATAAACTAGTTTTGTACGTGCAGTGTTGTATCGTATTGTTTATATTACATCTGGCACGAGAATGGCAAAGGCGTGATAAAAGGCGTGAGTGAATAGAAATAACATTTAACGCTATTTTTTTACGGAATAATTGTATTGTTACAGAGGCATAATTTATTCTTTTTTATTAGCATAGCCTCTTCAATCCATTAAAATTATTCTCAGTGTGTAGCTGAAGTGTCTGATGGTATATTCACACTTGAAGAGCAAAAAGTAAAGCAATATGCTCATTCAGATAAGCCGTAAAAGAAAATGTAAAACAGTTATTACAGTAATTAAGTTAACCTAGAGGTATAACACATTGAATGGAACTAATGCACTCTAAGAGAGCTGCAAATACGTAAAAAACAAGAGAATCAGTACACCAGACATAAATGTTTATACTGAAATTCAATCATATCGTAAAATCTGTGAAATCTGAAATGAACAAAACCAGGATAAAAGAAAACACTTTAAGCAGCGTCATAGCAAAACTGTAACAATCATTACTGCTCGTCAATTCCTCAGCTTTAAAGTAGAAACTGTAATTTTGGATTGCAGACGATATCATTTTAAACGGGTTTATAAAGCTATTGTTGACGCCATCAAGTGTTTATAAAGTACTTCTCGTTTTTATTATTATTATTAGTAGTAGTAGCAGTAGTTGTAGTAGTAGTGGGTTGAATTGAATGTACTGGCCTTGAATACCAGGAGGATCGTCAGTCTGAAAGAGCCTCTTCATTATTCCGTGTCTTTCCGTGGCTTTGGATTAGACTTCAGAGTGCTAATATATATTTTGAAAGTGAGAACAATAAAACAAAAGGCAAAAGAACTAAGTTCTATTCATTTAGTAATATTTCAAACTTTTATAATTTCATCTGCAAGAAGTGAAACTAACACACGTCAAATATAGACAGAAAAAGTTATTTAAATGTAGCCAAAAGACACATTGTCACTGCGCTATTGATGAACTGATAAAACAGCTAAAAGAATTTATAATGTTTTCAGATCTTCGCATTTTTATTCACTCAATACTATATCAAGCCTGTCATTTTCATACTATATAGCTTCTCCATCGCAGCTTTCGTTTCAGCATGTCAAACAAAGTTATGATTCCAGTCAGCCTTTCCAAACAAACAAGCCAGCCTTCTCCTCAAACACGAAGAATTTCGATAGATTTACGACGTTTCGTTACAAGTTTACTTTAAACACATGATACCGCCATTATTATTTTTAACAATACGTTCTTACGTCTTGTTATGTGCTGAGAACATTTAATTTTGAACATAGAAATTTAGATACAGTGTTGAAACTTCTACGGGTTCACAATAAACATTTACTTGCATGAGCGTCTTCTGACTATTTTTTTTTTAACTTTCGGTGTTTTTTTTACTTTCATAAGTCATGTTTGTTTCTTCGCAGAAGAACAGTATACAATATCAAAAGAGATAAGTTCATGGTAATTTGCAAATGCAATATTCAAGTTATTATTTCTATCAATCACAACAAGACAAAAAATGTCTAGCAACAAATGATTTACTGCCTTTTTACGGAAGAAATCTAGCGAGGAAGCCTTCTATTGAAAGTTCTCATCAATGCCGTTGTGTCTAGAACATTTCTGTTTGTTTGCGTTGGTGACGTAATCAAATTTTGTCAAGACAAAAATGTCCTCAGCATCTTAATCGATCATACATTCCAGACAAACAAACTCGGAAACTGTCAAGCTTGCATTGTTCGTCTGTGGACTAAAACTACAGAATTAATGCACTAAATGAACAAGAAAAGTCTTGCAATAGATTATCAAGATACCATATCACACATAGTTACCTGGTTATCACTTAAACATGATTATATAAATGATGATGCGAGTTAGCATATCGTACTTTAATATATTATATGTCAATCACATGACATTTTTGTTTATTTTAGTTATGAATTTTATGCTAGGTACATCTTATGACCCGTGTTCTTTCGTTCCTGGTACTGTATTCCAGCATAATAATGTTTATTTATTTCAGACCAACCAGATACAATATACAAGTATTAGCATTTCCAAATATGCTTGAAATCGCCGTTCAGCCATGCGTTTCGTCTTATCCATAGATGAATGTATTTCATGTTCTTCATTCATTAATGAGATAATCTTACAACATGCTTTGCACTGAAAAGCGAAGTTATATTTGATAATTTTCACACAGAAATTATAAAGTAAATGAAATATACATTCTATTTTTATTGTAGCTGGACTATTTTTGAAAGCGGACGATTTGGTTTCTTTACGAAAACATCCCAATATCTTTATACATCATGTTAAAATTTGCAGCATTAAGACCTTGTAAATATTGCCTTGTTGTAAGCCAGTCTACGCATAATTAATTGACTATTTTCGTAGTTTTTTAACTTTATTTATTTCTAAAAAATATATACTTAACAAAAGCTAGATACAGTTCTTCAATACCATAAGAATATTATATGTACAATTTAAACAGAATAAATTTTAGGTAAAAAATACGATATTGCCCTGACCCTAATCAAGCATATATAAAACACGGAAAAATCCTGATCAAACTCCTCGTACTGTACTAATCAGGGGAATCAGGGGAAGTAACCCCTGCGGGGAGTTTGTATCCTGATTAGAATCGCCCGGAAGCAAGCATTTATTTTTTTCTTTAAGTGCAAGTTTTGGAAAAAAAAAACATACTCTTATTTAGACTACATTCTCTAGTAAAAAATGACATGTAGCAAAAAACAAATGCGATTATCATGTATTTATCCTACAAGAGCCTGAAGACTGGTACTGAGATCGTACATTGATGATGGTATTTTTCAGTTGTAAGAATAAGTAACCCGACAAACATGGCGGTTGGGCGAGTCCATTTACGCATCCCTTGCAGAAGAATTTTGACGTCCATTTTGTTATCATGTGATATGAAATGCTTTGCTTTGATTGGCTAAAGGCAGGCGGTGTACAGGCAAAACTGTTCAAATCTTGTTGACTGTATATATCGCCGTCCAAGAACGGCGATATTTAATGAATAATGAGGCAGTGAAGCGTGAAATTTCAGAATGAAGTGAGAATCACATGCACATTTGATATATTTCATATCATTATACATAAAATGATAGGTTGTGTCATTATAGGAATAATAATCATTTCTTTATCAAACTGAGGTGTTTGTCTTTAATATTCGTCTCGATTAATGATGATCGTCCGTGACAATATGAGTTTATTATCATTATTATTATTTATAGCCTTTTTTATGATCATGGCGACTTTTACAGAGGCAATGGCACCGGCAATTGTTATGGAGAAGATTCAGTAATATAAATGTTAATGCTTTAGAAGAAAGACTCTTTCATGAAATAGAAATTCTTTAGAAAAAATCCATTCCGGGATATGCATAGTTTTATCTAAAACAAGTTCTTTTGATGATCAAATAGTCATCAAAAATAGATATAACTAGGGTCAACATTTCGACTTGAAATACCAGCTTCACTAATAAAATGCGAATTACTATGCACATGTAGTTTGTGTTTTTGAAATGCTCTGTGCTATAGAATGAACTGAAAAGAACAAGTATTGCCAAGGTGCAAAACACTTTCCATATTGGTAACAGGCTATTCAAAGTAGGATTTTTATTGAGAATCTTAATACAGATAGTTCGCATCGGTTGATACACTTGTAAATCTGAGTGAAAATAAATGGTTCGTTTTGTAAATTGTCTCAGTTATGACTGAAATTGTATTAGCAATGTAAGATTCTAGGCGGTCTTGTTTTCCTATGAGGTATACTCCTTAACAAAAATTAGTAGCTGTGTTTCATGGCTCTTACATGAAGTTTCACTTAGTCTAGTTCAAACGGCTAAGTAAGTTCCACCTTTACCTTATAACAATGAAGCAAATCGATCTAAACTTACCATAATATCTTGCAATCTCTATATCAAAACATGTCACGCTTGGAGAAATAAATTGGAGAGATGTCTGGCTCATGTTATTTTAAACCGTTTAAAGCGACTGACTCACGGACTTTTGCTGAAAATTTTATTTTCTTTAAAATTTAAGAGAATTTAATAAACTATGGAAAAAAACATAATATGCTTCTATACACAATGAAAACTGAGAAAAAAGTTTTGACCTAACCAGGATTCGAACCAACGACCTCTCGGTCAGTAAAATATAGAGCGACTGAGCCACAGCGACTACTGGTGAGGTTGCATCAAAATTAATCTTATAACTAAAGTATCTACCCCGTGACTAACGGGGTAAATGTTTAACCGATAAAAGTGTGTAAAACTTTATATTTTTATGTCTTTTCTGTAGTAAAAAATGAATCAGTAACTTAGTTTAGATATGTTCTTCACAACTGCAGCAAAAATTTCAAGATGTAAGAACATTTTCTTTTTTTTCATCGTCGGCCCATCTGTGAGTCAGTCGCTTTAAAACAAACTTTAAGCATTTCTAGGGATAATATTTACATCGCTGTGTGTAAGGAAAACAAGCAGACAGAAAAAGCTGATTCAGACGTATTCGTTTATTTGCTCATATATCTCTGACATAAAGGTCAGTGCCAGTTATCTTTTTTACCAGGTCACTTACAAATATTGCGAAAATTGTCGGCGTCAAATTATCTTCCTGTTTTAGGGCATTGTCACAAGGGCACCATTCTGTCAGCTTATTGTTGTTGCGAACACATGACGAGGATTGAGCGTATATACTTTTAATAGAATTGCGCATTTTACCGTAACTTTCATAGCATCATGTCTCTATCGATAAAGTCAAAACACTTCTGCAGGTCAATATATGCTGTGAAAACGTTGTCATTATTTCGAACAATCTTTAACGTGAAAACGTGATTCTCACACGATCGAGTTCTCCTAAACCCGTTTTGTTAATCGGCTAAGATGTCATTCTGCTCTAAAAACTATGCTAAGCGTTTATTCATAAAAGAGCTGTACAGCTTACTAACATATGACAAGTGGCTTATTCCTCTGTAATTCATCGGTAAACCTTTATCTGACGAACAGTCTTTTAATTTTGGAAAAATAATAGATTTTCGCCAGGATGACGGTATAATACTAGTATCAAATACTACCTGAAATAGGGAGGAAATTTAGGTACACTGTAGGGGATTTCATCATAGCCGTTGGCAGATCGTGATTGTGCTTGCATAATAATGCTAGTTATTTCATTAAGCATTCATTAAGTGTCTTTGCTTGAGTGTAATTGGCTTGATCAAATACATCCCGGTTTGAACATATGTATAAATTCTCAAAATCTAACCGTCATCTTTTAAATACTATATTCTCATGAACAATCAGATATGTAAGACGAATGCGTTACTTTGTTATTCATTTTTTTTCCATTTCATGAAGATAGTTTCAGTATTTCCTCGTTCTTGTGTGACCTTTGTTTCATTAGTTAAGTGATGTTTTTGGTCCAGTTATGTGCTTAATGTCTCAAGCAAGGTTTAGATCATTATAGAGCACAGCTTATTCAGATATCAGATGAGATAAAGAATGTGTATAGTAAAATATTTTGGTTGGTTGTTAGCTTTATGAAAGGGATTTTTAGAATATAAAATGTAGAAAAGAAAATGCTACATGACTAGGACTTATGATTTTGTAGTATATTGTGTGTAAAACGCCAAACCATTTACTGGTATTTTAGATTTGGGTTTGTTTGTATGAAATATTATTCAAAGAAGAAACTAGAAAATAATGCCAACACATTACAAATGTACAATTAATATTTCTGTCGATCAAAGCGAGACATACTGAATTCAACAATTGTTTATTGCTTTTTTGATGAAGAAAATATATTGACCCGACTTCTGTCGAACAAATAAAGGAAGATTTTCAATTTTGGGTAAGAATCACTGAGTCTGATACGATGGATTTATGATGTATGATTTGTAAAGAATAAATTGTTGTCAAAATACAAATGTCTTCTCAACATTCTTTATCGATCTGTAACCGTAATACACTGCAAAATCCAAACTAATAGCCGTGTACTGAATTACTCTTAAGAATCAAAACGCAATTGTTTGCATGAACTGAAACATATATTTAATTAGATAGGAAGTAATTGGTTCTTCCATTCCAAATGGTACGGTTATAATTGGATTGATACTTGGACCACAAAGTTCCTAGACGTAACAGTAATGAACAATAATCAAGTTCTTACTGCTTTCGTTCGTATGAGTTATTTACAAATAGAATGTGTATTAACATGCGAATGCAGCCAAACTGTTGCATTTTTTACCCTGTCACTGTTTTGTTACTTTGCCTGTTAGAACTATGAAAAGTCAGGGAACATTCAAATGTTACCACTTTCTTAACATGACACTTTTGTATCATATATGCCTCTTTCTGAGAGAGATATCGTAGCAAAATGAACGACGTATTAACAATATATGCATTGTTCTGTTTGTAGACACATTAGCAAAGGTTATTGCTTATAAATATTACATAGAAATTTCTTATATTTTGCCACGCTGTACTGATGTAAATGTACCAGTGTGGGAAAACAAAACCTCTAAAAATCTTGTTTTTGTACTGTGTTTTTCTTCTTAAAGAAAAGCCTAGCAAATACTGCGACAGAATTAGTAATATCTAAACATCACCTTTCTGACCTCATATAATGCTGTCTGCTCTTATATTTGTTTTACTGAAAGTTTATGAATGATATTCCTATGTAGAGAAAGATTCTTCCGTCTGCAGAGAACAAAAAAAGAATGTTATATTGACAAATTTTCTGCAAAGAGTGAAGGTTAAGATGAGCCAGATTTACACAGTCGGACACTTTGTGAGCCAGGTTTACACAGTCGGACACTTTGTGAGCCAGGTTTACACAGTCGGACACTTTGTGAGCCAGGTTTACACGGTCGGACACTTTGTGAGCCAGATTTACACAGTCGGACACTTTGTGAGCCAGATTTACACAGTCGGACACTTTGTGAGCCAGATTTACACAGTCGGACACTTTGTGAGCCAGGTTTACACGGTCGGACACTTTGTGAGCCAGGTTTACACAGTCGGACACTTTGTGAGCCAGGTTTACACGGTCGGACACTTTGTGAGCCAGGTTTACACAGTCGGACACTTTGTGAGCCAGATTTACACAGTCGGACACTTTGTGAGCCAGATTTACACAGTCGGACACTTTGTGAGCCAGGTTTACACGGTCGGACACTTTGTGAGCCAGGTTTACACAGTCGGACACTTTGTGAGCCAGGTTTACACGGTCGGACACTTTGTGAGCCAGGTTTACACAGTCGGACACTTTGTGAGCCAGATTTACACAGTCGGACACTTTGTGAGCCAGGTTTACACGGTCGGACACTTTGTGAGCCAGGTTTACACGGTCGGACACTTTGTGAGCCAGGTTTACACAGTCGGACACTTTGTGAGCCAGATTTACACAGTCGGACACTTTGTGAGCCAGATTTACACAGTCGGACACTTTGTGAGCTAGGTTTACACGGTCGGACACTTTGTGAGCTAGGTTTACACGGTCGGACACTTTGTGAGCTAGGTTTACACGGTCGGACACTTTGTGAGCCAGGTTTACACGGTCGGACACTTTGTGAGCCAGGTTTACACGGTCGGACACTTTGTGAGCCAGGTTTACACAGTCGGACACTTTGTGAGCCAGGTTTACACGGTCGGACACTTTGTGAGCCAGGTTTACACAGTCGGACACTTTGTAAAATGTATCCTTCAACTGACGTTGTGACTGCTTATTCTGACGAGTCATGAATAGCTGAGCTAAACCAATCGTGTGTCTAAAGACCAACGGATGAAAAAACAAACGAAGTACGAAAATTATCATTGAATATATTCTTATTATCTTTTACATCGTCGGCACATCTGACAGTCAGTCGCTTTAAGATTATTGATAATATATTTTAAACTGACTTGTAGTTGCATCCCTGTCAATGTTTAAGAGAAACAAGAATTAGGTTTATTCATAATTTAACCCCCACCCAACCAAAAAAAAAATAAATGAATAAGTAAATAAATAAAGACAGAAAGAAAGAAAGAAAGAAAGAAAGAAAGAGAAAGAAACAGTTCTAGCAGAATACAAAAGACTTTATATGATATTTTGTTATTTTCGACTTCATCAAATCAAACTTAGATTTACACATATTATTGATAACACATGATTATATCAAGTAACCAAAATGTACGCTTACTTTCTGCTATTTTTTATTTACAAATAAACAAAACACTTCATAAAGTTGGTAAGATATCAACTTTTGAAACCAAACATAACAGAAAAGAGAGAGAAAAAAGTATTTCCGAAGTTTTACTGTTTAACGGTAATTTTTAAAAGATATTAAATCGGTAAAGATAAGTAAAGTTTTTTTAAACTTCTTTTTAATGGAAACCGTACGGCATATTTTGGCTATAGCAATTTCTATGATGTTTTGTATAAGTTCAGAATTTATTTACTAGAAGAGAAAACATTTACAATATAGACAAGTTCAGGGCAACTGCCAAATTATTACAGTCGAGTTATTCTTTCTTTCAATCAAAACAAGAGAAAAATCTGTCTAGAAACAAATGATATATTGTCTCTTGACAGAAAAACATCTATTGAGCAAGTGTTCTGTTATAACATTTTGTCTGCACATCTTTATTGCTCAAATATCTCAGACAAGCGAACTAGGGAACTTGTATACGTTCTAAAAACCGTAATTTGATGCACCTCAAGCAAATGGTTGTTATTTTAGAATAAAGCCATTATTTCTCTCAATATGAATACTAACACGTTTTAATGTGAGTGAAGTTAGCTGACATATGCCTGTTGCATGCAACTGGCAAATGGCATCAAACTTCATAGTCCAGCTGCCAATTCAAATTCATATGAAATCGTAGCTAGATGCAGATCGTTAAAGAGCACGAATTGTCAACTGGCAGCCAGATGCCAATTCGATATATAGCATGAATTCTGACCATCGAGTGAATTGGCAACTGGCAGCCAGAAACCAATTCGACAAGTATCATGAAGTACTGAGGGTAAGTGAATTCAGAACTGGCAGCCAGACGTCACTACGATATGTTTTATGAAGTATTAATAATAAGCGAATTGTTCAGTGTTAAGGATTCATAATACTTGTCGAATTGGCATCTGGATGCTAGTTGCCAGTTCACAATTCGCGATTTTTGGCGAATTGGCATCTGACTGCCAGTTGTCAGTTGCCAATTCATTTATTGACAATAATTCATGATACTTGTCGAATTGGCATCTGGACACCGATTGACAGTTGACGAAATGAGAATTATGATAAACTTGCAATCTAGATGCCAGTTGCAAATTCATTCAGTCTTCAGAATTCATGATACTTGTTGAACTGGCATCTGGCTGCTAGTAGCCAGTCGACAATTAGCGATCTTTGACAAATCGGCATTTGGCTGCCAGTTGTCAGTTGCCAATTCACGTAATATCAATAATTCATGATACGTGTCGAATTGGCATCTGGATACCGACTGACAGTTGACGAATTGCAAATTAGGACAACTTGCATCTAGATGTAGGTTGCCAATTTACTCAATCTTCAAAATTCATGATACTTGATGAATTGGAATCTGGCTGCCAGTCGCCAAATGGCGATCTTTGACGAACTGGCATCTTAAAAATGTATCTGCGTGTACATATCGTTACATATTACGCAGCCAAAGACCGAACATTTGTATTTTTTGACGCAATATTAACCCACATACACATGCTTATGTAATAATAAAGACATTTGAACTAATGAACTCTTATTTGAGATATCAACCTTAAGAGAATAAAACCTACTGATAAAGCAAGGTCAAGGTTTACTTCTACTATATGTTAATGTAACGAAAAGCTTATTTCAAAACTTAGAATACAGATATGGGATATAGAAATTTCAATATAGAAATGTGTTGAATAAAAGATTCTCTTTTACCTAGTGGTATGTGTATCGATGCTGCGTGCCAACCCAATTGGAACAACAGGTGTCTTTATCCAATCCATATCAGAACTTTGTATTGATTTTAGTCATAAATCAGGAGAAGAGCGCATAGACAGCATGTCCTCCCTCACCTCATGTCAATCCTAAGCATAACCTTTTTATTAGATATGTCTTGTTGTAGCTTGTTGTAATAACAGAACAGCATTCTCATCATTTAGAACAATTAACAATGTCTTGCAATAACGGAAATGTTACCTTACATAAGACATTACGGTAGATGTCGTTAAGGCTTTAAGCAGAGGCACCTGCTGCTAGATACACTTTTGTTAAAAATATTTGAATTGGTTTATGTCTGATATAGTGGTACTTGCAATAACGCAATACTAAAGAAAAGATTATCTTTCATGTGCCCCAAATCACTATCCCTTGGAAAGGACAGCAAAGAAGGTGAAATGTGCTTGAGTATAAAAAGAAAAAGCTAAAGTATATATATCAGTCTTTGTCTAGAATGATTAACTATGTCGCAATCTGATACACTTGCAATATACATAATCAATGCTCCTGTCCCGTTCAAATCAATACAAATACATAAAAAAACTGAGGGAATTCATGGAATCAGAAAAGTATCAGTTTTATATACAAACATTATCATGGCAAAGCTTAACATTTAAGTGTTGAAATAATCATTCGATACTCAACAGAAGGGATAAGGGATAAGAAAATGGATACGTAACTGTAGATATTATTTGTGTTACGGTAGATTTATTATAGTCAGAGTATATTCTGAATACTTATTTTAGAAAGTTTGACGGCCGATTACCTCTGTTCGTATTATATATACAACATCTAATATGTGTTGTGTATGATAAAAAGAATGTATAACAGAAATACAGGACGGCTAATATAATCATTGCATATGACTGTGGTCCTATTTACTATGCAAACAATGGTTTGGTTTTAAATCTGTACGACTTTCAACTATTGCTACTCTAAATTTGTAATGGGCTTGCCATAATTAAATAACTAGGGTATATCATAGTGTTATTTGAATTAAATAAATGAAAATGGCTTGCAACATTCAGTCACAGACAGGACTTCACGCTTTGTAAAATTCTATAAATAACAATTTTTCCTTGGTTTTACATATTGGCTTAAACTGTATATAAATGTTTCAGAGAAAGAGGCCCCTCTTGAATGAAATATATAAGGCTACAAGGTTGTTTTGGTTGGTTCATTTTAATCCATTGATCCAATCGTCCAATATGACAGGCTAAAGCTCCCTCAAGACCCTTCCAAACTATCTAGCAGTAAGTTCCCCCCTGAATCTTTCTGAATGTAAACATATTACGGCAGATTATCATGAAGAAATTAGAAAATACGAACCGCCTAATATTTCTTACATTGCAAACCTATGCAAAAAGTTATCGATGGACTTAAGACTGGCATTTAATTATACCAAAAGAATGGATTATACTCGTGTGTTTTAGTACTTTATCAAACTGTGATAGGTTTATATAACTTTGCTGTCTTATTCAAACTAAGTGTGTCAAAGGATGTAGTTTCAGTACGGCTAGTATACAGATATACACTGAGATAGTTATAGTTAGCAATGCCTGTTAGTATGTCAATGTTGTTAACCTATATACCAATTTCACGTGTCTTGTTCTGTCGCACAGATTTTATGTAAGAACAACTATTACTGATAAGGATAATACTAACGACAATGTGCGAGTTCTGATCGTAAATGTAGAATCCCGGACAATGTCCCTTATTACTCTCTTGTTCATCTTCAAATTGGCAGTTTTCGATCACCAAGGATACTTTTGCTTCCATAATTTTAACATGGTTTGGCCAACGTCCTCCCACAATTTTGTCTGGGCAGACATTTGCCCAATGTAGAAAACTCTTAATATTCATAATTGAATATAGATATATGATACATACATAGTTTTAACTTCAGCTACTTTAACATGTTTGTAAGTGTGGAGAATAACAATGTACTAATTACAACATTTAATACAAAATTGCGGAGAATTATGTGCCCAGATAACACAATAAGAGGAGACATTGTCAAGGTGTCCTAAATTTGCTGAATCAACGAAAGGGAAATTGTCCGTGAGGGAAATTGTCCGGATTCTAGAATTGTATGCCAAAATATATCCGTTCTGTCACTTAACTTCAACTAAATAAACGATTATTGTCCTCTATCAAATTAAATACTAAAAATGCTAAAGGTCAAAGTTCATCAGAATATGAATTAGATAATGTTTTGTAACTAGCCTTGCAAGACATTTTATCTAACTGTCTTGAATGACAAGGTTGGTACTTGGATTTTAAGTATTTAAGTATTCTTTAATATCTATGAAAATATTCTTAAAATTATTAGACTTGAAATAAATTTTCTTTGCAATCACGAAGGTATTTATAATATTTTGTTATCCTCAATTAAAATCAAAACGCTGAAAGCTCTGGAGGAACAGGGTTAACAGTGAAAGAGCATCGAGAAACATAATGATCTCCAATGAATTTTAAGAAATAATATATTAGTTTTAAGTTATCGCTATGAAATTAAAAAGGGGCCAAGTTAACTGTTTGAGTGCCTTTTATGCGGTTTGGAGTGGTTTGTGTGCTTTCATGGACAAGTGAAAACATGTTTTGATCCTCTTGGTAAGATGTTTTCATATTGCATATACCATGATAAATCTTGTATCAAATTTAAACCTTTTTGAAAGCAACTGGTAAATAACATTTTTTTTTATTTACGGTCATTAGTACAAGCAACTTAATTGAAACCCGTTTCTAAGAAACGGCACTGTTTGCGATAAGTCCGTATATATATCCTGGAAAAAATTAGAACAGCAAATATTCGCGACTTAAAACTACTGCTAACACCTAGCAGAGTTGCTACGCAACCCTCTACGTAAACTATAGTTGACCAGTTCAGTGAAGAAAATCAATAACAAGAAAATTTAAAAAAAAAAATGATTGGGGTAGATACAGTACAAAATTAATGCCTGATAAGTGTTTTCGGACACTGGCAAATACTAAATGCACGTAGTAATCGAATAACCGTTCAGGCCATAAACACAAAATATAATGAGTTTAATGCTCAAAGTATTAATATCAGTTTTTAGTAAAATGAATTAAATAATTATATATCAGGTTAATTTTTCATTGTAAAACATTCTAATATCTAGTTTTCGGCTGTATTAATGTTACATTTTTATTATTTTCAAAGGCAATAAAACTATAATTACAACTTCGGCCTTTAAATTTCGTAACAGAAACACTTTTAACAAATGGAAAACATTCTTCTTTAGACGAAGTTTTGTATCTAACAATTTCATTCGTCACAAATTTGTTACTAATATAGGTCAAAATCAATTTTAATACGGCTACATCAAAAAAAGGAGACGGACGTTGATTTGATCTAGATAAACTTTGTAAAGTGTATACTGACAAATATTCTGATTTAATGTCCTTATAAATGGTATGTACAGTTATATAACTCGATAAAGATAAGACGAAAACGGACAACAAAATGAAACTAGTTAAAACGAATGTTTATGTAATTCAACTAAACTAGCTATTGTTGTGTGGCATATTCTATGTATATTTTTTTGTTAGTGAAAATAGTTTGAAATAAGCAAATTTCACGATTGAGGTAAGCAAATTCTCACGGTTTTGATAATTGAAAGAAAGCAAGATTGTTCGAAAAAAGTAAACAATATTTTTACGGTGTAAAAATAATAAAAATACGGTGATAAATCACCTTGAATTTTCTTCCTTTATATATTTCATATATTTTTCTTTTATTTTTTATCCTTTAAATATATTGCCGTTTCTAACATTTAACAAAAAAGATGTTTATTACATGAAAATTTGTGTTTGTGCTTTGAAAAACTCAGAAGACATTGATAATTCAATGTTATTCTGCGGCTATGTTCAAATCAGAGAAATACTTTTTGTCATTTTGCTCTATAAAAGTTCTAAAATGCAAGGAAATTCACATATGACGTAGAAGACACGTTTTTAAAAAGTAATAGATATTATCTGACGTGGTAAAAAAAAAAATCACATATTTATTTAATTCGCCACCCAAGATGAAGTAAGCGGAATGGACTCTACATAGCCTTGTACCAAGGGGCGGTAAAACAAACAAATCAAGTAACAAACAATCAAACAAACAACTAGATATTTTACTCCTGACATGTAATTTTAGAACAGGTCTGTCAGCATTGAACCAACTGGCTTAGTAAAATTGTTTATGCCAATAAAATGTTAAAAACAATTATTACATAAACTACTCAATGCGACCTTCCATTTTCTCTTTCTATTTAAACGTGTAAGCTAATGCACTAAACAAACTAGTCAGTACGTACTAGCTTTGAAAAATATTCTGCGAAAGTTGAAAACCTGAAAATTAAAGGCAGCGAACAATCACACCATATCTCTTGATATGTACTTCTCCAGCCTTGGTTGTGCTAAATATATTGAGGAAGATTTTTTTTGAAGACCATGACCTAAACTTAAATTTTTATTCTCGTCTCTATTTTACGCAGGTAATCATGTTGATTTCACCTTTGGCGATCTTGCAATGTCTCGCACTCCTTACGTGCGTGGATCATGTGTCTAGCTCCTGCAGTGAAGGACAAACATGTAATACAACTGATGGAAATACTGGTATCTGCCTGAGCCAAAGATGTCTGAGCCAGCTTCCCATTTACATCAGAGAAAATCTGACTGTTATCATAAATGTGAAATATCCTGAAGCCACACTCCAGGTAAGAAAATGTCTGTTAAAGGATCAATACGAAAGAGCACGTTGACTTCATTTTGTGTGTGTGTGTGCGTGCGTGCGTGCGCGCGCCCGTGTGTGTGTTTGTGTGAATTAGGTAAAAATCTGCTTGCGTTTTGTGTGTAAAGTTTTAGCTTGAATACCTCGTTAATCACTATGAAAAACGATCCGATTATTCACTCTTCAGTTGTGTTCTTTTTCTAGAAACATGGTGGGAATAGCCTTTTCATTCGCGGAAGTGGTCTTGGCTTAAATTGGCTGAAAGGACAACCGCTATTGAAGGCATCGAGTGACACCTGGCAAATATCTATCCAATACCAATCCTCGATAGACGGGTTTCAGTGTCAGGCATGCGCAGACAAGTCTTATCTTGAGGGTGCAAAGCTTCAGTACCGCGTCCTAGTTGATGATCATGATGACATGCTAGGTGCTAACTTTGCTGTCTCATTTCCACTTGCAAAATCTTCTGATTACTTTAACACAAAGCCAACCGTCTATGCATACCCATGGTTTTACACAAAAACCGGTACTTACGAAACCTTAACAGTACCATCTCCCCAGATCGATGGAAACAGAACAATTTCCGTGTACTTTCCGCCGAGTTTCCATGAAAATACTTTCAAGACATATCCTGTTCTCCTTGTTACAGATTTGAAAGCAGGGTACGCACAGATTAAACCTTATGTTTTTGAAGGGCTAATGTATCCACAAGGGGCTACTAGGGAGTTTGTCGTCATTGCTTTTGAAGACTACAAGAACCATCGCACTAAACTACTGACGACACCAGTAGGCTCTGAAATGTACTGTAAATACGGCACGTATTCAAATAGATGTAATGAATGTTATTCGAATACAACAATTGGTTACACGCCTCCGTGGTTTCAAGTTTTGAAGGACAAATGTGGTTACCGTTACTACAGCGGCGGAGAGGCAGACAACACCATTGCGTTTCTAATAGATTCTGTGTACCCAGCTGTGCAGAACTTGGCGACAAACAGATTGTCTGATAAACGAGAAGATATCGGTCTGATGGGTTACTCTCATGGAGGATTACTTGCATGTCACGCCGCGTGGACACGCCCGGAACATTTCGGATTTGCGGCTTGTCTGTCTTCGTCCTTCTGGTGGCCATTTAACAATGAGACTTGGACAACATGTGACTTTAACTTCTTAAACAAAACTGTCAAGGTAATAAAAGTGCATTCGCACAACACCACTTGTACTCTCAAAGACACAATGTAACGTGTGTCTAGTATCAGTCTTTAAACCTTGATCTTTCATTTTATCATGATAGCCTAGATTACCGTTACTTCTTACATTTTGCAATCTTTAGTAATACTCTACACATGTATTAAGCGTGTTTCTTTTGTATTTCTAGTTTCTTATTACTTTGTTTAGTGTTTGAATTTCCTAACGATTTTTTAACATTTTGTTCGCCAGCATTTACCCCTTATTTCAGTTTGTCAGTTGAGACAAAAAAAATGATTAAGTTATTAACTAAATAACTGGACTGGCGCGGCGTGCGACCAGTTATTATAACCATTTATTTCAATTTTAAAGTTTGACTATCACTACAGACAAAGACAAATGGCTTGAGATTACATTTTATTTTCATCTGTTCGAGCCACACTATGAGGTTTAAGAATCAGTAGCATCATTCACATCTCACGTCGTAGTTGTGTCCCGTTAGTTGTCAAAGAGAATTAACACTACAGAGTATTTGAAGCGCTCATTTAAATGTAAATTTTGATTGAATAGGATGTAAAAGAGATACCGTGTTTAAATTTTAACTGCGATGTAAATTCATGTTTTATCATTAATATTTTTCGTGTACATTTGTTTACTATTTTGACAAAATATTGTCACTAGGCCGGCACTTTTAATTTCCTTGAATTTTCTTGTTTTCTGGTGATAAATAGATTTATTTTTTAATATGTAGTATGTCTAACATATTCCGAAAATGTGTTCAAACTTTAAAGTATTGTGTATTTCCTTAGATACATTTGGTTTTGCGTTATGTCTTTCAGGATCCGAAATACTTAATGAACAGACCTCCTCAGAAAATCTACATAGACGCAGGCGGAGCAGAGGGAAATGAGCCATATATGACAAAACAAGTTGCCATAGAAACGGCTGAGTACCTTGACACACTTGATTACTTTACAATGAATAAGAATCTTTGGGTTCATATTTTCCCTGGTGAGCATCACAGTTATTACGCTTGGATAAGAAGGGCATGGAAGGCGCTTGCTGTGATGCTGCCGGCAGAGGGCGCTCCGAAAATGCCATCTGCTCCTGGTGCACCATTTGTAGGATGAGTTTCAGTTCTTTCCTTTGATCTAATTAGAAAATAAAACGCATTTTCCTAACAGCTGTGTTGTTTCTGTTGAATTCCGCCGGAATCAACTGTACGAGATAAACCGACTCTTTATGTATCTAAGTGTACACAAATGATTATGTAGGTGGTTGAATTGGTGCACACATGATCGATTAATTGTGAAATTCCACATCTCAGTATCTTGATAATTTATATGAATTAATGATTTCCCTTATGGTAAGTGATGACGTACTCTGGTTTCAAACTTTTAATGATCTGTTTTTTTCAGTGTTTTCTTTTTACAAGGTAGGCAGTTCGGGTTACATAATTCTGTAGTATAAACACCCCAAACGCTCCTGCATAAATGAATGAATGGACAAACGAATGAAAGAATGAAATATTAAATACTGACTTAATAAATGTACCGTTGTCGTCCCGGATATAAGCCGGTACAAGGAATGAAAAGTTTCATTTTATCATTGATTTTATTATCAATGGTGTATAGAAAACGACTTTGCAGTCAAGCGCAGTCCGTATTTATTTGATAAGAGCTTTGAGGAATGCTAGAATTGAGCCGTACAAAATACTACATGATATGATGATAAAAAATTCGAAGTAATTTCAGTTGTAATCTTTACAGAGTATGAAACAAAATAACGTTTAAAACACAGAACATGATAATGAGTGTTGTATATTAGTGAACTCTTCAAAAGATCGCTCATACTGCGCTGTTGTATATCCGAATACGTTTTCTTGTTTTTGCTACAAATAATGTTGAACTGATTAACATTCACTGTCTGACATGATGACATGAACCATCTACACTACACATAAAAGTCGATGAAAATAAGTGGTTGTTTTGTTATGAGGTAAAACGATACGTATGAAAACATTTAGAGTATAACATCTTGTGTATAACATTTATATCATTTACCGCAATCGTTTTGAAAAAGTCACAAATATCATGTTTTATTACGTACAAATTTTCAATCGATAATTTTTCTGTTTTCCATTTATCATATTTATACAAGCGCGTTTGTCATCTTTGTTTATTTTTAGGTACGATAAACCGATGTTGTCTTTTATCGAGTCAATAAAAGTGTTCGATATTCAATTACATATAAACGCTTCATTTCATTCTTTTCATCATTTCAATGTCACTATTCAGTATCTTGAAGTGATTTGAATTCAAAAATGCATTCTTTACAAGTTGATCCAAGTTTCGATGAAGATTCAATTATAAGATGTCCCCGCATACAAAACCATATGATCGCTTTGTAAACCTTGTATAAAGGACTTGAAGACTGCCAATTCAATTTCTATACCTTGTAAAAGAATATTCAAACCTACTCATTTATAAGATCTTTTTGAATAACGGATGAATATGAAACACATTTATTATTAATAATTGACTATATTTTACTACATGTCAAATTAACATAAATATCATGTGTCTTTATACATGTTTGTGTATTTTTGAACATCTGGGATATTGTAAATTATGTAAGTATATGAGATTTTAGATATGAAAGGTTTTACAGGTTAAAAATGAGATTTTAATATTTTTCATCATTTATTTTTTTTTAATACTTAAACATTCTAGTATTCTAGTATTGTTTTCAGTTTAGATGAAACACCAGCTTCATAAATTACGACTAATTTGTTTTACAGTACGTTTAGTTAACTTGTTTTAATATAAACATGATATTAATGTTCCACTCTTTTTTCCCATAAATTTAAATCTGAAATATAATCTTCTACTTCCTGCTAATATATAATGATTAATTTTCGAAATGCGATACGTTCAGCGGAAAAAAACTTTTCGAAAAGGAAAAAGATTTGTCAGTTGACGGTTAGAATTTACCATTTTTGCAATCATAATTATAGCGAAAAAAAGAAAAAAAAAACAAGAAGGAGTCATTCAGGCAAATCTACATAAAAATAACTATTGAGATGATAAATGTGATACAGTCATTGTTATTACTCAAACGGCGTAGAAAACTTCGATCTCTGTTACTCAGCGCGAACATATATACAATTTCATTTCTGTAGCAAAGCGCAAAATGTATCTATTGTTCGAATCTTCTGACAAAACGTGTTCTGTTGGCTTTGATGTTTACTCGCATAATTCCCCTTTCTTTGATGGGTTAGCTAAGAATTCGTAACAGCTGGTTCTGATAACCTTGAACTTGACGGCAGGCAGATCCAGACGCCATACCTAGAGGCTTAAAAACTGCAATGGCAAGGTCAGGGGCAAAGTTCTCACCGGAAACAACTGTTAAACATGAATAGTCTCCCCTTACAAAATGTCACGCTCCTATCAAACCTATGGTTTAGCTGGAAAACGCAACACATATATATGAAAATTGTAGTAAGTGACTTGAACAGGAAATCAGGAAATAAGAGACAAAAAGATGCATTTTACTACGAAACATATTCCCTTCTGTTTACTATAACGATACATGGTAGTCAATATCAGGCTCTTATATTTTGTATAATCATTTTTTTGTCATTAGAATACTGTTTGGTGGCAGATTGTACTATAAACAAAACTAACAGGAACAAATAAAAAATCAACAATACAAAATTAAAATGTCAACATCAGATAATTGAAGTTTGCATTGTGTATTCAAAGATTATATTGCCTGTATTTATTGTATTGATATAGTTTTCAGACGGTTTAAGTACATATGTTTGTCATTTGTATCATCAGTACATCAATATATGACATTCCTTTTGAGATTTTAATGATTCAATTTTACCAGTGAAACGAAATAAAGGCTTTCCGTTCAATTTCAATTGAGGTGTGAAGATGTGATATATGCTTACTCATTTTAATGAATTTGTTTCAGCAATGAATTTGCAAAATGTCGAACAACGAGTATATCTATAAAACCAGACATCACCGAAATGCTGAAAAAGAGAACCATCTAAACCATCATCGAGGTACACGTGAGATTAAAGATCATTCTCTTCACACAAACATTGCGAGTGAGCGGTCTGTTACCCCGGATGATCCATCCCGACTCAGCACATCGGAGAGAAAACATCTATTAGAACTTCGTATAATGGAACTTGAGGAAAACCAGCGACAAATCAACAATATACAAAATGAAATTATAAGAGATAAACTTAAGACAAGATATAGTGATCACACAAATCATCCGTCAAAGTATGACTTATATGTGAAACCCTATAAGGAACAGCCAATGAGGCGGCACCCTTACATGTCTTCCATCGAAACGCCGATTCCAGAAAATGATACAATTCCTGTGGATTATAGTCAGTACAAGTACCTCAGTGGTGAGAGAACTAAAGATGTGCGAAATATTCGGAGAGTCGGACGATCCAATAGAGCTTCCATTCTAAATAAAGCTGAAGAACTTATTAAAGCTAGAAAACTTAGAGAATTTGTGGTCGATGATTACGCACCAAAAAGACGAAAACAGAGGACATATGTTTTAAAAAGGTCAAGGTCACCACCAAGCGACGAGGAGTTTGTCGAAGTACCGGAGTATATCGACAGTGACACGTCTTCTGAGAAAGGCATCAGCAGGTATCATGCTAGAAGCTGGAAGTCAAGATCAGACGCCCCTTCTGCAGCACAGGTAAATAAGTACAACCAGTCATTATCTTTTTATTACCTTTACGGTAAGGAGATAAAAGAATACGGTAAGGAGATAAAACAATACGGTATGGAGATAAAACTATAGGGTATGGAGATAAAACAATACGGTAAGGAGATAAAACAATAGGGTATGGAGATAAAACAATACGGTAAGGAGATAAAACAATAGAGTATGGAGATAAAACAAATAAAGAAATACCGTGCACATCTCCTAAAAAAAAAGTCTCAAAGTTCTGTTGCATTCAAGATAGCTTTTATTCGACGTTTCATTTAACCTTATTCCCCCACCACTTATTGATAAGCCATTCTTAAAGAGTATATTGTATGTCTATTTTGCAGGATTATGTATGTTACCGAGTCAAATTAGGAACGAAGCACGACATTAATTTTGCCCCTCGGAAAGTCAGACATTTTCTCTCAAACACTTTGTACATGAGGACATTTGTCCACAACTCAATCTATTTTGTGCGGATGTTTGCCCCTCAGACAAGGCATAAATATTATATGTGCACGTCAATCATTTTGTAAAGATATTTGCCGTTCGATCACTTAATTCATGAACACATTTGCTTCACAGTCACTTCATACATAAGTCAATGCGTACATGGTATTATGACATTTGACAGTCATTGTGTATATTGTGAAATTTTTCATTGTGTACATTATGATATTTGTCAGAAACTCATTACATAATGTCATTATCCAGTCACTGTGTGCATTATGACATTTGCCAGTCACAGTGTGCATTATGACATTTGCCAGTCACTGAGAACATTAGGATAATTACCATTCAATGTCTTCATTATAACATTTGTCAGGCACAGTGTATATTATGACATTCGCCAGTCACTGCGAATATATGACATTTGCAAGTCACTGTGTACATAATGACATTTGCATGTATCTGTGTACATTAAGACAATTTTTCCAGTCACTGTGCACATTATGACATTTGCCAGTCACGCCGAACATTATGAAATTTAACAGTCTCTGTGTACAATATGACATTTGCCAGTCAATGTGTATATTATTGTATTTGCCAGTCACTGTGTATATTATGACACTTACCAGTCACTGCGTACATAATGACATTTGCCAGTCACAACGTACATTATGACATTTCCCACTCACTGTGTACATAATGACACTTGCCAGTCTATGTGTACATTATAATATTTGCCAGTCACAAGGTACATCATGACATTTCCCGGTCACTGTGTACATAACGACACTTGCCAGTCTCTGTGTATATTATGATATTTGCCAGAAACTCATTACATAATGTCATTATCCAGTCACTGTGTGCATTATAACATTTGCCAGTCACAGTGTGCATTATAACATTTGCCAGTCTCTGTGTGCATTATGACATTTGCCAGTCACAGTGTGCATTATGACATTTGCCAGTCACAGTGTACATTATAACATTTGACAGTCACTGTGTGCATTATGATATTTGCCAGTCTCAGTGTGCATAATAACATTTGCCAGTCACAGTGTGCATTATGACATTTGCCAGTCACAGAGTGCATTATGACATTTGCCAGTCACAGTGTGCATTATAACATTTGCCAGTCACAGTGTGCATTATGACATTTGCCAGTCACAGAGTGCATTATAACATTTGCCAGTCACAGTGTGCATTATGACATTTGCCAGTCACAGTGTGCATTATAACATTTGCCAGTCACTGTGTACATTATGACATTTGCCAGTCACAGTGTGCATTATAACATTTGCAAGTCACTGTTTACATTATAACATTTGCCAGTCACTGTGTACATTATAACATTTGCCAGTCACTGTGTACATTATAACATTTGCCAGTCACTGTGTACATTATAACATTTGCCAGTCACTGTGTGCATTATAACATTTGCCAGTCACTGTGTACATTATAACATTTGCCAGTCACTGTGTGCATTATAACATTTGCCAGTCACTGTGTACATTATAACATTTGCCAGTCACTGTGTACATTATAACATTTGCCAGTCACTGTGTACATTATAACATTTGCCAGTCACTGTTTACATTATAACATTTGCCAGTCACTGTGTACATTATAACATTTGCCAGTCACTGTGTACATTATAACATTTGCCAGTCACTGTGTACATTATAACATTTGCCAGTCACTGTGTGCATTATAACATTTGCCAGTCACTGTGTACATTATAACATTTGCCAGTCACTGTGTGCATTATAACATTTGCCAGTCACTGTGTACATTATAACATTTGCCAGTCACTGTGTACATTATAACATTTGCCAGTCACTGTGTACATTATAACATTTGCCAGTCACTGTGTACATTATAACATTTGCCAGTCACTGTGTACATTATAACATTTGCCAGTCTCTGAGTGCATTATAACATTTGACAGTCACTGTGTACATTATAACATTTGCCAGTCTCTGTGTGCATTATGACATTTGCCAGACACAGTGTGCATTGTAACATTTGCCAGTCACAGTGTGCATAATAACATTTGCCAGTCACAGTGTACATTATGACATTTGCCAGTCACAGTGTGCATTATAACATTTGCCAGTCTCTGTGTGCATTATGACATTTGCCAGTCACAGTGTGCATTATGACATTTGCCAGTCACAGTGTGCATTATAACATTTGCCAGTCACTGTGTGCATTATGACGTTTGCCAGTCTCTGTGTGTATTATGACATTTGCCAGTCACAGTGTGCATTATGACATTTGCCAGTCACAGTGTGCATTATGACGTTTGCCAGTCACTGTGTGCATTATTACATTTGCCATTCACAGTGTGCATTATGACATTTGCCAGTCACAGTGTGCATTATGACATTTGCCAGTCACAGTGTGCATTATTACATCTGCCAGTCACTGTGTGCATTATGACATTTGCCATACACAGTGGGCATTATGACATTTGCCAGTCACAGTGTGCATTATGACATTTGCCAGTCACAGTGTACATTATAACATTTGCCAGTCACAGTGTGCATTGTGACATTTGCCAGTCACAGTGTGCATTATGACATTTGCCAGTCACAGTGTGCATTATGACATTTGCCAGTCACAGTGTACATTATGACATTTGCCAGTCACTGAGAACATTAGGATAATTACCATTCAATGTCTTCATTATAACATTTGTCAGTCACAGTGTACATTATGACATTCGCCAGTCACTGCGAACATAATGACATTTGCAAGTCACTGTGTACATAATGACATTGGCATTTATCTGTGTACATTAAGATAATTTTTCCTGTCATTGTGCACATTATGACATTTGCCAGTCACGCCGAACATTATGATATTTAACAATCTCTGTGTACAATATGACATTTGTCAGTCAATGTGTATATTATTGCATTAACCAGTCACTGTATATATAATGACACTTACCAGTCACTGCGTGCATTTATCTGTGTACATTAAGATATTTTTTCCTGTCATTGTGCACATTATGACATTTGCCAGTCACAACGTACATTATGACATTTCCCAGTCACTGTGTACATAATGACACTTGCCATTCTCTGTGTACATTATGATATTTGCCAGTCACAACGTACATTATGACATTTCCCGGTCACTGTGTACATAATGACACTTGCCATTCTCTGTGTACATTATGATATTTGCCAGTCACAACGTACATTATGACATTTCTCGGTCACTGTGTATATAATGACTTTTGCCAATCTCTGTGTACATTATGATATTTGCCAGTCACTGTGTTTTTATGTCGCTTACCAGTCACTGCGTACATTATTACATTTGCCTGTCAGTGCGTTCATTATGTGACTGTCACTGTGTACATAATAAAATTTGCCAATTACTGTGCACAGTATGACATTTACCAGTCACTGTGCACAGTATGACATTTTCCAGTCACTCTGTACGTGGTGACAATTTCCTCTCAATCTGTACAGTGTAACATTTTCCCACAGTCATTTTGTACAGGAATAACCTTTTCTGAATTATTGATGTAACAATTTTAGTAGACAACTTTTATTTAAGACAGGCCTTTAACATGGTTTTTTATCGAATATCATTTAGCAGTATTTACAGCTTAAGGGCAAGTTTTAGCTGAATAGTGCGGAGGCGACTCATATCTACAGGGATCAGTCGTTAATAATAAATAAGAACCATTGTTTCTGTGAAATACTGAAATATGTCAGAATGGAACACGCTATTCAGATAGCTTCACCAACTACAAGTTATGCTGGTGATAGCATATGATACAATAAGCAAAATGAACATATTTATGTCGAATCTGTAGATGAAAAAGAATAATTCATTGTGTTTTTGTCTGCTTGACGGTTGACTACATTCACTCATATATATTTATGAATTGGTAAAGTCATCATCAAAGACAAGGTCTAAACAAATGATTTAGCTAAATCGTAAATTACATACTTAGAAAGAACTGTTGTTGAATAATTATAAAATGGGCATTGTAATAGAATATTTAAGTATCTTGCGTAACTATCTAATAGGTCGACATTGACGATTTTAAACCATGATTATAATATATTTCGTTGTTTTGCCTTAGCCATAACAATGTTTAACCCTCTTCTTTCCTGATGTTTTGAGATTGAAACATCCAAAACATAATATAACATATTTGAAGGAAGCAGTAATTTACTGTTCTTGTAGTTGTTATCGAGCGGTATCTCTGCTTTCAGAGACCAACTCAGTTTTCAAGATATCATGAACTTTTTGCATTCCTTGATATTGTAACAGTGCACCTCAACAGCGCTATATTTGATATGTTTTATTACTACTATAGACGGTGTATTGACCTTTCTATCCCACCCCTTCCCCCTCCCAAGTAACAGAAAGTCTGGTAGATGTGACGGCTATTCTCTATGGAATTCAAATAAAATTCTAGACGTCTAAGCTCACACAATTTTTTTTGGACGAGGTGAATGTGAACCTAGAAGTGCAGTAATCACGGACTGGACTCAATTTAAAGAGGTCTCACGTCTTACCCCCACGGTCCAAGACTCCTCATCAACTCGTGACTTTTCGAGGCATAACTCAGACGGGACCTTAAACCGGTTTACCGTCACCACAATGTCAGTTCTATACACTGAACACTGATGAACGCGATGAGTCTTTAAAACTTCCGTCATACTATCTCCAACTTTTACTTGAATTTCTTTACAACCTTATAACTGTCAAAACCCAAATGACCTTACCCTTTTCGAAAGACTCCCTGTGAAATTTTTTTGTCAGTTTATAAATGATGTTTTACAAGTAAAGCCTACCTTAATTTTAGACTTAAAGTAATCTTATACCTTTATACTTACGTTTAATTATTTTTACATGAAGTGACCGCAGTAGCCGGCTTTACGACATATTTCTGCTGGGGAGGTTTGCGTGACAAGTAAGAATGGGTCTTTGTTGAAAACAGTGATTGCCTATTTGGAGAAGTCAGCGGTGAGGCAAAGTTTATAGAAATAACAACGGGTTGTACTGTGCTGTAATAAAACTCATGATTTACATCAATAATTATTGAAGCCATCATTAAATAAAATCAGTGAAATAACTCAAAGATATCAAGCGGGCCAAAATAAGCGAAATGTTTATAATAAAAACTAATCAGCTATATATTGTTTACAATATTTTGGGAGTACATGTGTTAAATAGCCTGTCAAACATTAGAAATGATTGAAATGTACATGTTCTGATGAATTATTCAAAAAATTTCAGTAAGTTAGAAGCAAAAAGTGGATTACGTATGAATGTGTGCTTTTTAGCTGAACACCACCTAATAAAACGGAGTATTGCCGACCAAGATGTTTTAATAATTTTTTTTGAATATGTATCTCATACCTGTTATGAGGGCCTAAAATTTTGTTCTCGGCCGCTAGCGTTAAAACACTGCAGGTTTCTAACCAAACAAATATGATGCTTAAATCAGATGACGTGGAAGAGATTCGGAAACTTCGGACAAATGTTCTGCGGAGAATAAATCAAAGACGTGCTGCAGAGGTTTGTAATTAAAGAACGTATTTTTTTCCCGATCTGCATGTCACTGAAGTTCACCACTGCCTAATTAACATTCTATTACTTCACTTTTTAAAATCATGAAATGGTGGCATGACATCGCCTAGAAAGATCAATAATAATTATCATGCTATAATGGTTATTTCTGTAGCAGATAAATTAAATGTGATGCTTTTACCGTTTACAAATATATATTTTTAATTATAATAATTGTGATAACTGAAGTATGTATTACTCTTTTCATGCAATATTCAAATGGTAATTGTTATAGTCACTGGCTTTTAACGTACCTGTCACCTTGCTGATTTTATCAAAGGTTCATTGGAAGAATAGGAAGATAGACCAAGTCTGGAAAAAGATGTTTCTTTTTACTTCAAAAATGTCTCACGAATGCGCACCAATTTTACTTATCTGAGTGATATCATCATAACAATAATAATAATAATAATCATCATCATCATCATCAACAACAACAACAACCTCAGCAGTATAATATCATTGTTGTTATCATCATCACCATCATCACCATCAACCTCTGCAGCATATCATCATCATCATCATCAACATAAGCAGCATATTAGCATCATCATTATCATCATCGTCATCATCATCAATAACAATAGTTACCTGAATAATCAGTGCGCTTTTCCTGGTATTTTTTTTATAGTTTTTAATCTATTCAAATATTGATAGTTTTTTATCTGTTTATGAATAAACACGTACTTATAGACATTGAATATGATCCCTTTACTTATGTCATTCCGTCTTTTCCATACAAAAGTATACTGCGCGTAAAATTTTACACAATGTTCTATTCAACCTCCTTAATATTAAATGCCAAGTAGGTTTTAATAGATTAATGAAATAAGATAATTTTCACTGTTAAGGTATTTGATATAAACCGTTCCATTATGTTCTAAAAAGACGCTTGACAAAGAATCCTCATACAATTACTGTAAATGAATGTTTTTTGATGAATTTGACTGGTTATCGATTATTTGTTAACTAAACAAATACAACTTGGCGCACAGATTTTAAAAGCAAATTACGGGCATAACAGCAATTCAAAGGGAAGGGGAACTCGCCCACAATAGAACACTTATTCGATTATATCAAAATGAACATAAAAACCGTGACCAGCAATGCATGCACAATTCAAATAAATTTTGGTCCATAAAATTTGCCAAATAAATGACTTGAATGAATAATATGGTTGACAGAGTTACTCTAAATGGAAGTATATACCAGAAATCTTTTCTTCAAGCAAAATGGAATTAAATATTTAGGAAAAGTTTCTAGTTCATCATCTTAAAATCAGATTCTTAAATATAGCTTTTAAATAGTGAATACATTCTTCATTCGACATGTATATCAAATGGAATAACAGGAGAAATATGTGTTAAAGATAAAAAAAATGATGTGTTCCAAGTATTACAGAACACTTGTTTAATTGATTACTTTGGACCTGAGAAGTGATAACAATTCTCTGCAAACGGTTGCCATAGTGATGTCATTAGGAACTGTTAATCAGTCGTTAACATACCGTTGTAACGTTTGTAGCAATCGGTAAGGAGTATTACAAAAGTAGACTGGTTGTCAATTTATAAACGATTCTCGTAAAAAGAAACTTTTTGCGCAATTCATATAGTTTTAAACTAAAATTCTGTTATTTGATTCGTGAAATATAGAAAACATTCGACCTCATGTTGGAAAATGTTAAAAGGGCTGTGTTCACTGATTGCCTAAAAAGTAAGGTAAACCCGTGATTCTTCTTTAGGAATTATCGGAACGTATGTTTTTTTCTTATTTGTCAAAATTTAAAGCTGAGACAGTATAAGACACATATTAATTCCGCCGACACATAGATCGTTGGACTTGTGAATCGGATATTTTATCTGTTTTACCGTGTTTAAAGGTTTTAAAATGCATTTTATGATTACAAAAAGATCACTAGATTGACAGAATGTCGGTTTATCCCTAAGTTACGAAATCGGTGGGTCGGTATGCATACGTAATAATTGCATTATAAAATTACAAAGAGGCGGAATGTCAAGCATTTGTTTTAAAATCAAAAAAGGTTGAAAGCGAATGTGCGTGTTTCATTCACACACAATCTGAGAACAAATTGGTGCATAATTTTCAGTCATTAAAATTTGTCCAACTGAGAAGGAAATGGATATAAAAAACACCCAAAATCAAAGGGAGGACTGAGTGTTTTAAAATGAACTACAAACGCATTAATGGACGTTTAGAGTTAGAGTGCGTTTCTGCTTATATATCTGTGATTACACTTAGGTAGCGAACATAATATTTAATTCGATACATCAGAAAGGCCCTTATGCCTTTGTTCATACTTTGGCGATATAAGTATCTATATTATCCTATAGCCAACTTGAGAAATGGTGTAACTCTATTGAGTTGTATAAAATTATTCAGCTGCACGACATATCAGCAGAAAAAAACAACATAAAAGCATCGTGATGATTTAATACAAAAAAGATGTTTCGTATTATCCTAAGAATAGACTGCAGTGTAAGGTGAACAAGCTCGGATTTAATTATCATCAGAACACATCGATTCCAAAACCGTACAATTGCGGTCAAGGGTTTGCAGAGAAGTTTAAGAGTACTTAGAGAAGACATGGCAAAGTCAAAATCGAAGATCCCCGTGAGAAGACCGTTTTCAGAGGAAGGAAATACGCAGTCCAAACGTCACGGCCATCAGTCAGACTTACGGCGGATTTCAAGCGCTTTGTCTAAACCTATAAATAGAACAAATGATGAAAATTCAGTTCATTCACTGGATCTTAACAACACGAATCTAAGAGTTAGACGTTTCACAGTGACAATTAAGGATAGCAGAGGTGAGTTTGTGAAACGACGGAAGAGTTACAAACTAACTTATGATGAGAATAACGACGGGGGTGATGAGTATGATATTGAAAAAGAAAGTATAAATGATTCTTTTGCGAGAGTTGGACACGAAAACAATATTCTCAAGGATTTATCAAACGATGCTACAGTGTCTGAAACCTTTGATGACTCCGTTTCGGCGTACGAGTTACCACAAAGAGGATTCAAGAAAGAGGACAAACGTGTATCAAATCTAACAGCTCCATCTTACATACTTCCTTTTTCTGAATTGGAAACGTCTAAAACTATTGTAACAGACGACACTTCATTGCCTGTTCTAGATGACGATAGTTCTGAGTCAGTCATACCTCTGGGAGATACCTATACTATTGATAAAGGCAGAACGTTACTTAGTGTGAGTCCGGCCTCTGGGACGACGATTAGGCTTCTTACACCTCAAGATAGAAATGAAACAAACATACTATTTAAAGACTTTTCCCGAAGAAAAATTGCCAAAGTCAGAAAGGCAGAGGCATTTGCGTCTACGGTAGGGAAATCAAAAGAGCGTGAAAATATGACAAATGAAACCGAATTCCGAATCAAAGCCACACCAGTGACAAAAGAAGACACGAACAATAGTCTACCACCATTCAATTTTAAAGCAAATTTGTTTAACAGGTTCAGGAAAATTTCAACTCCGAGACGCAAACCAAAGTTCTCTCCCGTGCAAAGTGACATTACTTACAAAAATAAAGTGAAATCTCTTTCTGAACATAAGAGACGCCTTACTGACAATGCTCCACTGCGACAAAAAGTAAAATCAGGCTTTACCGAAAATACTTTTGTGAAAGATTCGTCTGCAGGTATTGTTCAGCGTTCTGCACCAAAACATGTAAAAGAGCGTGAAAAGAAGTTAAAACGTGAACTAGTTGAGGACTCTAAAATGACGAGTGATGAAGAAGAAAGATATGAGCCGATGGATTTAGATAATACATTGTTTATGCTAAAACCCAAGAGGCACCGAAGGAGTTTAGAAGCAGCTCCCAATGAAGAGAAAACTGATACAATCATTACAGTGTCACGCCAAAAACACTCAGGGTTAAAATTCAGTGGTGTCATACTCAACAAACCAGTGCTTAAAACGACTGTAAAGTCCAACAAGCCTTCTCAGGAAAATAACTTGCTCAGTCAAAATAATTTTATTGGCTCGTCAACTATTGATATTTCCACAATACCAGATAAGAAATCTAAGCTAAAACACGCTCAAATTATTAACGAAGACCTGAAAATTGTGAAGTCAAAATTGAAAGATAGTGAGTTTGTTGCACAACATTTAGACTCAAAAATTAGAGAAATTATTCAGAAGAAAACTGTTCTCACTAACTTAAACAAAACTTCCACTCAGAAACAAAATAATGAAACAAAAAGTACTGAAACAACAGACAAGCCTGAGCGAGCAAGCACTCAGTTACGTACAGAACCAAAGCACTCAAAGAAACATGATACTAAAAGGCTACCAGGACATTCAAACGACCTAAGGGACTCATCAATAGTGGTATCAAAAATAGATTATCGGACTCTTGCGAAACTAAATATACAGCCAGGCGCTCCGAACATACCTGAATCCAAACAAAATCCCTGGCAGCCTCAACCAAAAATTCACAGATTTAACCCTAATAAGACTAGACAAAATAGAAAGAAACATGACAGTGAAACTGGAAGTAGCGAAGCTCCAAACCACACTAACAGTGTAGCGACTTGGATACTTCACTCGGCAAATGGTGCTAAAAAGACAGATACCCCGATGAACCGCTTCAAAGAAAATAAAATCATTCCACTTTATCGGAGACGAAAAATCCACCAAAGGCGAAAAGTAGTGCAAGCAAAACGAATGCAAAGAAAAGAGAGTATAAATACACTAAGTACTTCGGAGACAGCTTCGAACTTGATAAATGAGGGACTGTACCTACCTCTTGGAATAAAGAAGTTAAAACGAAGACCGAAGAGGCTCAAACCAAGGTTATATACACAGGTCGGAAAGGTCAAAGGTTATGAGGTGGGTAGAACAAAACATTTAGATTTTATTACAATATCGTTCACAAATATCGTGCACTTCACACATACAGGAGTTTTTATCTGAATGCGTTAAAACGTAACACTGATAAAATATTTGTTACAGATGTTTTAAAATAATATACTATTAAATTACATGCCCCCTTTATATGTCAGAAGTAAACACAGGTCGCAAGAAGAATGAAAGCGGAAAAATGTCACGTATCATTTTAGTCAGATCTAAACATGTAATCAAATGTTAAAAGATAGAGTAATCTGACACTGCTCGCTTTTAAGGCTTTCTGCTTTCCATTAGCTAATTTTCTCTATAACACGTATGACTGATTAATTCATATCCTTGAACTATGAAGTATTCATTTGCCTCTTTTTGGTAAGATATTTCCTCCTCTGATGTTAAATGATAGTGTGTTTTCCGTTGGAACGTTTCCCCTTCAAAATGTGGTATGCCCATTTGCGCCACTGTCGTTGCCATTGTAATGAACTGAATCTGTTAAGCTGATGCTAGCTTTTATCTTAGTTTTCTTTATGTTTATATCAACTTTTTAATTCAATGCAAATATTGCTGGTTTTATTGCATCAATATAGGTGTGCTGAAATTCCCGTTTACCTTTGAGACCTCTGGAAACAAAGATCAGCCTGCACTTCAGTGCAATCTAAGCAAAATATGCTAGACGGAACATTTTCAGTAAATACTCTCATAAGTATTAAATGATTCTGTCAAAACTGAATTGTTGATTATCTCAACGGGACAAGGATTAATACACGCTTAATTGATATGGCCGTTGGTATTATCCCTGTGACATTTAGGTCTATTCAGTTCATATACTCGTCAATATGCTGATAATGACTGATGCTAATGGTGATATTTAGAGAAACTATCTTCTGACTCGTCATCAAGTGAGAGACCGCTATTTTATATAAGTTAGTCGAATTGCAAATCTAAACCATCCGTTCACTCCTTCTGGACAATGGGAAATGAGAAAACCAGTCTTTAAGAAAAAAAGAAGTTTCTGAATACATGTATTGCCAACGACCGTCTGAATATACAAAATAGAAGATTCTACCATAGACGGTATATTTTGGAAACCACATACACACAACAAATGTCTAACTCAGTACGGAAGTCATATCGACCAAAAAATAGTATAACGGGTAACAGGCTAGGCATACACATCAATTTCTATAATGTCAATGCCTAAATCACCGTTGTTCCCACAATGATAAATAGTTTTCCTTTAAATCACTCCATTTTGTTTTGTTTGTTTTTATTATTTGACGGAAGGGGTGGGGGCGATGGGGCTTCCGATGCTTTAAGTTTAAATCAGGTTCGCCTTTTCCGATGGATTATGTATTCAACTCCGGATGATGTTTGCAATTTCAGATATATCCTTCAGTCTTCTTTCAAGAGGACATTTATAAAACCGATCATGCAGAAATAAAAAAGACTGACTACTAAACAGGAATCTTCTTGAATTTCTTTGACTTCTACATTAATATCATAAGTTCATACAAAAAATAAATGTTGTGATAATGTCACAGACATGAGGAACTCAACCTTTTTGATATGTTAACCATTTTAGTTGTTTTAAATTTGCTTTGTTTCACGTTTTATTTGAAAAATTATCAGTTTGTATGCATGAGACAGTATTCTATACACTATACATTTTTTAGGACACTCCTATGAGAGCAACACATAATTTGATGTTTTACAAGAAAAAAAAGAGATAAATGTAATTATTGCAGTATGATAATATAACTTATGATGTATAAATATCTAAAAAGACAGAGAAGAAAAAAAAGAATAGTAAGAAACGCCTTCCGTTTTGATGTACAAAATCTTTGGAAACAACAACAACAACAACAACTGTCTTTGAAAAATTAAATGAATTGTATGGCACTTAAATGTGTATTCCTTTTTTTTTTTATTATCTTCTTGATCAATATGTTCCTTTATAAAGAATGCATTAAAAATGATGGTACATTAAGATCAAGTATCTTCTTGTTATTTATAGGGTATACACCGTTAAACTGATTAAGTGAATGTGTACTCAACCGTGTGTTACGTCACACGCATGAACGGTCACTGTTACATGTTGTCAAAGTTTTATGTATAGATTGTTGAATAGGATAAAATAAATAATGTATTATTTGCAACATATCATTTATCATATTAAACCCTTATTGTATCCACACGTCAATAACATTATATTAACAAAACTTTTAAACTTTAAATGATTAGTGTGTAACTCCCTTTGGTAATACTACAGCGTTTATTTTCACGTGTTGTTAGTTTAAAAGGACCCCGTGGGTACCATCCGTTTGAAAACTTGAATCGTGTGGGCAAAAATGTGCATTATTTATTTAGCGTTAAATAAGGCATGAACGATTGTTTTTAACTCGTATATACGTATTTATTTCAACTGACTTCTGCATGTTTTTCACGTGTCATTTTTAAAACAGTATGAATTAACTAGGCAATATAGTTCTCATTTTTATCTCACATCCTGCAACCAAAAAAGGCACGTGATTCTACTTGGTAGAGAGGCACTGACGGAAAAATATTTAAGTAAAGTAATTGGTAATATTTAGTTGTTTTATTTATTTATTTATTCATTTTTTGATGGGAGGGGATAGAAAGTCAAACTGATTGCTTTAAATATTCAAGGTCACGTTGACAATTTATGTGAAATATTACACATAAGTAAGCAGAGAGGTGAAATAACTATTTAACTCTTTTAGATATTGATAAAATAAATTAATCATTTTGCTCGCTAAACCATCAGTTCTTCTTTGCCTTTGATCGTTTTTCTGTTTCAAAAGATTTAACGTAAATAACTATACGTCCCTGTTACTTGAATATACCTGGGCTAACATACTAGGATTACTGTAATAAACCGACGTCAGGGAAGATGTTAACACACCTTGTAAGCTGTAAGATATATTGATATATCTGCTGCTGAGATCATCAGGTAACAATTGCAGAAGCAATATCGGAAACCAGTATTACACGACTTATAGAAAGTATGACACGTTGTGTAATAAAGATACACTGATGAATAATGTATCGGAAGGGAAAATAGTCCTTTGCAGCAGACGTCATATTTACAAACTTGTATTTGGCACCTCAAAAACTCATCTCATCTATATTAGCATCATCATCGTCATCAACGACATCATCTTCAGAAAATATCGTGACCACCATCATTATCATTATCGCCATCATGACTACCAAAATCATCACCATCATTATCATCATCATTGTATAATAATAATAACAATAATTCTTATTACTATAATCATTGATTGTTGTTGTTGTTGTTAATGTAGTTGTTGTTGTTTTTATTGATATTCTTAATCACAGTCGACGTCCTAACTATGAAATCAATTAAAAATCATGATCGAATGATGGTATGAAATTTTTAATCAAAGTTCTTTAGAGAGTCTGCAGTCTAGAACTATTCAAAGCTTTTCTCAATGCTTCAGGAAGAATCCCTCTATGAAGTATAAAACACAGTGCAATAGATCTCTCGTAATGAAGAAGACTAAAGCAATAATTCATAGATCACATATATACCATTTAATTTGTATTAAAATGTCCGTGCTGTTTAATTTGCTGTAATTGCTTATTTCATGTTTGATTGAATATTCTTTGTGGTGATCGGTCCAGAAAGCGAAAGATAAAATCAACACTAGAGCAATATTTACTTTCTAGAGAGTAAAATGAACGTCCCGACGGCTTGGCTTTTGTGATGGCGATGTTAATAATTTACATGAAATCATATTAAGTACTGGCCTATTATCTACGGAATACAGTTATGACAATCGCTTAAGTGGGTGTTGCTCAGAAAGGCGATACTCGACAGTACGATAATGAAAACACGAAATCGCGACAGTACGGTAACGATAACGCGACAGTACGAAATTACAATAATGGTAATGGTAAGAAAGTAGTGTTTTCGTTATTGCACTGTCGAATTTTCGTTATCGTACTGTCGAGTTACCGTTATCGCACTGTCGAGTTATCGTTATCGTACTGTCGAGTTATCGTTATTGCAATGTCGAATTATCGTTATCGTACTGTCGAGTTATTGTTATCGTACTGTCGAGTTATCGTAATCGCACTGTCGAATTATCGTTATCGTACTGTCGAATTATAGTTTTCGTACTGTCGAGTTATCGTACTGTCGAGTTATCGTTATTGCACTGTTGGTTTATCGTTATCGTACTGTCGCGTTATCGTTATCGTACTGTCGTGTAATTTGGATAATGACAAATAAATACTTGTTTTATTACAATCGGATCTAGGGGTTGATGTAAAAAAAGTATTGATTAATTCGTCTATACCTTACATGAAGTTTTTCTCCTTTTGAGCGTGCGCATGCGGACTTGAAGGCGAAAGTACGACAACGCAACAGTACGATAGTACGACACGCGTCATTACGATAACTAAAACGCAACAGTACGATAGTGAAAACGCGACAGTACAATGATGATAAAGCGACAGTATGATATCACTAATGCGACAGTGCGATAAAAATAACGCGACATAACGATACTGTATAGATAATGCGTTAGTGCGATAGCGACATTATCGCATTGTCATTGTCGTAATATCATACTGTCACGTTTACGTTATAATACTGTCGTATTATCGTTATCGCACATTCGTGTTATCGTTATCGTACCATGGCGATTTCGTGTTTTCATTATCGTATTATCGAGTATCGCGTTTCTGAGCAAAACACTCTTAGGCGATGACCCTAACGGTATTCCGTAAGTATCTACATAGACGGCAAACAAAACGCCCGTACCGGTTGAAATTGGTTTACGTCATGTTGTTAATTACGTGTTGTTGTAATAGATTCATGCTTAATTTTACGTTATATATGAACAATTTGTTTCCACTTAATAACTTGTGTTAAACAGGCATACGTACTTTTCCTTCAGAATTACTTATATACACGAATATCCATTATAAAAAAGAATAGTTCATTATTTCCCTTCGTTTACAGTCAAGCGATAATATTCAACAGTGATTTAACAAAAAGAAGAATATTGCCAAAAATTGCCCAATAACAACAAAAATAGTTGCAGAAACTAGAATTGCAGTTGGTTGGTCTTTACCAGTAAACAATAGTAACACAGCATTAATCAATTAATCGGGTTAGTACTGCATTATTGATGCGAAAAATAACGAAAATTCTCCTGAATCGGTAAGTCAGAATAGATTAGGATGCTGACAAGGAAAGTCATAAAAAGGGTGGATCGAAAAGGGAATTGTTAGACAATACTCGGGTGATACAGTCATAGGTGTTAATTTCGTTTTGTTAAACGTAAAACTCTGTGGCTTATAGTATGTTGTGCTGTTGAGTGGATATAGTAATGTGTCATCAAAATGTATACATTAATGGTGGACCATATTAGTGAAACCCTGAGTGAAAGTGGTGATGGTAGTCATACATGAAGATGAAACAACTATTGATAAAGGATTAGTTTTGTTTTTTTTGTAAAAAAAGATAATCTTTAAAACAAGAAAAGCATAAACAATTATAGAAAAAGAAACTTTTGACTCTAAAATTTCCTGAATCAAAATATTTTTTTTGCCTATGATATCAATAGAAAGCAACAGATTATCAAATTTTGTCATATATCGTAAAAACTGCTAACTCGGAGATGAAATATTAAGTTGTTCAAATGAAGCGGAAAATCTAGCAGATTAAGAGCTTATTTTTAAAAAAGTTACGGTTTGAAAAGTCGTCCATCTTCACATCTTGTTGAAATTTAAATCCTAAAACGAGCGACCGTGACAAAAAATAATATAATTCATGGAGAAGATTCCGAGAATTTCTCGGGGATGAAATATTAATAAGTTGTTCAATTAAAATCTAACGTATGGCTGTAATTCATTCGGAGGGACAATTGTTGTTCAGACTAGCGGAAACTCTAGCAGATTAACAGCTTATTTGAAAAGAGAAGAGTGACTGTTTGAAAAGTCGTCCATTAGGTGACTGGATACTTGACATCTTGTTGAAAGATCATTAAAATATAAAACTTATACGATAATAGCGGTAGCATGGTATTTTAATTCAAAATGCCTATATCAAAAGCCTCGGAACAGAAGAAAGGACATTCTGTTGACAGAAACGACAGTGCAAAAACTGTAACTCTACGTCAGGAAAATGAAGAAAAGGACAAAACAGAAGGTAGTAAGGAAGAAATGGACTATACCGATCCTGCAGATGAAGGTGACATTTCGAAAAAAGTCAGGAAAGAAACGAAAAACAGGTCAAGTAGAAAGGACAAAGAAAATAGAAATGATCTACCAAATAATACTGAAAACAGTAGCAGCCAATCAGCTGACACTCCAGGATCGGGCACACGTGGAATAATCCAGAACAGCTTAAAGAATACAGGATCTGAACCTATTAATCCAAAGAAAAACGGATTTGCGCAGGACAAAAGAAATGGAAATGAAAGGCGCTATTCAGAATCAGCGGAACAGAACGAGAAACCCATGAAAAGCAGCAAGAAAACAGGTCCCAGACAAAAACAGACACAAAGAAGTTTTGAGCAGGAGGAGGAGGAGGAGGAATATGAATTTGAAAGGTATCAGTACAATGACGAGGAGGGAAGATTTTGTATGATACACGAAATGGATGAGTGGGCAGGACGCGAGGATGTAAGTCCTACAATATTGTCAATATATTGTTGTGAACTATTGTTATATAATCTGTTAACTTTATAATGTCACTTTTTTAACAACTTCGTTTACTTACTGTTTTATTGATCACTTTATTGTTTTACACACTTTAACTGATCAGATTTGTATGTTTGTTAGAATTTAGTAAATCAAGTATTTTGAATGCATAGTTATTTTTTATTTTAAATATTTATGACATTAACTGACTTTGTTTTTAACATGAACGACACGGTATGTTTCATTTAATGTATGAATTTTAAGTAACCTCTCTTCTGAAAAGTTGATATACATTTTATATTTGTGACAGAAGACGCCGGTGAATGTTAGTGTGAGTTATGCACAGATTCCTATTTTCTTCTTTATTATTATCCATTTTTCTTTTAGTTTAATTTATTTATTTTGAATTAACTTGGCAGCACGTTTTCGAAACAAATTTTTATCCTTTTGATGACTGCTTCCCCACTTTAAAACAATTATTGCGTCGAAAGTGTGGAAAAAAGGTCACTGAAGGCTCTCACCTCTGGTGAGATTTTTTCGTTTTAGCTATATGCCGTTACATTTCTGTTACAAACGCAATCCTGAATGGAATATTAGAAATGTAAAAAAAAACAGCTTCAACCTTGATAAACATTTGTTTTCTTTTTCAAATTCAAAAATTTGCAGTTTTTTTATTAAATAAAACATCTGATATTGTCTTGTTAGTTAACTGGTGGTTACCTGCGAAAGCGTAGACAGTGATTTTGAACTTTAAGAGTGTCACATGATACCGAATTTGTTATTTCTTTCATTGCAAATTATGACTCTTCTTAGTTAAAAAAAATCTATTAAATGTTACATGCATGATACTATGATACCTGGAACTCATATCGAAACTTCAAAAATGTATTTTATGCTGTCTGACAGTCGTGTAAACTAGATGATTATAGTTGTGCAAGCTATTGAATTTGCCTGCCAAAAATTTTTGTTTAAAACTTTGAAACAGTGTCAGTAATAAGTAGAAACAAGTAATATATGCACCCTTGCTTTTTAGTAACAAAGAAGATTTGATAGTTATAGTTACTTTGGTATTTATCACATTATAACAAGATTTGTTCTGAGGAAAACAGGAATTGGGTATAAGTATTATGATATTCATGTATCATTTATCGAAAAAGATTTTCAAAACTACTTGACTCTCCTTATAGAAAGCCAGTAAGGTTTGTCTCTATCACATAAAAATAAGGTCTTCTGAGAGTTAGTAGAAACAAAACATTCATCTAAAACAGCTGATTAAATATTCATATCATCTCCAAGTAAACAATTGAATAAACAGCATTTGTTATGCATATGTTTGGAATAAATTAACGGCGAGATATCGTCTTCAATTAACTCGATCCCTCCCGGGATTTTCTTACAGTCAATTGTCTTTATCGGCTAAAGGCGACTAGATCATCAAATCAAATTAATAAAGTGTCACTTAATGACTATGTTTTATATATTCTTATGAAGGTAGTTTCAAGTTAAATGAATAGTGACTAATCAAAACGACACATACAGCTAGAGGTTTAAGCTGACATACTATTTAACAACCATTTTATGCAGTATTCTGCTAAGTCTACTGGAAAAACAGGCATGCTACCGTGAATGAAAGGGTGCATATCAATATTTTAAGTCAAATGTTTCTAGAATTTATAAATTGAAAATGATATTAAAGAACAGTAGAACGTTTTAAATACACTTGTTTCCGGTATCTCTCTGAAGACTTACACATGAAAATTTATATTATAGTGTGTTATTCTATTTTTTTCTTTTCTTTTTTTCTAAATTTCTTACTTTTCATATGGTATAACTTTCATTTAAATATTTTCAATTTCATTTTAATCTGATGTTATTAAACGTTACTTGTGATATTAAAATGTATCTCTATTCTCTTTGCGTAAATATATAAATATAATTTGGCACCTGTATATCTGCGTTTAAACAAAGGGTGAATTAAGTGAACATATAAAAGGTTCTACCCCAAGATTTAGTTATATGCCCAAAGCCTGGTCCTTAGAAAAAGGCCCTGATTGAGTCGGAATAATTTGCAAAAAAACAACAACAACAACAAAATCCTACGTAAACCAATCTTATCCATGTTCAGGATGGTAGTTATTCTAGCAGCTTTCTCCCTGTGATTCTTGTACATTCTTTTTTAACAACACGTGTGGTATTACAATGATAATTCGATACATTTTAAGCGCGTCTTCAAATTCTCATTATTGGTAAGATTTGCTTACATCATCCACGAAGTTCTCTAAGATGGCGTCATAAAACTAGACTCTCACAGCGCCCTCTTGTGATTTCCTGCAAGGTTGAACAGGTCTGAAAAAAATGCATTAACTACGCGACTTGGAACATTGCGGGAAATCAAGATGATCGTATAACTAGTTTTGTTCCTAGACGACAGTATAAGAATTCATTAGTAAAACTAAGAGATACATTAACTTGATATGAGTTCAAAACGACACTTAAAAAGACGTGATTAGATTGTTTATTATTGACAGCTTAACTTCAAAGATGACGAACTTTCAGAGAAATATATTGCACGTTTACCTTCTTGCATATTTTTCATTTCATTATAACATTACTTGTACGTGCTTAAATACATTTTCCGTTCTTTTGCAGTGTGTCTAGGTATTAATACTTTATAAAGTGACAATTTCTTATAAAATTGCTTGTAAGATTTTCTTTGCAATAACAATTTTATACAAGTCATACAATCAAATACCTCAAGCGTTGTTACTAGGTATTCGAAAACTACCAAAAAATCTCCATGTGGTTTCTGGTTATGTTTCTGCCCTGTCGTGTTCTTTGTTTTCTTGCATGATACTGTTATAATGAATCAAAGGAATATACGAACCAGTTTGTTTTTGCTTCATTAAGAAATATGAACTAGTTAAATACTCGTGCGAATATGAATAAAAAAGCGGTAAATATATATGTTATCACTCTTCCTGCTATGCCTTTTTACCTTCTATAGACACTATTATATAGCTATAGATACAGAACAAGGTGTTCATTCTTGGTCTATTGATCATTGAATTAACTTAAAAGACCCAATCAATGTCTCTAGAAATCAGATTTACCGCAGGTAACGGTGTTCATTATTTATTTTTTCATCTTTTTGTCATGCTCAGACCAAGAGTACTCTAAAAAAAATCCGAAGGTCATTAACGATCGTAAAAAGAATGTAAGAATGTACTATAATGAAATAAAAGTATTTGTGTGTGTTGACATGATGACTTTTGCAATTTAAGCTTTAATAAGAAATGCTTTTCGTTCATATATAAGAGGATTCGGTTGCTTTGTAGAAAAAAATATAATAAATCGTATAACCATATTTCCCATAATAATGTGTTTTGGTTAAATAGTTACTTCAAGTTGTTAAATAAAACTCCCATATCTTTGATTTGTCTTGCGTTGTTTGTAAAATAATTGAATGACAATCTAAAGATCTGTTCACGGATAACATAAAACAAAGCCTAGAAACTTGTATTTGAATATCATTAATATTCTTAATGTTTCAGAGCGAGATCCCAGTTCTCTACAACAGCGATGACGAGGATGTGTACCCAGAACCCCGCCCGCTTACAGACACTGCTGACAGACGGTACCCTAACTATCGGAGGTATGAAGGGGAAAATGACAAAGTTCGGATCAACTATCGTGATCCAGCACATAAGAAAATCGGACGCACAACTGGCGCTTTAGTCAGGTTTTTCCGCAACGGCGACAAGGATCACAAAGGTGTACCATTAACAATCAACAGTCGAAATTTCAAGAACCTTATGTCATTGCTTGAGTATCTTGAGAAAAAAATCCCCACGCCTACGGGCATTAAACACATTTTCAAATGGCCGGATGGGTCGGAAATCAACAGTATCACGGATTTCAAAAACAGATGTGTTTACGTGGTTTCGAGTTCAAGAAGTCTTAGGAGAGATGTAAATTACGGTGAATCAAGGGAAGGCTTTTGGTGTAACAAAAAACCGTCAGCGGGTCGACTGCGGAAGAATGAAGCTGAACTTTACAAAGGACCTATTTCTCCAAAAGAGTCACCGGTTCGAAATGCGCCTTTGGTAGTTACTATAATTAATAACTTGTCACGTGATAAAAGAGAAAAAGTCATACTAAACCCTCAAACGCAGCAAACGTTTGAACAGTGGCTTGAGGATATAGCTAACCACGACATGCCAGTCAAGACTTTGTATTCGGAGAAAGCACCGTACATGGAGGTAAGATAGTTGTTTTTGGTGAAGTAGTTGAAAACTGAGGAAGTCCTATATATAAGAACATTCACTGTATTTTTCTTTTTTAAGGATTCCATCTAGATGAATAATGAATCGTGAGTCTAATTTTGATGCTGCTTTCTTGCTTTCTAAGGGAGATGAACTTTTGGTAGTAAAATTCTACACAGACAGCATTTCTGTATTGAGGTAACTCTAAGATAGCATTTTTGTATTGAGGTGACTCTCATATTGTATATATATTGTTGACTCACAGGAAGCATTTTTATATTGAGATGGCACACAGATAACATTTTTTTTTGTATTAAGCGAGGAAAAAGATTACACTTTGCATTTCGGTGACAGAAAATAGCAATGAATAATGAAGTGGCATGCAGACACCTTTTTATGTTTATCTGGTAAAGGGTACAGTTTTTGTATTGAGGTGTTATACAAACAGCATTTTGGTATTGAGTCGTCACACATTTACATTTTGTAGATGCCATACAGAAATCATTTTGGTATTGATGTGTCATACAAATATTGTGTGTGTATTAAGGTGACGCACGATAGTATGTTTGTATTGAGGTGGTTAACATGTAGCATGTTTGTATTTAAGTAGTATACGGATAGCATGTTTGTACTGAGGTGGTATACAGATAACATGTTTGTACTTAAGTGACATACAGAGAGTATTTCTGTATTGAGGTGCCATGCAGATAGTATGTTTGTATCACAATACCGCAATACACCCAAGTCGATTTCAGTGTTGTACTTGAAATGTAACTAGAACGGCACAGAGGCAGCTCTCATAAATATTTTGTTCATCTTCTGTACTGACCTCAGCTCACTTGTATTTATAGGTGAAAAGTTTTTCACACCTTTTTCGAGAACTTCGAACGAACAGTAACTTCATAGCATGCGGTGAAGAGCTTAAGCCAGTGGAGGTGTTGAAGAAACGACAAGCGCCCAGCAGCAACTCAAGCACGGACTCTGTAGGAGATAGTAGATACCGCAAGAAAAAACTACCGAAACAACAAGAAATGGGTGAAAACTTATTTTATTTGTGACACTTTTCTGTCAATAAATTAATTATTGAGCATTATGAATGTCTATTTCCACTATACAAGTTCAGTTTTCTGCTAAGAGAATGTTAATAACGCTATTGATTGGCACAATGGCATTACATCTGTATCGCAGCTAAATGATGCGGCTTGGTAATCAATATTCAATAACTCATACAGACAAATTGTATACATTGGCTTCTGGTTACGCCATTTTATCTTGACACTTTCTGACTTGTTCTATCAGAAAGGACCTGGGAGTTGCTGGGTTTTATTAAATTTTGTAAAATGCTCTTTAACAGACTATTCTGCTGAAAAAGTGAAGGGCTATCTATCTGAACAAAACATAAGAAAAATATTTTACTTTGTTATGAAAAACGTTCAAAATACGAACTCTTTAGAAGAGGTAAGTTGAAAGTAATATGTTAAAGCTCATGTTCATGTTGAAGCCTATTTTTTGATTGTTTTCTTTCCAGACCAAATTTATGAGAACGGCCGCCCGGAGTCACCCACCTCCACGGCAATGTCTCGATACGACACGGGACCTCGGTATCACCCGCTCCGTATGCGAGGAAGGCCGAAAAACAGCCGGCAAACGTACACAGACAATGGAAAAGATAACGTTGTGGTGATAGAAATCGACGGAGTAATAAAAGGTGTGACAATAGTGCAGGAGCAGGTTCAACAATTAACACTGAAATTCTGTATTTGTTTTTGAGAGATCTTTTCAATAACCGGCATGATAACATTAATCCATATCATAACACTGAGTTGCATATTAAATCATATTTCATATTTACAGAATTTTATCCCCCTACTGAGCCTGACGTGAATGACGATGGTGGGAGACCCGAAAAATTGCTCAAATGTGAATGGGTGTATCCTTTACCATAAGCATCTACTTAAGCATCTTTCTTAAGCAAACGTTATGTATTCATTTGGTCAAACTTATCATGTATTTTTCGTTATTCTATAACTATTGCTACTTCTTGGGAAACAGATTATTTATTTGTCATTTCTAAAAAAGAATAATAACATCTGTTTGACAAAACAAGTCAATTAAGAGAATCCTAACCACAGTTTTCAGTACCGGTATATGCTGAAAGTAGTTTTAGACTCGGCATTAATATTTAGAAAGAAGACGGGAGTTCCAAAAACGATCTAGTAGCTTACTCCGCCATCATAATTGTGGTGTCAAGAACTTACACCTTGTAGATCTACTAGTTATGAACTAGTATTTGGCTGAATATTAATATGATAAAATGTGTTGAATCTGCAACTCGCATTTGTATGTTTTTAATAAAAAAAATATCTTTTAAAGTTACATTTTATGAAAAATCAGAGGCATTTTCCTTGACTCTGTTCAAGTTACGGATACCGCGGGAAGGATGCTCAAAACCTATTGGTGTTACCAAAGACCGGGGAGCTGGTGTATTATGTGGCAGCTGTGGTCGTCCTGTACGACAAAGACAGAGATGAACAACGTCATTACATCAAACATAATGAGGAGATCACATGGTAAGTCATTGGCAGTATTCAGTACAACTTGAACTGCTACTGGTGGAAGTCTAGACAACCCAGACTGAACGGTATTTATTACAATAACGGAGAATAGAATGAACACAATCAAGAAGATATAGGATAAGGAATCGAAACATAAATATATAAACATATATAGATGTGTTTCATAAGCCTGGGAAGCTGGCCCTTTCAGTACTTTAACAAGCAGTTACTACCTTCGTAATAAAATTATTGGCTAAAAATAATGACAAAGTAGCCGAAATTGTGTAATTATAATTTTATATAATATAGATGGATTTCAGAATTTAGGATTTGTTAATGACAAGAATATTGTTTGATTTCAACTTTTGTGCCATACATATATATTTTGATAAGGCTTTATATATTTTGATAAGGCTTTTACTATTGGTTGCACATATATGTTCATGTCGTAGTGGTTTTATTTTAGTATGACAATGCATCCGAATGGGTACTTGATAGCTACAGGACAATTGCACGGCAAGGACCCAGAACATGCGGTAACTGGTTAATTTCGTGCATCACTTTTTTCGTCTCGAATATCTTCCTAACTGCTAAATGAACTTAGAAATTATTGTTTTACATTTATTCACATTACGGTTGGTAGTTCAGTGGACAGGTGAAACAACTCGTTACATTGCAAAACTCATTCAATTCAAGCTTTAACAAGTAGGTATACCTTTACATTCTGTTCCATACGGTGCGTATTTGCCAGATGTGTTTTTCATGTTGTTAATGAATCGTGGTACATCTTTTGAAACAAACCTGCAAAGCCTACTTCTACTGAATTTATTTTGCCAAAATTTATCGAAGCATTATTTCTGAACACTCGTCTTTTGTGTTTTACTTTTTAGTGATACTAAAATATATATTTTTCTTATTTCTCCAGTCACATATCCGGATATGGGACGGCGAGTCGTTAAGTACGTACTTTGTCATTGGACTTGGGGTGTTCTTCGGTGGTGTTCTGTCCATGGATTTCTCCTCCGAGGAAGTGGAAGGAAAGGTAAGAGAAGTATGGCGTACATTTTTGGATATAAAGAGAAGAGATTGTTAACAATATATATGTAAATAAAACATTGCACATGAATTCCAGTTCATACTGACGTGGATCATTCAGCTTCTTTATTTTTTATCGGCAATAAGATGTACGAAACAGTACGATGCAGCTACACATTTTTTAAGTTTTATCTATTGTATTGATTGTTTGGAACTAACGACATGCATTAAACATTCATCAAATATTCTTTTGTTCGTTTGAAAAATAATATTATTATATTCTCCTCAGGGAAATCACTTGACAACGTTTAATAAATCAATTGCCAAACAAAACAAAACGTTATCTTGCGTCAAAAACAAGATATCTTTATTATGCATGGGTACAGCCACAGTTTACGCTTGGGAGATTTTGCTCCTATAAACAACAGCTTATGTTTTACCTGTTTTTACAATTTCATCTTTTTTGCCAGCAGGTTAAAGTTATTAGTCCCAAGCCAGAGTATTTAAAGGTTAAATCTGTCGGAAAAAAATATGATTTGTTTCCTTAACTTTTTATTTGGAACTATTTTCTTGTCGGATGTTTTAAACATCCCTTTTTTTCTGTGTACTTAATATGAATATAGCCACAGTACGTCCCATGTTTTTGTTGTTTTGGTCATGTGGTGAAATTTCAGTTCATTATTCTAGCCAGAATCTCGCTTATTTTTCCTGAACTAGTTTAATATTTTTTTATTTTCATAACCATTAATTATCCGCCCCATAACATATCAGACGCCTGACTCAATAAAGCGCGGACTTTATGAATATCAGGGTTAATATTAATAACGCTGATTGGACCCTTGCCGGAAAAGTGATATTGTCCCTCACGTAGCTCTGTTTGATAGGCTTATAAATCAGTGCCGAAAATTTGATAAAGAATTCAATTTTAAACGGCAGTCAATTTCTTTTCCAAGTGATTCCGTCGCCTTTTAGGAATATTTGAAATTGTTATGTCGACTTTCATCCTATTTAGCAGTACAAGTGGCTAATATGGCCTTAGTAAAATATTTGTGTAAATAGCTTATTTGTTTATTTCACAACTTGTAACTCTCATGAACACAAGCAAACGACGGAGAGCGAGCAATTGAATAAAATAGTCGTACGTACATGAAAGTCCGTAACAGAAAGATGCAATGCATCTTAGAATACACAGAATACATAGAGCGGGAGTCGAACTCGGATCCCCCGCGTGACAGACCAACACTCAAACCACTGAGCCAAAGAATTGGTTCCCTGACGCAGTTGTCAGGGGTTGTATCTATACAATTACAGGAAGGTGTGCACTAGACTTTAACAATAGACCCTGTTATTTGTCCTCGGGACAAATAATAGGGACTATTATCAACTCATTTATTCAATAATACATAATAGGAAATAAAAACAAGTGTCATATCCAAGGTATCTGTATTTATTTTATTTTAGCGCACGGGGCGGATGATGTGCGTACTGGACGGAAGCGAAAAACACGTGCTGAGCGTCTGGGATTGGCAGAAAGAGAGGCTCATTGCACGGACAACGGTAAGAATTTCAAGCTCTCAGATAAGATTGAAAGATAAAAATAAAATCCTATGATGGAAAGTAATTTTCGAATCTGCTGTAAATGTAATCCACTTCAATATAAATAGAATTTCAAGAGAAAAAGCTCAAAAAGGACAATCAGACGAAAGTTGCCGCGGTAATATTAGTTCCAAATGCTTAAGGAACATATGTATCAATATTCTTTTTACTTTATTAGTCTACTCAATAAAACATTTTAAAAAGTTCATCTCTTTTTTTCTTCTTTTAATACATCTATATTTAGAAAATAATTAACATGAATAGCATATGTCGTATTATCCATTTATAATCTTGACAATCTGTATTAAAACTTTTTATGTGCTGTATTCTATACTTAATGGTTACGTGCAAAATTGGTACTACATTTATATAATTCATATAATATTAAATATATAGGACCCAGAAGAATTAGAATATACTGAGGTAGGCATACACGCATGTGACAGGGGAATTCGTTCGTCAGAACTTCTAGATATTTCTAGGGATACTTTGTCCTCTTGATGGAAACAGTTTTTAGTTAGTGAAACATAGTTCCATCATATTAAACGCCGATGCATGATATCTTAGAAGTTCTAACAAGATCATGTGAGGGTTGTAGATACCCGGGGCTAACAGTTAAATTTGAACGTGTATTATTCACTACATTACATTTCAGAATATTTGAACCACTCCGTGACATTTAAAGCCGTTGTAAAAACTCATTTATGACAATAGACATTCAATAATTAAGCATAAAAAATAATTTAATCGACATGCAAAGGGAAAACTCAAAATGTAGGCTAAGCACCTTTTATGAGAAACGAAAAAAAAATCCTCTATTAGAAAGTAATATAAGGGACTAAACTCCGCGATGGAATTTTAAGCCTGTGTTTGTAAAACTTCTCTCCCTTATTTGGGAAGTTGTTTTTAGTATAACATATAACAGTTACACCTATTTCAGTTTTAGTCTAAAGGAAAACATGTTCATCAATTACCTAGCTGTTATTTTCGTCTTATAGACATTGTATTGGCATTTGAATAAGATCTATAACTCTAATTCTATCTTTTAAAATCTATTTCTGTTTCATTCTTATCTGTGAATAGAAGGTAAAACTTGCATGCAACTTTGTGTGTCTGTGTGTCTGAATATATCTTTTATAATTCTATGTAAGCAAAATGTCACACTTTTAAAGAGAAACTAACGACTGTCTTTTTTTCGGGTGAATTAAAAATATAGAAGGCAGCCATGTATTTAAAAGTCAAGTTTAATGACGGTATTTGTAGTATCTATATGTTCTATACATAACGATTTTCCAAGGTTAGAATATATTTATCAAAATAACAGTATTTATATGCGTAGTACAACTTAATCTAACAATCATTAACTTTTTTAACAGACCTTGGACGCTACTCATATTTGTTATAAATTTGAATAAATGTAGGGTCACGTGACTATTCACGTGACTGTAGCTAATTCACATTTAGGTGATGTATCATCCAGTTATTGAAACCGTTGGTGTTACTTGCCGATTTGTAAATGTTGGGTTGCATTAAGCTGTTTGAACAATTCGAACGTTTGTGTGAGGCATACTTATAACACATGTAGATACTGTTAATTTAGAATATTTCTGTAAATAAAAGTGGTCATTTAAAACGATACATGATTAGTTTATAGTAAAATTTTAGAAACGATTTCAACAGATGAGTGTATTGAAAGAAAATGTTTATTTTAGGCTTTAGACTATATTGGAAATGAAATGGTACGGTAGAGTCAAATGCATGAACAAAAATTTCACCCAGCTTTTTATACCTGAAGTGAGAAGCACAAAACTATGTTTTTTTATTGTTTAAATGTTTTATCATGTCGTTTTGCGATGTTGTCATGAGTCAGCAGCAACTGAGCAAATTATCTGGGTGAAAACGCTGTTAAATTTTCCAAAATTTGTATGTAATGACCGTAAGATATGAACAATCAGAACTTATATAGTAGCTTGCATTTTTTTTTCACAGATGTATTTGTGTTTATTTTTGATATTGTGATTTAAAGCAACTGTTGTTACTGTTGTAGCATTTCTTCAAAGAATAATCACACATGATCAGCTAGATGTGTTTTCGTTGTAAAAAAAGGCCTTGATTTGGTCAACAAATACGTGTAATCACATTGTTTTAAAGTTTGGTATTGTTTACGAACACATTCACTTTGTGGCAATTAGTTTTCCTTTCCATTTGATGAAATATCCCACAAATTTTATCTAATATCAGTCGACAGGAAACGCTGACATGCGCTTTTAACATTTTTGCATGTTTTATTATGGTTATGATAAATAATGAGTGCGGAAACTGGCCTCAGCTCTTTTAACGTATCAATCCATGTTGTTTTTTAACGGAGTCGTTTAAAATCACTTTATTATTTTTTTCTCTATTGAAAGCGATTAATAACATAATTGCAGAAACATTTATGTCTTTAATGTAAACTTATTTTCATTTAAGAAAGTCTTTCTCAATGTTGAAAATGATCAAACATGTATATAAAAATATATTTTTTTTTTCACACAAGTACTACAGAAACAGTAACTGTTATGAATATGTAACAAATGGAAAAAAATTGCAAATGGCGTGGTTTGGTAAAGGTGAGTAACTTATGTTACATATTTTGCAGACATCGACGGATGCAGTTCACAGCGCATGTTTTTATCCTGAAGATAAAAACAATAGTATCTTGGTGTCCTACGGAGTTCGCCATATCTATTTCTGGAAAATATTTTATGATATCGCCCGGCAGCAGACAGCAAAGATTCTAAGAGATAGAAATAGTGGCATATTTGAGGTAAATATCATTTAAAAGATAAACAAAAGTCAGTCTGATCTTCTGGTCTTAAATCTTCCCTGTTGCCCTATGTACATTCAAACAAAGTTGATATTTTTTTTTTAATTTAGAAGTACATCAGGATCACATAAGTACAACAGAAATAGTTCCATGTTTCAAATAAAACATAAACACATTTTCAAATGGCGCGGTTTGGGGAAGGGGAGTAACTTATGTAAATATTTTGCAGACATCAACGGAATTTTCTGTAAATCTTTTTCTCTGTCTTGAATCTATATTAGATGAATAATTGTCTCTCTCTAAACTTTATATGGATTCTGTTACGATGTACATTACTTCAAATCTGACTTTTACGGTTTCTAAGGAGCAAATTTATTTTGAATATCTTCTCATTTGTTTTCGGAAAGGCTTACGCATACAGGCCTCATTAAAAGTTAATAAAAGATATGTTGTTTCTATGATGCAATGATATTCACTTAGCTTTTTTGTTTCTATAAATTCATCTTATCTAATCATTCAGGATATGAATTATGTCGATGATGTTATTGTGAGTCTAAGTTAGTTTAGAAATTTGATATATCTAGTATATATAATACGTAATATATGTTGAATATTTTAAAGGTATATTTCAATTACATTTATGAGCAAAATTAGACCGCAATTTATTATGTTTTTTTTTATTCAAATGTATTCAACTTTGCGTTTGCACGATAGAAAATATTTTGTCTTTCTAACAATGATTCTGCACAGGCATTCATTTGTTTAAGTAAAAAATAGTTTTATAATATACCTCTAACAATATCATGATAACATACATTATATAGATTTACAAACCATACAGATTTTTTTATGAATAACGGTACGATCTTAGTTTCAATCAATAGATACAACTAAAAAATAAAGTTCGAGATTTTAAAGAGAGGACAATAATTTGCCATCTTGCAAAAACGTCACAAGTCCTTAATGTCATGCTTCAGTTTTGTTTTGACGAGTGAAAACATTTCTTAAATATTGGATATACTGACAGATTACATGAATCTGAGCATCATTATATTTACATCTTAATATTTGGAAACCTTATAACTTGAGAAAGTCTTGTAACATTTTAGCTTAAATAGCCTAATTACGAACAAATTGATAGCATTACATTCTCTGATAATTCATGTCTCTTTTTTTGAGTGTTGCAATTTATAAAATGACTTAAACAACTCGTTTGGGGTTACTTCAAAATAATATATTTTGTAGTTGTTTTTTAGCATTATTTTTAGCATGTTTCTTCAAGTGTGAACATTTTAGCATACTCCTTAAACAATAAATTGAAATTCATTAGATGTCATAGTCATGTAATGTTATTACATCCGTATTTTGTAGGTTAAGAAAAAGGTTCGTTCTTTGTTTTAAAGTGTGTCACACTTTGAAAAATGCTTTATGCAAATAATTCTCGCACGCTTAACTAACTCGTCTGGTAATTTTTATGTGATTACGTTATTCTGTGTCACTCGCTTCAGGACACAGTTTGGACATGTTTGTCACTGTATTTGAAAATAATAAAGTTCACCAATATCGCTTTGTGTTGAAATATTGTTTTTGTCAATATTTCAATGACGACGAGTTCATTCGTTTAAACTGGTATGTAAGAAATATATTGTTCATACACGTTTTGTTGATACGAGCAACCAAGGCACATTTAAGAGACACAAAATACAAATCGTTTCGAATATGTTCAAATTTTTATTCCTGACCTCTTTTTGTTTGTTTGTTTGCTTGTATTGATCCTATTTAATTATTTTATGTTATTATCAACGATTGCTTTTGGTATTCAAGTCACGTGACACAAAAACTAAAAAACAGTTCGGTGTACGTTTGAAAAGGAAATGTCTCTAAAAAAGATGTACGGTCTTGTTTGAAATTAGAGTTACAGAGAGTATTGTATGTGTATCTGTATACTTTCGGTCCGAAACAGAATTCAGCATGCAACTTCGAAAAGTATTTTGATGAAGGCAACAAAGTTATTATAAAAGAAACTGTAATTCAGCCAGAATACTTTATTACAATTTCGTGAATATGAAGCATATATTTGTCATCTCAGCAGTCAGTGGTGCGTAACTTTTTGTCACTAAGTATACGAATACAAGAAGTGCAAATATTTATTCGGCATTCCGTAACGACATCCCCAAATAGTTCAAAAGTGAGGTTAGACAGCTACGCTGAATAAAATGCATGCTAGGATATGCTCACAAAAAGAACTTCTCTTTGCAAAAAAGCAGCTTTATTTGGTAACTTTGTTCTAAAATAAACATTGCTTCAGTGGCTTGAACAATTAGATCCATTTTGGCGAAAATGGCTGTTTTTTTTTTCAAACATTTTGCATTAAACTGATGGTGATGTACCTTTTGTAACTGTTTTCGTAATTTTGAAAATATCATCTCGTGTTGTGCAAATAACTCTTTTGGTAATTTTGAAATAGTTTGGAATACTAAGTGGAATTGTCTTTCGTTTCAATTTGCGCAAAAGCAAAAGTTAATTTCTGATAGTCTGCAAATATATTTGGTTAGAACTATGCAATTATAACTAAATAACTTGTCTTCACCTTTGTCGTTTCTGCAAATACATTTTCATCTCATTTCTATGCCTGGTTTCTATTGTTAGGATCAGGTACCTAAGTCTATCAACTGCATAGCCTTCCTCAAATGTGGAGACGTGGTAACTGGGGATTCGAGCGGAAACCTGATGGTCTGGGACAGAGACCAAAGTGATGCATTTACGTGCAGACACGTGATACCTGCTCATAAGGTAAGTGACTAACTCTACAAAATATGACACTAGAACACTCACATGAAACCAGGCCATAATGTCAATGTCTGACTCTAGAACAAACATGTGAAACCTGCCTGTACGGTGAATAACTGATTCTAGAATAAACACGTGATACCTGACAGTAATGTAAGTGGTTCTAGAACAAACACGTGATACCTGACAGTAATGTAAGTGATTCTAGAACAAACACGTGATACCTGACAGTAATGTAAGTGATTCTAGAACAAACACGTGATACCTGACAGTAATGTAAGTGATTCTAGAACAAACACGTGATACCTGACAGTAATGTAAGTGACTTATTCTAACAGCATGTGATACCTTCCTATAATGAAAGTGACTTACTTTAAAGAAAATGTAATACCTGACAACAGTGTGAATGACTTGCAATAAAAACTGGTACCCCTTACCACGATGTAAGTGACTAACCCTAGAAAAAATTACGATACATTTCACAAGTGTAAATGTATTCCACTTTAAAAATGTTATACTCAATCATACTTTAAAAGACTTTAGAAAAGAAACCTGCCCATAATGTTAATAATACCGTTTAATGACAGCCATTTTTTTTATTTCAGGGAACAATTATGTCTCTATGCCTTCTGGATGATGGTATGCTGTTGTCCACGTCTGGGAATGAGATTAAGACATGGGATACTAACATGGACTACAGATTAGGAAAATCAGGACAGGTACTCTAATATGAGTATCTTTAAATATCGTTCTAATATAAACATGGTAGAAATACGGATATTTCATAATGTGTGATGCGTAATGACGTCTGTCATTATGTGAGTTAGGATGGTCAGAACATTTTTAAAGCAGGTCTTAACAATCATGCGCAGGGATATAAGATGGAGACGACAAAGTATGTAAAATGTAAATCGGAGCATAGAAAATAATCCGCTTTTATTTTATCGTTGGGACTTTTTTACAAATAATACTCACATTAATAACAAAGATATTTGTCAGTGTCATTTACTATTTGACTGAATAATAAACCAAACCTATTGATATCGTAAACGCTTTCTATGAAATGGAAGCTATTGCCCCTTGAATATAAAAGATACCTCATTTAGAAAACACCCGTGTAACCAATGTTCTTGTAGCCACTAAAGGTTCGTGCACGCCATATAAATCACGACTGTGTAAAACAGAATCTTTGGACATATATATATGAAAGTGCAGACACTACTATAATTTGGAAGAAATAGCTGCCCAGCTTTGCTTATGCACATATTTAATAAATTGCTTTATCCTAACAGAACACCTCCAGTTTTACATAGAGGCAAGTTCGTATGTAGCCTGCACTCAGGCTAGATTCCTGCAACAACTGAATACATTTATTACGCTAATAGTGAATTCAGTATTATGTTGAAATGGACATCAATATATCATACATAGTAACATTGGGGACATCATCTTAAGAGCGAGACAACTTCGAAGAAAAGAAGCTGCATATGGTGAAGTTTAAGTTTAGGTTTCTTAAAGATTTATACTAATTATATATGAAAAAAAATGTTCACAGATTCTGAGAGAAGCCGGTAACATCAGGACGTTGGTACCTCAATTACCTGGAGGTACAGGAGGCAGATTTTACGTTGGGACAACAACTAGTGCAATATTAGAAGGTTCTTTACAAGACAGATTACAAGACAGATTCAGACACATACTAGAGGTATGATAGTTTTATATTACAAACTAAGAGTCGCTTTTTTGTTGAAAAATTGAAATAGAAGTGTTAACATAAATAATTTTCTTTGCAATAGCTCTTCGTAACATAAGTATTATCAAGTCTTATTCTGTCATATTTTATTGAACTTTTACACTGTTTTAAGTTTTTTATTAATTAATTGATAAGTGTTTTAATTAATTAATTGATTTATTTCTTAATTCATGTTCTAAATTCCAGGGCCACAGTGACAACATGTGGGGCGTGGTGTCTATTCCAAATCAGCCTTATTTCGTGTCTGCTGGTTTCGACAAGGTCGTCTATAAATGGTCACAAGGGAATCACAAAGTGATATGGAGAACTCAAATAGAGGTGCGACCTATGATAAATGGAAGCTGTCATAGAATTGATGAATATTACGTAGTTAAAATTTTTAAGAGGAAAAATGAATAACATTTTACGATTTAGTGTCTAAAAATAGCCATTGGGGTGTAAAGATGGCAGACCTCATAAAGCTTTGAACCATTTTGAAGTAAGATAATTGTTCAGATGCAGATCTGGATGAAAACACAACCAGTCAGTTGCAGAAATAAAACACTTACCAGTTAGACAATTTCAGTATCTTAATTTCTTTAAAAGGTACATGTTTACGTTTAAACTTCAGTACTTCATTCGTAAAAAAATATATGACTGTTCGTCAACATTTAGCGAAAGAGAAGTCTAACTTTGCTTGTCAAGTTGACCATAAGTTGTTGACCTTTTCCCCAGGCACCTTGCACATCACTTGCTGTTAACCATAGACTGGAGACTATAGCTATTGGCACGGCCGATGGGACGCTTGTTATACTAAATTCGTACAACGGTATGCACATAGCTACGGTACAAGTTGTAGACGAGCCAATAGGTTGCCTTGCCTTTTCACGTGGTATGTCTCATTTACAGGATATAAAGTTCTAGTTACTTTTTACTTAATATTACTTTAAAATTCTATATTTTCAATTATCATACTCAATGTACATGTGTTTGTTAACATTAAAAATTTAAGTTATCAAAATACGTGTTGTATTTTTAACGCCAATCTTATTTACCGCTTAAAAGTTGATTAAGTTTTGCATTATAAAAATGATATTTATGTTTTTTGAAACAGTTTATCTTAATAACAGAAAAGTGAAATTAAAAATATGAAATGTAAACAAAAAATAGTTTATAGGTTTTGAACCTGACAAAAGGCGGCTGTAAAAGTGGTAAATAAAGATTTATATGTTTCTCATGATTTCAGATTTGTCATATCTTGCCATGGGCTGTCACGACGGCACAATTAGCATACTTAAAATGCCGGACAAACAGACGTTCAACATTATAGACAAGACGTTAAAGGTTAGTTAATTAGTCGTCACTGTATACAACCAGGAATAATAAAGGTGAAGCAGTTTTTTTTCAAATGGCACCTGTTTTCTCGATTTTATGTTTTTTTACGAACGACAGAAACCTTCTTGTTATATATATTGATTTCATATAAATTTCTTTGATGATGTAACAGTTTGCATTAACCCATACCAAATTTTGTTTCACAGGGTCACAAGAGTGGAGTGGCTCACCTGGACTGGTCTAAAGATGGCAGATGGATACAAAGCTCATCTTTTGATAATGAGCTGATGTTTTGTAAGTTCATTTATTTCGAAAAATGTAGAGGGTATTTTGTTCTATTAATACGTTCGTCAACTGCTACAAAAACGTTGATCGAGAACTGTAGACAATGAATACATATGTTTTATTAGCTCACCTGGCACAAAGTGCCAGAGTGAGCTTTTGTCATACCCCAATGTCCGGTGTGCGTCGTGCGTCGTGCGGTGTGGATCGTGCGTCGTGAGGCGTCAACAGTTTCATTCAAACGACACTGTGACCACAGTGGGGTCATCCTCCCTCCCCTAGGGGTTACTCCCCCCCGCCAATTTTTTTTTCATTTTTTAAGTTTTTCGCTATGACAATAAAATTTGAACCATTTGTACAGTTTTTCAAGAAGATGTCAAAAACATTATTCCTTGACCTATATTTTTGACCTACTGACTTACTTTTTGTTTTTTAGCTACAGCAATGAAATTTGGACCATGTGCACAGTTTTTCGTTTCGATTTCAAAAATGTCAGCGCATGACCTATATTTTTGACCTACCTTTTTGTTTTTTAGCTACAGCAATGAAATTTGGACCATGTGCACAGTTTTTTGTTTCGATTTTAAAAATGTTATCACATGACCTATATTTTTGACCTACTGACCTACTTTTTGTTTCTGGAGCTATGGCAATGAAATTTGGACCATGTGTACAGCTTTTTGTTCCGATTTTAAAAACATCATAGCATGACCTATATTTTTGACCTACTAACCTACTTTTCTGTTTTAAAGCTATGGCAATGAAATTTGGACAGTGTATACAGCTTTTCGTTCCGATTTCAAAAATGTCATCTCATGACCTATATTTTGACCTACTGACCTACTTCTTGTTTTTGGAGCTATGGCAATGAAATTGCATTGGTCCATTTCTGTGATATGCATCATTACATTCATGAAAACTCTTTCATCTATGAACCCAGGTGAGCGCTTTAGGGCCATTGGCCCTCTTGTTTTGCATCCTGTTCTAATTTAAACTTGATCCTGCATATAACGTTTAATGTAATTTTGCTTTGATTCGGTAACAGTAAAACCAAAACAAAAGTGCAATAATGCATTGTAAAATAGAATGAAAAAAGGATTAATTGTTGAAATGATAGCAGTACAGTTAAACTGTTTTTATCTATCAACTTGAGATGCATCTTACTTTGTTTTATTTTGCTTCAAGGGGACTTCTATAACATGCAGCAGATTAGGATACCGTGGACCATGCGAGACGTGGAATGGTTGACAAACACGTGCCACCTTGCCTACAGTCTTATAGGTATATATAGCTATTTTTTTCTGTATCCGTTTTCACAGCTGGAGTAACTGCATTAAACCCAGATTCTTAATAAATCAGGAATTTAGAAAGATTAAGATTAGAACTAAATAAATAAAATCCAGTTTCCGTTTTCAAACGTTTTGTTATGGGGACTACTGACATGAACTAAATGTTCTGTATTGGTAAAATTCTTTAACATTTCCAATTTCACAAGGCAGATTTTATATCTTGCAGTAATTCTATTTGCATTAAAAACGTTTGAGGTCCATGAAAAATGTAACACACATTTATCTTTAATATTTGCAAGACATATATTTAATCCAACGTTTACGTAACTTTGCATTTTAATATGTATGAAGAAAATATCAAGATTTCGTTTTCTTGTTCTGTTTACATAATTAAGTCTTAAATGCATCTTTAAACTGAAATGACGGAGCGTTTCAGGATAATCCTTATATATTGATCAATGCGTGGGGAATAACTGGTCACTGAACAGTAAAAATACATGTCAGTAGTGAAAGTAGTGAATGAAATTTCGTAATTGTTTCGAGTTTCATTGCAGCTGCTATAAAACATATTAAGATATTTACTTTTAATTGACGGCAATGTAATAATTAACCTTACCTGAGTTCACTTGCTTTAATATTCCAGTACACTCGATGTACTTGGAATATACTTATTCTGCGGCTTCTTCGTCACTTTAATACATTTAGAGACTTAACTGGTGATTAGAAAACGTTCTTTTTAGAAAGTTGGGAAATTTTCCTAAATATAAATACAAACCTGTCATTGACTAATTGATTTTGTTAAAACAGTTTGTCTTAAAAGTATATTTCCGTGTGCTCGCATTTCTGAAGATTTAAATATCAAACAAAATATAGAAATGTGACAAAGAAATGGGACAAAATGAAGAAATGACTGAAGGAATGGACGAAGTAACGAATGAGTCACTTAACACTCATTTGTTATGCTATGCGAAGGCACTGTACAAGGGTTTCTTGCAGAAGCCTAGGACATGTTACACTGTTTCATCAAATACTATCCTAGCAAACAGAGTAATTGCATCTGTTGGGACGACTAGTACTTTGATTCATTGACATGCTTGTAATGTTTCAGGACCTTGGTCCAACATGGAGAAAGGGGAGGTCTTAAGAGCGGTAAACCGCTCCTACTCGCCGGACAGTTACTTACTAGTAACAGGAGACTCTAGGGGAAGAATTCGTCTATACAAAAATCCTTCCACAAAAGAAAAGGTAAGAATTATTTTATTTGACCAAACAATCGAGTCATTATACACAGTAACAAATTCATTTCTGCAGTGTTAGACTTTGAGCTGCTTTGTCAAGGCATTTCAGAATTTGCTTTAGCCAAAAAAGACATCGTTGGTGTTTGATCCAAGAGTTACATTTCATATTGACATTGTACTTGGCGTATTAATCATAAACTGAAAATGCAAAACATGTTTAAAAGGAACTGATCCATAAAATATATTATAACAATCACAGAAAGACAAAAAGCAAGTTCGGTAATGTAACGCAGTTATACTTGAGAGAAGTAATCTAAACAATGAACGATAATTTCAAACATGTGATCTACTATGCTTTGTACACCTACATAGGAATTCTCTGAATGTATAAAGTTTCATGATAGTACCCCCATACTGTTGGATTTATGCTCAAGACAAAAATTAATATAAACGACGGAAAATTCTGGTTCTTACGCACTGCATGTCCCCTAAAAACGTTGCTTCAATGAAATTAAAGTTGGTATATCCAAAAGCGTTTGAATACTGGTCTGAAAGAATATTAATTAAGGACATTAACTATGACCCATCCCCACCTCCCCCAAACAAAATGAATGTCTGTTTCTTGTACATGACAATTAAGGTGAGTCTGTATAAGAATGTACGGGTTAATTCATCATGCTTAAAAATCATTTGACAAAACAATGACACTAAGAAAAAGCAATAATGAGTTATGGGTCGTGAGTTTTTTATTCCCTTGTTATGAGAACTATCTATAAATGAGATTATAAACTGATTGTAGTATTGGTCTGAGCATAAATTAGATATGAATATAATCAAAGGGCTGAACTATAAGAAAAGGAAACAGAGCGCTACGACTCTCATGCAGTCTCCTTTATGAGGTCGACCTATTCTTGTAGGGTCCAGTCTGTATTTTCAAGGTTCTTTGACTTACTCTCTGGACAAAATTCATGTGAAAAATAACAACGAGCAATTATTCATATAAAGGTGGAGAGATTTATCTGAAGATATATATGTTATAATTGAAACAAATATCACAGATAAAAAATCACAAATATACAGCGTCAAAGCACCGATTTTCAGTCTCAAATAACTATCACAAGGTTCTACTATCCTAAGTATTACAAATAACTTAAAAGTATCACACAATCATTTTGTTTTAAAAATTAAGTACAGGAATTCTGAGACATATTTATAACACAGCATAATAAAATCTTAAGTCGAGAGCTGGTTCTTCTGTACACCTCAATGATCCTTCATAAATATCCGCAAATTTTATGTCATGTTTCATGCTAATGTACCGTAAAGGGTCTTAGAGAAATGGTCCTGTAAAATAATGACATGAATCTCCACTATGGGTAATAACTCCTAAAAAGTAAATAAACGTTTACATTCTTCATAATTATTGTATCTTAAGTTGTCCAGACGAAAAAAAAACGTGACGATGGGATCAATGGACGGTCTGTAAAACAACTATATGTTTACCCTTACATGTGGTATTATGATTAAATGTGCATTGTCGCTTGCTAGATGTGTTTGCGTCTGCATGCGACCTGCAAGCGAAGTCTTAGAAAATGTTTAATATGCTTCAGCATCGGACTTTTTTCTGAAAGTATTGACAGATAACCTATTAAAACAGAGATGTGCCTGTTTGATTGGTTTGATGGAATTAAACACACATTAACAGTCAAACATTTATCAGGCCTCTTTTTGTTTTTGGAAGGACCAGTGCTAGACTCCAATTCTCAGCAAGAAGCTGACACATTTCTCACAATATTGGTTGTGTTGCGAGGCTCAATTAACGGCTCAAAACCAGCAAGATGTTGAATAATTTGAGTTCTGGGACTTTAACTACTCGACCAGAGATGTGTAAAATATAAATACCTGTTGCATCCTGAACGGTACTAAATAAAGTCAATCAAATGCGCTAAAATTTATAAGAATAATCAAGAATAGAAGTGTCGACATTTAATTATAAATCGTCAGAAGTCATGTTTTTCAATTTCAGGCCGAATATAGAGGTGCTCGAATATACAGCTCTGACGTCACTGCTGTTGCTTTCACTTCCGATAATACAGGTGTACTCACGTGCGGCGGAAACGACGCCGCTCTTGTCCAGTGGGCGCTTGTAGATGAAGCGGCATACTAGATTAATTAAACAGAAGAGGAAGCAATAAATTTTTAAGAGTTTGAAAACCTCTGTCAACAATTATTTCATTCAAAATGCAAGGCAAAGATTTAGTTAAAACAAGCTTTGTTTGTTTTCTATTTATCGAATGAGGTTGATGGCTCTCCGTTTTGTTCTTAGTACGTAGACATTCATATTTATTACCCAATACTGAATTTTTTGTTTGGTATGGGTTAGGGCTCTAACGTTCTTCGGTGGTGTTAATAAGTATTTGGACCGGTTTTCTCTACCATCTTTCCTGTCTAGTACCAGTACGAGACCGCTATCATACGTAAAAACTTGATGTTTCTCGGGTCTCAGAACTATGCTTCTCAATCATTTGAGTTTGCTTTGCATATTTATATAACTTTTTATCGTTATTACAACGCACACAAGATCTGCCTTTGTAGTAAGATTTTGTCTATGTATCAAATTGTTAGATGCCCTGTTTTTGTGGTACATATTCTTTTTTTCAAAATTGGTATGTATGCCATGCAGCTTTTGACTGATCGTTGAATTTCAGTTCAGTATAGATTATAGTTGCAGATTATTGACTTAGAACTTGCCATTTTATAACAATTTATACATTTAAGTCATCGGATTATTTCAGCAGTTTAGATTAAAATGTAAATTACATGTATCTTAATGATTGTCTATCCCATCGATACATTATATTTTCATATAGTCTATTGCATTCAACTCCAGACCATCCCCCGCATAATTCTCCGTCCTAGTGTTTTTGTTGATCAGTAGTGTCGTTATTAAGCAAATTTTCAAATTTGAAATTCTATGCTTATCTTTATAAATGGTTGTGTATTATTATGTATCTATCTTAACATGTATATCTTCTATTAATGAGATCAGTATGGAAGTTTTTATTTTTCCTTACTAAGGTCCTATTTCGGAGAAGTCTGCTATATATTCTATTTTTTTGGTAAGCAAAACTTTTATGATATGATATCATTTCGAATCTATAATTGTTTTATCTTTACAAACTTATTCGATAAAAAGATATTGTTCTCCTGAAAGGGCAAAGACTGTTCCACATTTTGCAAACTGTATTTTGAAATTTCGTTTTCTAAAAAACACTCATTAGGTTTTTTCGAAAGTAAACATTTTGATCATATAACAGATATTGCTGCTTTTTATTTTTGGATGCCAGCAATTTTTAAGAACATCAGTATATTTGAAATGACGTAAAATGTGTTTCTCAATATTCTGTCTTCCGGTATAGTCTGTACTGGAGAAGAAGAAGAAGAATTGTCATAGTCTTCTGAAAACATTAATGTTTTGTGCAACTATTTAAAGTGCAAAAACTTCTGTACTAAGTGTCTCAACAACAGACAAAAGTTGTGATAATGAGTAACCCACTTTGGTCTTGTTACCTGAGTTTTGATCTATTGATATGTACAAATGTTATGTTTGTTTTATATACATGCCTGTGTTAATAACTATTTTATTATTGCATATTTTTGCACCATATACTCGTTATCATATTAAATAATGTTATATATTGTGGCCTGTGATAGCTGAGAGTAATGTAATTTCTACTCAAATAAAATCTTTCTTATAAAAGGTGAAACTTTGTAATGTGTAGTCATCCTTAATGCTAGGTTCCCTATGTCAGTCAGATCAACTCTATCAAGTCCGAAAAAGCGACCAGAGACTGGTATGGCTCGCTTAGTAGGAGTGGTCGGGATGGTTTACATTAGTCGGCCTCGCTGCGGATTCGTACCCGATTTTTTTTTATTTGTCAAAATAATTCGAGTAGGGATCGAGATCGAGAAGCCAAGCGCTCGAGATGCGATCGTGTATTTCTCGAGTAGAGGTGAAGTTGTCTAGGAAATGATCGTGTATACTCGAGTAACAGCCAATCGCTTCCCAACATACACGATCCCAGTTCGATCTGTTGATCAGATAAACCCGACCGCTTTCGAGGAATACGTGAAATCCGAACGATTGAATTCATCTGATCGGCAGTGGAAACCTAACATAACCGTCTATTGGCTTTGTCATCGGTTAAAGTCTGCAGACTTTTTCTTGCAACGACATTCACGAGCCCTGTTATCAAATTGGTGTTTTAAACCAATGATCAAGTTTATTTTGAAGTTTGTAAACATGTCGTTCTTATCTGTAGATATCTAATACATTAACTCAGACTCATCTGCATCTTATGTCGTTTTAGCTCGCCTTGTAGCAACCTTATCATGGTAACACATTGTCCGTCGTCCGTCGTCGCACTCTAACATTTTATTTTAGATGACATTCGTTTTTACCAACTGCTAAAAGTTGATGACATGTTTCTTGCATAAATCAACATAAATGCATTTGTATTACATGCAGAGATCAGTTTCTGTGGCAAGTGTTACGATTGTGTGTCGCCTTTTTAGATAAGATTTATAGGAAAACCTTTCGAAATGTATATTTGAATTGCTTGAAAAAAGCTTCGGCATTTGATCTGTAGCGTTTTCTACTTTTTCCTGTTCAAATTCCGAATTCCTGACATTGCACTGTTTTTGTGAGCAGTTAAACCAAGGTGAGAGATTTAAGACTATCATTGGCGTCTTGTTATTTGTTTTACCGGGCACATCACACTTAATATAATAAAAAAACTAACAGCATAAGACAATAATCAGGACGTTTTAAGTAACAAAGCAAAGCAAATGATTGTTTTGTTGTGAGAATCGTAAGTCGTATATTGTTCTTTAAATTATCTAATACATTTTACTTCACATCTCTACAACTCAGTAATAATAATAATAATAATAATGATGATGATGATAATGATATGCTGTTGTTGCTGATGATGATGATGATGATGATAATGATATGCTGTTGTTGCTGATGATGATGATGATGATGATAATGATTAAGTAATAATCGAAGGCAATCTGTAAAATGCCCATAAAGTGTTTACAGCTTATGTTCCATTATTCTCAAAGGTATGGTTGATCCATTTGCAATTTATAGAAATTTTGAACGTATCTTAAAAATAAATACTAGAAAGAGTTTACTATTCAAGCATTTTTCTGTAGTATGTTAGTTTAAAGAACAACAACAGAAACATATTTAAAGTACATTCATTTTTTTTCTGTGAAAAAAAGAGACTGAATGCTATGACATTAAAGCTGAACTCTCGACCTCTGGATTATAAGTCCAGCGCGTTACTACCAGATCACTGACCTACCCCAGGACGAGTTATTTGATATTATCCCTATTGAAGCGGTGTTTAGGTAAAGGTTAGTTAAATAGGTTTCAAATTTTATATCTTAAAGATGTGTAGAAGTAAAATGAAAAAAAAGATCAACTTGAAAGAAATGAAGACATTGTTCATTAGTTAAGACTCATTAATTTTACATCGATTGCGATACAAGTTATTACAACTTAGAATCATCACGCTCGATGACTGCTTCCTGGGTTGCATACCAGTAATCGCGCAGTGTGGAGGAATGTGACGATCGTGAGAGAATCTCGCCTCTGACGAGATTCGAAGCCGCGATCAAGAGCTCTGCGGTCTACCCCTGGACCACGGTGCCTCCTGACACATTGTTCATTACCTCTTTAATATCTTCAAGTGCGTTGGTATTGCCAACTGAACTCTGAAGGAAACTAACCACTAACCACTCAGTTTAAAGTTAAACTTCAAGTGGTTAAGCTGAATATTATCATATAAAGAATAAATGAATGAGAAAAAAACAATAAATAAATAAAAGAATAAATAAAGGACATTCAAGATTTTTCTATAAATATGGGATTTATTTTCATCGAGTGGTATGAGAATGTTTGTTATTTGTATGTGAAAGAGACAAACTTTATTGGATTTCTATAAGGATAGACATGTAGTTTTGAGAAACGTTTTCATTATTGATAGAAGATGAAAATCATTATACTTATGCCCATTCCGTGTTTTACTCAGAAATAAATCGTATAAGAATGTGAGAAATACGTGAGTAACTATGACTATAGAATCTTCTTTGTAATTAAAAAGAAAGGCGTTTTCATCAAATTCAAGGTTAGGTTGGTTACTTGTTTCTTCTTATTATTGACTCATTCAAAGTTTAAAAAAATGTCTGGCAGGCGAATCAGTGTTTTGCACTAAACTGTTAGACAGCATTAAATAATATTTCGAGTATATGGGATGTGTTTGCATACTAGATCTGAACTCCTTAGAGTGCAGTATCATCGCATGCACGAGAGAACTTGCTGTAAATATTCTATAAGTCAGTTTTCAACAGTATTTGAAGATCATATCGCTTAACAATTTTTGGAAGATGCAGTGTTTTCATTCCTCTAGCTTGAAGAACGACCTTGTTTGAAACCTAGCTGCTTGAATCGAACAAAACTGCAGTCTTGCATGAATTGACCTGATGGCATTTTTTTTCGTTTCTTTCAAAATGGTTCCAAACAAAGATTAACGATTAATTCACAAGATCTCCATGAAATATACCATTTACTTCGTACCAGACACTCCGTTTTGAAAGTAACAGAATGTGTAGATAAACAAAGAATATAATATGTGTGTTATTCTGAGGGTCCAGAGTTTTCGAGTTGGTTTGGGATTTACTGTACAAACGTGACGGAGTCTTTCAACTGATAAAGTCATATTAAAGATAACATCTATCTACTTTTCTGTCCACTGACTTATCTATGTTTAAACTTTGTGCTGTAATATGTTAAGGGACAAAACTATAGAAACAACTTGGAGATATTCAGTGTTGATGCATATCTTAAAGGAATATATTATTTACTTGTTTTCATTCTAAAAAGTGTTGACATCATCCGTAATGGAACACGGCTTCCAGGATTTTTAGGCATTTTTTGGAGTTTTTCTCCTTTCTCTTAAAGGAAGATCATATACATGTTTCAGGGGAAAACTCGTACTAGCTTAATTGAAAACGTCATATGTTGGGAAATTTTTGTAACAATCCTTTTTTTAGTGAAATTTAAATCATTTACTTTAAAAGTGATATTTTTACCTCACTTACAAACTTTTTTGTAATATTTTTAGTTGTTTTCCTCAGAGATGACGACGTTATTTGTCAAGAGCCCAACTTTCACTTTTATAATTGTAATCATTTTCGATTTATTTCCGTTAGAAATGATGCCGTCATAAAAAAAAAAAAACACTCACTATCTAATTTAAGTCAACTTGGAAGTATAACCCTCTGAAATGAGAATGTCATATGTAAGCAAAAAGAAATCCAACCAAATTGTTTTAATTGTCTCCTTTCAACTTCCAAATTATGATGTCATTTTCAATGGGACAACTCCTTTTGCATTGTTTGTTTTCTTGGAGTAGTTTCCGTTTGAAATGATGATATCATATATAAGGAGATAAAAATCTCAGCTTTTTTTCTACACACCCGTGCGTCCGTCCATCTGTCTGGCGGTAACAATTTTGTTTCCGCTCCATACGGCCTATACCCTTGAACTCATTTTCTTGAAACTTAAAATGTCAAAATGTTTAATTCGTTTAGATGATGCGAGAATCTACTTCCCAGCCATGTCAGTTCAAGGTAAAGGTCATTTGTTTCAGCCTTAAATTATCTCTTACACCTTTGAACCGTTTTTCTGTAAACTGGTCGAATGTATAACTCATTGAGAAGATGTGCAGAAAGCATAGCAAAGTTTCTGTTGATCAGTCTGTCTGTGTGACCGTAATATTTTCGTTTCATGTATCGTATTATACAATTATAATCTTGACCATCTGTATTAAAACTTCTTAAGTGTTTTATTCAATACTGAATGGTTACGTACTAAATTGATACTACATTGGTATTATTCATATACTATTGAATATATAGGACCCCGAATAATTAGAATATGCTAAGACAGGAATACAAGTATATGAAAGTGGAATCTTCGATCAGAACTTCTAGATATTTCTAGGGGTAGTATGTGCTGTTGATAGGACACAACATTTTGTTAGTGAAGCAAGTAGTTCCATAAAATTATTAAACGTTTAGGCATGATAACGAAGAAGTTTTAACTAGGTCATGTGAGGGCTGTGAATACAAGGGGATTTGAATTGAAGAAACTCAAAATGTGTGGCTAATCATCTTTTATAGCAAAGAAAAACAAATCCGATGCATCAGGAAAGAAAAGGAAGTGAAATAAGCGGCTAATGTCAGCGATGTAATTTTTAAGCCCCTGTAAAACATCATTCCCTTATTTGGGAGTTGTACTTAGTACGACATGTAACAGTTACACCTACGTCAGCTTTAGCCTGAAGGAAAACACGCTCATCAATTGCCTAGCTGTTATTTTTTGTCTTATAGAAATTGCATTGACATATTACAGCTCTTATTCTATCTTTAAAATTTAAACGTGCAATATTTTTAAAAGTTTTGTATTGTGTGCGAACATACTGACATTGTTGCAGTTACGTTTTCCTTTCCATATGGAAACATTTTTGCATGTTTTATTATGGTTATGGTAAATAACAATTTGGAGTCAGTATGTCAAAGGTCAGGGCACACGGACCTAAATGTTTAGAATAATTTACACGCTGTTTCTTGACAAACATTTGTCATAGAGACTTCAAAATTCATATAATGGTTGCACACATTGAGTAAATGACCCCTATTGATTTTTGGGTCAGTAGATCAAAGGTAAAAAAATATAATTTAAAGCAAATCATTTATTTTCAAAGCCTAAGGTTTCCCTTCTTATATCACAAATGCATCATACTTAGAAAAAACACCCTTCGGGTATAAAATGCTCCGCCCAGCGGTGTTTTTGTTTACGTTTAAACCTCAGTACTATAATCGCAAAAAATACGACTGTTCGTCAAACATTTAGCAAAAGCGAAGTCTAATTTTCCTTGTCAAGTTGACCATAAGATGTTGGCCTTTTACGTTGACACCTTGCAAATCACTGGCTGTTAACCACAAATTGGAGAATATAGCTATTGGCACGGCCAATGGGACGCTTGTTATACTCAATTCCTTCAACAGTATGAACATAGCCAAGGTACAAGTTGTAGACAAGCCAATAAATTGCCTTGCCTTTTCACGTGGTATGTCTAATTTACAGAATTAAAAGTTCTGGTTAATTTTTTCACTTAATATCGTTTCAACCTTCTATTTATTTCAATGATTAGATTCGATGCACATGTGTTTGTTAACATTAAAAATTGTAGTTATTAAAATACTTGTCGTACTTGTAGCGCCCATCTTATTTACCGCTTAAAAGTAGATGAAGTTTTATCAATATATTTTTCATTATAAAAAAGATATTTATATATTCAGTTATCATTTTCTTTAATTTTTGAACCAGTTTATCTTAATAACAACAGAGTGAAATAAAATATGAAATACAAAAAAAATGGTTTATAGAAACAGGCAAAAAGTGGCAGCTGTAAAAGGAAAAAAGCATTTACTTGTTTCCCATGATTTCAGATATGTAATATCTTGCCATGTGCTGTCACAACGGAACAATTAGCATACTTAAAATGCCGGACAAACAGACGATCAACATTATAGACAAGACTTTAAAGGTTAGTTAGTTAGCTAGTTAGTTGTTTTTGATGGTTGATTGGTTGCTTTGTTGTCTGTAAGGTCGTACCTGGCAGTGCGAGAGAGATAGGTGCTGGATAACTTTTGTTTCTTTGTACAGAAGTTGTATTGTTATAATCTCCCTGTTTGTGATATTAAGTCGTCACTGTATACAACTACCACTAGTAAAGGTGAAGCATTGTTTCAAACGGCACTTGTTTTTCTCGATTTATACAATGTTGAATTTTTTGTTGAACGACACGACGTAAACCTTTTTTAAACATATAGTGTTTGATATAACTTTCTTTGATGATGTAACAGTTTACATTAACCGATACATATTTTGTTTCACAAGGTCACAAGAGTGGAAAGGCTCACCTGGACTGGTCTAAGGATGGTAGATGGATACAAAGCTCATCTTTTGATAATGAGCTTATGTTCTGTAAGTTTATTTATACAGAATATTGCAGAGGGTATTTTGTTCTATTCTTACGTTCTTCAAAAGTTGACCTAGAGCTTAAACAATGAATACCTTAAGTACTTGAAGTAGGCGTACGACCACATACACTCAAATAATGGCAAAATTGTAGTTTCAGCATTTTCATTCATTATGGATCTCAGTTAATCTATAGATGTTGCGATACTGCCTTTGAAATATTGCTAAGTAGTTATATCTGATTGTCTCATCTAAAGTCATTGATCATTGATTAGAAAAAAATATTGGTACATTTTTGTCTGTATACGTTTTCACAGCTGAAGTAAATGTATTAAACCTCGATTCATAAAACCTCAGGTATTTCGAAAGATTTATATAGGAGTAAATAAATTAAATCCAGCTCCATTTTCAAATTTTTTGTTATGGGGACTACTGACAGAAACTAAATGTTCTTCATTGGCCAAATTCTACAACATTTGCAATTTTATAAGGCAATTTTTCTCATCTTGTTGTAGATCTTATCGCAATAAAAATGTTTGAGGTTCATAATAATTGTCACACAAATTTATCTTTAATATTTGCAAGAAATATTTTAATCCGACATTGACGTCACATTTAAATATGTTTGATGAAAATATCAAGAATTAGTTACCTGCTCTGTTTACATAGATTACTTTTTAAGACTTAAATGCATTTTTAAACTGGAATGTCGTAGCGTTTTAGGATAATCCCTATTTATTGATCAATGCGTGGGAAATAACTGGTCCCTGGATCGTAAAATTACATGTTTGTAGTGAAGGTTTTATGACATTTCGAAATCGTTTCGAGTTTCATTCAAGCTGCTATAAAAATATTAAGATATCTACTTTTAATTGACGGCACTGTGACACTTTAACCTTACCACACTTGTACACGCTGAGTTCACTTGCTTTAATCTTCCAATACACTCGATGGACTTGGAAAACATTTCGGATAGTAACCATTATGCGGCTTCTTCGTCACTTCAAGACATTCAGAGACTTAATTAGTGATTTAAAGAAAAGTTCTGCTTTGAAAATTGGTTTATGTTTTTTTTTAAATATAAACAAAAACAAGTCTTTGACTAATTGACTTTGTTCATGACAGTTTGTCTTAAAGTCTTTTTCAGTGTGTCCGCGTTTCTGAATAATTAAAATTCAAACAAAATGCAGAAATGAGACAAAATAATGGGACAAAATAAAGTAATCACTGAAATAACAAATTTATACTCAAAGATGTTATTCTATGCAAAGGCATTGCATAAGGGTTTCTTGCAGGAACCTAGGACATGTTCCACTGTTTCATTAAATACTATCTTAGCAGAATTATTACATCTGGTGGCACGACCAGTACTTTGAATCATTGAAATGCTCGCAATGTTTCTGGACCTTGATCCAATATGGAGAAAGGGGAGGTCTTAAGAGCGGTAAACCGCTCCTACTCGCCTGACAGTGGCTGACTTGTAACAGGAGACTCTAGGGGAAGAATTCGTCTCTACAAACGTCCTTCCACAAAACAAAAGGTAAGAATTATTTTATTTGACCAAACAATCGATCCATTATACAGAGTAACATATTCATGTCTGCAGTCTAAGTCTTTGAGCTGCTTTGTCAAAGCATTTCAGAGTTTGCTTTACCCAACAAAGACATCGTTGGTGTTTGATGCAAGAGTTACATTCCAAATTAACATTGTACTTAGCGTACATACTGTTAAATGAAAATGCAAAACATGTTTGAAAGGAAATTATCCTTAAAATATATCATTGAAATCACAGAAAGAAAAAAAAGCAAGTTCGGTATGAATCGGTGCGACAGTAACGTAACGAAGTTATACTTGAGACAAGTAATCTGAACAATGAAGGATAATTTCAAATATGTGAACTACCATGCTTTGTACAAATCCATAGTAATTCTCTGAATAGATAAAGTTTCATGTGTGTACCCTCATACTATTGTCCAGACAGAAATAAAAATAATTTGATAATTGACGAAGGGCAGTAACTCTAAGATAAACAACGGAGAATTGTGGTTCTTGTGCACTGCACGTCTTTTAAAAATCCTTGCATCATTGAAATTAAAGTTGGTATATCCAAAAGCGTTAGAGTACTGGTCTGGATGAATATTACGAACATTAACTATGACCTATCCCCGTCTCCCCCTAAAACAAACGAATCTGTGTTTCTTTTACATGAAAACTGGGGCATGTCAGTATAAGAATGTACGGGTTTATTCATCTTCTGTTATTTGAGGCATGCTAAAATCATTTTACATAGTAATGGCACTAAGAATAAGCAATAATGAGTTATGGGTCGTGTGTTTTTCATTCCACCGTTATGAGAACTACCTTTAAATGCAGTTATTAACTGATTATTCAAAAGAGTTGGAGTACTGTTCTGAGCATAAATTAGATATGAAAAAAGGGCCAAAACTCTAAGAAAAGGAAACAGGTTGCTACGACTCTCATGCAGTGCATTTCTCCTTTATGAAGTCGACCTAGTTTTGAATAATCCAGTCTATATTTTCAAAGTTTGCCTGGTCAAAATGAATATGAAAAACAGCAAAGAACAATTATTCATAAAATCTGAAATCGACAGATGGTTCCTCTGTACACGTCATTGATCCTTCATAACATCTGTTTGTACATTTTTTATCAATGTACCATATGGCGGCTTAGAAAAATGGTCTAATAAAAAGATAACATAATTCTTCACTAATGACAATAACTTCTAAACATTAAATTAACAATTACATTTCTTCTTAATTATTGTCTTCAGTTGTCCTTGTGTAATCGTCCAAACGTTAACACGTGACGCTCATACCAATGGATGGTCTGAAAAACAACTATATTTTCACCCTTAAATGTGGTATAATGATTAAATGAGCATTGTCGCTTGCCACTTGTGTTTGCGACTTTATGCGACCTGCAAGTGAAGCCTTAAAGACTTCTTCATATTCTTCAGCACCGAAATCTTCTCTGAAAGAAGAATATTGACATATAACATATTAAAACAGAGATGTGCCTCTCTGATTGGCTTGATGGAATTAAAAACCCACCAACAGTCAAAGATTTATCAGGCAGGCAGTTTACCTTACCATCGTTTTTTGGATTGACCAGTGCTAGAAAGAAAATGCCGAATTGCTCACGAAAATAAAATTGGGTGGTTAAGGGGCTCAAACCAATGGCTAAAAACCTGTAAGATTTGAATGATTTGAATTCTGCGACTTTAATCATTCGATTACAGAGATTGATAAAATACAAGTACCAGTTGCATTCAGAACGTTACTGAATAAAGTCAATCAAATACGCTAAAATTTAAAAAAAAAAAAACAATAAAGAATAGAAGTGTCCACATTTAGTTATATGTCATCAATAGTCATTTCTTTTCAACTTCAGGCCGAATATAAGGGTGCTCCAATATACAGCTCTGGCGTCACTGCTGTTGCTTTCGCTTCCGATAACACAGGTGTACTCACTTATGGCGGAAACGACGCTGCTCTAGTCCAGTGGGCGCTTGTAGATGAACAAGCATATTAGATTAATTAAACAGCAAAGAAAGCAATATATTTCCAAGAAGTTTAAAACCTGTTTCAACATACTTATTACTTTCAAGATACAAGGAAATACTCTATTGAAAACAAGCTTTGTTTGTTTGCTATTTATCGAATTTTGTTGATGGCGCTTTGTTCTTAGTACGTAGACATTCATATTTATTACCCAATACTGAATTCTGTGTTTGGTATAGGTTAGGTTGTTCTAACGTTCTGCAGTGGTGTTAATAACTATTTGGACCGGTTTTTTCTACCATCTTTCCTGTCTAGTACCAGTACAAGACCGCTATCATACTTAAGTTAAGTCAAAGAGAGCCTGCTCGGGTCTCAGAATTATGCTTCTCATTCAGTAAGATTTTGCTTTTCCATTTATATATATCTTTTATTGTTACCACAACGCAACAAGATTAGCCTTTGTAGTAAGGGTTTTGCCTGTGTACCAAATTGTTACGTGCCCTGTTTTTGTGGTACATATTCTTTATCAAAATTTGTATGTTTTCCAGATAGCTTTTGACTGATCGTTTAATTTAGTCATCGAATTATTTCAGCAGTTTAGATTGTAGAGTAAATTACTTGTATCTTAAAGATTGTCTATACCATCAATACATTACCTGTTCATTTATTGCAGTCAAACCGACCATCCCCAAAACACTTCTCCGCCCTAGCGTTTTTTGTTGAGCAGTATTGTCATTATTGTTATCTTATAAACAGTTGTTTATTATTATTTCAAACACGATCTAAAAATAGCCTATATATATAAAGAAGAAAATGAACACGGGTTATCCTGCAGTATACCACTCACGTGCGCTTGTTGTTTTGGCTGTTCCGTGAACCGCCGTCACCCAACGTATAAAACTTTTATGAATGAAAGTCACGTGATGTTTGTAAATACTACCGTAGGATTCGTAGTATTACCGGCGTACAACAACAGATAAGTTCGGCTGCAAAATGGCACAAAAAGCCAATTTACTTAGAATGGACACAATTTGTGAAATAATAATAGCCGAGCAATGTTTTCAGTCATTAATCCATGTAAATGTTACTTGTGTCTACATTACAATTCACTTACGTATGCCGACTTTCGTGTAAGCGACCTTGTGACGTTTTACATATGCTATTTTTAGTATCTGAGAACATGAACATCTTTTATTTGTCTGAACATTTAATTTATTAGTAAATTGCAATTTTAGTTCGAAAAAAAAAGAAATTATCAACTGATGAAAAGTGTGCTGTTCGTTCTTATGCGAAACAATATATCACGAAGGCCGTAGGTAGGCCTTCGTGATATATTCCTACGCATAAGAACTCAAAACGTGGGTTATTCTACGATAAACCACGCCTGGATACTTATTATTTCTTAAGAATCTATCTTAAAATGTATATTTTCTATTAATTAGATCAGTATGAAAGTTTTTATTTTTCCTTGCTAAGGTCTTATTTCGGAAAAGTCATCTATAAATATATTATATGTTATTTGGGTTTTTGAGAGGTATATGTGGATATATTACCTGTCAAGATTTTATATCACCCGAGCCGTTAGGTGAGGGTGATATTTTATCTTGGCAGGTAATAGATCCACATATTTCACTCAAAACCCCAAATAATAATTTTATTACCCTTCCCCTGCCGAGTAAGACGATTTTAAAATAAATCATTGCTGTTTCAAATGAAACGTCGAAATAAGATTCCCTTTAGGGTACCCCTTCACCGTCACTTACTGTTTTCTACAAGTTATTCCGTGTATATTATTTTGAATATTAAGTTTATATCTTTAATGAAAGCCATAAATTTGAGGTTAATATTTCGCGCATTCAGAACAAATTATTTTCTTTTCTTTTTTTAATTTATATTTAAATATTAGTCTGTAGATCTACATGAAGTATTTGCTTTCGTACCTTACGAATGTAAACAAGAGCAAAGAGGTACTCTGTTGAAGAAACTTATTTGTAATTAATATCAAGGTTTGACGAGGTCATATTTGTTTCAGATACTGATGAGAATATTTATCATTACTCCATTTTGATAAATAGTTTTATTTGACAGTTAAAAAGTGCTTGTATATCAGAATTTACACTTTACAACATCGAACCGTACGTGCATCGTCACAGCGCATGTTGTTTACAACGTGGGGTACCCAAAGGGGAAATTTAATATGTATATTACCTGTCTGGCTCGGTTATATCAGTTTCTTTCGGCGGATCAATATCCAACCAAAAAAGAGAAAAAAACTGGAAGGGTAATAAATATATATATTATTATTTTGGTAAGCAAAACTTTTATGGTATTATATCATTTAATCGTTACAAACTTGTTCAAAAATAATAAAGTGTTCTTCCCATAGGACAGAGACTGTTCCGGATTTTTCAAACCATATTTTAAAATTTCTTTTTTGTACTAAAACCCATTAGTGTTTTCCTAAGTAAAATTTTTTACCTGAGCTTTTATCTATGGGCAAGTAAAAATATTATGTGTGTTTCTGTTAATATTTTGTTATATATGCATTGCTTTAATTTTCTTGCTACGTATAATCGTTATCATATTAAATAATGTTATATATTGTGGCTTATGATAGCTGAGAGTAATGTAATTTCTATTCAAATAAATTTTTCTTATCAACTTTATCACGTCCGATAAAACAATCGGAGACTGGTATGGCTCGCTAAGCAGGAGTGGTCGGGGTGGTTCACAGTTGTCAGAATCGCTGCGGCTTCGTACTAGAATTTCATTCTTTCCTTAAAACAATTCCAATAAGTATCGAGATCGAGAAGCGAAGCGTTCGAGAAGCGATCGTGTTTTTCTTGAGCAGAGGTGAAGTTGGCTAGGACATCATCGTGTATACGCAAGTAATAGCCACTCGCTTCCCGATCTACACGACGCTAATCGACCTGCATACTGCTATTTGACACAGACTATTATTTCTCTATGGCTGCCTGACCGCTAAAGGACCGTGCAAGAGGGACATTTTATCCTGAAATTATCCGTACAGATATCACACCAGTACGACCAGGTCGTATTGAGATTCGGCAACTGAGAAGTGTTCAAAAGGACTGAGCTGGTCGAATAGAGATCGTTTAAGTGTCGTGTATTGGTCGAAATGATCGAGTAGAGATCTGAGTTGTTGGCGGCTTCAAGTCTTGCAGGAGTCATGAATTGCCATGTTTTGGGTCGTGTACGATCGAGAAATGGTCAGAAAGGAGTCGTGTACTAGCCTTATTAAGTCGTTTGTCGAACTTCGTGGAAGTAGGGAAATCGGAACGATTGTATTCATTTGATCGGCAGTAGAAACCTAGCATAACGGTTACCGTCAATTTTCTTTGTCATGAGTTAAAATCAGAAATCTGTATCGTGCCGGATTGTTATAATTTTCAAACAACTACATTCAAGAGCCCAGTTATCAAATTGGGTTTTTAAATCAATGAACAAATTTATCTTGTAAACATGTCGGTCTTATCTGTATATGTTAAGACTAAATTTTATGTCGTTTTAGCTCGCCTGATAGCAACCTTATAATAACACATTGTCAGTCGTCCGTTGTCGTGCTCTAACAATTTGCTTTAGTTCACCTCCTTCTTTACACTTGCTTCTTGTCTAAAACTGTATTACCCTTAGCTCTGTAATTTGAGATGTAGTAGTCTCAAAAGAACGTCTGCAAATAATGTTCGAATTATTGGGTAATTCTAAGTCTTACGCTGGTTTGTGGCATAGTATAGATAAGATCTATTAGAATACCTTTCGAAATGTTTATTTGAATTTATTGAAAAAAGTTAAAGTTTCGGCATTTGATCTGTAGCGTTTACTATTTCTTGCTGTTCAAAGTCCGAATTCTTGACATTGTACCTATAGTTGTGAGCAGGTAATCCCAGGCGAGTGATTAAGAACCATCATTGATGTCATGTTATTTGTTTTACCGGGACATCAGGCTAAATTAAATTCAAAAAGATAAAAAAGATTAAGAAAAAACAGCAAGTACAACAATCAGGAAGTTTTAACTGATAAAGCCAGGTAAATGTTTTTGTCGTGAGAACCCTCAGCGATAAAGCAGATGACAAAGCAAATGTTTTGATAAAGTATCTCTGAGTTTAACACTCAATAGCTTTTTGGGGGTTAAGGGGGCCGGGGTGATATCTTTTTTGTTTTGCAGAAACGAAATATTATTTCATTTCTTCGAACATTTTTTTTCAAAATGAGTTTCGAATTTAAGAACCGATTTATTAATAAATTTCGTTTTTTAGGAAAAAGTTCTTTTTGTTTTTTATTCGAAATAAGTATAATAACTGAGCTCATATTTGATTTATTAGAAAAATGTTTTCTTTTTACCGAAAAATATTTTTTGTAAAATTATTGCATGGAGAATCAGTTTGCTATTTCGTAGTTATGATGTTTTTTATTTTGTAAATATTGTTCTTTAAAATCGAAAATACATTTTGTAATTCCGTTAAATCGATAAATTAGTTATTGGTTAAAACAAAATAAATTTTGTTATCGCGATCTAAAATCAATGGTAGGATACTACGTCATCGCGTACTTGCTTAATGCTCTCTCGCGGACCAGTTTTTGTCAACAATCCGTCGCTTGAAAGGTAAAATGGTCTCTTTCAATAACAAATCTGTATGCATTCAGAAAAACAAAACTTTCACCCGTTTTCAGGACTAAACTAGAATGTTACATTATACAAATTCTTTACGTAAATACAAAGCAACCAGCCAATTTTCGGTGAACAACAAGGTTTTTTTGTAACTCTACATATTTCTTATTGAAAAAGACCATTATTTTTACCTTTCAAGCGACGGGTTGTTGATCCGCGAGAGAGCATAAAACGGGTGCGGAATGACAAAGTATCTTACCATTGAAATTTGCCAACCAAATAGTAAGAGTGTAAGATGTCACTTTATGGCCTCCATAATTGGCGGAAACATGTAAATGACTACGACGACGACAATGATGATGATGATGATGATGTAATAAACGAAAGTAATCTATAAAATACACATGAAGGGTAAACATTTGAAGTTTAGTTGTTTTAAAGTGTATGGTCTAATCAACTTTCAATTTATAGAGATTTTGAACGTTTCGTAAAAAAAAACTAGAAAGAGTTTACGATTCCAGCATTTTTCTAAAGTATGTCAGTTCAAAGGATAACAACAACAAAAAAAATCTTAAAAGTAACAAAAGACATCGGAATATCCAAACGTGAATACTAGTTGTGTTACAAATGCGACAATTCCCAAAACACTTTTTCAATACCCTTGATAGTTATTGTTCTATAATTTCAAAACAGTGGACGACTCTGCTATCTTAAACATTAATATACTGATTACAAAAATTGAGGATATTATGTTAGTTTGTTAAAATATGGGAAAACTACATTTTATAGGCAAACATCATGTATATTTTTACAATGGACGTTCATGTGTAAATGTGTGGTCACTAAAGTATAGAGATATCGTTTACATTTGTGCTGCAGGTGCAACTTTAAGACATGATGGGTAGCAAGAGCATTAAAACGTTTACCAAAATCATGGTAAATGTGACTTTCCTCTGGCAAAACTTTAAGAATATTGTTACTGTGTGACATGGCCAGGGTTGCTCACAACTGATCTGATGGGGGGTCCGTTATGGTATAGGGTGGCATCACTATGACTGCCACAACACAGCTACATGTGTCCTTCAGCAGTGTGTCTGACCAGAACTATCATGACGACATGTTGGTTCCGCATGTTGTCCCATTTGCCTAACGTCTTAGCCAAGAAATCATCTTCCATGATGATAACGCTAGAGCCCAAAGGGCAAGACTTGTTACTGAGATTTGGAAAAACATCATATCCGTATCCATCACCGAGCGATGAGGCCGGACTTATCACTTATTAAACATGAGTCCGAAGACGTGATCCTCCTCCCTGAACGTTACGTGAGCTCCGTGCAGAGTAACAGGGTAAGTGGGATAGAATACCTCAGCACACCATCAGTCGTCTTACTGGGAGTATGAGACGTCGTTGCATAGCTTGTTGCGACAACAGAAGTGGTCCAACATGTTACTGAGAGGGTGTGAAAATGTTGACGTGAACGCCTAATAATAATAACATTGAACGCTGTTTTAAAGTACCAAAAATGTCATGATGAAGTTTAATTTTCGGTTAAATTGCGAGAATGAATTTGTTTAATTGATAAATCAAACATCAAAAGGTATGGGTTTTCTTAATAACTCGCAATAACGATATTATCTACTTAATCCCCTACTTTTTTGTGAACAGTATAGATGAAATTTTCATTGGTTAAGCTTATCAGTTATTTTCAAATTTCGAATCTAGCACACACCTTAATCAGACGGAAAAGACAAAAGAATAGAGTTATATTAAATCTTGTGGGATCTTACGTATCCATTTATGATTAAAATATAGCAAAAAATGCTGAGTGTGAAGAGAAAACGTATGAGAGTAGAAAAATATATTAAATCAGCTACAAGACGATTAACGTTTATTGTTTTGCTGGGAGGATACATGCTGTTAGCTTTAAAAGTGACCAATGTTTTGTATAACAAGAATGGACCAACTGTATCGGAAGCCGTACAAGAACGCGGATTTGTTCTAATTTTTGTCCTTTACTGTTTAACGCTATCACTGTATCTTAATGTACCAATTATATTTTTCAGCGTTCTGGGAATGATCATTTTTAGTCCGTTTTACAAGGTTGGAAAAAATAAAACTACCATAAATGATCCGTTTATTTGTTTTCGAGTTGTTACTCGCGGACTTTACCCAAAACTTGTTCAAGATGTTACAAAGATGAACCTACAAATTTGTAGAAATGCTGGACTTCAAAACTTTAAATTTGAAATTGTTACAGACATGTCACTGAATATTCAAACATCAAATTACGTGAGAGAAGTGCATGTGCCGCGTGAATACAAGACACCAAATAGTTCATTGTTTAAAGCACGTGCTCTGCATTACTGCCTCGATCAAACTGTCAACATGCTGGCACGTGATGACTGGATTGTTCATCTTGATGAAGAAACGCTTTTGACAGAAGATGCCTTGAATGGAATTATAAAATTTGTGTCTAGGCCTGATTCGAACATTGGACAAGGCGTTATAACGTATGGAGCATGTGGGATAGAAAACTGGTTGACTACTTTACTAGATGGCATGAGGGTATCTATTGACTATGGGCTATATCGGTTTGCTTTGCAATTCCTTCACAGGCCAGTCTTCGGATTTAAAGGGTCTTTTATCGTCGTGAAAATGGCAGTTGAGAATGAGATTGGGTTTGACTTTGGGCCACAGGAAAGTATTGCGGAAGATCTACGTTTTGCCTTAGCAGCCTGGAGTAAAGGATACAGGTTTGACTTTGTGGATGGTGCTATGAAAGAAAAAAGTACTTTTTCCATTTCGGATTACATTAAGCAACGGAAACGTTGGTTTGTAGGTCATTTTCATATAGTATGGGGAAATTCTCTCCCACTGTATTACAAGTGGGCTCTTCTTCCTATGCATATTTGTAACATGTTCTTGTGGACAAATGTTTTAAACACATTCATATCCTTTTTCATTGAGATTCCTCTGGCAAAATGGCAACTTTGTCTTTATTGTCTTTTAACATTCCATGTTTTATTTATGTTTCTGTTTGGAAATTTCATGTCATTATGTCAGAGTCGCTACTCACTTGTTGCTCGTGTAATAATCTCGTTTCTGTCTCAGTTTCTCTTTCCAGTCCTTGGGGTACTTGAGGCCTATGCTTGTCTTAAAGGATTCTTTGAAAGGAATTACATTAAATTTGAAGTCGTTCAAAAAGAAACAAACTGTAAGGAAAATGAGCGAATTATTCTAATCGATAATGTATGATCACTTATTTCTTGTTTTTACGAATTTTGTATATTCACAGGTATTTCTTTATCGTTGATTTCGCTTTAGCTTGAATTATTACAGACATTTGTTTTGTTTTATATTTATTCAGATTACTGCAATGTTCATAACATAATTCTAATATTTTGTGCAATTTTAAAAAATGCTTATTTTAAGTTGCGTTGACAATATACTTTGACCATTGTTAGAGACATATTGATGTAGAAAGAAGACAATTTAAAGCCTGGTTTATTTTTCCTCCCAGTCTTGGGCTTGGAAAGCCTAAATGCGAGATTTTCATGATTTTAATTCTTTAATCCAGGTTTAGAGATTCGAACTTTTGCATTTTGTTATGCTTGTTTGGGCTTTTATTTATATTTTTCACACCAGAAATAGCTGAGGATGAATATATGTTTAGATGTGGATAAAATCCGTTCTTTTTTATTTTCGCAAGGAATGTCGCTGTATATTCTCTATTGACTGTCATGTTAAGACCTGACATGGCGTCTCGAATATTGCGAAATACTTTTTTCTATGAAAAAAGGCATTGAATGCTATGGGAGTTGAATGTGCTGTATCTATTCGCGTTAATTATTGTCTTGTGGCTGTTGCCCGTATGACCGACTCCCCCAAAATAGTTTAGTTACTACGTGTTAGGGGATAGTGCAAGAAATAGAAAGAATCCCATTCCATAGACGCTTTAGTTTCCATTCCATGCTCAGTGTAAAGCACCTAAACAAGGGACCCCTATTTATCATCTTATCCGAAATATAATTAGTTATGTCAGTTGCGTAACGGGAGATTGAACTCGCGACCCCTTGATTACAAGTCAGCTCGTTACCGCTGGACCACTGTTCTATCCCCTGGACATTTTCCTTGATTTTATCGCTAATAAAATGGAGATTGCATTGAAACAAAACAACAGCAGCAGAAGCAACAACAACAACAAAAGGTTCATTAAATAGGTATCAGACAGCAACTGACTCACAGAATATAGCAAAAATATTTTTTTCCTTTAAATTAAAGAGAAAGTATTATACTACGGAAAAATATATCGATGCTTCTATGCACCATAAAAACTGGAGAAAATCAGGATTTTGACAGGATTGGAACCCATGCCCTTCCAGTCAGCAAAATTTATTGTTGCGAACTAAAGACTGGGCCAGAGATAATTGTATTTTCAATTTGTCAGAATTGGCCTTATATATAAACTAAATAACGGGGTAATGTTTTTATCGATAAAAGAGTTTAAAACTTCTTCTTCTTCTTTTTTAATGAGACAATAGCTTTCTTCTGATATCTTCTTTACAATTGCTACTAGAATTTCTGTATGTATAAACCATTTTTGAGGGTGGGGGTTATACCCCTTAAAGCATCATCACCCAGTATATGGAGCGTCTATTGAAAATGAATAAGAAGCAGAGCGTCTGCAGCCGGCGTTTTCCTGACATCCTTTTTCTGCGGCCCTGTGATCCTATTTTCGGCCCCATTTGCGGCCCTAGTTTTTATAATGTGGAATGATTTTATATCGCTAAATGTTTATCAGCGAGGTAAAATATAAAGGAAGCTGATTCAATGTATTGTATCTGATTAGATTTGATATTTACAAAATGAAGCCTCATTTAAATAAATGTTTAGAACGTCAACAATTTGAACAATTCCAAGAATTCAGAAAATGCCTATAATGCGAGCTTTGCTAAATTAATGGTGTATTGCTAGATCTATTTGAGTTTATTTATCGTCGACATCTGTTGACTATTTGACCGATTCCCCATGAAGAGGTTAGTTATTTTAAGATGTATGGGATAGTGGAAGACAAGAAATCATCCCATTTCAATGACTTTCCGGTTCTTTTCTAAGCTCAGTGTATAGCATTGACATATGGGACCTCAGCTTTTAAAGGTCATGTGACACGAATTTTTGACCTCGAAATTTTCATATGAGCGAAAAATATATATCTAACTATGACTGTGTTACAAATTTCCGCAGGTAATGTTCATCTTAAAGATGTTTTTATAGCAAATTAAAATCCATATTTTACGCACTAGGTCGCGCGCACCTGTCACGAGCGAAACCGGAAGTGACGCACATTTATCTCTTGCCACTTTAAACAGCTGCCTGGATTGTTAACAAAAACTTTAAAATTATGATGGAAAGTGAAAATGTAGACTGAATATAGTAAAAAACAAAATTGAACAAGTTAAGCTAACATCATAAATATACATTGAAGATTTTTTAAATAAATAATTTGAAATTTTGATGGATTTACGAAGCAGCAATATTATATAGAGGCTAGTTTAATCAGGGTTATAGAATTAAAAGATACATCAGTGAAAATTTCTAGACTAAGAGATAATTTTCAAGTAACTGATCCAAAAAGATTTTGAATATGCTTATTTTTATCCGATGCAGTTTGTTGGAAGACTTGATTAACTAACTCCAATCGAGAGATTTTTTTCCATAAAAACATTCTCCTTACAGTGATGTGTTGCTTACTTGTCTGTGGTAACTTAACTTAACTGTAGCTTCTTAACTAAAAATCATTCAGACATGTTAATTGGAACAAGCTATTACATAATTTTTTCACAAGTGTGACTGATCAAAAGTAATACAATCAATTTGTTAGTTCACTTGCCATAAAAAATTGCTATTTGTCTCAACTTTATCATTGATTGGGTCATAAAAAAGTTAATTGCTTTGTTTTGACAGCTATGCAGAATATACAAGGGTCCCATCTGGGCAGGTTAATTTGCATAAATCCCACAGTATAAGGCGTGATTTATGGATCTTTAACATTTCATTGGATATTAATTTATAAGCAGACACAAATTTCTACTTGATGGACATGCCATATTATTATTTTTCAAACACTATCCCAACGTGAAAATACACGGTAGTGTGAATTTCCATTCCATTGAAACAATTGTTAACACATAAGATCACCTAAATTCACTTCAATTTTACTACACTTAAATGAAAAAGAATTGTTTATGCCGTAATTATCTGGTGAGGAAGTGTTACGCAGCATGTAAAAACGTGGAGGAGATAGTTTTATATAGAACCACAACATGGAATAAATTGGAATATTATAATCTCTCGGCACAATGTTTGAATTTACTTATAAAAATCGAGAAGTAATCACATTATCTTATTTAATTTACAATTTATAGCATGTTATTTTTATATGTTTGCCTTTATCTTGCACAAGTGGTTTAGTGTTATTTTTCATTTGTTATGAGCAGTGTAATTCTGCACTACTGCCTGGTACAGTAGGGATAAATCTACGTCACAGCCAAAAATTGCGGCGGAAACTACCGATGTCGAAACGGAAACAGCCGATCATCAAAAACACGTTTTTTTCTTATCAAAAGCAATATTTTCGTAATTTCGCAGTTAAACCATTTTAATCAGTACATTATGATTATTTTGAATAGACAAAGTTGCCATAGTCGTGTCACATGACCTTTAACGTCTCATCCGAAAGAGAATAAGTAATGTTAGTGGAGGAATGGGGAGCAAAATCGCGACTCTTGATTACCAGTTTGATAAATCATATTTTATTTTAGATCGATTGTAAAGAAAGCTTGCAGATTATTTAAATTACTCTCGAGTCCGCTTCTGGGAACCAACTAGTACTGATGTCATATGAGGAAACATGGTCGCGATCCTGCAAGGGCTCGAACCCACAATCCCTGGATTGAGAGGCAGACACCTTCACCACTAGGCCACCGCTTCCCTCAATTACTGGATTACCGTTACCACTGGACCACTGCTCTTGCATGATGCTGGCTTAAATAGACAACATGTTGAAATGTGACAACAAAAGTGTAACATATAGCGGTTTCATTTCAAATGTTTAAGTAAATATAAATCACACTGGAAATGTAAGTCTGGTAATGTACAAGTATTAGCATTTCCAAAAATGCTTGAAATCGCCGTTAAGCCATGCATTTCGTCTTATCCATAGATGAATGTATTTCATGTTCTTCATTCATTAATTTGATAATCTTACAACATGCTTTGCACTGAAAAGCGAAGTTATATTTGATAATTTTCACACAGAAATTATAAAGTAGATTAAATATACATTGTAATTTTTATTGTAGCTGGACTATTTTTGAAAGCGGACGATTTGGCTTCTTAATGAAAAAATATCCCAATATCTTTATACATCATGTTAAAATTTGCAGCATTAAACCCTTGTAAATATTGCTTTGTTGTAAACCAGTCTACGCATAATTAATTGACTGTTTGCGTAGTTTTGTAACTTTATTAATTACTAAAAAATGTATACTTCAATACCATAAGAATATTATATTTACAATTTAAACAGAATAAATTTTAAATAAAAAATACGATATCGCCCTAACCCTAATGAAGCATATATAAAACACGGAATAATCCTGATCAAACTCCTCGCACCGGTTAAGTAACGCTTTGCTACTTTTACTGTACTAATCAGGGGAAGTAACCCCTGCGGGGAGTTTGTATCCTGATTAGAACCGCCCGGAAGCAAGCATTTATTTTTTTCTTTAAGTGCAAGTTTTGGAAAAAACATACAAACCATACTCTTATTTAAACTACATTCTCTAGTTAAAAATGACATGTAGCAAAAAATATTGCGATAATCCTGTGTTTATCCTACACGATCCTGAAGACTGGTACTGAGATCGTACATTCATGATGGTATTTTTCAGTTGTAAGAATAAGTACCCGACAAACATGGCGGTTGGGCGAGTCCATTTACGCATCCCTTGCAGAAGAATTTTGACGTCCATTTTGTTATCATGTGATATGAAATGCTTTGCTTTGACTGGCTAAAGGCAGGCGGTGTACAGCCAAACTGTTCAAATCTTGTTAATTGTATAATTATATCGCCGTCCAGGAACGGCGATAATAAACTTGTTATTCTGTTCTCTTTTAAATATTGTCCCTTTTAAGCTCTATTTATGATATTTGAACAAATTCTAAAAAAGTCAATCGTAGTTGAGTTCTCAAGATTATAACAAAATTATTTTTTAGTGTATTCATTATATCATGTGCTTGTAAAGACTAACAATACTATAGATTGTAAATATGGTTATTTTACATAACCGATTGGATGCTTTTTAAGAAGCCAACTTGTCTTTTTTTGCATCGTCGACCTATCTGTAAGCCAGTCGCTTTAAAGAAAGTAAACACTTTAAACTTTAAACTGAATATTTTCCTATCAAAAAAGAAAGAAAAAATAATGTTTGAATAAACGGATTAGTCATTGTTTGTCAGTATTAGGTCATGGCTTGTGAAATCGTTCAGTTGAATTACGAACTGCTTCAAGGATTAAATGTATGTTCCGATATCAGTAACAAGCCGTGCAATATGCGAACACCATCATCGTCATCGTCGTCATCATCGTCCTCGTCGTTAGTTTCGTCGTAGTAATGGAAGAAGTAGGTAGTAGGAGTATCTTGCAGTGGTAGTAGTAATAATAGTCATCGTCGTGGTTTAATCAGCAGCACTAACACAGGAGTCGTCGTTGTCGTCGTCATCATTACTATAATAACCATCATCGATTATTAGCGACAATGATAATTTTGATGTTGGCGACGAAGACGATGATTGCAGTGGAAGTGAGCATGTTTTTGCTGCCACTGCTTTTACTGCTACTGTTAATAATGGTGATGATGGCGATGAGGAACACCATCCATATGGTGATACTGAGGCCTGCTACAAAAATAACGACGACAATAATGATGTTTTTGTGGTAGTGGTGGTAATCATGCATCGGCTTCTGTTGCATCTGCTATTGATGATGATATTTATGACGATTATGGTGATACTGATGATGATTTTGTTGATTATGATGGTGAAACTGTGATGTCTAATAATGACATTACAGATTCTTAATTTCTACGTATCAAAAAATAAATTACATACATAAATTAGTCAGAATTGTAACTACATCCTTTTTAAAATAAATTACACTGTACTCAAATATGACTGAAAATGAGATTGTTAAGAGTTGTATTCCCTTACAAAACTTGTCTTTACTTCAAATAAATTACTCGAAGATTATTTCAATTCAGATAGTCGAAAACTGTGATATCCCAAAACTTCTATACGATGTAGCAAATAAATTAGAAGGTTTTCCTACATATGAGGAGGTCTCAAATAGTTTAAGAAGTATAAAAAATGACACAAGTCTAGGTTCTGATGGTTTTACTGCAAACTTGTTTAAAGTTTTTGGCCAAATATTGGCCATTTTGCTATAGGGGGATTAAACTTTGCATTTGGAACTGAACAATTGTAAGTTACACAAAAGCAAGGTATTATTACTTGCATTCCAAAGGATAACAAGCCAAAACAATTTTTAAAGAATTGGAGACCTATTATATTGTTGAATAGTGTCAGTAAGTTAGCTTCAGGTAGTGTGGCAAATAAATTAAAACCAGCTCTAGAAATGTTAGTTGATAATACCCAAACTGGATTTATTAACAACAGATATATAGTTGAAAATATAATATTAATATATGATCTCCATGAAATACAGATAGGACAACAATATTCCAGGTTTTCTAGCGATAGTTGTTTTCGAAAAAGCCTTTCATATCAGCTCCTTTAGTTTCATAGAAAAATTAATGAATATTTTAATTTTGGCCCCATGTGTAGAAAATGGATTTCAATGGGTTTTTTATGTATAATACCAAAAATAGCTGTACAGTTAAATGGATATCTCTCAAACTTTTTTGTAGCCGAACTTGGATGACGCCAAGGAGACTTAATTTCATCTTATAGTTTTATTTTATGTGCAGAAATATTATCAGCTACAATAAAAGAAAATAAAAACATAAAAGATATAGTAATAGATGGCAAAGAATAAAATTTCACAATTTGCTGATGACACTTCTCTGCGGCTTGATTGCTATGATAGCCTTATCAGTGTTAAGCATCTTTTATCAATATTCAGGCTTAAACGTGAAGTTTGAGAAAATACATGTTATATGGATTGGATAAATGAAGTATAGCACAATGTCGATCAAATCTAGATGGAAACTGAAATGCAAAGCTATTCAGTTCAAATTACTAGGTATCAGCTTTGATGTAGATTTAAATAAAATGATAAAGTTGAACTTTACAGATAAAATAAATAAGATAAGGAAATGTATTTTCCACTGGAATAGGAGAAACATAACCCCTTATTATTGTGATTAAATCATTATTTAGCCTCTTCTAACTTAAGTTTTTATGCCATTGTCAACTCCACCAGAAAATATCATTAAAATAGAAGATAACATATTCTGTGATTTTGTATTGGGAAAAATATAAAAAATAAAGACCAAAGTCGCAATAAAAGAATACTGTGATGGAAGAATAAAATGCCAGATATTAAGTTGTATGTCTATAGTCTCAAACTAAGCTGGCGGAGAAAATTGGTAAAATCACATAAAAGCCAGTGTTTTAAACTAACACAGTCTTCCTTTATAATAAGAAGCTTTTTTGCACTGGTACTCTATTTGTCAATAACATTATTAGAAGGCTTACATATAAATTTGGTCAGATGTCTTAGAATCTTACAATGCCATAATACATTGTATAGCTATAGACTCAGAAAACAAATTTCTTGATCTTTCATTGTTTTTTTATAATCATAACTTTGTATCTAGAAATGATGGTATTTTTTATTAAAGTTTTATATGACAAAGGTAAACACTACGTAAGAGACATATGTAAAGTGAATGGTGAAATACTGACACATTCAGAGATACAAGAAAAAGTTGACAGTACAGTTAATTTTATACATTATGAATGTCTTATCAAGAAAGTAAAATCTTATAAATCTACGTGTAATATTTCCTTTAATAGTCAAATTTTATCATGTTCTCCTACTCAACATACCAATACCGAACTATGCCAATACATATCAAAATAAAAAAAATATATATAAAACAATGATAAGAAACAATGAAAAACCAACCAGTCAAGAGAAATGAAATAATTCTTATAGTAACCACAATCTTATCCGGAATAAAAGAATCATAGCCTCTCTTTTAAAGCGACTGACTTACAGACGGGCAGACGATGAAAAAAAAGAAAATGTTTATACATCGAGAAATTCTAGTTGTAAATGTAAAGAACACATCTAAATAAGTTACTGAATCATTTTTTGTTACAGAAACACATAACACTATACAGTTTTACACACCTTTATAGGTAAAAAACTACCCCGTTAGTGACGGGGTAGATACTTCAGATATATCATTAATTTTGTCGAAACATTATAATTGTCTCTGTGGCTCAGTGGTGTAGATCGTCGCTCTATTATTTACTGACCGAAAGTGCATAGGTCCTGGTAAAATTAATACTTTTTTCAGTTTGCATAGTGTATAGAAGCATAATATTATGTTGTTTCCATAGTATATTAACTTCTCTTAATTTTTAAAGAAAAGAAAAATCAGCTAACTTTTGTGATTCAGTCGCTTTAAGGCATCAAGAGACAGTTATCACATTGGTTTCAGACAAGAATACTTCATATAATTCTTGGGGTTAACTCTTTATAGTACAAAATGAAACTGAAGAATAAACCATGTACTTTTTGTGAAAAATCAGAGGAAACAATAAAACATAATTTTGGAATGTCCAAAAAAAACCCCACAAGTATTGATAAACATATAACTTCCAGTTTACTATGTTAGGCAAAGATGTTGATATATCAAAAAAGCAATTTCTGTATACTACGTGTATATGTGAAATATAGGAATGGCTGCAGTTATGATGTTCTATATTTAGAAATTAAGAAATATTTATTTTTATGTAGAAGAAATAACAGTATACCATCCATACAAGGCTTGATTAGAGTTTGAAATCGGATTGGGAAATTTATCAGAAATCAAATATAAATGAAAAAGAACAAACAACAAAAAGAACTGGTCAAATGCAAGAGACTTTCTGATGTAAGCAACTTTTTGTTGTTGTAGAATTATGTATGAAATATATTCAGAAACAAAATGTGACATATTAAATCAGACTACACTTAATTTTTTAAAACTTTTTTATGTGTTAAGTAATTGTGTAAGTCTAAAAGCAGTAGTACTAGAATTACAGTTTTCTACTTACAAAACCAAAATAAACTAAACTTGAACCTTATCGAATAGAGCTGGATCTAGTTTAAATGTCTGATTAACATAATATATAAACGATGTCAAAACATTGTTTTTAATATATCGTTACATCTGTATATTTATAGACACTAACAAAGTTACTATCTGAATACTAAAACATTTTGTTTAAGATCTGGAAGAGTAGCCATCAAAAACTAATAATAAGGTAGTCTAGTTCTTCCTCTAATATATCGTCATTTTAAAGAGAGATAACTCCAACATAACCTGAAAAGATCGTGATAGGTGTGTCCTCTTACATATGGCTTGATCAGTTTAGAGGTACAGAATTCCAGATTGACTGAAAACAAGTAATGATGTATCTTTTAAAATATAACGGCATCGCTCCAAGTTGTTGTCGAAAAATGGAGTTGTATCCCCTTATACATCATGTTATTTTTTTTTGATAGATAAGTCCGCGAACGTAAAAAATAGTATAGTAAATCATGTGGCATCTGAAATATGACGTCATAAGTAAGATGAAAGATAACTCTAGGTGAATTGAAATTAAAAAAAAAGACTTTAATGCTACGTTATACTTAATCGAGGAAAGTCAAGTTGCGTGTCCCCTTAGATACGACATTTTAAACAATAAGATAAAAGTGTCAAAATAAGTTACTTTTTACTTCTGATCAGTAAATTGACATAAAGCTGTTATAATATTGCGTTTATATCTGTGTGTTCTGTTACTTCTGCTAAATGCACATTATATATTTCATTGAGATCTGATAGAATAATCGTCAATTTAAGTTTGAAACCATCACAGAAGAAAAACGCCGTCAAATTGATGTATAGGAAATGAGCAGTAGCAGTAAGCAGCAGTAGAAAAACGTGAAGTTGGCAGTAGCAGTAACAGCAGTAGCAGTTAACAAAACGTGAAGTTGGCAGTAGCAGCAACAGCAGTAGCAGTAGGCAAAACGTGAAGTTGGCAGTAACAGTAACAGCAGTAGCAGTAGGAAACTCTGAAAGGCTGCGAGTGTGTTTGAAACAGTCTCAGACCGATGCAATTGAACCGGGATGGTCGCTAGACTTTCTAGATTGGCACCAAATTCCTGAAGGTTTGCAATATTGTCAGGAACAGTAGCAGACTATAACAATGGACACCCGGAGGGTCCCTTAACATAAAAAATGACATTTTCTCAATTTTGACACCAACACTCCTGAAAGTCTACAAGAGAGTCAGAAACAGTTGCAGACCAGTAAAATCGACACGGGAGGATGGCTAGACCTTAAAAATGACATTTTCCCAATAGGCACCAAAATTCCTGAAAGTCTGCGAGAGTGTCAGAAACAGTCACAGACCAGTAAAATCGACACGGGAGGGTCCGTAGACATCAAAAATGACATTTTTCCGATTGGCACCAAAATTCCTGGAAGTCTTCGGGAGTGTCAGGAACAGTCGCAGACCGGTTAAATCGACTTGGAAGGGTCCCTAGACCTTAAAAATGACATTTTCCCTAGTGGCACCAAAATTCCTGAAAGTCTGCGAGTGTGTCAGAAACAGTCGCAGACCGGTAAAATCGACACGGGTGGGTCCCAAGACATTAAAAATGACATTTTCCCGATTGGCACCAAAATTCCTGAAATTCCTGACAGTACTGCTGTTACTGCTACTGCCAACTTCACGTTTTGTTTACTGCTACTGGTGTTACTGCTACTTCCAACTTCACGTTTTTCCTACTGCTACTGCTGTTACTGCCAACTTCACCTTTTGCTTACTGCTACTGCCAACTTCACGTTTGATTTAATTTCTACTGCCAACTGCTACTGCGTACTGCTACTGCCAACTTCCTATTAGTGTCAAATTGATTTAACCCAAGATTGAAATTAAAGGAAAGAAAACACCACATTTTCTATTCCTGTATGGAATTATAATATTTGTGTCTAGACCCGATTCGAACATTGGACAAGGCGTTATAACGTATGGAGCATGTGGGATAGAAAACTGGTTGACTACTTTACTAGATGGCATGAGGGTATCTATTGACTATGGATTATATCGGTTTGCTTTGCAATTCCTTCACAGGCCAGTCTTTGGATTTAAAGGGTCTTTTATCGTCGTGAAAATGGCAGTTGAGAATGAGATTGGGTTTGACTTTGGGCCAAAGGAAAGTATTGCGGAAGATCTACGTTTTGCATTGGCAGCCTGCAGTAAAGGATACAGGTTTGACTTTGTGGATGGTGCTATGAAAGAAAAAAAATACTTTTTCCATTTCGGATTACATTAAGCAACGGAAACGTTGGTTTGTAGGCCATTTCCATATAGTATGGGGAAATTCTCTCCCACTATATTGTAAACTGGCAGTTCTGCTTATGCACGTATGTAATACGTTAATGTGGATTAGTGTTTTACATTTAGCTGTCTTCATTTTATTCCCTGTTCCTCTGGCAAAATGGCAACTTTGTATATTTTCTTTTCTAACATTCAATGTTTTCTTTATGTTACTGTTTGGAAATTTCATGTCATTATGTCGGAAACGCTACTCTCTGGTATTCCGAGTCATAATCAGTTTACTCTCTCAGTTTCTGTTTCTGGCCGTATGGGTATTTGAGGCTTACGCCTATCTAAAAGGATTCATTGAAAGAAAAATCATCAAATTCGAAATTGTAAATAAAGAAACGATTAACAAAAGTGAACAACTGTTAGATGATAGCAATTAAAATGATATCTAACACATTGTGTCCACTGCTTTTGGGATAATGTCCTTCCATGTTTATATTATTATTTTTCTTGAAAAAAAAACATGTTTATGTAGTTTTAGGGAAAGGGTATTAATGGGTCGCTGGAAATGAATGAATTAAATATTTATCTATTTATTCAATTATATTATTTTCTTTGTATGACGATTGTCGATTTAATATTTGCCGATTACACACAAGTTACTGGTCTTAAAAGATAAAAAGACTGATGACCGTCTTCCCTCTCTCATTTGAAATCTGGTTGTGATGGAGTTAGACATATGCCATGTGGCTTGAAATGAAAACGAAACATGTTAGAATTTTGGTAACATTAAGAGGAAGGTAATTCTGACATAAAATTAAATTGCAAATGTTTCTTATAGTTTTCATATCATTTGTTGGCGTCACTTAACCTAACGTCACATCTAGATAAGTAATATATTTGGCGCTTTACATACATGTGAAGAAATCGATTTCACATATGTAACCGCTTACATTACTTGCCATGTGTTATTTAGAATTATAGGTATATGACATTCACATAATCAGTGCACTTGCATTTTGACAATGATTGTGTTGTAACACTAGTTTATGTCAAGTATAGACTGTACAGACTAACTAAATTGAGAGACATCCCATTTCTATATTCTTAGACTCTTAACAGAAAGTAGGTCTTGAAAATAATAGCATAATAAGCATTTACAAATTTCATATCGATGCCAAAGTAAATACATATAAAACATCTTTTTGATATAAATCATCTGAAATCTGCCCTTCAGTAATTATTAATATTTTCTCTACACCTTCCGGATACAAACATGACGTAATAAAAACATATGAAAGAAATATACTACAATGTATAACATGTATTTCATCTGAAAAAAAACACACAAACGAAAACACTACAAGAGATTTCTACTGCTAAAGAGTACAGGTTTAGATTTATGAAATTTAGTTAGTGACAAATCCCAATCCGTCCAAATAACATTAACAATGATAGATTCATTAAAGAAAAAGACATGTTTTCCAGGATAAGAATCAAGAACATTAGTCAAAGTTAAAATATTAACTGAAAACTATTACTCTTAATTATACCTACAGAATGAAGTAACTGAGTAATAACTACATGTATTACAGCTACACTTGAAGAATATATACAATATTGAATTGCTGTATTGTCGACCAATGATAATCAAATTTAAAAATTTAACCAAAGGAAAAACACACACAATGTATCTTTTCCGAGATCAAAAATGTAATTTACAAGGTGTTTGCACTTTTCAGAAAAAAAATGAGTAGCGTATATTGTGATTGGCTTCAAACGACGTGAATTAATTATTTACTCAATAAGTAGCACTAATTCTGTAACTGGTGTCGCACTTCCATCAAACTCGATTGTCAGTATCACCCATGAAAGCATTTACCGGCCACAATTCCAACAGGCTACTAATTACGTGTTCGTCAAAGTCTGTTACAAGAACTACGTCTGTAATTTTAAGAATTTGTTGATATTCCAGTCGCTTACTGGGTTTGTTGTAAAGTCAGTGTGTTACTAGGTTTCCACTGTTTCCAGATTCAGTTTGACAATACGTGTAGATATTTACATTGTGGCCTATAAATACCCCTTATGTTCAAAGACATGTTTAAACCAGTTAACGGCTGTGTTTTTGTTTAAGAAGAACACTATTCTCACTTGAGAATATTTGGTTTCTCCGGATCGGATGCGATGGAAGTGATCGGACGTAAGTTATTTTCGCATATACCTCTTACACAAATGTACACAGCACCTTATAAGTTCATTTCGGGGCATGAGTCCTTGTATCATTGCGTCTAAGATTTGTACAGATAGACTGATCCTTCTTGCTTATATCGAACTTATGCAATGCATGTGGGGGATTGAATTATTGGGAATACGAAATTTTATAGATGTTTCCCGCCTGGACGATCTTCAATACAAATTCTCTGAACATTATTGTCGTCTATAGACCCAACAAATAAGTTTCTATCTCAACAGAACTCTTTCACTGGACCTGTATTGCCACAACAAGTTTGAGAGCATTTATGAAGGAAGAACTACTCATTTTCGCATCACTTCAATTTGTACTGATCTAGTACTAAAATGTGAATGTGAATTCTGAAAGTCCATCTCTAGTTCTTCTTGCCAACACATTCCATTGACCGAATGTATTGACACCTACTACAGTGAATGTACCACTTGGTTTTTGAACTTTTGGAAGGCAGGTCGGCCATCCTTTGATATAAAAGCTCTCCACGTAACTTTCTACAAAACATTCATTTGTGAATAGTGTTCTTCAGGCACCAACTGCCCACAAGCCGCCATTGCATTACAAAATAAAGTGAAGAAAACGTATATCAGCAAAAACCACAATCAGAAAACACAGACTCTCTGTACATTCAGAAAGCAGAGGAACAAAGAGAACATTTCTTTTAAAGTGATCAGTTAAAAAAGAGAGACACAACAAAGAATACAAAAAAATGAGAACTCGTCGGGTTACTGCCTTGGAATGGTGAGCGGCAAAGCCTCTGTATTGAGTCGGCCTTGATGATGTGATATTTTTTCACGGAAATGTCTCACTAGTAACAAAGCTAGATGAGACTTCTTCGGTATTAGAACTGCATGTTTACTGATGTCTAAAACAGGAGCTAAACGTTAACTCCAGTAATACGTAAAACACTTTGTTAGTTAAGAAAGGAACTAAGCAGTGCGATACTGCTCTTAATGGAACGAATTCGTTTGTTTGTTTTTGGAAAGCATCTTTATTTTCGAATCCTATGTAGTCTATTAACAATAAAATTTTGTGAAGCTTTTCCGAGCTCGTCATCATTTTTAATCATTCTTTCGGATTTTACAGGCTTTCTTTAACAAACTCTAAAAACTAGTAAGCATCTCGTACCAAAGTCAGCATAGTTCTGTTCTGAAGTAACTGAAATTCCAAGTAACTGCTGACATAGGTGTAGAATCTGCGCTTAATTCTAACATGGGAACGTGTGTCCTTACGGAGCCAACTTCACTTTTCAGGTGGAAACCTACAACTGTAAATGCCATCTTTGCTTTTCAGCCTCAGATATAACACATCAGAAATTGCCTTTTCAGAGACGTCTGAAAAGATGTTTTACGATGACTGTACAGCTACACTAAACAACGATGTTGTAAACATCCAAAGAAAAGCAACTGTCTGTAGATTCTGAATCGATTCTTTCCATTCAGTCCACTTTTTTCATCAGGTGGCAAGGGATAGTCCCAATCCACTCAAGGCAAGAAGAATCTTGCCACTTATAGTTATTTGAGCAATAAAACCGAGAAGATCAAATACTTTGTTTGCCATTGACATACCTCCTCTTTGTTTGTTTACTATCAAGACGTCAAAGATAAAATTGACATGCCTATGAATTCAGGATACATTAGGATTAGGGTTGTTTGGAGCAATTGTATCCAATCTTTCATTTCCTTCTTTTTTCAGCATAGCCTGTATCTTTTATAGCTTGTTGAACATCATGTTGCGAAGATAATGCGTCATCTGCATATAAGTCTTTGCATACAAATATTTCTTTCCCAGCATTTTGGACAGATTTATGCAGTCCATAAGCAACAGAGATGAACAGTCACCAAAACAAGTACGCACATTCTAAATTCAATCAAGATGTCACCTGGGTCATTCAATTTATACCAGAAGAAGTAGAATAAATCACTGTCGCCTTCAGACACAAGGAACCGGTAAAACATTTGTTCTACGATTATATCTGAGTAGACTCCTAAGAAGACTGTTCACTAAGCCTGGACCTCATATCAGCAAACTATTCATAGACCCGCATTGATACAACACATGTGGGTCAAACACACCTTTCAACTAGTTTGGTTTCCAGGGGTGATAAATACTGAATAACGGCGAGAACTAACATTCGCAGTCAACTATCTTTGGGGCGACTTTCGCAGCTCTACTGTCTAGAACCTTACCCATAAATGCAATAAAACGTTCTCTTTTCACCTGAACTTTCTTGAGGTTTGTGTCTAGAATTTGTGCGCGACGCCATGTCTATACATTATCATTGGGTAAAATTGGTCCGTTACGTGTAAATGGAAGTGGTACAGTCTAGAAACCATGCTTATTTCTTTTCTTTGTTTTACCAAATGCCTGTTAAAATGATAGCTAATAAAAGGATAAAGCTTCTTGCTTGTCTTATTTTTTCAATCCGAAAGCATGACACTAAAAGAACTCTGCAGGTTTATTAAAAAGATGTCGTACAAAGGCAATCCGCTAATGCTCCAGTCATCTGAAGACCACGAGAGCAGAAGGCTTAGAACATTGACAGAAAAGGAAGTTAATATGTATCGAAACAAACATAAGTAAATTTTACGAGAAGGTAGAAAGCGATGAAAATTTAATGATAGTCATTGACAAATGAGTGAAATACATGACATAAGAAAGTTTAAAGGGGACATTAAAACGATTTTCAGAGAATTTGTTTTTCGCAACATTGAATACGCAAAGTCTCTGACTTGCGAGAACACATTAGAGTCAAATGAAGAGTTAAGCAAGAATAATATTTCTTAAAGTTCAAAAATTGATGACAGTTCTTAAGAAGCTTTGTGTTCAGAAATTAAACTTGGCGGAAATTGCTATTCTGGACATGTTTCAGTTGCATCAAAGAAGAGAGTCGAAATACAAGTCCATTAGTCTAAATTAGTTTATAAACTGAAAGAAGTTGAGACTCGTCGCAAAAAAAGTTATTACAAAAGAAGATTTAAATAAAGACGTGGCTGGAACAGAAAGATAAAATTAAGAAGTAGCACTATCTCTTTACATTATTTAATTAGAGAGTCATGCATCTGTTGTTACAGAATTGAACATGTGGTAATAGATTTCAATAGACAGATATTCAGAAAACAATAACGTGTTAAATCAAACATTATGCAAACTCCCTCACCACCTAGGTGTCAAGATACACAACCAACTTTAAAAAGCGAGTTAAATGTGCGCAATTTAGTGACAAACAGATTGTGAATAATTAAGAAAAAAACATGCAAAGGAGAAAACTTCAAATGAATACACATGACAATGGGGGACATCTGTGGATTATCTACCCTGAATGCTCTCTGATATTACATTTGTCCTTCCATTTGGATTCCTCTGCTTTCATCGCTGTTTTCCTTTTTGGTATGGTGATAATTAAGCCTGATTATTTGCAGATGAAACATTTATTTTAGCAACTTGTTTTGTTAACACCATTATATTTGTGTTTTAATAATCCCAACTTTTTATTTATTATATAAGTGAAAATTTTCACAACTAAAAGTCAAGACTATCACAAAGAGAAACAAGGATAAAGTTAGAGGATTTCAAATGAAAGGACTAATGTGCAATTCGGTCTACCTTTGATGTTATCTGAGAAAGGGAGATAATTTGTTATCAGCAATGTCCCTTTCGAAAAAGGACATGAGTCTCGCAGAATTGCAAGTAGCATGAGGGTTGCCAATGCTTATCATCCTCAAACAGAATTACAAAGAATATGGTCTCGTTTAAAATAACGCAATGGCCGCTCGGAGACAAACGTAGCATTAGGGAAGAAGAAACTGTGTCGTTTTCCTAATATAAGCAGTAAGGACCTACATAAACCATCTCTAGGACATTCGATGTGAAGCCAGTCATAACAAGCAAATCCTTATTTTTTTGTCTTATATCGTCTCTTTGACTGGCGTAACACAAATAGTGAACAAACCATCGTATTTTATCTAAGAAAAACGCGCATTTCCTGCTGCCAAGTACACAAAGACAATAGTATACCCTATCCGCCATTAACAATTTTTGTGCAATTTATACGTGAAATAATTGAAGCAAAAAATGACCCAGCATACAAGTTTGATGTGAACCTAATTATAAACGGCCAGAAATGTTTAGTCGTAAGCAAGATGTTTCCTCTTTCAACAGGCAAAGGCGAGTACATGCCCACTTAATCGAGCAGAATATTCAATTAACTGGTGTAGAGGCTCTTTTGAAGCACATTGACGAAAGAAAGAAAATAGTGCCTGTTTCAGATCTTGTGACTTAAACAGCCCGGAGCACACGAGTTCTTCTTCAAGCAGAAAAGGTAATTTATATTTTATTTCGCTAAAGAACCACAAAGAATACAATTTGGATGTACATAACTTAAAGATGTTAAAAAAAAGATATCAAGATATCGAGCTTTCAAAAAGATATATCTCAATACTATTCGTCTGTGAAATTTTAGAAGTGCCTTCAGAAATATTCCAGTCACCAAATATAGACAACTTTTCGGAAAGTAGTTCCGCGTGTTTTAACGTCGGCATCAGACATGTTTTTTGCGTCATTTGATATCAATTGTGAAAAACATACCGCCAGCCAGAAAACAGACATCAAGCAAGGGTCTTCATGTCTGAACTTGCTATCTGTAAACGAAAAGCTAAATCTTGGTAACGTGACAAAATACTCGTTTGATAATTAGTTATTTGTATTGGCGTTAATATTCAATTTTACATTTGAAAATTCAGCTGTTTGTTTACATTATAGACAGGTTTAGGTATAGAAAAATAAGCAGATGTTTAACGATATACAGCTTACAACGATGTTGCGGTTCAAGCCTCCTTTATTCAATATGCTTACGCTGCATGTAACGATATCAGATTTTGCGATAATTCGGATGTAGCGATGCGTTTTCTTCTGGTCCCAAAATTGTCCCTTTTTGTGAGTTATTTGACGGCCTGAAAGGTGTAAAGATTTAGAGAAATAGCTCATATAAACGGACAAACAGTCGAACGTAAGCACTTGATAAACTAGATGTTTTTTGTGAAAAACGCATGTCTCCCCCCCTGCACCTGATGGAAGGAAGGCCAAGGAAGAGATATCACCTGTCTTAAGCAGAAGCCTCTGTCATTTATTATGGTACCAAGATATATATATATATATATATACTGACGGAAAAATATAACTGTGCACACTAAAATACTTAATATCTTTTATTAGGTATAAAATTATTTTAGCAGATTTCTTTTGTGTAATTCACAAGGTAATCTTGTTTCAATAATACTGCTTTTCGCGAGTTGCACGTGCAAAATTTATAGCCCGTAACGGTCGCGCTTTTTACGTGTTTCTTTATGTTAACATCCTCGTACATGCTGTTTCGAGTTATTTTAACCGTCAAATTATAGTGAGCTACCCAGCAGTTCAGAAAAACACCTTAATTTGGATTTTTAGTCTTTGAAGACAATGCCACGCATCTCAGAAAATGATCACCTACGTGCCGTCGGTATGCTCCAAGCAGGCATTGCTCAAAATGCGGTTGCGCAGCGTTTTGGTGTTCACCGAAACACCATATCAGCACTTTGGCGACGATTTCAGCAACGTGGCAACGTCCGTGATCTACCACGTCCAGGGCGTCCACGTGTGACGTCAATCCGTCAAGACAATTATATCCGGCTTACACACCTACGGAATCGATTTCAACCGGCCACATTAACAGCACGAACAATTCCTGGCTTGAGACCTATCAGTGGACGAACTGTTAGAAACCGATTAAGAGAGCACAGCATTACTCCACGACGTCCTGCGATACGTCCTACTCTTCTCTTACGTCATCGACAACGTCGACGTCAGTGGTGCAGACAGTATCTAAGGCTTCCAAGAGCATATTGGAATAATGTTCTGTTTACTGACGAGTCGCGGTTTCACTTAGAAAGTTCGGACGGACGAGTTCGTGTATACAGGCGTCGCGGAGAACGTTACTTGGATCCCTGTGTTTTTCAACGTCAACGTTTTGGTGGTGGTGGGTCGATAATGGTTTGGGGAGGTATCTCATCTCAAGGCAGGACCCAGCTTGTAATTGTCCGTGGCAATTTAACGGGTGTTCGTTACAGAGATGAGATTGTCATACCCCACGTGCTGCCATTTCTTCAACGTCAAGGGCGTAACATGACGTTTCAACAAGACAACGCTCGGCCACATGTAGCACGTGTAGTTACCGGGTTTCTGGCTCAGCAAAACGTGAGTGTCTTACCCTGGCCCGCTGTTTCACCAGATCTTTCACCAATTGAGCACGTTTGGGATGAGATGAAGAGACGCCTCCGTCAAAGACGTAACCAACCTCTCACGCTGGACCAACTAGCGCAGACATTGGTCAACATCTGGAACACCATTCCACAGGCAGTTATCGCCAACTTAGTTGCCTCTATGCCTCGTCGCTGCCGTGCTTGCTTGAACGCCAATGGAGGCCACACACGATACTGACCTTGTGAAATCAGATTTCATACCTGTCAACTTCTGCGCCTTGTTACTGTCAAAATTGTTTTACATCATGAAGTGTTTGTATTGATTGTTAGAAATAAAACGTTGATTGGCTAATTTGCAAAGTTTTATGTTACTATTCCTAATATTAAAAAAAATTCTATACCTTGAAGTATGCACAGTTATATTTTTCCGTTAGTATATATTTAATTCTGTACTTTTTTGGAAAACCAAAACATTTGTTTTAAAGATATACTATACTCATCTTTGCATAAAATACTTTTATTGCAGAAATTAATTGAAATCTAGGAAATTCTTACTGAATTTGTCTAATTAGGCTACTAGAATGCACACCCTATGTATAGGAAGCTGCATTACAGGTCATGTTATGTTGCAAAAACTGCAAGTTCTTTTAATGACACTAAGTATTTATATTGCGTTTATCTATAGCACACAGAGTTTTAAACGTAACATATCTACTCTGTGTGTACTCAAACATGTTTATTTGATATTTACATAGAAAAGGTGTAGTAGTTATCTGTATCTGAAATTTGAGCATAATACCTCTTTAATTGACTAGATAATTCTGTCAAAAGTTTTAATTTGACAAAATATGAGCATTGAATCTGTGAACATTCAAATAATTAATTCGGAGATTGTATAAATATGTAATAATTTACAGTGAATATATTACAGGACTGAATTTTGAAATTGAAAAAAACGTTTATCCCAGTGCCTAAATATTTCTATCTTACAATATTTTTAAATGAAATTTATAATGTTGCAACGTTACATGCCATAACTGACGACTGCAAATATGTACAAGCTTAAATAACACATTAATCTACTGACCAGCTGGAAACTGAGCTCTACTTGTTCATATGATCAGCAATTTACAATAGGATTCTAGAGAAATCGTGCTGACCACTCCAAATATTATTTGATGCAGAAACAATGATCACACTGTTCTATATTCAGTTGTGAGGCAGACAAATTTCAGGCAGTGGTTTTTAAAAAGATGTCTTTTTGTCAGCCACAATAATATGTTTAACACAAGAATGACGAAATACAATAATTCTAGTTTGACAAATAAAACTAGAGATTGTCACAGAAGTGACGATTATCCCCAAATTCTGGTTCAAATTCTGCTCACAGAATTGAAAGTAAGTAAAATGGTCATTGCAAAAATATTGCATGGCAGTGGAGAGAACAAACATGTTTAATTTTCATTTTTTTTATTTTACAATATATTGTTATTGAAAGACAAAATACAAAGAAGGCAAATCACAAAGAAGGTGATATATATTCGGATAGAAATTAAAAACCTTCCACACATTGAGAGCTATGACCCCGGACATCTTCAACATTATTTATCTTTGACGGTGATTGTGCCCTTGATCTCTGAGCTATGGATCATCAATCTCATCAAGGTGAATAATCATGCCAAGATTTCAAAAGTTATGGCCAAGAAAAGGTATATCATACACATTGTTTATCTTTGACCATTGACTGTGACCTAGACTTTTGAGCTATAGACTGGGTCTTACATAGGACATACTGTCTTACCAAGGTGATCAAAACGCCAAGGTATTTTATAATCGTTCCATGCATGGAGAAAATGTAGCACAGACAAAGTCTTTATTCTGCATTTCTTACCGTTGTTCAGTGACTGTGACATTGACCTATAGACCTGGGCCTATCAAAACGCACGGTCTTTTCAAGGTGAAACAATGTGCAAAAGTATATTAAAACCCTTCCATTTCTGGAGAAGTTATGGTCCTTACATGAAACCGGATGGACAGATGGAGGAATATAAAGGTGAATCCAATATAGCCCCCACACACTTTAGAGCTGTGTTTGAACTTTTAGGGTCATTTTTCATAGAATTAAACTTTTTTCCTCTTGTGTCTTTTCCTTTAGAATCTGATATGGCCTCAGTATCATTCTAGCCAGCGTCACTGCCAACCACAGGTACCAAACAGTGTCAACTATGCTATAGAAATATACATAAAAAATGAAATGTGCTGAGTGGAAGTGCTAAGCACACTGACGGGCACAAGCGCTGCTCATGTCACATTTTTACAACTGATTTTATAGATGTCAAATGAAATGTAATTCTTTAAATCCACTGCTAATCACCTCAGTCCTAACATTTTAAAATAACACAGCTTGTTTTAACTCCTCAATCACAATATATATATCTTCAGTTGATGTATTTCTACGAAGTGACAAGTCTCAAAGCATTTCTCTCTGTATCTTCTGGCACACCAGTGACTTACAATATAGCAGACGGTCTGGAATTTAAAAAAAACACAGTAAGTAACTGCTATGTTGTTCTGAGGGCGAATAACAATGTTTTTGTTTTTTGTTCGTTGTTTGTTGTTGTTGTTTTTGTTGTTTCTTTTTTAAATAGATCAGTCCTCCAGGGTGGAGCCAAAAACATCCCCAGAGGTAAAATTTTAACAATCTTTGCAAATATCAACTACATATATGTAATCCTTTAAGCAATATTCCGAACTCTGTGTCTTGTGGTTTCAGACAAAGGGACAAAGGGAGTTTTAATTATTTTCCTCTTCTTTAATCATGTGACCTCTGTTTATAAGTTGATAAATTTTGCAAAGGATTAGAATACACTACATACCCTATTTCAGAAGTCTTAGCTAAGTGTTTCTTACAAGAATATATTTCATGTGTTGCCTTTATTAGATTATTTAAAACCACTAGGTCGGATCCAGTGATCACTAGGTCGGATCCAGTGATGACCCCAGTGGCAAATTTGATCAAAGTTTTTAGAGATCCACCAGACAAAGCTTCTTACCGAATTCTAGTGATCTGGCACTGACAAAGCCAGTGATGAAGCATAACTGATCAGCTAGACAAATTACATTCGTTACAGACCAAATGGTTCGTTATGCACCAGTGAGTCCTTCATTATGTACTCTCGTAAGATCAGAGAATGGCTTTCTTTATTGAATGACAATAAAAGAGAAAGGCACCTGCATAATGCAAAAACAGAGGGAAAATTATCAGAGATCAATTCAAGGTGCGTTTACAAAAAAAAATGAAGCAAAGAAGAAGCACTAGAAAAATGGAAGAAAAAAATAGAGGAAAAGATTGCAGGATATTGAGAAAAAGATACAAAAACAAGCTGTTTGCTATTATGTTTTATGGCAATGTGAAGGACAAGTAGATGAAGCCTTGCAGAAACTAAACACGGACAATGATAAAAGACTCGATTAGTGTTTCGTAAATCGGTTTTAAAGAAAAAGTAAAGGTATTCAGAAGTATACAATTGCACAAGAAAAATGTTCTGCATTACCGGTTGAAGAAATGAAACAGAATGTCATTACTTTGATCAAAGACTGTCTGTAAGAAGCTACACCAGAAAAAAACATCAAGAAGGCATCACTTAACTGGTCGGTAAACAAACCAAACATTAATGCAGTGATGGAAAAGAATATAAAGGATATGTTATTTCGGTGGTTTCATGATTTGGTGATTGGCACAATGTGAAGTAGTGGGAGATCCGGTAATTAATGCATATAATCTAAGGGAGGATTTGCAGCAAGGAGATTTACAGTTGTTGATATTTGATTTATTAGCGAAGACTCAGCATCTAACAAGTGTTTGAAATGAATCGCAAAATACAGGCTGATACTAAGTGTTTATGAAAATTACAAAAATATGTTTTATTGGATTTGTTGCATTAAATATTATGGAGATATTTTTCAGATTTGTGTGAAGAAAATCAGTGCCACTTTTGAATGATATGTTCATGTAAGTGTCGTCACAGTTGATACTTTCCCCTAGTTAATATGTTTTAAGGTCTTAGTTAAAAGGGTCTGCCGAGGACGTTTGTCTGCCATGGTAATGATATACTGTAACATTTTTATATGGTAACATTTAATATCAATGATTTACTGTATTTCAAGTCACTTTCAACTGAAGTTTAACGATGTTATCATTTGCAAATAAAAATAACTAAGGATCTTAAGTTTCACTAGTAGATTAGAAGTTTTGATTTGTTATATTAAAGAAATCATCGAGACCGCCTGATATCCGTCGAGTGTGTGTGCGTACATTGTCAGAAATTATAGGGCCTTTAATGACCTATATATGAGATATTTGGTTTGCAGGTCACTTGCAAGGAGCTCTAAACTTGAGGATTTCTTGGGGACTTTTTTATTGCCGGTTATTTAAGATAATAGGTATATAGACACCTTGCATGAACCTCTACCATTAACTGCGGTCAAGATTACTGGGGGTATATTTTTTCATAGCTTTCATTTATTGACAAATGTCTTAGATATTGGGTATTTTAATCCATTTCAGTATATGCCATGTTCTTTGATTTGAGTTATTTCTTGTACAGTACATACAGATTACGACTAGGTTTAACTCAGGCGCTTTTGACATTAGCGGATTAATTTAAGGATACTCAATGATCAATATTCAAACTTAAAGGTCGCCCTCGATATTTTTCTCGGTTAAAATCGGCGTCGCGTTTGATTTTAAGTCCGTATAACAGACTATTAGAAAGGCGTAAATGTTCAAAGAGAGATAAATCTGTCGTCATTTCTGCAAACAATATCCTATATTTTCCCCTACTTTCTTAACTGATTTTAATAACTTTGTTCTGCACTGGTATTGGACTGCTATTATTATGTTTATAAATGTATATTTTCAAAATTATTAGTGTGATGAGTGTTTCTAGATGATCAGAAATTTAGTAGTTGCTATCCTAAGTGTTGTTATAGTTGTCTCCCTTAATTATTATACGATCATTTGCTATCCAGAAAATTACTGATTTTTACTATACGGCGTAATTCTTTCAGGTAAGTTAAGATTAGTTTTACTTATAAATCTCTCTAGTAAGTGAACCTTAACTAGATTTAGTTAGTTAATGTTACTAAAAGGTGTTTAGCATGAACATGTTTCGCCGCTTGAAGACGCTTTTGAAGTGTTAACGATGAAAATATAGAGGTAATAATTGTTAAATAATCTTTATACCTTAATTTTTGTTCTATTTAGTAAAATATTAGTTTCTAAAAACAATGCAATATAAACCTCCTATCTTTTTAGCAAAGTAGTTCGAAATAATACTATTTAAATTCGGTCCATGTTTTGGCACCCCACCACTTCCGGTAAAGGTAAGTGGATAACATTTGTTTTTAACGAAGGGCCAGTAGTATAATTGTAGGAGTGGTCCAGTGGTAACGCGCTGGACTGGTAACCCTGTGATCCCGAGATCGATCCCCCGCTCCTCGACTAGCATTGCTAATTGTCTTGATGAGACATTAAACCGAGGTCCCATATATCAGTGCTGTACACTGAGCATGCAAAGAACCAGGGATGTCTCTGGAATGGGATGCTGTCTGTATCTTGCGCCATCCCCTACGACATAAAATAATTAATCTCTGCATGGGGCATCGGTCATATGGTTGAATTGAATGGACGTGTGTATCCGAGGATGGGTCAAGAACAAGGAATTAAAACACAGTTTTCCATTAGATGTATGTTTCAAACTCCATCTTTGTTCAGTATAGAATTCTGCTTTGCCGTTCTGCTAAGATTGGTTGAAACGGAAATAATTCCTGATGCACATGCATACTTGTTTTAAAACCATATTTATTTTTAATTTGGTAAGGCTTTACAAAGCAATAAAATCAAAAATATTGAATAACGTTCTTTTTCTTCATCTCATTTTTCTTGTTTCTTTAATCTTTGTTTAGATAGTCATAATATTGGCTCTGTTTCAATGCAGAGTTCCAGTGTTTTCCATAGCCATTTTTTCTTTACTTATACTTATTTTTATATGTGTTCGTAAATTACTTATATGCAGATGTGCTACTACTGGCTGAAATAAAGAAATTTATTTCTTTTATGCTTTTAATTTTAGAGATTATATTTATAAGGTAGTGTTGAATGTCACAAAGGAACTAATCATTTGGGAAGGAAAACATTGCCTATTATTTTTAAAACAATGTTTATTGTCTCTTGAAAGCGAGACAAGTATTATCTTGTCTAACATGCAAGCTCGGTTGTTGTAAATGACGGCATGTGCGCAAAGTCCAGAGTTGTCTTAACATTTTCACCCATCTGAATAAAAGCAATAAAAAACAATTCGGTAGTTTTCAGTAAAATAGGAAACATATTTTTTGTGCATAATGTACACAACTGATGAAACAGAAATCATTCAATCAAGCCGCAAGCAATATTAGAATTTTACAGGTAACACACACATGTCAATCCGACCGTCTTTCCACCATTTAACTTAATGTCAATATAGTTGAATCATAATCAAGGAACCAAGGGACCTGTTTATCCATTTGCAAGCTGTTGTTCAAAACAATGGTTCGGTGCATGCATCGAAAATTCCACTGTAGACGTAGCGTGTACACCAAATTAGCATTAGAACAAACAAAAGGTGTTTGTCTACGTGGTAATATAATACATGTCTACATAAGTTCAAAATGATTATAATAAAATGATTGCACAGCAACGTGATGTTTTTTTGTCTTTTTGCAGCGAGAGAGAAACGCCGTTTAAAGTTTATATAAACAAAAAGGAATATATTGATATAAATCTCCGCTGGTTCTGTTATATACAGTTACAAAAATATATTTTCTTTTCAAGAAAATTTACATATTTGGCAATAACGGTGCTATCAAGTGCACTGTGGTTGTTAGAAGACGTTCGGAAATATCTAATTTCAAGCATACGGATTTGTCTTGTGCATAAACATTTATCATACGTATTTATATACACGTTGCAGAAAGTATACAAGGCAGTGTATGGGACACATGTCGAGATCACTTTATGAATGATACACACTAACAAACTGGATTCTATCTTTGTTGACAAGGCAGAAAACAATATAACTCATTCATACAACAGGACTTTAATATTGTCTATCAATTTATTATTTATTATGGAATGAAAATATTAGAAATTATCACGTGCGGTAAAATAGAAACAGTATAAGAAGACACTATTTTTAAGATATTTATGAAATCAATGTAATTATCAAAATCTGTAATATATCAGTACCTTTTGGAAAGTAAATATGCGGAAAAAGAAACTATTATGTATAATGATTTCGGCTGTATCAAAACTAAGTCTGACTTTGTTAGCCTTGTTCGTCATGTGCATTCTTTTTCCGTCCGACAAGGGCGAGACAAAATCGTTAGTAAAAGATTCTCAGGATATTTCGAGCAGAATATTTGGCGGCGGAAATTCATTCCCGGCTGACTGTACAGAGAGAGGTCACTGGCTCGATGTTAACAATAACAAGTCAGTTTATACCTATTCTGCATATTACGTAAGGAAACGGCAAAAAGTTTATATCATTGGGTTCAAACCACTTGGAAAGATTAACATGATTTGCCAGTTATGGTTTAGGAACAGAGACATCATGTTACAGGAAACGCAAGCAGAAGTTCGATGGCCAGATATCCTCCCGAACAGGTGAGAAAGATGTTTTACTTAATTCCAACGTGCTTTACGAGGTCAATGTCGTTGGGATGCGAGGCATTTAAAAATCGTATTTTCATTTCAGTCAAATTCAAGCAATTGTCCTAGTAATTTTGAAGATAAATGCATTCCTAGCGAAGGATTGCAATGATCAGTGTGTATAGTAAATGAAACTTCAGTGTTATGAATAAAGACCATAAAAAGCTTCTCATTATGTAGACTATGTGCCGTTGTCATCTAAACGGATTATTTTTTGCTGTGTTTAAAATTCGAAATACCCAGTTACCGCCATTTATTTTACCATGCTGTCACAAATCAGGCTAAAATTTTTATATTTTCTGTTTTATTGGAGCGCCGACCTGAATGTTTGTTAAAAACGGAATAAAAAAAAATACTCTTACGCTTGTTTTTTTTTTCATATTATTACTATTTGATTAGATATAGTCTCACTATTTCGCCTCCGAAGGTGAACCCATTTTAAAGGCTGATATTTTATAGTTGTTCACCTTCTACGTCTCACTTTGATCTGCATCTGGTTAAGCGGACTCGTCCAACAGTTGACAGAGTTTAAGGCAAAAATGATAAAAATATGATAAAATATGATAACTAAATTCATACCCGACCCTGCAGTCCAAGAAAACACACAAATACATAAGTATAGAACTGAAACACTTATTTCGTACCTGATTAATCCACCATTTATTCAAAATTTGGCAATCGGAATACTCGGTGTTCTAGGTTAATAGAAAACCAGGACAGGGTGATAACCGTGCCGAACGATATCCGCTCGGTTATATGCAGTTTAAAATTAGGCTTAAAGGTTGAACAACTAAAAAATATCAGATCAATATATGGGTTCAACACTTTAAGCCTAATAAATTAGGCTAGATTAAATACTGCTTTTTATTTTATGCCTACCAATGAAATATAGGGAAATATCAGTGAGATAAAAGTGATAATCCACTGTTTTGAATCAGTGAAATTACCATTTTGATAATCCACTGTTTGTGCCGGAACTACTTTTCAGGAATTTCCCCACCACGTAAATACAAGAGAATCCGCTGTATTTCAGACAGTGACAGCGAGTGAAATTTATTTACCTTGTTAAATCCAGTTATAATAATTCCTGAGCCTAACTAGTTGTGAACAATGATGAAATTCGCCATAAATTATTTAAAATATCTGATTTGTTTACATAACTCACATGGACAATATCCAATATGGCCGACTTTCAATGCAATTGATTGAATATTACTCGGTATTAATCCGCTTTTATAATTAAAGTATGTATGGCCAAAATTCAATAAATATTGATAAACTGTGTAGAGAAAAATAAATGCTATTTGATGAAAGTGTATTCAGTTTATTTCAGCAGAAGTAAAGTTATCATATGTATTGGAAATTGTCTTCACTTTTTTTTGTGCGGAGTAACGGTTTGACCAAAGTACGCATTAACTGATTTGGGGCTCACCATGGGGAATTTATTGAAGGCCCTGAGTAAAAATGTCATAAAATACCCATTTTTGACGTGTTGGCATAAAATAAAAAGAAAATTTGTTTGTTTTTCAGTGGAAGGTGGGAATTTATTTCATCTCGTGAACACCATATGTTTATATTTTCACTCGTGGCTGCGCCACTCGTGAAAATATCACATATGGTGTTCACTCGATGAAATAAATTCTCATCTTCCACAAAAACAAACAAATATCCTCTATATAATGTCATATCACTTAATCTAATACACATTTACTTCATCGCAGAAGAAAGATGACTGAATTTTAATGACGTAAAAATACAATATAACAAATGATTTAGTAAGGATGGACAAAAACCTAACTCTGATTTCTTTTCCATGATTAATTCCTGATTGTTTCAGCTATGTGTCAATGATATTTGAATGTCCGTTGGAATCAACAGATATGCCATTGTACGTATCCCTTGTGCCTGATAGATCCTTAAAGCCACCAGCTGTTCTATGTGTTCACAACGCTTCTGAACCAACGACCTACCAGCAAATATTTACTGTATGTTTATCACCGCTTTACAATGACGTCAACCCACTGTCGTTAGTGGAATGGATAGAAATAAACAGGATACTAGGAGCTGAAAAGTTCTTAGTTTATAACCATTCGGCTACCAGCAGAGTGGACCGAGTTCTTAACTACTATGTAAAACTTAATTTGATGGAAATAGTTCAGTGGCAACTTCCCTTTCCAGCAACAGAAATCTACGCGCATGGACAAACGGCTGCTTTGAACGATTGTCTGTTTCGGAGTAAGAGTGTGTCTGCTTTTACTGTGAATACTGACAAAGATGAGTTCATAATACCGCACGCGCGCAATATGACGACCTGGTCACAAGTAATAGCGAAGGTTTCCAGTTCTGCAGACGTGTACGTATTTAGAAGTGCATTTTTTCTCAACGAAAATCAGACTGTGGCCCCAGATATTTACACCGGACCTGGCAGCCTGTTAACATTTATACGAACTGTTCGTAGCGCATACATCTTTCCGGTTAACTTTTTATCAAAGCATATAACTCGGACTGCCAATGTTTACTGGGTGCAGGTTCACAAAGTACCATGTGACAACAACGTTACAGTTCCTATTCAGCTTGCCATATTGCATCACTACCGGAGTCGTGTACGGCAAGTGAAGGAAACATATAACGATACAACCATCATTGATAAATATAAAGACATCATAGTACCACGGATAGAGAAGGTTTTAAAGGACTACTGACCAACTTGCTGATATTTCATATTCTTTCAGTTATCTATGCTTGAAATTACCTTGATACTTAACCGTACTGAGAATATAGATTAACGGATTCATTCTTTTGCGTCATGTACGATTTCATTTTCTTTAATCAGATTGAATATAGGGTAGTAGCCATTGAAGAAAAACGGTGACGGGTCTCTCTTTTTATTAATTTATTTCAACAAGAAGCTAGTAGTTTGGAAATACCCATTTATTTCTGTTTCAATTTGATAGTTCTGAAGAACTTATAGATTTGAATACGCTTCTTTATTTAAGTAGGGAATTCACTGTATTTCTGTTCACTGTAAGAGCAATAAACTTGCAGTACCGGTTCCCTTCAGGTTTCCAGGATATATCGTCCTAAGATTTGAAAATTAACAAATCTTTAGAAAAGACACAGGATCCGTAAAGTTTATTTTTAACAAGAAATTATTGTTTTGGTGTTAGAATTTTTAAAGGAGTATGGTTGGTTATTAAATTAGTTAGTTTATTAGATTAGGTTATTAATTATTTGGTTATGATTAGAAACTGTGTAATCTTTTATATAAACTCTTATGTAGAAAAAATGTGACTTTGTTTGGCATCTAAGTCTCTCTTTCATTTAAATGTAGCATTCTGTGGAACATCAATCCGTATTTCCTAAAAGTGCAAAGTTCAATTACATTGGAACAATAAAAGATGTATTTTAGCTTTTTAAAGGTTATTATGAATGAATACAGGACAATTACGAAATAGTAATGTGTAGCCTGTATTAAAGGGTTGCCTCTCCCTAAAAAGTAAAGAATTAACAAATGCATATAAATCTCGTTTATTTTCGTTTTTGTTTGATATTTTAAGTTTTATAAATGTTTTGCTGCATCATTTCATGTTCAAGTGCACTTTAAGTGTGAAATTGTTCTCTATAACAATTTATACTGCTGCACCCATGCAAACGAAGACAGCATGGGAAAGATACAGAAAAAAAACATATATAACTGTGTTATTTGTAGATGAATCCAGCAAGTCTGACAACTCGTTTTCTTAGGTAGATCATTTTCTATTCAATAGGCATGGTTTCGATTAAAGCTCTGAAATAAAATTGATTTTTAATGTTTGGCTGGAAGCTTAAAAGTTTCTAGACTGTGAAATTGTACTATAACTTACAATTTGTCGCTAAAAGCACATCTGAATGGTTCAGTCGTGGTCTTTGTGTGAAATTTTAATTTAGTGATGTTAGCAGTATGATTAACTGTTTGGTGTTTTGCAAATGTTCAGTGAAATCTCAGTGAAATATTTTACTCAGCTGTCTACTTTTGCACCTAGACTGAGACAACAGCATGTTACCAGAACTTCCATTCTGCAAAACAGCTGTACCTTTCTTATGTCTGGGAGAAACCTACAGTAATAGTGTGACATTCCATTTTCTTTGTTAGATTATCACCTATCCCATTACTGTAGTTTTGATTAAAACGTTCAGAAAAATAAATGTATTTTGTGCACGTGTGCGTTTGTTTGATTTCGGTTCACACCTTGATACTGCCCGAGAAAGAACTTTTTTGTATTAAGCTCAGCTCTGTTTTTACTCACATGGATAAGTGAACTAACTGGACACGAGCGTATTCCCATGAAGGGTTTAGACAGTTAAGTATCATGACACTAAGTCTTTGTAAAAAAATCTTTGATTGTGCATATTTATCTCTATACGTTAGAACCTTAAGCCTAAATCTTACAAAAGGTATCAGATGATATCAAAATACAAATAACATAAATTTTTAATTTTGTTGTCAAAGCAACTGGTTAGTATTTTAAACTTCTTCTTGGTAGTATGATGCAGAGGGGGATGTATTGTCTTAGAAATCAGTAAGAATTTGTTAAAATGTCTTAAGTCAGATGTAGGCCTTCACTTCACTTAACGTAACAAAATGTATTACACCTTTTTAAGGAAAACCTCGATGACCTGTAACATGCTTTTTAGGGGGTGTTTTTTGCCATAAAGCTTTACATATGTAAATATATTATATGTTTAATAAATCATAATTATGAATAATAAAGGACTGGTATTGTTTTAAACAAATCACTTCCAAAGTGTTGAAAAGTGTAAGGCATTTCTTGTTGTTGTTGTTGTTCCTTTGTTTTTATATATATTTCGATAGAATATTTTACAATCTCTATGACAATAAGATTATGCCTCAATTTTTGGCATGTTTTGCTTTAAACTCCTTTCTGTGTTGCCATGGTAACATCCTAAGAATAAAACGTCCCTGGAAAATTGCCAGTAGATGGAATCTAGCCAGTTCTGAAAGTTTCATGAACAAAATAGATTGTGCGTTCCAGGCCCCCTTATTTTATAATGGTTACTTCCAGAGAACTGGTCATACAATGTACAGTTTATTGATAAAAAATCTGATGTGAACCTTTTTACATGAATGTATTATGGGCAGGTTCAGGTTGATCACTACGATCATCAGAAAAAAAAGAGATTGTCATAACATTTCAGTTTAAAAATAAGAAATAGCAGTCTAGATGTGTTCAAATTGTCGATAAAAAGGTTAGCCCAAGTCCGTTTTTATCAAAAATTACACTAACTTATAAAAGGAAACGGTACATCCACTAAGTATTGATATTTTCATTTCATTATTTACATGAAGATGCCACTTATTAATATTATCATGTTCGTCCATCAATAACTTCTGCCATTTAGATGGATTGCCTCAGGTTAAGTAGCCAAATCTACTTTTTTTTTTTTTTTTTTTTTGCATTTTGAATTTTGCATTTTTTTCAAAAACTGACTTATTTTGAAACTAAGTAAAACAAACTTTCAATAGTTCCTAAATCGTTTGATTTTGAATTCAAGTCATCTGCAAATGTAATAAATAATGTTATTCACAATAGTCAGTTAGGTGTAGGAAATTTTGTTCCTCACTAGATTAATAGATGTATGACTTCAAGCGAGTGGTACAGGTTTTGAGTGTGTGGTGAGATAAGGTAGGAATCACATATGGCGTGCGTCAAGGTTCAATTCTTGGTCCTCTGCTGTTACTAATATACATCTCAGCGACATTACATTAGCATACCGACATCTATACTAAGATCTACATGCAGATGACTCAACATAAAATGAGTTGAATTTGTGTCATAGTATGTACAAAGACGTTAACAGAACAATCTTGGCCTGAATGTTGTGTAAATAAAAAAAAGAATTAAACATTTAAAACTTGAAGAAAAAAAGTCTGTAATTACAAAGTTATTAGCATTATAATTTGTATCTTAGGTTTACTTTTAGTTTAATATCATTTGAGCTTCTATCGAGAAAGAAAGCATGTTACAGCATTAAGACATAATATGAAAGGCAACGGTGCTTACCTTTTGTCTGACAGTTATTTAACAATGCAAGTTAGTTTCAGACATGTTTTCATGTTTATGTTGAAAAACCTAAAGTATATTTTACTAATGGAAAGAAAAGGGAAACATTTACAGCCCATAAAACTCTCTTGAAAATATATCGCTAAATTATATGAATGATCACTCCACACAAACCAAATTCTATGTATTTGAATTTGTAATAAGATAGCTCTGGTATTGTTACAAAAGGTTTGTCAAGCTCTATGCTGTGCTTGTTTGTTAGAGTATTCGATTACTCTATCTCTATAAATAAAGTGAATCTTAAAGCTGAACACGTGTCATTTACATTTAAACAGCCGTGGCTCTTCTATATTGTGTGTTCTTGTATAACATAACAATGTAGTATGACAGTGCCTCTTGTATAACATTACAATGTGGTATGATAGTGTCTCTTCTATATTGTGTGTTCTTGTATAACATAACGATGTAGTATGATAGACGTACATCATGTAGCGCCATCTTTCAACAAACGTTCTCATTGTATAAAAAAAAACATCATGCGATTTCACTGTTTCTTTTAAACCAGATGTTTTTGCGTTTGACTCAGCTCCTTTTATAGGCATGGTCCTTGTAGATTCATAATAAAATGATCTAATTAAGTTATATGTATTGTCAATAAACTTCTTTTCTAAATCTTTTATGATTGTATGACCGTGCAACTTGACAGCATCTCTGGTTTTGCAACAAAAACACTGTTAGTGTTGAAGGAACAAAAAAGGCGTTCATAAGTAATCTTTGTATCGTATTTTCTAGAATAATGTGTGTTGTCTCGTTGTCTTTTATGTGACAAACACAAAAAAACTTTCAAAATTTGTCATACGATTGTCATGTCTCTACGTCCATAAATGAATTGCCTAAAAAAAGAAGCGGCATATGTTTGTCCATATTACACACTATTATGTTGCCACGCATCACACACAGTTGATTAATATTTAAAAACTTACAAACATTTTACCAAGATAAACAGGTTGCTTGGAGTGCTTTCGCAGCATGGGTCCAACAAATGCTCAAGTTTTGTCAGCTGCTCCGCCCTATTAAAGTTAAAACCTGAAACGCATAAACACAGCATGAACCTTGCTTCTCTGATCACCAGCTTGTAAAACATATCGGGATACTATTTTTTTAACTTATTTTTTCATGCAAGTCAAGTCAAAGGACACACGTATATCATGTAAGGTGCAAATCTCACTCATAACTGATCCTTTAATATGTGTTTTAATTGGTGTAGTTTTAAGGCATAGTATCCGGTGTAGTTTCGGGGGGAAACTCGCTTTTGTCTTAAACCACAGGAGTAAACTTTGACATCGTCAAAACGTCCTTCGATGTTATGCATAGAAACTACTAACTTATATCACTTATTTAATATTTACAAGTAAGTTTTGCCCTTTATTAAAATCAGTTTAGATAGCCACCTCGCATGATTATGACTAGATATGAACGAAAAGACAATCACTTTTGAAATTGCATTGATATGAATAAACATTATTTTATTTTATTGAATTGCTTTTCAAGGAACTGTTTTTTCTGGTGAAAATTTCTTCTTTCAGTCGAAACTCAAACACTTCCCTTTTGTTTTATATTCTGTTAGCGTTCCTCGAACACGAAATTGTCGTGCAAAACATGTAAGTAATTTGAGTAAGAAAATATTGAGCTCTTTTGGTCTCTTGAACTTCTAAATGTATAGTTTAGACAAATGCCATTCTAAAATATCTAACAGAATGAAGGTTTTGATTCTTTCAAGAAATGAGTGAAAGTCCAGTATTCCAGTCTTCAGTCTCGCCCATTTTAAAGGTTCAGTTTCCTAGCTTCAAAAATGGACACCCTTCACAGTTAACATGAACTTAGAAAACGTGTACTTATGACTGACTAAAATTTCAACAAAAAAGAACCGAACAAGGTGAATACCGACACACAACACTGTTTTCAATTTTCAAGTAAAAAGTTACAAGACAATAACAAGATTTTGTCAAGTTTTGTTTCTATTAAGACTGTGACAAATAATTGTTTAAAACATGGTATTTTATAAAAAAAAAAAATGAAGTTTTGAATGAAAGTGTGTTACACAGAAAACTTATTCAGAGGGAAATGAGATAGATTCATCTGCTGCAACGCTGTAAAATCATTGTATTGGTTTAACTGGATGTGACACACGAGTCGGCCATTTGAAAGACAAACGCATTTCAAAAACCCGATTGTTATTTTCTTGGTTAGTCCTGCTATGTCATTCTGCGGATCTGTATCTTACAAAAGTATTTTGGATAGAAAATAGGATGCCTCATGCGTCGCAGAAAAGAGGTAAGTGATTCTTTTCTCGTCTTACATTTACATTCTAAATTTATACATATCTTCTAAGTCTTCCAAAGGGTTTAGGCGCCTGCAACTAGCATATGAAAATCTGATAGAACGAGTTATAAGTTTTCTAATTTTCGCTATGTAATTGAATGATTAGTGATTATACTTCTGCCAGCCTGCTACTGCCTAGCGTTATACTTTTGCCAACCTGCTATTGCCTAGAGTTATACTTCCGCCATCCTACTATTGCCTAGCATAACGCAGTACAAAGCACGAGAAACCAAACCCAGGGGTATGGTTTTACATGCATCTATTGATCTTTTAAGTAGAATATACCAAAGATGCTTGAAATAAATTATTTTCCCTTTGATATTTTACATTAGAACATTAATCAAAAGCGTTATGATTGGAAACTTGAAATACGTCCTTCAGAAACTAGGGTGATAGGGTGATAATGATGATAGAAATGATATATCTTGATAATTCAAACACATATTTCGTTTTCCTCGATCAACATGTGAGCATTTATGTGTAAGCCCACAAATCTGTTTCATAGAGTCTGAAAGAACGCCCTTCTGCAAGCTGTAACGCTTCCACTCATATGCTTCAAAATACTGTTTTCGAGAGCGTAATATATTAATAGTTTTTTTTTTATTTCAGTGAAATATGGCATAGTAAATAGTAGAAATATTTTGTGTAGAGTTTGTGGAGACAGGGCGTCTGGGTTCCATTACGGCGTGTTTGCTTGCGAAGGTTGCAAAGTAAGTGATCACTTGCTGAGACCAGTCAAGAAAAAAAATAAGTAAAGCCTAATGATAAGGTGTTCAGTTCAAACACTTTATATATAGGCAAGTTATTCGGTATTTACAGAATAAGTACTTGATACCCTCGAGTTAAAGGTTAAAACCAGGTGTAATATCAGAGAAATATGTCAACTGTAGACTTTCTAAATGGAGTGACTGGGGCGGCAGCAGTTCCATTTCATCCAATCGACAATTCAGAAAAAGTTCCTTGAACTATTTAAAGAAGCAGTTGGCAAAAATAATGAAACAATAGTGTGTGGCATAATAAATTATGCCTAGGCACTCTTCTTATTTTCGCCTGAGTTCTCATGTAGTCATCATCCATCCTTGCTATAGTTAACCATTGAACATGACACATGATTAATGGAACACTAAAAGGGTAGTAATATTTTAAAGATTTAAAACTGTTTCCTTTGGCAACCGATTTGCTTGTTGAACGTGGACAATATTTTTAGAGAGTCATCAAAACACAAAGCCATTGCATAGGATGTTGTTGCTCTAGTAGGATAAACCTTTAAGAAAAGAGAAAGTATATGTTTTCTGCGCGAGCTGTTTGTTCTTAAAGCATATACAGATGATACAAAGGTGTGCAAACACAATACGAACAAACTGTTACAATAAATACTCAGTATGTGGTAGGCTTTTGTTCTTCATGTTGGCAAATCCAGCAGTTTTCTATACTATATCAATGAGATTTTCCGCACAAACACATCATGCAACAATGGGCTGGGATTGGTTTGGGAGAATGCAGACCACAATTCTATCCACATGAAAGACAGTTAGATTCCATTTTGTGTTTTATACATCTAAAGTAAATTGTCAAATACATTTTATTATTCCTATGCTATATCGGAACATAACATGATATGTTGTTGTTTGAAAGTAAAGCAAAAAATAAAAGAAATAGAAATGAGAGAAAAAAAGCAACAAGACAAAATTATATTGAAATAAAATTATACATTTTTTTAGAAAAGAAAACGAACAAAGACATGAAATTTGGTTTTTAGTGTATTAAACATGTATTCCCTGGAGCCAGAATCGATGCTGTTATTTTCCTCTGTAGTTATATTATATATTACATGTATATTACATAATTGTATCATTTTGAAAAATAATATGAATTCTTCAAGAAAAAAAAAAACGTTTTTCATTACAAGTCATGTTACTGAATTTTATAAGTACATTTCGATATAAAGTACATAATTATTCCAATGAGCTTTTACATAACAAGCGACTCATCGTAACAAGCAAACATAACCGAAAGTGCTAGATAATTTTACAAGCCTACCATATTAAAAGAAAATAGTGAAACTTTCGTTATCTGTACTACATATAGGGTTTCTTCAGGCGCACTGTACAAAAACAATTAGAATACAAAACATGTGGAAACATCAGTGGATGTTTTGTGTTGAGAGCTAACCGGAACAAGTGTCAATATTGCCGAATGCAGAAGTGTATCGCTGTGGGAATGTCTTATGAAAGTTAGTATTATCTACTGTCTTAAGCTTAAGCGAGATTGGTAAAGACTTTGATTTTCATATATTCATATAATAGGCAAAAGTTTATTGACTGTCATTGGTAAATGCTTCCAAACTGCCTTCCTTTCTACGTCGCCGACATGGAAAGATCACTTTATGGAAATCAAGCTGGAGATTGTCAGTGTAGGAAACCGACGATGGTGTTTTAATGTGAGCATGTTTATAGGTGGCTTACAATACAAAAACATAAACATTGCAGATTTAGGAAGCAGTGCCATGGAGTTATCCTTTTATTTATTAATTTAAAAAAAAGAATTACACATCAATGTATAAAATGTAAGCAACTTGGTTGTAGAAGAGTTATTCTTTACCTTTATCTATGAAAGTAATGTACGTACGTACTTTCTCAATGTTAGACTACAAAGTTCACAATTGTAGGTGTAAGACTTGGAAGGTGTCCGAAATGGTACAGACCGACCAAGACTAGTTTCATTTACATACCTTGTCACCTAGCAGTTGACAGTGCCTTACATACTCGCATAGAACGGCTGGTTCTTAACATCAACACAGCTCATGAGAAAGCATGCAGGGACTTTAATATCTTTGCCGCCAGATTTAACAGTACAAAGGTAATAAAACATTTAGTTCCTACGGGTAATTTGCTATTATATTTTCATCTGAAGAACAATTAAACTTTATAACATTGAGGTCAAGATTTAGCTTAAGATGTAATTAATTATTTCTTAATCTCCATCAATTAAACAATATTTATGTATCACGCTTGAGGTCAGCCGTTTCCTTCTTGTTCTTCAGCATTGTGCGCTTGTTTTAAAGACGTCCGACATTTACTCCACTTTGTCCATCTTATTTCTGAGGGCCGTGTTCTATATTGCCATTAAATATTAGGGATTTTTATTGTACACGTTTTTGTAGTTGTTCATACGGGAGAAACCTGACGTGAAACATTTCTACTCCCGTTACTTAGTGGCAGTGGTTCAGTTTATAACAACTTTTGCAAAGGAAATACCGGTATTCACCACTTTCACAAAGGCCAGTCAATCTCTTTTGATTCATGGTAGCCTGTTTGAGCTGGCCACCATCACTAACTGTTTAGTCATGGAGTCCATCCAGAAGGACATCATACACACCAGACTAAACCTAGTGATTCCAGGGGACAGGCTTAGTGTTGTTGGACTGTTCCAGAACCTTTTTAGCGACATGTCTACAGTGAGGGCAAAACTTGTGAGGCTTAACTTGACAGATGTACAGTTATCGTTACTATCAACTCTGATACTCCTTTGTCCAGGTAGGAATTTACTTCTAGTTTTTGTTTTTTGTTTATATCAGATCTTGTTATTACATATATCTAATTTCAGTTAATAAATATAACTAAAATGGACTTATTTTTATACGACTTTTACAAACTTTGGAAGAACATCTCTAACTGATACAGCAGGTCTATGTGTCAGGAGTTCTGTCCAAGTGTTCACATTATCAACAAGAGCAGTAAAAACGAAACAACAACAACTATAAACAACAGATTTCTTTTCAGATTTGAGTATGCTTACTCGGCTTGGCCACCAGCATTTATTTCTAATGCTTTGTTATTTCAGAGTAATTTTGGTGGTTTAAAAATTTGATAGAATTGCATTAATTCTCAACATGCTTACGTCATCAATGAAGGAAGACTTACAAAGTCATCATTTGATACTGAAAAAATATTTATTGTTAATTGATTAAACTTTATTAGCATACATAATTATTTTGGCGTACAGAGATCTGAAAAGAAAGAAAACCAGTAAAATACGTCGATATTTGTTTTCTGTGTTTCAGTAACTTAAATATCAAGTCAATTTCGTTTCAGATCGAGAAGGCCTTTCATACTGTCCAGTGTTGGACAATCTAGAACGGGACCTGTGTATTGCGCTGAAATGTCTCCTTATTCTTAGCCATGGGGACGGGACAATTGTACTGGCCAAAGTTATAGAGATAATTACAGAATTGAGAACTATCACAGCCATATACCTGGACAACATTTTGAATTCTAGGCTTGATATCCAAGGGGAGACTACTCTTGTTATTTAGATATACATGTACAAAATTGCGGGTTTCATTGTTTTATTTGGGTTTACACAATTGTGTGATTTTATTTTTATATAAAGATTTAATAACTTTAATATGTACACGTATACGGGTATGAATATCTCTTTTTTTTCAATGGTTTATATTCATTTGTTATATACATATTGATATTATCATGTGGGTTATCACTGTGTTTAATCTTTGAAAATAAACTTTTTTTTTGTTGACAAATGACAATTACGTCACGTTTACCTGCACTGGTCCTTTGTTTTAGAAGATAAACATGTTAGGACAAATAGCGTATTAAGCGATAAACTGATTAACTGATGAAGTGATAAACTGATTCATATCACAAATGTTGAAACTTGTAACGTTTCATTATGATTTGCCAAATTACGAATGTGTCACTATTTATTCCTATGAAGGCCTGTTTAATATCTGATTACTTCGAACGTAACACAAGTATTTACAAGAAAGTAATGGCTTCTTCATATACAGTATTTACAGTCCATCAGTTGACCCCTTTTTACGACAGTAACCTTTTTAGGCGTAGCTGCATTAAATCGATTTTGACCAACATCTGTAACGAATGAAATTGTTAGATACAAAATATGCAGCTGAAGAAGGAACTTTGTCATTGGTGTAAAAGTGTTTCTGTTATGACATACCGGGGCAGAATTCGTAATTGTCAGTTGTATTGCCTCTGAAAAATGTAAATGATAGTAACGTTAAAATAGCCGTAAATTAAATATCAAAAAGTTTTAATCATAAAAAAAATGTATAAATATACATTACAAATACTGGTATGACTAATTTTTTTTACTGAAAATGCTATTGGCACTTTTAGCATTAAAGTTGATATTTTTGGTTTATGTCGTAAAACGCCGACCATCTTTATAAAACAAATTTTTTGTTTCAGTTTTGCGCACACATTGGTGGTTCTGGTGGTATCCTTAACCGGAACGTATCGCTGTCATTAACCCATTTTCTTTATTTTTTGTTTTTATTATTGTGGGACACATTTGGAATAAGTGTCTTAGTGTATATTTATATATGCATTACTTTATGTATTTTACCTTCGTTAAATAAAATCTCTATTATTATCAGTGTTGCTTTTTTAGGAAGATAACGTCAGGCGTGTCTTTGTCCCTGTTTATTTATTTATTAATTTATTTATGTATTTATTTATTATGTGAATTTTTTTTTTACGTATAAAGCTGATTGTAGAAGTAGACATAGCGCAAATAAAGCGAACAACTTACTAAATCCATGACTGTCATAGTGCAGGACTGACAGGGGCATAATAGGTTAGGCTTTTCTTTTCGACGAAGAAAACAATCAACTACGTCTTCTAACAAGATAAATATACTAAAGTTGTTTGAAAAAAAAATAGAACTTTAAAATTAAATTGCCGCTTGATCTTATTTTTCGCATATCAAAACGCGAACTACTGTCAAACCTGCCTTAAACAGTCACCTTAGGGATACATAAAAACTTGCCATGTAACACATGTGGTTGCTTAAAAAAGGTACGTTTATTATTTAAATGGTCAATTTGGAATTATCGGTATTGGGAGTCTTAGACAGTTGGTTGCTTCATTCGGGTGACCACTTAAACAGTTTTTACTGTAAATTCAAAGCGGTTGTTTTAATTTGTACATTAAATGTTACTTCAATAAACGTTTGAACGTATTTTGTACTGCAGATCTTCAGAATAAATTACCATGTTAAAACTATGTAAAACATATAAGTAATGTAATAAATTTGCTCTGTACTTGTTTCTATTCATATTTTGATAATATTTTCAAGACATTCTCGTGCACTATCTGACAGGTAAGAAGATATTTTAATTGTACATAGGTAGGCAATGCGACTATGAGATGCTGAATTTGGAACATCGTAGAAAGTAACCTTTCATTTAAGAGTCCTACTTCGAAGTGTAATCAGCGCTTTTATTTTTATTTATTATTTTTTTTTGGTTGTAAAGAAGTGTTATTTATTTCAGCCCACCTTCTACGTTTTCATTGCCAACGAACATATTTCACAGAGTATGCCCGCATAATTTATACAATTCCTTTTTCTTTTCTTTTTTTTTTTTTTTGGGGGGGGGGGGGGTTGGGGGTGTGGGGTGTTTGTTTATTCTTCAGAAAAAATATTTTCAGTAGATGCTGTACAACAATAAGGAACAAGGAATATAGGGAGACAAAATTAGATATGTACATTTCGGACACCATATTCTTGAAGAGAAACTAGTCAGTTATATTCCATCTAAGTCTGACGAACGCTGGCCCCACCGTAAAATATTTTACGACAACATAAATTGCATCCTTTGTACGCACTCGGTCATAATAGCATGCACATTTTTTAATTTCACTTTTTACATTTTCAATACTTTCTATTTCACAGGTCGAACTAACGATCTTTCGATGAGTAACGCTTTTTGTCGAAGTGATGCAACAGTAAGGATAGAAATACTTAACTGAGGTTAAACAAATGCGTGACCGCCCTAAGACATGTTTAAATTAAAACATAAAAGTCCATATAAATATCTCCTGTTCATGAAATATGGCAGTTAGCCAAAAATATATACATTTTTTACAATATATCGTTTTTTTTTTTTGTTTTTTTTTTTTTTCAATGTAGAACAATATAAACTTATATATATTTCCTTTTTTTCCTATAAAATCTAATAAACTTTTTAACAAATCTTAGATAATCAATGCTACAACACCTACATAAAAAGCGACCAAAAAAAATGAAAAATAAATCTAAACGTGTTGAGACTGACTGTTGACAGATAAGTATTACAACGATTGAACTTAATTTTGCTCTGCTGCTTTCTTTGGATATTTGCAGGATTTTTTTTCTTTTTTTCTTTATTCTTCTTTGTTCTTGTTTTTCTATTTTTTATGTTTTATTTTCGTAAAAAAGAAAGACAGCACTTCCTTTCTTCACGAAATAATACGTGTGCCGTTTGAAGACAAAAAAAAACAAAACAAAAAACAAAAAAAAAAAAACTAACAAACACATTATTAAGAATAAAAGATAAAATGTATATAAAAGAAACATAGTAAACAAACTCAAATAAAATAGAAAATGCGATAGTGAAGACAGTTTCGATAGATAATATTATTTCGCGAGATTGTTATATAAACACTGCTTATGGATATTACGAAAATTAAAACAGTGAACAAGATCAGGACGCTGATAGGCCAAATTTGTATTGAAGATAGCCATTAAATTTGAGCATTGATAACAAGTGTTTTTATTGTTATTATTATTATTAGTAGTAGTAGTGGTAGTAGTAGTATTTACGAAGACATGAACATGTAAACATGTAAAGAGAATAAAATCTTGTCTGTTTCCGCTTTAAAAAAATACCATAGACAATAAAGCATATTATAGTTTATACCAAATTTATTTTAGTTCGATTGTGTAGGAAGCTTTTGGCTTATAGACACACTCTCGAATCCGTTCCTGGAACTAACCAGTACTAAGCAATGAGTGTTAAGTTTCTTGCTCAAGGAAACAACGGCTTGCCCCTGAATGGGTTTGAACCCGTGCGGCTAGCAATCCTTTGAATACTTGTCCGACGCGTTAACCACTCGGCCACGCCGTCACCTAAAAAGCATATTGCTAATATAAACGCAAACATGTGCTCAATTCTTAATACTTGCTTATATTTTTGTTCCAGTACATTTTAACGGCAGATATAACTTAAATAAAATTTATTTACATACAAAAAAAATTAATAAACAAACTTCACCACTCATTTACGTCCAGCTACGTAATAAGGCACCGTAGTGTACCGATATAAAAATTGATAAAAATTAATATGTACAGCCAATTAAAAATTGCTTTGGGCACTTCATTGCTTTAATTTTTAATAAAACTAAAGAGTCTAGCAGAAAAAATAGTGAAGAAAATAAAATGTTCTCTAAAATTCTGGAATTTTTTACTCTAATATGTAAGTAGTCGTTTTGTTGTTGTTGTTTTTTTGTAAAAGTGTTGAAAAAAATATTATATAGTCTTTTTTTCTAAATATTCATTTCGTATTTATTCATATGAATAACCAAAATATATATAATCGATATGTTCAATACAAACTGAGCTGTAATTTAAAAATTCTTATTAAAATGCACAAATCAGTCTGTCTAAAATTTCAACACATTGTGGGCAATATTAACAATAATTAATTGTTTAAAGACCGTTAAACTTCGCGTTTTGAAAGGTCTGTGTGCTTTCCTACAGGGTGTTCAGAGAACGTGCTTGAACATTTTATTTTCAATATTTTTGTTGTTGTTGTTGTTGTTATTGCCGGCACTTTTCTTTAAACCTTAATGCAGGAATTGCTGTTTTTCTTACCGCTTGTGTCTGGTTTGAACGCAATGACGTTGCGCACAGTGTTCGACTATCGAGCGTAACGTCATTTTAGCACTCAAGACGTCGTATTGGGGCAACGAAAACGTGGAAACTAAATAAACATTGTGCAGCATTTTAATATCGTTTACAAGTAAATATACTTGCATGAAACATTTATATACAACAATGCATTATGCAATTTAAACGTGAATTACTTAATATTTAAAACTTAAAATATTTACTTCAAATATAAAAGAGTATAGCACCTTGTTTTCGAAATTGTTATGCATAATAAATAAGTTCAATTTAATAAAGTGATAACTTTTAAATGGTGGCAATACGATTCTGTAAACGAACCACCTGGTTAACTGCTATTGTGTACACATAAGTATATTGGATATAATAGGAAAAATATTGTACTTTTAATTCTGTCATAAAATATCACAGCATAAAATAATTCATTAAAAACATTTTGAAAATTCGTGAATGTTTAATATTTTATTTTACTTTTATAAGTATTATTTATTCAATCATTACGCTAGCATGACCTATTAACATAAGATTAAGAATTTTATATTATATTTAAATTTTTCGATTTCTTTGGATTATTAACGGCGTTCCCTAAGATAACGATCCCAATTCGAAAATGGTGATATGGGGTATAAAATTTCAAAACATAGTTGTAAACTAAAAAGAAGTTGCATTTTTGTTTCCATGTGGATTTGATATGCATGTAAGGACAGACGAGAAACAAGATATTAGCCAACAGAAAACAGACACAAATTCGTGGCAAATGAAGGGAAAAATTTACTTATGTTTGATATTTATTTTCTACTACCGTTTTGTAAAAAGACTGTGATCTACAAAGAATATTAGATTTATAATTATGTTTAAAGTGAATATTTTATAAATAAAATCATTAAAATATTTGCAGATAGAGCGCTCTTTAGACATTTTCGTTACGCAAAGTCTTCAACAAATAGCCCCGTCAACGTTCAATTTATTTATGATGTTAATTCTTAAGGTTACATCATGTCAGTGCACGTTTTAATAATTTTGTAACATGGGGATCTAATAAGCAATCGAATTCGTGCTACCCACTGTTCTTTATAATTCACACAATTTCTCTTTTGTAATAGCAGTTTGCCAATCACTCGCTTCATTACATTCCTATTAAAAGCGGCAGTTGATCATTTAACGCACTTGTAATTCAGGGGTCTCGAGTTTAACCCCCACCCCACTAATGATATTTCTAGTTGTCGTTTGGATGAGACGTTAATCCGAAGTCCCTTGTATACTGAGCATGGGCAAGAACCAGGAGTGTCTCTGGGTTATCTTGCACTATTCCACATTACGTAGACAAACTCAGCTCTGTAGAGGGCGTATTTATATGGGCAACCTCTAAATAAACTCAAATGGATAGGTTCATGCACACTCAAATGTTTTTTTTTTCGGCTGACATTAACTCAATATTATGAACAGGAAGAATTTACAAACGAAAGAAGGAAAGTATCTCTACAAAGTTTTCTCTGTGGTTACATACGTTTCTTGATTTTAGATATCGTAGTTTGTCTTGGCAATTTTCCAAGACCGACTTTAAAATTATTGTCATTTGCATTACATGTTACATGTTTTTAAACTTTTCACTGGCATGCGTCCGACCTTCGCTGACAGGCTTTAACCTATCGGGAAAAATAATTTTAACTGCTGTAGTTTACAAAATAACCACAATAATGCATGAAGTAAAAATATTTCGATTTCCTGCCCCACTCCATGCCCACCAACCTTTCCCCAACTGCCCCAAAATAACAAGAAAAATTCAAATGGACTTAAGTCCATTTGAGTGTACGGTTTTTATCATTTCAATTGGTGTATGCTCGTTTTCCTTGCGTATTGCCCCTGAATTCTTGACTGTATCACCTGAATGTCGTTTTCTGTTTGGCTACCTACTCATACTCTATTTAATAATGATGCACATCTACAATTTAAAATGAACAGCAATAATTTACTTTGCTACGGTAACAAATCTGGTCTACATAATTATGCATTTTTGATATGAATGTTGAAGTTGTAACCTGAAATTAAGTTTACAGGAGCTTAAATAATATATTTTTGGAACAAATTATTCAAATTGCCAATAAATATACAAACTAGAACTGTGTCCAAACGACACGGATGCCCCCACTGTGCAGATGTGCTCGTAAACAATAGCAGCTTCATTTAATGTCTACAAAATTCTGTTCTTATCATAGCATTTGCGTTCACAAAATTTCTACATAGTGAATAGTGAAAAAATCAACAAAGGGCCATAATTCTGTTAAATTTGGTCGCAGCGAAAATTCCTTCCTTTACTACCATCTACACATTAAGGTTGTTCATCCCTGGAAGTTTAAGCAAAATCTGCCATCCGGTTTAAGAGGAGTTGCGTTCACAAGATTTCGGGACGTACGGACAGACGTACGGACGGACAGACAGACATACGGACGGACGGACAGACGGACGGACGGACAAGTGCAACGCTATATGCTCCCCACTTTGTGGGGGCATAAAAAGTACAAACAATATTGACATGAATACCGATTTTCAGCATTATCTCCCTTGACTTCTCTATTCGGGCACCTGCTATGTACAGAATATTCACAATTACCCGCTATGATTTTGTTATTACGATGCTCATTCTCCAAATTAAACACAACTTAAATATTAAAGTTGCCATCATCAATTAAGTTTAGCTGCTTCACCTTTTGCAGAAATCTTAGACATGAAACCTCCCCATAAATCATGTATATAAACACAATGGAGCATCGCGTCCAGATATATGCGGATATAAACAATATTACTAGACAATCACGTGATTCTGTCCGAGAATTTCCGAAATAACACAACATCCGAAATTGATTCAACAGGTAGTATATCGTAAAAATACGTAATGCTTCGGCAATAATCGGATCTTCTAACAGCCAATCAAAACTTCGAATTACATAATATTGGATAACACTAACCCTGCTCAATTGTACATATAGGAATATAATAATGGCAATTTTCCGTACAGAAAAACGCCTACGTATCAATTCTGCTTTAAACTGATGTTAAGATAAGAAAATGGCGACTCCACATACAAGTTTTTGGGGGCGTGTTAAATTTTAAGGTTTATCGATCCTCTGAAAAGAACAGGGCATCTTTAGACTTTGGCTGGCTGAGTGTGAAAGGTCAACTATAAATTAAACACAGAAGTTTCTTCGTTGTATGACACCATTTATATAAATTTTTATATAATTTATCATGTGAATATTTAACGTTCATTTTCAAGCGTTGAGTATATTGAATGGTTTCAGGGCATGGCTTTTAATAATTACTTCTTCTTTTAAGTACCATTACAAAATGTAAAAAGAAAAACAAATTTCATTTTCCTTCAGTTTGTTGTAATTAGTTATAATGCTATATTTTTATTGTATATATCTGAAAGCAGTTTAAATGAATGTTAGTGAAAGAAATCTCGTTGCAAAGTACATGTATAAGTGCAATGTCCAAAATAGACCAGAACAAATATAGGTCTTTCAAACGAGATCTTTCACATTATGGCATTTTTCTAATATAAAGGTTAGATTATAAACGTACAAAACTTTTTTTTCGCAATATTTCTTCTTTGGTCATCCGTCTTTCATGTCCTGTACATTTCTCTTTTACTGTTGTGGTCATGTGTCAATCATTATACCAGATTCGAGATTCTTAACACTTCACTTAATCAAAGAATTATGTCCTTTCACACATGGTAACAGAAAAAAAACGTTCATTACTTTGCGTGATTACAATCGTCACGTGACCGGTTATTACTTTTCAGCCCGTGCAGAAAACTCATTTTCATAATCGTTCCGCTGTTTCTAAGGGTTACTTCATAACGTCATGACGGTAAGCACGCTTTCAAAGTCGAACGGGAAACGGACGTTCCATAAACAAAAATACGGTTAACTAGAAAGAATTGACCACAGTAAAGTTGCTTTATAACGCTACCATGTAGTAAACCGGGATACGTTTTGTTGAAAACAAAAATACGGTTAACTGGAACGAATTGACGTCGTGACGGTAATCGCGTTTCAAAGTCGACTTGGGAAGAGACGTTCTTAAAAACAAATACAGTAAATTGGAACAAACTAACCACAGTAACGTTACTTCATAACGTCATTGCGCTAAACACGCTTTTTAAAACGACCGGGAAACGGACGTTCTGAAAACAAAATGCGGTGAACGAACTATTGCTTACGTTATAACGAATTCAATCATTTCTTTGTCCTATGATAAGATAAGATAAGATTTATTTTGACATAATGTACATACATGGTATTTAAACACATGAAGTGATAAATAGTAAAACACATACATGAGCACAAAAACCATGACATGTACACCAACTCCAGGGATAACACAAAAAAGGTAAACCCTTATTTCCATTGTGGTCCATAGTTTTTGTCTTAGAATTGTGAAGAAAACAAAATCATAGTTATTTGTGAAATTGTCTGCTAATTATTTTGTTTCAAAATATTTCTGAAAGACAGTCAAATCTCGATTCAAATTTTTAACAAAGTTTCGTACCAAAAATCATTCGAACCGCTTTCCAAACAAAAGTTTAAGATCAAGAATAAAAATGCATTATCTTTATACTTTATAATGTTTATTTGAACTCATCTGATCAATTGCTCCAATCTTTCGATGTGTTTCTCATTATCATAATGATAATGATGATAAAAATAATATAATGATGATAACGATGTTGATTAAAATAGCAATAATAAGAATAATAATATACAATTATTTTTTCTTCTTATTTTTCAGAAACATTTGTATTAAAGACATTAATGCACAACTGAGTTGTGCCTTCAGGTCATTTTCGACCTAAACTTCACAACAGCCCTTACGCTAAATCGTTTGGGTAGTTATAAACTCAGCGAGACGATTACAACCTGGCGGTCCTGCACACTTGTGTATTAACCATTTATTAAACACCCTCACTTAGTATGCCTGATTTTAGCCGAACGACTTTTAGTTTAACCAAATCAGAGGAGAAAAAACGCAGTCATGGCTTCTTAAAATATTGTCACTTTCAATAATTTATTCTCTTCAGAATTTTCAAAATATAACAAACAAAACCTTTCGTCTTTGTGGTAAGATCCTGCAGTCAAATGTTAAAGGCGCAGGGTAATTGATGTCTATATCTTTAATACAAAAACCAGCTTTCAGTCTAGCGGAATTGCCAACTCCTGCTTAGGAGGCGCCAACCACATAATTCAAGCGCCAACACGCCAAATTTGTGTAGTTATTTTGGTGCATAAAAATGTTCATGCAGAGGGGACTTGGCCGAAAATAGCCAGTAAATAGTATTTTGCAGTCCAAACTACTTGCAAAGTTCTCTAGACTGCTAATATATATTGTAAATGCCGAAATGCCGAGAATTTCTACCCTAAGTTCAACTATTCACCCAAACTGAGAACAAAAATTGTACCTATTAAATGTACAACTTCTTTGACTCGATACTAAATTATTAATTATGAAGAAATATGCATTTGTAAAATGATTGTGTATGTTTGTCTTTTGCACAGGTTATATCAAGGTTTTATATGCACTAACTTTGGATTCGGAACATGCGAGCAAAACAACAATATGGGATCGTATTGAGGACACTTCAGACGCTAAAAGTGTTGGGAAACTCATAGATATGGAACGTGCCAAAACTATCAAAGACTTTAAAAATGCTGAAGAAAAAACAGATAACGAAATAACTGAAGAAAACTCAGATATGGAACGGACTAAAAATGAAGATGTTCAGCGTGGAAAGACCAGTGATGAGATAAAACTGATAGTATTAATAAAACAGAGGAAAGACATAGTTTGCGCTGGGGTTCAGCTAAACGACGTGTGGATGATAACACTCAAGGGTTGCATTGATAAAGCGTAAATTAAATACTGCCATAAATTCATTGGTTGTTTACTTTAATTCCGTTTTTACGAACGTTTAGATATATAAATAGGTTGATTAAAACTTATTATTAGTTTTTAAAGGTATTTTAAACTGATGCATCCCTTTCTGTATAAAGTAATGTTTTTATTGATGCCCTATGTATTACAGTTCCAAGTTTCATTTTATATACATAATTTAATTGATCTTCATTTTCAGTAATATTGACTCCTACAAATTGGTTTTTAACAACGAAAAACGCACGATAGCGTCATACTTAACTGTAAGTCTTTTTTTTCTTTATTTACTTACCTACTTATTTATACTTTCTTGTTTGTTTTTTTTTTTTTTTTTTTTTTTTTTTTTTTTTTTTTTTTTTGTTTTGTTTTGTTTTTTTTGTGTGTGTGGGGGTGTTGTTTTATTTAACAAAATGTTCTTCTCTTTTTGTATACCAAATACATATTGCCTTTTTACCGTATCCTTTTGAATGGGAACTGCCCCGTCCCAAGAACTAAAGTTAACAAAGACAAAAAGGGTTACTTAGTATGGGCATATCGTTAATGCTTATGGATCAATAGCCTCTTAGATTTTCTTAAGTTTTCTTGAAAGATCCCTTGAATAACATGAAGTTGGTTTTGGGTGAAAGTTTTTGCAATAATTTATTATACAATGATACAGGTATATTTCTATATATCTGCAGAGTCCAGACAAAAAGTTTTTACTCCTGCGATCGGAACCTAGCTCTGCATCTACCAAAACGTTTCCAAAGATCGCAAAAACCAACACACCGACGAAATTCTCTCCGTATAAATTCTATCCAATGAAAAAGTCGGGTAAGTTACAGCTGCTTTGTGACGTATTGTACCAGCCGAAGGACTACATATCTCAGCCTAAATAGTGGAACTATCTAATAATAGAACATCTAAAGTTTAGTCTCATTATGTTAATGACAGAACCTTTAATGTTTAGTATAACTGCTTTTTAGGTAAAATTCGGGAGACCAACATAGATTTTGTTGTGGACAAGAAATGTGTTAAAGCAGGCGTTGGTGTGACATTCGATAATGGGGACTACACATGTTTCAAGGTCAATGCAAACGCTAAATGGAAATGTTTGGTAAGACAATAGCTACAAACATTTAAGATATTTTATTCTAAGCAATATTATTTAACTGCTATTCATACGTCATAATTTATTTTCTCGCTAACTATGGCAGAATAATGTTTCACTAATATTTCAGGCTGGGCTTCCAGTCTTTGGAGTCAAACAAACTCGACCACTCCTTCAAGGTTTGTCAACTTCGAATGACAATGGCTGTGGTTCAGTTTATAGAGCTTCCGCTACGTTGGCAACAACTTATAAATGGTTATCTACAAGATTAAAAGGTAACTAGATATACTGATAAAACTTGCTGCTTCACACCTGCCTACCAGATTTTGCTGCCTATTTCAGGTTATTAAAGGTATGAAGTTAAGAACAACTTTTTCTGACCAGAACGCGCTGATTCACTTGTTTTCACGGCATTTTCTTCTAAAGTTCATTACACTTATCCTCATTTTATGTTTGATGCAGACAAATAAACATTGGACACAATGAACATAAGGTTTGACTGTTGAACATTATGATTGTTTCCATTCACACGATTATAAGGGCCCAGTTGTGCCTCTAGTTCCTGCGCATGGAATTATCTGATAGAATACGTCATTTATAACGACAGTAGGAATGTGAGCTTAGGTTTTCTCTAAGCTCGTATGCTTTCATCTCTTCACTTCAACTATGCATTATACGAACTTTCATCTAGAAATTTTGTTTTCAGACTGTGGAACTCCTAATGTAAAGAAAGGAAAAGCAACACTTAATGATGCTTTCTTCTCCACCTATAAAGCAAAAGCCACGGTTTCTTGTAACAAAGGATATGAAAGTAATAAACCTACAATAACTTGTCTATATTCTGGCAAGTGGGAAACAGCGAAATGCAAACTCAAAGGTAAGACTATATAAAACGAGTACGGTAGGTTGAAGTGAAATAAAATGATTATTACTAGAGGGTTTTTCTTTATCATGTGTATGTACATACATACCGCATTTCCAGTACAATTGTTGAAATTGCCAAGTGAATGTACAAATAATACTGCATTTCCACAACGTTTTTTTAAAGTTTTATGTGAATATACATAAATAGCGCAGTTCCACCACAGTTTTTGATTAAAATTGTTATGTGAATATACATAAAAACTGTATGGTGGTGAAGCACGCACTCAATTGTATTTTAGCTCGAAAGATACTGTTCATATTCCACATTTACCTTAAATCATTCTTAGCTATCGAGTGAATCATCTGAGGTTATTTGAAATCCTGAATTTCATTTTAACTAAATCTGTTGATATATATTAAGTTTTTATCGTAGATTTGGCCGAATATAATATCAATCAGAATGATTAAAATTATAAAAAAGACTAATAGACTAAAAAAATTCAGACTGTGGAAGTCCTGAAGTAAACAACGGAGTTGCCGTCCTTGATAACCCGGACACAACAACCTATGGTGCCACAGCGACCTTAACATGTAATGCCGGATACGAATCGACGAGATCTAACATAATTTGCAGGTCCAATGGGCTGTGGCAAAGCTCAAAATGTAAACCCAAAGGTATTTGCAACAATATTTGTACCACAGTTTTAAATGATTTTAATGATTTGACATACTCTTACCGCCCCGGTGCTTTGAAGTTTAAGGGGGTAAATGATTAAACAACGCATTTCGTATACAAATCGAATTCCCTCATGTAAAAAACTACAAGCTTACTGAGTTATTATATGAACTTGTCGTAAGATTGGAAGAAAAAAATGAGAAATAATGGCATTCGTCCAAAAATATATTTGAGTTGTGTACTGTATATGAAAAGAAACACAATTACAGGAACTCAATTTAATCATAATTAAATAAAAGTTATAATGCGTTTGCTCATGAATTATGGTTAGTGACTATTCGATATTTTTTAAATAAAAAATGCAATACATCTTTAAAAATGTGTGTTGAATGAAGTTCCATTTCATTTCACGAATGGTTCATGTTCCCACGTAACTCGCTGCACTATGTCGAGATACAAACATAAATGTTTACAATGCGTTTTTTAATGTGTTATGAGCCAGTGGCCTTCTGCATATTTGTAAAACAAAATGTAAAAAACTGTGTAAATGTCGAAAAAACATGACTGCTTAAGACATCAATTTGTATAAACATGATAAAAGCACATCACTAAAAACATGTTGAATATCACAGAAAACCAGTTGATTCATAATCTATACAAACTATCTGACATGGCTAATTTACTTATTTTGTAGATTGCAGCTCCCTTCCAGTCATAAGTGACGGATCTATTAGTCTTGACTCAGGCGAAACTACATTCGGTAAAACTGCAACGGTTACATGCAATATTTACTATGCCGCCAGTCAGGAATCAATTTCTTGTTTAGAGACAGGGAGCTGGGAAGTCCCGTCTTGCATACTAACAAGTTAGTTCGCTTTAAAAATGTTTACACGATTTCTCTGTTTTTTTGGCATCCATTTGGTAAGGATCCTTAATATTGCTTTCGGTTGATTATTTTTCAATAGATTAATTAATGAACAAACATAAACGTAATTCAGCACTTACTTCGAATAACTCTCCGCTATTGTGTTTGCTTTAGAAATAAAACATTTTGACTATATCACAGTTTTTTTTTCTATTTTGGTTTCGAGTAAATAAGACAATTTTAATAGAACTCCTTAATATAGTTTAAAAATACCAGCACCCCTCGCTCCAAGCCCCAAAAGGGCAATGTTTCTGTAGTTTCTGCTGGTTTCAGGTTGCGGTTCCGTGCCGTTAGTAAGCAACGGAATTGTTTCACTTGTTTCGACATCAACCATTGGCTCAAGCGCCACAGTTACTTGTGACGCTGGATATGATGCGATCCCGTCATCAATAATTTGTCAAGCATCAGGAAGTTGGGAGACACCATCATGTATTGTTAAAGGTTTGCAGTGACAACAAAATACTTTGATAACATTTCAATGGTTTATATTTTCTTCCCTTGATGAGCAATTATTACTTGTATTTTGAAACAAAATCTTAAATATTCTCTGTACTACCAAATCTGTCATATGCCTAGTATCAGCATCGTCCTTTTAATCAGAAGAAACTAATACATATTCGCAATTTAAGATAAAGTCTAAATACAATGCCTTTAAATAATATATATAATATTATATTATAATAATATATAATATATGTGTAATTTTAAAATATTTGTATGAATATAAAGAGGGCGAATAAACAAAATTGCATTCTTTTTAAAATTTCAGATTGCGGCTCCCTACCTTCACTGAGCAATGGATCCGTAGTCCTCGATTCAGCTGCAACTACATACAACTCTAATGCTACGGCTTCATGTGACAATGGCTTTGACGTTGTCCAATCGATGATAAGATGTTTGGCGTCAGGAAGTTGGGAAACACCTTCATGTTCCATAAAAGGTTCGTTATTGTTAGCTTCTAACATTGAAACTTTGAAGTTGACAAACCTTCGTTTTTTTTTCTTACTTTTTCAGTGTTTATTTTATTTTCATTTTTTTAAACAACGAAGTATCTTATCACTTACAGCGTTTTTCCGACTTAACTTCATACTACTTTGTTTTTCTAGATGACCTACATTCTTTTTTATTGTAGAGAATGTAACCGTACATTTAAAATCCATTATACACCTTTAATATCACTAACAAATAAATGTGTTCATTTATTATTTTGTTACGGTCAATGAAGAATCAGTCATTATCCAAGGAATCAGATTTATTCATAAGTGTGTTATGATTTTTAAATAGTTACCCATTCCTTTAAAAGATGGCAATGAAGCACAACACAAACACATTTTTATTTCCAAATGCCTTATAAACTAGAAAATATCTTTTTTTCTGATGATTATGATACAAAAACGACAAAGACAATTATACATAGACGGGAGTTATTATTTTGTTGGAATTGCAGATTGTGGCCCCCTACCTTCACTGAGCAATGGATCTGTTGTCCTTGATTCAGCAACAACAACTTACACCTCTACTGCTACGGTGTCATGTGACAGTGGCTTTGACGTTGTCAAATCAATGATAAGATGTTTAGCGTCAGGAAGCTGGGAAACACCTTCGTGTTCAGTCAAAGGTTTATGCATTAATTTGTTGTTTGTTTCTAACATGAGATTAATCTTTATCTGTTTTGTGATTTTCTTTTAGTTTTGCTCATTGAAACGCAGTAAAACTGTCATTAATGCCGTTAAATCCGACAGATGCTTCAAACTGCTTCGTTTCCTATACTTTAATTTTAACATTAATGAAATATTCACAGATTTGAAATATGATGAATCAGTCATAATCAAAACCATCTGTTTTTCCAGATTGTGGCTCCCTACCTTCACTTAGCAATGGGTCTGTAGTGCTCGATTCAGCGACAACTACGTATGACTCTACTGCTACGGTGTCATGTGACAGTGGCTTTGACGTTGTCAGATCAATGATAAGATGTTTGGCGTCAGGAAGCTGGGAAACACCTTCGTGTTCAATAAAAAGTTCGTTATTTTTTGCTTTCAATAGGACAATTTTGAGGATGAAAAGCCTATTTCTTATTTGTCTTTTTCCGCTTTATTCATTACAAAAATATCTTTCTATAAATTCCTCCCATTCCGACATTTGCTTCACGCTACTTCGTTTCCTAAATGACACTTGTTCTTGTTTTAAATAAATGCATATAATCAATAATAGATTTGAAATATGACATTCGTTGTATGATAAATCGATGAAAGCTTTACATTTATTGTTTTAATTACAATCAGTTTTATTTGTTATTGTGTTCTGTTTAAATTGTTTTTTTTCTTCTATTTTTCCCCTTTTCATAAAGCAACAAAGCACAAAACAAACACATTCTCGTACTGAAATGCCTCATTAACTGCGTTATTTAGTTTTAAAGACGAAATTATCTAAGTTTATAAATATATAATTTTATATTTTTTTACTTGAGCATGAAATATTACAATTTTACGTTATAAGAAAAACATGAAAGGTACTTTTGAACTTTTTTGTTGGAATTGCAGATTGTGGCTCCCTCCCTTCACTTAGCAATGGATCCGTAGTCCTCGATTCAGCGACAACTACGTACGACTCTACTGCTACGGTGTCCTGTGACAGTGGCTTTGACGTTGTCCAATCGATGATAAGATGCTTGGCTTCAGGAAGTTGGGAAATACCTTCATGTTCCATAAAAAGTTCGTTATTTTTGGCTTTTCGTATGAAGCGTTTTTCATTTTGCCTGTTTCCGTTTTATTTGTACAAACATATATTTTAAAAATTCCACCCATTCCTTCCTTTGCTTCACGCTGTTTCCCTTCCTAAATGACACTGGTTCTTGCTTTTCATTATTGCATATAATAAAAGATTTGAAATATGCATGCATTTTATGATCAAATATAAATAAAACTGTTCATTTATTTTTAATAGCTGTCCGTTTAACATTCAGTATGTTCTGTTTCCAATTTATATTGATTTTTTGCTCTTTTTAATAAAGCAACAGAGTACAATACAAACACATTCTCATACTGAAACTCCGTGTTTTTTTCTGTTCAGAAAAGAAAATTTAAAATATATATACTTAGGTGAGTATGAAAAATTACAAATGCACGTAAAAAGGAAATCATAAAAGGTGTTGGTGAAATTATTTGTTGGAACTGCAGATTGTGGCTCCCTTCCTTCACTTAGCAATGGATCAGTAGTCCTCGATTCAGCGACAAATACTTACGACTCTACTGCTACGGTGTCCTGTGACAGTGGCTTTGACGTTGTCCAACCGATGATAAGATGTTTGGCGTCAGGAAGTTGGGAAACACCTTCATGTTCCATAAAAAGTTCGTTACTCTTTGCTTCTAACATAAACATTTAAACGATGACGAACCTACATTGTTTGGTCTTTGTTTTCGGTTCGTTCCTACATACATTTTCTATAAATTCCACAGATTCCGACCTTTGCTTCACACTACTTCTTTTCCTGAATAACCTTAAATTTGTTTAACATAAATGCATATATTCATATATTTGAGATATCACATGCCTTTTATGATTAGTAATAAAAGAATCTGTACTTTACTTGTAAAAATATCTACGTTTCTTATTAAAAATTCTTTTGTATATATTGAGTATAGTATATTATTTTTTACTTAAAAAGGAAATATTGAACGGCACTAGAAAACGTTTTTGTGGAATTGCAGATTGTGGCCCCCTCCCTTCACTCAGCAATGGGTCTGTTGTCCTCGATTCAGCAACAACAACGTACGACTCTACTGCTACTGTGTCATGTGACAGTGGTTTTGACGTTGTCCAATCGATGCTAAGATGTTTGGCGTCAGGAAGTTGGGAAACACCTTCATGTTCCATAAAAAGTTCGTTACTCATTACTTCTAACATAAACATTTTAATGATGAGGAGCTAAATCTTTTTTTTTCGGTTTTTTGAAAAAGCATAAAATTATCTCTATATTTCTTTAACTCCGACTTTTGCTTCACCCTGCTTATTTCCTAAATAACATTTATTTTTTAACATAATGCATATATTCATATATCTGGGATATGACATGCATTTTATAATTAATAATAAAATAATCTGTACTTTACCTGTATAGTTGTTGTTCGTTAAGGTTATGAATGAGTCATAATCTAAGAAGACTGTTTATTACATCAGTGAAATCTGCTTTAACATTTAGATATATTCTGTGTTTTGCACTATTTGGTTAAAGACAAACATATCTACGTTTCTTATTAAAAATTCTTTTGTCGAGTATAATATATTATTCTTTTATCTAAAAAATAAATATTGAACGGCACTAGAAAACTTTTTTGTTGGAACTGCAGATTGTGGCTCCATTCCTTCACTTAGCAATGGGTCTGTAGTCCTTGATTTAGCGACAACAACGTACGACTCTACTGCTACGGTGTCCTGTGACAGTGGCTTTGACGTTGTCCAACCGGAGATAAGATGTTTGGCGTCGGGAAGTTGGGAAACACCTTCATGTTCAATAAAAAGTTCGTTACTTTTTGCCTCTGACATAAATATTTTAAAGATGACGAGCTTAAAACTTGTTTTCAATTTGTTCGAAGAAACATAAAATTATCTATATATTTCATTAATTCCGACTTTTGCTTCACCCTGCTTATTTCCTGAATAACCTTTATTTTTTAACATAAATGCAAATATTCATATATGAAATGCGTTTTATGATAAGTTACAAAAAATCTGTATGTTTCCAATTAAATATTCTTTAGTCGAGTTATAAGATATAATTCTTGTAATCTTAAAAAGGAGTAACGAGCGGTTCTGTAAAACTTTTTATTGGAATTGCAGATTGTGGCTCCTTACCTTCACTTAGCAATGGGTCTGTAGTGCTCGATTCAGCGACAACTACGTACGACTCTACTGCTACTGTGTCATGTGACAGTGGCTTTGACGTTGTCCAATCGATGATAAGATGTTTGGCGTCAGGAAGTTGGGAAACACCTTCATGTTCAATAAAGGGTTCGTTTGTATGGTCCCATATCATAGAAATTTTGAAGTGGATGGGACAATATATTTTTGCCATTTTTTCAGTCTGTTCTTATGAACATTAAAACTATCTTAAATATGCTAATTCCGATTTACATTTAAGTTTGGTTTTATTTTTTAATGACATCCATCCTTAAATAATAATTGATGTGAAATCTGACATCTATTTTTTAATACAAATAAAGCTGCTTACCAATTATAAAGTAATTATCAATATTTCATTTATTAAAAAGAATCATAACCAACGGCATAAATTTTATTCATTTGTGTTTCTATACTATAAAGTTACCATGCACAAACACAAACATATTTTTATTTTAAATGCTTTGCAGCGTTATTCAATAAAGAGAAAAAACATATGTGTACTTATAAATTATCAACTCGAGTACAAAATAATATTGTTTCACGTAAAAATTTGTGTTGTACTTTGCAGATTGTGGCTCTCTACCTTCACTGAGCAATGGATCTGTAGTCCTTGATTCAGCGACAGCTACATATGACTCTACTGCTACGGTGTCATGTGACACTGGATATGACGTTGGTCAATCTTTGATAAGATGTTTAGCATCAGGAAGTTGGGAAACACCATTATGTACAATAAAGGGTAATATTTCTTTTGTTATTACGGTATTATTGAAGCTGGTAAGCGGATGTTCTGTTACTTTCATAAAACCAGTCCATATGGACTGGTTTCTTTTTCACAATAAAAACATTTTTCAAAACTGCGCCCTGCAAAGATTGTTGAAGTTCAGTAAAAGTGAATCCAAGATGCGGAAAGGCAATTTGATAAAAAAAATCACGATCTCCTTTGGTGTATATTAATTATGAAGACAGCCAGTTGAACTCCCACTTCTTGACAACATTAATTATCAGTTTTCTTTCATCCGAGCCGATTGAATCATTTTTCATTTTTCGAAAATGTCGTCAAAAATATTGTGTGCTTCTCTGTTCCTGTACGTCTGTCAAATATTTTTGAATGCCAGAAAAAGACCTTAACGTAACCTTAATATCAAACAGGTTGAGACAAATCATTTTGGTAAGAAAGGTTGTATTAAAATGTAGGAACGTATGCAAAGATTTGGGTTTCAAATAAAAAAATGTTTTATCGTAAAAAGTACTGCTATAAATCAAGACCTTTAAGGGAAGTTGCTGATTAGTTGTTGAAATTGTCGGTCGACTGAAAGGTGTATGAAGTCGTTTTTCAGATCTTCAAGATGTTCATAGCGTTAGATTATTTCAATGCATTTAATCTTGTTGTTACGCAAGCACAGACAGTGACAGAAGTATGCAGTAGTATGTTTTGGAAGATATTTATAACAAAAATGTTTCGTCTCGATAAATTTAATTATTTACAATTAAGAAATGAATGAAGAGGGGTGAAAAGTGGCAGCAAAACATTTTTCATTTTGATCTATGCTCCAAATATTTCAGAAACAATGTTAAATAATGCGGATGAATGATAGAACATGATCTTTTCTTGTATATTGGTATATATTGAGATATAGTATTTTTAACAAATGTTCAATGCAGAGGAGTGGTTTTTAACGCACAAGAGGGATGTTTATGAACCTAATAACACTTATATAACAAAATTCAAAGATAAAAAATTAAACTCCAGTACCTAAATGCAATCAGGTGTCCTTTGTGAAATAGCCTGCTTGTGAACATTCTGATTATATTAAGACAAAAACTGGTAAGTCTCCAGTATGTATACCACTTTCACATTTCACTTTATAATTCAAAAGCATCAAATGATGAAAACTCGATGTTTGACTTAAACAATCAAAATGATAATATAACATATTTATCAAGCTCACGACTATATGCTGTAATGGATTGCAGATTGTGGCCCCCTTCCATTTCTTAGCAATGGATCTGTTACCCTCAATTCAGCAACAACTACTTACGACTCTACTGCTACGGTGGCATGTGACGCTGGATTTGACGTTGGCCAATCGATGATAACATGTTTGTCGTCAGGGAGTTGGGAGACACCGTATTGTAATATAAAAGGTGCAATTATATTTGGACTGCATCGTCCAAGCAAACCAGCCTTATTTTTTTAAACAGATTATGTTGCGTGTTTTATGTCTTAGATATTTGAAGTTGTAAAATTATAGCACATTCTTGTATCTTTCCTTTAACGCAGAATTTCAAGTGAACTATTTTGTGAATATTTCAAAATGCACAATTAAAGAATTTATCTTAGACATAGAAAAAAGAATTATGTAAATTTTACAGATCTAAAATGTTACCCTGTTTTACTGAAAACTTATATGTGGAGAATGCATTGCTACATTTTTAAAATAAATACCATGCAAACATAATTATATCGTTTAAGATTGTGGTCCTTTACCCTCAGTTAGTAATGGATCTGTAGCCCTCGACTCAGCTACGTCTACATTCGGTTCAGTTGCTACAGTGACCTGCAATGTTGGCTATGAAGCTAATCAGAATTATCTGTTGTGTCAGGCATCGGGGATCTGGGAAGTACCGACTTGTACAATAAAAGGTTACTTGTTAGTAACTCACGTTCACTGTTATAATCTCCTAGGCAAGGACTGACTTTTCATGGCTTAAATGAATATCATCCTGTGTAACAAAAATTAAAGTTGATACAAATTTCGACAATTTCTGCTTATTTTAAAACATGTTTTATATTCAGTTTGGTGTGTTCATTTTCAAAACATAATAATGGCTTCAATTTTAGATTGTGGGCCGTTACCATCGCCCAGCAACGGTTCAGTGTCTCTCGATTCAGGAACGACAACATATGGTGCAACTGCTACAGTGGTTTGCGAATATACTTTTGCTCCTTTCCAAAATCCGATAACTTGTCAAGACTCTGGAACTTGGGAGGAACCAATTTGTGCAGTTGAAGGTAATGTGGATGCAAGCCTTATGTGCTTAAAGTTAGCTTTAATCAAAGAAGTTTTTTTTTCGCGTGATAACAAGGCCTCTGGTCTAAAGACAGTATCACGTCAATTTAATATACAAGTAAGCTGCTTTAGAAGGACGCATTAGAGAGGTTCATCAACTTGCTCTGAAAACTCATGTCTGTCTTATTCAGTATATCAGCATTTTTTAAATTGACAATCTGTCCCTCTCACGAATCAAAATACGGCAATGCCTGTAATAGCCATGACATGCCTCCAAGATATTTGAAATGGTTTGCTCTTGATGCAGTTTTTTTATATGCAGAGCGCAAGGTTAAACAGGTGATGTAAACAAAAATGTTGATAATATGTAATGATAATTTTTCGTATTTCCAAGCAGAACATGCACAAAAAGAATACTGGAGACTGGTTTAAAAGATATGTGCTTCAAATCTTGAGGTTATCTTCAGTTCGAAAATGGATGCGGCTTGCAACTTTCACAAATATTGTTAGAGGTGTTCTCTCAGATCAGTGCATAAAGTTACAAGTATAATGGTTACCACTTGTAAAGCAATCAGTAATATCTATCCCTCACAAATAAAAATGATTCAGTTCCGAGACATGTACTCATCTCTCTTTTTGTCAAAGAAATATATATGTACGTTACCAAATTTCTAAAACTAGTTACCCATTTGACATTCTCCATTGAAGTATAATGTTTTTCAAGAGTAAGGTTACTGAAAAAACGGCACATATGTGTATCTTTCAGATGTCATAATATATGATGGTGAAAACGTTGACTGGATATTTAGCTTCAATAAACCTTCACAATAAAGACAGTGACGAAATTCTCTGTCACTGTAATACCAGTAAATCACGCCCTGTTAAATCATCAGTGTATAACTTGAGCTTCTAGATGTAACCATACAGCTTCTAAACTTTTTTATACAAGAAGATTTATATATTTAAGTGAAATTGTAATCCTTTTCACAGTTAAAATGAAATTACAATATACAACTGGCCAATTTTATACCTATTGATATTTTGAACTCTCTGCATGCTGATTAATATTATTATTTTGTTTGATTTGAAGGTTACTTCAACTCCGAAATAAAGCTGAAACCATTTGAATACAAACTACTTTTGATATATGTGACACAGTGACTTTAACCAAAATTATCATAGTAAACAAATATTTCAATGCATGGTCTGACGTATATATAGTAGGACGAATTCAATAACCGAGTGCAAAATCTTCCTTAATCACTAAGAATGACATCATAACAAGACCTCTCCGGTATTTTAAAGCACGCTTACATGCGTTTGTCTGTAATGCTTCTATATGTAGTAGCCTTCGTTATCTGCCCGATTACTTTTCTCTAATTAATTCCCGTTTATACGTGCAGTAACGGAAACGTCCGAAATGTATTTGTGAAACTTCGGGCGTATTTCCTTGGTTACGCACATAACAAGTCTATAGAGAAAATATGTATTGGGTAAGATTAGCCAATCGTAATGCACTGGCTCGTGCGCACGGTATATAATGTGAAAAATTAGCTTAGTCGAGGCGGAGTAACAGCGAGTAATCGCTCCGCGTAGTTTGGTTATCCAAACATATTGCAGAAACGATTATTCGTATCTTCACATGTAGTTTATTTAAATATTAGTTAGGTCCATAGGAATTACATCTACATCTCATTGTTATGGCCAGGTAAAATAAACGTATTTTTACAACTCTTGAAGACATATTTGTTGTATTTTGAAACTCATCTTTTCGTATGTAAAATCTTAAAGTAAGAAATCCACTATACGATCTCGGGGCACTGCCTGGACGGGTATTCGAACCTTTTATATGAGGTTTCGTACTTTGAATAAGGTCACGTCTACCACATATACAATGCGGTTGTTTCATTCCTCGTAACTCTGAACAACATAACTATACAGTCAAATATCTTAAAAATAAATTAATGGGTAAACGCTTTTAAGTTTGGAAGAAATTCAATATGTGCACCAGCAGTTTCATTGGTTTCACATAAATACACTCAGCTTTTTTATTAAAAGATGATCCAGTTGAAAAATATAAACCAGAAAAATCGAGCGCGCCCATGGCGGTGGTACACTGAAAAAAACGATGCTCGCATAAAAGTGAAAATTCATCTAATGGCGTAAGAAAAAGGACAAATAAATAACACATGTCGTAAGAAAATTACAACAAATTCAGTGTAGGCTCAAACGTGAATTTAAATGAATGACTATTAAAGAATAATTGAATTATACTACACACATTCATTACCCCACCCATTTACTAAACTGACCTTGTAAGTTTGTGGCTGTACGAATTTATATCAAAATATATCAAAAATGTCTAGTCAAACGAGAAGTACTACTTCCAAAAGGGAATCAGTGAATGCATCTCTCCTTAACAAAGTTGAAGAAAAACAAAAATGTAAAGATAAAGCAAATAGTAAACAGACTTGTCCAGAATCTGGGTCAGACACCACAGGATTAGATATGAAATTTGATGATTTCAGGAATGAGGTGAAAGAAATGTTTGCCAAATTTGATGAATCTTTTGACAAGAAAATTTCAGGCTTTGAAAAGAGATTATCAGGTACATTCAAGGAATTGAAGGATGAAATAAAAAGTATGCAGACAGAAATGAATGATACCAAATCTGAGGTAAAAGAGCTGAAAACAAAAATGCAGGAAATGGAACATACTGTAGAGTTTCATTCTAAGGCTGTTGAGGAAGAAGCCTCAAGAGCAGAAGCTTTATTTGATAAAAGAAGGAGCCAATTAGAATTACAGATGTCAGAAATAAGGAACAAAATGCTATGGCAAGAAAAACATGATAGACAATACAATTTGCTATTCTATGGTTTAACAGAGTCAGAAGGTGAAGATTTAGAAAATGTAATGAAAACCTTCTTCAAAGATAAGCTTGACCTAGAAGCTGAAAGTGTTGACAATATGGTATTTGCTAATCTCCATAGGCTGCCAAGTGATTCTGAAGCTCCAAAACCTGTTATCATAAAATTTCAAAAAATGAGAGATAGGGATCTTGTGTTTTCCCAAGCTTTTAAACCAGTCCTCAGAACAGAAAAGAAAAGAATTTTAACAGATCTGCCTGTAGCAATGAAAAAAGAAAGAGGTCGATTAGCCAAGGCTGCCTATGAAATCAGAAAAAAGGAAGAATTTAAAACAAGAATTATTGAAAAAGGTTTAAATGTGTTTCTTGAAGTGCGCAAAGATAGTAAATCTGAGTGGGTTAGAAGAGATATCTAAAAGATGTTATGACATTATCATAACAAATAATTTTTTTGAACAGTTAGTTAACTAATGACATAAAAAATATCATGAATAAATTTCATGTTTTGAACAGCTAACTGGATATATTATCAGCTTTATGTATGTAGGTATGTATGTATGTATGTATGTATGTATGCATGTATCTATGTATGTATGTAAAATAAAACATTGAGTAATAGGCCAGTGCTATGCTTTATTCAACTCAGAACAATACAGTTTTGTTTCTTTAACAATAATCATTGTTTTGCACAATTATTGTTTTTTCACGACAATTGTTATTTTTGTTTACATATTTTTACAAGTATCCATGTTAGGGTTGTTCAGTGCTTTGAACTCTGTCGTGATTGTAATTCATAAACAAAGAATGTTTTGTCAACTTTGCTAATTTTTTTACATCTGCAGTTTCGTTTTACACTATGTCTTTTTTATTTTGCACCCTTCTATATAAGCCAATGCATTTTCGTAAACGTGAAATTATATTCCATGGGTGTAAATTTTGTAAAAATACTGTTAATAACAATTAATTTGACAGTTGAGTTTGTTTACATGTTTATTTACATTCAACACGCGCATTTGTTTACTTCCGTTTATTACCGGTGTTACTGTATAAATATAAAGTAATAAATTTCGAAATAGGTAAATAGTTACTAAATCTATTACCACTACTGGTTTTATATATTAGTGTCAAATTTCTTTTGTTATATTTTAATTTAGATATCTATCTTTTTTTCATTTTCATTTAAATGAAATTATATTTAGTAGCAATAATAAAGGGAATATATATGTTATATGGGTGTACATTTTGTAGAAAACTGTTAATAATAATTAATTTTGACAGTCCTATGAGTTTGTTTACACGTTTATTTATATTTAACACGTGCATTTGTTTACTTCCGTTTATTACCGGTGTTACTGTATAAATATAAAGTCATAAATTTCGAAATAGGTACATGGTTACTAAATCTATTACCAATTCTGGTTTTATATATTAGTGTCAAATTTCTTTTGTTATATTTTATTTTGGATATCTTTTTTCTTTTTTCCATTTAAATGAAATTGTGTTTAGTAGCAATAACAAAGGGAACGAATATAAGATCAAAAGAGAGCTTGGATATAGTTTTGGAATAATTTCAGTTATTATATGAAAGCTTTAATTTTTGAATTTAATGTTTGTATTTAGTTTTCAAAAGGATGTGTGTGTGTATAAAATAGCATATCAATGCAATTCCGTTATTACCGGTGTTACTGTATAAATATAAAGTCATAAATTTCGAAATAGGTACATGGTTACTAAATCTATTACCAATTCTGGTTTTATATATTAGTGTCAAATTTCTTTTGTTATATTTTATTTTGGATATCTTTTTTCTTTTTTCCATTTAAATGAAATTGTGTTTAGTAGCAATAACAAAGGGAACGAATATAAGATCAAAAGAGAGCTTGGATATAGTTTTGGAATAATTTCAGTTATTATATGAAAGCTTTAATTTTTGAATTTAATGTTTGTATTTAGTTTTCAAAAGGATGTGTGTGTGTATAAAATAGCATATCAATGCAATTCTGTTTTCTATCTATATTTATCTTACTTCTCACTATAATTTCACTTTTTGCAAGCATTTTATTTAAAAGTTCAATATAAACATTCAATATGAATCCTAAAAATGAAAAACTTATTTTTCTATGCGAGACTTTCGACAAACTTTTCAGTCAGTCCATGAAAACATTTTTCTGTATTAATATGAAACTCATTTTAAAATTGCCTGATGGTTGAAATTACTATATACTCACAGAATTGTCAGGGAATTGGAAATACTAAGAAACGGAGGGATTTATTTCACTATGTCAGAGAAAAGAAATATGATATTATTTGTTTACAAGACATTCATATAACACCACAATTATGTTCATATGTAAAGTCAGAGTGGGGATACGAAGCTTTTATTAACCCATTTACCAGCAATAGTCGAGGTGTGATGATTCTATTTCAGAACACTTTTGAACAAAAAGTTGAAAACATTTATAGAGATATCGAAGGTAATTTTATCATACTAGATGTACTTATTTCAGACAAACGAATGACAATAGCTTGTATTTACGGACCAAATGAAGATAAGCCCCTTTTTTACAACAACCTAATAACTAAAATAAATGAAATTGACAATGAGTATGCCGTAATATGCGGGGATTGGAATATGATTCTAGATCCGTTTGTAGATTGTGAAAATTATGTTAATATCAATAATCCTAGGGCTAGGGAAGTTGTTATAAATTTTATGAAGAATAATGATTTTTGTGATATTTGGAGAATAAAGAATGAATCCAATAGAGAATATACATGGAAAAGATTTAACCCTAATAGAAAATTCGCACGTTTAGATTTTTTTATTATAAATAATAATTTTGAAAGTTTTGTTACGCACTGCAAAATAGTACCAGGTTACAGATCCGACCATTCGGGGGTCATTTTAAAATGGAAATTGTCAGATAATCAGAGAGGAAAAGGCTATTGGAAATTTAATAACTCGTTGCTTCAGGATCAAGAATATATTTCATTGGTTAAACGAGTTTTAAACGATTTGATAAATATTCATAGTAACGAACAACAGTCAAGTGATATAAACAACCCGGAATTTGCTGGACTAAATATAAATGATCAGTTATTTTTAGAGACTTTTCTAGTAGTTTTAAGGAGGGAGACAATTAAGTATGCATCTACAAAAAAGAAAAAAGAGCAAAAGCAAGAAACACAACTTCAAGACAGGATAATAATTTTAGAGAAACTTGTCAACACAAATTTTAATGATGTGAATTTAGAGGAATTGGCAAATAAGAAAACTGAACTACAGAATTTAAGAAATCGCAGGCTAGAAGGGGTGATGATTAGATCTAAATGCAGATATGAAAGTTTGGGTGAGAAACCAACAAAATATTTTTTTGGTCTAGAAAAAAGAAATTTTATAAATAAAACTATATTTAGATTAGTAGATAATGACGGTAACGAATATGAATCAACAGAAGAAATACTGACTTATCAAAAAGAATTTTACAGTACACTTTATACAGATATACATGTCACTGACGACAAACCATTAGAAGAGGCTATTGGCCCAAACATGTCTGCTTTAACAGATGAAGATTCTAAACAAATGGAAGGAGAGTTGACTATTGAAGAGTTAAAGGAAGCTTTAGATAGTATGAAAAATGAAAAAAGTCCAGGTTTAGACGGCTATACGGCAGAATTTTTTAAATTTTTTTGGAATGATTTAAAAAATTTTTTCTTAAGTCTTTAAATTACAGCTATAATTATGGGTCACTAGCCGTTTCGCAAAAACAAGGTATTATTAGCTGTTTGCCCAAACCAAACAAAGATAAAACGTTACTTAAAAACTGGCGTCCGATTTCATTATTGAATGTTATTTATAAACTTGCGTCTTCAGCTATAGCCAACAGACTAAAAAAAATTCTTGACAAAATAATTCATACAGACCAAAAAGGATTTATAGCAGGGCGTTTTATAGGGGAAAATCTACGTCTGTTATATGATATTCTTTTTGAAACAGAGTCTCAAAACATTCCAGGGTTATTACTTTCAATAGATTTTCAACAAGCTTTCGACACTGTTTCTTGGAAATTTATTCACAAAGTTTTACATTATTATAAGTTTGGGGAATCTTTTAAAAAATGGATAAAATTATTTCAAAATGGATCGGAATCTTGTATTTTACAAAATGGACATATGTCAAATTTTTTCAAGCTATCCCGTGGTTGCCGACAAGGTGATCCAATTTCTCCTTATATTTTTATTTTATGTGCAGAAATTCTTGGTAAAATGATTAGAAATAATAACGATATATCTGGTATACGTATATATAACAATGAACATAAATTGACCCAATATGCAGACGATACTCAAATATTTCTTGATGGATCTGAACTATCTCTTAAAAGCTGTCTTGCAACTTTACATCAATTCCATAACATGTCCGGTCTAAAAATAAACGTAGAAAAAACAAAAGCAATGTGGATTGGTTCGTTAAAAGATTCTGACTTGAAATTATGTAATGAGGTACCGCTAGACTGGACAAAGGGTCCAATAAAAATTTTGGGGGTAAATTTTACAGGTTCAGTTGTAAATATATGGGATATTAATGGTATTGAAATTTTAGCAAAATGCAGACGTTTATTAAAAATTTGGTCAAAAAGAAATTTAACATTGTTTGGAAAAATAACTGTCATAAAATCATTAGTGTTTTCAAAATTTGTACATTTATTTATGGCTTTGCCAAATCCTCCGACGGATATAATCAAAACGTTAGAAACGATATCTTACAAGTTTTTGTGGAATAATGGTCCGGATAGAATAAAACGCGATACTGTTACCAGAAACATTAAACATGGTGGACTAGGTATGATTAATTTGAAAATCTTTATTGACAGTCTGAAGATAAATTGGTTGAGAAAACTGTTACTGAGGTCAGAAGAGGAAAATTGGTTCACTTTAACTAACTTTAACGTTGTTGAACTTATTAAACATGGTTCCAATTATTCTAAAATTAAGGCTGTAGAAATGATAAACCCTTTTTGGAAAGATGTTTTGATAAGCTGGTCCTATTTCTGTAAAACAGTGGAAATTAGTAGTTTAACTGATATATTGTTATCGCCGTTGTGGCATAATGACAATCTTTCTGACAAAAATCTGTTTTTAAAACAATGGTATGATAAAAATGTTATTTATGTAATAGACTTATTAAATACAGAAGGAACTTTTTATAGTTTTAACAACTTCAAAAGAAAATAAAATGTCAACGGAACTTTTTTAGATTACTATAGAGTGCTCAATAGAATCCCCAACTCCTGGAAAACGATTATAAATGATAATAAAACTTTAGTGAGTCATTATAAAAGTAATCTAAACATGAATCCATATGTTAAGAATTTGATAAAAAATGAAAAAGGTTGTAAAGTTTTTTATGAAGTTATGGCAAAAACTAGATTAACTGCCTTGCCAACCAAATGGTTTCAAGAATTAGGCGATATCAGAGAAAAAGAATATCTAAAAGTTTGTAAAAGATTAGAAGAAATACATGAAATAAAACTTAGAGACTTTCAGTTCAAATTAAACACAAAAATTATTGTAACAAACTCGTTTTTGTTTAAAATAAATAAATTAGAAAATGATCTTTGTTCGTATTGTAGATCAGAACCAGAGACCATACATCATTTATTTTATAACTGTGGAATAATCCAACGGTTCATATGTCAGGTCTATAAATGGTTTCAAGATCAGTGTAATATGAATTTCGAAAATAATTTCAAATTATTTATTTTTTCTGTGGATTCAAATTCTTTAGGAGGGGGATTTATTTCTATCCTAATAAAATATTTTATTTATAAAACAAAGTTCCAAGCTAATTCACATAATTGTCTGAATTTAGTTAATTTTAAATGCTATCTTAAACACAAACTATGTACATGGAAATTTATTTGTAAAAGGAACCAAAAATCACTTTATTTTCAACAGAATTTTGAATACATTTTAAGTAAGCTGCCTGACTGAATTCTGTGAGCAACATCTGGTTTAAATAAAATCCACTTTATTAAGGACTGACTGACAGGTTGTATAAAGTATCAAGCCGACAAGGCCTCTCGATTATTATTTATTTCTTTTTTTTTGTTCTTGTTCCTTTTTTTTCTTGTTACATAGTTATAGTTATACTTAAAATAGTATCAGGTCTGGATATTTCAAATAATGATATACATGTAGCATATTTGTAGTAAAATGAGTGTAAGTTGTAAGGTGAACAGGGGATGGTTCCCCGACCCTTGTTTCACCAATGACGGGGAGAATAAATGGGGTTACCCATCAGGGGCCTGAAACTAAAAAAAAAAAAAAAAAAAAAAAAAAAAAATATAAACCAACATAGTTGTATCGATTCACAATTACTTATTTTGAGTCAGCACCCGTCCGTTGCTCACTTTGTGCCAATTTTCCACCTTTCTAGAAACGAAAACGTTTGACTAAGTAATATTTACAGTTAGCTTATTATTTTAAAAAATGCTGTAAAAATTCAGTTGCATTTGCAACCCTTCAACTGTGTCAGATAATAAAGAAATGCCAACTGCAAACATAAGTTGAATTATTTTCTTAACATTAGAAAACAATTGTAAAATCCTTACATTATTATAACATAAAAAGGTATACAAATCCATTTAAGTACTTGAAGTTGGCTTACGTAACACCCTCGTAGAAGTCCCACAAGACGGAGAACGTATTTGTAAACCCTATTCTAGCATGCTTTAATTGGAGAATTTATAGGTTGTATGTTTATACCTTGAAAATATCTGTTAACGGTTGAAGCAAATCACAAAGGCATTTGTCACTGTTTAATAACCTTCTCTAAAACAAGCTTGAGATTATGTGGCTTCACTATATGTTTCAACATACAAAAAGTCATACTTTTTATCATAATTGATATAATATTAATACACTTAACTCAATATATCTTATAATGATATACCTATAAAATTATTTAAGTCACTGTAATTTCGCTTTTATGTGTAAGAATAATAATGAATTTAGCTCAAATATCTAGAAATTCGCCCATGGTTAACAGTCTATTAAAAAGCTTTACTAGGCTTTACTATATGCTTCAACATACAAAAAGTCATACTTTTTATCATAATTGATATAATATTGATACACTTAACTCAATATATCTTATAATGATATACCTATAAAATTATTTAAGTCACTGTAATTTCGCTTTTATGTGTAAGAATAATAATGAATTAAGCTCAAATATCTAGAAATTCGCCCATGGTTAACAGTCTATTAAAAAGCTTATGTATTAAGGTATTTAATCATTCAAACCATGAACTAACTACTGTGGCATAAGGTTTCAACCACAGGCTTTGAGTTATTTGAATTATAGTATATTTTCAGAAATATCATTATCAGAAATATTTGAGTTAAGTCTCATATTTCCAGGCTCGTCAATCATTCGAAACAATTGTGTGACTGCTTGAGCTAGTTCAACGTTTCTCATGTCATCAAACAGATCAGACAAAAATACTTTACACTAAAGATATAATATTGGTTTGAGATTTTGACCTGTTTTGCATTTTCCTATTTCGCGCCAGAATCTTTCACAGAACATTCTAAATAAATTCGGTATTGTGTTACTTACTATAAAACAGTATTTTCTTTCCACGCACAGCTTTTCATTTTTGTTTGTTTAACAAATAAACTTTCAAATTATCAGTACAACGCTTTAAATGAAAACTGCTGAACAGAATCCGTGTCTCTTCGCTTCTATACACTTTCTACCGAACCACGGCTTAATTATTTTCATTTGTGTTACAACAGCATAAGTACTTGTCAAATTTTGGTAACATTGTAGCAATATAATTTATAATATCTTGAGGGTTTTTGTATTATTATTATTATTATTATTATAATCATTCGGTTCTGAATTTCAATTCAGTTTCCCGAGTACCCATTTTAATGCATATGGAGAGTTTAGCAGACTTGGTTATTGTAACTAATTAAGACTTCTTCCCATTTGTTTCGTCTAAAAAAATGGCTAGAAAGGTAGAATAGAGCTCAACGTTCGATTTTTATCTAAGTAGATCTGAGTTTTCAGGTCTTCTTGAAAGTGATGACTTGAAATCTTGATAGATACTACAAAATACGAAAAAGTAGTTTCATGTTCGTTTTTTAGTTTTAGGGCATTCACTCAACATTGTGGCTAAATCACCAGTCACTCCGTCTCTTGAAATCTTGTACAAACCAATTTTGTGATTAAATCATCTTTTAAAAGTGTTCCACGTTTTTTTTTCATGAAATATCAGATTGCGGTCCTGTACCACTGGTCAACAATGGAAGTATAAGCCTGGTTTCGAATACAACTACATATAATTCAGCTGCTCTTGTGACATGTGACAGTGGATATTATGCTTACAAGGTTTTAATTACCTGTCAAGCGTCAGGAAGTTGGGAGACACCTGTATGTCTTAAAGGTAAGAATACGCATGTAAGAATTGGCAAAACTAATTTCCGGCATATCAAAACTTTGATAGAATTATAGAATCCAGCTTACTTCTACAAAAGCGTTTAGAAAATATTATTTTAAAAAATGTGGTACTAATAAACTATACTCAAAGCAATACTTATGTACAAAATATAATTTTGTTCTAATAATTGCGTGTGTTTGATACTGTTCTGGGTCAAATACAAAACTTTTATTATAATGTATGCGCAACATTGCAGACTGTGGACCTTTACCTTCGCTCAGCAACGGATCCGTGACTCTTAATTCATCATCATTCATATTAAGTGCAATAGTGACCTGCGATGTCGGTTTTGACGCTACCCAAACCTCAATATCGTGTCAAGATTCAGGAGTCTGGGAAGAACCTATTTGTACACCGAGAGGTATATTATACAAACCGAACACAACGCAAATTAATAACTTAAGACGTCTTTTGAGAATACTTAAATTATGGTTTGGCCAACAATAAAAGAATTCAAAACTTTTACTTAACAACGTGATCACTTCCTGTTCGTTTAGATAAAAAAAAGCAGAATAAGGGATTAGTTTACTGGATTTCAGGAATTTTCTTTTCGATAAAAAAGAGAAGTTTTACCATGCTTTCGTTTTCAAATTATGTCGGCTATTTAATCCTTAGATTGATGTATAATTCAGTTTTAAGTTATACCTAATTCAAATGTTGTTTCCTTCTTTTTCGAATGTTTTCTTCGTGTCAATTCCAGATTGTGGTTCTCTACCAGGGTTCAGCAATGGATTTGCGAGTCTAGTGACTGCATCAACGTATGGTTCTGCTGCAATAGTGACCTGTTACGTTGGATATGATCCGTCTTCCGCCGTGATTTTTTGCCAAGAATCGGGTGATTGGGAGATACCAGTGTGTACAGTTAGAGGTAAGCTATGTAATTTGTAATTACAGTTTGAAATGAAAAAGCTTGTTTATGTCATTAAGGTATCGTAATCATAATTTCATGAATTTTCTATAATTTAATTTCGTATACATTTTGGCAGCTTTTTTATAATCTTTTTGTTGTTGACTGTAGAAGTGTTACTTCTTTGCCTCAGATATCCATTATAATAAACTTCCGAAACAAATTACAGATTGCGGCCCTCTACCACTCATAAGCAACGGATCTCTCTTCCTCGATTCAGCAACAACAACATATGGGTCAAATGCTTCAGTGATTTGTGATGCTGGGTATAACGCTAATCAAGGAACAATATTTTGTCAGTCTTCGGGATTCTGGGAAATGCCTTCTTGCATGCTTATAGGTAACTGCAGCATTTCGTAAATTTTTACCCATGGACTCCCTGACGTGTCATAAAAAGAATTTGGTATTTAGAAGTTATAAGCCTTGTTTTGATATATTTGCACGAGGTCTTCTTCCGGAATATCTGCGCAATTTAAGAAGACAGAGTAAGTAAATCTCAAATTTGTATAACTATGATTGCTTTAAAATTTGTATCAGACAACAGAAATACCTTAACGTTTTATTTCCACTAATTGCCAACAAAATAAATTTAAGCCAAGGACATTTTCACATGATGTTGTCGTTTGCAAAGAAAATACTACGAGGACAGATGACACTTTAAAGTATGGAAACTGTGCTGTGAAATGTATACGTTTACAAACCGGATGTCAAACATGCTACACATCCGGGTCATGGAGAAAAAGTGTCTTGAATAATGTTCGAGACTTAGGCCCCTCTATCGGAGATGTTATATGGAAAAAATATATTTTGTTATTAAACTTGCATAAAATGTTGTTATGAAGCTTCTTTGTATGACAAACTTCAAACATTATCAACGAAAAATGATATAACAAATAGCTTTAAATGACGATGTATTCACATTATTGTGACTTAACTGATGATGAAAGGTTTTTAAAAAAAACCGAGAATTCATTGAAATCGTTTGTAATTTCTAGATTGTGGTCCCCTTCCTTGGCTAAGTGACGGATCCGTTAGCCTGGTATCAGGTGAAACATCATACAGTGCATTGGCTACAGTGACCTGTGACCCTGGATTTGATGCATACCTATCAACCATAACTTGTCAGGGATCAGGAAGTTGGGAGACTCCATTATGTGTCATAAGAGGTAGGACAGTGTGACAATGATAGAGATATATGCTAAAATGCATTTATATAATTTGTATTATAAGCATCATCCTTGGCGTATTTTATTTGATTAGCTTTTTCAACAAATTCATCAGACATTTAAAGAGCTGTTCTTGGAACATAACCCTGTTTCTTCATCTAGCTTACCTGTATATACTGACAGTTAATATCTCACGTTTCCGTGAGTAGACACAGTGTATGTTTGAAACATTTTGATCGAAGGGAAATCACAACAAACGAAAGAGTAAGATTAATTTCAAAACTTTTCCAATTGTAGCTTAAAAACAACAAACAAGAAGCACAAAAATAAATGCTGCAAATTTGACATATCCTTGCAATCTTTATTATTTTTTTACCCTGAATTGAAATAGTCACCAACCATTTGCAATGAAGAACTTAAAGGATAATCCAAATCTGACACAATTTATTTTTAATTTGAGACGACACATAGTCAAGAGACCTTCAAAATATTTTTGTTAAACCAATAATTTTGGATCTTTGTATTTTGCCTTGTATAAATGTTTTCCAAATAGTCATACATTGAAAGCTTAAAGAATGTAACATTGTCTTTATTGTTCAGGACAATACTATTCTTAGGAATATCCAAAAAAATTGTTTGGAAGCTATAAAATGTACACTAGAGGGTTTCAACACTTTACCAAAATGACCTTTTAAATTCATTAGAACACGACATTAAATTCCGAAAAAGTTTATTTCGGTTGAATTTCGAGTCACGTAAAGCTGAACTGTGCAAACGATTATGACAAAAGTCCTCTTCAAAACTAAGAAGTCTATCTTAAATAAATGGACAGGTGGTTATTTCAACAAGCGATAAATGTTCTTGATAAGAACACAGTTGATATTTGTTTTTTTTTTTTTTTTTGTTTTTTTTTGTATGTTTTAGATTGTGGTCCTCTTCCATCTGTCAACAATGGAAGTTTAAGCCTCGTTTCGAACACATCTACTTTTGATTCGGCTGCTATTTTGACGTGTGACACTGATTATTATGCTGAAAAGGTTTTGATTGCTTGTCAAGCTTCAGGAAGGTGGGAGACCCCATTGTGTCTCAGGGGTAAGTAAAAGCGTTTTGGCGTTTTGAATTATTTTAACATAGTTTTGATACCTGTACATTTACAAATTTAGTTAACAGTCAGTATTTAAAAATTTGATTTTCTGAATGTCTACTCTACTTAAATATAAATAGTTTGTTATGTGTGAATTTCTGAAAGAGTCCCTAAAACTCATAAACTGTGGCTGTAAACAGTACCTCTTTTGTCCTTAATGAATTATCTTATCCGTATCTTTTGATACAAATGAACATAATATATTTCAAATACTGTTTTTGTAATATAAGGTCTACCAGAAATTATTTGTATGATAATGTCAGATTGTGGACCTTTGCCGTCGCTCAGCAACGGATCCTTGGCTCTTAATTCATCATCATTTACGTTAAGTGCAACGGTGACATGCGATGTTGGTTTTGACGCTAATGAAGCTTCAATATCGTGTCAGGAGTCAGGAATTTGGGAAGAACCTCTCTGTATAATAAGAGGTAACCTAAGAGTTTGCACAAAACTTTGTTTAACTACATACAAACATTTGAAGTTCAAAAAGGAAATTGAATGTTTCTAAGTTGATTTTGACAAATCATATTTAAGTATGTTACTTCCCAAATATGTACCATATATTTGCGTCTTTACTCATGAGAATGGAAATACGAACAATGTCTCAGCGTTATTAAACAATGTCTTAAACAGGTAACACTAATCGTCCTCGTTATATATTTGCATTGCATAAAAGTACTATATAGCATTATAACCTTTATTCAAGTAGCGCATTTTCCTGTTCATAAGCAAGACTCGTGTTTTCATTTCAGATTGTGGGGCATTACCATGGATCAACAACGGATTTGTTAGTCTTATTACAACATCTACATATGGTTCAGCTGCTTCAGTGACCTGTAACAACGGATTTGATGCTTCTCAGTTTTTAATCTTGTGTCAGGAATCTGGTGTTTGGGAGGAGCCATCATGCATAATTAGAGGTAATATTTGTACACATTCTGTAATGCCGGTACACTTTACACGTTTGTTCATTTCTTTTGCTAATTCAGAAGTCTGTATTGTTGAAAAGAATAAAATATCTTCTTACGAACATGAAAGTCCGGTCCGTCACAGAAAGATGCATATCAGAATACACGACCACTGAGCCAAAGAATCGATTCTTTGACGCAATTGTCAGAGGTTGTATTTATACAATTATAAGAAGGTGTGCACTAGACCGTAACAATCTTCCAACACAGCGGCCGTTTAAGAAATTCTAAAATAAATGGATGTAAGAACTTGGTCCACCGCCACAAACAAATTTTGACATTTTTTTATCAAAGCTTAATTTATTATTAACTCAGTTCAATCTTATTATAATATTATCATCGTAGGAAAATTGATTCGTTATATGTAACGTCTTAAGACTTTACGACATTTCAGTCTGATAGGCATTTGCTATGCTTAGGTAACCCTGTAGATCTAATGTTATCCCGGAACAAACTCCCTTGGAGGAAGTATTCATGTTTGTGTTGCAGCAGCATGGTTATAAGTAAATGAAATAAAGTCTTAATCCGTTACATTTTTTTCAATAAAAAATATAAAACTCCCCCTAGCTTGTCAGCAGAGTAATTGGGTTAGCAGAATTGATGGATGTAATGCTTCAACTGCTTTATTATTTTCCTGTGACATAACACAGTAATCTAAGTAACTAATTACAGATTGCGGCCCTCTGCCACAGATAGGAAACGGGTCTATCTACCTCGATTCTGGTACAACGACGTTTGGGTCAAACGCTTCGGTGATCTGTGATACTGGTTTTAGCAGTAATCTGGAAACAATATCCTGTCAAGCTTCGGGATTCTGGGAAGTACCCTCTTGCATATTGACGGGTAACTCAACTTTAAATTACATAAATATTAATATCTAATTGGCTGTTCAGTAATTATATTTTTGTAATTTTTAAATTGCTTTTATGCAGGTAATTCAGATATTACACGTGATGGTATCTTCCCAATTCAATATATATTTAGACTCTTGTCTACATTTTTATTTAGAGTGACATTTTGTGTCTTTTCGAGCATCTTTTTTCATGAACATCTTAAATCAGGAAAAAGTAAGATACTCATTTTACATAATAATTTTTTATCCATCTGTATTCATTAGAATTAAGTAAGGTCACTAAGATACCTAAATTTCTAATCATAGAAAGTAATCAAACTGTTCGTCCTCTGAAATGTTTAGATAAAAATGTATGTTTTGTGAAACAGAGAAGCAAAAAATCAACGCCTTTGACTCACAACCAATCATATCGCAGGATTGTTTTCATTTTCAATGAAATGCTTAATATTATTAAATTATTTTTTGGAATGATCTTAATTCGCATTTAGGAGGCTTCTTTCTAAAATAATATAAAATATTTAACATGCATTTATCTGTCTGAACTGTTACAAAAACCGAGATATAAAATATTATACATTTTCTTTGAACGACATTATTGATTACATGGGTCCTCCTCCATACCGACCTGTAACGTTAAATGTTTTTTCTCTCTCACATCACTATGCCTAGTTTACTTTATTTCTGTGGATTAAAGTTGAGACTTAAGCTTACGTTTCCCTTTTTATGCAATCTGAAAAAGGACACAAATGTGTGTCAAGTGTGATACTGGCCAAATTACCTTTTACTATGATTACTTGTAAATATCCTTATTCAGTAGATGAAGCCTTCCCGAAATTTGAACATTTGAATCGAACTACTACAGTCATAAAAAATATATGTGAACATTTTTGTACAATTTGAGAACAAATAAGAATGCTTTACTTTTACGCACATACATTTTTGACGGTCAAATGAATGACTTTATATAGCAATTCAACAAACGTTTAATACTTTGAACTATTATCAATGGTCACCGCAGTAACTCTATACATTTTACTATACAATGGGTTTATACATTTTTTTCATTGAAATCGGATTTAATTTTTAGATTGTGGCCCTCTGCCTTGGCTTGATGACGGATCTGTAAGCCTTGTATCAGGTGAAACAACATATAGTGCAAGTGCTTCAGTGACATGTGACCCTGGATTTGATGCTTTTCAGTCATTTATAACTTGTCAGGCCGCAGGAAGTTGGGAAACACCATTATGTGTCATAAGAGGTAAGTCAATGTGACAATTTCATTCGTCTAATGACGGTAATAACATGTAACACTGAAAGGCTTCTGTCTTCTATCAAAAGTCTAACTAACGCTTTTCATATTTTCTCTCTTGTTTCAAGTCATAATAATGATACATGATAAGTATGCTTAAATGTTATAACTATAAATGTAACATGCATCGCTGTAAATGATTTGAATATGAAAAGTACGCGAAATAAATGTTTGAAAGATCGAACTATTTGTTTTCAAACTAAAGTATACGGTTTTTAGGATTAAATGAAAAAATAGGTAAGACACACATAGTTCTCTATCTTCCGTAGTTTGTAAGATAGCCATGTTGTTGTCTTACTCGAACTTCAGAAAATAGATATTGACAACATGATGTAATTCATTCATTAAAAATTACAGATATTTGTAAAATGACCCTGAACATTTTCCATATACGCCACGAAAATTCATAAAGCAAATTTTCATGAACGTCTTTATGCATTATGTAATTATTCAAGAGATAAAAGCTAAAATATGTTATCTTACCGGTCAAGGTATAATAAATAAGGTGCTATATTGTCTGTATCTTCTTCCATTAGAAGGTTTATAAAACGAAAACATTTGTTTTACACAGAAAATTTGTCTTGATCTTGTTAAAATTTCGAATATGTTTATGTAAGTTAAATGGAAGATTAGGCAATATGCATCCCGTTTTCAAAAACTATACTCGGATAAAGGTGATGGATACTTTGTAGATTGTGGTAACCCACCAACGGTCAACAATGGAAGTGTCAACCTAGTTTCGAACACATCTACATACAATTCAGCTGCTATTGTGGCATGTGACAATGGATATTATGCTTATCAGGTGTTAATTACTTGTCAAGTGTCAGGAAGTTGGGAGACACCATTATGTCTTAGGGGTAAGTCAAATCAGTGTTTTTGTCAGATAATAAATTTTTATCCAAGTGTCAAAATATATTTATTTTTATGTATCACTGCTTTATATGAAACAAAATATATACCGAGAGCAGATATTTTTTATCATTTTTTAAAGTATTGCTCCTGTAGTTCTTTGAACAAATAAATTTGTGTTACATAGTTTAATTTACATTCATCAAACTGAAATGTTAGAGCTATAACCGCAGACTGTGGACCATTACCTTGGCTTGGCAACGGATCCTTGGCCCTAAATTCGTCATCATTTACACTAAGTGCTATAGTTACCTGCGATGTTGGTTTCGACGCTAATCAAAATTCAATATCGTGTCAAGAGTCAGGAAACTGGGAGGAACCTATTTGTATAATAAGAGGTACAATATTTATCAATACAACATGTAGTTTTCTTCCTTCAAGGCTAAAGAAAGCATTTGAATATTCCTAAGGTGGTTTTAGAAATCGAGGAAAAGAAAATGAACTGTTATTTGCAATATTTAGATAATTACATTAACCCTTCTGGCCCTTTAAAAATTAGAGATATTGCTTTCTTCTTCTAAATATAATAAAAAAACAAGATATCATCAGCTACCTGCTTTCATGCTACACATAAGCTGACTATGATTTATGCCTTTACTCTTTCTTCACTGAATAATATTTAATTTGACTTTTTTCTTCTTTATCAATTCCAGATTGCGGTTCTCTACCATGGTTCAGCAATGGGTTTGCAAGCCTAGTTACAGCATCTACGTATGGTTCCTCTGCTACTGTGACCTGTTACGAAGGATATGAATCTTCTTCATCGTTTATACTTTGCCAGGAATCGGGTGAATGGGAGGAACCAACATGTACAATAAGGGGTAATAAACAGTAAATTTTGGAAATGTTTTAACATGTACAACTCTTACTTTTGTTAAATACAGTATTTAGTTAAAGGTAAAGGTAAAAAAGTTCAAACAAAGTTGAAAGGAACATCAACAATTATAATGTCCAAACTTTACTTTAATGCTACAGATCTTATAAAATTTATTATGTAACTTATTTATTCCCAAGACAAATATTTCAGATTGTGGCCCTCTGCCGTCGTTGAGTAACGGTTCGCTGTCCCTCGATTCAGCGACAACGACGTTCGGATCAAACGCTACAGTGTCATGTGACAATGGATTTGATGCTGAGCAATATGTAATTTCATGTCAAGCTTCAGGATTCTGGGAAGTACCGTCTTGCGGGCTTAAAGGTGAATCATCTCTTTTCAATAGAACTGTTAATCTTATGAAGAACAAATTTAAATAAAATAAAGGGATAAAGAAACGCAGGGTAAACTTTGAAGATGATTATAGGTAAGACGTCTAGTATAATGTTTAATACTTTTAAGTAAAAATGAAGATGAATCCATGATTTGTATCTGGTAAGTGAATAAGGAGTAATTGAAAAGAATTGAAAGAGGCCTCTGTAAAATGAAATTGAAATGGATTGATTGTGGAAACTGGCTAGTCAATACCGGGTTTGTCCCCAATTTGCTCTCTCTACAGCCCTGATTCTCCGAGGCATGGAGTTCATGAGTGTGTTTTTCCTCCTCATTGGAATGTTGGCCTACTCTTCCAAGAAGGCTGCTCTCAGTTAGGCCAGAGTAACAGGGGAGGCTGGTGTCGTCGAACCTGTCTATCCAGTTAGTCCCACAAATGTTCATTAGGGGATAGGTCGGGGCTGTATAGCGGCCACTTCAGTGGGTGGATATAGTTGTTAGTGAGAAAGTCGCGACAGATAATCGCTACAAGGGGCCAAGCATTATCGTGCTGGAATGTGAGGTTGTTTTGTTGCAATAATGGGACAACATGGGATTCCTTCGCACACCATAACGATACACCACAAACTATCCCTCTCTGCAACGCAGCAGTCGGCAAAACGTTCCCCACGACGTTGGTATACACGTCGTCGAGCGTTTGCTCGAATCAGGGTAAACCGGGACTCTTCAATAAACAAGACCCGCCTCCACTGCCTCAATGGGAATATTCTGGGCGCATGTGCCGCCACCCAAGCCATACGTCGTTGAGGACGAGCAGCGGTAAGGGGCAGACCTAAGTACGGGTGACGTGCCCGCAGACCAACTTTTAACAAGACGTTCTATAGCGCAAACATGGACACCGAAATGTATGGCAACCTGTATTTGCCTTTGACCTTGAATAATCATCGCAACGACTTTACCCCTCTGAACTTCCGTCAGCCGTGCCATTGTTTAATGCTATCAAAAATAATCAAAATATCTGAAAATTATGTGTCTCTATGAAGACTACCTAGTGTTTTGACGAACTATCTAACCCAATGTCACAATACTGCTGTGCGTGAGTTTTTCCCGTTTGGTGCCTTCCCCGGGAGACATCGTTACACAATTCCGTTATGCGATTCCTTCGCGACATGCGATACAAGAACACATGCACTATAACCTAGAGAGTTGCTTGACTGATTTGCATTGTTTTTGAATAACGCGTTCGTATGATATTGCAAATAATGTCACCCTGCGTTTCTTTACCCCTTAATTCTTTTTGTATTACAGACGTTGTGTGTCACATTTGGCTTGCATTTTTATTGAGTGTCATTTTAAATAATAACTAACTTCTCCGTGAAATTGTTGATCTCTTTCAAAAGAATGAGGAGGAACATCTTTAGAACTACAGTTATTTTATAAAACAGATATAAATCTAAAAAATTAACATTTGAAATCAGTTGTCGAAAACAATGTAGCCTCCTGTCAAAATTTATCACTTTCTTTAGCATTCAACAACATTTTGACATGCATGTATCATTTAAATACTGGGTATATCAATTCGTATATGATGAGAATGTTGTAGAATTCTACAGCAAAATCGTTGTCAGAAAAAAAAACTATGCTGCTCAGAAACAAATTTTTACTTGCTTTGAAATCTTAGAACTGTTTTTTTTTAAAGTTAAACTGTATATGTTAAAATGTTTAATTGGTTGATAAAGTAAAACACATAAACCTGACCTTACCAACAAATTCTGTTTTAAATGGAGGACTGAACGAGTCTTTTCAGAATATAATGTGATATAACATGCTATTTCACAAATACTGCTTGTAAGCTGCTTAATAGGCATGGATATTTGTTTTCACAGGTTTTAGTTTGAAAGTTCAGGGTGTAGTTGTTCTTTATATGATCGTGGGCTTTTGCATGCAACATTGTCGAGTTGATGGGTTGCTTGGAGTTTAGTCACCAAGACAACTTGTTCTTTTTTGTTCTTATGAAAACTTGTTTGCGTAAGTATGTGCACCCTAGAACCTGGTTTAAACTCTCAGTGGCATAAGTTTTGCCACTAACCGTTCCAAGGTGGTTACCTCTCTGGTTCTCATTTTCGTGAATTTTCGTTACTTTTTTGTGCCTCCTCTTTTTTAACTGACGACTTATGATATCGGTGCTCTTTGTTTCTTTATTTGTGACTTGTATGGGAAGACTGTGTTTTCTGAATGTGTTTTTTCCTGAAATGCGTTTTTCCCACTTTTTAGTAAGATTAATCAGAGTCTTCTTCTAAGTGCAGACCTTTGCGAGCTTGACCTTTGACAAGCGTACCAAAAACAATATGCTTCATTTCCTGATCTTGCTCAATCTACCTATCAAACCTTAAGTCTATATGCTTTATGTGTTCTCAATTTTATGATAGGAAATTATGTGTTCTATCGACCGACCGGCTTACTGAAATTAGTAAAACAATAAACCCCTCTCTTCTTCGAAACAAGGCATATCTAGAAGTAATTATTTCTTTGCCAATAATTACTGAGGAACGAAAAAAATGATGATTACTTTTCAGGTGTTAATAACATGGGAAGTTTGAAGTCACTAATGGGATATTTCTAAATAACTTTGTTTGTAATTTTAAGTAAAAAAATAAATTTATTTTTCTTAGTTTTCAATTTTTCACAAAGAACAAAGCTATTTTTACTTTCACTATTATTCCAGATTGTGGTTCTTTACCATGGTTTAGTAATGGATTTGCAAGCCTTATAGCAGAGTCAAAATATGGTTCATCAGCAACAGTGACATGTTACGATGGATACGATGCTTCACAGGCAGTTATATTTTGCCAGGCCTCCGGACTTTGGGAGAAACCATCATGCATAATAAGAGGTAACTTAAGTTAAAGGACAAATAAATATTTTTTTTCTTTTTATTAATTATTATTTTTATTCGTTTTAGTCAGTTTTTGTTTTGAAAATCTTAAAAGTTCTTGTTTTATAGGTATAGAGCATAACGTCAACTGTGTTCCTTATAAAATCTTATGTTTTAGTTGAACGCAACATTACAAGCTTGAGCACAAAGATGTTAAGTTGTACACTGAATGTAGGTATGACGACTCATCAGTAACTGTAATATTTAGGCACCAATATTATTATAACAGACAATTGCTTTATTCTTATTTAAAAAAGAAACGTATTGTATGGACTTTTATTACAGATTGTGGCCCTCTTCCCTTTCTTGGAAACGGAAGTGTGACCCTAGATTCAGGAAAAACTGTGTTTAGGGCGAACGCTTCGGTAACATGCGATTTTGGTTATGAGGCTAATCAGAATGCGATTTCCTGTCAAGCCTCAGGAATTTGGGAAGTTCCAATTTGTTCGTTAAAAGGTAATATAAGAGATTTTCCATACAGTTACAAACATGCAAAGATTTTTTTATGTGTGATTGAGCATTTTACCCAACGTTTAAAAGAATTATTTCATCTTACACCTTGAAGACTTAGTGAAACACTTTTAAAGAATTAGAACGTGTTACACTTTATTTTGAAGACATCTTGAATTTTGCATTCTCAGTACTATGGTACATATTGAGAAAAAAAATCCTGTAAGAAACAGTATGTAACTTTATGATACTGCTGTCCCTAGTGTATAAAGACCCTGGGTATGTTCACGATTACTACTTTTGAATTATTGCCTTTGATTAGCACTGATTATGAAAGCAGGATAAAAACGTGTTTTTATGTTATAAGTTATGAAAAAATGTTATTAACACAAAGTGTTTTAATGAAATTTTACTTCAGTTTTTACAATATTGTTTATTGTTTTCATAAGGAAACAATCTATAAACCATAAGAAGATACGTTATTTTTCTTCAACACTAGCTCTTGTACGATTTTCTAAAATGAGTGTCAACCAGTTTTCTTATAATTATATTCCTTGAAACAGTTATAAAATGAAAATACTCTGGTATTTTGGCAAATTTGTCTGCCATCAGTGAAATGTGCTTAGCGTTTGATTGTTTTGTTCTTTCATACAACTTTACAGTATTTCACGAATATCCTCGTGACATCCTGTACATAAGGGCAATATGAATGCAGTGACAACAGACTTTCATCATATAGCAACATGACCATCCTTAAATTATGTTGTAAATTTAAGATTGTGGTTCTCTGCCATGGTTCAGCAATGGGGTTGCAAGCCTAGTTTCAACATCTACTTACGGTTCAACTGCAACGGTGACCTGTAATATAGGATATAATGTTTCTCAGTCAGTGATATCATGTCAGGGATCAGGAATGTGGGAAGAGCCATCGTGTATATTAAAGGGTAAAAATTCATTTCCGGTGCATTTGGGAAAAAAAACATTTGAAGAAATGCCTTACTTTGTTTTATCTATTTAACAGACTAAGTCATGTATTATCTTTTTCTTTTCTGTTAAGTAATCACCAGCGTATTGCCACAGGTTGTAGCATAATTGCTCTTCAGCAGGAAAATACTTATATATATATTTCTTTCATTTGAAAAGATACTTTAGGACAAAATTAAAGAAAGACAATTATTTAAAACTATGTTAATTTTTTTTTTGGTATGGTTGATAACATTTTATCTACATAATTAGTTACATAAATGAGAGTATCGTTCTGAAACAAACCAGACTCACTAAGTTATCCCTTTTTCAGATTGTGGTATTCCATCGGTCAGCGACGGAGTTATTGACTATACAGCAACTACGTATGGTTCAAATGCCACGGTAAACTGTGATAGTGGTTATGATGCTAGTCAGATATCAATATCTTGCCAAGATTCAGGAAGTTGGGAGACTCCGAATTGTATAATTAAGGGTAAGATTTCTGTTGCATAACAGTTGATTAATGCTGCTGGGAGCGTTTACAGTTGTTCGTGAAGAAACGATTATTGTATAAACAATCATAAGTAAAAATAAATAAGATTATAGACCTTTGCTCAGGATTAAAGCGTAGCATACTGTGAAATGTGGATTTGCTATACAAACAAGACGGTGAGTTACTATATATAGCTTCTAAACGTATTCCATGTGGTGTTATAATTTAAGATTGTGACACTCCATCAGTTAGCAACGGAGCCCTTACATACACGACAACGACATATCGTTCAAATGCTACAGTAAACTGCGATAGTGGCTATGATGCTAGTCCGAGCACAATTACTTGCCTAAGTTCAGGCAGTTGGGAGGTACCGTACTGTATAATAAGAGGTAAGTTATATGTATGAAACGGTTCAGAAGCATTTAGAGTCAAAGTTGCTATAATATAACTATGGACTCTTTGAGGTACATGTGTTTTCTTGTCATTGTTATTGACTTTGTTATTAATTAGATGTTTATAAACAACTGTTTTCTGTTCACTGTCTAAGAATAAAGTATTTCATCAAAAAACTTGCTTTGCACATACTTAGACAACAGCTTAGATAAGACTTCAATTGGAAATGAAATTATATCAAATTATTTTATAAAATACTACTGTTTTATTTTACATTTCATCCGCTTCTTCAGTACCTTCAAAACAGTTTCCATACGTCGAATGTAACAGATCTTATTTCCATAAGAGGAAAGCATCACGTTTTCATAATGCCTTCTTTATTGAAAATGTTCTCATCGGAAGCAATATAAACATAGATATATACATGAAGATAAAATTGTTAGATTTTAATACCTTTCAAAGAACTCACCAAAAGATATTTCATATAACGCGAATAGCTATAAAGCACGACCATGATATATTTCACAATCTAATTCCAGACTGTGGAACTCCCACTGTCAGCAATGGTGTTCTTGACTATACAACAACAACATATGGTTCAAATGCTACATTGAACTGCAGTAGTGGCTATGATGCTAGTCAGGGTATCATATCTTGCCAAGCATCAGGCAGTTGGGAGGTACCAAATTGTTTAATAAGAAGTAAGTCAGAGTTTGAAACAGATTTGAAGCATGTTTGGTAGTGTTTGCTTTCAGTTACTTCTACTCTTGTTCAGATAATCACTGATCTTGTCAATAACAGGAAGTATATAGATCAGTCTTTGTTGTTTACTTTCAGAACGTTTAAGTTAAGTAAGAAATTATCTTTAACAGGCAAGTATAGGACTGAGAGTGCAAGAAAAACTTCAGATAAATCATTTATAGAGAAAATTATTTTTAAGCTACCTAAAATACTGCTAACATTTAATTTTGTTATAAAATCAGTTATGATCAGAACTTTTAAAACAGTTTTCATACGTCATATGTCTTAATGTTTTTTTTCTTTCTTTCTTTTTTTTCAAGGAATCAAGGAAGCAATCATTATCCTAAACATTGTCTAGTTATTTATGTTTTTATTGATTCCAGAACAAACTTGAATTCATAAATGTAGAAATAAGTAAACTTTAAGAGTAAAATCTAGAATGACATTTTTTTCTAAAATTAGAACCTTTCAAAAATTTACCAAGTGATATTTGGCATATCAAAATAATAATTGTGAAAAACAACATTCTTTTATTTTTAAGATTGTGGAACTCCCACGGTCAGCAACGGAGATATTGACTATACAACAACAACATATGGTTCAAATGCCACAGTGAACTGTGATAATGGTTATGATGCTAGTCAAAATATCATAACTTGCCAAGCATCAAGCAGCTGGGAGGTACCAAACTGTATAATAAGAAGTAAGTTTAAAGATATTATACCACCCATGAACGAAAATAGAAACTTGATGCCAGTTTATGTTCACATGAATGCAAATCAAAATTGTTAGAAAGAGTACATGCTGTTTAATTTCAGTTATATTATGATTAGGTTCGTTGAAGTCAACGGATATAAAAATTCAAACAATCCTTTCCTGTAACTTTGCCGCCATTGCTCGGATGCCTTCTACATTTAGTCAGAAGACGTCAGTTTGCAAAAAAAGGTTTGTAGAAAGTTGTTTCAACATCGTATTGTTATGAACATGTTTGAATTAATTTGTCTAGCATAAGCATATCCTTAATTCAATTATTATAAAAATTTACCAAGTGATATTTGGCATTTCAAAATAATAATTGTGAAAAACAACATTCTTTTATTTTTAAGATTGTGGAACTCCCACGGTCAGCAACGGAGATATTGACTATGCAACAACAACATATGGTTCAAATGCCACAGTGAACTGTGATAATGGTTATGATGCTAGTCAAAATATCATAACTTGCCAAGCATCAAGCAGCTGGGAGGTACCAAACTGTATAATAAGAAGTAAGTTTAAAGATATTATACCACCCATGAACGAAAATAGAAACTTGATGCCAGTTTATGTTCACATGAATGCAAATCAAATTTGTTAGAAAGAGTACATGCTGTTTAATTTCACTTATATTATGATTGGGTTCGTTGAAGTCAACAGATATAAAAATGCAAACAATCCTTTCCTGTAACTTTGCCGCCATTGCTCGGATGCCTTCTACATTTAGTCAGAAGACGCCAGTTTGCAAAAAAAAGGTTTGTAGAAAGTTGTTAAAACAACGTATTGTTATGAACATGTTTGAATTAATTTGTCTAGCATAAGCATATCCTTAATTCAATTATTTAAAGCTCTTTTTGTCACTTGAATTCTTAAACTCTATCATATGTACATCATATGTATTTGTTGTGTAAATCTATACCTGTATATGTGGTATTCGGGCGAACACGTTTCCCAAACTGCTTTGTTTGATTATTATTCAAACCACGTATTCAAATTACAATAATTGATATTGAAAATTCGTTAAGTGACGTTGGCGAATTTGCAACATTCCAAAAGCGAATTTAGACCTGGTGTGCTGTAAGATATTATAATTATTTTATCTTTTTGTATCTGGAGCACTTCTTGCCATCCACGAAAATAACAGTGCAGATAAGACTTTGCAAATGTTTTAAAAACATACTAGTGTTCTTATTAGGTTAAATTTTATGATATCCAGAATCATACCTTTTAACGGTTTCAAAGCATTTAGGTGAAGTCATTGCTTATATCGTACACATGTTTTGTTCTGATGGATTTCAATGACTTTGGTATCATCTAATTCTTTATAAAACAATTGTTTATAAAACAATGTTTACTGTCTGAGAATATAAGAAATCTAAAAATTATTTCCATTATGAAAATATTGTAGTTAAAATTTAAATTCATCTGCCCTTGGAAAGACTAACGAATATTTAAAACACTATCTCAAATACCGCAAACCCATCATGTCTGCCATTTTAAGTCTTTTTATCATATGTCTCAGTTCTTCGTTTAAGAAAGCGCCTCTTATGTCTCTTTTGTTGTTAATGTTCTCATCGAAGGCAGAATATCGAAATCATACCAAAATCTTGGAAATCGATTTTCCAATAGAGGAAAATATAAATAAATTTGTTCGATAATTACTGCTGTGATACTCCGAGTTTCATTTGATTAATGTGAAACAAAGCATCGTATTAGAATTTCTTTATTCTAGACTGTGGAACACCATTGGTCAGCAACGGGGCTCTTGACTATACAACGACGACATTTGGCTCAAATGCCACGGTCAACTGCGATAGCGGCTATGATGCAAGTCAAAGCATAATTTCTTGTCAAGCATCGGGAACTTGGGAGGTACCGAATTGTATAATTAGAAGTAAGTTTTTTTTAATCAAAGTCTCTTATTTTAAGAATGGTTTATAGTTCCTTATATCTGTTGTTCTTAAGAAGTTAATGACTATTTTATCATTTAAAGGTGACGTAGTTAGATCAGTTTTACTATTCCGTGTTTGAAGATGTTGCAAAACTAAGTATTGTATGCAATGTGCAAATGCAAGGTACGGTAAATAAAATGTTGTCATCTGAATTTAATCAGACAATGGATAGATACAATGTCATGAAGGAATTTTAGAGAATTTTTCTTATCACTGCGAGATTCCGTTACCCTTACATATTATTTTTATTTGATCTGTTTTTTTTTTCAGTACTGCCATTCTAGATAACTTCGAATACATTTTCAAATGTCAAACACCAGTTCTCTTTGGCAGAGAAGCAATCATAGAATTATTATTCTGCCCATTGTTTTGCCTGATCTCAATGTAAAGAGAAGAAACACAAATCAAATATACAGAAATCAATTCAGAAATGTATGCAAAACTTCAGATGACCGGTTACTTATAAAAAGTCCATTGCAAATTTAATGATAAAACTTTTGAAGCATAACACTCATATCCATGTGTCATAATATTTCAAGACTGTGGATCACCATCGGTCAGCAACGGAGCTCTGGACTATACAACAACAACATATGGTTCAAATGCTACAGTAAACTGTGATAACGGCTATGAAACAAGTCAGAGTTCAATATCTTGCCTAGCTGCAGGAAGTTGGGAGGTCGCAAGCTGTACAATTAAGAGTAAGTTAGACCGTCTTTGAAGCATTTATGACAATTCAGTTATCAATGTCTTTTTTAACTTAAAAAAGATATTTTGATGTTCATTTATCTAAAACTGATAATAGTTTCTGATTGGTGATGGATCTTTTCATGGGATAACGACAACATCAAGGTAGTATCAGTATGGCTTGTAAAAATGATTGATCAAGTTAATCTAAGATGAACAGCACATGATAGGTGATTGCTTCGTTATATTATAACACTGAGAACTTGTTTGCATTTATCTCTTGAAATTGTTTTCTGATATATTTCAACAAAACGAAAAATATATATAAACTGTTATGGAAACAGTTACTGATGTCTGATACATTGGACCTTTTTGGTCTTATACTACAGTATTTTCAATTACATTTCAACTTGTGAAACTTAAATTCCACTTACTTAAACAAACATAAGATATTTCAATTTCCTTAATTCTTTCCTAATGTGTCTTTAAAGGGCAGCTTTTACTCAAAGTCAATTTATACGTCAAGTTTTTTTTATATCATGCTAATGTACTCCTTCCAAGATTTCTGAAGCACTTTCGAATGTGGATGTTTATTTAAGATTGTGGAACTCCGTCTGTGAGTAACGGTGCACTGGACTATACAACGACAACATATGGCTCAAATGCTACAGTCAACTGCAATAGTGGCTATGAAACTAGTCAGAGTATAATATCTTGCCAAGCTTCAGGAAGTTGGGAGGTTTCGAGCTGTACTATTAAGAGTAAGATTGCATTAAACACTGTTGGAAACATTTAATCTTAAAGGTCATGTGACACGACTATAGCGACTTTGTCTATTCAAGATAATCATAATGTACTGGTTAAAATGGTTTAATTAAAAAAAATATTAAAATATTGTTTTTGATAAGAAAAACCGTGTTTTTGATGATCGGCTGTTTCCGTTTCGACATCGGTAGTTTCCGCCGCAATTTTTGGCTGTGATGTAGATTTAACCTTACTGTACCAGGCAGTAGTGCAGAATTACACTGCTCGTAACACATACGTTTTTAAATGAAAAAATAACATTAAACCACAAGTGCAAGAAACACCATAAAGGCACACCTATAAAAATTACACGCTATACATTGTAAATAAAATAAAATAATGTGATTACCTCTCGATTTTTATAAGTAAATTAAAACTTTGTGCCGGGAGAACAGGTTGTAATTTTACCTTAATATAATTAATAAATATTCCAATTTCTACCATGTTGTGGTTCTATATAAAACTATCTCCTCCACGTTTTAACATGCTGCGTAACACTTCCTCTCTTGATGTTTACGTCATAAACAAATTCTTTTTCATGTAAGGGTAGTAAAATTGAAGTGAATTTAGGTGATCTAATGTGTTAACATTTGTTTCACTGGAATGAAAATTCACACAACAGTGTGTTTTCACGTTGGGATATTGTTTGAAAAATAATAATATGGCATGTCCATCAAGTAGAAATTTGTGTCTGCATATAAATTAATATCCAATGAAATGTCAAAGATCCATAAATCACGCCTTATACTGTGGGATTTATGCAAATTAACCTGCCCAAATGGGACCCTTGTATATTCTGCATAGCTGTCAGAACAAAGCAATTGACTTTTTTATGACCCAATCAATGATAAAGTTGAGACAAAAAGCAAAATTTATGGCAAGTGATCTAACAACTGATTGAATTAATTTTGATCAGTCACACTTGTGAAAACATTATGTAATAGCTTGTTCCAATTTACATGTCTGAATGATTTTTAGTTAAGAAGCTTCCATGCAGATACATGCTTTTATTAGATAATTAAATGTAATGGATCTATTTATGATGAAAATACGAATCATTCGGCTTCTAAATGTGTACAAATTAAAAAAAAAAAAACAATATTTTTGTGTTTTGATTTTGACAAAGTTTTTAGGGCTTCTTCATATTAGTTGTTCTCTGATCATTATTTTTTGTTTTCAAAAAATGTAGAATTAATAACCCAAAAACAAGATATGCATTTATAATGAAAAAAATCATAGATCTAGTCAAAGATTACTTACACGTACCTCAGGCAAAATATACCACAGACAAATAAGCAACACATCACTGTTAGGAGAATGTTTTTATGAAAAAAAATCTCTCGATTGGAGTTAGTTAATCAAGTCTTCCAAAAAACTGCATCGGATAAAAATAAGCATGTTCAAAATATTTTTGGATCAGTAACTTGAAAAATATCTCTAGATATTTTCACTGATGTATCTTTTTATTCTATAACCCTGATTTAACTAGCCTCTATATAATATTGCTCATTGGCTTCATAATTTCATCAAAATGTCAAATTATTTATTTAAAAAATCATCAGTGTATATTCATGATGTTAGCTTAACTTGTTCAATTTTGTTTTTTACTATATTCAGTCTACATTTTCACTTTCAATCATAATTTTTAAGTTTTTGTTAACAATCCAGGCAGCTGTGTCAAGTGGCAAGGGAAAAATGTGCGTCACTTCCGGTTTCGCTCGTGACAGGTGCGCGCGACCAAGTGCGTAAAATATGGATTTTAATTTGCTACAAAAACATCTTTAAGATGAAAATTACCTGCGGAATTTTGTAAAACTGTCATAGCTATATATATTTTTCGTTCATATGAAAATTTCGAGGTAAAAAAATTTGTGTCACATGACCTTTAAATAATTATTTAGATGATTTGCTTGGTATGTCTTTTTGGAACATATTTTAAGGCACACGTGAGATCTTACATTTCAGTTGTTGCTTATAATAAAAACGTGATAAGGTTGTAATATCGAAAATTGATGTGATCAAGTTTTGAAGATAAAAATAAAACGATTTATGATTTAACGAAAAACAATTATATTATTAAATGCTTAATTGACAGACCTTGTAAGCACTATGTCAGCTCACTGAACATGTTCGTACTAAATTTTACAAACATGATGGCCAACGGCAGGGTAGATCTAAATGTTTGCCAGTATTTTATCCTGTTTGCAGTATTAGTAGCTGTACCTGGTGAGTGAAAATATAGCTTGTGGTGCGTTTCTCTGGTTTCCATTTCATGCATAAGATTGTAACAAGTAAACAGATAAAGTATTTTAACAGTTTCACTTGGATATTTTGTCCATTGATTCATGTTTGCTCTATGCCTATATGTCAATGACATTATCATTGTGACAAAATTATTATCAAAAACATTTCAAGTTATTCATTATTCAAAGTTTTGTGTTGGCTCTGTTGGCTAAAAACTCTTTTGATGCAGTCATCGATTGGCTGAGATCGCCATTATGTGACCTAACCTACGAATTTTGCCAAGAAGTTGTTTTATTGAATTTTCTTTTAAGGTTGATTTTCATGAGCTTTTCAATTTTAAAGTCTTAGATAATTATAGGTTGTGGAATTCCATCCGTCAGCAACGGAGACGTTACTTACACAACAACAACATATGGTTCAAGTGCTTCGGTGACATGCGACAGTGGCTATGATGCTAGCACGGGTTCAATAACATGTCAAGCTTCAGGAAGTTGGCAGTCAGCTTCATGTACAATTAAGAGTAAGTTTTAAGTCTCGAACAGCCCGTTGGTATTTACTTTCAAAGAGCATTTGATTTTATGAAATCTAGCAAACAATATTTGTTTGAAATTGTTTATTTATATACAAAGTAAAAGCAGATTCCTCATGTTCGGTATCTGTTAGAGAAATAAAACATGAACTTTGTTTTTTTCTGATTTTAGAAAATGTTATTGTAAGAACTTTAAATTTATCTATCTATTTGAGCTTATTTATAGTCGGTACCTGTTGCCCATATGACCGACGCCCGCTGAAGAGATTAGTTATTTTATGTTGTGGGGGTAGTTCAAGATACAGAAAGCATCCCATTCCAGAGACACCCCTGGTTCTTTTGCATGCTCAGTGTATAGCACTGATACATGGGACTTCGGTTTAACGTCTCATCCGAAAGAAAATTAGTAATGTTAGTGGAGGAGCGTGAAATCAAACTCGGGACCCATGGTTTACCAGTCCAGCGCGTTACCACTGGACAACATCCGCTCCTTTGATTGATCTTCCAAGTACGTTTAATGTGAAATGGTTGTAGTCTTTTTTCGGCGTAGTTTGTATTAAAAATGATTTTGACCTACATTTGGAACGCATGAAATTGTTAAATACAAAACTGCCAGCTGAAGAAGGAAGTTTGCTATTGGTTAAAAGTACTGATATTATGAAACTTAAGGGCAGACTTGGTAATTGTTATTTTATTATCCTTTGAAAATAATGCAACAATAATAACATTGATACAGCCGTAAATTAAATATCAAAACTTTTAAACCATGAAAAAATATACTAAATTTATTAAATACATTAAAATGTGACTAAATATTTAATCTATTTTACTGAAAACAATACTGACACTTTTGTCATTAAACCCAACATTTTTGTTTACAGCCTAAACTGTTAAGGAAACAGGACACTCGATTACTAGGCGCGTTCAACTTTTGCCTATGTACGAAAATTATACACGTTTTGGGGCATTCATTTTGAACTATATCTACGCTGCCACATGCTTCATATACATTATAAAATAAATAGATTCTTTAAATTTTCTTGTTTATACCCGAAAGTCATAGGCTTAGACGTTTTGCATTATTCATCATATACAATTCTCTGCCAAATTTGTTCAGTCAAGGCTTCTATTATCAGAAATGACCAGGCCCTAAATTGTTCAATAACAATGATATTATTGTAAAATTTCTACCCTGCACTATTTCGAGAATGTAAAAGAGGATAAATGAAAATACAATCCCCACTTACGTATTGTTTCTTAATATCACGATATAGAAACAGCTTTGATATTTCGGATGAATGTGAAAATATTGAATGTTTGTGTTTTTGAAAAAGATAAGTGTTTCTGATGATGGTTCTTAAGATTGCGTTGCTGCTCGTAAACGAAAGATGTTATCTCAAATCAAAACTACAAATCAGATTACTAAAAAATTTAAAGCACCATCAAATATTACTAACACACTTTTCTACGCATTGATAAATGTTCGCTTATTCTGCTGTCATGTCATTGAAACCTCAAAGAAAACAAAGTAAAAAAAAAATATTTAAAAAGATTTGAAATTTGGTCAATATTTGGAGGTAAAGGATTTGTCATACGTTGTGCAAGTTGTCGGCACTTCAAAACTCAGTGAAGGCTACATTACGACCACCCATTATATTTCATCAAAATATTTTTCTAAGGGGTTCAGCATATTAAAATTCACCCGCTAATGTCCTAGATATTGGCTTTCACCATTTTTATCTTAAGGTGTAATGATGCCATGCAATCAGCGTAGGGAATCTAAACCTAGTAATTCTTATTCACTTATCAATGAGAAACCGAAAATGAGGATACTTATATTGGAGAGAGCAGTAAAAAGGTAACGGCTTTAAAATGTGTAAAGTGTATACAAATGTATGAATGTTTTGACTGCTCGTTCCTTGGCTCTAAAATAGACTAGCTCAAAAGAGGCGAAATAAACCTAGATAAGACTGTACTATAAGACATATATAAGAGATAAATTAAGTTTATGTATAAAATTACAATACAAAGCACTCTTTTGTAACTGTCGTATTTATTTAAGATTGTGGTACTCCATCAGTCAGCAACGGAGATCTGACTTACACAACAACAACATTTGGTTCAAGTGCTTCAGTGACATGTGATGGTGGCTATGACGCTAGCACGGGTTCAATAACATGTCAAGCATCTGGAAGTTGGCAGTCAGCTTCATGTACAATAAAGAGTAAGTTTGGTTAACAACGATTCCATTTATAGGCACTTGAAATGTTTACATTTTATTTCGTCCTCTGCGAACGCGATGGCTTTCCATCCAGTGCATCTTAGAATACACAACCCAGAGCGGGATTCAAACTCTGATCTTAGTTCACCGAATGCCAACTCTCTACCCACTGAGCCAAAGAATCGATTTCCTGACGCAGTTGTCAGAGGTTGTATTTATACAATTATAGGAAGGTATGCACTTGACCGTAACAATGTGTATATGCGAATGAGCTTTTTCAGTGTTATTGGCCTTTTAGTTTTCGGTATATTGGATTTAAAGAAAATCTTATAATTATGTCAGTCTTTCTTTTATCATATTGAGAGTTTGCTATAAACATGCACAACATATGTATGAAGATAGCCGTAACGGAAGGATTTTTGTCTGCATATTTTTCCTGACTTATTGGCCTTTATTTTTTTTATTTTGTGTTTAGTACAATGTGGAGAAGAAAAAACACTAAGGAACTTGTATCGTTTTAAATAAAACGAAATTTGCTTTATATTTGTAAAGTGTAAACTTTAAATATTCATCTATTGGAGAGTTGTTTGGAGTAAACGTTTATAAAAAAATGTTCACGAAAAACGAAATGAAAATAATCCCAAAAATTTTGATTGGCATTGCTGTTACCTATATGTGGTACTACACGAAAAATAGAGTTTTTTATCCGCTCATTAATAATATAAAAAACCAAATATTTGGAATTGTATTTGTATTTTCCGATTAACCAAATACCATTTGACCCGAAGCTATTATATGTGTTTAGTGAAAAGACTAATGTTTCAGAAAAAATAGAGACCAGCTGGAACGTTTACATCCTTGAAAAAGAAGAGGTGTTTGAGCGCACTAAAATGACTGTCTATGCAGATTGCAGAATTCCAAAGAATTCCAAATCGAAAGAGGCGAAATAACACTATATAAGACTGTCCTATAAGACATATATAAGAGATTTATTAAGTTTATGTATAAAGCTATAACACAAAGCACTCTTTTGTAACTGTCGTATTTATTTAAGATTGTGGTACTCCATCAGTCAGCAACGGAGATGTGACTTACACAACAACAACATATGGTTCAAGTGCTTCAGTGACTTGTGACAGTGGCTATGATGCTAGCACGAGTTCAATAACCTGCCAAGCTTCAGGAAGTTGGCAGTCAGCTACCTGTACAATCAAGAGTAAGTTTGTTTAACGATGATTCAAAATATAAGTACCTGAAATGTCTACATTTTATGACATCCTCACTTTGTGGACGCGATTAAGTGTAAATTCCGAAAACGTTTCTTGAACCTAAATAATGTTTAGGAGAATTTTCTTCAGACATTTACATATGGCCAACTGGATGTGTGAATAGTTGGAAAGAAAATGTATTTGTTCAGCCTATTTTTACCGGGATGATGGACCTTTAGTTTTATAAAAGCAGTGTGTAGATCATCGCAAAGGAAAGAATTTTTGTTGAGCAAAGATTTACAGGAACATTTTCTTTTCTATCTTTCAACATTTTGGAAATATAAAAGTTTTTTGAGTCGAACACCTCTGTCATATGTTGGAGGATTTGCTTCAAACATTCGCAGATGAAAAAACTAAATGTGTATATGGTCGTAAATGAAGAAATTTCCTTTCCTTTATTTCAATATTACTGGTTTTTAAATTTTCGGTATTTGGGGTGTAAAGAAAATCTTATTTGTCAATCTTTCGTTTATCATATGGATGGTTCGCTACAATCTTTCACAAACTATGTATTTAGATAGCCGTAAAGGCAATATCTATGTGGGCTTGTTTTTCCTGAATTGCGGGCCTTTTGTATGTGTTAAGTACAATACGGAGAAAAAGAACATCCTAGGAACTTGTATCATTTTAATATAATTAAAAATGTGCTTTATATGTGAAATGTTTAAACTGTGTATATTCATCTACTGGAGAATTGTTTGGATAAAATTTCTTCCAATAAGAACGCAATTGCTGTAACTGACCTACATTTGCTACTACTCGAAAAAAGATATTTTTTCCGCTCATTATTAATATAAAACAATTTTTTAACTTTGTATCCGAATTCTCCTGTTTTCCAAATACCATTTGAATTCAAGCTATTATATCTGTTTAGAAAACAGTCTAACATTTTGAAATAATTAGAGACCAGCTAGAAAATTTGCATCCTTTCAAAACAAGAGGTGTTTGAGTGTACTAAAACTGACTGTCCATGCAGATTGCGGAACTCCGTCGGTCAGCAATGGAGATGTTACTTACACAACAACAACATATGGCTCAAGTGCTTCAGTGACATGTGACAGTGGCTATGACGCTAGCACGGGTTCTATAACATGTCAGGCTTCGGGAAGTTGGCAGTCTGCTTCGTGTACAATTAAGAGTTAGTTCATTTAGATATTAATTCAGAAGTTAATACCTATAATAGTAAAATACCTAATTTATTTGAACTTTCTGAACAGTAGCTTGTTTCATTTTTTTTTCAAGTATAATAAAGTTAAGAATAAATAGCCTTATTACTTTTTTCAATGTCAATGAAATGTACCAGATATCTTTTATGCCGTTGCTTTTCATATTTTTGTCCAGTTTTGATACTATCCAGAACTTGTATATTGGTATTCAAGGCAACTAAAAATGACTATGGAAATTTTTGTCATTTGTCATTTGAAATTAATTAATAGTCCTTCGCAAAATGGATTTTCCTGTTAAACTGTTGCTTTTTGACAAAGAGTTAATGATAGCGAGTATGTTTTAAAGGTTGGTAAATGAACAGTTAGTCCTTTTATAAGATTTGTATAATTTTCTACAACGCAGTCGCAGTTCAGGATGACTTGTCTGCTAAAGGAAGAGTGTAGCATTTCTGAATGATGTAAGAGACAGTTAAAACGTTCTTGAGAATTGGGTAGTTTGGAACACATAGAAGGTTTGTTATTGCAGATTGCGGAACACCATCGGTCAGCAACGGAGATATGACTTACACAACAACAACATATGGTTCAAGTGCTTCAGTGACATGTGACAGTGGCTATGATGCTAGCACGGGTTCAATAACCTGCCAAGCTTCAGGAAGTTGGCAGTCAGCTACCTGTACAATCAAGAGTAAGTTTGTTTAACGATGATTCAAAATATAAGTACCTGAAATGTCTACATTTTATGACATCCTCACTTTGTGGACGCGATTAAGTGTAAATTCCGAAAACGTTTCTTGAACCTAAATAATGTTTAGGAGAATTTTCTTCAGACATTTACATATGGCCAACTGGATGTGTGAATAGTTGGAAAGAAAATGTATTTGTTCAGCCTATTTTTACCGGGATGATGGACCTTTAGTTTTATAAAAGCAGTGTGTAGATCATCGCAAAGGAAAGAATTTTTGTTGAGCAAAGATTTACAGGAATATTTTCTTTTCTATCTTTCAACATTTTGGAAATATAAAAGTTTTTTTGAGTCGAACACCTCTGTCATATGTTGGAGGATTTGCTTCAAACATTCGCAGATGAAAAAACTAAATGTGTATATGGTCGTAAATGAAGAAATTTCCTTTCCTTTATTTCAATATTACTGGTTTTTAAATTTTCGGTATTTGGGGTGTAAAGAAAATCTTATTTGTCAATCTTTCGTTTATCATATGGATGGTTCGCTACAATCTTTCACAAACTATGTATTTAGATAGCCGTAAAGGCAATATCTATGTGGGCTTGTTTTTCCTGAATTGCGGGCCTTTTGTATGTGTTAAGTACAATACGGAGAAAAAGAACATCCTAGGAACTTGTATCATTTTAATATAATTAAAAATGTGCTTTATATGTGAAATGTTTAAACTGTGTATATTCATCTACTGGAGAATTGTTTGGATAAAATTTCTTCCAATAAGAACGCAATTGCTTTAACTGACCTACATTTGCTACTACTCGAAAAAAGATATTTTTTCCGCTCATTATTAATATAAAACAATTTTTTAACTTTGTATCCGAATTCTCCTGTTTTCCAAATACCATTTGAATTCAAGCTATTATATCTGTTTAGAAAACAGTCTAACATTTTGAAATAATTAGAGACCAGCTAGAAAATTTGCATCCTTTCAAAACAAGAGGTGTTTGGGTGTACTAAAACTGACTGTCCATGCAGATTGCGGAACTCCGTCGGTCAGCAATGGAGATGTTACTTACACAACAACAACATATGGCTCAAGTGCTTCAGTGACATGTGACAGTGGCTATGACGCTAGCACGGGTTCTATAACATGTCAGGCTTCGGGAAGTTGGCAGTCTGCTTCGTGTACAATTAAGAGTTAGTTCATTTAGATATTAATTCAGAAGTTAATACCTATAATAGTAAAATACCTAATTTATTTGAACTTTCTGAACAGTAGCTTGTTTCATTTTTTTTCAAGTATAATAAAGTTAAGAATGAATAGCCTTATTACTTTTTTCAATGTCAATGAAATGTACCAGATATCTTTTATGCCGTTGCTTTTCATATTTTTGTCCAGTTTTGATACTATCCAGAACTTGTATATTGGTATTCAAGGCAACTAAAAATGACTATGGAAATTTTTGTCATTTGTCATTTGAAATTAATTAATAGTCCTTCGCAAAATGGATTTTCCTGTTAAACTGTTGCTTTTTGACAAAGAGTTAATGATAGCGAGTATGTTTTAAAGGTTGGTAAATGAACAGTTAGTCCTTTTATAAGATTTGTATAATTTTCTACAACGCAGTCGCAGTTCAGGATGACTTGTCTGCTAAAGGAAGAGTGTAGCATTTCTGAATGATGTAAGAGACAGTTAAAACGTTCTTGAGAATTGGGTAGTTTGGAACACATAGAAGGTTTGTTATTGCAGATTGCGGAACACCATCGGTCAGCAACGGAGATATGACTTACACAACAACAACATATGGTTCAAGTGCTTCAGTGACATGTGACAGTGGCTATGATGCTAGCACGGGTTCAATAACCTGCCAAGCTTCAGGAAGTTGGCAGTCAGCTACCTGTACAATCAAGAGTAAGTTTGTTTAACGATGATTCAAAATATAAGTACCTGAAATGTCTACATTTTATGACATCCTCACTTTGTGGACGCGATTAAGTGTAAATTCCGAAAACGTTTCTTGAACCTAAATAATGTTTAGGAGAATTTTCTTCAGACATTTACATATGGCCAACTGGATGTGTGAATAGTTGGAAAGAAAATGTATTTGTTCAGCCTATTTTTACCGGGATGATGGACCTTTAGTTTTATAAAAGCAGTGTGTAGATCATCGCAAAGGAAAGAATTTTTGTTGAGCAAAGATTTACAGGAATATTTTCTTTTCTATCTTTCAACATTTTGGAAATATAAAAGTTTTTTTGAGTCGAACACCTCTGTCATATGTTGGAGGATTTGCTTCAAACATTCGCAGATGAAAAAACTAAATGTGTATATGGTCGTAAATGAAGAAATTTCCTTTCCTTTATTTCAATATTACTGGTTTTTAAATTTTCGGTATTTGGGGTGTAAAGAAAATCTTATTTGTCAATCTTTCGTTTATCATATGGATGGTTCGCTACAATCTTTCACAAACTATGTATTTAGATAGCCGTAAAGGCAATATCTATGTGGGCTTGTTTTTCCTGAATTGCGGGCCTTTTGTATGTGTTAAGTACAATACGGAGAAAAAGAACATCCTAGAAACTTGTATCATTTTAATATAATTAAAAATGTGCTTTATATGTGAAATGTTTAAACTGTGTATATTCATCTACTGGAGAATTGTTTGGATAAAATTTCTTCCAATAAGAACGCAATTGCTTTAACTGACCTACATTTGCTACTACTCGAATAAAGATATTTTTTCCGCTCATTATTAATATAAAACAATTTTTTAACTTTGTATCCGAATTCTCCTGTTTTCCAAATACCATATGAATTCAAGTTATTATATCTGTTTAGAAAACAGTCTAACATTTTGAAATAATTAGAGACCAGCTAGAAAATTTGCATCCTTTCAAAACAAGAGGTGTTTGAGTGTACTAAAACTGACTGTCCATGCAGATTGCGGAACTCCGTCGGTCAGCAATGGAGATGTTACTTACACAACAACAACATATGGCTCAAGTGCTTCAGTGACATGTGACAGTGGCTATGACGCTAGCACGGGTTTTATAACATGTCAGGCTTCGGGAAGTTGGCAGTCTGCTTCGTGTACAATTAAGAGTTAGTTCATTTAGATATTATTTCAGAAGTTAATACCTATAATAGTAAAATACCTAATTTATTTGAACTTTCTGAACATTAGCTTGTTTCATTTTTTTTTTTTCAAGTATAATGAAGTTAAGAATAAATAGCCTTATTACTTTTTTCAATGTCAATGAAATGTACCTGATATCTTTTATGCCGTTGCTTTTCGTATTTTTGTCCAGTGTTGATACTATCCAGAACTTGTATATTGGTATTCAAGGCAACTAAAAATGACTATGGAAATTTTTGTCATTTTTCATTTGAAATTAATTAATAGTCCTTCGCAAAATGGATTTTCCTGTTAAACTGTTGCTTTTTGACAAAGAGTTAATGATAGCGAGTATGTTTTAAAGGTTGGTAAATGAACAGTTAGTCCTTTTATAAGATTTGTATAATTTTCTACAACGCAGTCGCAGTTCAGGATGACTTGTCTGCTAAAGGAAGTGTGTAGCATTTCTGAATGATGTAAGAGACAGTTAAAACGTTTTAGAGAATTGGGTAGTTTGGAACACATAGAAGGTTTGTTATTGCAGATTGCGGAACTCCATCGGTCAGCAACGGAGATATGACTTACACAACAACAACATATGGTTCAAGTGCTTCAGTGACATGTGACAGTGGCTATGACGCTAGCACGGGTTCAATAACATGTCAGGCTTCGGGAAGTTGGCAGTCAGCTACGTGTACAATCAAAGGTAAGTATTTTATGTCGATTTTACTTGTTAGTTCATGTTATAATTAATATTTGATTTACAGAAAATGCACAAACACAATCATGTTTTCATTTTCATTGATCATCTTTACTGGTGTCTTTTCTTTATTTTCTTCTCAAGAAAAAATGCTATTAAGCAACAAAGACTGGGTGACTTTTGTCACCCACTACTTTAATTTTACGATGTGCTCATTGAGTACAGAATGATTAAATGACAATTAATGTTTTACTTAATTCGCTAGCTCTCTGTAACTTGAATATTCATTAGAATGTTTTAAGGTAAACGTTATCTGACAGTCAACCTAACTATAATCCTAAAATGTTATATTCTTTGCTTAACATAACGGTTTTCCAATTACTACTATAATTTGATTTAAAAAACTTTGATCAAAAAGTCATAAACTTGAGCGATTGATTTTTTGTGTGACAGTAACGTGAATTTGTCTCTTAATTTACATTCACCTAGTGTTGTAGGTGGAACGTAATTTTCTTCATGTGCGTATCACGTGTTTCATGTACAAGAGAACAACAAGAATGAAATAACAAAATGATTTTATAAACCTTAAAAAGTACAAAGTTAAAAAAAATTCCTGACTCTACATCTAGATTAGCAATCGCTGCTTTAACTATATCATGCAAATACGTCGAAGTGTTTAAAATTAATCTTTAATAAATTAATCACTATTAAAATTAACTAGACTTTAAATACTCATCTTTGGTTTGCGGTACCAAAAAGATACCGCTCATACGCAAAAGTTTAAATATTGCGACTTCTTAATATAGATTATAGAAAAAAATGAAATAAAAAAGAGCGTAAGCAAAAGCTTTTATAGGTCTCAGTATTGACCTATTAATTTAAACCTAACCGAATAATGAAGTTTATTTCAGCTATTGCTGCTTTAGCCTAGGGTAATGATAACTAACACGTAATAACTAACACGTGAAAATAACCTGTGGAATGTATGAATGCTATACAGACACTGAAACTTCAAAAACTGTTGAAGATCAAGATTTTGAATATTTAAAGCATATTTGTTATTGTCTTAGATTGCGGAACTCCTTCAGTAAGCAATGGAGATGTGACATACACAACAACAACATATGGTTCAAGTGCTTCAGTGACATGCGACACTGGCTATGAAGCTAGCACGGGTTCAATAACCTGTCAAGCTTCAGGAAGTTGGCAGTCAGCCACGTGTACAATCAAAGGTAAGTTTGTTTAAGAATGCTTAGCGTACATGTGGTGTTAAAGGCTATATTTCAATTGATTATATAGACCATTCCAGACCATGCCATCTAACACCGTCATTCATTAAGGGACTGAAATAGTGTTTTACTGCAGAGCAAAGAAAAGGTCCCATTTTAGTTCCGTTAAGTATCCAGACAAAGGCCCCTTGTAAAACAGTTCCTTAGTCTAAAATTTCACATGTGGACAGAGGGTCAGCTTTAACAAGGAGATAAGAAAGTGAAAAATGTAAGCCCCTCCATTAATTTTAAAAGGCGGACAAAAACTCCTAAGTTGATTTTTAAAACAAAATCAGGAAGTAGATCCCTTGTTTAATTAAAAATAGAGGACCGAACAACATGTATAATTTTTCAAACAAAAAAGAATTTGTATTGATTTGAGGTAACATTATTAAGTGCAGTCAGAGTGTTATTAATTTCTTATTTATCAACCAAACAGAATGTTAGTTTGCAGTTCAAATATATCGGTTTTTTAAAAAAAACAATTGCCATTTATATAATTGCTAATATATTCTAATTTATATAAGTTACTTATTGAAAATAATTGTGACATTACCGGTGTCACATTTGAAATTGTTAGTTTAACAATAAATTACATAATCATCAAATGGCTTCTGTCTAACTTTTTCAATCTGGCAAGGTGCTTCAGTAAACCTTCTGAAAACTTTTTCAATCTGGCAAGGTGCTTCAGTTAACCTTCTGAAATTTAAGACAAAGGGGCTTTTTTCAAAGTACAAACAATATTAATGACAACAAAAATGCTGATAATAAGAAGAGAAAAACAAATGTATTATTCTGAGATCATTATCTTAAAAATGTATGCCTTGCATCTATATATTTTTCCAAAAGTTAATAATTATGCTTTTATTACAAAAATGATTTCGAATCTTTCAAAGTTACCATATACATAAAACTTGCATGTTGTACATATAAAATGCTGTTGATCGATTATTTGTAAAAGATTTTTTTTTCAAAATGCAAGAAATGGTATCAAAAACAAAAATGATCCTTATGACAATACTTAAATACTAAATTTCATAAGTTCTCTGATGTTCTGCATGTAAGAGAAAATCCTATCGATGTTCTTTAATTTTATGTAACAATCAAAGACACGTTTTATAGCCTTTCTCTAGAGCAAATTTCGTTATTAAAGTGTTTTGCTGTGAGTGAGCTAGCAAGACCGACAATGGCAATTCACGGAGACAAATCAAAACAAGGAAAATATGCCACCCTTATACTATGTAAGGATATTCCTGCTAGCACTTGGCAGCGCGAGCAACCTTCAAATATTCAAATATATATATTATCGACGACTAAAACTGGTAGCTTTTGTTAAAACAGAATTATCACGGTATTATAATAAATTTGTATGAAAAGGAATAATAATAAAGCAATGGGATTCTTATTTCTTGATTTAGATTAAAAGAATGATGAATTACTGCGTTCATTTTAGCATTCGAATGTTTGGATCAATCTGCATTGTTCGAGAAACTCATACTCTAAAATAACACAAAACATACTTTTACACTGAACTTCTCGACATAGTATACCACGATAAGATCCGATTTTTTCCGATTCACGTGACTATGTCTATTTCTCGGTATCCGGTATCAGTATCGTATAATTCCCGTTTCGATTTAAATTGGTACTTAGAATTTCAAAAAGAAATAAAACCCAGCTTGGAATATTGCTAATTTTATTTATTTGTTGGATTATATTGCATTATTTACGCATGGAATGACGTCTATCAAGGTGATCGCGTAAGTTACCAATTGTTCCAGAGTACGACAACGTAACGTTGCATAGATTTCTTGTGGCGCTCTTTCGGACAAGTGAACGTCGTAAATACGTCAAAACGTTTAAAGAAACTGAAGCTGACACGATTTCTTGCGATATAGATGTGAATTGTTAGAGAATTCTGCGAAAGAATAATGCAAACCCAAAAAAAGGCCAATAAAAGAAAAGTCGGGGTTATTGCCAATAATTCACTAACGCTTTCGTGTGTAAATTATTTTATTTCCAAATTTGACCCCTAACTGGACCTTCTCTTTGACATGGACATACCAGTATCCGAAGTCCTACCCATTGTAGGAGACATCAACACTGAACAACGCATGTTTACGGTTATGGAAATAATAGTTAAAGCAATAATAGTTGTGAATTCACCCGCTTACTTCTTCTATCTTACTGTTCTCACTTCTTCAACACTTTATGATTTCATTTTTATGAAAACAAAATGGATAGAAAAATTCGAGCATCAAAGAGAGCTTTTGCAGACCTTGATAATGGCGGCGGCAAATCATCTAAAATGGAACAGGAACACTTTTTGGTTGTTTTTGTTTGTTTTTTTTTTTTTTGGTTTGTTTTTTTGTTTTTTGTTTTAAGATTAATAAACCTGTGTTGTTTTCTACTATAATGAAATATGCTGCATAAGTTATTCATTCAGTGACTTATATTATGCAATATTACAGAAAATAAAAATGATTTGAATCTCGTTAAGGCTTTAAACAAAGTTTATGACCTATTTTTCTCATGCGAAGATATAACGCTCTAACTTGCAATCATGGGCAGTTTCTTGGAAAGTTTAAGTCTATAATGTTAATAGAATCCCATAACGATGCATTCGTTTCCCAGACGAGTAGTTTTGTGACAGTGACACAGTAAACAGTGTTCATTTAGTATTAATTTTGATGTTTAGAAAAAAATTATCTTTTTAGAGCAATGTTTGATCATTCCCGTTAGTGATTCGTTGACAGACTATAAACATTAACTGCAATATAATGTTCTAGAACCTGTTGACCTATTTACCGCGAGATTAGTGATATGACGTAATTCAACAATATGGCTGCCCACTGAAATAAATTTTCCACATGATTGATTTTCTTGACATATTTAAATGGCATTTTTACATATTATGCGATGGAAAAAGAATGAAATATTGTGATGATTACCAAAATTACTGATGTTTATTGTTTGTTTTTTTTAATTATAGTTAGCCAAACGGTAAGTAACGCGAGATTACAGATGAGCGGTATAAATAGCAAAAGGTGATTCTTTACGAGATCTTGAGATTTTTTCAACTGCTGTTCTTCTTTAAGCCTAAGTTTATGATGAAGTTTGTGTTTGAAAGCCTTCTAGCGTAATGGTTGATCTAAACAATTAAACAGTTTATTGTTATTATATAACTTGTCACAACACCATTACATTTAAGCTGTAATGTCTGTATAATAAAAAAGTGAGACATTTATCGATCCAGAGAGCGACATCTTAATGTCTCTTGAAATTCAGGACGTTTCAGAATATTTATTGAAGTTTTGTTGTCATGTTAGATTGTGGAACTCCATCGGTCAGCAACGGAGATGTTACTTACACAACAACAACATATGGTTCACGTGCTTCAGTTACATGTGACACTGGTTATGATGCTAGCAGAAGTTTAATAAAATGTCGAGATATAGGGAAGTGGCAGCCAGTTTCGTGTACAATCAAGAGTAAGTTTACCTAAGGTTCATTTAGAAGCATCGTTTTATTTGCACTGTTTAATTTACCACAAGGGCTATTGAAATTTAAACTTTAATGTCTCTTTAAAGAAAATGGTGAAATGTGTGAATACTGGGAGGGACAGCTAAGCTTAACTTTCTTTAATCTCTGAACCATTTGTTTTAACAAAAGTGTTTTTGTATAATTACAGATTGTGGTACTCCATCAGTCAGCAACGGAGATGTCACTTACACAACAACAACATATGGTTCAAGTGCTTCAGTGACATGCGACACTGGTTATGATGCCAGCACAAGTTCAATAACATGTCAGTCTTCAGGAAGTTGGCAGTCAGTTTCGTGTACAATCAAGAGTAAGTTTGTTTCAGTTTGGTTCAAGTCGTTAGAACATGTTATGTTTAGAATTGTATTTAATTACATTCTTTGATAAAACTTAACATGAAGTGATGCAAGTGTTTGTTGAATTACTAACCTTTTTGAGCTTTAATGGTTTATATGTGTTTGAAAGCCAATTAGTTATGTTTTGAAGAAGATATTAGTTTTTAATTTGATAGTTCTATTCACCACAATACCATCAATTGTAGCTGTTATTTTTTATACAAATTGCAGAATATTGGAAGAGACATATGACATTATCTTTGAAATCAGGATTTATTTGAAATAAAATTTAGGTCTAAGTTTTGTTCTCGTTGCAGATTGTGGAACTCCATCGGTCAGCAATGGAGATGTGACATACACAGCAACAACATATGGTTCAAGTGCTTCAGTGACATGCGACACTGGTTATGATGCTAGCACAAGTTCAATAACATGTCAATCTTCAGGAAGTTGGCAGTCAGTTTCGTGTACAATCAAGAGTAAGTTTGTTTCAGTTTGGTTCAAGTCGTTAGAACATGTTATGTTTAGAATTGTATTTAATTACATTCTTTGATAAAACTTAACATGAAGTGATGCAAGTGTTTGTTGAATTACTAACCTTTTTGAGCTTTAATGTTTTATATGTGTTTGAAAGCCAGTTAGTTATGTTTTGAAGAAGATATTAGTTTTCAATTTGATAGTTCTATTCACCACAATACCATCAATTGTAGCTGTTATTTTTTATACAAATTGCAGAATATTGGAAGAGACATATGACATTATCTTGGAAATCAGGATTTATTTGCAATAAATTTTAGGTCTAAGTTTTGTTATCGTTGCAGATTGTGGAACTCCATCGGTCAGCAATGGAGATGTGACATACACAACAACAACATATGGTTCAAGTGCTTCAGTGACATGTGACGATGGTTATGACGCTAGCACGAGTTCAATAACATGTCAATCTTCGGGAAGTTGGCAGTCAGCTACGTGTATTATTAGAAGTAGGTAGTAGTAGAAGATATGCTTAAGCATTGGGGCCTACCATGTGATTTTTGATAACTCAGAAATGTGTTGTAATATTTATTTCAAATAGTATATTGTTGACATCAGTACTACCGTTTACGCATTAGATGAAATCTGAGAATACCTGTACAGTATAACTGTCCGGCTCTTTTGATTTGATTCACTCTTTCCTTTTTATAAAATGTATATTGATTCTGATATTCATACTGAATGTTTGTGTGACTTTATTCTGGTGTTCAAAAACGCAAGAAAACTCTTATTATTGTTAGTCCTCACTTGTTCTGTCACAGCTATTTTTTATAACTGCTTCAAACTTAAAAAGTTCTGTCTCTATATTTGGACATTTTTTTGAAATGTACTTACATATCCATGCTATGTCACTCGATTTTATTTTTATGATTTTTGTTCAATATGTCTATTTGAATAAAACTATTTGGTGAAAGGAAATATAAAGGAAAACTGAACCTTCGCATTGTTAATGTTTAATGCAAAAGATATTTCTTATATTCATTGTAAAAGCGTGAAATAAATACAAAAAAAACTGATTCTCTCATTAAATCAAATGACCAGTAAATTAGATCTTATTTGCCTGTGTTTGTTACGTTTATACAGAAGAAATAAGATTTATTTTAACTTTCGCCATTACATATTAAATATGTTGTATTTGAAATCTATTTCTCTTAGAAAAAAAATGATACAGCATTATATCACCAGTATAAATATCTATTCATTCCAGACTGTGGAGATCCATCAACCAGCAATGGTGATTTTACTTATTCATCGACTACCTACGGTTCTAGTGCTACATTAACTTGTGAAACTGGTTATGAAACGAGTAAAGATACAATAACTTGTAAGGCTGATGGAAGTTGGGGCTCGACATCATGTACAATTATAGGTAGGTTTTTGGCATGTATTTAATTTCTGCAGCTTTTAAATACGCGTATGTGTCTTTTTCAACATTCTTCAGAATTTCTTTTTATTCAATAGTCACCCACTATAACTGATTGGGAGTTTTCTTGTGGATGTCATGTTAAAGTTGTTTTTTCATACATTTTGTCGAATTCAGATTGTGGAGATCCATCAACCAGCAATGGAGATTTTACATATTCTGCAACTACCTACGGTTCTAGTGCTACATTAAGTTGTAATGCTGGTTATGAAACGAGTAAAAGTTCAGTAACTTGTAAAGCTACGGGAAATTGGGCGGTGACGTCATGTACATTAGTTGGTAAGTTTTCTGTGGTAATTTGATATCTTATGTATTTAGCTTAAATCACTTCTGGTTATAACAATTCAAGATCAAGTGTTTTGATACCAAAATTGAAACATATTCAATAGTCGGTGTTTGTTAGTCTTTGATGAATCTGTCTGATAGTCAAGATTAGAATCTTTAAGTATTTAAAGGAGAAAGGGCATGTTCAATTTCAGATTGTGGAGAACCAACAATCAGCAATGGTGCATACACTTATACATCAACCACGTATGGTTCAACTGCTACATTGACCTGTGACGTTGGATATGAGTCAAGTAAATCATCAATAGCTTGTAAGTCTTCGGGAAGCTGGGGCACCGCAACATGTGATATAGTCGGTAAGTGTGAGCATTAACTTGTTTTCATAAGTTAAGGTTAGTTCTTGGTCTAGTACAGCTAAGACAAGTTGAGCGGTGATAGAAAGGCAACATAACTCCGACACTGTGTCTCTTTATTTTTTGTTACGAAAAAGGTATTTTCTCTTTTGCGTGTCAGTTTCTTCATATTTCAAATTCAATTTTTTTTTTGCCTTCGTACACTGACAGACATTTCCGACGTTTGCGTCGTCGTTGGTCAGCTGCAATTTTGAATAAAGTCGGAAAAATATTAAACAGTGTCTGACACATGTGAAGAACAAGGTCAAGCGTGCGCATGTTTGCTCAAGCATGTTATTTAGTTATCTTGAGGGAAACCATTAAAACGTCTTTAGTTTTAAGAGTCGCACGGTATTAACCTCATAAAATATGTATGTAGCTTTTTTAGAAAGAGTGTGACTAAATTTTTTTACAAGAATGCTCAAAGTGTTTCTGCTAGCCCTGCCTCTTGTTCACCTGCTTTTCAGAGAAATCTAGATTACAATATGAGAGAAACTTAATGTTAAAATTAAATTACATATGTTTTTTTTTTCCAAATTGTCTGACAGTCCTTGATCAAGCTCTCCTTTATTTATACCCCCGCCAAAGGCGAAGGGGATATTAGAAATGATCTCCGTCCGTGCGTCCGTCCAAATTTTGTCCGGATCATAACTCCAAAAGAACTTGAGCAATTTTCTCCAAACTTCATATACTGACAGAGCACATTAGGAAAATATGCATTGTTTAAGATTTATAACTCTATCTTGCCTACATTTAGAGTTATTCCCCATTATCAGATTTACTTTAAAAGTTTTGTCCAGAGCATAACACCAAAACTACTTGAGGGATTTTCTTCAAACAGAATTCACTGACATAGCACATTGTTGGGAAGTGCAACATATAAGAACGATGTATCTACCTTGCCTACTTTTGAGTTATTCCCCTTCATTAGATTTACTTGAAAAAAGTATAATTCCAAAAGCCTTATTCTCTTTCCACTTACTTGAGAACTGTACTCAGCATGACGATAACTATACAGCTTTATAAGGATTTCCCCTCACCAAGTAAAATGTACGAAAGTTCAAACTTCAGGGAACTTCTTCCCGGCGGGGGGATTAACCTTCTGTAACATGGCTCTTGTTCTCTTGTTTAGACTGTGGATCTACTCTACCTGCTATTTCGAATGGACAAGCAACATTGGTTGATCCTTCAGTAACAACTTACGGCGCAAAGGCAACAGTAACTTGCAACAGCGGTTTCAGTTCAACCAAAACTAAACTAACGTGCAAAGCAACAGGGACATGGAGTAAAACATCCTGCACATAGGTACCTACTTTTTTGCTATTTTGTTCAAACAAATAAAACACTAAGCATTGGTCAACTTCGTGATGCATATAATTATTTAATGATGGGCAAAGAGCTCGTAGTGAATTTGGTAAAACGTACATTCAGAACAAAATACAAAAATCTTCAACTTAAATACTCGTAGAAATATAAAAACATATGTATGCTTTTTATTTGTTAAACTTTAAGTTAACAGCTCCGCTTGGTATCTTCTATGAACGAGACAATGTTATGTTTGCACTGATGTATTCTGACCTGCAAGTGAGGATGCACCTGAGGATGAACTTTCATATGTCTCAGGCTTTAACAATAGCAAATCTTGCACAACATTGATGTCTGTCAGCATTCATTAGTAACTCAAACACGTTATTGTTTTATCATGAACTACAAAGTCTTATAGTCGTTCAAACATAACACCTGAACTATATTGTCTAACCACTGTTCAACGTAACACCTGTATTACATTCTCTTAACATTGTTCAGACGTAACTCCTACACTAAATTGTCTTATTTTTTATGAGACGTTACACCTCCACTACACTGTCTTAAAATAATTCAGACGTAACTCCTGCACTACATTGTCTTAAATTGTTCAGACGTAACTCCAGCACTACATTCTCTTATTATTTATCAGACGTAACTCCTGCACTACATTCTCTTATTATTTATCCGACGCAATTCCTGCACTACATTGTCTAATTATTTTTTATGAGACGTTACACCTGCACTACACTGTCTTAACATTTTTCAGACGTAACTCCTCCACTACACTGTCTTAACATTGTTCAGACGTAATTCCTGCACTACACTGTCTTATCATTTATCAGACGTAACTCCTGCACTACACTGTCTTATCTTTTATCAGACGTAACTCCTGCACTACACTGTCTTATTATTTATCAGACGTAAATCCGGAACTACATTGTCTTATTATTTATCAGACGTAACTCCTGCCCGACATTGTCTTATTATTTATCAAACGTAATTTCTACACTACATTGTCTTATTATTTATCAGAGGTAACTCCTACACTACATTCCTTAATTATTTATCAAACCTCACTCCTACACTACATTGTCTTATTATTTATCAGACGTAACTCCTACACTACATTGTCTCATTATTTATCAGACGTAACTCCTACACTATATTGTCTTCACATTGTTCAGACGTAACTCCTACACTACATTGTGTTAATATTTATCAGACGAACTCCTACACTGCATTGTCTTATTATTTATCAGACGAACTCCTACACTGCATTGTCATATTATTTATCAGACGTCACTCCTACACTACATTGTCTTATTATTTATCAAACGTCACTCCTACACTACATTCTCTTATTATTTATCAGACGTAACTCCTACACTACATTGTCTTATTATTTATCAGACGTAAATACTGCACTCAATTGTCTCATTATTTATCAGACGTAACTCCTACACTACATTGTCTTATTATTTATCAGACGTCACTCCTACACTACATTGTCTTATTATTTATCAGACGTAACGCCTACACTACATTGTCTTATTATTTATCAAACGTTACTCCTATTCATTATTGTCTTATTATTAATCAGACGTAACTCCTACACTACATTGTCTTATTATTTATCAGACGTAAATCCTGCACTACATTGTCTTATTATTTATCAGACGAAATCCTACACTACATTGTCTTATGATTTATCAGACGGAACTCCTGCACTACATTGTCCTATTATTTATCAGACGAAACTCGTCACTACATTGTCTTATTATTTATCAGACGTCACTCCTACACTACATTGTTTTATTATTTGTCAGAGGTACATCCTGCATAACATTGTCTTATTATTTATCAGACGAAACTCCTACATTACATTGTCTTTTTATTTATCAGACGTAACTCCTACACTACATTGTCTTATTATTTTTCAGACGTAACACCTACACTACATTGTCTTATTATTTATCAGACGTAAATACTGCACTCAATTGTCTCATTATTTATCAGACGTAACTCCTACACTACATTGTCCTATTATTTATCAGACGAAATCCTACACTACATTGTCTCATTATTTATCAGACGTAACTCCTACACTACATTGTCTTACTATTTATCAGACGTCACTCCTCCACTACATTGTCTTATTATTTATCAGACGTAACTCCAACACTACATTGTCTTATTATTTATCAAACGTAACTCCTATACTTCATTGTCTTATTATTAATCAGACGTAACTCCTACACTACATTGTCTTATTATTTATCAGACGTAAATCCTACACTACATTGTCTTATTATTTGTCAGACGATACTCCTGCACTAAATTGTCTTCTTATTTATCAGACGTAACTCCTGCACTTCACTGTCCTATTATTTATCAGACGTAACGTCACACTACATTGTCTTAACATTTTTCAGACGTAACCCTTATAATACATTGTCTTATTATTTATCAGACGTAACTCCTACACTACATTGTCTTATTATTTATCAGTCGAACTCTTACACTACATTGTCTTATTATTTATCAAACGTAACTCCTATACCACATTGTCTTATTAATTATCAGACGTAACTCCTACACTACATTTTCTTATTATTTATCAGATTGAAATCTTGCACTACATTGTCTTATTATTTATCAGACGTAACTCTTGCACTACATTACACTCACGGTCTTATTATTTATCAGACGTAACTCCTGCACTTCACAGTCTTAACATTGTTCAGACGAAACTCCTACACTACAATGTCTTAACATTGTTCAGACGTAACTCCAGCACTACATTGTCTTATTATTTATCAGACGTAACACCTCCACTACACTGTCTTATTATTTATCAGACATTACTCCTGCACTACACTGTCTTATTATTTATCAGACGTAACTTCAGTACTACACTGTCTTATTATTTATCAGACGTAACTCCTGCACTTCACTGTCCTATTATTTATCAGACGTAACGTCACACTACATTGTCTTAACATTTTTCAGACGTAACCCTTATAATACATTGTCTTATTATTTATCAGACGTAACTCCTACACTACATTGTCTTATTATTTATCAGTCGAACTCTTACACTACATTGTCTTATTATTTATCAAACGTAACTCCTATACCACATTGTCTTATTAATTATCAGACGTAACTCCTACACTACATTTTCTTATTATTTATCAGATTGAAATCTTGCACTACATTGTCTTATTATTTATCAGACGTAACTCTTGCACTACATTACACTCACGGTCTTATTATTTATCAGACGTAACTCCTGCACTTCACAGTCTTAACATTGTTCAGACGAAACTCCTACACTACAATGTCTTAACATTGTTCAGACGTAACTCCAGCACTACATTGTCTTATTATTTATCAGACGTAACACCTCCACTACACTGTCTTATTATTTATCAGACATTACTCCTGCACTACACTGTCTTATTATTTATCAGACGTAACTTCAGTACTACACTGTCTTATTATTTATCAGACGTAACTCCTGTACTTCATTGTCTAATTATTTATCAGAGGTAACTCCTGCATTACATTGTTTTATTATTAATCAGACGTAACTCCTCCACTACATTGTCTTATTATTTATCAGACGTAACTCCTGTACTACATTGTCTAATTATTTATCAGACGTAAATCCTGCATTACATTGTTTTATTATTAATCAGACGTATCTCCTGTACTACATTTTCTAATTTTTTATCAGACATAAGTCCTGCACTACACTGTCTTATTATTTATCAGACGTAATACCTGCACAACATTGTCTTATTATTTATCAGACATAAGTCCTGCACTATATTGTCATATTATTTATCAGACATATGTCCTGCCTTACACTGTATTTTTATTTATCAGCCGTAAAACCTGCACTACACTCTCTTATTATTTATAAGACGTAAGTCCTGCACTACACTCTCTTATTATTTATCAGCCGTAACTCCTGCACTACATTGTCTTGTTATTAATTAGACGTAACACCTGCACTACATTGTCTTGTTACTTATCAGACGAAAACCCTGCACTACACTATTTAAATTTGTTCAGACTTAACTCCTGCAATACATTGTCTTATTATTTATCTGACGTAATTCCTGCACTACATTGTATTAATATTTTTTAAGACGTAACTCCTGCACTACACTGTCTTAACAATGTTCAGACGTAACTCCTGCACTACATCGTGTTATTATTTATCAGACGAACTCCTACACTACATTGTCTTATTATTTATCAGACGTAACTCCTGCACTTCATTGTCTAATTATTTATCAGACGTAACTGCTGCATTACATTGTCTTATTATTTATCAGACGTAACTCCCGCACTACATTGTCTTATTATTTATCAGACGTAATTCCTGTACTATATTGTCTAATTATTTATCAGACATAAGTCCTGCACTACACTGTCTTATTATTCATCAGACGTACCACCTGCACAACATTGTCTTATTATTTATCAGACATAAGTCCTGCACTACATTGTCATATTATTTATCAGACATAAGTCCTGCACTACACTGTCTAATTATTTATCAGACATAAGTCCTGCACTACTTTGTCTTATTATTTATCAGACGTCACTCCAGTACTACACTGTCTGATTATTTATCAGACGTAACTCCTGTACTATATTGTCTAATTATTTATCAGACATAAGTCCTGCACTACACTGTCTTATTATTCATCAGACGTAAGTCCTGCACTACACTGTCTAATTATTTATCAGACATAAGTCCTGCACTACACTGTCTAATTATTTATCAGACATAAGTCCTGCACTACACTGTCTTATTATTCATCAGACGTAAGTCCTGCACTACACTGTCTAATTATTTATCAGACATAAGTCCTGCACTACACTGTCTTATTATTCATCAGACGTAAGTCCTGCACTACACTGTCTTATTATTCATCAGACATAAGTCCTGCACTACACTGTCTTATTATTCATCAGACATAAGTCCTGCACTACACTGTCTTATTATTCATCAGACGTAAGTCCTGCACTACACTATCCTATTTATTTATCAGACGTAAGTCCTGCACTACACTGTCTTATTATTCATCAGACATAAGTCCTGCACTACACTGTCTTATTATTCATCAGACATAAGTCCTGCACTACACTGTCTTATTATTTATCAGACATAAGTCCTGCACTACACTGTCTTATTATTCATCAGACATAAGTCCTGCACTACACTGTCTTATTATTTATCAGACGTAAGTCCTGCACTACACTGTCTTATTATTCATCAGACATAAGTCCTGCACTACACTGTCTAATTATTGATCAGACATAAGTCCTGCACTACACTGTCTTATTATTCATCAGACGTAAGTCCTGCACTACACTGTCTTATTATTCATCAGACGTAAGTCCTCCACTACACTGTCTTATTATTCATCAGACATAAGTCCTGCACTACACTGTCTTATTATTTATCAGACGTAAGTCCTGCACTACACTGTCTAATTATTTATCAGACATAAGTCCTCCACTACACTGTCTTATTATTCATCAGACGTAAGTCCTGCACTACACTGTCTAATTATTTATCAGACATAAGTCCTGCACTACTTTGTCTTATTATTATTCATCAGACGTCACTCCAGTACTACACTGTCTGATTATTTATCAGACGTAACTCCTGTACTATATTGTCTAATTATTTATCAGACATAAGTCCTGCACTACATTTTCATATTATTTATCAGACATAAGTCCTGCACTACTTTGTCTAATTATTTATCAGACATAACTCCTGCACTACACTGTCTAATTATTTATCAGACTTAACTCCTGCACTACATTGTCTTATTATTTATCTGACGTAACTCCTGCACTACATTGTCTTAATATTTTTTCAGACGTAACTCCTGCACTACACTGTCTTAACACTGTTCAGACGTAACTCCTGCACTACACTGTCTTATTATTTATCGGACGTAACTCCGGCACTACACTGTCTTTGTTTTCAATTACCTCTGATAAATAATTAAACAATATAGTGCATGAGTTACATCTGAACAATGTTGAGATAGTGTAGTGCAGGAGTTACGTCTGATAAATAATAAGACAATGTAGTGTAGGCGTTACGTCTGATAAATAATTAGACAAAGTAGTGCAAGAGTAACGTCTGAAAAATAATAAGACAAAGAATTGAAAGTGTTACGTCTGATAAATAATAAAACAATATAGTGAATTTGTTACGTCTGAACAATGTTAAGACAGTGCAGGATTTACGTCTGATAAATAATAAGATAGTATAGTGCAGGAGTTACCTCTGATAAACAATTAGACAATGTAATGCATGTGTTACGTCTGATAAATAGTATGACAATGTAGTGCAGGTGTTACATCTGATAAATAAGAAGACAATGTAGTGCGGGGGTTACGTCTGATAAATAAGAAGTCACTGTAGTGTAGAAGTTACGTCTGATAAATAACTAGACAATGTAGTGCAGGAGTTACGTCTGATAAATAATAAGACAAACAAGTGAAGGTGTTAGGTCTGATAAATAATAAGACAATGTAGTGCATTTGTTACGTCTGAACAATGTTAAGACAGTGTAGAGCAGGAGTTACGTCTGAAAAAATGACAGTGTAGTGCAGGAGTTACGTCTGATAAATAAGAAGACAATGTAGTGCAGATGTTACGTCTGAAAATAATAACACAATGTAGTGCAGGTATTACGTCTGATAAATAAAGAGGCAATGTAGTGCAGGTCTTACGTCAGGTAAATAAGGAGACAATGTAGTGCAGGTGTTACGTCTGATAAATAATAAGACAATGTAGTGCAGGTGTTTCGTCTGATAAATTAGACGACAATGTAGGGTAGAAGTTACGTCTGATAAATAATAAGACAATGTAGTGCAGGAGTTACGACTGATAAATCAGAAGACAATGTAGTGAAGGTGTTACGTCTGATAAATAATAGACATTGTAGTTATGTGTTACGTCTGATAAATAATAAGGCAATGTAGTGCAGGAGTTACGTCTGATAAGTAATGAGACAATGTAGTGCAGGAGTTACATCTGATAAATAATAAAACAGTGTAGTGCAGGAGTTACGTCTGATAAAAAAGAAGACAATGTAGTGCATGGGTTACGTCTGATAAATAATAAGGCAGTGTAGTGCAGGTGGTACGTCTGATAAATAAGAAGACAATGTATTGCAGGATTTACGTCTGATAAATAATAAGACAATGTTGTGCAGGTGTTACGTCTGAACAATGTTCAGACAATGTAGTACAGGTGTTAAGTCTGATAAATAATAAAACAAAGTAGTGCAGGTGTTTCGTCTGATAAATAATAAGTCAATATAGTGCAAGAGTTACGTCTGATAAATAATAAGACAGTGCAGTGCACGTGTTACGTCTCATAAATAATAGGACAGTGTAGTGCAGGTGTGACGTCTGATAAATAATAAGAAAAAGTAGTGTAGGTGTTACGTCTGATAAATAATAATACAGTGTAGTGCAGGTGTTTCGTCTGATAAATAATAAGACAGTGTAGTGCAGGTGTTACGTCGTATAAATAATAAGACAGTGTAGTGCAGCTGTTACGTCGTATTAAAAATAAGACAGTGTAGTGCAGGTGTTACATCTGATAAATAATAAGACAATGTAGTGCATTTGTTACGTCTGAACAATGTTAAGACAGTGTAGTGCAGGTGTTTCGTCTGATAAATAATGAGACAGTGTAGTGCAGGTGTTACGTCGTATAAATAATAAGACAGTGTAGTGCAGGTGTTACGTCGTATTAAAAATAAGACAGTGTAGTGCAGGTGTTACATCTGATAAATAATAAGACAATGTAGTGCATTTGTTACGTCTGAACAATGTTAAGACAGTGTAATGCAGGTGTTTCGTCTGATAAATAATAAGACAGTGTAGTGCAGGTGTTACGTCGTATAAATAATAAGACAGTGTAGTGCAGGTGTTACGTCGTATTAAAAATAAGACAGTGTAGTGCAGGTGTTACATCTGATAAATAATAAGACAATGTAGTGCATTTGTTACGTCTGAACAATGTTAAGACAGTGTAGTGCAGGAGTTATGTCTGATAAATAATAAGACAGTGAAGTACAGGAGTTATGTCTGATAAATAATAAGACAGTGTAGTGCAGGTGTTATGTCTGATAAATAATAAGACAGTGCAGTGCAGGAGTTACGTCTGATAAATAATAAGACAATGAAGTGCAGGAGTTACGTCTGATAAATAATAAGACAGTGCAGTGCAGGTGTTACGTCTGATAAATAAGAAGACAATGTAGTGCGGGGGTTACGTCTGATAAATAATAGGACAATGTAGTACTGAAGTTACGTCTGCTTAATAATAAGACAATGAAGTGCAGGAGTTATGTCTGATAAATAATAAGACAGTGCAGTGCAGGTGTTATGTCTGATAAATAATAAGGCAGTGTAGTGCAGGAGTTACGTCTGATAAATAATAAGACAGTGCAGTGCAGGTGTTATGTCTGATAAATAATAAGGCAGTGTAGTGCAGGAGTTACGTCTGATAAATAAGAAGACAATGAAGTGTAGGAGTTACGTCTGATAAATAATAAGACAATGAAGTGCAGGAGTTACGTCTGATAAATAATAAGACAGTGAAGTGCAGGAGTTACGTCTGATAAATAATAGGACAATGTAGTACTGAAGTTACGTCTGATAAATAATAGGACAATGTAGTACTGAAGTTACGTCTGATAAATAATAGGACAATGTAGTATTGAAGTTACGTCTGATAAATAATAGGACAATGTAGTACTGAAGTTACGTCTGATAAATAATAGGACAATGTAGTACTGAAGTTACGTCTGATAAATAATAAGACAATGAAGTGCAAGAGTTACGTCTGATAAATAATAGGACAATGTAGTACTGAAGTTACGTCTGATAAATAATAAGACAGTGAAGTGCAGGAGTTACGTCTGATAAATAATAGGACAATGTAGTACTGATGTTACGTCTGATAAATAATAGGACAATGTAGTACTGAAGTTACGTCTGATAAATAATAAGACAATGAAGTGCAGGAGTTATGTCTGATAAATAATAAGGCAGTGTAGTGCAGGAGTTACGTTTGATAAATAAGAAGACAATGAAGTGCAGGAGTTACGTCTGATAAATAATAAGACAGTGCAGTGCAGGTGTTATGTCTGATAAATAATAAGGCAGTGTAGTGCAGGAGTTACGTCTGATAAATAATAGGACAATGTAGTACTGAAGTTACGTCTGATTAATAATAAGACAATGAAGTGTAGGAGTTACGTCTGATAAATAATAAGGCAGTGTAGTGCAGGAGTTACGTCTGATAAATAATAGGACAATGTAGTACTGAAGTTACGTCTGATTAATAATAAGACAATGAAGTGTAGGAGTTACGTCTGATAAATAATAAGGCAGTGTAGTGCAGGAGTTACGTCTGATAAATAATAGGACAATGTAGTACTGAAGTTACGTCTGATTAATAATAAAACAATGAAGTGTAGGAGTTACGTCTGATAAATAATAAGACAGTGATGTGCAGGAGTTACGTCTGATAATTAAGAAGACAGTGAAGTGTAGGAGTTACGTCTGATAAATAATAAGACAATGTAGTGTAGGAGTTACGTCTGATAAATAAGAAGACAGTGTAGTGTAGGAGTTACGTCTGATAAATAAGAAGACAATGAAGTGTAGGAGTTACGTCTGATAAATAATAAGACAATGCGGTGTAGGAGTTCGTCTGATAAATATTAATACAATGTAGTGTAGGAGTTACGTCTGAACAATGTGAAGACAATATAGTGTAGGAGTTACGTCTGATAAATAAGAAGACAGTGTAGTGTAGGGGTTACGTCTGATAAATAAGAAGACAGTGTATTGTAGGAGTTACGTCTGATAAATAATAAGACAATGCAGTGTAGGAGTTCGTCTGATAAATATTAACACAATGTAGTGTAGGAGTTACGTCTGAACAATGTGAAGACAATATAGTGTAGGAGTTACGTCTGATAAATAAGAAGACAGTGTAGTGTAGGAGTTACGTCTGATAAATAAGAAGACAGTGTAGTGTAGGAGTTACGTCTGATAAATAAGAAGACAATGAAGTGTAGGAGTTACGTCTGATAAATAAGAAGACAGTGTAGTGCAGGAGTTACGTCTGATAAATAATAAGACAATGAAGTGTAGGAGTTACGTCTGATAAATAAGAAGACAGTGTAGTGTAGGAGTTACGTCTGATAAATAAGAAGACAGTGAAGTGTAGGAGTTACGTCTGATAAATAATAAGACAATGAAGTGTAGGAGTTACGTCTGATAAATAATAAGACAGTGAAGTGTAGGAGTTACGTCTGATAAATAATAAGACAGTGAAGTGCAGGAGTTACGTCTGATAAATAATAGGACAATGTAGTACTGAAGTTACGTCTGATAAATAATAAGACAGTGTAGTGCAGGTGTTACGTCTGATAAATAATAAGACAGTGCAGTGCAGGAGTTACGTCTGATTAATAATAAGACAATGAAGTGTAGGAGTTACGTCTGATTAATAATAAGACAATGAAGTGTAGGAGTTACGTCTGATAAATAATAAGACAGTGCAGTGCAGGAGTTACGTCTGATTAATAATAAGACAGTGCAGTGCAGGAGTTACGTCTGATTAATAATAAGACAATGAAGTGTAGGAGTTACGTCTTATAAATAAGAAGACAATGTATTGCAGGTGTTACGTCTGATAAATAATAAGACAGTGCAGTGCAGGTGTTATGTCTGATAAATAATAAGGCAGTGCAGTGCAGGTGTTATGTCTGATAAATAATAAGGCAGTGTAGTGCAGGAGTTACGTCTGATAAATAATAGGACAATGTAGTACTGAAGTTACGTCTGATTAATAATAAGACAATGAAGTGTAGGAGTTACGTCTGATAAATAATAAGGCAGTGTAGTGCAGGAGTTACGTCTGATAAATAATAGGACAATGTAGTACTGAAGTTACGTCTGATTAATAATAAGACAATGAAGTGTAGGAGTTACGTCTGATAAATAATAAGACAGTGATGTGCAGGAGTTACGTCTGATAAATAAGAAGACAGTGAAGTGTAGGAGTTACGTCTGATAAATAATAAGACAATGTAGTGTAGGAGTTACGTCTGATAAATAAGAAGACAGTGTAGTGTAGGAGTTACGTCTGATAAATAAGAAGACAATGTATTGCAGGTGTTACGTCTGATAAATAAGAAGACAATGAAGTGCAGGAGTTACGTCTGATAAATAATAAGACAGTGCAGTGCAGGTGTTATGTCTGATAAATAAGAAGACAATGTATTGCAGGTGTTACGTCTGATAAATAATAAGACAATGTAGTGCAGGAGTGACGTCTGATATATAAGAAGACAATGAAGTGCAGGTGTTTCGTCTGATAAATAATAAGACAGTGCAGTGCAGGTGTTACGCCTGATAAATAAGAAGACAGTGCATTGCAGGTGTTACGTCTGATGAATAATAAGACAATGAAGTGCAGGAGTTAGGTATGATGAATAAGAAGACAATGTAGTGCAAGTGTAACGTCTGATAAAAAAGATGACAAAGTAGTGCAGGTGTTACGTCTGATAAATAAAAAGACAACGAAGTGCAGGTGTTACGTCTGATAAATAAGATGACAAAGTAGTGCAGGAGTATATCTGAACAATGTTGAGACAATGTAGGACATTGCTCCAGCATTACCTTGTTTATCCCTGTTCAGACATTTCTCCTGCATTGCCTTGTTCATCCCTGTTCAGACATTGCTCCAGCTTTACCTTGTTTATCCCTGTTCAGACATTGATCCTGTATTATCTTGTTTATCACTGTTCAGACATAATTCCAGCGTTACCTTGTTTATCACTGTTAAGACATTGATCCTGCATTACCTTGTTTTTCCCTGTTCAGACATTGCTCCTGCAAAACGTTGTTTTATCACTGTTCAGACATAGTTCCAGCATTACCTTGTTTATCACTGTTCAGACATTGCTCCAACATTATCTTGTTTATCCCTGTTCAGACATTGATCCTGCATTACTTTGTTTATCACTGTTCAGACATAGTTCCAGCATTACATTGTTTATCATTGTTTAGACATTGCTCCAGCATTACCTTGTTTATCCCTGTTTAGACATTGCTCCTGCATTACCTTGTTTATCACTGTTCAGACATTGCTCCTGCATTACCTTGTTTATCACTGTTAAGACATTGCTCCTGCATTACCTTGTATTATTTTCGTTCAGAAGTTACACATGCCCTGAAATGTTATCTATTATCAAACAGAAATAACTCATACACTTAATGTTACTCTGTTTTCTTCAAAAATAATAATATCTGCATAGATGCTTAATTCTTAACAGTCAAAGAGAACTTTACATTATCACAAGAGAAGCATGTTTTTCGACCCTCTTTCTTCGTCTGTTAATCAAATGTGTACTTTTTTCAGGTGTTGTCTGTGTTTTGGAAGATGGAACTGTTGAAGTGACTCTTTTCAATTGTCAAGAACATTATAGATATGAAAAGCTTTAAAAGTTATTATGAAAATGTACAATATCCTCTGGATTAACAGGCATTTTAGATAAATTCAATTACTATATAGAAATGAGCTGAAAACAAGAATCAAACTTTAAATTACAATCTGTCACTCATGTGATTACATTTGGTAGCTAATATATTAAGTTTCGCTATTATCTAAAATGAAATGAAACAGTCATTAAAAGATATATACACAAATAGAATTGGTGTAATTAATAAAATACGAAGGTATCCCTTTTAACAGGTAAAAGAATGAGCAGAAATAGTAATTCTGTATCACTTTCATAGAAATGTAACTTAGCTGTATCTATGGCTCTGAAAGTGTTATATAAAATCAAATAATACACCCCTAATTTTCCGTTTTCATGAATCTCTGTTGAATAAAGCTTAGATTGTTTTCCTCATATTTTTTACAAGCTTGAGTAAACGCATTACTAAAAAAGGGACATGAATCATAAACGAGTATCCGAAAGTTTGTATCCGATATCCGAATACAACAGGGTTAACTGATTAAGTCAGAAAAATGGTTCTGTTTAGCACGGATTTGCATTATTCGTAAATTTTATACCCTTTTATCTTCTGTGCACTTTGTGAGATCATGTCAACATCCCTGTTTTCTCAATGTATGATTATTGTCAGTGAAGTACTTAATGGTTTCTTGATCCATTAATACCTAATGAATTATGCCATCCTAATTAGTTGGACGAGTCCATTTTCAATTAAAATGGTTTCTGGAAAGAATTTTCAATTTCCTTCTGTTTAGGAAAGAAAGTCTTGCATGCAAATTGTGGCGTCTGATCTGGGTCTGCAGTGTTTGCTTATGTCTTGTTCTGTGGATGCTAGGTATTAATGGGTTAACATAAAAACACTACTGTCGCTGTAATAATATAAGTGGTTCTAACGTTTCACTCATTAAGTCTTAGAGCTCCTCCTGTCTACTGAAAGTACTTATAACAGATATCATAGCTTTTTGCAAATAGAAAATTTAATGTTTCTTTTTTACAAATGTCTGATTCTGCCAAATATGATAAATCTTACTTAAAGACAGAGTTTAGGTTTAATGTACATGGCTTGTCGGAGAAAGTCGCGAACATTTTAACTTGCTTAAGCAAAGATCTAAAATACCATTATGTAAATTTTAGTCTTTGGCTTTAAGGACATGAATGATTTAACACCTTTATTTAACGTTCAGTTATAACATTCAGAAATTGAACAAGTTTATAGGCTGTTTTGTTTAACCGTTCAAATATTTGTTTTTAAAAAGTACTGACTTGTTAAGATTTCAAGTACCACTCATCTGCTATACTTAAGAATAATCATATTTTCAATATTAAATAATGTGTTTAACATTATAATATAAAGTTTTAATTCGTTTGTTTTTGTTTTGTTTGAAATCACTTTGTAAGCTTGAGAAATTAAAAGACTGTCACCTCGTGAATGTGGGGATTATTCTTGTCATTTGTGTTTTAACAAATGAAGAGTTCAGATTAAAGGAATGAACTTTTCTAATTGTTTAATGGCTCTTTACTTTTACAAACCATCCAAATTGATAGTGACACAACCATTGACTTATGTAAAAAAAGAAGTGTTGTTACAGTACTACTTTCATAAATTGTTTACGTTACGGTATATCAAAAGCCTGTTTTCTAATGTTCATAGATACAAATTATTTCGATGTCTTCTGGTCCATTTTTCCAAATTTGATACAGACGACGACTGACTAGAATCTCATAATGCCCACTCTTCGAAATGTCAAAAGGCCTATAGAAATGCTCGAAATGTCAAAAGGCCTATAGAAATGCTCGAAATGTCAAGTGTTTTTTTTTTTCCTGCAAAAGAATGTCTTCGAAGTGGCTTGAATTTCTGCATGAATTCCGCAGAATATGTTAGGAATGGAAAATGCTGGAATGTCGTCAGGATCACTATGTAAAATGTGACAGAATTAGAAATTGCTGGATTTTCGATTTGGCCATTCTGTAGAAATGTCTAAATGTCGACATTGCTCGTTCTTTAAATTGTGACAGAAATGAAACTGACTGAAAGATGTTTTGCTGAATGCGCAAAATGTGACAAAATGAGACCTTATGAAAAACACTCAGTTTATCTAGTCTATTAATTGAATAAGGAATTGACTGAATAAGGAATTAATTGAATTAGGAATTGACTGAATAAGGAATTGATTGAATAAGAAATTGATTGAATAAGGAATGGACTGAATAAGGAATGGACTGAATAAGGAATTGATTGAATAAGGAATTGACTGAATAAGGAATTGATTGAATAAGGAATTGACTGAATAAGGAATTGACTGAATAAGAAATTGATTGAATAAGGAATTGACTGAATAAGGAATTGATTGAATAAGGAATTGACTGAATAAGGAATTGATTGAATAAGGAATTGATTGAATAAGGAATTGACTGAATAAGGAATTGACTGAATAAGGAATTGACTGAATGAGGAACATGAAATGTCATTTGTATGTTTGCGTACTAAAATTCCGCAAATTCAGATTCTGTATCAAAATATTTAAAAACTTGACCGCTACGAAGGAAAACAAAAACACTTTTAAGAAAACAAACATATGAAGTGTTTTTGTTTTTTTTTAAGTATTTACCACACAGTAAAACAAAAGAATTGAAAAAGAGGAACATAGCTGCTAGGTTGTTGTCGTACTGCTTGAAGCGATACTTAAATACTTAGCATTTGGTATGATTAAAGTCATTGAAGGACGAGACAAAATCTCAAAGCTTATTTTGAAACCCTCTCATTTAAAAAAACAAACAAACAAACAAACAAAACGTAGTAGGTATCTTTCTCAGACAATACTCCCTGATTCCTTCCGCTGACGTTGGCCACATAATATTATTAGCAGTTCACGTGCAGTATCGTTTTTATCTTCTTTTTATTTACTTTCACCCTTCCCGCAGTAACATTAGGAAGTTTTCTGTCATGTTTTAGTTATTTACGAAATTACAATAATGTTTACGAATGTGCGACGGACAGACCGGCGACTGCATACAACATTGACTCCGTCCGCCTTTTGAATGCATGATAATGAATCAGTACTTTTATACGCAAGAACCGACCTCGCTGCTGGCACAGACGTGTATCAAATATTAATAGTTGACGTCTCTTCTGTCGACATACGAGTGTATAGCCAAGAGTTCGCGGACAAATGCTATAACTTTTTTATTCTTAAACCAAACGACTTGCCATCTTGACATCTTGTAGAAAAAATAATTCCAGCAATATGTTTAAATAATTATATTGTGAACTAAATATTATATTATTGACGGTCGCTATGGTAACCCGTTTTTGACGTTACCGGCACCGATCATCAAAATCGTTTGCATTTGTATAATTATTTATCCTGTCACTAATAACACTTTCGAACTAATAACAAGATGCCGGATATTTTTCTTTATCTACGGCAGTTGGTCACGTGACGCTGATATACGGCACATGATATGTCATGGACTACTTTAATCAAAAGGAAGTGATAAAATTGATGTTATTACGAACAGAGACTACTTGAATAAAAAATTAAATATTTCAATTTGTAAATCTTGCAAAATAGTGATCATTTAAGGAAATAAAGTTACTGGAACTTTGGAACTATTTTTTGTGTGCAAATGTACCAATGCCGGATAACCTTGACATTAACCTAAATTGAAACACATTAAAGATAGATTTTCATCATCGTAAGTAAATTCAATATCTTAAGTTAATTATTTCCAAATGCCAGATGTGACAGGATAAATAGAATAATAGGTTAGTGTCTAAATTGAGAAAGTTTATCCGGCTCGGCTGCGGAATTTATCCGGTTCGCCTGCGGCTCACTCGATAAATTCCTATGCCTTGCCGGATAAACTTTCTCATATTAAGACACTAACCTATTATTCTCTATATTCCGCCGATATATCAACCCCAGACGTCAAGAATTGGCGGGAAACGTCATGATAATGAAGTTACGTCATTTTTTTCCAAAATGATGTCAAATTCTGATGAAAACTGCTTCTGGAAAGTCTACAGTTGCAAGATCGCTCGTATACACTTGGCACAAAAAGGTATAGAGTGGGAAGAGAAACCGTTTGTGACGACAAGAGGAGCGGCCGTCCGTTCTCGCGTCGTAGGGAAAGTGACGTTGAACTGCGATTTAATAAATACAAATACATGACATTTATATAGCGCAAACATTAAAATATTCTATTGCGCTTTACAAACACATTTAGCAAATACAGATATTAAACAAATACATCCAATAAATTAAATGTATTATTCAGGACAGCGTTGTCCCGACCATGGAACATAAACTACACAGTCTGAAATTGTAGATGATTCCAAAATTGAAATCCCATGAAACTGTTTAAAAAGATGTGATTTCGCACTGTTTCCTGATCTCAAGAAACAGTTGAAGTGCAAGCGCTTCAATGACTTTGATGAACTGCGGACAGCAGCTCAGGCTTTGATGTAGAGCTATAGTTCAGACTGGTTTCGCAATGCTTTCCAGGCATGGGTTGAGCGGCATCGCCGTTGTGTATAAGTCGACGGTGAATATTTTGAGAAAGAATGACTTTGACGTCGTTATTCATAATGTGAGCTACGCCCGTTCGCGTACTGTTATGTTTATGTATGTTATTTATTTTCTGTTGATTGTATCACCCTGCAATTTGCTGTGAATATCAGATAATGACTTCGTTTACGGATGTAAAAATATATGTATCAGTGAAGCTCAAACGGTGTCGTTTTAACGGTTTTTGTACACGAACTTTTGGCTATACCCTCGTACAGATGTTAGATTGGAAACAGAAAATACCCAGAAATATTGAGATATTGATACAAAATGTATTAAATTAAATATACTTCAAATAACTGTGACATAAAATTCGGTTACACCATTACAAATTGCTTGCGGCTTTTTATGTACGTGGTCTTTTTATATTCGATTGACTTAACATGCAGGTATATTTTCATAATATTTTTATTCACGATATGAAAATGTTTCCCAGTTAATTTACGTTAAAAATATATTTTCAAAACTTTTTTGGGCTACAGCTTTTAGTGAAGTTTGAAAAGAAACAGCACACAACTTGAACCTGTCGGGGTCAAATCAACTCATAGTGTTGGCACTTACCAAGTCATGAATCATTGGATTTGTAATACATTAGATTCAGGGATTTTGGTCCTTTATGTTGTCGTGTGATTGAAACAAATATATCTAGAAAAAAAAACGGTTGCCATATTTGATTTTTGTGTGTGTGTGGGTGGGGGGGGGGAGGGGTAAAAATCAGCATGATTTCGGCATTGTGTTGATTTTTTAATTATCTATATCCGCTTCATTTAGCATTATATTCACAGGACTCGATACCGTTAAAACGAAAAGTACGGCATAATATTATATCAGATTAAGCTGTTTCAACCATTCGTGAAATTAATTGATTTCAGCAATATTTCCTTTATTTATTTCGCCGTCATGACGAACACCACAGCCCTAAGGCAACAGGGTATATAAAATAATATATTAAGTTCTGCATTTACGGAGATGCTTTCAAATTTACGAGAGATGGATTCAGTTTTACTAGAGATGGATTCAATTTTACTAGAGATGGATTCAAATTACCTGAGATGGATTCAAATCAAAAGAATAGAAATTAAACTTTTGTCGACTTTAAGTGATTTCATTCATTCATTCATTCATTCATTCATTCATTCATTCATTTATGTTTTAATGGGTTTTAGCATGAACGTTGCACTGACGCAAAAATTAAACTTTCAGATCAATAATTGTACAAATATGATAATAATATCATTATAACAGTTCGTAATAAGAAATGGCTAAGGTTTATTTATTATCTTAAATATTTTTTATAAATAAATTTGTAAAAAGTGCAATTTATTGTTAAATATGTTTGCATTTCATTTCATTTCTTGCAAAATTCTCCAGTTCGTTATTCATAACCATATCGCGACATGAATGACAGTCAATAACAACAACAACTACCCTTTCACAAAATCTGAACTCATTCCATAAAGGGCGTCGCGCTTCGGCTCGGACGCCAAATATTTAAGGATGACACTTTGGACCCTTTATTCCGTAACTGGATTGTTTATTGAAGCTGAAAACAGAGGAAACAACAGTCAAATTACTTTTGTAATTTAAAACCATTATAAATTTGAAACTATCATTGACAAGTATCAAATTGGTACCAAAACTGTTATTCCCCAAGATCACATAAATGAAACAAAGCATAGATTGCTTTCGAAATAAGACTATCCCAGGAGAGTGTAAATCTGGAACATTTCTAAGGCCAAGTTTCACTTACAAAAATAATGTTTACCATTTAAAACATTCAGGATTAATATATCGGCCTCCGTGATTAAATTACTACGCATCTGAACTCGACACTGTGCTTTATTTGACGATATATCACTCAAACTCAAAATCTATTTCCTAAGTTTATACTAATTGATTTGATGTAGGCCTTGTTATTTGTTCGAGGGCCAAGATGGAGGGCCAATGCGACTGTCCCAAATATAAATAACACGGGGTATATCAATTCAATTATTTTAAATGACAATTTTTATAACAATTTTCGAATTTGCTCACCCTACAACTTCTGTCGTCTGCTTGTTACAAGTTGTGAAAAAAAGCAAAATGGCTATTTACACGAACACCGTACTAAGGCCGTAAACAACATTTTTGACTAGTCACTTAGTATTGCTAAACAGGATAAAAGTCGATAGAACAATTTCAAATATTTCCTAAAACTCAATGCTATCAATAGGAAAAGTAAATGGCTGCCGTTTAATTTTGAATTCTTTATCATTTTTGTTTCGACCCTGATCTAAAAGCCAAACAAAGTGAGGTACAAGAGGGCCAATATCAATATCTCTTTTCCGGCCCGGGACCGATCAGTGTTATCGATATTGGCCCTGATATTCAGAAAGTCCACGTTTTATTAAGACAGGCGTCTGGTATGTTATTGGGCGGATAACTAATGGTTATAAAATATTTTTACATGTACGTAATCCAGATATCTATATTTTGCTTTCTCGATACAAATTTGAGCTGGTAGAACAAGCAACAAACATCTTGAGTGAAACTGAAATCAGAGCTGCACCAGGCTTGAAGATATTTGCGTTCTCTTTTGTTATTTATATACATTGTTTCATAAATTATTTCATTATCATTTAAGCGCTGATGAATACAGTTATCAATGTGTATTTTTATACGTTCTAAAATGAAACTTACTATCATTTTCTTCCTGTTTCGATGGGGTAAGTTAGTATAACTAACAACTGTGTATAAAAATGTCTGTGCGCAGATACAATTAATCACGATCATCCCGCAAAAAAAAGAAAAAAAAAAAGCTCTAAGTTAAACATACATTTAGGTAATAGCCATCGGCATAAATGTACATCGTGAAACTTCGTATGTTTTCGTGAGTTGTTTTCGGTTAGAAGCAGAATGAAAACTTTCAAATATAAATGTTCATATGAATGTTTAGGAAAACTAAATAAATAATAAATAAATAAATAAATAATGTTTCTTTAGATACATGTTGATAGAATAGTTGAATAGGCTAAAATAATATTCTGGCCAGGAATGGAAAAAACTGTAAATAGGAAGCCCTTCTTGAATATTTCACCAGTTTTCATAGGAAAGTACATGAAAACAAACTAATTTTTTTTTTAATATCATTCTCAAACAGAATTTATCAGCTTCTTACTTTGAATAATAATGATAGGCCTATATGTGTCCCTTGTATTTAATAAAATGCCATACTCGTACTTTCCATTGGGATTTTTTTTAATGAATACGACGACAACACTTATTATTTATGAAAGAAAACCAACATATCTTATAATTGTTAACAGACTTTACCAGTAGTTTGCTGAAAACGATGTATTTTTTCACACATGGTATTATTTTGTTTGCTTTCAAATCAAATTCTTTCTTCTTCTTCTTGAAAAACCAACTGTGATAAAGAGGGCAGGGAAAGAGCTCTGATACCTAGTCGCTAACATCCGCTCCGGCTGGCATTGGTCCCTAAACTGATCCATGAAACACAGACTGAAACACAACAAATTAAAACTGCTTCCGCTAGTTTCAATTGGAGAAAAAACGACAACAAATCTGATGAATAACTTCAGACAAGTGCCCTAAACATAACCACAAATAGCCAATAATATGTCAATATGGCACTTAAATGTGACCACAACAGTGAATACAAGATTTTTATAGTGGTCATAGTTACGAATCATTCATATCTTGATGACTGACTTTGAAATTCAAGTGTTCTGAAATTACAAGTGTCCCCTTCTTTTTATGTTGAACCTTTTATCAGTTACATATTTTTGATTGATAACTTTTATTTTCCCTTTTCCTTGAAGACATGACATGGATGGTGAGTATATATTTAAAGTTTTATGAGTGTTTGAAATGAATGACACAGAATATTGAGAACACAGTGAATGCCCAGAAAGCAGTAGAATTGGAACTAACAGAGACAGTAACAGTTGACCGCTAAGATATATATCAATAAAAAGGTACCTTTTATTCAGTTTAAATTCAATATGTTTCTGCACCAGTCATATAAAGATTATTCAACTACACTGCATGGGAATAAACCCCGTTTTGTCTCGATGAAAGTATTAAGAATTTAAAATTGGGCCTTTTCATACATTATTGCCCGCGCAAATTATTCCCTTTTGAATATGCAGTCCTGATATAAGTTTAAACACAAGAAAAAACTGTAAAACAACATTCAGGTACATTTGTACTATAAAACCATTGTCAAAATATGATAAAAGCTGATAAAAGCTATTTTAAGACTGACTTTTTTGTTGACTATTAAAAGCAATATGAGTCACAATGCGATATATATGGGCTCTTCAGAATTGTATGTATTTCAATAAGTTTTTAATTATATGCATACATTTCTTCTCAATTAATAAATAAGGAAATTATAACTTGTGGTTATGACTAAACCGTTAAAGTAATTCGGCTATCCCCTTTTTTTCACCCTCGGGGTATTTCGAATACACATTTCGGTGACGGGGATCTCACGGTCGAACCGGAAGCAACACTGACAATTTGAACAGTTAATTTAGTTAAATTTAATGATTATAACATCTATTAGATAACTGTATGAGTTCAGTCTAACACTGATATAATATAGGACACCGCGAAATTTTGTGTTGCAAAATCATGGGTACATTCTTTAGTTTCTCCACGCCGCAGGCATTTGGAAATTCAGTGGACATTTCTCAAAGTGATTATTAAATATGTTTTTCGGGTAGGCGAATTTGTAAATATTGAACTGTGTTTACGCACTTATTTCGAAAAACTGTTGAAGAAGATTATAGTTGTTAATCATTTCACTTGGGATTTAAACAATTCAGTGGTTAGTTATCAGTAAGAGATGTGACTGTTTACATGATTAGATAGCATAAGAACGGTTATCAAAAAGATCCAAGTGAACTAAACACTGCATAAGTTATCTTAATATATACATACAGTGCAGAAGTGCAGCTTCCTATGCAAATTTGAAAATAAGCAATAGTGAAAAAAGGTTTTAAACAATGTAACAGCATTTTCACTAGGAGGAATAACAGTGCAAAGAAAAAAATACTGTTCAAGAGTGATCTAAAAATGTAAGCAAATCGTTAGATAAGCGTATTTCAGCTGACATTGCCTTAAAGATTTCGCAAGGCAACGAGACATAGATCTTCCGACCGCGGTGTTTATTTTGCAGAGACGTTTTAAGAGCAGTTGAGCTTTTTCGGATCACAAAACTGTTACAGGAATTTTTGTCAAAAGCATAAACAGGGACACATTTGCGTGACAACCATGCTATTTCGATTACTGGCGTTGCAGATTGTATTACTAGGATTAATATCTCTAGCAGGTAAATCCAGTTTATCATTGATTCGTTCTTATTAATGTAATACCCAGTTGTCAAACAAACGAGTCCTATATCTTATATTAACGTATATCTCATTTTTCTTTATTTTGGCCACATGCATTCTGTAATACTCCAAAGAACTGAGTATTTTGCTACTCCTTTTAAGAGATAACTTATTTTAATAATACCAACTTCATACGTAATGGAAAAAAATATTGCGAGGTAATTCTGTATTGAAGTAACCAACACTGTAGAATGATGAAACTTAAATGAAGTGGATTGGAATCAAAACTTGAATACTAAAACAAAACTTAGTTTTATGTCAGTGAGGTTTTAACTGCGACATCCTCAGCAAAGCAACACTGGATAAATACCACATGTATTGTTATCTTTTCTAAAAACAAACATTCCAATTTTAGACAGATTAAACTTGAATTGTAACAAACATACTTATTAATTTGATAATGTCTCCGGAGTGGAGTGGGGAACAATTTGGTGATGGTGGTGGTGGTTGTGGTTGTTGTTGTTGTTAACGATTATCTCCATATTCTCTGTACTTTAAGATATAACATAGTAAATGTTTCTGTCTTCAAGAGAATAAATACACGCTGTCTTATTTGTAAAATTTAGACCAAAATGCATTTGCTATCCCTGTTATATTAAACATTAAGCATTTTGATTTACATGTTTAGCAATTTAAGTATTTTACACTTTTTCAATCACCTTGGTGATGATACAGTTGATAATAGTCAAAATGAAAATAGTGTGCGTCGGCCGGGAATCGAACCCGGATCGACTGCTTGGAAGGCAACCATGCTAACCTTTACACCACCGACGCTACCATCAATCAAAAAATGTTTCCGTCATTTTAAGTTGAAATTTGTGAACACGATACAAAGTCTTTTTCAATGCAAACTGTTATAAGATGTTCTGTCAAGTAACAACAAAAAATTCGTGGACTTTTAAAAAATAATTCAGACTTCAGAAACGTTTGACATAGATATTAGACGTCGTCGTGACCTTAGTGAAAGGGAACTGAAGTTGACATTAACCGGAAATGTTTAGGAACTATTCCACTGCCACCATGATTTCATTACTGCATCTTCTAACACTTCAAGCTTAGCGAAAAAAAAAACTAAATAGTTAATTACGAAAAAAGAAGTTTTAAAGTCCATAACATAAATCAACTGTAGTTAACACTTTATCACACAGATCTACAATGTAAAATCATAACACATAAAATAAAGTCGCTGAAATGCTGAAATTTAACCACATTCACATATTCGAAAAGAAATATGTGTACCAATCGGGTCGCATAGATGGAGGAGTCGTGTAATTGTAACAATAAACCTGGTACCTTACTGGAAATTAGAGAAAACGAGAAAAGGCGTAAAAAAGTTCGTGTTATACATGAGGACATTCCAAGGGGGGTTCAAAATCGCTCTGTTAAACTATTGTCCTCAACTTTATTTTGGGTTACGTCCACGTATGACAGAACCCAGAGTTAAATCAGGACATAACTGCATATTTTTTTCCAAACCGAGAGTAAAAAAAATAACCTCCAGTTAACTGTACTTCTGAGCGGTAAATAAAATTGTCACAGTAAAGATATTGCTTGAAATGACATTGCTTGAAATATAATTTGATACTTAGATTTAAAATAGACCTAGTCTTACAAAAATACACTTTCAGAATGTAGAAGCAAATTGGATCCATATGATTTCCACCTGGAAGCCGAGCACGAGTCTCTGACCGGACACATCAGTTATGATGCAGAAAAAGGATCTAAGGTGAAGGCCGAGGTTGAAGAGCCCGTGGGTCACGCCGAGGGAGAGGATTCTAAGGGGGATGTTTATTTGAAAGTTCATATCAAACAAGTTGAAAAAACACTGCCACCAGGAAGGGTTTGTATATATATTAATATATTATTGCGGACCGGCAAAAGCCGGTCCGCTATATTTAATCCGGTGTTTGAAAAGACCTGTGGGGTTACGTAATAGTAACACGTAGTAGAATGTGTCCTAACATCAGTGCAAAGATTGTTCTGTTGTTACGAAAAATTCTAGACACAGTCTATTACACTAGCAGCTCCAGAGGGAGGTGCAACCGTCGCGCGCGCCCTCTAAAATACCCTGACTACAGGTGTTATTGTAGGTCTATTTAGAATAATTCTTTGAATAATATATACTTTATTGTTCAACATTGAATTAAATAATCAGAGGCACATTTGAACCGTTAAAATGAGGTAGAAAACGGATATAAAATTTGCCGAACATTTAGCTCCCCCCAACCTGAAATCCTGGAACCGCCCCTGGATTATCTCAATTAATAAGCTGCCATCTGTGACGCAGTCGATAAGCAAATTAGTAAGTTATAATACAGTTGTCCGTGCTAATTTTGAGAAAAATATCGTTGACTAAAATCGGATCCGTACCGCTAGACAAAACTAGAAGGAATGTCTAGGGGTACGGACCTTCATTTAACTTACTTAAAGCTGTTTCTATTGATACAAAATAAAGCGATTGCAACTGTAGTTAATTGATCACCATCCCGATGTTTTTTATCCACGCAAAATTTGTTTCGAAAAGCGAAGCTTAAATTTCATTTTCATTTGTGTGTAAAATCCGAACGAATCAGAGAAAAATCGTTGTCGTCCAGCAGGCTCATTAGAAATGACAAATTGTGAAGGTATCTATCTGAACTAATCAACAATATAAATACTAAATAGTTAGTGTAAAAATAGCAATGTACAAGTTGCCTTTATCACAAAAAAACAACAAAAATAAGATGAAAAAGGGAATAAAATAAAAAAAATAAACCGGACATTGCATAAACTTGAATAATTTTTGCTAGAGAAGTGTTGAAAACGTATATAATGACTGTAAAAAAATCTACGGCAACACAGATAGGATTATGTGAAATTTTCATTGAGACAGTAATATGTAGCATCATAAAACGAATGTAAGTTTATTTATTTTAATAACTCAGTCGTGGTGTGGCCTTGATGTTCCTGAACCTTATATGAGTGTTCCAATTTTGTTTACATTCGATCTTCAGAAGCTATAAAAATGTAAAGAAATGGTCATTTGTCATGCACATTTAGGTTCAGCTATAACTGAACGCTCTCTTTTTAAAAAGTATACACGAGATGACAACGATATGTTTCCCTTTCCGTACGCGGATATTTTGATTTCGGATTAAAAATCACATAATATCGTCGGAAAAAGTAACCGAAAATAACTTGTAAGTCATCGTCACTCTTAGGTAATTCAAGTCGACTAGATACAAAAAATCACTAAAAATCACTAAATCTGAGTTCATTCTAAAGTAAATTAATGCTTTATTCTATCGTAAAATTAGGTCCGTATCCCTAGACAATTCTAATTCAAAATAATTGCATGCAGCTCTGTTCGTCGGTCCGCTGTGATACTTTTGTATCACTGTTTTTCTTGTTTCATTTGCTTTTGTTTCTGTTTTTGTTGTGTACAGGTGAAAAGTGGCAATTTTTTCTCCAATATCAGTAGATGTGTGTAAAGAAGTACAAAAATACCAAAATTATAAACAGCACAAAAAATCTGATGATCTAAATAAAATTCGATAATATTTTTTCATAGATCCGACTTTCATCAGACTGACTATATGATTCTAAGGATCCATTTTTAACCTTTTCTTTGTTCCTCTTTCAGCGAACATCAACGAAAACTTCAGACATCACGATGGTGACACCGTCTCAAACTATTGGGCAGGAAACTCATGGTGAGTATAAATTTTGTTTGCCATAGGTAATCTCCCCTTATCCCCTTATCAGATTTCTACGTCAAACAGGCAAAAAGGTGAGGATTGTTAACTGAGGCTAATTTTACAAGACGTCTGAGAATATCAATCTTGAACAGAAAATAAGGGGCGGATCTGAAAATAATGATTGTTTTCCAGTGAAATTTGATATTTGAAAATGAGATAATTGGTCTCGTAATTTCACATAAGAACTTTGAAATGGTAGATGGTGAAGGACATTCCTTAGATCAAAGACCTAAAATTCATTTATCCGAATTTTTAATTGAACATGAACAGTTATTCAACAATCAAAATATACGCTATCAATCATCAAAAAACGGCTGGTAAGAAACAAACAAATAATCATGCACCTTTTTTTTCAAAGAAAAATAATCCATATCATTAACGCGGCCTCGATTTGATTTATATTTCATAAAACTTTGATAGATGAGTTGATTTCAAACTTTAGCAACTTGACCACTAGGAGTTCAGTGGAGAAACACCAGATTACGTGCAAATGCAAACCATTGCCTCCCGAAAGATACTGCCAATCAATATGGTGATAAAATGTTATCAAAAACTCTTTAAAAAAATAAAAAATAAAAATCATTACTGCGTTATAATTTTAACACTTACATAAACTAAATTGTTGAATGTATTAAAAAAACGTAAATGATTTAAACAAAACGATATGTTATTAATTGCGAAGTCATGACATGTCGCATGTATCAAAAAGAAAAGGCCTAAGGCAGTACATTACATTTCACTCGGTGTTACATCAACAAACAACCAATCTTCTGGTTTATTTCGGGTCAATTTCGATTTTTATTGCCCATCTTAGGACGTTTTCACTGAATGACATGCTCATACATCTAGTTGATCGAAAACTGTCGCAGGAAATACATTTTTAATTGTATGAGAGGTGGTTTGCAAATGACCGCACCGTCCCGAACGTTATGCAATAACTGCTCAGTTTTATTTATTTACCTGTTTCACCCTTTCTAATTATGTGCTTAATGTAACCCGTTTATGCCGTGAATCTGTATCATCAAAGAAGTGGTCAGTACTCACAGAAGTACAGCCCTATGTATTTAGTTTCATTTTCATAGTATACATATATTGTATACATGTATTGTTCACAATTTATATATATGTACAATTATTCTAAGGTGACTTATAGGTCTAATGGGCCGGGTGTTTTTGTATGTATTTTTAATATGTATTTGTATTTGATATGTACACAATGTCACTATAATATACAACCTTACCTTTTACTTACTTACTTACTAACTTACTTAATTTTCATATAATTATCAGACAGCTTAAACTTCGTTTCCAATGAAGTTCAAACTGTAATCAAAAACATTCAGAAGTAAATTATTTCTTAGTTATCAATTAAAAATATATTTTCAGATAATCTAAACACAGCATCTAGCACATTTAATCACGTGCCGACACATACTTCACATCTGACCGGAAGTAAAGTGACAACTAACCATATTACCGGAAGAAGAACCTCACCGATAGCACAGAAGTTCACTAGTAATACAAGGGATGTAACTGATGCTTCACATCCAAAAATAACCGATGACGAAGTTACTGTGGTAACAAAACCGCACACTGGCATTCACAACGTGCACATTACGACCGGAAGTACCGGTCCTAGTGACAGTATGGAAAAACGATTCAGAAATGTCATTCCACATGGGCATAATATTCACATTACACATTTATTACACGATCCTGTTCACCCAGCTGTTAACAAGAGAAGCATTAAAGAACACAGTGACAAAAATAATTCACAACGGAAACGGAAGTTGCGTCATCGACAGAGACGCAATTTTGCCGTTCCACCGAAAGATTTTCAGCCACAACATTTACAAACAACAACGGCAAAACCGCCTCAATTGGTCGTCAAAGGAACCAACGCCTTCCTCGTTGACCCAGTCGATAACTTTATTCGAGTCAACGACACTTCATCAATTGGGGATCATACTTTCATACAATTTTACGTAAGTTATAGTTCAGCTTTTACTTACAGTGATGAAGGAACACATCGTCAGTTGCCCACGGTTCAAATTCCATACATATTTAGTTCATACAGTATTAATGAGCGAAGGGAATGAACCCTTAGTCCAATAATATCCCGCATAAGTAAGTACTCAATTTAGAGAGTATCTAGGCATACTAATGCCAAACAAGGGGTCTTGTTACTTAACCCATTCATGCCTAACGTCTTTAAAATAGACTTAGCTAACACTGCAGACCCAGATCAGACGCCAAATATTGCGGCGTCTGATCAGGGCCTACATTGTTGCAGAAAGGACTTTCTACCCTGAATTGAATAATATTGAAATTTTATACCAAAAACCATTTTAAAAAAAATGAAAATGGACTCGTCCAACTGATAAGGATGACATAATCCATTAGGCATAAACAGGTAGGTCGATAATTGTGAGTACGAAAGTTTGCAACCAATACTCCCACGGTATATAAATAGAATGAAACGGAATGGATCGAACGTGGGTTTCTGACGATGGATGGAACGAGGTAGATGGACTAATGGTGATTTGGTCATTTACCTGTTTGTTACGGTTAAGAGGACTACTAAGGTCTTTATAACCGAAATACATTGAAATCGACGTTCATGTATAGCAATTGACCACGTAATTTTAGTCACTTTTTTTCAAAAGTAGATTTTTATACAATATGTCTGTATGAATTGTTGTATTCGTTTAGAAACAAACCTCGAGCTAAATGTTGATAGCTAATCTCAGTTCTTGGCTCGGCTATCTTGTATGTTGTATTATTTCAAGGTTATGAAAACATATTGTATAATTATCCTGGGAAAAAGATATATATTAATTTTGTTTCTTAACATCGCATACATTCCAGGTCGTTTTTGAAGATGACGAGGGGGTTGTCCTGTCAAACCCACTTCCTTTTATTGTACATATTGACCAACCCTCAGAGTCGGACTCGTACCCTGTTGTGCCAGCCGTGTTTGCTGGCGTGCTTGTACTCTGTGTGATCTTTCTAGCAGTTTTCATTCCTCTCGTCACCCGAGCAAAGAGACGCTATATGGAGGGAAAACCGATGTTTAAGGTAAATATAACACAATGGATTGGACGGTTAGACACATTTTAGGAGTTTAGATAGGAATCTGAGGTTGCAGTAAATAATTCGAGGACGGGAGATGATTTAACATAAGTTTCTCTGGAAACTTGTTTTCTGATCCCATACAGATTGTGAACTTTATTCCGTTAATGTTTATACGTATGTTTGTAATACCATCTTTCAATATGTACAACATAATTATACCAATGTACGAATAAATACCGTTTAAACTAATTCGAAACCGTTTCTATGTATATGTGCAGTGCGACAGAAATGAACTGAAATTCAAAAACAATGTGTTTCCATTACTTTGCACAACAAAGTGGATGCAATATCTATATGCAAAACTTCTGCGTTCGTCTTGATTTTGAATATTTTTTTCAATTAAAACTAACTGACGTAAAGTATATGTCCATTAAAAGAAACGTTACGAATTGGTCCTTGACATTACGTTATATTTCTCTACGGTTATAACGATAAAAATCCTTTATGTATCAATGCATTCAAGCCATTAAACATTTTATGTGTGAACTACCTATTTCATTTTTAGAACCACTAAAATCATTGTTGTCTGGGGTGTTTTACAGTAACTTTTTGTTAAACTGTTAACGCCTCACCATTGCAGCTTGGTTCCCACCCGTCCAGAGCTGACTTGGAAAAAGCTGCGATTGGAAGCCAAGCAAACCTAGGAAATCTGGCTCGAAACCCATCAGAGCCAAACTGGTACGGAAATAATATATATTATAATTACGAGGATGAGGTGGCTAAAGAACGCTTGGAGTTTACAAGAGGTTTACGGCAATATTCGACCAAGTCCGAACCCCCAACACTGCAGCTGAGCAAGAAGAAGAAGGAACCAATGAGCGGCAGCTCCAGTAGCTCTGGGATAGATTCGGCGAGTCAAGGGGCCAATGGGTATGACGGTGAAGATGGAATCAGCCAAAGACTTTAAGGTGCTATACTCTACAACTTCAAGAGACTTTGCTCTTTTAACGACGTGAGAAAGTGGACTGCATGTTCAGTAGCCTGTCATTTTTGTAGAGTAGGAAGTTTTAGATTCCCAATCCCAGACGGAACGTTTTATACCAATATCTAATACAGTAGTGTTTTTTAATACTTTATAAGATAGTACGATTTTAATATTCTCAGAATTATTGTCAAAAGTCAGGTATCTTCGGAGTTACCTATCTTTACACTGTTAGGGTATGTACAGTTAGAAATATGCTATGCATATTGATTTAGTTTTAATGTTCTTTTGAATATATAAACCTATATGGAAATTTGGGAGTTTTTAAATGTAAAGAAAGCCACAAAAACCTCAAGGAAATAACAGCAAGGCATTTTTCTATGTAAACATTACTTTGTAGGAAATATTAATATCTGAATTATATCAACATGAAACGGAAAACCTTCAAGATTTTAAAACAACATTTATTTCAAAACCAATGCAAGGAAATCTACAGTGTAAACTTGTTGAGGTTTATATTTTTGTCTTTCATACCGTCGATTATGATAGATAAAATACTAGGCAGATGTATGGTTGAATATGCTAACAAATCGTTTTCACAAGATAGTCAGATTTAATTTTCCCAATAAGGTAACGCCAACATTTTTATAATGAACCAGTCATGATTTGTCATTGTTCGAACCAATTACTAAAGGCATTAGCGTTATATAATACTCTTTAAATCATGGGGCGAATTTTTGTGTCGGGTTCTTCTGTGTCAAACGTTCCTTGTTATGCCGAACATTTCACATCAAGACTTTGTTAGGAAGGAAGTGGCATTGAGAGCTCTGAAAATCATCGTCGGTTACCTCCGGTACATATTGCGCACAACTACATCATAGTGACAAATAGATCGAACGTGGGTATCCGGCGATGTCTGAAAATAGACTGCGACTCTTCGTATATTTCAACTAAAATATTGATAATGTATGCGACTAAAAGTTTGATACACGTAAGCGCTAAAACTGTAAAATCTTCTCTATATTTCTACAATTATTCTTTAAAATCTACAATCAACATACGCCTTTTTGCTTTTAAAGAATTTTTACTTAAATCTTTTTGCTCATTTGATAATAAGCTGTCAGTTTCTTTAAGACAGATAAGCAATTTTTGGTATATAAAAAGCATTTAATTACCTCTTTTAAACTTACATCACATGACGGATGACAAACAAAAACTGTAGTTAATCATTATGAAAATGTATTGCGTGTGATTAGAATAACAATGGCTATGTAAATAGACAAATAATTTATGAGTATTTATGCATCTGATCTAGAAATCCTTTAATTAAAGAAGAAACATATATGCTGTGATTGTTTTGTTGTTTATTTACAAACAGTATGTTACTTTATAATTTAAAGCACATCTCGATTTGCAGTTCATGAGAACAAATACTGTTTGTTAGAAACTGAACCCATATTGTCTGTAGCAAAAAGATGCAAGAGCTGATACCGGTCCTGTCGGGATTCGAATTCTTGTCTTCTCTTCTGACTTGCTTAATAAACAACTCTCTATACCAATGAGCAACAAAGTCGATTCTTTAAGGAACATGTCAAGAGGTTGGTTTTGTACAAATCTAGACAGGTGAGCACTTGACCATACCACTATATTAAATGGTTTATGCGAACCAATGGAAAAGTTAAAGACACAAATCACAAACAAAAACACGATACAGACACAAAGATGACAGACGACATTTCTAGAATTAGAAAGGCAACATGCCAAAAAACAAAAAGAAACAAACAAACAAAGATGAAAATCAGACCTGGACAAGAATCGTCAATAACAAACAATGTCAACAAACAAAAGACACTTACAATCATGCAACAGTTATCAACACAAACGAGTGAAGAAAGACAGACAGAAACTATGACAACAAACTATGCATGTCAGACGACAGTCGTGTTAAAAGATGTTCGCTTTCCATTTTCCGTCAAACCAATGCAGGACTAACATTTCGTTGACCATTATCAGTTATAATCAGAATTGACTTTCATTTTTCACGTCTTTAAAAGATTTACTTTAATCGAAAGATTAAGATTCGAAAACGGAGTACCTGACCTGACTGAATGACTACTGTTTCATAAACAAGTGATAATGTATCAAATCGATTTTCCTCTAACAAAAATTTCGTATCGTTGGCCTGAGGACAATTAAATAGGCTTAGATTCGGATCCAGTGTGCTTGGATAAAGAATCACATAATGTTCTTTAAAGAAAAAAGACGAAATTGTAAATTTAGCATCTTTTACTTTGACTACTGCCGTAATAAAGAGGTGCATGATTGCTGATATTGTGACAGTGCGTCACGTGGTTAGCTCTGTCAGGCAGTACGTAATGACGTTATGACGTTTACCTTTAAAATAGACGGGGCTTTTTGTATCATTTGAACACGGCTTTGTCTTTTCAGACGGTGCAAAATTGCTAATATAATCATATTGTTAAAGACATGATTCTGTGCACTCAACGGTTGCATTTACTATAAATAACTTCAGAATTTCAATGTGATTACACCTCATGTTTACATCTTTGACATACTGATATACCGGTTAAAGTACTGGATACTCCAAAGTTAATTTCTGTTAATTATTGCCTGGGATCTCGTCACTATGACAAAATAGGTACACTGCATTTGTTTGGTTGCTTCTTTTGTTTGTTTTGTTGTTGTTTCTTGTTTTGTTTTGTTTTGTTTGTTTTTTTTTCATCTTCAAAACTACTATTCCAGAGCTTATTGTTTGACAATTACGCTTGAAAGCCTCTGAAATGATTTTAATCCGACTGTCTTGATCGCTCATTCTCTATAGCCAAAAAGGGTTTTAAGCACAGTAGCACAGTATGTTTCTTGTCAGGTGGTGTAGACACCATGCAGGCAGTCAACGCCATTACGTGATAAGACGTCACCTGTACCATTTAATATAACCATGATATCGATCATTTAACCATGTGGTAAACCAGGCGTCCCGAGTTCGATCCCCGCTCCTCCACTAGCATTACTAATAGTCCTTCGGATAAGACGTTAAAACCGAGGTCCCATATATCAGTGCTTTACATTGAGCATGCAAAAAAACCATGGGTGTCTCTGGAATTGGATGCTTTCTGTATCTTGCACTACCTCCACAACATACAATAACTAATCTCTTCAGGGGGCGTTGGACATATGGGCAACCGGTACCGACGATAAATAAGCTCAAATAGATAGATAACCATGTGTGAACGTAGTGATAAAGCACGATAGAGGCCTGACCTGACCCTGACATATAAATTGCCCAGTCTGTAAATAAATTTATCTCGACAAAAAAAATCATCCAACCTGGTTTTCTAATAACCAGTAAATCATTTAATTGTTAGCACTCCTTACCAGGAATAGAAAATTATCGTTTCAGTGTTAAAATAAGTTAGTGTCTTAAGCGCAAAACGATCATTTTAATTGAGAAAAAACAGACAATTTATTTTTGTTCCTCAGTAACGAGGCGATGAAGATGAAGTGACGGAACAAACTTCACAAAACTGATTCATAGAAGACGGATTGCTTTACTACTTCGCTAGTTTTAAAAAAATCACAGTTACTGCAACGCAATAAGATTAAGTATTAGTTTTAAAAAAAGGTTTCCCTATTTATAACCTCAAACATAAATCGTTTACGGTGTTGTTTTCAAGGAAATAAAGTGACAGCATATACCATATGGCGATTATAATGAGTTTGTAATGTCTTTGCCTTTATTCAGTAAAACTCGATCAATTTCACAAATATCATCGACACTTTAAAAGTAAAATATAAAGTATACCATAGCTAGTTATGACAATTTTCAAACAAAGTTCGCTATTTACGAGATCTATGGACAAACCAGACTCCTCGATTTAAACTCTCAAACTCTACAATTTAAGAAGGAGTGGGTTTTTTTCTGTTCCAAGTCATCCATGTATAAGCTAAAACTAATTTATTGAGGAGTGACGGCGTTACCTCGCGTTAAAGCACTAACTTATTTTAGAATATTAGTAACCTTCGCATTTATTCTATTTCACAATTAGTTTAGTCGTCCACAAATGAGATTTGTGCTGCGCATGCGCAGTCAATGACGGATTTATTTCACCGTATGTATCAGCTTCACTTCGTTCATTGCATTCATTCTATAATAGTCTACGTATCTCTGTTGCCTGGTGAGGCCGATGCTTTGTCTTACAATTTACCCATTTCTAAGTCACACTTCAATACAAGGCTGTTGTCTCAGTGTTTGCAATTTGACCTATAAAACATTTTCCTGCAAGGGCAAGAGCTCTAGAACTAAAGGGAGGTAATTCATTTTAATTTAAACACGAAAAGTGAATGTATGTATGAATTAGTCTATGCCATTCAATAATGCGATGAACATCGCTACGTCACAAACGTAAATGAAATGTAAATGTATGCATGAAATAAAACACAATAATTAAGAGAAAAATAAGGATTTATTGTGACACGTTCTTTATAAATACACTTACACGTAATAACAAGGTCGTATACAGTAAATAGAAATGGAAAAAATAGACTGTGAACCGGCCGCAGTTGTTGAAAAAAGTATTTTGATGGTCAATAGTAGCCACGTGACTGCCCTCCACCTCAGGTACGTTCCTCTGAAGATATGTAAACACAATTTTTATCAAATGATAGTAGTTGTCTATCAAAGTCAAAAAACAAGAGGTTTTTTATTAAGAGTGAGCAAAAGTTGAAATATATTAAATCAATAGTAATCCAAGAAAACTAAAGATTTTTATCTCAGAGATTTTACTTCGGCCTTACTCTGGCTTATACAGAGATAAAACATTTTTTGGTTTTGTTTGACAAGTAGATAGACTTAAACGTGTATTTGTACATACACCAGATTTGCTTAAATGTACTTTAATCTCGTGTATAGACGGGACCAAGGCAACTAAATAAAAGAAATTGTCGATATTCTTGAAAGTACAAAAATATATATTTCTTGGATTTGTCAGACTCCCTAGAAATAACAAGACGTATTCTACAAAGTTCAAGCAGTTACACTGAAATTTAGAAGTGTTTGTGTGTAAATTTACCTCGTCAACAGTTGTACATATACTAGTCCTTCAGTGCGTACATTCGTTGCACACGTATAAATATTTGTAAAACACACTTTTTACCTCACTCACCTTATAAATCACACAGTGATTAGTATCTGCCCCAGGTTCACTCACCTTATAAATCACATAGTGACTAGGTTCACTCACCTTATAAATCACATAGTGACCAGGTTCACTCACCTTATAAATCTCAAAGTGACCAGGTTCACTTCACCTTATAAATCACATAGTGACCAGGGTCACTAACCTTATAAATCACATAGTGACCAGGGTCACTAACCTTATAAATCACATAGTGACCAGGGTCACTAACCTTATAAATCAAATAGTGACCAGTTTCATTCACCTTATAAATCACATAGTGATTAGTATCTACCCCAGGTCCATCCGTCTTATAAATCACATAGTTGTTAGTATCTACCCCATGTTCACTCACCTTATAAATCACATAGTGATTAGTATCTACCCTATGTTCACTCACTTTATAAGTCACACAGTGATTAACTTGTATCTGCACCAGGTTCACTCACCTTATAAATCACATAGTGACCAGGTTCACTCACTTCATAAATCACATAGTGATTAGTATCTACCCCAGGTTCACGCACCTTATAAATCACATAGTGACCAGGTTCACTCACCTCATAAATCACATAGTGATTAGTATCTACCCCAAGTTCACGCACCTTATAAATCAAATAATGACCAGGATCACTCAACTCATAAATCACATAGTGATTAGTATATATCCCAGGTTCACGCACCTTATAAATCACATAGTGACCAGGTTCACTCACCTCATAAATCACATAGTGATTAGTATCTACCCCAGGTTCACGCACCTTATAAATCACATAGTGATTAGTATTTACCCCATGTTCACTCACCTTATAAATCACATAGTGATTAGTATCTACCCCATGTTCTACAACAGGCTTTGATTCCCCATCTGTAGACGGCCTCGTTACCACAAGCCCGGGGCCACAGATATCTGAAGGCATACTCTTCATAGTGGGGGGCCCTGTAGACGCATCTTCTTCTACATACATAACTGTAGCAGATACCTGGGAATACAAAGAATTTCTGACGCCTTATAAACAGGAACAAAAAATGTGTTTGACTCCGAGTTAAGCTGAATTTCATAGAATATGAAAATCAGTTGAACTCGTCCCTGTATGCTTAATTCCGTCTCAGTTTAATATACGGAAAACTTTTTTTTATCAAAATTAGCGAGGTTAAAAGTACTTCTTTTAATTCTAAAACGTTAATTTTTCTATTTTATTTCTCTTTTCTTTTAAATTACGTCGTAGCGTGCTTTATTAATGTATACCATGAAATGAAGTACAGATGCGAAGTAATTTAAGCATGAGGACTTCAGCCCGAGTGGTTCAATTGCAAGCATACGTACGCGTTACCGTGGTATATTCGCCAATAGAGCACGATATTAGTTTGTTTATTTTAACTTTTTAGCATCAAAATCTTAGTTTGTATTTTGGTGCATCGACAAAAAGATAATGTGAATATTACGTTGCGTTGTGCGGTAGTATACTGTATAAAATATTTTGGTTGACGTTTATCATAATGACGTCGCAAAATATTATGGTAGAATAATTCCTTTTTGTGTGGTTTTTTTCTGCCAATGTTTTATTCGTTCTCTGTGCATGGCTACATAGATTTATTTCATGCTTTCCAGTGTTTTATTGTAAAATATCAGATGATTATATTCTGATAAACCACTAGTGAAATTTACAAAATATAATTTTCACTGTGCCGGACTACTTTTTCCCCAATTACAAAGAAACACAGTACGACCGGCATATAAACGTATCCGCATGATAGAATCAGATGACAGTGATTGAATTTTTATTCTAACACTATCTGCAATTCGTCGACAATAAGCAAAGAAGGAATTGAGCGTGATATATCATAGGCAGTATAGCACGCTGAACACAAGCGCGCGTCCGCTGACGTCAATGCGAACGTTACTGTTAAATAGTGCACATACTTGCGCCCCTTATAAATATACCTACGTGTTAGAATGGAAATAGATTTTAACATTTTCGTGATCTACCGTCGTATATATCACGGTTTCTCGTTTAGATGCGTAGTAATTTAATCACGAAGGCCGTAGGCGTAGTGTGAACTCGACACCGTGATATATATCAGACGGTATATCACTCAAACTTAAAATCTATTTCCTAAATAAAACACTTCATTAAATCCAGATGAATATGAAAACACTTTTTATTTTGTTCAGTTATCGTTTAAAGAGCTTAGTGGACCAGAACGCGATTTTACTGTTAAAGAAACTGTAAAAAATATGGCGAACGTTTCAATTTTGCGTCATGTCCTGACGCGGAGGAATATATTTTATTGATGTATTTGCAGTTTCTGTAATATTTCGTTAGATTCAATAAATATTAAAAATGTTTTGTTAAAATGTTATTTTTTTATGCTTATGAGTAAAGAAATAAACACTGAAAGCCCAGATTTTCATTATTTTTTATCGAATTTCTTCGAACTACTTTGAATAGCGTCTCGCACGTGCAGACATAGTAAATATTGGGGTGCACTACGGGTGGATAAGATGTTCATGTTATCACTGTTTTACCTTTTTTCCCGAAATAACACTAAAAAGCATGAAATAAATAGAATATTTGATTTTTTTTTATCGAACATATATTTCACGAGTGACCATCAGATTTTTATAATTTCACGAGTGAAATCAAATATCCTCTATAATTTATAATGATACCGACGTGGTATTGTGTACCGAAGCTTATCGATTTTTTTTAATTTGCCCGCTCCGTGGCTTATAGGGTTTTCATTTCTCAAGTGTCTCGTTTTTCTGTATTAACAGTCGACACTAAAAATGTTCCATTAGTTTGAAAATAATCAAGCAAAAAAAAAATCCGCTTTTTTTCTAATTTTGTAGTATAAGACAAAATATCCATGCAGTTTAGGCTTACAGCTGTAGTTGTCAAACTCAACAATAGCCTAAAATTTATAGCAAACTCCTTACTCAGTATCCTATAAAAAAAAATCATGCTGTTTTCAGACAGGTTTGTCGCACGAGAACAGTAGAATCAAAATTCAACTGTATTTATTTTTTTTTTCGTTGACACTATGATGAGAGAATGCTGAATGCTTAGAGAAGAGAAACTGTCTGTTTGTTCGAAACTGCATGTCGGCGTCAGAATATTTAAATGTAACTTGGTTATGTCTTCCTTACAAACGTATCGTATAACTAGCAATAGTATTTTTCTCGCAAGTTTCAGTCGCGAATGGTGCATTAAAAATTTCATCTTAAACACATTCAGAAAGTCATGATCTGAAACCAAATATATTGTAAGAAATTACATCATTCTGTCTGTGTTTGTTATTTGTTATGTAACTACCATGTACTTTGAAAAAAAATGTATTGTTTGAAAATGTTCAGACACTGACTATAAAATTAACATATATCATCTACCACAATGCATCGTGCTTCACACATTAAGAATTGACATCAAATAACATTTGGTTTACCTTCGACGGTCGACATTTGCAGAACCATGAGACTGCACAACACAAGAGCAATCACAATTTTAGAATTCATCCTGATTTTAACACTGTCTTATCACCTTGTCTAGGTACACTCCGATGTTTTCGCTGCCTCGTTTGTTACTGTTCTAATCTGTTAAATAGACCCTCATTTCGTCATTCATTTTTCGTGCCTCATTGCGTTGATCGATGGTTGCAAATACACGTAAGTAATGTCTTTTGTGTGTTTTTTTTTCCTTGACGTTATGTGTTTAGACGTATCGGGAAGAGGTTCAACAAACGTGGTAAAAAATTAGTATCATTCCGTGATAAAAACGTCAGTTGTTAGGATATAAAACCACTTACTTCTTTTGAAACGTTCTTCTATATAATATTACAGGAAGTAAATACATGCTACGTAATTATTGCCCGCAAATAAGTTTGTCTACAAAACGAACTCGTTTTAGTTGGTTTTTGTTTGGAAAAAAAACGTCACTAACAAGGGTTACATAAGACCAGAATGTGGTTGCATGTGACAGTAAACTAAAAAATGATTCAATCTTGCTTGGTCATCCTCTACTGATTTAGGCTCAATAGTTTTAGTTTTGCTATACATTTATTAGAACTAATTATGATAAGGAAATTGTTTTAGTCAATAACTCTAAGGCAATGTATGGTAAGAGTTAGATCCCGTTTTCTAACACACTGTTATACAAGTAAGTGTTCAAATATCAACGTGTGTTTTTTTCATTAATAATTAATCATCAATCTTTTAAACACTTCTGAAATCTTTTGGTGACTGATTAATTACGTTAGTTTTATACAATATTTTAGTTGTGTAACATTTATAGTTTTGTTACATAAACTGAGGTAAAAAAAATCTGTCATGTTGATGAACTGGGGATTTAATTTGAAACAGATTTTGTTCTCTATCTGTTTGGGTTTGTTTTTCGACGCTAGAGTTTTCCAAATACCTGTCGAATTTAGTTATTTGGTGTTTTTCGACGATACAGTTTTCCAAATACCTGTCGAATTTAGTTATTTGGTGTTTTTCGACGATACAGTTTTCCAAATACCTGTCGAATTTAGTAATTTGATGTTGTAGGGATAGTGCAAGATACAGAAAGCATCCAGAGTCACTCCAGTTTATGTCAATAAGCATACATGTGGCTAGTAGAGGAGCGCAGGCGGTTGAGTGTGGGGTGGGGGTGGAGGGGTCGAACTGGCGATCCTTTATTTTCAAATCGTGTGTATAACCACTGGACTATTTATCCGCCCATTAGATCGTCTTTATCCGTGACACTGATTATATTACCTTACAAGATAATTGATTTATTTGTGACGTAAGATTTTCAAGTGATTTTGTAACTTTTCTATCGTCTGTTGCTAACTTTCTTATAACTTTATCACATACTGAAAGATATCTATAAGTACTTTAACAAACCTAGATATGTGTACATCATATATATTATCTGAAAGCCTGTTTTTGTTTTTATTGAAAAATATGAATAAGTAGGCTAAAAAAATTTCGCTTGTGGGCAATCAAAGATATTAAAAGTATTTCACCAGCCCTAACGTGAATAACAAGCAGTCAGTCGTGTTAAATATTCGTCCACAGTATCACTTTCAGTTGTACATATATATATTTAAGCACAAAAAAACAACCGTTTAACGCATAGACTAGCTGAACCGCAGATTTGTATTTCTAGGTATTAAAATACTAAAACAAATGTACATAAATGAGACATTACTTTCATCACTTTATTAAGGAAAGTGTTACATTTTAATAAATAAGGAATAGACATTTTGCACACAGATAAACTCAACAAATAAAAAAAAACGTTACACATGAAATCGACGTTACGTAAATAAAAACATTTATGACATCAGCAATTTAAAGCAATTTGGCAACTCTTGTCCAAACACCAGTTCCGTCAGCTAACCTGAAATAAGAAACATATAGATACGTCTTAACTATATTTTTTTAATAATTGATACAGGTAAGTACATGCTCATCATATTCAAGATTCATTCATTTACAGTGACATCTCTATCAAACCAAAGTGGTTTGATTGTTGCAATGTAGTGTGTTTCAGAAATTAAAAATCCTCCACTTACAGACAGTAGGACTCACCAGCTAATAGAGAAAGAAAATAGGCTGTGTGACAGTGAATCTGCCAGACTGTACTAAAACATTTCAATATAGATTCATGCCATTTTTCCATTGCTAATGCAAATAATACAGTAACATACGGGCATTCGTGTTTAAGAGTGTACATTTTCAATCATCTTTATTACTCAGTTCATATCTAACCTTCATTATTACAGGGGGGATTACGAAAAAGTACTATCAACTTCTTTGTTTCACAGCATTTAGAACTGTTCGCAATGACCCCTAGTATCTTTTTTTTCTTTGACTAACACCTTACTTGTTCGGCGGGTTAAAACGTGCAAGGAAAGACGTAAACTTTGTGGGATTTATCAAAACACCCCTTTCGATATCTCGCGTATTCATTTTAACATTAAAAAAGTGTCATGTCTCCAAAAATGAATTTATCTTCTTGCATGTTTACTGAACTGACTGCAGAAATCTAATTTTATGCTGAGCTGTAAGGCTATGATTCACTTCAAAATTCACTGTGTTTAACTAAGATTAATCTTCTTATTTAAGATGAAAAAGGCAAAAGCTTAAATTAACTGATAACAGATTCTGCCTTATAAGCGTTTAACTATTCCTCAAGTAAAGCAAAACGGTAAATTCGGAGGATAATACATTCCAACTTTAACTTTCTTTGTTGTTGTTGTTTTTGTTGTTGTTGTTTTAGATGACCTAACGTGTATTCCCTCTATATGCAACTTTGCACGGAGAAGGATCAACCATTATTGACACGTGATCCGTCATTTAGCGAGACATTTAATGCGAATCTAAGGGTCAATGAAAAATAACTGTAACTACAAAATAAAGTAAGAACGTGATACAATAGTTGTGTACTGACCAATCAAAATGACTTGAAAGAATAGCTCTTACATGTTACACTCGACAGGCAGAGTGCAATGGCCAGACTTGTGGTGAGGTGTCGCATTTATATAATGTGAGCCTTGTCTTCTCATGGACAGTGTATTCACTAAATTACCTCACCCAACAATGATGTATAACTGCCTTACTTTGACAATCACCTACCATTTTTCAAGCTAGCCATTCCCGATATTTTTAGGAAATATATGAAAGATAAGCCCAATTATGATTATTCTGACAAACGATTTTGTTAGTTTGATAAATAAGTAAACTTCAGACAACTACAATGTAAGGACTTAATTTAAGCTTGTGACCTGTCCTAAGTGACTGGAGAGTGGAACTGATAGGATAAGTGGTGTACATAAAATCCAAAATGGAGGAAAGGGGAGGGGGTGGGGTAGATGATAAGCGAATACGTTCTAAGCGCTATAGACTTAAGAAGCAGATAGCATTTTTTCGCATACACCCATCGAAGTGTAATTAATAGCCTTATCAGGCGTCTGTTTCTGCATATGACCTGTTTATGTAAATTCAATATAAAATATTTGAAAAAAAAAAAACTTTGAAGACCAAAGAACGTTTTGGATATTTAATTTCATGTTTTGTTGTGTCGCTATTTTATTCTGATGAGAAAGTTGTTTAGAATTCGAGATAATAACAGTTATCTTGTCTGTAGCACCGCCTGAAATACGTCACTAGAAGCTAACAATCTTCTCTCTAACCGTACGTATATTCTCTATACACAAGTTTGTCATTAAGGAAATTGTTTTCGACAAATTAGGTATCTGTTTAACATCAGAACGCTTGTTAATGATGTGAAAGAATAATAATATATTAATATTGTTACAAGACAAACATTAGTTTCTACAAATTCTTCAAATGTTCAAAACCATTTCCTGTTTCTAATTGCTTTTGTTCTTGTTCTGGCATTTTATGACTGTTTCACCCAAGTTCAAATTACACAGCGTGCAGATGTTACAGAGGCAAAACACTAAACACTCTCGTAAATAAAATCTGCACTTGTCAAATGTATGATCATTAAACTTTTTTTTCTCTCTATTTTATTGTATTATGAAGATGCTTTCAAATATATATCTTTTTTTCTTAGCTACACTTTTACATAAAATATACATTATTTTTTCTATCCATCTATAAAGAAAACAAACACGTTCGTCACATATCAAAGCAAACCAACGGAGATAGGTTTTATCGTGTTTTACCAAAGAACCCAGTTAAAACATGATGTCATTCATTTGTTCATTTAAATTCGTTGTTATTTAACGCTAAATCGTCATCATCATCATCATCATCAACAACAACATTATCATCACAGAGCTTGCATTAATTGTCTTTTTCGATCACATTGTAATGTGTGAACACCGTGTTATAATAAATGTTGAAATTAAGAATAGTTTAATCGTGGTCCGCAAGTTCAAGGTAAGGGCTGTGCAGTTTAGTATAAGGAACAACTTCTGTGCTAGTACAGGAACCTCAATAGAACATATTACAATAGTTTTGTTAGATACTGTTACAGTGACAAGGCTGTCAATATCACATCGGCGACAGAATGCGTTGCTGCATTGCAATTATGAGAACTTTTTTTTAAGTAAAAAGAAAACAGTTATTTACAACGTAAGATTGTGTAGTTCTCTGCAGGTATTACATTAACACGGCATGACTTGAAATATTTACATACGTCAGTTAATAAACTTTTTACATTTTACAATTTTTAATATGTATATTCCGATAACAACAGTCTGTGACATCTTAAGAACATTTGTTTGAGCTTGTAATCAGTTTGTCTTGCATAATGTTTCTACGAATTCCAGCAGTTTGTTTTTAACGTTTTAATTTTACAATGCGGTTTAAAGCATCAACATGATTTTACGTTGAACTAATAGGCGAATATGCTTTAAGACACATATTTTGTGAACTTACCGGAATAAACAAATGTCTGACCACAAGGAGACACTAGCGTCCGTCTAGTACCGTCCGTAGGTTACACAGCACGCCTTTATACCATATCTCTGTACGGCCGTCTGGCCGCAAGCACGTGGCCACAGGTAGCGGAAGGCGTACTCTTCATACCTGGGAGGTGAATATACACACCTTCTGCGGCATACATATGTGTAACAGATGCCTGAAAAACAGATATTAAAAATTGCAAATATTGTGAAAAAACTTATTTAATGTTTTCATGGTATTATATTGTAGGCCTACTCAGTCCAGACTACTAGAAGATTTGTTCCATGTTTGAAATGATGGAGTCAGGCAGCTCAACTGGTTCGACGTTACATGCACGTACTTAAAGTGTTAAAAGTTCGAACATTGAAGTTGTTCACTTTCTTCCTTATTTTCTTCTTTACCTTACTTGGCTCTAAAGCTTATATTGCAATAAGCTGAGCCAGGATTTGTGGGTTTTTTTTTCCCCATTTAGCTGATAAAATGTGCTTGTTCTATAAAATGTGTAGCTGTTTCATTTGCAACGTAATAAAACAGAAGTCTGATAAAACACGGGGGCTAAAGGCTTAATATATTCCACAGCACAAGATACTTCTATTTATTTTGAGCTGTGGGCTTAAAAAAAATATTAAAGAAAGAGAAACAAATCTATTTTTTACTTTAATTGCATGCCCAATATCGTACACTACAGCTTTTTTGTCGAGATATCCTGCGTGCTTTACACAAATGATAATGTACCTTTTTATCACTCTAAAGAAAAATATAAATTATCTCAGGACCACAGACGCATAAATCAACTTTTAATAAAAACTTCAACAATACGTAGACGACATGCATACAACGAATCACAAACGTGCTTACATATGTTTACAACGGTTAAAAAAAAGGACAGAGTCCCTCAAAGTATTAATTGTGTTTATGCATTTAAAAAATTTTAAGGGGACATTCCCACAAACAAGAGTTAAAAAAAATAAGTTCTACAGGCATTTAAGTGTGCATTTGTAATCCAGAGATGGTTTTACAACTCCCTATATAAAGATTCATGTATTGTCCTTAGAATTTTCAACTGATGCCATGACATGGAGTAAAAACTCGTTTAATAACATTCACACATACATCATTTTGTGGAAAATGGAATACTCAAAATTTAAGAGTATGTCTCCTTCGATTATACTATACTATTTATATTTTGAGGTCAGGTTACGTCAAAATGATATTGAAACGTTTGTTGTTTCTTTGGTTTCATAAGCAGTTACGACCTTCACCTTCAGATATTCTCTAAAGGAAAGGAATATTTTGTTCGCATATGTTGAATTCTTTTCAACCAAACTAAGCTATCCGCAAGTTGGAGAGAAAATTGTATAATCAGCAATTATCAGCCGCACCTTTTTTACTTGTTCACTTATACAACAGAAACGTTCATGATTAATGGTGAACATATGATGTTTATTTGTTTTGCCTGTTTCATGTCTGCAAAAAAAAAAACCCAAACAACATTGGCCAAACGACAAAAAGGCAACTTCGTCTAGTCTGCGTTCTAAATATAGTACGTTTGACGAAAAAATGTGAGCAATGTTATTGTCACGGTGACATTGTGTAATGTAACCAGACGAAGATGTCGTCTGCAAAATAATTACTCTTATTAACTGAAATTGTTTTGAATTGATGTGCTGTCTTGCTTTTTGAACTCAATATATGTAAATATCGCAAGATATTTTCTTAGCAATTGTTGCTGTGCCACATGGTCAAGTTACAATGTACTTTGAAAAAAAGGGGCAACTAAAAGCCTTGACTATAACATTTATCTATAACAGTTCCAGACACTGACTGCAGCAAAAGATAAAAAGCAGAGATACAATTCCTTGATTGACGTGTGTTCACGATAACCATGTTTTATTTAATATTTTATATATTTTATATATTATATAGCAATTGTGCGATTTAGAATGAAACGCGAGATTCAGATTGTTAACCGAACATTTAAATGCACTATTAACCAAGATTTCTTTATGTTGCTTTGCTAGAGACAAAATTGAGCATTAATATAAACAAGACAAAAGACCAAAAGGTTTTGTTGTGTATTACGGTCAGCATTTTATATTTTGGCGGTTGAAATTCGATAATTTTTTTATTACAGAATTAGAGTATTCTATTCTCAAAAATATCTAAATTACGACACACTTAAAGTGCTTTCGTTAAAAAAAAGTCGCCATAGTGTATGCTGTGAATGCGGAAAGCGAAAATTGCTGCGTGACCTGCTAAAACAACGTGTCGGTTGATGACTATATATACGTAATGAAAGTCATAATTGTTCTCATATGATCTACAGTTTAACGCCGATTTCAACATATAGGTTATATCTCGGCGGTCAGTCCACCTAACCGGTTTTCCTGGATAACTAACCAGTAATCGCCAATTTCTCCGCAAGCGACTGACTACTGTTCCCACATGATCTACTCTGAATCAGCAGTGAGAGACAAATGAACATTAGACTCAATGTCTGAGATCAATTGTCACGGAGAAATTTTGCCCTGTCCAGGGATCGAACCAACGACCGATGGATTACTAATCCAGTGCTCTACCTTTTGAGCTAAGCGGGAGGGCAATTTTCATACTTTGTCGTGGCCAGAAGTCAGTTTTATGGGCATAGTTTTAGTTTAGTCATAGAAAGTCAGACCTTGGGGCTAAAACAGGCCAATACATGCAAAGACTTAGATTTTGAAGTTCTGACCGGTAATTGTAACTGTACATATAAAAAGATATTCGAAATCTTGATTGAATGATTGATTTTCGACGCTTTGAGCTAGAAACACAATTTAAATACTCGTTTATATCCTAGAACAAACGTAAATTGAAATATATATTCGTTTAAAATTGACTTTTATGTTTACAGTTTATGCCGCTACATAAATTCTTCTAAAATTATAAATATTTCTTTCAAGTTACAACATAACGTTATATTAGCAATAGCTAATTATTGTAGGCAGTAATACATACATATAAGGGCGTACGTATGCTCTTACGCTTGATACAAAAGCAATAAATGAAAAAAAAACCCACATAAATAAACAAAAACCATCCAGGTTACAGTTAATTTAATTATTGATTATATCAGTCCCGATCCAAATGTGTAAAGAAAGACTTAGTGATATGATAAACAGAGGGTTCGGATCTACTTTGTCGCATCCTACATATATTTTACAAAATTTTAGACCGATCAAACCTCAAAGAGGGACGAATTCCACAGTAACAACTAACACATTGCTAAAACTTAATAGTAAGATCTTTCTTTTTCCTCTGTTTGTTTGTTTGTTTTTTCATTGTTTTAGCTAGCTTTTCTGTCACTAAATGTAAAACGTTAGAGCCTTGCAAATCTTCAAATAAATCATTTCTACACATTTTAAATACAAAAACTAAGAAATACAATATACAATAATGAGAAAAAAAAACATGAAAATGTGAATAAAATATCACAAAAATATTGAAATGGTATTTTGATTACTACCTTCAACTTGCGTCATCTGCAATGCCAGGAAGCCACATAGCACTAGGATTATCAGAGACTTAGAGTTCATCTTGTAGTGTGTATAATCCTTGGTGTTCACTTTGTTCTTACTGCTTACCTAACGAAATTGGACTTCTGTCTTATAGTATCTATTCTTATGTGACTACCTTTACGCGTTGACGTCAAAGAGTCCTAAGTGAAAACGTCGTTGTAACGGATGTGCGTTATTGCTGCGCTCGTTTGCGGCGAGGATAAAACCTGTCAGTCACGTTCCGCCTGAACGGAGCTGTCAATCAGTGAATCATAGTAAAGATGGTTTCTAGACAGAAAACTCAAAATAAATTAGCAATAACATACTGGACAAAACGTGCAAGTCAACTGCTTACGTCACGCACCTGTACAGGGGTCGGCCAACAATTTTATTACATAGGACTTTAAACCTTTGTTCTATAAATATGCGACGTATAACTTTTTGAGCAAATCGCATGGTATTGTAAAACATTTATGACACCAGTTCGGCCATTCCGAAATCAATACCGTAAATCATGCAGGGCAAAAGTTGTAATCACTGACATTACAAACAATGATAGACAGACATACATTAAAATGTCGTCATTCATGCATCATCTTGTATGTTAGCAATATTTCGTTTTAATTGGAAAATAAATTATACTTTTCTTGTGTGTATGTTGATAATACAAAGGAGGATATTTACAAAACTAAGAAGTAAAAGTAAATCATATCTGACACGGTGCAATTAAAAAAACACTTTTGCTTCAGAAATGTCATATTTCACTGATGGAAAAAACCATTTAGAGATTTCGGAACAGTTCTTATATTTTACTCTTTTTTTGACATTAAACAGTTGAATTTTCTCTGTTTGTTTGCTTTAATTAAACACCCCTAAAAAGACGGACGCCTTTCTCTAAGAAATACTCTTTGAGATTTTTATACCATAAGACTGTCAGGTCTGTTATCTTAAGATTATATGCAATTTAGTACTATACCGTTGAAATACTTGCTGTGTAGAACGTTTTTAAATACAAAAGAAAAGACATTTGTCCGTATTTTGACCCACTATAGTCCCCCTAACTTCATCTTATATAAAATTAACAGAACGCACATTAAAGACATTGACATCTGTCTATGTATATGTAAGTGTCATACGTTAACACATATAAACAGGAAACTTACATATACGCCGTATTTGTACATTTTAATGACCATCGGGGTATTCTTGTCTTTCTTTGTAAATTGTGAGATCAAAATAAAACTGTCTTTTATGACAGAATGACAACAAAAATGACAATATGAAAACATCAGTCATCAACCTTTCATAAGTACTAGTTTAGTATACATTAGTTACTCTTAGGTACGTAAGTCAAACATAACGCACATTACAACGCGTGGATTACTAATTATAAGATCCTTTGATTGTACCGAAATCTTAGAACTAGAAATGTTCAGTATAATGTATAATTAATATTTTCCATTAAGAGGTATAATTGAATGCTGTTCCTTTTGTCAAATAATACATGTGTAATGTAATGAGACGAAGTCTGTAACATATAAAAGAATAACCAAGATGTCTATACTGATGCTATGGTAGCTATATTATTATCTTATTTACCGGCTTTCTGCACAATACATAGATGCATTTGAACGAGTTTCTAGTTGGATATAATATATTGAACGAGTCCTCAATGGAGTCTGTGAGTTCCAGCAGGACACCAGTAAAGATGTATCCCGTATTGTACAGAACACTGTTAAATTAGCTTTTATCTGTTAACAAACACATTTACATTTGCGTTGAAAATCTTGTCGAACAATAGGCAAACAATACTCGGATCGTGTTTAGAGTATGTGTTATTTCCTTCGGTTGGTATCACGTTTTAAAGGTCGATAAATCTTCATAACAACCCCACTAAAATGCAACACATAAATTATAGTAAAACCGACCACAAGTGATTTCAATAAGCATGTATCTGCTGACTTTATTTTCTGAAGGCGTATATTGTCGTTCAACGGCGGGAATTTTTTGACATACTGACGTCCATCCAACGCCAATCGACACGTAAACTGATAATTTGAATTTCTCATCTGTTAAAACACGTTTTTTGGCCCTGACACAGGACCATCTTTTATTACAATTTAAAGAAAATTTAAGTACTCTGATTGGTCAACAGTTTAACTTAACTTGGTATCATACGTGCTAGACAGGAAAAAAAACTTCACTAACATTACTTATAGTCTTTCGGATGAGACGTTAAACCGAGGTCCCATGTATCAGTGCTACACACTGAGCATGTAAAAGAACCAGAGGTGTCTCTGGAATGGGATGCTTTCTGTATCTTGCACTACCCCCATAACATAAAATAACTAATCTCTTCAGGGGGCGTCGGTCATATGGGCAACCGGTACCGACGGTAAATAAGCTCAAATAGAAAGATAGACAGGAAATATGCCTATATGCTCGTCTCGGATTTTCCCCTCGCCCGTAATATGGCATGTGAAAAGCCTCGTCGATGCGAAAAGCTATCTCAGCTTCGTATATTAAATCGCTTATTGCTACCCAGCAAACATACCCATATCGGACCGATATCGGGTAAATGATGGAATACCGGCACCGCTTTTTGATATCGTACCGACATCGGCCCGATATTGACTTTATTCAGGGTCTTTCAAATTTCTATGTGAAAGACCCTGCTTTATTCTTTAAAACTTGATTTTTTGTCATGTAGACTTTAATGAAAAAAACGCCGCATAAAATGCCAAATTTTGAGGACTACGGCCTGTTTCTGACTTGCAGAAATACTACTAGAATCATTTTACGTGTCTTAACATGTACACCGGCTACATCCGGAGACTTGAAATTGGAAATTTTCGCGGCTAATAAGCCAAACAAGTAAGCAAGTTATAAAAACAGCGATTTGTGTAATTAATTTGTTTCGTAATAGATGCATGTCAATGTCTTTTTTATTTTGTATTAGTATTGACATTTTTGTATTTTACTGGCGAGGGGAAAATCCCGGGATCCGGGACCCGGGACGCCCGGGATCCGGGATCGTATTAAACATTATAGGGAAACAATAAACAGTGTTGGTTTTGATATTTGTCGTAATTTGTGGCAATAAAAAAGTTACATTATTTGATTTTTGTGATAACGAAATAAACAAATGTTTATTCAAAACCTATTTTGCTTAGATATTTTTTTTAAATTACCACGTACTTTTGGTAATGCTTTATAAAGAATTTCAGTACACATGTTAATACGATATTAAAATGCTAATATAGTAATAAAAAGAATGTCGCAACTTTATTCAATATAAAAAATAAAATCCATCAACGATAAAATTAATTTATTGAAAAAAAAAGATTTCCACACCTATACTATACATGCTTATCTGTAACAAAAGGCAAGCGATAATCGATAATTTATCGATGACACCTATGGCAGCTTGTGTATTCCCGGTATTACTATTATTGTTTAATACGATCCCGGATCCCGGCTTTTCTAAAGACGATCCCGGGATTTTCCCCTCGCCTATTTTACTCGATGCAGGAAAAGTACGAACTATTGTTAAAGTAATGTAATTTCGCAACAGTTTTGGTTTTGTCAGTTTTAGATGGGTTACATAAAATTATTTTTTAAATACTGCTCTAGTCTGGAAGAGATTGTGCCAGATTTAATGATTTTTTTTATAAATTGGTTAATATTGAATCATTACAACTACATTTCTTTATACCCTAATAAGATGTTGTATATATGTCTTTTTCAGATGCTTAAATGCTCAGTTTCGGATGTACAGTTTCAGCGCTTGGAGTGGTTTCGTCTTGCCAGCGACCGAGATGGTGGCTGAAAGACACGTCAAAAGGTTTCTCCATTAGAAACCAGTGGGAATGACGTGTCTTAACATTCAGTCGGATTTGTTCTGTTGGACAATCAATTTAGAATGTGTTAGAAACTTGATAAATTCTTGCCAGTTTGTTGAAACAACTCATTTCTTGCAACTTGCTACTAGTTCAATTACTCAATTTACTTTTGTTACACTGATCGATATTTTGAAGTTTGCAAAAATACACATTTTTTGACATTGTCATTTGTATATATACATGTATTTATCTTTTGCTTATTACTGAATCTTTTAAAATAGTAAGAATTTATTAATTTCAAGGTTTTCTTAATTTTCTGTTTCACTATTTTTTAAAAACAAGTGTTATACAGAGATTTGTATTGCACTTTATGGTAAAAGTTTGAGAAATCTAAACATTCTCTTTTGTATTTTTATTGCATTTGTTTTCTTCATTTTTACATAATGATATGAATGTGTGTGTTTTTTAAACTTATATAGCATCTAGTCACAAGAAGTTATCTCTCTCTGTACTCAGACTGAATTTAATCACGATGAATCTTGAGAATTAAAGAAACAATTATCAATTTGAAATAGTTTTGTTGTTATTATGTTTAAAGATTAAACATCTCTAATTAAATACTGTATAAAAGCAATGTAGGCATTGCATCGGCTCATGATCTGTTGCCAGATATACAGCCCATATCGGACCGATATCGAGCCGAGTTTCACTACCGATATCGGGCCGATGTACATGCCGACATCGGACCGACATTGCTAAATATATCGGGCCGATGTCGGAACGATATATTATGTTTGCTGAGTAACAACAAAAAAGTAAACAATCCCAATAATACACATATATTCCGAATCTTCATAAAATAAACTTATAATGAAAAGAGTAGCATTATTATTTAACATAATTCTTTTCTTATTTTGACGTTTCACAGAGCTCACTTCCTGTGACGTCGTTTGTAAGGCCATGAAACGTATTAGGAGGAATTTTAACCTGCTGTCACATTCGGCCGGATGGTTAACTGAAAATGAACGGAAATCCTGGTATAGGATAGATGCTATGAAGTGCAATCTTAAACATTAAAAACCAGTTTGTCCCTCCCATGTTGATCTATACATTTTTCGTTGGCTTCCTTATTTGGAACATACCTACCCCGTAAGGGAACCACTCCCACTTGTGCGCCGACACAGTTGCGCATACAATGTGTTTTGGTAGGTAGGAAATAGAACAGCCTTCTCAATGACTAAGTGGAGAAACAGCAATTTTTAGAGGATAAATCTATTAGAAATTTAAATATATTTGCTTTCTGATTGGCTAGAGAACTAGGACAAACATTTTTTATGCCTATAAGGAAATTCAACACGGTAAGATCATATGAGATATAATGATATGTACATGCAGATCCTCATACAGTTACTGCCTTTTATTTAATTGAATCTGATGTGATATTCACCGTATGAACGTAATATTGACCGAGGTGATAGCTAATGTCAATATTATTTCCAGGTGGTAAATATCACATCATATTCAATGAAATAAAAGTCTATAAGTGTTTTACATGCATATGCTTATTTGTATTCAAGACCAAAGCACTTCAAGAACCGCCCATTTGCTTGATTTCCTCTTGATTTTTATCGTCTCCACTAGTATCAAGTTCTGTTTTCATTAATGGTAGGCTGCAAATCTATTTTACTATTTTGTAAGTATCTGCCCCTATTTGTTATTATTATGGCATGAAGAACCAAATAAATTCTTGTCCACAAATTGGTGAGACAATATTACAAAAAAGCCGAGGAACAAACAGCATAAATTAACATGACACTGTGTCTAAATTTAGAGGACAACAAACATTTCCTGTGGAGAAAAAATAAATATCACGATTTGTTTTGGAATGACGGACTCTGTAGACCAATGAAAGTACATTAATAGTATCTTTACATTAAGTGATAATCAACTTTGGAATATACTAATATTATTTGGACCTGATATATTTTCGTACATACTGATATATTTCATTTCATAACTGATACATGTTTGGACTTCCAAAGTTGAAAATAGTTTTGCTATCACTGTTTGTGATACAATTAGGGATGGACCCCCAACCCTCATCTGAACCTATGACGGGGAGAATAAATGGGGTTACCTCATTAGAGGGCCTGAAAAAAAAAGTAAAATGGCTGCAGTTTTACTGAAATGATTTATGAATAGATAAATTACAAGACGGATTCAAAGAAAGCTTCACATTATAGTTCATCATGAAACACTATGTCATCATTGCAGTTTTGCTGAAATAAGCAAACAAAATACATTACTGGCGAAGATTTATGTTTGCCATGTGACAAATGATTCATCAGTTTTCTTTGCACACGGTGTTCCAAAACATCTTAACGAATTTGTTTTTTTTTTACTTCTTCGAAATATGGTCGGTATTGTGAAAACCGTTACATGAAATTTGATATGTAATGAAGGCGTATAGATCAACGACATCCTATGACGTCTTCGCGAAACAACTTGCAGTTTAATTTTTTAATAAGTAAACGTTTTCTTACAAATTTTCTCTTATTCCGTAAAAGACAAACGTGAATACAACTGTACCATAGTTCTTGTATATATAAGACTGAATGAGTACACATGTCAAACAATCGACTGCTTGCTGGTATAATGTCAGTACAAGCGACTATAACTGGCCTACCAATCGAACGACCGACCTGCCTACCAATAGACCGACTAATCTACCAACCGACTGACGGATTAAATACGTGATCAAACGGAGGGTTGTCCACGTAATAAGTTGCTAATTAGAAAGATATCAAGCATTAGATAACGAGTTATTTCACTTTTATATTTATAAGTACACGGTGTGGAAGAAAACTCTCCGAATAACACTTATTTTAAATTAATGTCTTGCTCTGGTTCTTTTTGTACACGAAAGATCCACCGCATAGTTTCACGCCCGCCATTTCCGTTGCGCGTGCAGCTTTATTTTCTCTGTCCTTTGAAGTTTTCCAAGATCACTAATTAAGGTAATTAAAATGCAATGAAGCAAACTGCTAAATTTTTCAAAGAGGCAAAAAAGTTAGAAAACATCGTTTTGCGTGTTTTTCATTGTATATTTATATCACGTACACGGTGCCAAGGTCATTTGAGGAATAAATAAGAAGGCACAGTCACTTTTAAGATAATCTCTGAGAGGTGTTAAACAAAAAAGTGGCGTACTGCTTAAAAGAAAGATATGCCTCCGATATGATGTCAGACCACATGGGGCTTGGTTGTGGGCATGGCATTTTACGTCACACGATTAAAAATGCTGACTCACGTTTTCCCCGATTGGTTGTCACGAGCAATTTCTATAGGTTAAGAACAGTTAAGTTATTCAGTTGTATAAGTAATATTACTTTGTGAAAACAAAGTTTTCTTTATACTTATTTACGCCCTTCAACATACTGTTTTACTTATTTGGAAAGGTGCTTTAAGTCTTTCCTTGTATATACATGTAACCTATACATGTTCTACCTAGCAGTCTCGCATATTGAGGTAGATGAACTATACAGCCAGTAACAGATTTATTTAGGAAAGAGATAATTCTTTATGGCAATGACCTTGACCCCTGGACCTCTGAGTCCAACATAGACTTGAACAAGTCCGACATGTTCTGACATACTTAATGTACCTCAATGACACAATGACGTTGTTATCAAGTGCAGATTTTATCTTCTAGTACATCAAAGTACACACGAAATAACAAGTGAAGTCCGAATGTATGCAAATGGGGCAAAACTCAAACTCAAATTACATGGCTTTACATGTACATACAGAAATGTCGACCGGAAATCAGTGGTTTGATCTGGCACAGACTGGTAATGAAATCGTAAAAAATTACATACAGCCAAAAACGAATGCTACGTGTGGACAAACTCGTCTGTTGATATTAAATTAGTGAAGGGTCACAGGTTTACAAGTAGGTTTAAACAATAGTACAATTAGCCTAGGCTTAGCAATGTAAGATCCATTTTATTAGAACAAACAGCTGACATTATAATGGTGCAGTGTGTCCCTAATCGTGACTCAGTGACTTTCCACATTCCACACTTATGAGTACCTATTTTAATATAGAAAGACAGTACCTGATTGGAATAAAAATGAGTTGCATGAAGATGTTATATATAATTTTATAGGTGTTCTATTACAACTACAAGACATGCACTCTTTCTGAAGTATTTTGTAAAAGTATTTTTCTTTCACCGAGGTTCGCATCTTAGCAGTCAGTCCATCTAACAAGTATTCATGGGTATCCAAACATTGTACATGTACAGACCAATCTCTCCGCAGGCGACTGAATGTCGACTTGAATAACAGGTGAGGGACAAATGACTTTTAGACGCATTGTCTAAAAGAGGTAGTCAGTAAGCCCACGACCCGTGGGTAATTGTGACATTTTACTATCAACAGGCCAATTTCACATGTCGACAGTGAAGACGAGGGAATACTCTTGTTGCATGAGTTATCGAACTTGCAGAGACACAAACTAACAAAAAAGAACAACGTTTGCTAAGCTTTATTCCTAATAATCGCATCTGTTTATAGAATTTATAACTCTAAACACATAATTCTTTTTCCTAACTAACCTTCCTTCAGAAGTGTGAACTTAGCCAAATTTCAGATGTTTATTTAGAGGTTATTCAGATATTTAGTCTAGTCAGTTAGAATTTTAGGGTCTATCGGTAGAGTATACAACATACAAAACAGCATTGTCATTGTATTCATATGGTGTTGTATACACTACGAGTCATGCATTGAGCAAATCAGAGTTCAGCTTCAGTTTTGAGGGAGGCCAATGTATGGGGACTGCTGACTAACTATTTGAATAACCTGTAGACAAGCATCTGTAACATCCATGAGTAAAAAACAGCAGAACCTCAATGAGTGTTTTACAATTATGTAACAGTAAACTTTCAAAAACAAAACTTTCAGTTTAAAATATGTATACCGTAGTTAGACAAATACCACTCTTTAAGAAATACTATCTATTGAAACAATTCTATAAAGAAAACACAGTTAATAAATTTAGGCTATATGTATCAACATAGAAGATAATGTCTCATCTTTTGACACAAAGTATTCTCATAATCAAATATAGCACCTTGACATACTCATCTTTAATCTGGTCAAATATTAACATCTGCAGCTAGACAAAGACATCTTCAATAGCTATCGCTTAATTTGTAGGTCATAATTCCTGTTTTTTTTATTTGTATCTTCACATGTAAATTAACAGAATATTACCATAAAGAATGCTTTTTGCAATGTTCACCAACATATATTGGTGCACAGGTTGAGAGATCAAATGATTTCACAGTATTACATCAACATAATGTAACACTTTCAGCAAGTATATACATTATATTGACAAACTGCAATGTATATACAACTTGTAAATTGAGACAAGATACTCAAATACTTTTGCAGCATGTTGTGTATATAAAAATAATTAGAATAATAAAAATATACCATGAAAATTAAGGTGAATTTCAATGTAGCAGTTTTATCACAAACGTATGTAAGAAATATACAAAAAAATATCTTATCAACATGGAAAAAAGGGATACTTTAAATTCTTCAACAAATAAATATTAAACTTTGTTTAAACAACTAATAAATTTACTGATTTTACATTTAAATAAAATAAAAACTACAACTGTTAACAGTACGAGTTCTGTAAACTAAAACAAGTAAATATATAACAAATATTCACTGCAATGAAAGTATGATAGCATAACTGGATTTGCTATTCAAAGATCTGCTATGCTTCCTGGATCGATCCTGCTTCTTGGATCAATTGTGCTTCCTGGATTTACCATGCTTCCTGGATTTGTTGTGTTTTAACTGAACTTTCAGGATATGCTAGCTAATCTGCACTTCCTTAATTTGCCTATTTCCTAGATTTGCTGCAGCTTTCATTGGTGATATTCTATAAGACTCATACGAGCTAGTTAAGACACCTTAGTCAGTGGAACTCCCACTTGATAACATTTGACATACCGTATATCAAAAGACTTCAAACACATTAAAAAAATCTTCATCCCAGGATAAAGCCAACAATAACCAATGAGCCAAAGTCTACTGGCAATGCTTCAGGCCAAAGTTGGCCGTGAGGTATTACATGATAATATGTTTCAAGATTTTCCTATATACTTCTATGTAAAAAATGTGACCTGTAGCACTGTACCAATAATGAACCACGGCAGGTAATTTGACAAAAACTTGCTCGAGGTCCACTAAGCAATCCTACACACCAAATAATAGAGCTCTTGGCAAAGTGATTTAAAAAAAAAAAGAATTTTTAAGTTTTTCATTCTTGTTCTCACAGCAATCAAAGTTCTGCATGGAGTAGAATTCTCTGAAAAACTTTATCTAGAGTTCTATACAACGAACATCCCTGCTAAGTTGTATCACTTTGACCTAATGGTTTAGGAGGAGATGTTGCTTAAAATTAAAGCACAATGCATGACTGACACAGGCCAATCACAAAAGCTGACTCTGAGAGCAATGTGAAATTGAACAAATTTTTACCCAATGTCAATGTTTCAGTGAAAAAATCTAAATAAATGTGAATAGTAAGTAAACTCAATGCATGGAATAAGACATTATATATAGACAGATTTGATGCAAGACAATTCTTAAGTGAATAGCAATTTATTACATAGGACCGCAGTTTAAGTGAACATATGCCCTAAGGGAAACTTTTACACATATATATATTTTCAGCCCTTCTTCACGTTATCAATCATCTTTCATTTTACAGACAATAAGGCAATTAAATACATAAGCAGTATATTTTAATTTATTGATTAATTTCATGGTATGCCCCTCTTAACAATTACTGGTGTTAACCCCTATCTCAGAAAAACACCTGAAAAGTACCTTTCAACATGAACAAACATGATATGCATAGATAATGTTTTTAGATGATTGATCACTATCTGTAAATCTCATTAAAATCAAGAAAATAATTTATTACTGCTGTTTTTGGTTAAACAAAACATGCAGATGAATTTTATCACTGTCAACTTTAACTTTCCTTTTGCATTATGTTTTCAAATTACTACATGATTTGAGGCATGTTTTCAAATTTTCCACAGTAAAAAATAAAAAATGTTCTTAAAGACAAGTTTATTTTGCCAGTGATTTCTCTTTATATTTTTGATAAAAAAATCAAAAACAACATGATGACAAGCAACACCATTTTGCTTTGACATTCTATATCTTTCTATATGTTATTTTTTACCATTATGATTTTAACATCACATGCCAACCACGCCAAACTGAAATTTTTGGAAATTTGGAAAAAAGTGTTGTTTCGTCTGGTAAACAGTAACTTTCTAAAATATTCATATCAATTTTATTGTCTTTTCATTGAAGTGGAGGTCAAATTTAAGGCTATTAACATTCAAAGAATAAAATGCATATTAATATAAGTAGTTTAAAGATATGCAAAAAGAGTGGAAAAAACAGACAAATCAGAATTCAGACCTAAATAAAGTTTATTGTTGTCAATACACCAAACAACCTTACTGCAGAACGGACCAATTAATTATCCATCGGTCATGTTCATTTATCAAGTTTTTCTGGTCTAGTTCAAAAAGGATATGCTTCTATAAGCAGCATTCAAATTAATCTTGATTTGTTAAAAGTATACTAAACAAGAACAAAATGAAACAGCTTTATTAGATAAAATCACCTGTTATTTATCCAGGTGAAAATCGAACTGTATTTCATTTGTATATAAATTGTTTCAAACAGACATTTAAAAACAACGACAACAAATAAAACTTTTGAAAGTTAAAGTGCAGAAACATTTTTTTTCCACAAAGGTGCCAAAAGATGGGAGAATATAACTACAGATTCATGTTTATATGCCATGCATGCAATTGTATTAGTAGAACTACCATTAAGCATCGAGCATGCCACACCCATTGGCCACTGCAATGCATGTATAAAAAGACTTTACTTACAGAAATTAAACTGATACAGTCCGCATTGCTTGTCTCGTATTTTCTACACACAAAACATGGTGTTATAAGTAAAAAAATTAATTGATGATTTTATAAGTTTTCTTTAAAAGTAGATGTGACATTCTCTGGAAGTTGTTAAAAAAATACCATTGTAAAAAGATGAATACCCAAGCAAATCCAAGAATGGACTGGGAAGCCAGAGACTAGCCTAATGCTTTCAAAAATATTAAAGAGCATTGCATTTATGTTTGGAGGACCACTCGAGAAAAAAATCAGAGGAGGTTAAATGGAATTATTTAATGCTCTGGGTTGGTGAGACAGGTCATCAGATATTTTCAACATGGTCTCTGAGCGAGGAGCAATGAAAACAGCTTGCGGCATACAACAGAAGCTTTGAAACTACTGTGCACTAAATGTCAACCGCATCTACTCTAGATACAAATTTATACTGGCTGAGTCATTTGAAGAATTTGTTACAGAGTTGAAATTACTCATTGAAGACTGCGAGTATGGAGAGGACATGCAAAGTGAACTGATTTGTGACTATATAGTTTTTGGCATACATTCTCAAAATTCAGGATAAAAGTATCAATGAAGGCTCTAACTTAACTCTTGACAAATGTATTGAATATAATTATGCAATCAGTCAGTTACATCTCAAGGACTTTGGTGGCCAGAACTCATCCATAAGTGTTGTAAAGAAGTCAATGCATGAAACCACGTCAGCTCACAGAAATTACACCATACTTAAAAATTTTCAAGAGCTTTTTTGATTGATACAGATTTCGCAAGTTACAATATGGTCCTAAAAATGCAAATGACTTATTTTGTACAAAAATCGACCAACATCTGAAGGATTTCCCTTGTGTTAGGACATTTGTTGATGACCTAGTGGTATTTGGCAAGGACCAAGCTGAGCATAATAAACATTTCAAAAACCTCATAAGAAGTTGTTGAGAAATGGGTATAAAACTCAAACCTGACAAAACCGAGATAGGCAAAGGTGAGTTACCATTCACTGGTCAGTTAGTAACAAGCCAAAGTCAAGGCAATACAAGAAATGCCAACTCCAACATCAAAGTCAGAGTTACAAACTATTCTAGTACTGGTTACATATCTGCAGAGGTTTGCACCAAAACTTTCCAAGCCAAGATTTCTGCTCTCTTAAGACATCTTTTGTGTAAGAATGTTGAATTTAGTTAAGATACACCCCAGGAAGAAGCCCCTCAAATGGTTAAAAGTATAACACAGAGTCCTCTCGTACTGTAACTGCCTACTTTGACCCAAATAAGGAAATCATACTTCAAATATCCAAATTGGGCTTAGGTGCTGACCAGTCTGCTATGCATATATTAAAGAGTTTACATACAAAAATAAAATGGATAAAGTCAGCATTGACCCTCTCTTATCTTCTACTCACAAAACAAACAGCATCTTTTCATCATCCCTTCCATTATAGCATAAATAAGCAGCTCATATTAAAAAAACAAGAACTGTCACTGTAAGATGACAATGCCCCCGAACGTGGTGCTTTGACCTTTGAGCTGAGAACCAGTCATTCAGGGGTCAAGGTCAAATAAATATAGGTCAGTGGGAAGGTCTTATCCAAAAGGGGTTGTGTCCAAGTATGAAGTAATTCCATTTACTTATAAAGAAGTTATGGGCAATGTTAAAGTTTTTGGACAATTGGATCTTCAAGGTGAAGGTCACTCAGAGGTCAAGGTCAAACAAATATAGGTCAGTGGGAAGGCCTTGTCAACAGGGGTATTGTTTTTAAGTATGAAGTGTATCCACTTAATAATATGGAAGTTATGGCCAAATATTAGTTTTTGGACAATCAGATATTCAGGGGTTAAGGTCAAATAATTAAAGGTCAGTGGGAAGGTCTTGTCCAAAGGGGTGTTGTGTCCAAGTATGAAGTAAATCCACTTACTAATAAGGAAGTTATGGGCAATGTTGAAGTTTTTGGACAATTTGATCTTCAAGGTAAAGGTCATTCAGGGGTCAAGGTCAAATAAATATAAGTCAGTGGGAAGGTCTTATCCAAAGGGTGTTGTGTCCCATTATGAAGAAAATCCACTTACTTATAAGGAAGTTATGGGCAATGTTAACATTTTTGGACAACTAGATCTTCAAGGTGAAGGTCATTCAGGGGTCAAGGTCAAACAAGTATAGGTCAGTCAGAAGGTCTTCTCCAAAGGGGTGTTGTGTTTAAGTATGAAGTATATCCACTTACTAATTTGGAAGTTATGGTCAAATAATAGTTTTTGGACAATTAGATATTCAGGGGTCAAGGTCAAATAATTAAAGGTCAGTGGGAAGGTGTTGTCCAAAGGGGTGTCGTGTCCAAGTATGAAGTAAATCCACTCACTAATAAGGAAGTTATGGGCAATGTGACTTCCATTCTTGATGGCTTATCAACTAGGCATCACTACACATTATCTGCAATGTTTTTCATACAAAACCTATGAACAGACTATAAAACAAGGCAACACAACACATAATCAGCAAGGTGACATGTGAAGAAAGACAGAAAAAACAAGCGGGCAATGATGTTCCCAAAGCACTCACACAAAAAGGACCTGTAAATCTGCAAAGCTTAAATCTTTGAAATATGGAAGGTATCTTGGGAATGTTGTTAAGAAACATAGCTGTAAGCTACATGGAAGTCATTCTTTTTAAATATATTTTATACTTGAAAGTAAAAAAGGATCTTTAAGCTCTTTATAGACAAAAGTATCATACAGAGTGTTTTCCTGACAATATTTTGAAGATATGTTCATGCAGTTATGACAAAGTAAGTCATGAGCTATTCAGACTGAAATGACCAGATTATATAATTCTGTAAAGGTAAAACAGATAAAATTTCCACTGACTTGAGCAAAAATATTGTATATGTATAACCAGAGAATAAATGACTTGTTACTAGGGTTTGGCACAATTATCATCAGTTTTCCTCTTCCTAGATAGCACATACTCATACACGATAAAACATTTCAGCGCTTTAAAAAAATTACACCTTTTTTTTTTTCATCATTTCATCCTGTTGTATCTGAACCAGTCTATATTAAAAAGCTATCTATAGAGTATCTAAGCAAATCTACTCTAAAAATCTATCTGTAATACTGCAGCAAATGTCCTCATATATGTTCTGCCTGTCAGCTCTGTCCGCATATATCAGTAGATGTGCAGTAGTCTGGTTCTTTGTTCTGCCAATCAAACTGGTCCATGACCTTGTCAAGTCCAAGAAATCGTTGAACAGGCACCATACAGGAGACAGGAAGTATGCTAAAGAAACAACACTGTTCTATAGAAAACAACACTATTCTATGTAAAACAACACTATTTCATAGAAAACAACACTATTTCATAGAAACTAATTCTATTTTATACAGTTTCTGATTGCAGAAATATAGAATTAGCCTAGCTATTAACCAACCCTTCAGAAATTCATTATGTTTGATATAAATAAAGATTTACTTATGACCTTGTGTCTACCAACCTGATCATAGTAATTTGCATATATTAGATGTAATATCCTGCTTGTGAAACTGTTTGTGTTTTCTGAAGATCTGTAAACATAGTCACAAAAGCTATAGCACTACAATTACTTGCTTTCTGCTTTTCTAGTGTTGAAATATACTCGTTATTATTAACCTACCTTCTGAAGAAAAGTACAAAATAGAAATACACAGGCAAGGTAATTTGTTTTCTGTTGTTGAGAACGGCCTGCACTGTGGCCTGTGTGACATATTTCTCCTTCAGAGCTGGGAATAATTGTGGGAACCTGAAATACAGATCTCATGTAAGAAGAAAAGAACCAATGTTAACTGTGTATGAAGCAGATATACATGTAACTACTAGATGTATTGATAAATTATTTAGGATGTAACAATCAGGTATATCAATATGACACTGAACCCATCTTACATCTTGCATAATGTACAAAAAAAATTGTATTGTTAACTGAGTCATAGCAATTCTTCTGTATTAGCCCTGTCCCTCTATATTGTCCCCTGCAATTTTGCCTATGTTACCAGTAATACGCCATACTGATGGCGCAACAACATAATGAAAGCAACTGCACACAATTATAAAACAAGAATACCATGATGGCCCTAAATCGCTCACCTGAATCCCATAGCTCTGGGGTCAAAACTCTTGAACCCATGATGAGATCAGGTTTGTTCAGGAAAAGAAAGGAGATCTATTGTTTATTAAAGTTTAGTGAAAGTTTTGCTGAAACTGAATCAAATGCAAGCATAACACTATGATATAAAGTAGAATAATCTTATTTTTTCCTCTGTGACCTCAAACTCCCAGTGGTAGAGGTCTATGCAATTTACCTACATTCCAAATATCAAAATGTCAATCAATAAATTCTCTTTTCAGCCTTGGTGACCTTGACCTCAGTGAATGGTAGAGGTTCATGGAAGGTTTAAACCATCTATCCTAAATATTGGTCAATTGATAAAGACTAAATGACAGAAAGTAGAAAAAAAAATTTTTTTAGCCTAGGTGACCTTGATCTTGACCAGGTGACCTCAAACACAAACATTTATCCAAGGAACCTACATACCAACTATCTAACATATTGGTCATTTAATGAAGCCTCTGTAAGGTAAAGTGGAAATCTATTTTTAGCCTAGGTGACCTTTGAACCTAGATAATAGTAGAGGTTCATGCAAGGTGTCTATATACCAAACATCTAAAATATCAGTCAATAAATGATGGCTCTATGAAGAAAAGTAGAAAAATCTATTTCAAGCCTTGATAACCTTGCCCCAGTGACCTCAAATACCTTCAATACACTCAATCACAAAATTACGATACAAAAAGAAAAGTGTTGAAAAACATGATATTGAGGGGACATGAAACTAAATGCTCAAATAAATGACCTTCAATTGTGACCATGACCTTGAACTGACAAGGCTTGGCCATGCCTTCTGCACACTGTCTCAATGAGTTAAAAATTTGACCAAAGTTTCAAGAAAATCAATCCAAGGGTAAAGGAGATATGGAGCAGAAACAAAACTGAAGGATGAAACAAACTGACCTTCAAGTGTGGCCTTGATCTTGAACTGACATGGCTGGACTATGCATTCTGCACATCATCTCAATAAGTGAAACATTTGACCCAAGTTTCGAGAAAATCAGTTCAAGGGAAACAAAATTGAAGGTTGAAACAAATGATCTTCAGGTGTGACCCAGACCTGAACAGTCATGGCTGAACAATTTCCTCTGCAGATTGTCTCAGTGAGTTAACCATTTGACCAAATAACAAGAAAATCAGTCTAAGGGTATGGGAGGTAAGCAGTGGAAAAAAACTTGTTACAGATAGACAGAAAGATGGACAGACAGACGGGTGGCCATGTCTTCTGCACATCCTCTCAATAATGTATACATTTGATCAAAGTTTCAAGAAAATTAGTTCAAAGGTATAGGAGATATAAAGCAGAAACAAAATTGAAGGCTGAAAAAAACGACCTTCAAGTGTGACCTTGACCCTGAACTGACATGTCTGAACTATGCATTCTGTACATCCTCTCAATGAGTTTAACATTTAACCTAAGTTTCAAGAAAATCAGTTCAACAGTTTAGGATATATGAAGTGGAAACGAAAATGTTACCAACAGACAGAGGGACGGACAGACAGAGAGACGAAGGTAATTCAGAACCCTCCTCCCAATTCAAGGCAGGGGTTTGTAAAAGTGAAACTTCTATAGTTTAGACAAGAAATTGTTGACACAGAGACATAACACACACACACACATACACGCAGGCACACATACACACACACACACACACACACACACACACACACACACACAAGAATGACAGACTTCAAAATACACTACAATAAACAACAAACACACAAACATTGAATTTTCATATCATCCCATGTATCATCTGCATGACCTATACCATCCCTCAAGCTATGCTGTCTGGCTGATATGATTTAAGTGTCAGGATAATACAGGATTATACTGTTGTGAAAATTGCCATACAATAATCTATATTATATCTATTGCAGTGGAAAGGAAATATGTTCCTACAACGAAACAGCAGATGAAATGAAGGTACATGTATATCCATAAAGAGACTGACATGTATTAATAATTAGGTTATTGCTTTTTGAAAAGTCAGATGAAAGGAAGCAATAAAGTAATCATTATCCATGCCGGTCTTTGACAATTGCTCTGATAACATCAGGGTTTTTCAAACAAGAGGGCTATGATGGCCCTGAATCGCTCACCTGAGTACTTTGGCTGTAGGTTTGCTGTTAAGCAGTATTTCATTTTTTTAATTGGAAATATGTAAGTGCCTACAAACCAAATATGTAAAATATCAGTCAATAAATAAAGGCTCTATGACAGAAAGTAGAAATATCTATTATAAGTTATGGTGACCTTGACCTTGACCCAGTGACCTCAAACCCTACGTATGGGTAGAGGTCCATGCAAGGAACCTCTATACTGAATATCAAAGATATTGGTCTATAAATGAAGGCTCTATGAGGTACAGTAGATAAATCTACTTTTAGCCTCAGTGACCTTTAACCTGATCTAATAATTTGAAAAAGCTTGGTAAAGCTTGCTTCGTGCAAAATTTTAAAATTCTAGGCTTTGTGGTTTCAGACAAGAAGATTTTTAAAGATTTTCTTCTATATTGTTATTTAAAACTTGTGACCCCTCAGGCGGGGCCAATAGTAACCCCAGGGACATTTTTCTAACAAACTTGGTAGAGGTCCACTAGACAATGCTGCATACCAAATATCTTAACTCTAGGACTTGTGGTTTCTGACAAGAAGATTTTTCAAGTTTTTCCTATATAATTCTATGTAAAACATGTGACCCCTAGGGCAGGGCCTATTTTGACCATGATTTGAACAAACTTGAGAGAGGTCCATTAGATAATGCTGCACACCAAATATCTTAACTCTGGGCGTTGTTGTTTATGACAAGAAGATTTTTAAAGCTTTTCCTATATAACTCTATGTAAAACATGTGACCCCCTGGGGCGGGGCCATTTTTTACCAAGGGGCCATGACTTGAACAAACTTGATAGAGGTCCTCTAGACAATGCTTCATACAAAATATCTTAACTCTAAGCCTTATGGTTTATTCTGTGAAGATTTTTAAAACCTTTTCCTATATAACTCTATGTAAACAAGTGACGCCTAGGGCTGGACCTATTTTGACCCAGTGGCTATGATTTGAACAAACTTATTAGAGGTCCACTAGAAAATGCTACACACAAAATATCTAAGCTCTATGCCTTACAGTTTCTGACAAGAAGACTTTTAAAGTTTTTCCTATATAACTCTATGTAAAACAAGTGACCCCTGGGGCGGGGCCATTTTTGACCCAGAGGCCATGATTTGAACAAACTTGGTAGAGGTCCATTAGACAATGCTACACACAAAATATCTAAGCTCTATGCCTTACAGTTTCTGACAAGAAGATTTTTTAAGATTTTCCTATATAACTCTATGTAAAACAAGTGACCCCTGGGGCAGGGCTTTTTTTGACCCAGAGGCCATGATTTGAAAAAACTTGGTAGAGGTCCATTAGACAATGCTACACACCAAATATCTAAGCTCTATGCCTTACGGTTTCTGATAAGAAGATTTTTAAAGTTTTTCCTATATAACTCTATGTAAAACAAGTGACCCCTGGGGCGGGGCCATTTTTGACCCAGAGGCCATGATTTGAACAAACTTGGTAGAGGTCCACTAGACAATGCTACACACCAAATATCTAAGCCCTATGCCTTACAGTTTCTGACAAGAAGATTTTTTAAGATTTTCATATATAACTCTATGTAAAACAAGTTACCCCTGGGGCGGGGCCATTTTTGACCCAGAAGCTTTGATTTGAACAAACTTGGTAGAGGTCCACTAGACAATGCTACACACCAAATATCTAAGCTCTATGTCTTACGTTTTCTGACAAGAAGATTTTTTAAGATTTTCCTATATAACTCTATGTAAAACAAGTGACCCCCGGGGCGGGGCCATTTTTGACCCAGAGGCCATGATTTGAACAAACTTGGTAGAGGTTCACTAGACAATGCTACATACCAAATATCTTAACTCTAGGCCTTCTTGTTTCTGACAAGAAGATTTTCAAGTTTTCCCTATATAACTCTTTGTAAAATCAACTGACCCCTGGGGTGGGGTCAGTTTTGCCCCCAGGAACATAATTTGAACAAACTTGGTAGAGGTCCACTAGATGATGCTTCATACCAAATATCAAAGCTCCAGGCCTTGTGGTTTCGGAGAAGAAGATTTTTAAAGATCCAACTTATAAAATCTATTTTTAGCTCCAGTGAACCAGAAATGCAATGGACCAGAACCATTTGAACAATCTTGGTAGAGCTTCATGCAAGGAACATCCCAGGCAAGTTTCACTAAATTTGCCCCATTGGTTTCAGAGGAGATGTCGTTTGAATGAAAAGTTGACGACGGACGGACGACGGACAAAGACCGATCAGAAAAGCTCACTCTGAGCACTTTGTGCTCAGGTGAGCTAAAAACTGATCCTCAAACTATCGCCATTTTCAAGCTAAAAGTTCCGACCAGAAGTACAAGCAACAGTTGAGATATCTTGGTTCCACTCTATACACGGGAAGATAATTCTTTAAAGATGACATTTTTACTTCAAAAAAAGGTAAATACTGTAATATGAATAAAGAAATTTTATTTAATTCTGTTACCTCACTTTCATACCCGCAAACATGTCATTGTCTACTTGGTAGGGATGTATCATTGTTGTATATATGCCCTGATAGTCTTCTAACTCAAGCATTAAACACTCCATCATTCCTGAAGAAAATGTAAATATCTTTATAATGTAAAACCCTTTTCATGCAAACAGTCATATGCATGACATTTCTCCAGGAAATAATAAAAAAAAGGAGGCAAAATGTAACTTGTTCACAAAAAGAAACACACTGCTACATTTCAAAGATTAATATATCATTTTATAGCATTGCACCATGAAGCAATATGAATTACATGAAAAAAAACTGTTTTCTTCAATTATAATCAACTGAAACTGGGTTTATCTTAAGAAAATACAAGAGAGCCATGATGGCCCTATTTCACCCACCTGCATACTAAATATTGCAAAGATGATGGTGGAATATAATCTGTCATGGTGATAACCTAAAAACTAAAATATATTCTGACCAAATCAAGTGAAACTTTGACCTCTAAAATTTCTCACCCAATTTCAACATGATTAGGTCAAACATCATCTGATCCAAGCTACTGACCCAGATTTTGACATCAAATGACAATGCTTAACACTCATCCAGGATATCATCAAAAGATCTGTTCTTTCCAAATATCACCAAGTCTGGACCAAAAAAGTGACTTCACAAGATTTTCTCATGATCTGAGCTCTGATCTGGTGACCTACTAATTGACTAAATATAACCAAGGTTCAATATCTTCCTAGACATAAGCAAAACAAACAATTTGACTCAGGGTCAGAAAAGATTATCCAAAAAAAAAAAATGCGGCATCTAGGGAGTTCACAAGGTTTTCCTATGCTCTGGGCTTTTGACCAAGTTTGACCCAATGTGACCCAGTTTCAAAAACTGTCCGATAGAGTACCAAAGCATACACTATGAAGAAGTTTTATGAAGATTAGATAAAAAGATGTGACCTTCAGAAGGTTAACCACTGATCCATCTGGTGACCTAGTTTACAAGGTTTTCCGTTTGATTTGAGCTGGTGAGTGGTGTTTGAATCCACAGTACCCTGTTTGAACTTGCCTGAGAAAGGGTCTATCATACATAGCAAGTGAAGGCTGGATTAATGTGGCCTTGAGTATTCACAAGCTAAAATGTTGATATACAAAGGACAAAGGCCAATCACAAAAGCTCTACCAGGGCATCCTGTGCTCCAGCGAGGTAATAAAACAAAAACAAAAAACTTTAAAACAAAAGGTTACTTAATATGTGAATTCTATGTAAGTTTATATTAGATATAAGGTTACTAGATAAATAAACTAAATAATAAATAACACCTTATACCAGTAGTTGCAAACTTTGAGGTAGAATAATCACAGACGCCCTTCAATCCCAGCAGGCCAAGCAGTGAACTCATGCAAACTATGTGCCCTTGACCTTTCTCTATCATGGCAGGTAAAAATGCTTTTATTGTCTGACAAAAAATAATGAGCAATGAAGTTACATCAGCAGTTTAATATTGTTATCTTAAACATAATTAACAGAAAATTACCTCAGATGATAACTACATGTACACAAAGAAAATGTAAAATCTTGAAGTACAGAGAACCATCTACATGTACTAGAGTAAAAAGGTAAAATTCATTAAATAAAAAACATTTTCAGCTGCAAAATTTACCAATTCATCATGTTCATAGGTATCTGTTGTAAGTTTATGTCTAAATTTTGCCATCAATGTTTGGCCTTGCATGTTTACTCACAAAAGTAACTAAATGTTGCAAGTTTTTTTCTTAAACATACCCATATTTGAGCAAGAGTATTCACTTTCAGAGTATATTTCATCTCATCTGGCTGTAAATACTGCACTGGTTTTCCACACAAAATTCCTGCATTATTCACAAGTATTGTTACATCACCCACTGATTCCTGAACTTCTTTAGCCTATATAAAATGTATGAAATGCACAAGATCATTAAGAAAAATTTAGTCGTGGGCAATCTATGCTTTATTTCGTCAAACACATTTCAAATGTACCTACAAGGAGTGTTCAAATATGAATGCATCTAGAAAGTTATATTGTTCAATATTGCAAAGAACATGAGGAAATGAAAGTTATCGGATATATATATATATATATATATATATATATATATATATATATATATATATATATATATATATATATATATATATACATGTTAGCTTTACATTAATACCACATTCATGAAAATCCGTTCACATTAGCTGTGTTTATAACTCACTTTACATTGTCTACATGTATACTCTAATACAAAAATGGTTGGTAGATGATAGTCTGCCAATGAAATAGGGTCTTATATTGAGAATCGTTGTCACCTTGGCATAGGGTGTAAAGACATTTTTGATGAAATCTGTTCTGTATATGGACAAAATGAAATGTCTTTTTTATCAGTTATTCGTTGGTTTAATAAATTCAAATGTGAGTTAATTTCGACTGAAGAGTCAGCCTAAAACAGCAACGTCTGTCAAGATGGTTTCTAAAGTGGAAGAAATAGTAAATACCAATGCAAGATACACCACTAGGTAAATAGCTAGTATCGTTGGCATCTCATTAGGAGCAGCTCATACCATTCTCAAACTTGATTTGAAAATGAGAAAGATCTGGGCTAGATGGATTTCCCATTTGCTGACAGATGAGCAGAAAATGGCATGCGTCCAATGCGCTAAGTTGTCGCTTAAACAGTATACAAATTACAATGGTCTTTTGCAAATGTCCTCACTGGTGATGAAACATGGGTTCATTTTTATGAGCCAAAACAAAAACACCAAAACAAGATTTGAGCTACAAAGTCTGGCAAAAGACCATGCATTGCAAAAAGGACCATCAGTATAAAGAAGGTAATGTATGCCATTTTCTTTACAACTCATGGTTGCCATTCAGGTTGCTGTTCCTAAAGGCAAATCTGTTAATGCGAAATTTTATGAGACAAAATTTCTTCGAAAACTAAACAGATACTTTTGAAAACGAAGACCCGCAACAGGTTTGGCCAATATCAGATTGCTGCATGACAACGCGTCATCGCACAAGGCATCTACAGTGCAAGACTTTCTGAAGCAGAAAAATGTCGTTGTGCTCCCCCATCCTCTGTATTCACTTGACCTTGCCCCTTGTGACTTCTTTTGTTTCCAAAATACCTTTCAGGTCAAAAATTTGTTCAGCGCAAACACCTCGGTTCTGCAATATTCCACTGTCTTCATAGTATACCTAAAAAAGACTATGAAAATGCCTTCAAAGATTGGATATGGAGACTGAACCTTTGTATATCTGTTGGAGGTGAATTCTTTGAGGGAACAAAATAAAAAAATCAGAGAAACCTATTAAGAATCAAATTTTACGTGCTTAGATGCATTCGTATTTTAACACTCCTCATATTTGTAATAATATCATACAATGTTCAGGTCAATGGCATGGCAACAGACACACAAACATGCAGTAGACTAACCTAATCCTTTGGACTGATACCTTCACCAGATAAATCTATTTCTCAAAAAAAAGAAAAGGTTCATTTCAAAGATAAGCTGATCTTTTTTGCTAAATTTTCTGTTCTGTTTAACTGTCAAACATACATGTATCATTATCGTAAGTAATGTTTTACACTGATGAAATAAATAATCATTTTTCTTCATCTACTAAATCAAGTTGTTAAGTAAAGAAAATAGTTAACAAGAGGGCCATGATTGCCCTTTTATTTCTCATCCGAGTACAACTGCAACTACATGTACATTGTACACTTGCATGCATGCATGGACAAACCAAACAAGACACTTTTGCCTATGCATGCATGGACAAACCCTACCAGGCACCTTTGCCCATGCATGCATTGACAAACCAAACTATGCATCTTTGTCCATGCATGCATGGGCAAAGGTGTCTTGTTTGATTTGTCCATGCATGCATGGGCAAAGGTGCCTTGTTTGGTTTGTTCATGTTCGGTTTGTCCATGCATGCATGCGCAAAGGTGCCTAATAAGGTTTGTCCATGCACGCATTCTGAGCAAAGGTGCATAGAAAGGTTTGTCCATGCACGCATGAGCAAAGGTGCCTAATAAGGTTTGTCCATGCACACATGAGCAAAGGTGCATAGTAAGGTTTGTCCATGCATGCATGAGCAAAGGTGCATAGTAAGGTTTGTCCATGCACGCATGAGCAAAGGTGCATAGTAAGGTTTGTCCATGCACGCATGAGCAAAGGTGCCTAATAAGGTTTGTCCATGCACACATGAGCAAAGGTGCCTAATAAGGTTTGTCCATGCACGCATGAGCAAAGGTGCCTAATAAGGTTTGTCCATGCACACATGAGCAAAGGTGCCTAATAAGGTTTGTCAATGCACACATGAGCAAAGGTGCCTAATAAGGTTTGTCCATGCATGCATGAGCAAAGGTGCCTAATAAGGTTTGTCCATGCACTCATGAGCAAAGGTGCCTAATAAGGTTTGTCAATGCACACATGAGCAAAGGTGCCTAATAAGGTTTGTCAATGCACACATGAGCAAAGGGGCCTACTAAGGTTTGTCAAAGCACACATGAGCAAAGGTGCCTAATAAGGTTTGTCCATGCACACATGAGCAAAGGTGCCTAATAAGGTTTGTCCATGCACACATGAGCAAAGGTGCCTAATAAGGTTTGTCAATGCACACATGAGCAAAGGTGCCTAATAAGGTTTGTCAATGCACACATGAGCAAAGGTGCCTAATAAGGTTTGTCAATGCACACATGAGCAAAGGTGCCTAATAAGGTTTGTCCATGCACGCATGAGCAAAGGTGCCTAATAAGGTTTGTCCATGCACGCATGAGCAAAGGTGCCTTATAAGGTTTGTCCATGCATGCATGAGCAATGGTGCCTTGTGAGGTTTGTCCATGCACGCATGAGCAAAAGTGGTGTCTTCATTTTTCCGGCAGTTAACATTAACTTGGTTAAACCGATCTTCATACTCTGAAACTGCACGTTTTAGATTAAATGCCCTATTCCGACTTCACATAATAAAGTGTTTGACAAATTTTCATGGCATTTGAAGAAAAAAATATTGCCTCTAGAGTGTTCAAATGACATTTGGACAAAAAAAAATTGTGGCATAAAGTGTTCACGAGGTAAATCTATATTTTGACCCTGTGACCTAGTTTTTAATCTTAGATGACCCATATTCAAATTTGACCTAGATGTAATCAAGACACGTTCTGACAAGTTTTCATTTCATTTGAAGAAAGAAGTGTGGCCTCTGGAGTGTTAAAAAGGTTTTCCTTCGATTTGGCCTTGTGACCTAGTTTGTAGTCCCACCCAACCTATATTCAAACTTGACCAAGTTCTTATTGAGACCATCATTCTGATTAAGTTGCATGATAATTAGGTCAAAATATGACATCTAGTGTTAACAAACCAATTGTGGACAAATGATGATGGACCCCAGACATTCAATGATTCTAAAAAGCTCACCCTGAGCTGTGCTCAGATGAGGTAAGGGAGTAATGAAGCTTATACCTTCTTGTAAATAAGTTCTCTGTTGCTAACATCACAGATATGGTAGGTGGACTTTACACCTAGATTTTGGATATCTTGAGCAGTTTTTTTCAGCCAGAGTTCCTTTCTACCCCAGATAACAATCTTAAAATAGAAGTATTGTGATTTCTATAGTTACACAGAAGAAATGTACAAATAGTACATGCTGTATCTAGAGATGAACTAAATGTAATGTGTAAAAACCGAAGATTTGTCGGATTTCTGTAAGCCTGTCAATTACGTCAATCAGGTGCTAAGTATTACCCCGGGCAATGATCAGATGTTACTGACAATTAACACTAACCCGCGTAAGAAAGAGCTAACATTTGTCACATAACAACAAATTATCAATCTCGCGTGTCAAGGTTTCGACTTGGTATATTCAAACTTGGACTTAAGTGTGTATTCAACGAATTTTATGTATTTCTTTATGAAGACAAAATGTTGATTTATTGGGAGATTTGGGTGCTTCGCCAGGGCGCTGGGGTAACGGTCTAAATATCGGGAGAACCCGGCGAGTAACGGGAGAACGGCATGTATGGACATCATTTATATAGGTGTTGATTAAGTATTGTTTATTAAATGTGTCATGAAACAGTACCAGCGCCTGCAAGGTGATTTAATCCACAACATAAGATCAAAGTGATTATTATATATAATTGATCATCGTCTTGATAATGAAACAAATTAGCAAATATCCTGTGATATGGCAAAGATTAATTTAGGGTTCGCCGCAGGCTGAGACTTGCGAAATTTTGTTTAACGCATTATCTAGTGGACCTCCACCAATACTGTCCAAATTATGCTCCTTGTTTAGTTCTTTCTCTGGGGTATTGATGTTTGCATACAAAATTATACAATTAAAATAGCTGTTTGATGAATAAAATGATAGCTCTATATCAATAAATGTAAATATCCTTCTGTTTCTATCGAATGCTTTGTTATTCCCTGTACATGTCCCCATAACTATGCTGGTCTTATATACTATATAATGGCAAACTAAGCGCAATCTTTGAGAGACAGTTTTAGGTAGAGTGAATTCACTGAAAAAATCTTACACTAAAACACACAACTTTTTACATAAAAAAAGTGAGGCCGATTTGACTTGAGGCCGATTGGACTTTTTTGTGGCCAATTTGACTTGGGGCTGATTTGACTGTAATTCCTGCAACCATATAACCTATGATAAATGCTGTTTCCTTAAAAATAAACAACCCTTTTAGTTTTAATGGTGTACGTGCATTGGTCAAAGATATTACTTGATTTAGAATGTTTATGTTTTAACCCATCTGATATGTTCTATTTGGCTGTCAGTAAATTATATCATAACAGCGTCGAAATTGGTCACCCCAGGGCCTTAATTGAGAGGGAATGGACACTCCTTATCTATGGAAAGAATAACCAAATTATGCTGTCGCGAGTTCACCTGTTTATCTTATAATGGAAAATCGATAATTGATAACCTATCGTTGGTTAGCTGAATGCAATGCTCGCACCTACTTTACAAAAACATCAGTCTTTTTGTCCATAATGGGCTGATTTTCAAAATTTAAAATTTGCAAAAAAGAAGAAACATTAACCTTTTATATCTATTGATTTTACTTCAACAACGGAAGTTTTTCTTGCAAGCCGACGAGTAAAAGACGACAACTTAATCTGCTTTTCTCTTTTTTTGTAATTATCTACCATTGGTTAGCGGAAAGTTGGCATGCAATGCTCGCACCTAGTTTACAAAAACATCAGTCTTTTTGTCAGTTATACGCCGATTTTCAAAAATTAAAATTTGTAAGAAAGAAGAAACATTCACCTTTCAAAATATTTATTTTTTACTTCAACAACAGACGTTTCATATGCAAGCGGACGAGTAAAACACAACAACTCGTTATGCTTTTCTCTCTTGGAAGCTTGGAAGCTTGGAAACCTTATATTCAAATCCCAATATCGTCCAGTACAGTGCGATGCAATTCATGTTTAGTGTTTTTATAAAGTTTGTTTGCACTGATACCACCCCAAATTCGGTACTTTGATGATCACTGAATGACTGTATTTAGACTGTACTCTAAAACTGCTATATGTTTACGGTGCTTTATTTCATAAACAAACACAGGTATAGCAATAAAATATATTGTAAAGGTTAGTTCTATGTCCTTTTATCAACTTCCATCTAAAGCCAACTCATTTCGTAACTCCATTTTCGTCTGATACCCCCCGAAAGTTGACCAGAATACAAGAATTTGTACATACTTTCCGCCATTTTGGAAAACAGCGATTCCATTATAGTATCGATTTTCATTGTTTTGAAACAAAAGTTGCATTGAAAAATAACAAACTAGATAATCAAAACAATATGGGAAATATTTATTTTTACTAATTCGGCTAGAATTCGTACTGTAAGTTCTCACTGTAAGTTGTTTTTTAAGTATTTGATTATACTATCAAGAACATATACCATCTGCCATTAAGGTATTTATAAAGAACTGACTGCACATGAGCGGGACACCATATTTTTGCAATTTTCGAGTGTCCATTCCCTCTCAATTAAGGCCCTGGTCACTCGAGGATACCATACCTCTAGACACTTCCATACCTTAACTGGTATTCAGAAACGGAATCGCAAAAACTTTTACAAGAATAAAAAGCAGTAATTCCTGTCTAAGTTCTTGACATTATTTACCAAAAAAGACCATTAATTGCATGGAATACCTACGTGCTCAGGACGGAACTTAGCAAATTCAAGAGCTAGCAACCTGCCGATGCCGCGACCCCCACCAGTGATCAGCACGATGTCATTCGAAATGTCTTTTGGTTTGGAAACTGCTATATTAAATATTCCACGTACGCTCTCTGTGAAAATAAGCCATGTTGCCTTTACAACTAACATTAAAAAATTAAATAACTTGTTCATGTTTACATTTTGAAGCGTCGCTTATGTGTTTAACTATACAAAATATTGAGAAAAAGAAAACAAAGAAACAAAAACTACAAGTTTTTGCATTTGGTACATGTGAGATTTCAACACTTTAAATTTGTTTCAAATTTTGTTGAGTACTGAACAATATCATTTTATTTTGTCATTTTTTTTAAATGTTGTAGGTGGTGATTTATCATCGAACCCTAAGAATTTTAATCAATATTTCATTGAAATTAATCAAAACTCCCCGCAGCGGTTACTTCCCCTGATCAGTACAGAAACCACTGCCACCACAAGTAAATTCGGTCGTTACAGAGTCGAGTATATTTTTTCACTTTTAAATGTTCATACTTTCTATCACTTTAGTTTTCTTTCATTTATTTGTTACGCTTAATGTACAAAAAAGTAAAAAATTAAATCTAAAATAAGAATATTTCGTAAAAATAACGAAAGTAGATTTTTTTTGTCACATGGTAACCTATCGGCACGTGGGTTATAGTGGTGACAGTTGTTAAGTAGCAAAGCGTGACGTAACCGGTGCGAGGAGTTTGAAATTAATCTATTCAAATCGTATGTTAGTTAATCCTAATGACTGACAATGAGTTTTATTTTTGGTGCTATCTGGGAACAATTAACATGGCCCCAGGTGCTATTTACAATGTATTTGAGAGCAAAAAGAACATTATAAGAAAACACCCATATTTCAGTTCAAATCCACCCAGAATAGTAAAAATAAGTTGTAAAAATCTTCCTTGAACTGAACAGATATGAAAATGATATATGGTTTAATTCTGTATCAATCAATTTTCATCTGCTTGAATCTCATGCATAAACTTTACTTCAATTATCCCCAGACTTTTTTTATACACCAATTTTACTTATATATACGTCTTATAGTTATATGTAAAAGATTCAAACTTATATACAATACTTAAAGCAATTATTTCAATGTCTGTTTCAATACATTTAGTTAATTTAATTGGATGTGCTTGCACTCGATCAGACCTAAGTTGTGTTGCATATTATATTTACATATAGTGCACGGCAAACATGATTTGTGTCCAGACTGGGGAAATCGAATAAGTAATTGTAATTCCCTGTAATTTATTACTTAAATACAAGTATTTAAATGTATTTGATTTGATCTATTTTGTTGTTCCAGTAACATTGTCTAGATGCTTGAATTTAGCCACTGAGTCATTATTAGCCAATGGTCGCACTCTACATAACGAAACAAAGAAATATATTTCAAAGTCTTTTATCTGAAATCGATAGATACAAAGCCTTTGATATGCCAGTTTGTCTAGAAAAACTGTACACAATGGAACCTGAATCTGATTTAACCCTTTTGTCCATTTTGGTCAGGCCCGAAAGATTGGGATTTATAGGAAATAAATACAAGAACACTCGAAAATATAGGACCTAGATTTTTTCACATTTTTATGTAGCATCATCGCATTAAACCACACAGTACCGTAGCGCACCTAATCGCACCGCACCACACTACACCACACCACACCACACCACACAACACTACTTACACTACACTACAATGGAGCTTTCGGAGCCGATTTAGTTGATTATTAGCCCTCCCCAAGAGTTATTTTTTTAATGAGACATAAGAAAATTCTTGTGCGTATATTTTCTGTTAACGGAGCCGGATATGAAAAACTAAACTTTTTGGTTTACTTGCATTATGTTTTTGAAGATAAAAGCACTGATGATCGTACATGTATTATAAGTTTTTAGGAACTCAAAACTCCTTTCTAATAGCAAAGCTAGGTGTAAAACGTTAACGCATCGCTGAAAGAAGAGCGTTTATAAAGTTTCTGGACTGATGTCACCTTACAGTTGAGACTGAAACATTGTTTTGCAATCTTAAAAATTGATAAAAAATATATGTTGACGATATGAAAAATAAATAACAAAAAAAACATTATATGATTCTTTAATTGTTGCTTTCAAAATAACCGTTTATTGTAATCAAAATTGTTACTTTATTATATTAGCTACTTTGTATCATATAAGTAGAATGTGGATTTAATTAAGTGTCAAAGTATTGGAGAATTCATAAATATGGCTCACGATGAACGGTTCAATTAAAAATTAGAATTTATATAATTCCAGTGCTTAATATATTGTCACTTTGTCTATTTGTACGTCCCCTTCGCCCAACTCCCACAAGTTTAATCTTTGATTTTTAGTAGCCTGTGAAAAGTTTGATACGGATGCACACCACGAGTTTTTTTTTTAAGAAGATGTTACAAAACGGTCGCAGATAATTATTTCTGAACCCCTAACAAACATGGAAAAAATATATGTTTTGTAGAATCTTCTTTTTCTAACAATATGAAAGTAGCTCAATAGGTTACTACTATCCAGAAGAAGAAGAAACTAGTATACTTGATATAAATAACTATACGCCAGTTGGCTTGATACCTGTAATGCCAAAGGTCCTTGAGAGGGCCATATCAACAGCTCAAGGATCATTTTGTAAACAGATTCAATCCATTTTTGAGTGTTTTTACACCTGGATTTGGATGTAACACTACGAGGAAATCCCTCAGCCAAGAATTGAGAGGTATGGTAAAAATAGTTAAATAGGCAACTCTGTGAGACTCCCTACCAGATTCTTTCAGGCAAATATCTTCTTTTAATCCGAGTTTGAATCATTAATAAATACATGGAATTGATGGGAAATGCTCATGTCCAGCATGTGATAAGATTTAAATCTGAGGAAGTTCCAATGAGCATGCAGACGCATACCTTAATTAAATTGTTAAATCCATGCCTTATAGTCAGTTACTAGCTTTATTCTTCAGTTCTGTTCATTTGCCTTTTTTCGTTTTTCCTTTTCTGTGTTTACAACTCTGATGTGCTCCTGTGCCTTTGCTTACTAATTTCTTAACAGCTTTTTAAGCTACTTGGTCCATGCTACAACATATTATTAAATCGTTCTGTATACTTTTTGAAAATATAATTATGTCTGTTCTGTTATCTTTCTGTCTAGCTTTTGTTGTTATTTTTTTCTATCCCTTTTTGTTACTCGGTGCATCATACCATAGTGTCATATTAAACCTGCCTCAGATATGGTTACTCCCCCTGCATTGTAATGTGTTGTATACAGATTTAAATTTCATTTATCTTTAACGAAGTATTGCATTTTAAACATCAAGTATTATGATTTTTTATCCTGTTATTATGAAATGTATCAATAATTATATGGATTTCTTTTGTTGTATGTGGACTACTAACTGTGATATGTGATAATATTGCATTGAGTTGTATTGCTTGCTGCTTTCTTTATGTTAAGTCGGTGTTAAAACTCTTAAGAGCTTATGTTAATCTGTTAAACTGTCTGACTTTGTAAATAAAATTTACTTGACTTGACTTGATGTATCTCTTTTGCCGTGCCATCTCCTTGCCATATTTTGAGGCAATTTTTATACCTGTCTGCAGAGACTTAGATATATACGTCTCTGCTGTCTGCTAAATTCTGAAGCCTGAATGTCTGTCAAAGACACATTTGTCCTTGTGTTGTTATAACTTACTTTGGGTTGCACATTGTTCAATAATTTAAATCTTCAATTGGAGATAATTCGGGAAACGAATCATTTCTACTTGACGGAAAAATATGGAAAGGTAATGAGCTTACCGTACACTGTAGTTTTGTGGAACAGCCTACCCGCTTCTGTTGTATTGCAGGCAGATCTAGAGGGGTTTAAGCGTTGCCTAAGCCCCTCTCTGCTCACCAGCCGTCCCTGATCGCGCGGAAGAGTGTTTTTAAACCAACTTTTAACTTATAAATACATTTCACCTTATATATTAACACTTTCGCACTTTTTACTTCACATCTCACTTTCTCGCTTTGAAGTCTTCCTTTCAATGCTTTTAAACAACTTTTATCTTGCACAGACGCGCACCTGCCAGTAATACCCGGGGAGTCTAGGCAGTATCGAAAGATAGAAGATAGATAGATAGCTTAAAAGGGTAAATAAAGGTGGTTGACACGGTGCTAGTGTTGAAATTTGATCAACTATTATTTTATCAAGACCTGTCGAAAAGTGCGAAGTCACTGATGCCATGTGATAATAATAGCAGTTTTGTCCTCGAAGCCGAAGGTGAACTGATTTTATAGGTTGGCATTTTATAGTTGTTTACCTTGTACTAGGTTGAACAACTTAATAATATCAGATCTATAAAAGCGGTTCAACACTTTCATAATAAATTAGGCTTATCGCAATGATGCAGTGTTTGCGACTTCAGAATCCACGACCATCTTGCACAGGCACACCCGTTTTTAAAACTTGAGCTCTGCAAAAAAGAAAATGGTTAATTTGTAATAAACTAACTAAACGTAGAAGTAATGTCTTGCAAGTTTACTTTGGCATTGATGTTTTGAAAACCAAGGGAGAAATGTGTTCAAGTTCAACTTATTACTGCCAACAGTCAATACTCACTTCCTGGGTTCATATACCAGTACTTTTGCCAAAGTGAAGACTGTGGTATGTCACTGGAGACTCTCACCTCTGGTAGGATTCGAGCCAGCAACCTCCGAATCGGGAGTGCAGTGCTCTAACCCCTCAACCACTGCTCCTCCTTGTCAAGTGCACATGACATGGTTCTCAAACCCAATTTCAGGGAAAGTAGTACATTGCTTTACCAACTGAGCTTTCCAAGAACTGGCAGTGGTTCTACCCAATGTCACCATAATGCATTACATTGCTAAAACTAAGATAAAACTAGTAGAACATGTTAGGAATACTGTTTCTGCCTTTAAAAATGGCTAGAAAAAATTTACTTTCAGCTGTTTTGCAAAATTTTCCATTTACAGTATGATGGCCCTATTTTCTGCTATGGTTTAGAAGCCTGGGGTTTTCAGAATTTACATGTAGATATTTTTTATCAGTTTCAGGTGAAGTTTGGTAAAAGTATTCTCAGCCTTATAGTCTTAGAGACTGTTTTCTTTAGAATTCAAGAGAACTTAATATACTATGAAAAAACCTAATTTTATACTTCTATATATTATGAAACCGGTCATCTTTCCCTACACGCTACATAACACTAAACTGAAAACCACAGAAAATGCAAAATACTTGGGAGTTACAATAAGTAGCAACCTTAACTGGTCATCCCACATAAACAATATCACAAACAAAGCAAAAAACAGCTTAAGGTTCATCAGACAAAACATTAAGTAAAATCTTCAGTTAAGTCTTGTTTTCTTTGTTATTATCTTTTATAATTTTAATGTTCCTGACACGCACCTGCCTAGTATAGTCAGTATTGACTTTTGGCAGTAATAAGTTGAAGTTGAAGTTGAAAACTGAAGAAAAAGAGTAAGATTTTGATAGGATTTGAACCCATGCCCTTCAGGTCAATAAAAGTAGGAGTAGCGACCTGTACCACTGAGCCACTGTAGAATGTTCTTTACAAATGTTAACATCGGTGAAAGTTTTCAGGATTGTTCCTGATTTTCAGGATTTTCAGACTCCCTAAAACTCTATACATATATAAACTATACAAAATAATGCTTAGTTTATGATTGTCAGGATTTTTCAAATTTCCATCTTTCACCCAATGGCATGTGTTAAAATTAACAGTATAGATAAAATACCTACCCCATGACTAATGGGGTAAATTTTTTACCAGTGAAAGTGTGAAAAACTTTATATAATGAAGTGTTTCTGTAACAAAAAACCTGAGACAGTAACTTAATTTAGATATGATCTATCCATCAGCCAATCGGAGCAACTATTCCATCCTGGAAATCAAGATAGTGTAATTCAGCTTGTGAAAATCTATGTATTACTAGGATCCCAAGTAATAGTCCTCGCGTGTCGGAGTTTATCTGCCAAAAATATACTGTTACTGAACTCGGAGTTGAATTTTTAAGCAAAATCCTTTAAAATAATGAGATTAATGTATGTGCTGAAAATTATTTTTCGAAATATCTAAGCATTATCTGTCACTGATGATAAACATTGTTATGCTAGAGAAGTTTACACACTGTATCATCATGCCGTGTTTTCAGGTGAACTATAGATAACATTATTATAAAACATAGATTTTCAGAAAATTAGGGCCGATATCAATAACATTGATTGATCCCGGGCAGGAAAAATGATATAATTCTGATATTGGCCTTCTTGTAGCTAATTTTGATTGGCATATAGATCAGATCTAAAAAACAGATATAGAATTCAATTTTATACGGCAGCCATTTTCTTTTCCAAGTGTATGAATGTTTGAAGTTGTTCTATCAACCTTTATACTATTAAGCAATACAAAGTGACTACCCAAAAAGGTTTATATCGCCTTTGTACAGTATTTGTGTGAACAGACTATTTGCTTTTTTTCACATAAACACAAGCAGACGATGGAAGATGAGCAAATTCTGGAATTGTTACGAAATAAAATTGTCATTAAATATTTGAACTGACACTGACCCTAAGACCCTGGGACAGTCGTATTGGACCTGAGACTGAATGAATGGGTTGTTTGCAGATGAAACTGAAGGGAGATTGTGACCTTCAGTCAAATTGACTGTTTTAAGCTGCTTTGTTTATAAAACTAAGGTTGCTAGGGACATTTGAGGGAGTTGCCTAGGTGCAGTTTAGAAATACTTGGATGTTGCAATATATCAAAAATAGGTAATGAAAGAAATAATTATGCAATAATTCAGTGTTTGATTGTTACATGATAAATGATGATAGATATAGTTTGTTGAGCAGTGCATTTAAGCATAATTTTTAAAAGCCCTGTATTGCAGTTGAGCTAAAGAAAAGTTAATACAGTTATCAAGGAGTATGAATTAATTTTACTGAAATGATAATTGTTCATGAGCTTTGAAAATATTGATGGCCAGATTAAGAGAACATTGTTTTGTCTTTTTTTTTAAGTGTGATCTATTTGGATTACAATGCTACAACACCACTGGAACCAGAGGTGATTGAAAGTATTCAAGAAGCATTGACACATGCTTGGGGGAACCCTAGCAGCTCACATGATGCAGGTAACAAAGAGGCTTTATTTGTTTGGAGGTTATTTCAATGATATATCAATCATTATTCAATATTAAAGATACAACATTGTTTGCATATGCATGAAAAAAATGTTTATACAGAAATAAACATTCTGGTTGTATTTGTGAAGAATTAATACATCAAGACTAAGTTACTTTCATATTTTTGTCATAGAAAGACATCAGAATAAATAACTTCCATATTTTTATCAGTAGAACTTTTGAGAAGATTTTTATTTAAACTTTTAGCAAGTTAGTGGGTTCTAACCCTGAATATGCTGAAATTTTGTAATGGATTTGCCCAGATTTGAATTTGGAACAGTCCATTCAAAGTTTTAAGGGATTTCAATATCAAAATACAGAAATGGAGCAGCCAACAGTATAGAGCCTGGTCAGACTGCACGGATGTGCAGGCTGGCCTGGCTCTATACTGGTGGCAAAGGCTAATCACTTTCGGTTCCAGCAGGTTAGTGGGTTCTAATCTTTGTTGATGCTTTAGCTGTCTCTTGAAGATGGTCAACTTCAGTTTAGGACAGTGTTTTAGGCCAAATTATGATAACAGTTTGTCAATTTTATTTAGGCTATAGATAACAACTGGATGTAAGAGTGAGGTGATGTATCTTTGCAGGAAAAAGAGCTAAAGAAATCATTGACAGAGCTAGAGACAGCGTTGCAAAAATGCTTGGAGCCAAGGCATCAGGTATTTACATTATTTCACATAGTATTTTGAAAAAAATGTTCTGTTTTATGTTGAAAATGGGTTTACTGAAACATCAGCCTGGTATATTTTAATAATTTTTATAAGTTAATCAATTTTAAATTCTAAATTGAGCCATGTACATGTAACAAACAAATTTAGGAAATCTTAAAGTGACTGATGCACAGATTGGTCAACAATGCATAAAAAAGAAAATGTTTATACATATTGAAATCCAAGTTGTAATTGTGAAGAATGTACTTTAACTAAGTTACTATCTCATTTTAATTTACAAAAGCATGTGCGTTGTAATATGAAGTTTTACAGACTTATATCAGTAAAATATTTACCAGGGGTTCATTTTGTTAATTTTGACCCTTCATAGCAAAAATTCGCTGTGGCTCAGTGGTACAGAAGGGCATGGTTTGGATTCTGTTGAAATCAAACTTTTTTTCTTCAGGTTTTGTGGTGTATAGATGCATAAAATTATGTTGTTGTTTTTTTCCATAGTTTATTAACTCTTTAATTTAAAAGAACAAAGATTTTAAGTCAGTCACTTTAAATGGCTTGTTAATAGGTCTTTTCTTTGGGTTTTTGGATTATGTCACAAAATTCATGTAAAAAAGCCAAAAAGTGGTTTATGTGAATGAAGTTAACTAAGTAATAATAACTAAAACCCTTCGCTAAACACCATGTATTTTAAGGCAGTGGAGTTCCATTTGCTAGACCTATTTAAAGAGTTTCAATTTCCTTGAAATAATGTAAACAATGTACTTTAAATTATCAATAACTTTACATATTATACTGAATAAACCAAATAAATAGAAACCATCTGTTTGTAATAGGGTCTGTTCTTATAAAAGTGAAAATGCAGTAAGCCATTTAGTTGTTGCCTGAAAAGTAATCTTTCTTTCTGTAGAAGAACTGGTAATTATTATATAGAATGACATTCGACCATCTAAATACTTAACTTGACAGTAAATTGTATGTTTGATTGCCTTTCTTTTTATGCTATAAATTTGATTTTAAATGTTATTATTATTTCAGATATAATCTTTACATCCGGAGGAACAGAGGTACCGTGTATGATTTTCTGCTGACAAGGACAATTGTGATTGCATAGCAGTCATTTTTGATGTGTTCAGTACAGTTTTTTTGTAATGTTAAGATAAGCTGATAGATTTTTATAGAGAATAAAGATTAAGTGTAAGTCCCGGAATTGATTATTAGGTAAACTGCTATCCTGGTATGAAGGCGACTGTCGAAAGGGGGTTATACCAAACCAAATATGTGTTTAGATAAGACTTAAGATTTAATGAACACTCAGTCTTTCTAATCTTCTGAACTGGTAATGAGAGATATTATTTATTTACAGACAGGTTCTTTCATTCCAGGCTAACAACATGATTCTTCAAACTTCTGTTGAATACTTTCACAAGTTTTGTTTAGCTGAAAAACCGATGAACATATCTGATGGTACAGACAGAGTATTACCACACATTATATCATCTCATATGGAGCATCCTGCAGTAAATGTTATGTTACAGCATCTTGAAGAAAATGGACAAGCAGGTAATTACAGTTATCTGTGTACCTGAATGTGCCTCTGGATATTAATTTACCTGTATGCCAGAAAATCTAAAATGATGTAATTGAATTAAGATAAGGGTGAAAAAATACATTGCTGCAGTCCAAATTTTTTTATAGCGAAAGTGTCATACAATATCAATTTCAAGTAATAAACTTGAAAATAAATATATCAAGGAAATAATTCTTTCAGAAATCACCTATGTGCCACTGTCAATGGTAACTGGAAGGCTGGAGGTGAAGGATGTTCTAGAGGCTATCAAGTCGAATACAGTCATGGTCACTGTAATGCTTGCAAATAACGAGACAGGTATAATCCAGGTAATGTAGATGCTTTGTTAAATTTCTCAACGGATTGATCAGTTCAGTGTAAGAAAGGGAGACAATAACTTTCAGCAATAATTTTGTGAAGCCAGGTACTCGTGGGTTTTCTAAGCATCTGAGAGTTGCAAGAAGTACTCAGATACATTAATTCTGGCTTTATAATATTTGCCTCATTAATCTCTCATATGAGTTCATTAAGTCATCATTTCAGTCAAAGCAGAAGCTTGTGCACACACTTCAGACCATATGTTTGACACAATCTTGATAAAATTAGGTCAGATTGTTTGTTTTGATGATATCTAGGATGACTTTTAAACTAGGTTATGTGAAATGAAATAAGAAGTTGATAAACACAGATCTGTGTAAATGTTATATGAACACTTGAAACTATGAAAGGTCACATATTTATCCAATCTTTATGAAACTAAGTCAGATTGTTTGTTCTGGTGATCCCTAAGAAGAATTCTTTACTGGGTTATGTTTGGTAAACAAAAACAACATGGTTAGCAGCTTAGATTATTTGAAAACCTTTAAAACTTTGAGGTCCCTTTTTCAGCCCCGTCTTGATGAGATCTGCTGAGATTGCTTGTTCTGATGGTCTCAAGAAAGAGACTTTAGCAGGATCATGTAGGAATCTAGGTTACAAGCTCAGGTCAGTGTTAAATATAATCACTCTAAAGGTCACATTTTTGATCCTGTTATATTTATGTCTCCCCACAGACATACTGTTTTTGCCCTGTCTTCTGTCTTTCTGTCTGTCTGTCACTGTTGGTTTCCACTCAATAAATGGAGTACTGTTTGACCCACAACCAGAAGCAGATCAGTGGTCCAGTGGTAACATGCTGGACTGGTAACACTTGTGTCCTGAGCTGAATTACCAATTGTCCTTTGGATGAGACATTAAACTGAGGTCCCATGTATCAGTGCTGTACACTGAGCATGCAAAAGAACCAGGGATGTGTCTGGAATGGGATTCTTTCTGTATTTTGTACTATCCCCTTCAACATAAAATGACTAATCTCAGCAGGGGTTGTCAGTCATTTGGGTAACCAGTACCAACAATAAATAAACTTTAATAGATAGATAGACCAAAACCTTCAAACAACATAGGATGATTGCCCATATAGAGTAGAAGAAAGTTGTTGTTTTTGGGGTAAGTAGGTCAAAGGTCAAGGAAACATTGACATTTGATATGAAAACAGTTTCTGCTCAATAACTGGAGTACCATTTGAGCCTACAAACTTTATAGGATGATTGCCCTTGCTTAGTAGAAGAACCCTGTTTGTCTATGGGTAAGACATAGGTCAAGGCCACAGTGATCTTGAAATCGAAACCTGTTTCCACTCAGTAACATTAGTTTCATATGACCTGCATCCTTCATAGGGGGTTTGCCCTTATTGTGTACAAGACTCCTATTGTTAATGTGGGGGTCAGTATTTCTAAGGTCCAGGTTATATTGCCCTTTAATGCAAAATCTACTTCTGATCAATATCTGGAGTCTCATTTGACCAAGAGCCATCAAACTGCCATTATTCAGTAGAAAACCCATTTCTCTTTGGGGTAAGTAGATCTAAGTTCAAAATCACTGTGACTTTTAATGTGAAACTGTTAACATGCAATTACTAGAGATCCATTAGACCCAAAAACTTCAAGTTTCAGGAGTTGGTTGACAGTATTGATGAGATGACCCCTTTTGATGTTTTTTTTTGGTCAGGAAGTCAAAGGTCAAGGTCACAGTGACCTTGAATTTGAAATCTGTTTCAGTTCAATTTCTTGAGTGTCATACGACCCACATCCTTCAAACTACATGGACGATTGCCTTTATTGAGCCAAGAGTTATGAACTATGTCAACCATTTCTGGTAAGCCGTGAAACCCTCTGCCATGTTTACATATTATGCATGATGTCTACATGTATGTTAGATGAAATCGAAACAGGGTAATATGGGTTCAAAATTGAAATTAATTTACATTGAAAAGGTAGGTAGTATCTTTGAACAGTTACGTTGTTTGATAATATTGTGTAATTTGGCATGCTTATTTCAGCCTGTGAAAGAAATCACAGAGGCTGTTAAATCACTGACAAGAGGGAAAGGAGAGACAGAGAGGATTCTAGTACATACTGATGTGGCACAGGCCATCGGTAAGATTCCAGTCAATGTGTGTGACCTGGGAGTTGACTATCTTACAGTCGTAGGTCATAAGGTACAGACCAACACTCTTAGCTTTCATCAGAAAGAACTGACTATAAAATGACTTATTCATTTTGTATAGAACAAAAAGATACTAAATGTGTTTGATAAAGTTTTTGAGATTTTATCATTTGTGATACAGTAATGAGACCTGTGAAAAAGTGGTCTTAGTAACAGATCTGATTATAGGCAAAGTTTTAATGTTAATATTGTCTGTTAATAAACCTAAAACAGTTTTTCATATTCAATAAATATCCTATTTGTATCTAAAGTGACTGAACTCCTGATTGTTAGCCAATGCATAAAAAAAATGTTATATTTGTAGAAATTTTAATTTCATAAGAGTTAAACACATCACAACTCTATTTTTACTATGGAATATGTAGTTTTTTCAAAATTTTCTTGACATAGGGTCAAGGATTTGATAGTGATGTAACAATAATTGAGTTAAATCGTATCGTCAGTGGCCATGTTATGTTGGCAACAATCAGTTTTAATTTCCAAGAATGGATGTCACCAGATGGCATGCAGGAGTCTGTTTTAACAGAAATACATTTGACATTAATCCATTAAATAAATGGATAATTAAGTGATTCGGTACTATTTTATTTGTTTTATCATGCTTTCAATCAGTATTTGTCGTAATAATACTGACCATATGTACAAAACTTATGAAAGTGTTTCAAGTTTCTCTATGTATATAACATTTCAGTTATTTACTGATAGTGAATCAAATGCTCTCTCCAATATGATGGATTATCATTTCAGTCAGATTTTACAACACTAAAGTTTGAATCCCACTGCTAATGTGATCCCTTTTTCTTCCATTTTAAAGCCATATAGAAGCATAAGATAATTTTTTTGAAATGGTATTTTGACAAATCTTAAATTTTGAGGAAAAACATTTTTAAGCTGAATTCTGGAGGTCATTTAAGAAATAATAAGTATCCAGGCATGGTTTATCGTAGAATAACCCACGTTTTGAGTTCTTATGCGTAGGAATATATCACGAAGGCCGTAGGCCTGAGTGATATATTGTTTCGCATAAGAACGAAAAACGCGGGTTATTCTATGATAAACCACAACTGGATACTTGTTATTTCGATTCTAACACGACCAAACAATAAACCACATTGTGAAATAAGTGTTAACTACTTCTTACGATCGTAAAAACACTTGCGCGGTACGCCCCTGGGTTTGGCCGTTAAAATTTCCTCCCTCGATGTATGTAGGAGTTGGCTTTCACATAATAAGTTGATCAATCCAATAAATGAACAAATAAACAACACACTTTTCATCAGTTGATAATTTCTTTTTTTTATTTCGAACTAAAATTGCAATTTACTAATAAATTAAATGTTCAAACAAATAAAAGATGTTCATGTTCTCAGATGCTAAAAATAGCATATGTAAACGCCACAAGGTCGATTACACGAAAGTCGGCATACGTGTGTGAATTTTAATGTAGACACCGGGTGTAGACACAAGTAACATTTACATGGATTATTGACAGAAAACATTGCTCGGCTATTATTATTTCACAAATTGTGCCCATTCTAAGTAAATTGGCTTTTTTGTGCCATTCTGCAGCCGAACTTTGTTGTTGTACGCATGTAATACTACGATTCCTACAGTAGTAGTCACGAGACAAACCGACCAGACTATAGCCTGGGCGTCGTCATACCACCTGTATGACGTCATATCGTTCTCATCTCATCATCTTACAGTAGTTTGTTTAGTTGGCTTTTATTAGGTTGATATGACTATGTGTGGTTGTATATATATGCCCGAGAGGTACTTTTGAGGATATGGCATTTGGTTGTAATTTTATTTTCATGTTAAATTTAAAATTACAAATAAAACGGTTGGTTTGTCTTAGTGACGTATATTTACCAAAATGGTATTTACAAACATCACGTGACTGTCATTCATAAAAATTTTATACGTGGGGTGACGGCGGTTCACGGAACAGACAAAACAACAAGCGCACGTGAGTGGTATACTGCAGAATAACCCCGACTTTATTTTCTTCTTTGTATATATAGGCTGTTTTTAGGTCGTGTTAGAATACAGTGTAATAAATGTAATATTGTACTAGTATTGATAACATTGTATCTATATTCCTGACATTCAGAAGCAAAGACTATGTTCATAACACACTGTTATATTTTTTTGTAGTTCTATGGACCAAGAATTGGTGCTGTATATGCCAGAGACCTGGATAAACAAGGGGTGCCCCTGTATCCTATGTTGTTTGGTGGTGGTCAGGAGAGAAACTTCAGACCAGGGTAATCATTTTGTTGCATACTTAGTTGGCAGTTATTATGTAGATATTTTGAGATATGTATTTTTTGGTGTCAGTTGTTTTAACATGTGTAAACATAATTGATAACAATTGTTCTGAAGACAGTTTGATCTGTGCCAAGTTTAACAGTTATAACTTTAGAAGGATATTGACATTAGAGTATTACTATCGTGTGAAATTGCTTCATTTCCTTTAGACTGCTGACTTACAAGTGCAACCTCTAGATGAAATTTATGAATCTCAATTGGTCCGACATTCCACCCTCAAGGAAATGAAAATAAATCGGCCAAAAACAATCATAAATATTTAATGTTAGTATGCCTTATATATGCTTTCAACTTTCAACTTTCAAGGCTTTTCTCTTACTGAATAATACGATTTATACAATATATCAACTAATATTGAATTATAATGCTTATGTTGATTGGTTTGTTGACAGTAGTGCAAATTTCATGAGGTTATAATTTTTCAACAAAGGTTAACATAATAGATTGACTAACTGACAGTTATGCACACTTATTGATGAGTTTATCAGTTAATTGGAATAACTGCCTCAATACACTGATCACAGTGGTAATTTTATGGGTTTATGATAGGTGTGATGGACCGCGTTAGGGACCTATATAGATTTAGGTATGAAATTTTGGCATTTAAATATAAGTTATACTTAAATTTGATTTTCTTTGAAATAATGGGCCGATTCTTTAGGGAGTTTTGGACATAAAAATTTGTGCAGGAAGCTGATATTCGGTAAAAACCAACAAATGTTGTTATTTTTTCATGCTCGGAAGCAGTTTTTTTTTTGTTTTCTTTAGGAAAGTGGTCAATCAATGTAAAATCAGTATAGTTGTCAAAATATCTGTCTTCATATAACAATAATTTGGCTTAACAGAAGAAAAAAATGCAAATGTGTCATTCTTTTCCAGAACTGAAAATACTGGCATGATTGCAGGCTTGGGAGAGGTAGGTTGAACTGATCAAGACTCCTATTTTTAATCTTAATTTCTTAAGTGTCTGTTGATGTTACATTTCATTTTAGGTGTATAGTCCCATTGGAAAAAGTCATAGTCAGCAAGTAATAACACAGAAGTACTTTCCCAGCAAAGTTGTAGATACATAATATTCATAGGTTGCAAGTTATTCCATATCTGGTTTAATTGGTTCAGCTAAGGTTTATGTCCTCTTACAGTCAAGTCATACTAGGTCTGCTGTTTACCTAACCATCGTTCTGGCCAGTACAAGACTCCTCCTATATCGTCAATAATAAGAGCTGCCAACTATCTCACATAAATGGTAGTGGTCAAGAGTCAGATTCAAACGCATGACCATCTGAAGTGAGAGGTTAAGTGAGGGACTTTAACCACTCGACCACAGAGACTGTAAGTCTACATCTGGTTGTAATGAGATTATAGGACACTATTGTTTGAGCATGTTCTCATTCATTGAAATCATTGCTTGATTGCTACGATGTTACTAGTATGTGTACATTATATACTAGTTTTCCTGCATGGGATACATTACCAGTTTGAAGGTTTAGTTAACCTATAACTAAACATTCTAGGTGTTGAAGATACTTGTGATTCATCTGTTATGCTAAAAATATTACAAATGTCGAACATAACAAGTCTTGGAATAAGTGATCAAAGCATTTGGAGGCTTTGCCAATTACTAAAATGCAAGCAAAGTTTATCCTATCAGATTTGTCTGTTGGTAACAACAGAGTGATACCTTATATTGGAATGGGCTAAATTTGATGGAATTCCTCTCTCTGGACTCATAATTGAGTTGTCATATCATATATCATTAAAAAAAATGCAGACATGTTAGTATTGTTTTATAGGCATGTGAACTGGTTTGTTCCAACTTGGAAAAATATCGGCAAAATATGGAGAACTGCAGAGACTATCTGGAAACAAGGCTACAGGTAAACATTGGTTGTAAATTGTAGGGATGTCAACGAATACCTAAATCGGTATCCGGATACTCGTATAGACTATCCGGATACTATCCGGATACTCGTATAAAATAGACGCCTAGACGATTTCAGTGTTCCAATTCCTAGGGTTAACATTTGATGTATGTTTTACATATTGTTTTGGTAGTCATATTACAGATTTTAAGACAGTTTCACAAAAAATAACTGTTTTTTGATTTACGTGTAAATAAAGATGATAAAACAAAGACATGTTGTTTTTAGTTTCCTCGTGGCCACTAAAGTATATTTTCCTGCCAATACGCATGTACGGCAAGTCCAAGTTTCTGACATAAACGTCATTCGTCCATTTATTGTTTGATTATTTTTTCATGGTCTGTCCTTTTTAGTTTCTAAATATGATATGGCATTTAAAATTTTTTTAAAGATATCATTTTAAAATCACCGTAGATCAAAATGTTGTTTTATTAATCTCTCCTTTCATACTGGTACATGTATTTATGCAGCTTACGTGACTTATGTGAGCACAAACAAATAAGACAAAACAATGATTTCGAACGTGTTTGAAGTTTTTTATAGACTCAATATTTTTCAAAACTTTTCTGTCTGTTTGTTTTATTTGTGAAGTATTTCCATATGTCGGATGCTATTTTAGGAGGCATGTTGCTGAGAATGGTTATTTTTTAATACGAAAGCTTTGGAATTCTAGAAAAGAATGATTGTTTGACACATTAAAATTATAATGCTTGTTTTAGAAAATCGTTGATTGGATACATTGTTTGAGAAAACACATTTTGATTGGATATTCTTTTAGTATTGTGGTAATTTCATAAGTTACCGTGTACCCCATAACTGCCATGTTTGACACTGCTAATTGATTTACAATGGGGGCAAGATATTCTAATATAGACTCTATAAACACAATGGATTAAGGTAATTAAAACACAATGGGGTGTCGCGTTGTATCTTAGCAGTTTGCAAGACGAATACACGGCGTGCGACAGACGAAATCTGTATCAATAAACCAATTAAGTGATATGCCGCGGGCAGTCAATAGACCCGATTTTGTGTAGCGTCATGAAATTGTCAAATTATTTTAATTTGTGTTTGATTTTTTTCTATCAAAGTTAAATTTCACTGTTATTTTTTATTTTATATACGAATATTCGTATAGAAAATTAGTATCCGAATACCAACATAGTATCCCGATATTCAAGTACTCGGATACTCGTTGACATCCCTAGTAAATTGTATTAGGTTTAATTATGCCCTTCTTCGAAAAAGTCGGGTTATATCGCTTTGCACATGTTGGTCAGTCCTGCCAGCCATCCGTTCGTAGACAAAACCTTGTCCCGTCAATAAATAGAAATTGCTTTACAGTCCTCACATTTGATGGAGATGTTGACCATGACCTGTAGATGATACTTTTTGATTTGGGGGTTAGTAGGTGAAAGGGCAAGGACACTGTCACCTTTAATTTAAAAATTGTTTCAGCTCAGTAAAAATTGACATACAACCTGCAAACTTCAAACTATTAGGTGGGCTATATGTCATTCTGACATCTCTTGTTATATTAGCATTAGAAGTAACTGTCATGTAACTTATGGACAAGCTGAAACATAACGAGTATTTCCAAAGCAAAACTGCATATCATTTTAAAAGTATAGCTTTTGTAGAAAGTGTTCAGTTTTTTTTAACAGATAGATTTGCTGTGTTACTTTGTATGTAAATGCTTTACTGATACTTCTCTACATTTCAGGTAACTTTTCCAGGGAGAATCCACTTTAACGGAAAATTGCCAGGAAATTCTAGGCTACCAAACACATGTAATGTGTCTATTCTTGGTAATAAATTGACAGGTAATATAGCTGAGAGTCAAACAATATCAGCTTTATCTTCACAAAGCATGACTTGTTTATAATTAAATATGATTTTGTAAAATTAAGAATTTTTAGATATTGTTACTAGACTTTATCCATCGTTCATTCATTCAATCATTCATCATCAACTTTTTAGTTAAGTAACATCTCCTTAATTTCTGGATCTAATTTAATGAAACTTTGTATAGATGTTCCTGCAAAGGTGTTCTACCAAAGTTGTTCTTAGAGTTTAATTCCATACAGATCTCTGGTTGCTATGGCAACAAAAGTGAATGTCCAGGGCTGCAAATCACAGACCTTAGATATTTAATATGTAGCATTGTCTGGTAAACGTGTACCTAAGTTGTTCAAGTTATGCCCTCTTGGTCAAAATTGGCCCTGTCCTAAGGACCACATGTTTTACATAGACTTAAATATGAAAAACAACTTTGAAAATTGTCTAGTCAAGAACAACTAGTCATAGAACTAAGGTATTTGGTATGCAGCATTGTATTGTACAGTAGACCTCTGCAAAAGTTTTTCAGATACTGTAAACCAAGAAACTTGCACTGATACAATATTTTGCATTTTTCATACTGTTGGCAATTTATTGCCAACATACTTTCGCATAAACAAACTATCATGAGGTATAATGTTTGCTAAATTATTACAAACATTTCACACTTAAATAAATTATAACGCCAAAAGCACATTAATGCTACATCTAAACTTACAGTCAAGTGCAGCTGCTGGTTGACAGTTGTATAACATTGCCTTGCCCAGTTTTTAAACACCTTTCTTTGTTATCTTAATAATCTCTATTCCGAGAATTACTCAAGGACTGTTCAACATACACGTTTGATATTCAAAACAATCGACAGGTGAAGAGAAAGAAAGTGCAGTGTTTAAGAATCATAGTACTACCTGGCCATGTTTATCAAATATCTCCCTTTATTATACCCCTACAAATGAAGTTCGGTTGGGTATACAAAAATCACTATGTCAGTTGGTCATTTGCTTGTTTTGGCTGTAACTTTGTTATGCGTAGAGGGATTTTGAAATAAGTTGGCACAAATGTAAAACACATTGAGGCCATGTTTCGCATACATTCCCAGCTGTGTACCTCAGAGGTCGTGGTCACTTTAAGAGGTTGTCCATATTTCATGTTTGCTGTGTAACTTTATCCGCAATCAAGTAAATTTTGAAATAATTTTGCTCAAACGATGCCTACATGATAACTACATGAAGTGTGGTATACAAGACCTATGACTCTACCTTGCTCATTTATTTCTTAATTGATATTTTCCCCTTTTGCCTCTGACAAGGTGGTATTATAGGCATATTAATCACAGTCATTGAGAGCTCTAGTTATACTTTAAAGCAGTATTTTTAAAAAATACACCCATTTTCAAATAGTGCTACTATGGAGAGCATCTATCGGTTCTACCAAATTTCTTGTTGAATTAGTACAAATTTACATTGTTTAAATCAATACAAATAAGTATTTAATGCAAACTGATATTTTTTAGAATAAAAAGTTTTAATGAATCATATGCATGTACAATACATTAAGCAACTTTATGTAACGGAATAGGAGACACATTTTAGAAAATCATTTTCTAATAATTAAGAATTTATATCCATATAATTATTATACTAAGCTTTCAAACAAATCAGCTTCAAATTCTAGAACACTGGAGATAGCAGCTTTTAGTTATGTTTTTAACTTCACTTTAATGCCACCATGGCCTTTATTGTACTAAACTATGTATCTTATAATAGTATGTTATATTCTTTCATCATGTCCCAGACAAGTGTTAGTCGGAACTGTTGATCCTTCACTATACTGTTTAAACCTGTAAATTGTTCAACATAAAAATAATAAAATCATATTATTTTTAAGTATATTTTCTTGTAATTAAAAACCTAACCCATTTAAGATGGGTATTTATTCTTAAGTTTGATACTGTGCGATAAACCCCAGAGCTAATCTGCTGAGTAGCGAATAGACCAGCTGTGCGAATATATTTATACAGATAGCAAACTGACAAGTAGCGAAACATCCAGTATTCTATTTATACTAACACAAGTGTGTACTAAATTTTTTATTGTTTTACAGTGTCACATGCACTTTTTGTCATTTTTCAATAAGTAACTTCAAAAGAAACTGGAAAAAGCAGCTGGAATAATATATGCCCATATTTACTGAGTCCTAGTTTTGTCATAGTGCCACAACACCCAGCAGTTACTTCCCTGAATGAAGGGGAGATTACTGAGTAGGGCTCTCTTGCTACTTGAGTTTATTTATCACTGGTACCGGTTGCCCATATAACTGCCCCTGCAGAGATTAGATATTTTATGTTGTGGGGGAAAGTGCAAGATACAGAAAGCATTCCATTCTAGAGATACCCCTCGCTCTTTTGCATGCTCTGTGTACAGCACTGAAACATGGGACTTCGGTTTAATGTCTCATCCGAAAGACAATTAATGATATAAGTGGAGGAGTGGGTGATCAATCTCGCAACACCTGGGATACCAGTCCATCACATTACCACTGGACCACTGATTCATTCCCGAGTAGGACAAGGTCAAACTCAGTTATTAATATTAAAGGACCAAATGTTAAAGAAATGTTGTAACTATCAAACATGATAATTTCATACCAATGAAATATTTCACCATTGTTTCAGATTAATACCTTGATTAAATTTCAAGTTTTACTCACTGAAATGACATAATTATAACAACAATTATATCGTCAATAACAATAGTCCACAACTTCGGTTGTAACTTTGACATTATCAGATGTAGTTGGCCCTGACTAATAAATCTACCTAGCAAAAAAACAGGAACTTGTATAGTTACTACACAAAGCATTGGCCAGTATTTTTTAAACATCAGCATGCCAGTAAATCTGTGACATGATTATTTTAAGTCAGTATCATGTGAAAGAGAATCCTACATGTGAGGTTTATCAGTTTCTGTGTCACAAGACGAAGCTGTAAGAACTTCTACCTCTTGTTGATATTTAAAAACACTGGTCAGTAATTAATGAGTGTTACTGATAGGGAAGCCTCTGTATCTGTAGTATTTTGACTAGCCCAACAAATTGTGCGCCAGGGCTCTTTATTATGTGGACGACGGTCGCCCTTCGCCGACATCTAGTATGTAATATCAGTTTGTAAATCGGTCGGTCTTGCAGTCGAAATATTGAGACTAGTATTTTGACATGATGGTGAAAATTGGTAGTCATGTCAACATAAGCCTACTTTTCATATTTCTGAATTTCACGACACAGAGCAATGAGAATTTAGGTAGCTTCTAAGCCATTCACCAAATGATGCTTGGTCCTGTATTCCACAGAGTGTAATCTGTTAGCTGTTTGTAGCTAATACAGTTGAAGTGACAAAGCACCATGTGGAGAAGGGGGTTTATTTATCAGTTTTACTGATGGCTCTAGTTTATGACAGCTTTATTAGTTTCAGTTTTTATTGAATGATTTGAGTATTACTTAAAACAATCACTCTGTCTGAGTGTTATTTCAAACAACCAGGCATGTACTCTCAAACATATTTGAGAAAGAAATACTTAAAGACATCTGTTTATAACAGACAATCAATGTTTAAATTTTGTGAACTTAACCCTTTCCTCCATATATACACCTTTATGGTTTGGGCAAACAGTGCAGATCCAGATCAGTCGGCACATCCGTGCCGTCTGATCAGGATCTACACTGTTTGCCTTTTGATACATTAGGTTATTTCTGACCAAAAAGCGAACAGTGCAGATCCAGATCAGACAGCACGGATGTGCCGACTGATCTGGATCTACACTGGTCGCACATGCGTAAAAATGCGTATATATGGAGTAAAGGGTTAAAGTCAACAGCTAAAAAAGAATTATGTTGTCTAGCTGTTTTTGTAGGAGAAGCATTAAGTATCAGACTGAATCTGAAAACTGTTTTTCAGTTTTAATCCTGGTTGAAACTATTACAATAAGTCTGTATATTGTATATTTATCAAATGACTGATATAAATTCTGTTCTGTTCAGTTCTCAAAGTGAAGTTTATATGTACCATCAGGTTCTGAGACATTGGTTACTTGAAAATAATTACCAGGTTACCAGGATTAAAGGCATGGAAGTGTGCTCTGTGCAATGACTAATGAATCCTGTAGTTGCAACATAGCTTGATATGCCTGCATGATATATGTGATGTATTTAAGAAAAACAAAATAAAAACCTGTTACAATGATATATGGTGTTTACAATGGTACAAAATATGCCTTGATTATAAGAAAGTAGATGATTAATTAATCACTTTGACAGAGTGTTGTAAAACTCTCATGCAAGATGAAGTAGGCATGTATTGTTTTGACCAAACCCAAGGCTGGATAAAAGCCTTAAGTTTTGTTCAAAATTCAGAATGAATAATAGGTCTAAATTGATTTTAGTTATATGACAGGCATGTGCACAATATTTCTATACACAAAAATTAATTATGTTGACAGCTTGTAGCAAACATGACCTAGCTTGCTGGAGAAAATATCTTCTCGGACTCATAATTTCTTAAATCTCACCATCTCTATTTAGTGAAGGTCTTATACATCTAAATAATAATTTAATTAATTTCAACAAACTTTAGTTATTGTGAGAGCGATAGTGTTCCAATGTTGCAAGAAATGTACGAAAGTATTTTCTGTATGCTGAAAGCTCTATTCTGTAGGTTTATAATGGTTTATAATTATATTCTGTAAACGTACCGAGTTGTTTTATTTTATTTCAGGACACAGTGTATTGTCTGCATGTAAACGCCTACAGGCAAGTATAGGAGCAGCATGTCATGCTCAAAACAGGTAAAACCTGTAGATGTTTGTAAAAACTTACCAGATTCACTAAACAACATTCTCCCCTTTCATACAGTAATGTAAAGACATGATATTAAGAAAAAGTTATACCTACATTAATTTGTCAAAATTCATAATTTAAAGTACCTGTAAGCAACTGCAATGCACAAGCAAGAAGACCATGATGGTCTTGAATCACACACCTTAGGGTACAGTTCATAAGATTTATTAATATTTTACTTTATGTCTACATAAAGTACAGTTTTGTTTTGAGGCCAGTAATGACCCATAGTGTGCAATTTAGACAAACCTTTTAAAGGACAATTTAGCAATGCAGCACGCAAAATATAATATTTTTAGGGCTTTCTCTGTCAGTAAGAAGACCTGTTAGTATTAAATATGCCCTATAGTTTTGTATCTGAGGTACATTGTCATCATTTTCCTTTAAATTATTTCTCCTCTTAAAATCATAAGATGATAAGAGTCACAGAAAGAAGGCACTTGGACAAGCTGTTTTACATATTTTGTACAAATCATGTCTTAGAATTAATATTTAAAAATTTCAGTTCCATACATAAAGCGAGTACATGATAACAGTGCATTGAAGAGAAACATGACGCTTAAAACTAACATTTATTAAACTGGTCATACACCATAATTTGATGCCAGCCTTTATTGAAGTTCCCTTTGGCAATAGGATATCATGGCAGTTTTTAAATATTAAAATTTCATATCTTCTTTTTTAATTCTATACTTTTCCAATAAATTTCTGTCTTAATGATAAAATCGAATCCAAAAAATATGTCTGTTATCATTCAGGGATGGCATTTATTTGAACTAACACGTCCATGAAATTTCAAATAATTGTCTTGCAAAACAGTTGCCATTATAAAAGTCAGAAAGAATTTTTTTATATGAAACAGCATTTTTCTATTAAGTACAATATTTAAGCTTTCAAAATTTTGCTTCTGCTTTGTATTTGAAGAAGGTTTAAAATATGCCATTGTTGCCAATTTTCAGATCGCTTTATTCTAATATGATGAAAGATGTCTAACTGTCTTTTTGCGCATGACATCAGTCAAATCAGAATTGTCAGAAATTTACAAGAACAATTTTAGGTGACCCTCTTTCAAAATTGTTCAGGTCCAGTAAACAAATGGGTCAGTAAAGTTGAAGAAAGATATAAAAAAGAAAATGAAAGGAAATTTTAAAAATCTTGTCTAAGCTCATGAGACCCAGAGCACTAGACTTTGGTATGTACCTTTGTCTGGTGGACCTCTATAAAGAGTTCAAATTTGCCCTGGGGTCATTACTAGATCCAACTTAATGGTCACGTTTTAAAGAAACTGATAAAGACAAACTCGTGAAATATCTTCTAGGTAAGAAACATTAATACTTCTGAAATAAGGTATGAAGTGTTACCTGAACACGAAGGTCACATGCTTAAAATCAAAATATACAGGAAAATGTTTAAAATTATATGTTGTTAATCTTTACAAAGGTTGTTAACTTTTTGCCTCTGGGGTCATTTTTGGCTCCACCCTGGAGAAGTGATTTTTTTATGCTCCCCAAAGGGCAAGCATATTGTTGCCGCTTTGTCCGTCCGTCATAATTTTGTCTGGAGCATAACACAAAAACTATGAGAGATATCAAGACCAAACTTCATAGGTAGTTAGATCTCATTAAGGAGCAGTGCAGTGCACAAGAACCATAACTATTATTATTATTATTTGAGTTATTGCCCTTTGAAATTTCTCTTATTTTTTTGTCCGGGGCATATATCACAAAGTATAAGAGTTATCAACTTGAAACTTTATAAGTAGACAGATCTCATTGATGAGCAGTGCAATGCACGAGAACCATAACTCTTGCTTTATTAATTTTTGAGTTATTGCCTTTTGAGATTTCTCATAATTATTTTTTGTCCGGGGCATATCTCACAAACTATAAGAGATATTAACATGAAACTTTATTGGTAGATAGATCTCTATGAGGAGAAGTGCAGCGTGCAAGATCCGTAACTCTATTTTGCATAATTTAGGAGTCATTGCCCTTTGTTATTTTTCATACTTTAAAAAAAATACATAATAAACAATAGCCATTTTGGAATTGGCATTTATTCGGGGAGCATCCATCGGTTCTACCGATTTCTTGTTTTTAAATATTGTTATTTGTCCTCAGAACATCATACCAGTTACTGTGTTTTTTATATTATTATTCCAGACCGTCTGCTATATTGTTAGCCTCAGGTGTGCCAGAAGATATAGCGAGAAATGCTTTGAGACTGTCTCTTGGTAGAAATACATCAACTGAAGATATAGATATTGTGATTGAAGATTTAAAACAAGCTGTGTTATTTTTAGAAAGTAAGGACTGAGGTGATAAGCACTGGATTTAAAGAATTACACTTCATCTGACATCAATAACTTCAGTCGTTAAAATGAGACAAATTGAGCCATGCATGTGCCATTCGGTGTGCTTAGTACCTCCAACAGCTCCGTCTCCTTCAGAAAATAATACAAATTTTTCATATATATTTTTGGCGTAGTTGGCACAGTTTGCTACTTGTGGTTGGCAGTTACTCTGGTGAAAATGAAAGAAATCAGCAATGTTAAGGCTTCTGAGGCCATATCAGATTCTAAAGGAAAAGGCACAAAAGGGAAAAAAGTAATTCTATGGAAAATGACTCCAAAGTGTCTAACACAGCTCTAGGTGATGGAATTTGCAAAGCTTTTTAAAACTGTGTCAGGCTGTTTTTAATAGATGCAGTCAAACTGCCTGATAAAGCAAATGGAAGATATGGAAAGAACACGAAATGGGAGTTGCAATTATGAGTGTGATGATAACTTCTAATAAAGATTGTAAATACTTAGATAGAGAAGTTCCAGATAACAATTCTGTAAAACGTTTGTTGATTCTGACTCATTCAGAAATTTGTAAGAACAGCCTAGGCTATATAACAGAGTCTCCAAAGAGGTTCGAAACAGTAAAAACTACTTGTGCTGACACAGATGAAAGCTTTGCAGGAGATGTGAATATGGATGTGAATCAGTTTGAGCACTTGACAATAGACAAAGGGAAATGTTGGTTTTGCTGACCAGGTTTATTTTGCCTACTGAAAATTACTGACCTAGTTTATGTCATTTGTGAGCCTAGTGATTGATTTTTATTTTGTAATTAAAGGACGCCAATACATATTTACAAAATGAGTCTCTTAAACTGGTATTTTAATTAGCTGACTCGCCTTAGCAAAAAAGTATATATTATATTAATACCATGTAAGTGCATGACCTGGTATCAACAGTGTGTAAACAGATTTTGAAATTTATTTAAAAGAATGTTATTTGTACTTTGCAATATTTCTTACGTTTTTTATTTTTTTCAACCCTGATAACATTTTTAAAATACTAAATTTGATTAACTTTAAATAAAGACCAGTTAGAAAAGTGTTATTTCATGTTTAGAATCCTTTTCCTGTACATATTTTTATATTTTAAAGATTCTGATCCTTTGTAAAAACAAGAGCCACTGCAAGCGGGGACCACACATCAAAGGAAGCACATTGTGGTGAAGGAATTTCAAATGAAACATCATTTTGAAATATAATTATCAAATTCATCCATATATAACAAATGGCCAATTTTATCAACATTCAGAAATTTGACCTTAAAGATCAAGGTCAAGTTCAGTTTAATGTTATTTGGAGGTATTGTCTAAAAGGTAGTTATGTCCAATCATTAAGACACTACATAAATTAATAACAAAGATATAGCAAAGTTCAGCAATGTCAAGGTCTTTTAAAGGTTAAGGTAATACTTGTATTGTTCAGCACATTTGTTTTGTCCCAGTATAGATCAGATATGCCCATAAATAACACAAATTTGTCTATTTTAGCAAAATTCAATAATTTGACATTGACAATCAAGGTTATTTTAAGTTCAAGGTCATACCTTAATAATCTAACATGTAGGTTTTGTCATAAGTGTTGTTTAGTCCAAGTATGAATCAAATCCAAAAAAAAATAACTTGACCTTGAAAGTCCATGTCATTTTAAGGTCAAGGTCATACTTGTACTATTCAACCTGTCAGTTTTGTCATAAGTGTTGTTTTGTCCACGTATGAATCAAATCTGTAAATTGATAGAGTTATTACAATATAAGCAAAATTCAATAATTTGACCTTGATTGTCAAGGTCATTTTAAAGTTAAGGTCATACTTGGATAATCTTACATGTAGGTTTTTTATGTGTGTTGTTTTTCCAAGTATTAATTGAAAAGAACTAAAAATGACATTATGGCCAATTTTAGCAAAATCAATAATTTTACCTTGACGGCCATGGTCATTTAAAGGTCTAGGTAACACTTGAATGATTCAATGTGTCAGTATTGTTATAAGTGTTGTTTTGTCCCAGTATGAATTAAATCAAATAATAAATATTGAAGTCATGGCCAATTTAAGCAAAATTCAATAACGACATTAAATGTCAAGGTCATTTAAAGGTAAAGGTCATACTTTAATAAATTAAAATGTTGGTTTTGTTGTTTTATCAAAGTATGAATCAGATCTGTAAATAAACAACAGTTATGACAATTATGCCAAATTCAATCATTTGACCTTGACTGTCAAGGTCATTTAATGGTCAAAGTCGTACCTGAATTATTCAACATGTGAGTTTTTTCAAAAGTGTTATTTTGTCCAAGTACAAATCAAATCTAACCATAAGTAAAGTTATGACTAATCTTAGCAAAATTCAATAATTTGATCTTGCCTGTCAAGGTCATTTAAAGGTCAAGGTCATACTTGAAAAAATCAAAATGTCGGATTTGTCATAAATATTGTTTTGTCCAAGTATGAATCAAATCCATAAATAAATGACAAAGTTATGACAATTTAAGCAAAATTCAATCATCTGACCTTGAGGGTCAAGGTCATTTTAAGGGTATGATCACACCTGAGTTATTTAACATGTTTGGTTTGTCATAGGTGTTGTTTAGTCCAAGTATGAATCAAATCCAACCATAAACAACAAAGTTATGACAATTTAAGCAAATTCAATAATTTGACCTTGACTGTCATGGTCATTTTAAGGCTAAGGTCAAACTTGAATCGTTTAACTTGTCAGCTTTGTCATAAGTGTTGCTTTGTCCAAGGTTGATTCAAACACAACCATAAATAAAAGTTTTAGCAAAATTCAATAATTTGACATTGACTGTCAAGGTCATTTAAAGGTCAAGGTCAAACTTGAAATTATTATAATGTCGGATTTGTCATATGTGATGTTTTATCCAAATATGAATTAAATCCATAAATAAATGAGAAAGTTATGACAATTTAAGCAAAATTCAATCATCTGACCTAGGGGGTCAAGGTCATTTTTAGATCATGGTCATATCTGAGTTATTCAACATGTAGATTCTGTCATAAGTGTTGTTTTGTCCAAAGATAAATCAAATCCAACCATGAACAACGAAGTTAATTCAATTTAAGCAATATTCCAAAATTTGACATTGACCGTGTAGGTCATTTTAAGGTCAAGGTCATACCTGAAAGAAGCGTTATGTCGGATTTGTCATAAGTGTTTTTTTTTCCAAGTATGAATCAAATCCACAACAGATGACGAAGTAATGGCCAATTTTAGCAAAATTCAATAATTTGACCTTGAAGGTGAAGGTCATTTAAGAGCCAAGGTCAAGTTCAGTCTGGTCTACTTGAAGATCTTGTCCAAAGGGTTGTTGTATCCAAGTATGAAGACAGTCCACCTAATAATAATAAAGTTAAGGCCAATTTTTGCAATATTCAATAATTTGACCTTGAAGGTGAAGGTCATTTATGAGTCAAGGTCAAGTTTAGTCCGGTCTACTTGAAGGTCTTGTCCAAATGGTTGCTGTGTCCAAGCATGAAGACAATCCATGTATTAAGGTTATGGTCAAATTTAGCAAAATTCAATATTTTGACCTTGAAGGTGAAGGTCATTTATGAGTCAAGGTTAAGTTTAGTCTGGTGTACTTGAAAGTCTTATTGTTGTGTCCAAGTATGAAGACAATCCATTAAGGAATAAAAAAAAATATGATCAATGTTAATGTTTTCACGCGTTTCAGATGGAGTTCGCATGCCATTTTATTGTCATTTGTATTCCTTTGAAATGTGTCGTCTGCGTGATTAATGCTCTGTCAAACATCTTTTCAACTTTCAGAAACAGTTTCTAGCTTTTGAACGGTTATGTTGAGGTGTTCACTTTATTAACTTTTATGTTTAAAGTTGTAAAGAAGTTGTAATATTGGTATAAAGTCCAAATTTATTATTTATTCATTTTTTTACATTAACTACTTTTAAATTAAAACTCAAAAAATCAAAATATAAACAACATAAGAAACGTTTATAATAAACTTTTCAAAATAATACACTCGTCAACATCAAAGCATCTTAAGATTAAATGGGCCTACAAAGTTAAGAGAAACACATTATTTTGCCTTAATCTGGCAAGTAATCTTACCCACTTGTCATTTGTTTGAACATGAAAAGGTTTATAACAGATTCAGTATATGTAAAACGAAATAAATTCAATTTTAGTCCAATAAAATGTAATATATTTAAAACCAGAATGTAAGGAAAAAGCCAAAAACCAAATAAAACACCTTTTTTTCAGGTGCAGTTTGAACAAATGTCATTCAGCGAAATTGTCTCAGTTATACACAATGTAATGTGATCGAGTACTCTTCAGTGTGGAGGTACAGCATAATGAACCGTAAAGCTTAAGCTATTTCCTATGTGAAAGACGTTATTTGTTAATTAGTTAATTAGTACATGCAGTACGAAGTTTGTTTAAAAGGACTTTTTGGAGGGGGTGGTGATTCCGCCAGACAATTTATAAAAAAATGGTTTTACTTGTTACAGCAATGTCAGTTTTCAAGAATATTTGAACTAATTATGGACCGATTCACTGTGGTGAACATTGACCTGTCCATAACGTTTTTGTCTCAAAATCTTTACAAATTGTACGGGATACGACCATTTAAACGGAAGTACAAAATACTGAAGACGAAGTCTGGAAAGCAAGGTCTCAGCATTTCAGGAAACTCTGAGAATTGCTAAGTTTCCTGCACTTACAATGTTTCCAGGGTCGTTTGCCTTAAAGTTGGGATGGCGGCGTGGCCGAGTGTTAACGCGTTTGACTAGTAGTGAAAGGATTGCTAGCCGCACGGGTTCAAACCCAGTCCGTTGTTTCCTTGAGCAAGAAACTTTACACTCATTGCTTAGTATTGGTTAGTTCCATAAGCTAAAAGCTTCCTACACAATCGAACTAAAATAAATTTCGTATAAACTATAAACTAAGGGTTATTTTCATGAAAATGCAAATTTTGCTATCGGCACATAGAAAAAAAAAACCCAGAAGGAATGATGAACACTTTAAAACCTTGTGTAAGAAAAGGTTTGTTTATAAGAATTACCAATTTGTTATTCATTATAACGGTTTATGAAATTATTGTTATATGTTATTTATTATTATATTATTATAACATGTTATTTTTATTACGGTTTAATGAAATATATATTATCTATGTAAAATTGGTCCAAATGGAAATTTCATAATGTGACGAATTACTGAATTATAGACTTCTTTCAAATAAAAAAGTATACAAATTCAAGACTTGTTCATTGGCCACTAACATTTGACTTATGGTCATGCTTATTTCAGAAATTGATACTGATTTCTAAGAAAATACATTCTACCTTAGTATCAAATAAATGTTTATTGCCAATTGCTTAGTTCAAGATACATATCGGTTGCCTTGACAACAAAATTATAAATTCAGATTAGTTCTAGTGTTAAAAAATAAGAACCACCTGGATCTAAGTATTTCTATAGATTTTATTTTAGAGCTTCCACAGCATTCTTTCACTTGAGCTTAGTGCCTGTGACTTTGATTGTGACATAATTTGACACTTACTTCGAAGATTTAGGTTTAGAGGTTATAATGTATCAAGATGCTATATATGCACAGTAAAGTGTTATGTGTGTGATACTAACATATTTACAGTTCTTTTGTTTTGGAACTGATCAGTGGCCTAGCTTTTGGATACTTCTGGAATTTTCTATAAATGTGTTATTGTGGCTATATTTAGAAGATTGGAGATTTGTTTTGCTTTTTCATAAATAATCTAGATTATGTTGCTTCTGGTATATTTTGTCTATATAAAAGTCAGAGAATTTCTTGAAGCTGGGTCTTTCAGGAGTCAATACTTTTTATGCCACAATTCACTCATTCAAACTTCTGAAAACTGACCATGGGAATATACATTTTTTGTTACAATTTATTTTTACGTCACCCATCTTCTATCCGTTTTTAAATATGGTTAAGCTTAATGCGTCTTTGTTTATCGGAAACAAAGTTTGAAGTCAAACAGGTAGCACAATATGTCCCTACTGTAACAGTTGCTTAGAAAAGAAATAAAATGTTTGTAGTAGTATGCAGAAAGTTAATATTTGTCGTACATACAGCCTAGATAAAATTTTCATCAGCTAATAACAGCAAAAAAAGTAAAACATGCAATCAGTCTAATTTCTTAAGGTCTACGTTCTTCAAATTAAAACTCACAATTATTGAAAGTTAATTATTCATTCCTTGCTCGTGAACATTATTCACTTAAAATAATTTCAAGCCCTGAACAACATTTTAATATATACATTCTGCTTGAACGAAAAGATCGATAGACATTGTAAACGGATTAAAGAAATAAATATGATAACCTATATTTATATGACCATACACTTAACAATACATATTCGCAAGGAATGTTCAGTATTATGTATGTCAGAAGTTAGTCCAACGCCTGAAACTCCAAAATCTGTAAGGATGTACTGTAAGACACATTACGTTTAGTTTAAAATTTCTTCTTTTTCACAGGATGGGGTGTACACTTACTATGCATAGTAATTTAGATATGTAGTTTTATTATACAAAATACTTTTAAAGTACAATATACTCATCTATCCAACTTAAATTTGAGATTCCACAACATTTATAGACTTTATAAAAGACATCCAGGTATGGTGGCACAGTAGATTTTCTTCTAAAGTTTTTGGCCTTGACAGGTAGTTGGGATATTTGAATACCGCTTCTCGTAGTGTGGTTGTCATCCGTCCCATATAGTATTATTTGATGTCACATATGACCTGGAATACATTGGCATGATAGAGCTTTTTAAGCACTACCAGACACTCGTGCAAAATTGCAGTGATTAGAACATAAAACTTCCAGTCATGAGCAACCTCACGAATATGAAATATCAACTAATTGATCAATAGTTGTCTAAAAACCTTCTTTATCCGTGGTATTATAATACGTTTATATTTATCAATGATGGTTGTATCGTTATATGTTTCCATCACTTGCCGTACACGACTCCGGTAGTGATGCACTATGGCAAGCTGAATAGAAACTGTAACGTTGTTGTCACATGGTACTTTGTGAACCTGCACCCAGTCAACATTGGCAGTCCGCGTTATATGTTTTGAAACTAAGTAAACCGGAAAGATGTCCGTGTTACGTACAGTTCGTTTAAATGTTATGAGGCTGTCAGGTCCGGTGTAAATATCTGGGGCCGCAGTCTGATTTTGGTTGATGAAAAATACACTCCTAAACACGTACACGTCTGCAGAGCTTGAAACTTCCGCTATCACTTGTGACCAGGTCGTCATATTGCGCGCGTGCGGTATTATTAACTCATCCATGTCAGTATTAACAGTAAAAGCAGACACACTCTTACTTCGAAACAGACAATCGTTCAAGGCAGCTATTTGTCCATGCGTGTAGATCTCTGTTGCTGGAAAGGGAAACTGCCACTGAACAATTTCCATCAAATTAAGCTTTACATAGTAGTTAAGAACTCGGTCCACACTGCTAGTAGCCGAATGGTTATAAACTAAAAACTTCTCAGCTCCTAGTATCCTGTTTATTTCTACCCATTCCACTAACGCCAACGGATTAACATCATTATAGAGCGGTGATAAACATACAGTAAATAATCGCTGATAGGTCGTTGGTTCGGAAGCGTTGTTAACGCATAGAATAGCTGATGGCTTAGTAGATCTAACAGACACAAGGGATACGTAGAATGGCATAGCTGTTGATTTCAACGGACAAACAAATATCGTTGGCACATATCTGAAATATAAAACTGTTGGACGGAGAAAAGAAATTTTAGTAAAGTGGTTTCTTAAGCCTCACTTCCGCATTGTATTATGACGTCAGTTTAAACTTCGGGTAGATCTACGTCATCAAAATTTGTACAATGAAAGAAGATTGTTTTCGAAAGCTTAGTTCTGATAGTTAAAAAATATCGCCTTGAATGTATGTTTTTTGTTTTAATTTGAGGAGTATTAAGGAAGAAAAAAGTTTAGAATCCATTAAAGACAAAAAGCATGGTTAAGCCTTAAAAGTCTAGGTAAAAGTCACTGTAAAATGTTAAAAGCGGCTGTATATGCACCTGTGTCAGTCAAACTGGCAACAGCAGAGTAAAGATATTAACGGCGGTAACTGCGTATTTCGAATTTTGAACACAAGAACATATCGAACATGTCAAGTAGATTTGAAGGTAGCATAACACGGTCTACATGGATTTGTATTTTTCTATGATCTTTATCTTAGACACTTAGAAGCATCCTTTTCAGTATAAACTGTTCATGTCTTTTGCTTGGTTTGTATATGTATATTTTTTACCTGAACTTTCCATCTGAAATGTTTGAAATTTATTTGGAAAACAATACATCTTTCAAACATCACCTTGCGACACTGTAAACCACATTTTATACTTTGAGAGAAACTTCCTACTTACCTGTGTCTTTTCTTCTGAAGGATGTCTGGCAACCGAACTCTTGCTTGCGATGTCTGTAATATGACATCTCTGTGCCTAAACCATAGCTGACAAATCATGTTTATCGTTCCATATGGTTTTACTCCAATGACATAAACTGATTGCCGTTTTCTTATATAATATGCAGAATAAACATAAACTGACTTGTCATTATAAACGTCGAGCCACTGACCTCTCTCTGTACAGCCTTTCGGAAAAGAAAGAAAGAAAGAATTTTCACCGCCAAATATTCTACCAGAAATATTTTGAGCAAAATGAAACTTGCTCTTGCCGGACAGAATAAACATCCATATAATATCCAGGGCTAAACAAGTTAGGCTTACAACCGAAGTGGCTATAAATAAAAGTTTTCTTTTCCGCATATTCACCTTTTAAAAATACTAATATATTACAGAGTTTTATTAAAAAATAATAATTTAATTACAGTGTTATTTTATGTATTATTATTATTGCTTCTGTTCAATCTGACTGAAGTTCACGATCTCCCTACGTTTAGATCTGAAGACGACTCATTTATTTCTATCTTCTCGATAACCTGGAATTTCCACTATTGTTATTTATATCCCAGCCAATGACACTGCAGCTTATGACGCGTCTCGGTAGCTTGTAACATGTACACACGACGTGTTCAGACAGCGTGTTAACTTATCTAGCATAACAATGTTTGTGATCGGAAACGGAAAATGCTTCGATATTTTGAAAAAATAATATCCTGCACAAACATTAATTTCATTATTTTGGAAGATCTTGACAAATAAATTTAGCTGAGTTCAGTGACAATTTAAACATGGCAGACAATTGTTTGGGATTAGATTTTCACAAGTGGAACATTTACTTCCATGAGGGTGGAAGCGTTGCTCTGATTGGCTGATGGATAGGTCACGAGAAGGTTACCTTCTATTGGTGACGTTCCGATCCTAATAGCATAGCGATGTTTAGGATATGATTTTAATCAGATTGGGGGTTTCAGCATAGATACACATTGTCAATGGCTGTTTATGAAGATTTTAGCGGGATTATCGAGGAATCCGTGCTTTTCGAAGTAAGCAGTTTTAGTACGCGACATAATAGGGTGTTTATAAGCCACATTTTGCATACGCCGACATTACAAACAGTAGATACTGTTAATAGAAGACTATCGAAACATTCGAAACGAAAAAATGGTTCGAAGAAGACTATCGGAAGGGGAACGATGGCAAATCATTGGCATGCATTCGACAGGGATGTCCTACAAGAAAATAGGGCGTCAAACCGGCCGACATTACACCGTGGTCAGCAGGCTGGTGAGAAAGTATCGTATGACCAATGTTATCAAAGACCTACCAAGGTCAGGAAGACCTACAGTAACCACGCAACGGGAGGATCGAGCCCTGGTGCGATAAGTAAGGCGGCAGCCCTTTGCTACGAGTACACGTCTCAAGCCCCTTTGGCTACCACATCAACGACTGTCTCTAAAGACCCTGCGAAATCGCTTAAGCGCAGCTGGGCTAGCTTCGAGAAGAGTAATTAAGCGCCCTCTGTTGACGGCCCAGCATCAAAGAACCCATTTGCAATGGTGTTTGGCGAGAAGAGGTTGGAATTTGAGGTCATGACATCGAATACATTGGTCGGATGAGAGCAGGTTTTTGCTTTCATGTTACGGATGGCCGAATTAGAGTCTGGAGGCACAGTATATACGCCAAAGAACATCAAACCGACGATTCCATACGGTGGAGACTCTGTAATGGTCTGGAGTTGCATATCCCATGACGACAAGATGGAATTGGTGACCATACAGGGCAGACTTACGGGCTATCGCTACATTCGCGAGGTTCTTGAGCCAGTTGTCGTGCCTCATTTCGATAACCACCCACTTGCCTCTAGACCTGTATTCATGGACGACAACGCTAGACCCCACCGTTCTAGAGCAGTGACGGCATTCATCCAACGTAACGCTATGGAGACATTGCCTTGGCCGGCCAGAAGTCCCGATTTGAACCCATGGAGGGATGAGACGTAGGGTTGAATCAGTCATCCGTGTACGCGGAGGGTATACACGGTATTGACCAGCTATGGCACTGCTTTGATTTAGACACTCGGACAGACAGTTTTACCAAGAAACGATATCACAAAACATTGCAATGAAATCTGCAGCTCCATACTTAATCCAACGTTTGTATGACGTTGAAATACACGTCTTTTATAAGAGGCCTTTTCCACAGTAGATATTGGGAATTCTACCAAATTCCTGCATTGTATGTTAGACACAATATTGAAATTAAAAAAAAAATGGTTATTGGTTATTTTCAAATAAATTCGCACGTCTGAAATCTATGTGCTGAAACAATTGTAAAAAAACCGGGGGGTGCTTAACTTTTTTTTCCAGGTGTATATATGCATGTCAAATGTCCTTAAAATGTCGAAAGTCTTATTATTTTGTTCTAATAAAATGTGAACAGTTGTTATGGTAATTTTGACACCTAGAAAGAGATTGTTATGAACAGTATACAGAAAGTGATGCTTCAAAGTGTAACAGTTAAAGAAAATAACAAACAAATCTATGTAGACGTTATTACGCTCCGTTCGAAACAACTTGTTTGATATGTTGCTGTCTCCAAAATTCGAAATACCGCCGTTATCTTTACTCTGCTGTCGCCAATTTGCCTGACACAGTTGCATATAAAATTAATTTAAAATTAATTCAAATTATAAGTACCAAGCCACATTCAAGGAGATCTGTGTTAACCTTTAGAACTCTTGATTTAATTGCATGATAAGAAATTTTCATTTAGACCAATCTTTACTCACTTTAGATGATACATATTTCATAAATCATAATAATCAATAAAAAAATAGATATGTAATTGTTTTTAACAAACCTCTTCTTACACAATGTTTAAAAATGGTCAGTGATTTAACTTATTTCTATATTTCGATAGCAATAATGAAAAAAATAACATTAATTAAAGTTTCGCAAAAGATTTTGCACACGACAATAATTCAACAAAATGAAATGCTTTAGCTGTAATTCTACGTTTTCATAAAAATATAAATATCATGTTGCTTATTAACCGTTTGAAATCAGTAACATTTTTTGTCCCACCAAGGATTTATTTTGTGCACGCTACGTGTACAATGGTATTCATGCATTCACCGAACCGTTTTTTTTTTTTTTTTATCTTATCAAACGTTGTCTCTTTCTTCTATAACCTTGTTTGCTAGAGTAAACAACACCTAGGAATGATGTTATCTTTAGATAACGTCACCACTTAGTAAGACTGACGCCAACTTTTTTTTCGAGCAAATATTTTACGAAGAATAGTATCTCTGAATTCTACTCACTGGCACCTGATCGACTACTGCTTGAAATTTAGTGGTCGTACACGTTTGAACTCTGTAGCCCATGATACATAAAAGGCATAATACTAGAGCTATTTAGGGTGAAGGTGTAACACCACGAAATTCATATCGCTAATAGTTTATCAGATAACAGTGGTTTGACTGACCAGTCATTTCCAGGGGTAAACCGCAATGTAAATTACACATAGAGTAAAATACTAGGGGAAAAAGACAGAAACTATGATACTTAAAATTGTTTATTAGTTTATTCTTTAACATATAACTTTATTTACTCCCTACAGGTATTGCTATCATCCCTGAAATATACAAATAACGTATTATTCGGTAATGAAAAATGTTGTAAGTTTTGCCTTTACAATTTCAACTCAACTTTCTTAACTTTCTTAAATATCAATCATCTGTAAAATGTTGATAATTGCGATGATGACTAAATTTTATGACTAAACAATTAGTGCATGACTGTCATTCAAGAAACCATTCTACAGTATTATCTAATCAAGTGTTTCTGGTTTGTCTTTGTGGGTCTGTATTGATACACAGACTTTATGTTCAATACAACTTTGTAGTTATATGTTTTCGTTCTTTTTCAACTTCACGTGCAGATAAATCTGTTCAGTTTACTCTCGTATATCAAAACATTTTTCTCCACTCAACTTAAGTGACTTTTCTTGTAAAATTGCCTATACTGAATCCTAAAAAAGCAAAGAAAGAATTACCGGCAATGGCGGACTGAAACCCTGCGTTATAATCACAGGCGACTTCGCTCTGCCCTATGTTCTGGCGACTGTTTTGGAAGTTATCTTGACTGTCAGGTCCGCCTACTAGAGCGCCATACACAATGAAATGGTTGTCTGTGTTAGCGTTATATTCATTCCAACCACAAGAGGCGGGTTTCGGTGCACAGGTACTAAAACAAAAGGTTGAATAAAATTCACAATTTAAGCCGTTTATTACAGGGGATATACTGTACTTGAATATCAATCGAAATCAAAAATGTTTGTTCAAGGGGCACATTATTTAACATGTTACACATTTGCATACAGTTTTCATACCGTGCTGATTTCATTTTCATTCTTTTCTATTAAATAAATATAACTGTTATTCTTTTGCACTAACATAAAGTCAAACAATTAAAGCATTGAGCAATTTTGGACTTAATATGAACAGGCAAAAAAAAGTAAATATCCAAAAACATTCCAGTATTGACATTATTTCAGGGTCATTTATGTAAGCAGTATGTTTTCATGTTTATAGTTTTTACACTTATCACGATTTAATTATTTGCTGTTACCTGAAAAAAGACAATCAAAATATCATAAATGTTGTTTCTGTGAAGTACCGCTGATATACATATTTTGCAAACTATTCAAATTGTGACACAGTTGTTTCCCGTATTCATGCATGTTTGTATGTTCATACATATGACTATTTTATTTTTTATTGATACCTGAAAAAATAAATATGATACAAACCAGTAAATATCATAAATGTTGTTCTTGTGACCTACAAGTTCTTTCTGAAATATTCCTGTGATACATGGATCCACAGCATGACTCTAAATCTTATAACAATAAGTTTCACCCACAAACATTACCACGTGCTCTTTTGTTATATACTTGTTTGTTGTGAAGATATAACTGCACTTCTTTGTTAATTCGTGCAAATGTCAAAGGTCATGGATCCATTACTAGGGAAATACCAACGAAATTACCAGAAAGGAAAACAAATACAAGGTGCAAAATGGAGCAGTGACATACATACATGTCTGAATCTGAGAAGGGGGAGTGGGATTAACTTTAAAACAAAATTATTTGTCAGAAAATGCAGTAGATGGCTTTTCCAGAATCTATTTTGTTGTTTCTTTTTTTTCTTGGGAGAAACCCCGACCCCCACCCCCGCACACCAAGCGTCAGGGGGCTACTACACTGTCTCACCCCTCCCATTTCGCGCCTCAAATTGCCTTTTGGGGCAGTCTAATCTGGTCTTTTTTCTCATCCTAGCTGGAGCACTGCATGTTGCATGTTTTTGATAATGAGTTGTTATTTTCTATGGTATTCTTATGTGTTTCTTTTCTGAAAATTACCAATTAGGTTAGAAATACGACTGTGTAATTTTATGAAATAATTCACGAAATAATTGTTGCGCGTTACCAAGGAAAAAACCAATTCTTACCTCGATTTATGGTGTGGTCTCGTCGGGGGATTGTTGCCGAAACCGACGACAAAACTACGCCCCGAATCTCCCAAGATATAGTTGATTTGCTGGTAGGGGTCAAGGACGTTACTGCCTGATATGTCACTGTTTGTGATAACTCCTCTGTCCAGTGCAAGAAGAGACATAAATGCGACATTTGCTGAAAACGAAATATTAATCAAAACTAAGCCATGCATACATGTTGCAAGAGGCCTAGATTTAGGCATGTCTACATTTGATTGAAATATTGGCAATGAATAAAAAGGAAATATCACGTGCCATAATTTTAAGCAAATTTTAAGGTCAAAATCTGCCTATAACAGTATCCAAACTGTATCTGAATTGTTTCAGACATAAGTAAATATTCCACTCATGGAAAACCTTCATGTTTCTTTAAGGCATTTGCTAAAACATGCTATAACAACATTTCTTCATATGGCGTGTAATTAAGGTTGAAAAAATATGAATGAAACTCTTTAAATAAATCTGGGACCAGTTAACACAGTTTGAAAAGAAATATAAACTAAATCGCATATTACTCAAGACTGTTATGAGTTACCTCTTTTATCAATCGTCATATTTTTAAACTAAATTATAACAGCGTTTGATTTTATACTTACAGACGTATCGGAGGGGTGCCCATTCCAGACGCCATGCCAAACCGCTGGGTGTATACGTGATCTGTCCTCTGGGACCCCAGGACTCTAGGAAAGTTCTCACCCTGTTACCATACGCAGAATCCCCAGTTTCTTCAAACATCAACATCTGGAACAAATGACGCAATGGTTTCTAATGCTTTTCTAACAACCAAGTTAAGCAAAGGGAACGGATAAAACGGATAATGTTTCAGAGATTACTTGAAAACGTATGCAGGTTCTTACAAACAAGTCTGTAACAGAAAGATGCAATGCATCTTAGAATACACAACCCAAAACGGGATTCGAACTCCGATCTTAAAGCATCGAAAAACCAACACTCTAACCACTGAGCCAAAGAATCGATTATCTGACGCAGTTGTTAGAGGTTGTATTTAGTACACCGTAACTAGGTAATGTTAAAACATTTCACACACAATGTATTCATTGTGATAAACTGGTGAATACCGAGGTTCGGTTTGTAATTATGAGATTATGTGTCGTTACACTGAGATTTTTATTTTTTATTTTGAGAAAACGATTCGTTAATATCGTCGGTTACCCCCGGTACATATTCCGCACAACTACGTTATGTACCGTGGGATAATTGACTGAAGATTATTCGTTTTCATGAATATAAATTAGCAAAGAGAAGTAACTCTTCGTCAAATGAGATAGATACCCTTTAATGTGGAGCCCTGAGTTGACATAACGACATGTTACTTAAAAAGTTAAAATAGATGTATTTCCCAGGATTTAAACATAGCCGCGAAAGACAAATTTTAACGAGTAATTTCATTGGATGAGATTGCACAATGGCAATCATTCGGAAACCAATGTTTTAGTTTAAACATATTTATTCCAATAATCTGTACATATAATAACATGTGGAAATACTAACAATTAACATAGTCATAAGGATAGGATTAGAATGAAAGACATCGTCTTATAGAATTCTTCTCCTATGGTTAACAGTTTGTATTAGTATGTTGCTCTGAGCTTTAGAGTTTATTTATTGGAAAAAAATAGGACTAACAAGGACGCGAAAAAATGCATAAGCTGAGAAAAATTAACAATCAAAATAAAATTAAGGTTTTCATAGGAAGTGGAACAGCTTCTTAAAATATAAATTTAAGGAGAGAAGGAAGATAGGAAAGACAGAAAAAGAAATTAGAAGGGATGTCTCACAGTATGTTAAGGAAATACATTCTGTTGTTATGAAAATCTCTTGCTGTCTGCTATATAGGTTTGCACTGTTGTAAAAATAAAGGTATTGTCGTTGTCCGTAAGAGATGAGTCTCCGTTAAGAAGGGTATCAAGGTTTATGTTGAAATTTTGAAGTTTGTCGAGCATAACGGCACGGATAACAGTATAGAACCTGCATTCAAAGAAAAAATGAAAAGAGTTTTCCTTTTGACCGCAAATACATAAGGGTGAAGGAACTATGTTTTTTAGAAAAAGATGATAGTTCAGCGAACTACATTTAGTACGAAGTCGCGCGTGAAGAACTTGTAATTTTCTCGGACCTACGTAGTAGTAAGAAGGAGTTTTCTGAGTTTCTTTATTCAGATAGTTTTTAAACGATGATATCGATGTTGAATGCCGAACATTAAGTGGCAATGAGTTCCAGTCTTGAATGACCGAGGGTAAGTAAGATCTAAAATAAAGAGATGTACGGGCTTGGATACCTCGGATATCTTCTGAATTGCGTAAGTTATAGCGTGGTTCATGAGTTCGTGGGATAAGGGAGGAAAGATATTCTGGTGTTTGATTATTTACCATTTTGTAGAAAAGAAGAAGTCTATGTTTATATCTTCGTTCTGCTAGAGATTCCCATTTAATTTCACTGTGAAGACGCTCCAAAGAAATGAGTTTTGTAGCCCCTATGCAAATACGAGCACATTCGTTTTGAATTTTGTCAAGCTGGTCCATTTCATAATTTGTACAATTGTTCCATACAACATCGGCGTATTCCAGAATTGGTCTTATAAAGGAAGTGTATATGATTTCGAGCGACTTCCGGTCAAGGGAGAACTTAAATTTGCGCATTATATTAACTCTTTTCCAGGCCTTGTTCATGATATAGTCGATATGAGAATGCCAAGTGCAATCATTAGAAAGAAATATTCCAAGATGTTTATGTTCTTCAACTTCAGGAATCTTCTGGCCTAACATAAACAAAGGTGGATGGTTTTGTCGGTTAGTTTTCCTAGAAATAAGAAGTGATTCAGATTTGGCAGGATTAAATGTTACCAGCCATTTTTTCGCCCAGGAAGATACTTTATTTATGTCACTTTGAAGGAAATTTGCCGCTGTGTCAGGTTTATCAACTATAATATAAAGGCTAGTATCGTCGGCAAAAAGGTTAACAGACGAGTCAATATCTATAACAATGTCATTTATGAATACAAGAAACAGAAGAGGACCCAATATTGATCCCTGGGGAACACCTGCTTTAATGGTCGCCCATGAGGATAAGGTACCAGGTATGACAACTCTTTGGCGTCTGTTTTCGAGATAATCAGTGAACCAGCAAAAAAGAGGGCCATTTATGCCTGCATTTTTAAGTTTTGCTAGAAGACCCTTGTGCCAAACTTTGTCAAAGGCTTTACTTATGTCGAAGAAGACTGTTCGGACTTCAAGTCCGTCATCTAGTGCTTTACAAAATGTATCATAGATAAAGGTCAATTGATTAACTGTCGAATCACCGGGAATAAAGCCCGACTGACTAGGCGTAAGAAATTGAGAATCCTTTAAGTGGTTGAAGATGTGTTTGAAAATGATACGTTCCAAGACTTTCTCGATTGTGTTTAAAAGGGAAATAGGACGGTAATTACTAGGTAGTGAAGCATCGCCTTTTTTATGTACAGCAATTACATGAGCTTCTTTCCATGCAGTTGGTACTTTATTACATTGTAGGGAAGTGTTAAAGAGATCACATAACGGACGTGAAAGCTCAACGGATGCTTCCTTTAAAATTCGATTATTTATGCCGTCCGGGCCTGAAGCCTTATGAACATCAAGAGACTTCAACACGTCTTTTATTTCATCTGGATTCAGAACAATATTAGAAAGAAATGTTTGCGATATAGTAGGACCGAGATCAGGTACTTCTCGGTTGCCGTCATCTATAAATGTTTGTTTTTGAAAATAGTCATTCAGAAGATTTGCCTTTTCGTCATCAGAGAAAGTAGGCATTTGGGTAGTTGGATGTTGTAGAGGAGGGATAGAATTACTTGATTGTGTCGAGATAAAAGATTTAAGTGTTTTCCACCAGTCCTTAGAGCTGAATGTGCCATTCTTGAGCTTTTCAGAAAGTTTGAAAAAATAGTCAGATTTGGATTCACGTATAAGAAGAGTGGTTTCATTTCAAAAACCAATGAAAGTAGGTAATGCATTATTCATGAATACGAAATTTTACCAACCAATTGTCCCACGGTAGATGAATAGAGTGAAACGTGGGTTTCCGACGATGTTTTACGCTAAGAATTTTTTGTTCGTTATGTTCCTTTCATGTGATATATTCGGCTGCATCACGCCCTGTATAAAGTCTTTAGAATTTACTTAGTTAAGCAGTCGTACATAAAAGCCCAGATAAATACAAAACATGCAAGACAAAGCCACCGATAGTTTTAGGAGCGGATCAGTGGTCCAGTGGTAACGCGCTGGACTTGTAATTCAGGGGTCGCGAGATCGATCCACCGCTCCTCCAATTACTTTTTTATTGTCTTTCGGATAAGACGTTAAACCGACGTCTCATGTATCAGTGGTGTACACTGAACATGTTAAAGAACCAGGGGTGTCTTTGAAATGAAATGCTTTCTGTGTACACTGCACTATACCCACATCATAAAATAGCTTATCACTGCAGAGGTCGTCGGTCATATGGCCAACCGGTACCGACGATAAATAAACTAAAGAAGAGATCGAGATAACAACGATAATAAAATTATTACATTAACAGCCACACGCTTATCTGACCAATCATATGCCCACGGTGTTCCTCTCAAATAGCTGTTGAATTCTGCGTATAGATCGCCCGCTATTGAAAAATAATTCTGATCTCCTGTTGCCTTGTACAGCCACAGGGCCGCCTGGGTCAATTCATCTCCGTATGAAACACTTGGCGATGTTCCACAACAGTATGACCTTCAAATTTAAAGTCATAAATATGTATACAATAGTTGTATATTTATTTTCACTTGGACAGATTTAACGCAGTTTCATTGTATAAGTAAGTGTCTTTCTAATAAAAAGGATGAGAACACGGAACTTATACGACGAAAATAGTAAAAGCATAAAATATATGTACAAAACATTGTTGTTAATATCGACTGTATTTTTCGATTTTTCATTTCCAAATTAAGGGCCTGATTTTTTGTATGATATGTAAATTTATTACAGTGGCAAACGACAAATTTTATATTTATAAATTTATATGTAAACGGTAATAAAAATGCATAAAACGCACGCATAAAACTGTCTCGCGTCCTCAACTGTATCACTGTAAGGTTTCCTGTATGTATTGGCGAATACAAACAAAGACTCTGCTGCCGTAAGGAGCTCGTTCGCATAACCAGGGTCTGCAAAAAAAATCGTCATGAGATAAAACTAACATGATCCATTCGTTTCTATAGTTTTAACAGTGACAAAACAAGAACTGTCACTGTAAGATGACAATGCCCCCGAACGTGGTGCTTTGTCCTTTGAACTGAGAACCAGTCATTCAGTGCTCAAGGTCAAAGAAATATAGGTCAGTGGGAAGGTCTTATCCAAAGGGGGTTGTGTTCAAGTATGAAGTAATTCCATTTACTTAAAAGGAAGTTATGGGCAATGTTAAAGTTTTTGGACAATTGGATCTTCAAGGTGAAGGTCATTCAGGGGTCAAGGTCAAACAAATATAGATCAGTGGGAAGGCCTTGTCCAAAGGGGTGTTGTGTTTAAGTATGAAGTGCATCCACTTACCAATTTGGAAGTTATGGCCAAATATTAGTTTTTGGACAATTGGATATTCAGGGGTCAAGGTCAAATAATTAAAGGTCAGTGGGAAGGTCTTGTCCAAAGGGGTGTTGTGTCCAAGTATGAAGTAAATCCACTTACTAATAAGGAAGTTATGGGCAATGTTGAAGTTTTTGGACAATTGGATATTCAAGGTAAAGGTCATTCAGGGGTCAAGGTCAAAAAAATATAGGTCAGTGGAAAGGTCTTGTCCAAAGGGGTGCTGTGTCCAAGTATGAAGTAAATCCACTTACTAATGAAGAAGTTATTGCCAATGTTAAAGTTTTTGGACAATTGGATCTTCAAGGTAAAGGTCATTCAGGGGTCAAGGTCAAATAATTATAGGTCATGGAAAGGTATTGTCCAAAGGGGTGTTGTGTCCAAGTATGAAGTAAATCCACTTACTAATAAGAAAGTTATTGCCAATGTTAAAGTTTTCGGACGGACTGATGGACGGACTGACTGACGGTCGGACGGACGGACGGACAGTTCAAAAACTATATGCCTCCCTTCGGGGGCATAAAAATGAAATGTCCTGTTTTAATATCTGCAACTCAATTTATATTATTACTGCTAGGTCGTTGAAAGTCAAACACGTTTAAACAAAATAAGAACTCTGCCAAATTATTTTTGATTGATGTTTGCACTTTTACCTATTTATTTACTGTCAAAAGATTCACCTATTTGTTTGAAAACCAGGTATCCGAGTGCAAGAGCAGACACGGTATCCGCCGTGACGTCACTTCCGCCACTATTTGCATCAACATAGTAAGATGGACGCGAGGATGCTAATGTATCTAGTTCTTCCGGTCTCAAGAACTGGCTATGGTCGATATCCCCGTCACCTACCTAGAACACATAATACAGAATAAAGAATAAGAAACAATATGTCATGGGTGGAATTTTGAACAGCCTTTCTTCTATGACTACTACCTCTGCAAATGATAGATGCAAGTCGAAACAGCTTATATCATTGCAGTATAAATTAGAATAAAAATTATGAAAGTAACTATTTCAGGTACGCAATATAGGGAAAAGGTTTCAGTTTTGAAGTAATAGGAATTTCAATCGTCTTAATGTCAAACTAGCCCTAGCGAAACTATCCGTTATAAAGTTAGAATCACAACAGCTCTGTTTCCATATGCTGATTTTACATTAAGGACAATGGACAACGATGCTAAGAAATATATGGACAAAAAAAGAACAAGAAAAACGTCAAATTCACTTTTCATAACTTAAGTTATGTTCTGAGAACTCAGTTGTATTACTAAATGACGTAATAAGTTGATTAATCATGCGCTGTCCGTTTATTCGATATGAAAAGCATTCGAAAATGAGACTTAAATACTATTTAGTTTAGTTTATCAAAATAACTTAGATAAGATACCTGGGCGTAAAATCTGTTTTGATCTGGTTTCCAACATTTCAGGAAGTAATCTAGAGGCCATCTAACACTGTCGTACATATAGGACAGCTGTCCTGCCGCCTCGTACGAGCTAGGCCACTGCCACAAACCCCACAGGAGAATGGTGGTCGAAGAAGCCATAGGATAACCAAACTTAACCATATCTCCCGCTGAAAAGAAAAACCAGCGTCAACATTGTGAAGATTTTAATATCTGTAACATGTCTTTAAAATTCTTTGAGGTCCCTAAAGTCTAATAAGTTCCGTTAATATGAAAATTGTATATGGATGATTGACAAAATGGCATCAGTTTTTTACTGACAACGTTACGCTCAATTTACGTCAATCATTTGTGGAGAAGTGACAATTGCACTACAAAATGTAACAACCTTTAGATTAGTGTCGTCCTAGTCCCTGTACGCGTTCGTAAAGAATGTTAGCAAAATATTAAAATTCTTACCATCAAACCATCCACCAGTCAGGTCCACGTTGTTGTCTAGTCCATCGTTGAGTGTAGAATCGAACCGCCAACCGACCCTGTTGTTAGCTGGAAGGTCCCCGGAACGTTGCGCCTCGTAAAAGAGTATTGACTTGCAGATAACTTCATATAAATTGTAACCATTGCCTGGAATATATTGTTATAGAAATACTTATAATTAACAATTACAAAATAACTCAAGACTTCGGAGGATGTTGTAGATTGAAACACGAATCATCAAACATCTTAGCTACTAAAAGCGAAGATCATGAAAAAGCAGGTTTAAGTTTAAAGACTGCAAAACAAGCCTGGAACGAGAGTGATCGAAACAGCATAAATACGTTCGAATCATTTAAAATTTCGTCTTTTTTCAAATTTATTTTAAAGGTTCAAAACAAGAAAAAAAGTAAGCAATCTGATTTAAAAAAGGCTATACTCTTAAAACTACCTTTAGGTAGATCATGTACTTGAGTCAGACTGGTTGTTTAACTTGATAACATGGCAACATACCATCAATTATAGAATTATTGATTAAGCTATTTATTTAATCCTTATTATGAGTATTTGAAAATCATCTGTTTACTGTGACCGCTGATTGTATGTTGTTTGTAACAAGCAACGAAATACCCCACCCGAAAGATACCTACAACATGTACTCTGGATTCGTAACAACCGATATTCGATAGAAAAAAACTACATACCTGAATAAGCCTGAACGGATGGATAGTTTGAACAAATATCATAATTTTCAGGTAGAGGCTGACTTCTTGTGGTTGTAGTCGAAGGATCGTGTGTTGATGATGACAATGATGACGATGATGGAGTCTGTGTGGAAGTTGTAGGTGATACCGTTGATGTAGTTACGGATGTAGTAGAATCCTCCGTCTCGAAGTTATGTGTTGTTGTTGAAGACGGACGTTTAGTTGTTGTTGTTGTTGTCCGTTGATTACCTTTTAAAAGTTCCGTAAGATTAAGAGTTAAGAGAAAATTTCTTCAAATTTAGTAGAATACAAACATGAAGAGGAAAATAGGCATAAGCCTGTGTCGCATAGTAAAATTAACGCAAATACGCATCCTTACACTGAATAACATTAATAGCAATGTCTACATATAGATATATGCAAACCTCTAGATAACTTTATCTAGTGTAAACTATTCAGGGAAATAATGGGGTACTTTAGCGGATTATTTACCCTGAATACTCTCTGATATTCCATTGATCCTTCCATTTGGATTCCTCTGCTTTCATCGCTATTTTCTTTTTTCTTTTTTTTTTTTTTTTTGGTATGGTGATAATTAAACCTATTATTTGCAACAATCGTAGCCAGATAACACATTTAGTTTGGCAGCATGTTTTGTTAACATCATCATGTTTGTTTTTTGATAATCCTCACTTTTAATTTAATAAATAATTGACAATTTTCACAAGTAAAGCCAAGACTATCATAAAGAGATACAAGGATAAAGTCAGAGGATTCCAGCTGAAAGGACCAATGTGCAATTTGGTCAACCTTAGATGTTATCTGAATAAGGGAGAAAATTTGCTATCATAAATGTCCCTCATTTACAAGTATCCAGCCGTCAACCAGAAAGCTGTACTAAAACTGTCAGAGTATTAAGACAGTATGAAAAACATACACGTATAATTAAAGATTACAAGTCAAAAAGCTTCCATTTAAACCAGTAAGGGTTGCTACTAACTGGATAATAAGGTATGTAGACACGCCAGCTTCTGTGCAGCTATTCCGAGCATTTTATCCATTTAGTCACGTGATTTTTTCATCTTAGTTAAAAAGACACACTTAATAAAGGCAGATACTTACCGGATGTAGGGAACTGACACTGTCCAATGGGTTTTTGGCTCTCAATGGGGTATGATATTTGGAAATCCATCTTGAACGGAAGTTGATTCATGTTTATGTGGTAAATGTTTTCCATGAAAATTGAGGCAGACGGTAGGGAAGTGTTGGTCAATGCAAAAGTCCATTGCTTTCAAAATTTAAAAGAAATGTACATAAACTGTGGTAAAGTTACTCCAAAAACAAAATAAAAGTAACAAATGCACTAAATGTAGATTAAAGAAAAGAAGCACGTTTGGTAACACTGACAAAAGAAGTTTATACATGGTCTGTAGATACTGTGTTCAGTAGTTATAATTTTCACAAATCAGAGCAAAATCTGATGAATATGAGTAAATGTTTTTTGAACTGTTTTCCTTAAGTGAAGTGTTCTCTAATGAATAGGTCTTGAATTTAAATTTGTAATATACTCACGTTTCCCCTCCACCCGTCCCCCCACCCCCCAAAAATTATTCATCCTGACCTAATGTCATTCCCATATCTTCGTCAATAATTTATACAGTGAAAGATTCCGAGTTGCCATCATCCATGTGTAAAAAGAGGAGATTCGTGTGACCTTAACAGTTAAAATTGTTTATAGAAAATAGATGTGGAAAGCATATATATTTTTGATAAAATAAAACGGAACTTATTGTATCATCATATCTGATATCCTACCGTTATATCGGATATATCAATGTCAAGGTCAAGCCGAATATCCACGGTACGTGGGAAATACGGCTGGCCGTCTGCTGTTGTGTCCAGGTCTAGGATACAAGACGCTTGGACCACAGACAATCCGTTACCCCCGTTCCAGGGACTCCCAGGTGCATTAATAGGTGAGCATCCAGTGCCACACCCTGGAAAAAACAATAAAAGGAATGAAGTTAATGGAGTCCATAATTATACATTTTTTGCAATTGTTCGTGATGAGCAGACGCTTGCATCGTCGGTGACCCCCGGTACATATTCCGTACAACTACATTATGTACCGTGGGGTAATTGACTGCAGATTATTCGTTATTATTAGCAAAGGGAAGTAACTCCTCGTCGAATGAGATTCCGCAATACAAATAGATACTCTTCAGTGTGAAGAGTATGAATAATGACAAGTAACTTAAAATAGAAGTATTTCCCAAGATTTAAACATGGGCGCGAAAGGCAAATTGTAACGAGTACTTTCATTGGCTGAGATTGCGCAAGGGAAATCTTTCGGAAACCAATGAAAGTAGGTAATGAATTATTCATGAGTATGAAATTTTTACCAACCAATTGTCCCACGGTAGATAAATAGAGTGAAACGGAATGGATCGAACGTGGGTTTCCGACGATGAGACGCTTGCCAAAGCATGGAATATATAAAAGACCGTCACCACAAAAAAAAATTAATCTTTGAGCTCCTATAAATATTTCGTAATAGAAGTGTTAGTAAACTGCGGTCAGGTTGCACTGTACTTTTTAAGCAAAGTTTCTCCAAAGTGGTGTAACTAATGCTGGTAAAAGAAATTTTTTGAACTAATACAGTCAATTTCAAGTAGAAATGTTGAACATCATTAACAATACAAATGCTTTCGCTTCCAAATGATTTGAATAACGCTAATGTTAGTAACTAATTTTATGCCTCCGGAGGGAGGGGCATTTTTGGTCTGTCTGTCTGTTTGTGTGTTTGTTTGTTTGTTTGTTCGTTTCTTTTCACAAAACTTTAACCTTGACCATAACATGGAAGTCTTTCTACCTACAGCCTGCACAGGTGCATGCACCTTGATGAGCTCTACCCGTCAGACCCACTTAGAGGTATACAGTATTTTTCGCCTCTTCATGGTGAATTCTTTCATACATTGTCTTTTTGTCAGATGTACTCTTCAAATGTGGAAAGATACGTTTTATTTCTGAGATACTGAGTTCTGTTTAAAGAAAATAAAGTATGCGCACCTCCTTTTTATACGCCACTGAATATTGTGCGGATAAAGTAGTGCAGTCTAAGCAGGAAATTATTGAGTGAAAAAAAGAAAAAACTGATTACTGATTTAAAAAGGAAAAAAGAAAAAAAAGGTAGATATTTATGTCGTGGAGTTTTACATTTCATGAAAACATAGTCATTTTGATGTTTTATTGTTTTCTTTGATCGGAAACACGCATTATGTGCAATATCAAAGTAACACACCGGCTGTCATTCTCAGCACGAGTTTCCTGTGTGTAAACAGACTGGACTGGTCTGTGATAATGTAAAAGTTCACGTTTTGATGGTGACAGAGTCAAAAGGTAATGCGGATTATGCCAACGGTGCAACATTTTAGACTAGGAATATTTGTGCCTCCTATACAGTCTTCCCGCACTTCAGATGTTTTGGTTTACACTATAACACTAAAGTGAGCGTTGCAAAAAAAAATACAAGGGTATACACCTACCTGTTGCCTGCACTGCCCTCAGAGGTATCACCGCTGATACCGCTATAAGCGTTAAAACTTTTTCTGCAAATAAAATTTCGTTTGTAATAATTGATCTTCTATTATGTTTAATAAGCATTTTATTTAATAAAGATGTGTTGCGTATGTCGGATGACTTAAGGCCTTTTAACTCTAAAACTGATCAGAATTGCAAATACATGTACTTATTAGTTTGTGTTTTCAGCTTTGTTCTACAGCTCTACAAACTGAAATTCGCAAAAAAGAAAGAACGATTTCCTCAACTAATACGGACTTACCCATTGTAATATTTTCCATACATTCGTTGTTCTCAAAAATTAGAGTATGCCTTAATAAGTCAACTCGACTTCTTTTATACAGGAACTTGCCAGATTGGACAGCTATCTCGGACAGCGATCTATATCCGCATTCAAAATACCAAACTATGAAATGAAATAGAAGATTATATCATAGATAAAACGTTAATAAACAACCGTTAATCACGCCCGTTTCCTAAGGCTGACTCGTCATTTGACTTCGTGCATAAGCACCTGTCATAAAAGTACAATTCAATTGTTGACTGTTTGCATTAATCATAGTATAGAAATAACTATCGTCATGAACAGACGTGTGTAAAGTTGATTTTGTTTACCGTTGATACCGGACTCGCATGCTGCGAACGCCCCCACACCGCCGAAAATAAAGTTACTAGAGCCACACGTATAAAGAACAAAACTTGGACTCTTATAATCATTTAAAACTTACCTAATTGCAGTTCATAATTTTTCTTCAATCCATGAAAATCTGGAGGTTCCTGTTTTATCTCGGCAATATGTTTGTATATTTCAGGGAGAGTGAGTCTATACTCATTCAAAAAAGGTATTGATTCTGTTAACATTCATTTTACGTAGTAATATCCAGTACCTCTTTCAATTTCATATTTCCTTAAGCGTGTTAAATTAACGCCTTTGCAAGAGAAAAACTCTGAAGACTTAGAAAAAAAGATTTAAACAATTAATATACTTTCTTTCTCCTGTAAAAATACTTTTACCTAGAGTATAGAAATTATATTTTTCAATATTTTCGTTCTTACTTAAATACTATGAAAACATTTCTCTAAAATGCCAGCAGGAGAAGTATATGTCAACTTTTTGTGTACGATATGTTTTTGTGGTACTGATTTTAAGTTGTGTCGTAAGTTTTGGTGTATCTAATATATAATGCAGAAAAGGCAACTGCAATTAATTAGTTACTCACTAATGCCATCTTTAACCTACTATATTTTCTTTTCAAGTATTAGGACGCTTTCTGGCTAGTTTTGTCCAGGGGGATTAACCAAGATGGTAATTTGGGGAGTCTGACTTGGACGCTGAAACTTAAACAGACAGAATCTCCTAATCTCCGCTTTACGGAATCTATTAACATCAGAAATTCTACCATAAATATATGAATTTTATAAGATCATGTAAACCACATCACACCATGACTGTTGCATTAAAGATATCAGACATTACCACAGATATTATTTTCTGAAGTGTTGCAAGAGTTTAACATATAGAGGATATTTGTTTGTTTTTGTGGAAGATGAGAATTTATTTCATCATTTATTATTAATGTCTGCGCCACTCGAGAAAATATCACATATGGTGTTCACGAGATGAAATAAATTCCCATCTTCCACTACAAAAACAAACAAATTTTCTTTTTATTTTATGCCAACACGTCAAAAATGGGTATTTTATGACATTTTTACTCAGGGCCTTCAATAAATTCCCCATGGTGAGCCCCAAATCAGTTAATGCGTACTTTGGTCAAACCGTTACTCCGCACAAAAAAGTGCAGGCAATCTCCAATGCATATGATAACTTTACTTCTGCTGAAATAAACTGAATACACTTTCATCAAATAACATTTATTTTTCTCTACACAGTTTATCAATATTTATTGAATTTTAGCCATACATACTTTAATACCGAGTAATATTCAGTCAATTGAATTGAAAGTCGGCCATATTGGATATTGTCCATGTGAGTTATGTAAACAAATCAGACATTTTTAATAATTTATAGCGAATTTCATCATTGTTTACAACTAGTTAGGCTCAGGAATTCAATATTATAACTGGATTAAACAAGGTAAATAAATTTCACTCGCTGTCACTGTCTGAAATACAGCGGATTCTCTTGTATTTACGTGGTGAAAAAGTAGTTCCGGCACAAACAGTGGATTATCAAAATGGTAATTTCACTGATTCAAAACAGTGGATTATCACTTTTATCTCACTGATATTTCCCTATATTTCATTGGTAGGCATAAAATAAAAACTATTTTCTAACTTGTCGAAAAAGCGTTTTACATAAACTTTCCTAATTTCACGGCATATATGTGAATCAGGACCTCTGATTTAATCAATTTTGGCAGAAGTCAGCACAAGATTTTATACTGAGCAAACATGTAGATGTCAACACACATATTATGCAAGATTTAGGTTAATTATTCGTTTTTGACAGTGTCATTTTCGATTGTACACAGGATCAAACTATCACTTGGTATAGATCTACATACCATTGAGTTAAGCATATAGTGTAATTCATGAAGTGTTGTTTTTACAAAATGTACTCCAACCTTATCAGGCGTTTCTAAAAGTGTAAACCTTTGAAATGTGTTAAAAAATTATTAAGTATGTTTAAGTCACAGCAAATGTTAAAATTATTGCTAAGGGTGCAATTTCTTACAACTTATATTAATCCCTCTCTGTGGCTGTTTCCAGTTCAAAACCAGCACTCGCGCCGGAAGTGAGGTGCGGTAAGTCACTGAAGACTCTCACCATTGGTGGGATTCAAACCAACCAGATCGGGAGTCCGGCGCTCTGAGCCCTCGTCCACTGCCCCTCCTAGCTATAAATGAGTGCATATGCCCCACAGCGTTGACATGGGGTGGATCTGCGGTCCAGTGGTAACGCGCTGGACTGGTACCCCGGGATCCGTAGATCATTCCCCCGCTCCTCCACTAACATCACTAATTGTCTTTCGGATGAGACGTTAAACCGAGGTCCCGTGTATTAGTGATGTACACTGAGCATGCAAAGGAACCAAGAGTGTCTTTGGAACGGGATGCTTTCTGTATCTTGCACTATCCCCCACAAAATAACTAATCTCTGCAGGTGGCGTCGGTCATGTGGGCAACCGGTACCGACGATAAATAAAATCAAATAGATATACAGCGTTGACCGCAACAAGTCATTTACATTATACGATAAGATTCAGTGTTGCACTATGCATTTTGTGACATTTTTTTAGCTGAAAGATTACAGAAAAAGTTCATGTTTTTCAGTGATTTTGTTTGTTTGTTTTCTTTGTTGTTGTTTTTTGTTGTTGTTTTTATGATGATGATAACATGTTGCGCCCACATTAATCTAGGTACATTGTACTTAACAATGTAAGAGTGGGCAATAAACAAAAAGAGGCTTTTTATTTGTAAGTATAAATAATATTAGCAGTTCATGCAGAGTAATTGGAAAAGTAGGGGAAAATACTACAGGATGAAGTTTTCAAAAATGCCGAAAGAGTTATCTCTCTTAGAACACTATGCCTTTCTAATATGTGGACTTACCACTAAAGGCAGCGCCGAAGTTAACTTAAGATTACAGAATAAATATCCAGGACTCCAGAAAGACTGTGCGTGCGTGCGTGTCCTGAAATAAAACCGCTTATGTCACAAGCGCCTGTTTTTCATATTCATTACAATCGACATCATTTGCACTGTACAAGATATTAGAAAGTCGAAATAACAATAGCCAGATGGACATGATCTTTGCTGGAATTAAATTGCAAATATTTCTTTAAAAGCACAATTTTGTCTAATATTGCAGTTGGTTTTATTTTTTTTTTATTTTTTGCGCAAAAATTCAGGCGTAGCTATGTTAGCTAAGTTGTTCATAATTTAAGTAACACTGTCAATTTTGTTTTCTGGCCGAACCTGCTGTTCATACAAGCTGCGGATAAAACATACAGTGTACTTGTATATATATATATTCCTTGTCTTACAATCTAGTTTTTATTTATTACAGTGCTATTATCTGTTTGCAATTATGAAAATGTTTAGTACCTAAATGTCTATTATAAATCTGTTAAGATTGACCATTGTATGTATCCTGATTATTTTAGATGCTATGTAACTATATTTTATGTATGCATGTGATGGATTAGACAATAAACAACAATAAATCAATTTTTTTTACAGTTTTCAGAGGTATTTGTGAAATTATTCACACATAATTTCATTAACAGACATTAATTTCTCTAGTTTGTTCATACCCTGTTCGATTCTTTTCCATGGATATTCTCTCATATAAGCTATCTATCTATTTAAGCTTATTTAACGTCGGTACCGGTAGCCCATATGACCGACGCCCCCCCTGAAGAGATTAGTTATTTTATGTTGTGGGGGTAGTGCAAGATACAGAAAGCATCCCATTCCAGAGACACCCCTGGTTCTTTTTCATGCTCAGTGTATAGCACTGATACATGGGACCTCGGTTTAAAGTCTCATCCGAAAGACTATTAGTAATGTTAGTGGAGGAGCGGGGGATCGAACTCGGGACCCCTGCTTTACCAGTCCAGCGCGTTACCACTGGACCACATCCGCTCCTATTCTCTCATATAAACCATACCAAGTTTCTTATATGTGTTTCCTGTCCTTTAATATGGTCCTCTGTTTGTATTTCACTTCAACTTCAACTTCAACTTATTACTGCCAAAAGTCAATAGTGAATACTGACTATACTAGGCAGGCGCGTGTCAGGAACATTAAAACTGTAGAAGATAATAACAAAGAAAACAAGATTTAACTGAAGATCTTAATTAAACATTTATTTTGAATACTTAAAACCGATAAAACTTGTTTAGTCCACTGATAAAAGCTGGCACAGTTGGGGTAGCCTAAATCTCGGTTGGTAATTCGTATTACTACATTAAATAACGCCACTGTTCACTAGGATTGACGCAATCTTCGCTTTCATTTCATTATGAAGGATTGCATCAATGGCACTTGATAGACCATTGGTTGAAATTTAGTGATCTTACACCTATGAATTCCATAGATAATAATAAACATAATACGCAATAGATAGATAGATAGTTTATTTGAACAATATATTTACATCCATGAGTTAATACAGATACAAGTAACATCCATGTAATAGTAATTGACAATAATCATTTATCAAAAAGAATTCACGGTAATACATAAAGGGGGTAAGGTAATGGCAGTACATATGAGGAATATTAAGGTGTTATAATGTAATTAAACATATCTTAGCAAATAGATAGAAGTACTATATAACTCATTACATATTTCTGTTTTATAAACTTGCTGTATTATAAATAATTTTAAGAAAGTTCACCTTTTTTATTATTTTTTTGCGGAGAAAATGTTGATTAATTATATAAAAGCTCATCTCGCAATTTAAAGCCTTTGTAAACAAATATTGACAGGTTCCTGACTGTTGTTTTGTTTTCACTTGTGAACAATTCGATAAATTTTGGGACATTAGGTCTTGTCCAATAATATTTACGGATATATGTTTCCTTAAATTTTGATACAGCGGAAATTCTAAAACAAAGTGAAATTCATCTTCTAATAATTGACAAAACTTGCATTTCCTATCATTTCTGGGTATCTTATTAGGTCTATGCCATCTTCCACTTTCGATTTCTAACCTATGACTTGAGACTCTAAGTTTTGTAAAAGCAATTCTATATTTTTTAATATTAATATTATCTAGATAACTTTTAATTCCAAAAGAAGAAAAAAATCTGTAAGTACTAGCTCTTGATGAATTGTTTAAATCCAATGTCCAGTTCTGTAGAAAAATATCAGTAACACGTTGCTTTAAAAGTGTCAAAAATAGATTTACATTACCTACACTCTGAAAAAACCAAACATCATTAAATCCTGTAGTTTCTAGTAATTGTTTTACACAAGAAGCCCAATTTTTATTATTTGGACTTAATTCTATATCATTTAACATAACTTTGTATATTATCTTAATATACTTATGATTTTGTGATCTAATGATCTTTATCCAATATCTAATAATATGTATTAATCTAAGAACTCGGAGTGGGTATCTACCTAGTTCCCCGTAAACGAAATTATTTTGTGTTTGGATTTTCACTCCTGATAACTGTTTATAAAATTTCAATTGTACCTTTTCTAAAAACTCAGCGTTTGAAAAACCAAATACTTCAGATCCATAGTTTAAAATCGGTAAGATTAGTTTATCAAAAATATCTAGTGTATGACTTACTGATATGATAGGGAAATTTCTTAGATAGGATTTCATTTTAAAAAGAGCTTTCATAGCCTGTCCACCTAGGCTCTTAAAAGTTTCATTAAATGAACCACCAGTTGTGAATACAATTCCTAGATAAGTAAACTTTGTTACAATTTCTATGACTTTATTATTATATCTAAAAACCATATTTCGTCTTAGGTTTCCTCCTTTTCTAAAGATCATTATCTTAGTTTTATTTACATTAAGTACTAATTTCCATTTACTACAATAACTGTACAATATATCTAAACCTTCCTGTAAACCTTGTTCAGAGTCTGAAAACAGTACAATATCGTCTGCATATAATAACAGTAAAAGTTTAAGCATCCCAATTTCAACTCCAGCAAAACCATTCAATGACAAATATTCTTGTAAGTCATTTACGTAAATAGAAAATACAAAAGGGGAAAAACAATCCCCTTGACGAACGCCAATAAAGCAACTAAAACTATATGTAACATCACTATATAGTTATTCGTTCAAATAACAGTGGTTTTACTGACCGTTCCTTTCGAGGGGTTTGACGCATTACTAACTTCATAAAAATACTAGGAAAAAAGATAGAAACTATGATATTTTAAATAGTTAATTAGTTTGTTCTTTAACATAGAACATACTTATTTACTCCCTCCAGGCATTGCTATCATCGCTGAAATATACAAACAAAACAATATGTTATTAAATATGGAGAAATAATGTTAAGTTTTGCTTCTACAGATTACATTAATCAACTGTAAAATGTTAAATTTCACGTTTTAATAATTACAACTCAAGAAGTCGTTTTACAGTATTACCTAATAAAGTGTTTCTAATTTATATTGGTGATTCTAAATTTAGATATAAACTTTTTAGTAGTCACATGTTATCGTCCTTTTTCAGCTCCACGTAGACACTTTAACCTGTTCTGTTTTCACGAGTATATGAATAGTCTATCTATATTATCTATTCCATAACATTTACATTTACAATACAAAATTGAATCCTTAAAACCAAAGCATTACCAGCAATGGCGGACTGAAACCCTGCGTTATAATCACACGTGATTTCGCTCTGTTCTATGTTCAGGCGACTGTTTTGGAAGTTATCCAGACTGTCAGGTCCGCCTACTACAGCGCCATACACAATGAAATAGTTGTCTGTGTTAGCTTCGAATTGAGTCCAACCACAAGTGGCGGGTTTCGGTGCGCAAGTACTAAAATAAAAGGTTATATAAGATAATTGTTACACAAATACAGTTGAAACTGTTTATTACAGGACATATACTTTAATTGAATATTGGACGAACTGAAAAATGTTTTTTTGCAGGGTTACAAGACCCTTCTTATACTGGAAATAATGCACACATTTCACATGTACTTTGTTTGTGAAAATGTGTTTATATTTTATATATTTATCTTTGCGTGTGTTTCTTTTTCTGAAACTTACTAACAACGTTAGAATTACAAATATTTATGTTTAATTTTATGACGATTAGGAAATGATTGTCGCGGGTTAACAAGGGATGAAGAATTGTTACCTTGATTTATGGTGAGGTCTTGTCGGAGGATTGTTGCCGAAACCGACGACAAAACTACGCCCTGAATCTCCCAAAATATAGTTGATTTGCTGGTAGGGGTCAAGGACGTTACTGCTTGATATGTCACTGTTTGTGATAACTCCTCTGTCCAGTGCAAGAAGTGACATAAATGCGACATTCGCTGAAAACGAAAAATTAATCAAACACAGATTTAAGCATGTCTAGATATGATTGAAAAACTCACGATTGAGTAGAAAGGAAATGTCACGTTTCTAAATTTTAAACAACTCTAACTCCGAAATCTGCTATTAAAGTTTTGGCCCAATTCAAGCTGAACAGCTTTAGATATAAGCAAATATTGCGCTTATGGAAACATTCCTGTTGCTTTAAGGCAGTTGCTTATACTAGCTACAATAACATTTCTTCATAATTATGATGTGTAATTAAAGTTGGAAAAATATAATGAAATTCTTATTCAATTAGTCAATTCCAAGTTTAGTCAACAAAATAATAATATTCTACACTATTTAACGAATTATATTCTACATTTTATAACGAACTATATTCTACATTATATAACGAATTATTCAAACGTGTAGTGAGTTACTTTTTCATCAATATTGATATCTTTTTTAATCAAACTCCCCCAGCGTCTTTATACTTACAGACGTATCTGAGGGGTGCCCATTCCAGACGCCATGCCAGACCGCTGGGTGTATACGTGATTGATCCACTGGGGCCCCAGGACTCTAGGAATGTTCTCACCCTGTTACTATATGCAGAATCTCCAGTTTCTTCAAACATCAACATCTATAACAAATACCAAAATGGTCTTTGATGATTTTACTCTTAACCAAGTGAGCTTTTGCCATAAGCAAAGATTTCTTGACAGCATATTTTAGTAACGTTAAAACGCACAGAGTCATTTTCATTACCTTTACCTGCCTAACATACACAAAACCTTACCATCGAATCTAACAGAATTTGCAAAATCCACATAGGTTAAAAGTTCATTCTTAATCAAGGCATGTACAGCCTAAAATTCACAAATAAAACATAAAAAATGTACCGGCCACTCTATAAAAGATTTATATGAGTTTGAAACCATTAGCTACGGAATCACGTTAGTGCCATTTTAAATGTCATATGTCGCTCTTGGAGGTCGACACGTGACATTTGAGGCGACACACGATACGACATATGACAATAAGCCGCGACGCTTGAGATTTCTGTATAGAAATTACATCATTTTTTATAAACGGAAGGATGCCGACATAGAAATATATTCAACTGAGTCCTTATAAAAAGAAAAAAGAAAACCTTGAAAAATTACCTGCTCCTTGAATCTTGCTATAAAAAAATATCTGAAAACTTGTTCAGAAAACAAGACCATAATTCTTTTTGCTCGATTGCACAATTCTTTTCATACATCGCGATTTCCGGCTAGAGGTCTGAATCCTGGTCAAGACAACTTTTCTCAGTGAGTTTTAAATCATTTATTTATTTATTTCATTTTTTTATATCGAGAACAATACATTTATAAAGTCATTCGCCCCTCACTGACTACTCAGCATGTAAAGAGTTGAAAACAATGTGAAGTTAAACTGAAAGCTGCTTTGTAAATTACAAAGTCGTGAAAAGCGACGTTGAACCCATATCAATCAATCAATCAATCAATCAATCAATCAATCAATCAATCAATCAGTTTTAAAAAATCGTTACGCGAGTCAAATATAAATAACATCTTGGTGCTTGACACTCCGAGTTAGTCCTAGAGACGGTATCATAAAGACTGAAAATAGTACTGTACTAAATAAATATGTCAAAAATATTTTTCTAAAAGGCAAAATCCTTAATCCCCTTATTTAGAACCTCCTTTCAGGCTACACACAACTAAATCAAATCCTACAGTATTTCAATGTGACATCAAGTCCCAATCTCACTTTACTAGCTTCTGAAGATGCTACCTATGCCAATTTCTGGGAAGAATCAATCATGAGAAACAATTTCATTCAGATTTTTTCATAGCACGACTAGTCAACTTTTCCGGTACATCGTCTCGAAGGAGATCACCCCAGTCATTTCGGTATTTTATTACAATCTGTCGAAATTTCCTGTTTATTTCAAAACGACAAAAAATAGCCAAGAATTGTCCGTCACACTTATGCCTAATCTCAATTTGTTCTTCAGTATATGTGTTGTTTTCAAATAAAACTATTTTCAGAACAACCTTTCCATGTTTGACCAATCAGGCAGCTTTGTCATCTTATAGCTCCGCACAGACCCGGCACAAAATTGACTGGTTCTCGACAACACTGATTTGGATGTGTATAACCTACATAGTTTCAAGGTCACGAAAAACAAAAGTACGTTCGTAATATATGTCTCGTTATATCTTTATATATAATTGTTGGTTTTATATGACCCCCCCCCCTCACTATTGTATTTGTTATTAAGGGGTATTTTCGTTCTTTCGAGACAGTTCAGTTTAAATGTTCTTTGATCTGACACTATTCGGCTGTGTCACACCCTGTAAAAAGTCTTTAGAATTTGATTATCGTACTCGTATATAAAAGCACAGATAGATACAAAACATGCAAAAAACAAACAAACAGCGATAATAAAATAATTACATTAACAGCCACACGCTTATCTGACCAATCATACGCCCACGGTGTTCCTATCAAATAGCTGTTGAATTCTGCGTACAGATCGGCTGCTGTTGAGAAATAAGTCTGGTCTCCTGTTGCCTTGTACAGCCATAGGGCCGCCTGCGTCAATTCGTCCCCGTTGGAAACACTGGGTGATGTTCCACAACAGTATGACCTTCAATATTAATACATGAAAGTAAAGTGAAGTGCTTTTTTTATTAGAGTGTCACCTTTACTGAAAGGGCCAGCCTCCCGGGCTTATGAGACACCTCTATAAGAGTACAAATTTACCCCCACCCCCTCAATCCTTATCCTTTGTGCCAGCCGCAAGCTGGCGGCTCACCAACCGGCCAGTTCAGAACAAGACCCTGACAGTACTCGAACATTCGGCCTCCCGCACCGTAGGCGGACGCCTTAACCGGAGACGGCTCATATCTAATATATTTATAATTGTTGCGTATTCTTTTTCTTTCACTTAAAGATATTTGACGCTGTTTTGTATATAAGTCAAAGAGCAAAACGTTGAACTTATATTGAAATATATTTAGAAAACAATTTCATTTATATAAAGTTTACTTTCGATTAATTTCTCCTTTTTTTCTAACAATATGTAAAATTATTTTAAATGACACTCAATTCATAACACTGCAAGAAACATACGGATAAAATACACGCGCGTCCTCAACTGTATCACTGTAAGGTTTTCTGTATGTATTTGCGAATACAAACAAAGACTCTGCCGCAGTAAGGAGCTCGTTCGCATAACCAGGGTCTGCAAAATTATAAGCATGTAAGTTTAGACAACAAAATGCGTCATTAGATAAAACTAATATGATAAAGTCGTTACTATGTTCATAACAGTGGCGACCTAAGTCCGAACAAATAATCAAATATTATGTTTTCATACCTGCGACTCAATTTAAATTACTTCATTACTAAATCGTTGAAAGGCGAATACGTTTAAACAAAGTTAGAACCCTACTATATTATCTTTGATTTATATTTGAGCTTCTATCTTTTTAATTTCTGTCAAAAGTTTCACCTGTTTGTTTGAAAACCAGGTATCCTAGTGCAAGAGCAGACACAGTATCCGCCGTGACGTCACTTCCGCCACTATTTGCATCAACATAGTAAGATGGGCGCGACAATGCTAATGTATCTAGTTCTTCCGGTCTCAAGAACTGGCTATGGTCGATATCGCCGTCACCTACCTAGAACACATAATATAGAATAAACAATAAGAAACAATATGCAAATTATGGAATTTAGAACTGTGTTTTCCACAGAATACTGCCTCTACAAATAAAAGAAGAAATTCAAAACAGCTGAGCTACTTAGCACTAAAATAAGCATTAAACAAGAAAAACAGTGATACAAAAGTATCACAGGGGACCGACGAACAGAGCTGCATGCAAATATTTCGAATTAGCTGTTTTGACTTGAGGCAGGTATATCAGTAGTTTGTTAACTTAATTTGTACTTTGTGTATACATTTCTAGAAGTTAATGGACTTCTTAACGTTGTTAGGCAGAAGTAAAGCAATACTAAGAACGACAGACGGAAAGTCACTACAGAGGAAAATAAACATGTTAGATCCACTTTGATAGGGAATTCACTAAAACACAGAGTCTATATTGGACAGGGAATATGAGCACAGTACCAATTGGGAGCGGATGTGGTCCAGTAGTAACGCCCTGGACTGGTAAAGCAGGGGTCCTGAGTTTGATCCCTCGCTCCTCCACTAACATTACTTATAGTCTTTCGGATGAGACTTTAAACCGAGGTCTCATGTGTCAGTGCTACACACTGAGCAAGAAAAATTAAATTACTATTTGATTATGTTTATCACAATAACTTTAATATGATACCTGAGCGTAAAATCTGTTTTGATCTGGTTTCCAGCATTTCAGGAAGTAATCTAGAGGCCACCTAACACTGTCGTACATATAGGACAGCTGTCCTGCTGCCTCATACGAGCTAGGCCACTTCCATAAGCCCCATAGAAGAATGGTGGTCGAAGACGCCATAGGATAGCCAAACTTTACCATATCTGCCGCTGAAGTGTGAACGGTCTTGATAATTGCAACATGTCGTTTATTCGATTTCAGTGGCCAAAGGTCTTGCTATTTTTGTTTTCATCGTAAATTTGAAATTTACATATGGATTATGGACAAAGTAGCATCAGAGTTTTACTAACTACGTTACGCTTAATTTCCATCAACCTTTGTGGAAAAGTGACAAGAATTGTAGCAACTGTATATTTTAAATTAGCGTGGGCATAGTCTGTACGCATGCGTAGAGAATGTTAAAATTCTTACCGTCGAACCATCCACCAGTAAGGTCCTCGTTGTTGTCTTTTCCATCGTTAAATGTAGAATCGAACCGCCAACCGACCCTGTTGTTAGCTGGCAGGTCGCCTGCACGTTGCGCCTCGTAAAAGAGTATTGACTTGCAAAGAACTTCATACAAATTGTAGCCATTGCCTGCAAAATATTGTCGTTGAAATACTACGAATGTACAATTACAATATAACTCAATACTTCGGAAGATCCTGCAGTTATAGAAACGAGAAAAAGTCAACCGTCTAGCTAAAAAAGGCGACAACGAACATAGCTCGTTCTTAGCTTAAAGACTGCAATACAAGCCTCGTTCTGGACTGATCGAAACAGCATATATGAATTCTTCGGGACATGATAAAGAAATGAGACAGAGAAAACGTACCTGAATAAGCCTGAACGGAAGGATAGTTGGAACAAATATCATAATTTTCAGGTAGAGGCGGACTGGTGGTGGTTGTAGTTAAAGGCGGACTTTGTGTTGTAGTTGTTGCTGTTGTTGTTGTCGTCTGTTGGTTACCTTCAAATAGTTTCGAATAATTAAGGTCATACGGAAACTCTATTCAAATTAACATGAATCACGGTATAAAAACATGAAGAGGAATGCATGTACCTATGTCACATAACAAAATTAACGGATCTACACATCCTTACCTGCATTAAATGACAGTATAACAGCAATGTCAATACATACTACAGACTCCCACCATACTTTACCTTGTGCAGAGATAATCAATAACCTCGAAAAATTGCACTAAAACTTTCCGCCTATTGCAGACAGTATGTAAAACCGCTCTTAATTAAAGCAGACGTTTTTGGAGCGGATCAGTCGTCCAGTAGTAACGCGCGCGCTAACCCAGGGGACGCGAGATCGATCCCCCGATCCAGTAAAAGTCCTGTCTTTCGGATGAGACGATAAACCAAGGTCCCATGTATCAGTACTGTACACTGAGCATGCAGAAGAACCAAGAGTGTCTCTGGAGTGCTATGCTTTCTGTATATTGAACTAACCCCACAGCATAAATTAACTTATCTGTGCTTGGGGCGTCGGTCATATGAGCAACCGTTACCGACGATAAAATAAAACTCAATTAGATAGAGGCAGAAGTTCATTTGTTATACGTACCGGATGTAGGGAAGTGGCACTGTCCAGTGGGTTTGGGGCTCCCGATGGGGTATGACATATGGAACGTCATTGTGAGCGGAAGCTCATACATGTTAATGTAGTAAATGTTTTCCATGAAAATTGTGGCAGACGGTAAGGAAGTGTTGGTCACTGCAAATGTCCATTCCTTTCAAAAATACAAAGTTGTACTTGAATTGTAAACTGTGATTAAGTTGTAACATTTCAGTAAATCCATATAAAAATGAAAGTAACCATTGACATATTAAATGTTGATTAAATAAGATGAACGGTTGGTAACCACTGACAAAAAGTTAATACATTTGTATGCATGTAGATATTGTTATATGTGTTTTTTTGTAACTCTAATCTTCAAAAAATCAAAACAAAATAAAACGTATGAGTAACTATTTTCTAAATGTTTTCCACTATTGAGGTGTTCTCTAACGGAATGGTCTAATTTGTCGTATTTTCACGTTTTCCCCAAAACACATCGTGACCTGATGTCATACACTGTAATTCTATATGCTTGTCAAATTATGCTATGAAAGATTCGCAGTTGCCATTATCCATGTGTGGAAAGATGAAGTACGTAAGAGATTAACAACAACTCAATTGTTAATAGAAAAAAAATGTGAAAGCCATATATTTTCGATAAAATAAAGCGAAAGTTGACTAATTATCTCATCTAATATCCTACCGTAATAACGTATATATCAGTGTCAAAATCAAGCCGGATGTCCACGGTACGTGGGAAATACGGCTGGCCGTCTGCTGTTGTGTCCAGGTCTAGGATACAAGACGCTGGGACCACAGACAATCCGTTACCCCCATTCCAAGGACTCCCAGGTGCATTAATAGGTGAACATCCAGTGCCACATCCTGGAAAAAAAACGAAAGGAATGAAGTCCATGATCTTTTCGGCAATGGTTCTTTGTGGGCAGACGCTTGCTAAAGCAAAGAATATACATCAGACCGTCTTCACAATCATATTAAAGGGAAACAAAAGTCAACAATTCCAAGACACCATAATAAAGTTTGTGCATTTATTGTTAAGTTTTGAAAATTTTACGAATATTGAAAGAATATTTACTTAGAAACGCTTATTTATCGTAATAGAAGTGTTAGTAAACTGCGGTCAGATTGCTCTTGTACTTTTATGTAAACTCTCTCAAAAGAGGTTGCGTATGAACTAAGGTAGGTTTATCATTTTTACTTTTCGAGTAAACGAAATTATGTGTACTAATGTAATTAATTTCAAGTACAAATACTTAAGCATCATTAACAATACAATTGATTTTGCTTCCGCCGAAGGATTTTAATTACGCAAATGTTAAGATCTAATTTTTGCAATCAGAACTGATATTTTCTCACACACGTTTGACAATTGCTTTGTCCAACAATTGTCATTTTTGTAACTTTTTGTAGAGGGTTGAGTTTTTGTTTTGGCACTATTAACTAAAGTGGGGGGTGTAAAAACATTCTTAAAACGATATACACTTACCTGTTGCCTGCATTGACCTCAGAATAATCAGTGCTGATACCGCAATTAGTGCAAACACTTGTTCTACAAATAAAATTCGTTGTTTTAATTTTTCAAAAACATGATTTTTTATAGTTAATAAACAATTAATTCAGTAAATTTGCAAATACATGTACATAGCTATTAGCATTTTTTTTTGTTCTATCAACTGAAATTCGTTAAAAATATCCGCTCTTGTTACACACTTACCCATTTTAATATTTTCTCAAATTGTAGATTATGGCTTAGTAACTGAATTCGGCTTCTTTTATACAGAAACTCGCCAGATAGGTCAGCTATATCGAACATCGACCTACAAGGGATGTTCGGAAAGTTTGGAGACAGCCTTTATAAATGGAGTCTAAATGGTAATTCTGTAAAAAAAATAATAATACTTACTTGTGGTAATCTATTTTCTACACCTGTGCCAAAGTTTAAACAAATAACAAACCATTTTCACGGCGAAAATAGTATGCCAACAGTACACAAGTTTTCTGACCTGACATTCTTTCCATTCTTTGCATTTTCCAAAAGTTCCTTTGTTTGCATAGGCGATTTTCCTGCCTGAACGCACAACTTGATGAAAAATGCTGTTCCGCCTTTGACGGCGTCTCCATTGAGTGCATATACTCCATCGCACAAAACAAAACTTTGCCTTAATGGAAAAAGTCTCAAAACAAAGGGAATATGACGTCACAAATTCAAAATGACGTAACGATAAAGAAGGTTTTTTTCAACACACCATGTGAAAACAGAATATGAAAAGGCAATATATTGTTTAAATGGTATGCTGTGCCTTACGATAGCTATGTTGCTATGGATACTGCAGAACATGATGTAATGTTACAAAAGCATCAAAACTAGTGTTTTAGTACTGATTATATTTCAAACTGTTTATGGACACAAAATCAAATAAAATAAATAATTTTCATGTGTCTCAAAACTTTCCGAACACCCCTTGTGTATCAGCAATCGAAACTAAAGGATCAAAATATCGAAAATATATATATATATTTTTATTTTTTTTTACAGATAAACAACTGTTAATCGCGTTTGTTTCCCAGGGCTGACAAAAACTCGACATTTTACATTATTCGTAAACAACAGTCAAAAAAAGTAGTTCAATATACATGTTATGCTAGAGCTTGCATTAATTATGTTAAGCTAAAAACTACCGACATGAAACAGACACGTGTTGATACCGGCTTCCCACAACGCAAACGCCCTTAAACCGCCTTCCCTTTTCGAGAAATATAGTTACTAGAACCAAAGTTATCAAGGACAAAACTTGGACCCTAAACCTACGTGTGAATGAATTACTTCATTTGAACTTGTGTTTAATTTTCACAGATATCACTTGTTCTCTGCAAGCTCAAGTGAACAGAACAGAACAGAACAGAAGTGTATAGCAGAAATGAATAGTTAGATAGTCAGACCCTCTGAAGAGTAAGTGGTCGAGCAGGCGATCAAACCTTTGTTACCACGATGCCGTGGACTGGTTCCTCACTATTTTATAATAACGCATGAAATCATCACGAATTATCAGGGGGTAAGCAGACACACATGTTGCCATAATGAGACATGTTCATATGTTCATAAGATGACAAAACAAAATGAAAAGAGTTAGAATTAGGTTGATATGATTCTTTTTATTCAACACGGACAAATAACAACCTGAATTTTCAAACAGATGGAGCATTTATAAATCCGTACATAAATGAATGCATGTACTATATTCTTTGGAAAAAAATACAATTCTGAATTCTGTTTGACCCCATACATAAAATTTATATTTAAGAAGTTTATTTAGAATCAAAAAGTTAGCACTATGACATTTCCACATTGTTTTATTGTTCATTAATTATTCAATGAAAACCAAAGCAACAACAAGAGAGCAAGGCATTTGTATGACACGTTTATATCAAGTTGGAGCCAACATTGTATGGCCATCTTTTACCCACATATATGCTTGAGGCAACTGACTTTGCCTTCACTTCCGTGCAGTCTGATCATGGTCTGCACTATTCGCCATTCAGTCGGTAAAATTTCAATAGGTACCCCCATATAGAATTAATAGATCTGTCCAAAATGACAGATAAACAAGTTAATTTCAGATATTTAGGATGGTAAGGTTTAAAGGGGCCGCATATCTAAAAAATGAACGAAAACCGTAGCCCGAAAGATGTGTTTCAATCATATTTAAAAAAAGAAAACGCTGCAGTACTTGAAAAAAGATGGTTCTAAAACCACTAGAAGCCTTTTCAAGATTTTTTATTGATCTTTATATGCCAAATTCTGATCGATCGGAAACTTTCCGGTTTTTACCAATATTTTGTCATCTCAGGAGATGTCGTGAAAAATGTTCGACAAGTTTAAGAATATGATTAGCGACCACACCTTGGACGTTTCGCGGCGAGTTCTGTTTGTCTCCAGATGTCTTCGTTGTCATAGTAACAATTAGCACTGACAACTTCTGCTAAGTAGTTTGTCGATTATTTTGGTCTGTTGCTATGTAAGGTCGGTTTGTTATTTTACTTCTAAAACCAAAGCCGAAAGGAAAGGGTAAAAAGATGAAAATTTATCTGGAAGGAAACTTTTTGCAGGCGGGTGAGTTTTATCAGTATAATACTTTTAGTCTGTACATAAGTGTGAAATTAATTTAATACACATTTCTTAAGTTCATTTTAAGTCGATAAAATAGTTCCTTGTGTTTTCTGTTATTTTTTTATGTTGACATTTTTTTATTTTCTATTTCTGTGCTATTTGTACTGACATTTAATATCGATAACTGAAAAGAAACGCTGTCTTTTAGTTTAGCTTAAAAGGAATCACTTCAACATTTGAGTGCAAAGAAAATGGCGCCTTGAAAAATACTTACATTAATTCGATATCATGTCTTTAAAATAACAAATCAAGTTCGTGATTCCAATGAAAGTGGAAATTTAAGTATCAGATTTTTTTTTCGCCTCAAAAGAATTCGTAAACAAATTTGTGTAAAATTACTTATTACTGATTTATGAGCGTTTAATTCTAATTCTTTTTATTTTCAGCCATTTTGCTTGTATTTCTCATTGGTCACGTGACCGGAAGATGTAGTACGGAGGAAATTCACGAGGCCACGAGCATGTGCCTCAAAGATAGCTTGGTTCCACACAGTACAGATCCATTAGTTCCGGTTTTTAATGATTCTGCATCAGTTATTAACTTCTGCGTGTAAGTATTGCACTATTTCTCCCCTATTTTGAAAGTTCATTTTCTATAAAGTATCAGGAAGAACGAAAGAATAAGATATCGTGGATGCGATACCGAACAAAATAATGCTATAAGGATAATATATGTATATTTGGTTGTTTTTATCATATTGTTTTAATCTATGAAAAAATTAAGTAAATTTGAGCAGACGGAAATTATTCCACGTGAAACGAGGGAAATAAATGATTCTACGAAAATTATGCTTATCACAGCCAATCTTATTTGAGTTTATACTTCTGTATTGAGCCAATGTTCTCCAAAAATATCTCTTGTTCTTTCTAATGGTTAGATATATTTTTAAATATTGCTACAAAAACAGATCATTGACATTATATTAAAGTACATACCTTGTTGCTGAAATCAGTATGTCAAAATCTGTATGAAGATTTAAATTAGGACCTGCGGTGTTATATCTGACATGGGGTCATTTCGTTAAGTGTATTAAATGGAGAAAAAAAATAAATGCATATCAAAATAGTAAAAACATCAAAAACATCTGTATTTACTTTATCTTTCCACATGATGCTACTGATAATTAAGTAAGACCGAGGAATGCCTGCCTCTATACATTAAACTTGATTATTACTATTTCTCTCCCATATATGTATATTGTGATCAGATAACGTAATTCCCACGATGACTTAAATAGGTTCAAAAGTTCAAAAATACAATCCTATGTGTGTAACTGTGGTGTTTAACCTTTTTAAAATATGGGTAAGAAAAACTTGTAAACAGTTTGTTTTTCTTCCACGGTTAATGGATTGTTGAACCTGCAGATTTACAGTTAATTTATTAGATGACAGCGAGAGCGTTTTATCAGCTTCTTGTTTTCAGTGTTTGATAAAACCTTTTCGCTTTCACGCTTGTTTTCCCTGTCGATTTAAATATTGACATTGACGTTTTTTGTGTTTTTTGTTTCGCAGACGACATATTTCTGATATAAAAAATTGTATCACCAACGTGATATCGCCATGTACGTCCGACAAACGAGTGAAGGTTATATTTGGAGCAACTGGCGCCGCCCTGCTTGCAGCATATGATGGTTTGTGTCATGAACCTAATAAAAGTACGTATATCTTTCTCAACTTTTATCCTCCCGCAACTTACTTATTTATTTTTTTGAGGAGGGGGTTCGATATAGATTTGCCTTTGCCCGTCCGTCCGATGTCCCGCTGTCACTCTGTCTGTATGTAGACTAGTTTGTGTCGCGAGTAACTCAAAACGAATAAATGCTAGAGCCATGAAACTTTCTAAGAATAGTTGTCAGCATTTGAACCTATGCACCAGTGTAATTGATGCACTTTATTGTACATCTGCAGACTGATGCCCCCTGAATAAGCAAAAAATAGCAATTTTAGAATTGTGTCGCGTGTAACTTCAGACGTATAACTACTAGAGCCATGAGACTTTCTTCAAATAGTTGTCACGTGTGAGCTTATGCACCTGGATATTTTTACGCAAATTTATTGGAAATCGGCCGACTTATGTCCCCTGACTACGCCAAAAGTAGCATTTTACACTTGTGCTGCATGTAACTCCAAAACCTGTAAACCTACACACCTTGGTATTTCGAAGTCAATTTATTGGAGATAGACATAGTTATGCCGCCTGGATTAAGCAAAAATAGCATTTTTAGACTACTTATGTTAAGGACAATGTTTATACGCACCTGTTATTGTACAGGATTTTTTTGTGACAGCGGACTTGTGGGCATCCGTGTTTTATGGGCACATCACTAGTTTCTTCTTCATTGATTCTCTGGAACAATTTTGCTTCTTTAACTTGAAAGGGGTGATGTGATTGCAATTATAATTGCAGTTTTCTTTATCCTTAACTGATTAATTACTTATAACAAAAAATAAATGTGAATTAAGCTCAACATTAGATAAGGGACATAGACCAAAATTTGAAATTTGGATGTTGTACCAGAACGACATTCGACAAAGCAAATGATTCAAAATTCGAGTGTCGAATATCGGGCTTCCACAATATTAAAAAATCAAGTGTTTGAAAATTTAAATGTCGTATGTCGTGCTCGCGCAACATTTCAAATTCAGAATGTCGTGCAAGCACACCATTCAAAGCAAATATCGTACTGTCACAAGACTCAGATTTCAAGTGTTTGAAAATCTTAATGTCAAATGTAGTGTTAGCACAACATTCAAATTTAAATTTTCAAAATTCAAATATCGAAATTCGTGCTAGCACAATGTGCGTTTCGCTATTTCAGGTTCTAGGATATTTCTCTTGAAGACATCTACGTCAAAAGCGTTTCGCTTGAAGACATCTACGTCACAGGCGTTTCGCTTGTAGACATCTACGTCACAGGCGTTTCGCTTGTAGACATCTACGTCACAGGCGTTTCGTTTGAAGACATGTACGTCACAGGCCTTTCGCTTGAAGACATGTACGTCACAGGCGTTTCGCTTGTAGACATTTACGTCAAAGGCGTTTCGCTTGAAGACATATACGTCACATGCGTTTCGCTTGTAGACATTTACGTCACAAATGTTTTACATGTAGACATCGACGTCACAGGTGTTCCACATTTAGACATCGACGTCGTAGGTGTTTTGCTTGTAGACATCGACGTCACAGGTGTTCCACATGTAGAAATCGAGGTCATAGGAGTTTTGCGTGTAGACATCGACGTCACAGGTCTTTTACATGTAGACATCGACGTCACAGGTGTTCCACATGTAGAAATCGACGTCACAGGTGTTTGACATGTAGACATCGACGTCACAGGTATTTCGCTTGTAAACATCGACGTCACAGGTGTTCGACATGTAGACATCGACGTCACAGGTGTACCACATGTAGACATCGACGACACAGATGTTCCACATTTAGACATCGACGTCACAGGTGTTTCGCTTTTAGACATTTACGTCACAGGTGTTTCACATGTAGACATCAACGTCACAGATTTTTTGCTTGTAGCCATTCATTGTGCTGTGAAATGTAGTTTACGTCAGATTATTGTCTTTTCAGATATTGACATGACATGTGCCTGGGATCACGCAGAGAACATTTCTATGGCTGTGTATGAGCTCATCCATTCTGTAGACACCATGGTCCAACATACAGCCTCTTTCTCGGATCTTTGCGAGTGAGAGTACTTTTATTGTATTTCTTTTTTTTCTATTCTTTTTCTTTGTAAATTGACAATGGTATGATTATGTTGATTTGATTTTAATGCCCTCTAATAAGTACAGTCATTTCGGGTAGCAATTTTACCTTACCATTGTCTCCGGGAAGCACCGTTACAAGATTCCTATTCTCCGACATTGCTGAAAATCTCTAAACAAATATGAAAAAGTTTGACCGGTAAATTTAATTGAAAGTCATAATTCTTTTTTTAAAAAGTTTTTTTTAATGATTTACAAAATAAAGAATGAAAATCAATTAAAACTCTAGATATTGATAGTTTTTGATATGTTTAGTTATCTATGTGCATTTTCAGATGACATAGATAATTGCTTTGTTTTGTTTCAGACCTGTTCATGCTCTGATGCACAGTATCATGGCGATATATGAAGCAGCAGTGAAGCATGGCCATTGTTCGGAGGCGAGTAAGGAAGTCATGCATCAATATCTGGCCACCATAGTTTTCCCGTGCACTGATGTAGCAACCACGTACTACCCGTGCACACTGGCCCAGATCAACGTGGCAGCTATAGAATGTTTCGCCAAGAATGGCGTGATTGTCAGTAACGCTTTGGTCCCAACACCCGGCTCTCTGTCGAATGCGGACGAAATGTGCGGGTACGTATGATTGGCGCTTTCATAAAAAATAATGCCAATATTGCTTCAATCCATGATATTAAAACGCTGTCGCCCTTCTTTAAATTATAAACAATACTAAAACTATATTAAAAAAGAGTTGTAAGAAGGTATCACATAGGAATGTGCCTAACTCAGTCGCTCATGGGCAAGTGCCTTTAGTTCGACAGTACATTACATCAGAACCACTAAGGCACACACAGACATGACAAGTAAGTAGTTTGCACATCCTAAATGTGGCGATTTAATTGGTAAAGTTCTGATAGCCAAGGATTTCTAAACGGTTTTCACTGCTTGAAATGTCACTTTAATATCAAGACGTTTTTAAAGATCGTATGTTATTTTGGTAATTACTTTTAGGTCCAAGAGCACGATACAGTCATGTATAAAGAGCCACATCACAAGATGTTTGTACGAGCCACAGGTGACCACACTGTACGGGTCGGCTGTGGAAGGGTACGAGGCTGCCTTCAACTGCATGTGTTTGCCAGACAACTTCGGTAAACTTAAATAACACATACATCATTTCAAACAATTTGTGAGCCATCAGAGATGACGATTAACATTTTTTTCAGAGAAGCATAAGTTTTTATTGAATGAAATCGGATCCTAGTATATCTATGTAATATTTACAGAGGCTTTCATGTTAACCTCAGGTTAACCTTGTACAACCACTAAGACATGATCTTCATAAAATTCGAAACAGCATAACTTGACTGATGGCATTTATTTTTTCAAATTTACTCTAAAAATATACCCTCAATGGTCTTCATTCCAGATATGATTCTGAGTTGCGCCGCAACGGCGGATGTGACGTCAGCCATGAGTAAATTCACAACCAGTGTACATAATCACAGTATTGCTGGAACACTAGACAAGCAAACACAGTGCGCGTAAGTTTCGGTGTTCATTTTAATCTTCTGTCAAGGGAAGTAACTTCTATCTTCATTGGAAAGTTATTTATGTAAAAATTACACAATGCCTACTTACTGTTAGAATTTATTCACTGACACTGCTACAGCGCTTACGGGTACTGTCATTATGCATGCTGGCACTTTCATCACGCTTGTTGGCAATGATTCATGCTTGCTGGAAGTTACAACTTGTTTATTGTTTCGGCCATTATGACTATATCATATTTTCATTTGACTGTTCAAAGTAGCGTAATGGTATATTCCATCATGTCGTGGCTATCTTAGTTTATTTGTAATGCATCCAAGAACAAATACACGACGTGATCAACCAGTATAGAAAATGTCATCAGACACTAGCCGAAATACAAGTAAGCGTAATGTCAATTCAAAATTGTAAGTCACATTTTGACAACAGGGGGCGATATGTTCAAGTACTAGTTTTTGTGTTTTTCCGTAATTTGAAGGAAAGATATCGAGAATATCCGAATATGGATATAGATCTAACAGTAGTCAAAGGCCGGTGATTTCCGTTATCTTTCGTGAAAACTACAAAAGTGCGCCCCCTGGTATCAAAATGTGACTTGCAATATTGCAGTTCACATTATGCTTACTTTCAACTTGCTTAGTGGCTGATTACATCTTTCATATTGTTTGGTAACATCGTGTACTTTGTTCTGAGAGCATTGTAACAGAGCAATGTTGCAATATAAGTGCTGATATACAGTCCCGGCATGATGAAATATACCATGACGGTACATTGAACTGTCATTCAGTCAAATGAAATAATGATATAGACATCAAGGTCTGAACAGCATACAAGTTGTAACTTCCAGCAAGCAAAGTATCATTGTCAACAAGCGTGGTGAAGGTGCCAGCATGCACAATTACTATACCAGTAAGCACAACAGTAGTGTCAGTGACCAAATTGTAACAGTAAGCAGGCATTGTGTAATTTTTACCTAAATAACATTCCACAATCTTCTGTCGGTTTTAATGCCAGACCAAGACCATATGATAATAAGAACTATAATGTAAGCTTTCGAATACATTTGTTATCAAGCAACTCGTATCGTATCAAATGCAATGTATTGTTTCTTTCTTATGCAACTATTTCATGGGGGAAATATGGAAGACTATTTCAAGTCTTATTATATTTTATTAATTGATTTTGTTTTCTGTTTTGGCCAGGCTTGAGAGCACTATGTCAGCGGAGATAGGAGCAGCTCTTGAGATGAGTTGTGCGGCCCCCGACATGGTGGGACACTGGAGAACATTCATGTCCACCGTGATTTACCCGTGCACCGAGACAGCCACTGCCTGCTACCCGAAGAAAATGTTTAACGGTAGTGAGACCCTGCAGTCGATGAGAGCCCTCCTTATAAGCCTTGTTGGCTTTGTAGTCAGCTTATGCGTTCTCTGATTTTGAACCTGTAGGTTTTGTAACGATATTTTGATATTCTTGAAAGCTGCAAAGCTTAGTTTAAGATACAATTCTTGTCCTGTAGTAGTTACTAAAACAAATGTTTCTTCACTGAATCCCAACATTAAGAAACGTGATGTTACTGTAAGTAGTAAAGATCAAACCCTCTTCTCTCTCTCTACTTTTTATAAGGGTAAATTCATTTGGAATTTTTGGCAGATTTTTCTTGTATCTCAGTATAGGCTTATTACATTAGACTAAAAAAAGAAAAATAATGGATATCGATGTGATTTTTGTAATTTTTCGAATTTTTGACTTAGTGTAGAGACATACACTATATTTCCAATATCTCATTTCTAGTCTTTTTTGCAGGTAAATGCAGAAAATCAAGTCTTTTTTTGGTCAACTACCATATTTTCATATACACTGCTATCCCTATGTTGTTTATACGTGAGTTTATGTGACATAACTAGAAGATATTGTAAACTATATGTACATTGTATGAACTATAAGGTTGCATATTAGATTTGTTTCACTTAAATACATGTAAAGTGCGTGAATATGTCAGTCTTGTGAAAGCTGATAGTGTGCTGTTCAAATGACCTTGTCGTATAAATATCATAGTACAAGTAAGTTTAAAAGTGTTAATGCCAAAGTGTGTCTGTGTATACCTGTATTTTAGTGGTTTTTTTACTGTCTCAGATACTTTTAAGAAGCGAATGTACTCCACGCAAGCTTTGACATCACTTCAGTTTTGTAAAAAAAAATCATTGTGATCATTATGAACGTACATAATTATCTTAGATTGTTTTTTTTTCTATTTCTGTATAAATTGATATTAGCACCAGTTTAATTGCCCATGCAATCATGGAACCTCAATTCATTTCAAAACACTATATTTAAGTTCTGCTAATAACACCAGTAAAGGAAAGTGGACTTAAGAAAGAGTCGGTCTTAACCCATTTATGCCCAATGGATTATTCCATCCTTGTTATTTGGACGAGTCCATTTTCAATTAAAATGGTTTCTATCCTATTTTCAGTTTCATTATATTTAGGAAAGAAAGTCCTTTTTGCAAGCAGTGGTGCCGTATTTTCTCAATTTCAGACCTTCGCTCTTTAAGATTGCTGAATTTCACGTGAGTTTTGAAATAAATTGCGCAACGATACTGTATTATGAAAACTTAGACATGCCGTTATTATGCCGTTAGCGAAATAAAAACGTCTCTTTTTATTGCTGTCAGAAAAAAAAACTGTTCGTTTTCAATACATTAATAAAAAGTGGTGTAATTGATGACTGTTCGCAGACTGTTTTTGAATTTCGTTGAATTTGTCATGAACACTTAAAAAAGCCAAAAATCCCAAAATCCCAATGTCTTTACAATTATTGTGTCTTTCTGTATGACATGCTGTATATCTGTATTTACAAATAAAAGTGTACTTTCTGTATATGTTTATTGTCTTTGTGTAACTCAACAGCACTTGGCCGAACTCCTTTACACGAATCTTTAAGTTCATTCTCCTGTTTACTGCTCGATTATTTGAGCTGGAAATTGTTCAAAATTTCAGTTATGTCAACGAAAGACTAATTGAAATATTCAAGATACATATTCAGGATTGATTGAAGAGTTGGCCGTTTAGGCTGAGACAATATGTTTTAACCCTCAGCGTGCAAGGCATATTTATGTGCATTTCTCTAATTATCTGGATTATGATACATAAATGATAATGAAATCATGATGACGGTATATAAATTGATCTGTTTTAACGAAAATTTAAAAGCTACTATTTCCGATGATTATTCATGGGGTTTATTTGGAACTTTAACATATTCATAAGCTGTGACATGCTACTAATGCAGATAACTATGAATCTGATATAAACTGTGTATTTAATTGGCTTCTTGGACTGGCTCAATCTCTACATTCTAAATGTAAGCTTCAAAAGAGTTCATTGTCTTCAGATTACGATATGTGTTTACCATTTGCGCCAGATACTTTCATATTTTAAACGTTTACAACTAGTAGAAGGGACCAGGAATTTGCGCCTGATACTTTCATGTCTTAAACAATGATAACTAGTAGAACGGACCAGGAAGAAGTCGTCAGGGTTCAAACATTTAATGTGTGGTGTTTTTTTTCATACAGAGATCAAGGTTTCATTTAAATTTCATTATTTTTCTCTTTTGACATGTTTCATATAACGATTCTTCTTTCTACAAAAAAATAGTGTATAGTGTATTTGCCGACCTATAAGAACGCCTCGAATCTTGTTCGTGTTGTCAGGATTATTTGCTTTCCTTGATGGCGTTTGTTCTGTATTGCGCGCGCATTATTCTAAACAGCCTCTAAGTTGACAGAGCCTAGGAAATAAAACACGCCTTGATTAAAGTAAAGAGAATAAGGGGATATTTTAACCAGATTATGAAAGACGTCTTAACAATAGGATGAAACAAACTATCCTACAATAAATTTGTGGTTTAGTAAAATCCAAATAAGCTCAATGTTAAATATCTAAAATGGACTTGTCCATCTTTCAATTTAGACAGATCCATTAATTGTTGATGGGGTACTTAATGAAAATTTACTGACTGAATAGCGAAATGTGCCGACTATGATCAGTCTGAACGGATGTGTGGGCTGATCTTGGTCTGCACTGGTCGCAAAGGCAGAGTCAGTTGCCTCAAACAGGGTAGGGGTTACTAATGCCATTTGCATACCGTCAAAATGAAAGAAAGGACATAGATTATCTATTGGCAAATAAAAATCTTTATCACTTCTAACAAGAGCCGCATCAGGCGAGTTAAAGTACCTTCTATCTGTTTCGAACTTAAGAAAATAAGCTCAAACTTTTAATAATGAATAAATCCCTGTCTCTCGTTACTGTTCACTTTCTAAGGATTTCTTGATCGCTGTAATTTTATTTAATAAACACTAACGGTTTAGTTCTTTATTCCATGGCAAAAATTATACTAAAAAAGAATTGTTATATATTTATTGATAACAGAGTATATTTAGTACAAACGTTTAAAAATTATTCATTCATAAACCATTTATCTGCTTATTAAACTTACTAATTAGCAATTTAATCCAAGAGATTGTAAGATTTGCAATTTCTTACATTACAAAAAACGTAAACAAATGGTTATTCTGATTACAGTATATTGTACCTGGAACTTTTAATGATGCAGAAACTGCATTTCAAAGACTACTGCATTCTATAACGGTGCAAACACGGTGTGTAGCACTGCTCAAAGTCTGCATGCATATTGTATGTACATTACTTGGAATAAAACATATACTTAAATAACATTTTTATGTAAATGGATATAACCATTTAGGTAAACCTAACTTCATACGTGATATTTATAACATCTCAGATACATTTTCAGGAAACGATACTCGCTTAGTCCACATCAAAGTAGTCTTCTCGTTGGCTGGGACGTGTCTTGTGCGTTTAAATGTGTATACGACAATGTCCGTTGCTGGTAAAGTGGCTTTTCTGCAGGCAGCGTGCGGTGTCTATGTTACTCTCACAGAAGTCAACAACACCAAAAATTTCAAGACGTTCTATCGCTCTTTTCTCCAGAAAGCTGATCACGTGATTCAAATGTATTAATCGGCTGATTTGTTGCGCATTCACCGGAAGAAATAGTAGAACTAAATGTGTTTCCCAGCTGGCCTTTCCTGTCAATGGAGAATGACAGCTGACGTGACGATGAGCTTCTGACGCCAACAGTGATCTTACACAGATCAGGAGAAGTGGGTGGGGTAAGACTATAGAAGTCACCACGGACATACGTCGGTAAAGACGAATATCCAGAGCTACCATAAAGTGACACATATTTCGGATAATGTTTATCTGGAGATGAGTAACCGTCGAAGGTATCATAATCATTCTCATCTGCAACAATGGAACTATCAGACGAATCATACTCGTCAACTGATGGAGAGTTTTCACATCGCACAGGTTCGTCGAAGATCAGACTGCTTATATAGTCTCTTGTTTCCGGGAATATAGAGTCATCAATAGATTTTCCAGCTGCCCTTGCAAGAAGACCTGACATCAATTCTTCCATTTTTCTGAAAAAAAAGAAAATACTGTTTAGTAAAATAATTTTGAATAAAACAAATGCAAAAAAATCTTAAAAAAAACAACAATTTGTTGTTGTTTTATCTGTAATTAAATTAGGTATGTGATCATCATCATCATCATCATTTTACTTTACGACCCTGACAAAGCGTACAACTTTATTTTATGCTTTTATGTTTTATGATTTTGTACTTTTGACCTTAAGGATAGTGGCTTTGTTGCTTGATCAACGACAGACGTCTCGGATTTACTAAACGTTCAAAATATTTTTAGTCTTTGCCAAATTTGATAACATCAAATAATCCTTTTGTCTGTTTAACAAATAGCATTGTTATTTTGATTATATAATAAGTACAAAAAAGTTTCTCGTAAAGGGTTAAGAATAAAATATTTCCAGCGTTAACTAATTTGGCTAGTCTACAGATAGGAAACTGACACATTTCACAGACTACAACATATTTTGAGCATAATATCCTTTTAGGATTTTGTCTTTTGTTTCTATAGTATCTAGCAAATTCAGCGTTGAAGATTCATGGTGATTCTTGACAAAAGGATCAGAATATATTGACGAAATCATGATGTGTTTCTGTTATTTTGGGTGCCTTTAATTTCGGTGAATTATAACTTTTGTAAATCTAATATAGCAAATGGCTTGGAGCATGGTATTTAGGTCTTTGCTTGGATGTTTTGGTAAAAAAAAAAAACATTAAAGAGAAAAGTGATAATACGGTGATTGTTGCGATTAACTATGTAATTTTAGACGATTGTTGCCTTATTAACTTCTTAGATATAATTGATGTTGTATTGGCCTTTATTTGCTTTATTACCAGTCCATGCATTATAGGATTGAATTCTGCTTGTCACTAGATCTATAATTAAAATAAAAGAATAATAAAATTGGTAATTTAAGAGTCAACCTTCTTGACATTTGTATACTTGTCCCCTGTAATGTGTTAAAAACACACATTATATCATGTTTACTGAAACCTCCAAACAATTAGCTGTATACAATAAATTTATCGAACGTGTCGTTGACCGAAACCTCCGGTAATCGTTATTCTATGAAAGAAAAAAATAATAATTTATTGACTCAAACTTTACAAAGTTTCTCGTCATATAAAGTATTCATGATATACATGAAAAAAGACACACAAACTCCAAAGGCTTACATGTACACCAACTCCTCAACAATGAGGGTGGTTTTGCAACATAGAATTATTCAAGTGTTTATCCCTTTTATCTGATAACATTAACTTCACATCTTTATGTAAACTTAGAAAGGAAACTGGAGGTTATATACCATGGAGTTTACGTTCCACTACATAAATGTACCATTGTTGGAGGTTACGTACCACTTACATAAATAAAAGGTTAGGTACAATAGAGGTTCGAATCAGGGTCAGCTCGGCCCTAAAACGTACTCGGCCCCCGAGTCAGCTCGGCCCTATTCCAACTCGGCACAGGTCAACTCGGCCCACTTTTCAATTTATTAATATATTGGTTTGTTTTATCACTCTTTATTGTTGGTACCACATAATTAATATATGAACTAATTCATAAACTTGGAAAGATGTTTTCTTAAATTATTATTACATTTTTAAATGAAAGAGTTTTCAATGATTTGGGTAATAAAAACTTATTACAAGCCATCCTTGTGACATTGCAAAATACAATGCATCAGGGTACCGATTAATCAGGTGATAATTATGATTGACGCAATCATTCATCAAATTTGATTTATGACCACCTGCAACTAATTAGAAGCTTATGATAATAAGTAAACACGTTTTTATTTCATATTTTATTGAAGATTACTTTACAAACAAAAAGCATCAAAGGAAACACATTTGTATTATATTAATTTTTTAACGAATCTGCAAGAATACACGTAACGAATTTCTTCTAAATATAATATAATTCTGCAGAAGTACAACGTACAATTATATAATAATATAACAGATATGTCTTATTTCTTTTATTAAAAAAGCTTGCCTTGATAAAATGCAAGTAATCAGAAAAAGTTACTACGTTTAATGTTTTTTTTTAAAAGTGGGCCGAGTCGACCCGCGCCGAGTTGGTATAGGGCCGAGTTGATCCGTGCCGAGTCGACCCGTGCCGATTTGGCCCGTGCAGAGTTGGTATAGGGCCGAGTTGACTCTTTACCTAGAGGTTCGGTGTTGCCATTAAGGTGTGAAAAATATAAGGTAGAGATGTTTGTTGCACAGTTATATCATTGTTAAATCGAATTAACAAATTAAATTATAATAATGATGGGTAACAACAGTATACAAATATTTAACGACAATATTTTTATTTACACGCACAAAATCAAATTTGACAACTCATTGTCGAATTCATATGTGACAAACATACTTCAATAAACATTAACTATACGTAGATAAAGGCAAAAACTTTGCCATTTGTATGTGAATGCTATGACAATTTATCATGATAAAATATTGGATAAAAGTTCTTAATGACTGCTTGGTAAATCTTAAAACATGATGCAGAAAATGGACTTTCTTATGCAGGAAATAATTTGGCATTTCAAATTAAACACATTTTAAATGAAATCAAAATGTCAAATTTATGGATTAATCAAGAACATACAACCGTAAATTTCCAACAAATAAAGAACAGAATCCTCGACATTTATAAACAAGAGTGGTATAGCAACATTAATAACTCTAGCAGTCTGTCGTCCTATTGTATTTATAAACATTCCTTTGAAACTGAAAAATATCTTAAAAAGGTTAGCATTAAGAAATTTCGAATCTCACGTACAAAATTTAGATAGCCATCGCATAATTTAGCAATAGAAACCGGACGATTTGAGAATGTAACAAGAGAAAATAGACTTTGTAGAAACTGCAAATTAAACGTGGTAGAAAACGAATTTCACCTTTTATAGTTTGTGCGAAATTTTATACTTTACGTCGAAAATATCTGAAACCATATTAATGCCGTTGGCCAACAGTTTATAAATATGAAAATTTAATGTCGACAACAAATATACAGATGTTGAATAACTTGTCTAAATTTTTATATTTTGCATTTAAAGAACGAATTAACAATGGTAAATAGAATCATATTATCAGTGAAAACTTTCTCTGCAAAACATTTGCACTTTGTAAGCTGTATGTCAAATGTTACATGATGATCGTTTGTTGTATTGCCTATAAATGTGTATTGCCATTTTATGCCAAATAAAGTATATGTTATGTTATGTATAAATACATCAGCGGTTTATAGTCTAAAAATATATATGTCGTATGTAACCACCAAAAATGGTACGTAACCTCCATAAATCGTTAGAAGTCTTGTCTTTTAGGAGAGTTTCAGATTTCTCATTATTAATTTGTGTTATCAAAGTAAAGAGATAAATTTGTTTTTCGTAATATAGTACCAGTTTAAAAAAAAGAGAAAAAAAAAGAAATTTATCTTGTGAAATAAGTCTATTCAGGTCCCAAAGGAAAAAAAACAAACTCGCAATGTGTAAAAGAATAAGTATAGATGTTGTCGTAGTGATTAAGTAGTCTAACACATACACAAAAATTGTGTCGTGTAAAAATTATATCATTCTGTGGAATGAATGACTTTGTCCCAAAATGTATGTGAAAATATTAAATAGTTTAAATTCAGTTTTTTATTCATGCAAAGAAACTGATTTTAATATTTCGCTTATTCAGTAAGAACGTTATTCCGAAACGTTTATTCATTTCAACTTTTATTTCTAAATTCATTCACCTAGCTTACTAGATTATGTTGAATAATGTTGGAACAGAAATAGGAAAAATATTTTTCACATTTTTCTCATTTTCATTCTCAACTTCAGAACGATTTTATTTCACAATAAATAGATATTTTTATCATATGGCAAGAACTTATGAACTAATAAATTTCCTTTTTTGACTTTGGACAGAACAAAACTAAACAAAAAACAAAACAAAAAAAAAACTTCTTACTTCTGACTCCGGGTTTGTATTCCAAAATAATTTTACTGTTTTATCACAAGAACTAATGATAATACATGTACACTATTATTTATCTGGTACAGGAATGATATGGAAATTCTAGAATCACGATTTTTATCGCTCTGGGTTGAATGTTCAAACTTTAGCGAGTTACAAAAATTATCGTCAAGTTTACATAAATTACCGCATTTACTTTAAATATCATTAATACCAAATAAATTAATTGCCTGTTTTTCATTAATCACAGGGCCGTACGTAAAGAGGTGATAATTCGCCGCCTTTAATATGTTTCCTTTAAAGAAGACCTGAATAAATTAATTTTCTTTGATGTTTCACCGAAATTACAGAGCAGAAGAGAACAGAACAGAACAGAGCAGACCACAACACAAATAGCAGACGAGAATAAAACTCACCCACTTCATACATCATGATCTATGAAAGTTAATCTCCTGTACTCTAGAGGTCGCGAGCTTGATTCCCCGCTCCACTGAAATAAGTTACTGTCTATCAGATTAGTCGTTTAAATAAGGTCCCATATATCACTATTGTAAGGAATCAGGGTGTTTCTTGAATTTTGTATGAGATGCTTTCTGTATCATGCACTGTCACTTACTCTGCAGGGAGTGTGTGTGTAAGAATCAAATGCGAAGGAGCGGATCAATGGTCCAGTGGTAACACACTAGACTGGTAATCCAGGGGTCGCGAGTCAGATCCACCGCTCCTCCACCAACATTACTAATTGTCTTTCGAAAAAGGTCCCGTGTATCGTGCTACATTGAGCATGGAAAAAAAAACAGAAAGGGTGAGTCTGGAATAGGATGCCTTCTATATTTTGAACAGTTCCCAAAGTAACTAACATCTCGGGGCGTCGGTCAATTCAATTCAATTTTTTTCAATTCAATTCTTTATTTCTCCCAGTATATGACATGTAACATATAAATAATATAATAATAATCATATGGGCAACCGGTACCGACGATAAAAAAAACAAAACAAAAACAAACCTCAAATAGATAGATAGTGGTTCTGTGCGGCTTGCCAGATTGTCAATTTATATCGATTGAAATGTCTCTTACTGACATACCAGCCGTGAGCATTTCGACGGTTCAACGTAAAATAATTCAACAAACAAATTGAATGCTCATTGCTTGACACAAATTTACGATACGGAAATGTTTCCACGACACCAAGTTATAGGTGAGAACTGAATGCGTAAAAAGAAAAACATGCTTAACTTTTTTCCTTCAGTATAGGTCACATGATTACGGTCGGTACAGACGGTAAACAAGATTCATTAAATCATTTATACTTTTAAAGGTATATTCTGTAGTATGATACTAACACGCAACAGCCAAACTGTTTCAAAAATATACATGTAAAACATTACCCCATGCTGTTTGTTAAACATATCTGGGTGAATAAATCGTATGTTCTGTTCTGCTCTGTTCTGTTCAATCAGGGCGCAAGTCAGTGGGACTAAATTCGTGCAGCGAAAGTGGCGCGCTGAATGCTGTAGAATTAGACATTTTGCAGTAAACTACGAATTTATCATAAATGCAAGAACACTGCTTTATGAGCCGAAGAAAACTGCGAAATGTTAGCGGAAACAGTCAACAGTCAACTTCCGCGTGTAACACTTGAACATTGAGGAGGCGCTGTATAGGTCAAACAGCACTGAGATATTACTGAACCAGGAAGATATATTTTTCTTTAAAGGAGGTTTACACGATATATTTTAGTAGATATATTTCGAACATATCTGCTGAACATGCCGTGTGACATGGGTAAAATGCAAGCAGATATGTAAACCAGACCAAATATATTGAACTGTGAAATAAAGGTCTTGTGATATTTTCCGGTAGATTAATTCTTTTTATTTCATCAAAATTTCACGAAAACAAATGTTTTTATGCTTTTAAAAAGTACATGTAGCTATCTTTAAAAGATCTGTCCAAAAGGGTACAGTTATATAGGTGTCATAATAATTTTGTTTTCCGTATTGCAAGAAATATCAACAATAATGTTAAAAAATGTTTACACAACTCAAGCTTCGACTTTGAACAGTCCGTGGTCTTTTTTTTCAGTTTTTCATCTGTTAAATATTTCAAGTTAATGATATGTTCAAGTCAGGAATAAAACATACGAAATAGTAATAATAGTACAATAAAATGATGTTTATTCTGCAACAAAATTCATGAGATATAAGGCAGTATGTCAGCTTGAAATGTACTAAAGTTACACAGATTTATACGAATCTTATAAGCAGTCCTCACGTGATCTTCATAATGGCGGCGGTCAATTTATCAATTATGGAACGGTCTATACACATCTTAGTTATTTCGATGTAAAAAAAAATGAAATTATTTTAATATAAATCTAAAAACATCTTAGAAGTAACTAATTACAATCAGCTCTTCATTTGAATAAGTTGATTACTTGTCAATTTTTATCCATAAAATATATTCTGAAAAGTTTTCTATAATTTAAGCATGAGTATTTATCTTTCTTCTAACGATATCACAAACCAACTGACTTCCTTTAGTCTTTATATGAAATTAAGTTTTTCATAAGACCATTGACATAACGGCACCAAATTTCATACTTAGAAACAATTTGTCATCGTCTAGCCCCCGATCGACCTACTGACGATTACTCCTTTAGTAGTGGCTGTATTGTTTGTAGCTGAGTTATTGTCCCATAAGTTTTCAGTTTCCTTTGTCTTCATTTGTCTGTAGTAACAAATCGCGTTGCCTTAGTGGTGGTGGACATAACTCTCTTCCTGGTACAAGATACATTCGAGGCAGTAGATACACTTCGCAATTGCGCTTTACCATTTTTCTGATGCCAGAGTTGATTTAATGGAGATATTTCTAAAAACTGGTTTGTCCTTAACTCACTGACCGCGTTTCAAAGTTCCAATTCGGAAAATTTCTGCTAAAACTCTACCGATCATTATGCATTTTGCTTAAGAAACCAGGAAAACTGGTGTCTACTCTTTTTACTAACGTCTGTTCGTCAGGTGATGATTGATTAATTTTTTCATTTATAAACAATTAACATAAAAAACCAAAACCAAAACTCATGTAGTTCTAATGTTATATGAATGAACAAACTCTTAAGTGCTCATTTTTAAATACATGATTATACTAAAACCTAAAAATGGCATTTGAGACAGAAAAGTATATTTCATCTGACAAATCTCTGAGGAACCAACAACAAAAACAGTTACAGTGCAAATCTCGCACACAACATGTCTGTCTCTATTTGATCCCAATGTATACATACATATTATACAATGTAGTTCATGTAGTATTCATATCGGTTCTCAGTTGCAAGAGCAATTTATAACATTGTATAAACCCTATATAGTTTACGATGACCGCGACCTCTATCTATTACAGTGGCATAGATATTTTCACAGGTGGGAGAAACTTTTTTGGAGGGTCTGTTAACAACTGAAGTGATCTTTCTGCTCTGTAGGAAATCATCTGACTTCTCATTGGTTGTCTCCACTTGCTCAGGTAGGCTCGACTTTTGTTGCTCATTGTCTGTGGTGGCAAGATTGTATATTGTGGCAGGAGCAGTCTGTGTTGTGATTTTCTGGTCATCGAAAGGGTATATACCAGCCTTCTTAAAAGATGAAATGATATTTTCTGTAGAGAAAGCCTTCAGAAAAGGTTTAGATATAACGCGCGCCACTTCAAACCTGGGTTACTGTGCATGTACAACTTGCAGTCACTGTGTTAAAACATTTTCATAGGACCAAAGACACCAATATCTAAAGACTGTGTAAGATGACTGGAATGGGGTGGCAGAACATATAAAATGACATTCCTGTCTTTCGCCCAGTTGGTAAGTGTGAGGGAAAGGTGACTTTTATGCACATCATAAAGAATTAGTGTCTATCGTCTGTCTACAGCATGATCTTAACCAGTAAACTTGGCAAAATGACTTGTTACATACTCTGCAAACAAGGAGGCACATGGTTGCCTATCGCATTCACTCCACAAATAACAGTAACATGTTTTTGATCTGGGTGAGGTCACTGCCTGTGTTTTTGGTGTTTTTGTCACAAACTATTCTTGGAAGTGAATATTCTGTTGAAAACCCTGATTCATCAGTATTACAAATTCGTTCAGGGCCATGAAGAAGGTCATTATCTCTTAGAATGTTACCAATCTCTACAAAGTATCTATCAATAGTCTCCTTTGCACGTGACATGGCTAGCTTTTGAGGCTTAACAGTTTTCAACTTCTGCAACCTGTCCATGAAAGAATAAAACCAGTCTGAACTGAGACGCTCCTTTGCCCTTACATCCTTTCCTAATGACCTACCATAACCTGCTGCCATATACTGAATATCAGTGACTGAATACCCGTAGCTAATATTGGCCATGTATACAATATGGTTTACCAATTGTTTTTCTTCTTCATCAAAGAATAACCGAGATGGACCTGGTCTGCATTCTAGGTCTACATTGTCCCTAGTTCTGTCCCTCAGGGCTGACTCAGGTACAGAATAGACTCTTGAAGCCCTATATACTGACATGCCCCCTAATGTTGCTTCATATGCCCTTCTCAGATTATCCATGTCATAAGGTTTCTTTTCTCTGCTTATTCCTCGATTCTGAAATAGAAAGACAATTAAAAATTAAAAAAAAAACAGCATTCTCATAGCAGTTGTCTTGCATGTACCTTGATCAAGTACCGGCCTGAGAGAATGGGTATAATTTAGTGGTGTCGTACCTGATGTGACATGGATAAGCAGACGAAACACTAAAAACACTAAACTTGAATGGGAATTTAATTACTTTTGGATTATTTTGTACAAAATAAGTTTTGAATAAAATCTTTTTAATATTTTGACACATTCCAGAAATCGGTTCATACTGTTAGATACAGGTATTTTTTTCAAGAAATGACAAGTAGGTCACCCACGTTTGTTTGTAAATTATGGACAGATGGCGCTTCGTAAATACCGCGAGAATACCCGTGACGCGACAATACCGGGTACCAGTAGGGTATAAAATGGTTGTTATGATGGTAGTAGTTATGTTGTAGAAATATTCCTTCGTACACAGTTTTTCAATAGATTTGATTCAGGAAAAAAAACCCATAACCTTTACTGAATGGAGATATTCCCAACACAGCATTTTCTCTATAGTTTTTTAAATTGCATAAAATATGTTTGACTAGACGGTGAAATAATAATAAATTGAGCAAGCTGAAATAGTAATAGCTAAATCACTAAATTCGCATTATTTGAGCGCTTAGTTCCGTCAAGTTCATTCCAGATGATAAGATAAGTTTGAATGAATTATTATTTGAATTTCTATTGTTGATGTCTAAGATTATACAACACAGTATCCTGTACCCTGCCATCGTCGGAAACCCACGTTCGATCCATTCCGTTTCACTCTATTTATCTACCGTGGCACAATTGGCTGGTAAAATTTCGTACTCATGAATAATTCATTATCTACCTTCATTGGTTTCCGTAAGATTTCCCTTGTGGAATATCAGCCAGTGAAATTACTTGTTACAATTTGCCTTCCGCGCCTATGTTTAAATCCTGGGAAATACGTCTATTTTAAGTAACTTGTCATTATGCCTACTCTCCACACTGAAGAGTGTGTATTTGTAATGCGGCATCTCATTCGACGAAGAGTTACATCCCTTTGCTAATAAATATTCATGAAAACGAATAATCAGCAGTCAATTATCCAACGGTACATAATGTAGTTGTGCGGAATATGTACCGGGGGTCACCGACGATGGTACCCTGCCTGATAGTAAAATATTCATGTCCTTGGGTATTTTACCGTTATGGATTTTGTACATATAATTATTGACATTTTCTTTCAGATTATTTATATTAGAGGACATAATTATAAAAGCTCTCCTTCGTTTTCGACTTACCTTTATATTTTATAAAGCTGATTAATTGATAGAATGTCTGTACATGTAACTAATATTGTTTTGCAAAATAATCAGTTAATGTATGATTTAACGCTCCAATATCGATTTTACTTTTTGCTATATTAAGGTACATGTATCATGTTACGTTTTCAAAAGGGTTTCCACTAAAAAAATTTATAGTAACACGTGTGTTTTTCCAGTGCCATATTTAGCACATACAAACTGAAGACGTAGTTGCGTTTTTCATCTCCAAATAGGACGAGAAAGTTGTGAAACTCTGAAAGGTAAGACGTTTATTTTATTTCTACAGTCCTTTGTTGTTTTTTGTTTTGTTGTTGTTGTTGTTTCCTTTAATATATTACCTGATGTTGTATTATTCAAAATACTTCCAATGAATCTCTAATAGGCACTTGTTAAACATTATCATGATTATTTAAGTATACTTTAAAGTATAATTTGGCTGTGGTGTATCATATTGGCACTCACGTCTTGCACAAGGCCAAATTAAGATCATCAAGACTTTATATTCTTGTTGAAAAGTTGTATTTATCAAATAAAAAGTATTGTGACACAAGAAATCATTGTCAACATTGTTAATTTTGATCAACTTTTGAAATCTAAACAAATTTAGGCACCAGTGCTTCATGCAATACGTAGACCTGTAACAATACCTGTAAGTACACTAACATTACACAAGATATCAGACAGTTATAAACTTGTTTAATTTGTATGTACATTTCCTAATTTTCTTTTATAATTACTGTTTATGTATTTTGAAAAAATCTGTATGAAAATTAATAATGAACGTCCTCTTATTTTGTCACAAAAGAAATCTTTTTCCTTACTATCTCAGATGACGGACCGGTACTACCGCGTAATAGCTATCTTAGTAAACATCTGCCCTGATCCTCTGCGAGAACTGTTTCTGAAACATGCCAAAGCAGATCCAAATCAAACAACGACTTATACAACATTAGATGCCTACCTTACTTTCAGAGGAACAGATATTCGAAAACTGAAGAACAGAAAGTTATTAAGACAAGACCAGATAAATCTCATTTTTCCCCAACAAGGACAGGTAGATATCAAGCAATGGGATATAACATTATTATCACTCCTGTTAAAGGACCTGTTTAAAGGTCAGTTACAGCAGGCCGATGAAGCAGATATTGATGATATAAGAGATATCCGAAACAATCTCCAACATATTTCCGGAACAGCGCAGATAACTGAGTCGGAGTTTACTAATATATACCAACGTTTGTTATCAGAAAGTATTCGAATAGCTTTTAGTGCTAAAGGTCAGAATTTTGCAAATAAAATAAAGGGAGACATTGAAACTGCAGCCAATAGTGTGATAACAGATTTAGGTGACGTACTAAGAAAGTGGTACACCGCTGAAATTCTTAATATAAAAGGCGAATTACAACAGCTAAAACAACAAACCGACAGCATCCAAAATGATACCACTGAAACAAGAAAAACTCTGAAGAAAACAACTGTTAAGCGTCTACGCTCTGGTGGAAAAGTCACAAAACGATTTAAAGCTGTTGATCAAGTTTTGGAAAAAATGCGAGGTTTGTTTAACTTTATTATCCAAGCCGCGAAATAAGCAATGTATATTTGAAAAATTGAGATTGCTTGTATTGTGCTTGATGTCTAAGTGTCTTTTCATTTTCAAGATTTATGCAGATGGTCACATTCAAAATCAATCATTTGGTGTTCCTACCCAAAATGAAAACTAAGTTATTCATCTCCTTTAAAACATATTTTCTCTCTTTCTTTTCATATTTACTACAACAAAAACAGTGTAAGGTATAGGATACACGTTTGAGCTTCCACCTGAACAGTTTGAGTCGTTTTTTGTTGATATAGATAGAAGCTTACTCTCTAGAAATTAATTTAAACTTTTTAAGACAGATGCTTCATATATGCATGAAAAATGTTTTCAGAAAGACTTACATTGATTTAGTCTATGACAGGAAAATAATCGATGCATACGTAGGAAATAAAATCAATTTATCTATATTTGTGTTCTACAGAAAGCTTTAAATCACAACTAAAATACAGCCTGCAGGATTATCTCCAAGATCCTCCAGAGGCTACAAGAATTGCTACACAACTGAAAAACAACCATCTCGTAGTTGTAGCTGGCTTTGGCGAGAGCCCTTACCAAAAGGTTGCTTTTTCTGTTATCGATTCACTGGATTACGATGAAGAAAGATGTACGCTAATAGAATTTCCACCAGACTGGCGCCATATTAGTGCTGACGATGTCGATCTTGTGGTATTTTTACATCCCTTCGGAAAAAAGGTATTTGATAAGGAAAAAGCAAAACAGATGCATAATCTTTTTGACGACATTCTCCTCTCATCATCTTCTGACAATGAAGAGGACTCTGTTGATGTTGTGATTGTGACTGATCAGACAATCCTAGATGAATGCAAGCAATATTACTCTCACGACGTTACAGAGAATCCCATAGTGGTGTACAAACCAACTACAGAAGACGACCCAGTTGATCTTGTCGCAGGTATTTGTTTTCTATACACCCGAAAGTACGTATTGTTTTACTCCTGGTCTTTCGTCCGTCCGTTAGCAATTTCGTGTCCGCTCTCTATCACTCGAACTGATTTGAGGACAGGCTTGTGCCCAGTACTTCAGTGAAGTACTTAAGTATAAGTACCAGGATTTGCAGTACCAGTACCTGTACCAGGTTTTGACATAGTATTGCAGTACCAGTACAAATTTTAGGAAAGTAATGCAGTCTGGTACCAGTACTTTTATGAGAATTAATGATAGTTAAAAGTGAAAGACTTTGTAAATATATACCAAAGGTAACTGATACACATTTATTTAATATACTGTGCATACACATTTTCTGAAGTATTGCAAATGTCATCTCAACTATAGTCATAGTAACTATTTTATTTTGCTACCAGTTATATTTACTCGAAATAAATAAACAATAGAATCCTTTCATAGACTTTTGTTAAACACAATGCTGATGATTTTGTTAATCTTAACACTTCCCTAATCTTTTTGTAAAACTTTATCTCAAAGCCAGACAGTGACAAGTATAACTGTACAAACATAAACACTAAATTGCAAGAATAAAGGGCTATTGATTATATATCAATTCGTTGTTTAGTTATTAAAGACTTACTAAAGACAAAATGTTTTACTTACTTTTAGATGCTTTATTAAATTTGACGACACTTACAGAGACCCGGATATCAGTGCTGGACAGTGTAGGCACTGAGCTTTGAATCTACCTTCTGTATTTTCAGGGAGTTTGTTAAAAATATTCCAACTCATTTTTAGTATTTCAAATCAAGTATCCTTCTAGTATAACCAACTACTTCTGTTCCTTCATAATAAATGATGTCAGGTCATGCTATAGTAAAAGGTTTCATAGTTATTGATAACAGCTCACCACCAGAGCATGTTTTTGTGTGCTTGCATTTAACAACATAGTTTTATGTCAATTATCAGATTTAAATATTCATCCCTTAATACTTTTAAAATTCACATTTATAGTATTGTGATTACAGGCACGACATTAAAACTAATTATGATAGCAAATGATAGTGATCGATACACGCTAGGGTATATGTACTACTTTTAATAAGCTCAGTTTTAAAGTTAACATTGTGTTACTGTACCTAAAATAGTCAGTTTTTTAAACATATCAATGCTTTCTCTGAAGTTTTACGGCCTGTCGTAGCAGAATCTTGTGACTCAAACTGCTTTCACATTTCTAGGACTATCGATTTGAAACTTGGTGTGCATGTTCACCTATACGAGAGCAAATATGCATAATGTGTTTTGGTAGCACGCAAATATCCACCTAAAACTCTCTCTTCGGTTTTACAGCCTGTCATGGCAAAATCTTATGACGCGAACTTCTTCCACTTTTCAAGGACTATGAATTTGGAATGAATGAATGTAGTTTTATGGCCCGTTGAGAAATAAGGTCATTTTGGTCGTAAATCGTATTGTATATAGAAGAACTAATAAGTAAATATATTTTGTTAAAAAGTTGCAATGATGTAAAGTTAAAAAGTTGTCGATGGTAGGAAAAATATGATGGGGTTAAAAGTTCTAATGTAAATAAATAACACGATTATATCTTGTTAAAAATGTTGATATCTTTTAAAAATTTAAAGACTAAACAGTTAATGCATGACAATCCTCTTGCTGTCGATTTGTTACAACAACTTTCTCATCTTCTTCGGGTTTCTGAGATAATATTTTGTTGGCTCCCTAGCCATATTGGAATTCAGGGAAATGAGATAGCAGATAAAGCTGCCAAAACCCTCTAAATACTGAGATTTTACCTTTCCATGTTCCTCACAGTTATTTTATACCCATTGGAAATAGTTTTATATAAGAAAAATCTGGCAGACAACGCGGGAAGATCCTATGAACAAACAAATAAATTGTTTTCTATTAAACCTGTCGTAGCATAGTGGTTGTTATCTTCTAAAACACCATGTAGAGAAGAAATTGTCCTTTGTCGTCTACCTATTTGACATTCTTACTTGACTCACTCTCATCTTTTGAAAGGCGATCAAGTCCCACAGTGTGTTCTTTGTTTTACAGAACTTACAGTTAAATACATTTTTATTGACTGTGTGGACTTTGCTCCAATACAAGATAAATATTTAAATTTGTACAACACATCAATTTAGAACTTGGTGTACGTGGAAATGTGCGTGACGCTTTTTCATGCAATTTAACAGCTCGTCATAGCAAAATCTTTTGATACGAACCTCTTCCACACTTCCAGGACTATCGATTTGAAACTAAGGGTGCATGTTCAAAAATATGTGTAAATGTGCGTGGCGTGTTTCTCATGCAAATCAATACTCGCTGTGCAGTTTTATGACACATTTTTCATTTTCGCCAATGCGCACTCGGGTAACTGTTTAGCGGTAACACGGCAGAGCCTAAATACTGACTTATACAGTTACCCTCGAGCCGGATAATCCCGCTGGACTATCGATTTGAAACCTGGTGTGCATGTAAAGTGTTGATTTCGTGACACATTTTTCATTTTCGCCTATGCGCACTCGGGTAACTGTTTAGCGGTAACTCGGCAGAGCCTAAATACTGACTTATACAGTTACCCTCGAGCCGGATAATCCCGCTGTATTAAAAATCAACATTTAAATTGTTGGAACTGAAAAAATTATTTGTTATTGTTATAGGTGCATCTATCAAGACTTCGTTTTGTTTTTCATTTGCAGACGATACTCGACACCAACATAAAGAGACAGACCACCACTATAAAAACTTATTAGGTAACAATATCATTTTCTATTTACAAAAAACACATTTATATATTTTTACCTTTTGTTTGTAGATATTTTATAAATCGAATGCCTTCGAAAACGTGCAGTTTGAATTGGACGATATTTAATTTGACTGTTTAAATTGATGGGCATTTGACGTCACTAGGGGTCAACGTAGAGTATTGTAAAGATATCATTGTTGTAAAGTTTGCTGGCATGTATACTGACGTTGAAAAATTTAAAGGAAGACATTCAGGGTGATAAAAATTTCAACTGAGTGAATTTTAGCGGTGATATCAAAATTTTCTGTGGCCCTCAAAATTAGCTTTCCGTTGTAAAATTCGAGGTCAATTTCTATTACATGTACTTTAAACTCAAAAGGTGCTGTGAATTGTTTTGCTAAATTTTCCAAAGAGAAGTAAATGTAGACAAGGACGTCAAAATATTTACATTTAAACAATGCAGTTCTTTCGTATAGCCTATATTTGTAAACATAACACAAATAGAGCAAACCGTTATTTGAAGAATAAACTAAAACATCTTTAACTTGCATTACTATATGTTTTGGCTAGAAATCTTCTGGCATTTACATTAATCTGCAGCCCAATGTAATAGACAAACTAAACGGAGAGTTACCTACACTACCCTTTCGTATTAGTAACCATTGTATATGTATTATTATTTTGGCTGGAAAAGCCAGATTTTTTTCTTACTTTTTGTATTTTCTTTTCTTTTTTTCTTCTTTTTTCCATTTATCATTCCGAAATCGTTCATACCTCAACCATATATATTATAAGCGATGTCAAAATTGGAAATGGAAAAAAAATCCTTAAAGAGGAAATACTTTAGCCTTGCAAATGGTCAAGTAACATCTTGCCATAGCAGTGCTTAAAGCAGCATTATTTCAGCATGGTTTTATTGGTAAGAAGAAAATCGCTAAGACAGTAAACTATTTTAATTTAAAGTTGTTTTCAAAAGGACAAAAATATACAAAAGTATGTATATATGTATACTGTCCTCGTTTTTGACTATTTATGTCTCCCCCCTCTGGGGGAGACATATTGTTTTTGCCTTGTCCGCCTGTCCTTCTGTCAGTCTGTCCGTCTGTAACACTTCGTTTCTGATCGATAACTGGAGTACCATTTGAGGATTGCCCTTATTCAGTAAAAAAAACTCTATTGATTTTTGATGTCGGTAGGTCAAAGGTCAAGGTCACAGGGGCCCGAAGAGTGAAAACCGTTTCCGTTCAATAACTGGAGTTTTATTTCACTCAGAGCCTTCAAACTTCATAGGATGATTGCCCTTTTTGGGAAAAAAATCCTCTTGATTTTGGGGTCAATAGGTCAAAGGTCAAGGTCACAGGGGCCCGAAGAATGAAAACCGTTTCCGCTCAATAACTAGAGTTATATTTCACCCAGAGCCTTCAAACTTCGTATAATGATTGCATTTATAGAGTAAAAAAAATATTGTTGATTTTTGAGTAAGTAGGTCAAAGGTCAAGATCACAGGAGTCCGAGGAATGTAAACCGTTTCCGCTCAATTCCTGGAGTTTTGTTTCACCCAGAGACTTCAAGCTTCATAAGATGATTGATCTTATTAAGTAGAAAAACCCTATTGATTTTGGGGATATTAGGTCAAAAGTCAAGATCAGAAGGACCCGAAGGGTGTTAACCGTTTCCGCTTAAAAACTGCAGTTCTTTTTCACCCAGAGCTTTCAATCTTCACAGGATAATTGCCCTTATTAAGAAAAAATACCCTGTTGATTTTGGGATCAGTAGTTTAAAGGTCAAGGTCACAGGGGCCTGAAGAGTGTAAACGGTTTCTGCTAAATAACTAGAGTTTTATTTTACCCAGAGCCTTCAAATTTTATATGATTATTGCCCTTATTGAGTAAAAGAACCCTATTGATTTTGGGTTCAGTTTGTGAAAAGGGCAAGGTCACAGAGCCTGAAGAGTGAAAACCGTTTCCGCGCCATAACTTGAGTTCTATTCCACTCAGTGTCTTCAAGCTTCATAGGATGGTTACCATTATTGAGTAGAAGAATCTTATTGATTTTGGGGGTCAGTATGTCAAGGTCACAGTGGCCCGATGAGTGAAAACCGTTTCCGCTCAATTCCAGGAGTTCACCCAGAGCCTTCAAATTTCATAGGATGGTTGCCCTTATTGAGTGGAGGAACCCTATTAATTTGGGGTCAGTACTTCAAATGTCAAGGTCACAGGAGCCTGAGAAGTGAAAACCGTTTCCGCTCAATTACTGGAGTTCTATTGCAACCAGAGCCTTCAAACTTCATAGTATATATATAATGATATAATGATATGTGTATATATATATTCTTACTTATACCATTATAAATGACAGAGGCATCTGTTTCAGAAAGGTAATATTTTTTCCTTGGCCTTCCTTCGATCGGGTGCACGGGGGAGACATGCATTTTTCACAAAAAAAAAACATCTAGTTTATAACTAAAAGACCTTCGCTAATATATTTGTGACGGCTAGGTAATAACAACGTGCAATTAAAAGAATAACTTCTTCATTCCATCCAGCTGAAAATCATATAGTGGAATTCTTGAAGTATGCATGAACATTTTATCTTGTTTTTCTTTACCTCAGTTCAATCCACTGCCTACTGTAAGTATCACAGAGGACAGTTTACTGACGACGAACTATTTCAAAAAGCTTTAGATAAATTCAAGTCACAAAAAGTTGTCGTCATTTCGGGTCCACGTTATAGCGGGAAGACATCTCTTGCTCTGAAGTTACTGTCGTCGTATCAGGAAGGACATTACCTTATTCTGACTGAACCAGAGGATTTGGCATACATCAGGTTTGGAATGACATGCGTCGTGGTGATTGAGGACCTTGGTGGAAAATACGAGGTAGAAAAGTCAGTCGTTCGGAAATGGTTTCGAAAGTTGGACATGCTGCATGCAGCGGTCAAGGACGGCAAGTTGAACGTGATCGTCACGTGTGATTTTGACAGACTCAACTCAGCTATACCAGCCGCATACAGGCATCCTCTTTTAGAATCGATTGTGGCGATACCAACACTTGATGCTGTTAAAGTCAAAGAGGAACCAACCACAGGTAATCACAACAATATGCAGTCTTCACTACAGTGGTATATTCATAAAAAATAATGTTCATGAAATAAAAAATTAAGTTACATGTACTTAAATCGTGTTAGATTTCATTTGAGGTAAATGAAGCCTTCATGCTTAGAGACGAGTTCGTAATAGACAAGCAGAAACAAGATTTTCCACGTGCTTTATCTCGTTGAGATGTTTAGAATCTCTCTTGTACGAAGGCTAGCTCACAAAGTTAGCAGTTATGCTGTCTGGTAAGTAAAGGCAAAGGTTTTAAATGTTGATGAAAATATTGTAATACTTTAAAATGAATAAAACTGTGTTATTTATTAATAAATATATATGCCATTCTATATTCTATTTCCAGATGAACAGGCACAAAGTCAGGGGTAAGTTTGAAAACAAAATAAGATGTAAACGAAAGTGCAACATACAAGTAGGATCTGACACACTAACATTTCTTATAATCTTTGACGAGTTCAAAACAAGTAGCAACCAAGAAAATATCTGGCAAGTGTGTGTGTGTGTGTGTGTGTGTGTGGCAATATAACGAATATCCAAATTATCTTTGACGAGTTCAAAACAAGTAGCAACCAAGAAAACATCTGGCAAATGAAGAAAAGATCTGGCAAATGTGTGTGTGTGTGTGTGTGTGTGTGTGCGTGTGTTGAAAAAAGGCAATATAACGAATATCCAATTTTTTATCACATGACCCAACCAAACAATGCACTGCGTTATTGACTATGTCTATTTGTATCTTAACTGTATTGTAGAGACGCTTAGATCAAAAATATTTTAAGGAAATGGTTTCCAGGAACTGACATAAAACTGACATTGAACAACCTCGTTGTGTTGAACTTAGAAATACGGCAAATGCTATGTTGTGTTTGTAGTTAATTCGCACGTGTTTCATCCTTAGACATACGACGTAATGGTAGGTGTATATAAGATAAGAAAAAAAGTTTGTTATTTGACAATTAATTGTCTTTTATAGACTACATGATAAATGCACGTATGTGTTTTAATCAAACTTAGATATTTGTAGGTGAAACGTTTCATTACTGAAAATAAAATCAGTGGTAAAAGCAGAAAGAAGGTTGCCTTTATTGTGTGGCATCGACTATGGCTCACGCGATAAAATGTCCATATCAAGTAGAACATTAATATTATCATCTTAGTCATGACGGTTAATAATTGAATTAATTTTGCAGTAAGATGTCAATTACTGTATCAAATACAGAGACCAAACTGAAAGAAAGTCAATATGCAGAAAATATCTGTTGCAATAAACTGTTCCGTTCTCTTTGTAAAGCGCATTGCATTCACGGGTTCGCCAGTAAAGGTCCACCTATAATACACCGTACATGTATATGTCTTTTACTTATTACCAATTCTTTTCCCGTGCATCGTGTTTTATTTGAAATGTTGAAAACCTAAGATTTCAAACATCTGCGTGCATGCCTGTGTGTGTGTGTGTGTGTGTGTGTGTGTGTGTGTGACCTGAGTCACAAGTAAAAAAAGCACACGGGCATATTTTTTTGGAAACGCATATACAAAGTAACACACAGTTTAAAAAAAACAGAGCTTGTGAAATCTTTAGAATGACGTCATATTTTTGTGGGTTTTCTGTATTTAATTTATATCTAATCCATTGTAACTTTCGTGTCGTAATGATCGCTTCTTCGATTTAACCACTATATTTAAGCAACAAAGCTGTTACAGTACCTAGCATTATGAAGTTCAATATACTTTTTTTTTCAGAATATACAGAAGAATATCATTCAGTACTGCGAGGACTGATTCTAAAAAATTATCAGTGCCTGTTTGGAATAACAGTTACTGTAGATTCCTTTTTGCGCCTTCTTTCAGCCAGTTTAGAGATGGGTCATTTCTATTTATTGACTCTATGTTTTCAACAGAAATCCTTCACTTTAGTTCAGATTTGGAGTATATTAGGAGCTATAGAGTTAATGAAAACTTCGATAACCTAAGTAGCGTGCATTGTACAGATGGCGGAGATGTGTTGACTACCAATGACAACGAGGTAAAGCTGTACAGATTATCTGATGAAAGTTGCACACTGAAACAATCGATATGCCTGCAGGAATACATAGTTTCCGTCTACAGTAACATCAACGAGATATACGTGATTTGTAATGATGAATTGTTTGTTTTGAACGAGAAACTAGAGAAATGTAGAACAGTAGAACACTTTCCAATTGACTATGTCGGATTGATTTCGTTAAAATTGGTCTTTTTACAAGAATTATTATTTCATATCGATGACTACAGAAATGTTATTTTATTCGAGTATACGAAGGTAAAGGAAATAAAGTTTTTGAAAAAAGAAGATTTTAGGCCACGGTGTTTGTGTGCTGCCAATGACAACAGCGTGTTTGTGTTGGGGAGACAAGGCGACAATGACAGCAGAATCCTACAGGTGGACACGAAGATGAACGTTTTATCCGACATCACAATAACCAACAAAAAGTACACTGGGGAAAGCAATATGATATTTGACAGAGCAAACGCTAGATTAATCACATTTGACTATAGCAAATGTGAACTTATATATCTAAAGTGATTATATTTACTATACAAGGATCAACATGTAGTGTTACCTATGTAAAGGTTATATACTGTACATGTTTAGTGACAGAATAAAGTCCAACTTGCGTGAAACTCTGTAGTGACGAGTCTAGGGAATTATAAAGTCACTGACTACAATCAAAAGAACTGTAATAATATAAAACACATAGATATGTAGCTGTTGCATTGTTTCAATTCGAACATCACACATGAACTGATATGAACAGTCTCCTACCATTCTTCAAGTTTTAAATTATACCATTATTTGTGTAACTTAAGTTTATTAATAATATTTCATATTTCTTTTTTGTTAAGAACCAATGATATGGTGGTATGAAAAAGCAGTCTGAGCAATTGATACAATACAAATGCTGAAATGTTTCTGTCTATATGTTTTGAAGAAACTATTAATTTCTACATTTTAGAACTATTAATGTGAGATTGTGTATGTAGAAATTGTAATGATGGATAGACTCAAAATTCTCTGACTAGCATTATATTATATCATTAGTAAGACAGTCTTTGTTCGCAGTGTAGTTACAGTATTGTACATTTCTAGTTTTCTTTGTTCATTTAAAATGGTCACTTAAAACATTTATGCTAACAAACAGTGTATAAATGTCAAGACAACTAGGAAAGCATGTCTGTTATACAGACGTAACAGTCATAGATGATTTCTAAACATTGACATGCTCTATTCACTCTTTGTTCTTACACTAATTATGAGGATGGATATGTATTATAAACTTATGTTTTATACTAAGGTAAGTATTAAGTCGAATATTTTTCAGTAATACCCGATGGAGATTGTTAGGTTACTTTAAGTCTTGCATTAAACATGGCTTTTAATTGCGCATTTGTTTCAAGAACTGTGTATATGTATATTATTATAAGTATATTGATGTATGATTATTTATGTTTTGTAATGCACTTTTGAATGTTATGTTACATATACGTAAAAAGTGCGATATAAATGAGGTATAATAGATGAGGTGTAATAATACAGACCGTTCAAGAAATTAGTTCTTCCCTGATTACCTCCCCTGATACAGGGAGATAAAACAGTGATAAAAATAAGAATACTTTGGTCTTGTGTATTTCTGTACACATTTCATTAAAATATCATTGTGACTGTTTATGGCCGTGATATTTAACCATATATACTTCAAAAACAATCAGTCTAATTCAGTAAAAATGTTGTAAGGGACAACACTAGTAAAATAAAAGATAATTTATTTGATACCTTGTTTTCTTCTTTTATGATATGAACAACTGCCTTTTACCCCTTTTTGCGACGACCGAAATATACAAGCATCTGTATAATTTTAAATCTATCAAATTGCTATGTAACAGAGGTTACATTTAAAATAATTGATAAATAAGTAAGACATACCAGGTTTTAACTGCTTAAATGTATTGGAAGCTAATCTTGCTAGACTAAACTACGCAGAGATTTAGTCAGGAAGTATATAAAGTCTTTGTATCAACATTTTTATAAACTCTGGCAAAAAGTGGTCAGTCAGTTGCAACAGGCTGACTGAAAGTATCAGAGTTGTAACTGCGTTGCAGGCTAAAATAGTACTTTGCAGGTGCAAGTGCAGAGTGTCTGGAAATAACTTTTGATCAATACAACGTCTGATAGTTCAGAGATCCTAAGATAACCTAATTTGCCATTTCCAACCTTTAACATGCCAAATAACTAAAATGGTATTGTCCATCTTTCAATCTGGACTGAACAAGCTTGGTAAGGGATAAACATTCTGGTGTATTATCATGAAAACATCTCAAATTTGATAAGACATTTCTACCTGAAAATTCCTAGTATAGCTAGAAATATAGAAAGAATTACATAGAAAAAACTTTTTACTTTTGTCTTCTGGAATATTTCATTTCCAAACTTATTGGTGTAAAAGAAAACTGGACAACTGCATCAAAGACAGACTCCTTTAAATAATTATTCTCCTAAAACGTCTGTTCGTCATTTTTTCTTACAAGAGTAATTCAACCAAACATGAATAACAACATGTTAAAGCTGGGTTAAATAAGCTGCATTATTTTCTTCTTTTTTTCTGCTTTTCACAAATCAATGTAAAAGGTTCATTCGTATCTGTATTTCTTTTAACCTGATGCTGCAGACAAAACTATGAAGTGTTACGCATATCTGGACAGTCAGTAAAAAGCTTTCAAATGTGCTTCATGATATATTAAGGTTATCAAGTACAAATATTAATACTATATCCACATGTTTCAGTAAAGTCATATTAAATTACTTGGAATTTGTATAAATGTAATACGTATTTTGAACATGTCGATGCAACTAGGGCACTTTTAAAATTTTTTGTTGCAAGGAAAAAAGAACGGAAGTGACAAAGAAAATAATAAGGTCAAATAAAGTAACTCTTTGTTATACAAAGGTTGTCTGCTATTTGTGATCTTTAAAAAGCCCAGGATGGTGTCAATCTGAAACAGGCGCAATCCTCTTTTAAATCAAGAGAGCCATGATGGCTCTGTATTACTCACCCGAGTACCATCAGATAAAACAGCAAGACCAATGAGGGAATTAGTGACCCCCAGGTGGTCACCTATACAATGCTATATGCCAAACATCTAATGTCCACAGCTTATGGTTTCTGACAGTTAAAATATTTGAGGTCAACTATACAATGCTATATGCCAAACATCGTATGTCCAGAGCTTATGGTTTCTGACAGATAAAATATTTTTACACTAATAGAGCTGAAGGGCGGGGCAAATTTTGACCTAAGGGGCATAATTCCGACACTTGGTAGAGCCAATGCAACATATCTGAGCTTTAAGGCGTATGGTTTCAGACAAGAATATTATACAAATTTTCCTTCGATTTAAGCCAGAGACCTAGTTTTAGACCTGAGATGTCCCATTTTCAAACTTGACATAAAATTCATGAAAAACAAACAGTTTGACTAAAATCAGGATATCTAAATTCAAGATGTGGCTTCTAGAGAGTTTACAATATTTTCTTTGATCTTGTTATTGACTTAGTTTTTGAGATGACCCATATTCCAATTCTGACCTAGACTACATCACCACAAACCTTTTCACAAAAAACATGATGACTGACTTTGAAATGTGGCCTCAAGAGTGTTCCCAAGGTTTTTATCGGAATTAAGCAATTGACCTAGTTTTTAAACTCAGGTGACTCATATTCATAAAGGACCTAGGAATCATCACATGGCTGACTTCAAAATGTTGCCTCTAAAGAGTTTACAAGATATTCACTGCATGTAAGCCAGTGACCTGGTATCTGATTCCAGATGATCATATTCAAAGTCGGCCTAGAAATCAACAAGAACATTGTTATTTAAAATCATGATGACTGACTTTCAAATGTTAACAAGTTTTTCTTTAGATTTAAGCCACTGACTTAGTTTTTGACTCCAGATTACTCATATTCTAACTCAACCTAGAAATCACTCGAGATGGACCTTTTGACAAAAAAATGGTATTTGAATTAAAAAAATGTGTCCTGCAGAATGATGACATGCTTGTCCTTAGATTTGGCCAGGTGACCTAGTTTCTGATCGTACATGACCCACAGGTTATGTTATTCGAAGAAACACCAGAAAACCACCATCCACAAATTCTCACACTTGAGCATTTCATGCTCAGGTAAGCTAAACATACTGTTGGTTTAACTGTAGTGAAAATTCTATTAAGCCCTATGCATGTAAATTTACGTTCAGGATTAGAAAGAGCTTTATAATTTTCTTTGAAAATAACAAAGTAGATGTTTTTATTTTAAATCAAGTACTAAATTATAAATGTGATAGAGTTCCAAACTTTATGCAGATGCTAATAATAATTTACCCAAGATCTGATATTTTATAAACAAAAGCTGTTTCACTAAAAACATTTCAAACCAATTCATAAAGTTATAAATCCTTGTATCCTTTTTAGATATGTCAGTCAATTTAAAGTGTAAAATTAGACATATTAAAACTAGGCTTTGAGCTAGAATGTTATATGTATTAAAAAGATATTTCCAAGAATTACTTCCAACCTTTGTGTTTCAGTTTCTTATAAGTTTTCATAACATAAAAACAAGAGCTAACATAACCATGCAATAAGCTAGCATTTTCAATTCATTTATTTTTCTTTCAAGAAGAGTTTATTTTCAAAGTCTTTTGACAGTTTATCAATTACATAATCAGATGAGGTACTACCAGCCACCTGACTTTCTGATTCCTGCTTATCATCTTTAGAAACTGTCAGTTCTGTATTTTGTCCTTGAGTATCTTCAGGTGAATTTCTAGTATTTGGCACTGTTTCAGTATCACAGACAATGTTGGATTCAGTATTGTACTGGTTATCACTGGCTGAACAACCATCATTGGTGTACTCTTCAGAATTGGAGGCTGTAGGAAGTGAAATGCTTTGTAAATCTCTTGTTTTGTCACTTCCTGTATTTGTATCATCTATTTTTGTTGTACTGTCTGCTTGTAATAACTTACTTTCAACATTGAACACTCCATTCACTTGGTCTATATTACTTTCTTTTTCTCCTAAGTGCACCTCATTATCATCACCACTGTCCTCTTCTTCATTACCAGCCTGTGTCATTTCTTCCTCTTTTGAATACCTCGCAGTCTCCTCTTCTACTATATTACCACAGAAACAATCATTTTCTGAGTTGTTTGTATTCTGTTCATTAGACCCTTGTCTTTTGACTTCATCAACTTCTAATTGGTCTGTCGAGTTGCTGTTTTTATCAGTGTCAGACATAACTACAGTTGTGTCTTCTATAGTTTTAATTTCATTTTCCACCTTCTTGCACTCCCTGTCTAATCTTTCATATTCAGCCTCAAGGAACTCCCTGTCTGTTTCAGAGGAGATCATTTGTTTTCTGTCTCTGATGCTGATTCTGAAATGATTGGACAAGAACAGTATGTTCATACATATAACTGTATTGTTTCAATTTTTTCTGTACAATGAACCAATTCAACCTGAGGAAACATTACTTACAAGAAAACAGTAGCATCTGAATTCAAGAACAGAAAAAAATAACCAATATGATCTTCCTACATTTTATCATTTTTTAAACAAATGCTGAAATTTCATTTTCCCTATTTCGCAGAGGCTCCCTAATCTAAGCTTTAAGTCACTGAATGTATATCATGATTTTTTTTTTAAATTTCAGAGGTGAATGTGAAAAAATTCTATCTCTTTGTTTGTTATTAACTGGTAGTACTTACAACTTTTTCGCATTAAACTGGTAGTTCTTACAACATTTTACTTTAAACTGGTAGTACTTACAACATTTTCACATTTAACTGGTAGTACTTACAACTTTTTCACATTTAACTGGTAGTACTTACCACGACTTTTTCACATTCATGCCTCCAATTACCATACTGAAAGAAATATCCACTAAAAGCTGAATTACTAAGTATTGTCTGAGCCAGACTGTGAACATTTAATGACTTTAAGATACAAACCTGTCTTTTTAAGTTGTACAAGTCTAGTCCTTAGCTCTGGTAATGTTTCATCTTTAACACCAGCAGTGGATGCATTAGATGGATGCCTCCTTAAAACCACAGCCTGTTTCTTCTCATTTAGTACTCCTTTTGCTTCTATTACATGTTTTCAGTATTTGCTTTATCACCAAGACTTGAAATGCTCTTTCTGTCATGTATTTCTTTATCACAGCTATCTAGACTTGAAATCCCATTCCTGCTATGTATTTCTGCGTTTTCATCAAAACTTGAGCAAAGGAAACTTTTTTCATTTTCAGTCAGTGTCACATCTGTTGATTTAATTGGACTAAATTCATTTTCTGCAGGAATAAATTCAGCTGACTTCCTTTTAGTCCTTTCATTTAGATTAGATTTTGAGTTGTCTAGTTCATTTGTGTTGTCCTCTGTGTCATCAGCAGTTTGGACATTGTTATTTTGCTGACTTCTCAGTTCTGACATAATTTCATATACTAAACTACTACCTCTTTTAAAAGCTGGTTTACCGAAAGAGGAGATGTCAAAATCAAAGAAGAGTTTATCATCATCATTATCACTTTTTCTAACACTTTTAACCTTGTCAATAATGTTGGTGTGTTCATGTTATGCTCCGTTGAGTTGAATTTATCATCAGCCGATAATAAGCCAAGTCCACTGTCACGGTTGTCACAGATACCATGCTCTGATTTTAACTCAGCAGGCTTTATCACGGGTTTGCCTTTTGAAGTATAGGACAGCTGAAATTAAACTATCCTGGTAAGTGAAAATGAAACAAGAGGGCCATGATGGCCCTGGATCGCTCACCTGAGTACTTTGGCTGTAGGTTTGCTGTTAAGCAGTATTTCATTTTTTTAACTGAAAATATATAAGTGCCTACAAACCAAATATGTAAAATATCAGTCAATAAATAAAGGCTCTATGACAGAAAGTAGAAATATCTCTTATAAGCTATGGTGACCTTGACCTTGACCCAGTGACCTCAAACCCTACCCATGGGTAGAGGTCCATGCAAGGAACCTATATTCTGAATATCAAAGATATTGGTTTATAACCGAAGGCTTTATGAGGTACAGTAGATAAATCTATTTTTAGCCTCCGTGACCTTTAACCTAATCCAATAATTTGAAAAAGCTTGATAAAGCTTGCTTCAATTTTAAAATTCAAGGCCTTGTGGTTTCAGACAAGAAGATTTTTAAAGATATTAAGGGCCCCCGGGGCGGGGCAAATTTTGACCCAAGGGCCAACATTTAAGGTTCTTTACACAATACTCAACACCAAATATCTAAGGTCTACACCTATTTGTTTTGGAGAAAAATTATTTTTCATGTTTTCCCTATATAAATCAATGTAAAACAAGAGAACCCTGGGGCGTGGCAAATTTTGACCTAGGGGACATAATTTGAACAAACATGGTAAACATCCACTAGACAATGCCACATACCAAATATCTAATCAGTAGGCATTGAGGTTTCCAGTAAGAAGTTTTTTAAAGATTGCCTTTTTTACATATTAAGGGCCCCCTGGGCAAGGCCAATTTTGACCCCAGGGCCAACATATAAACAATACTGGTAAAGGTTATCTACACAATACTCCACACCAAATATCTAAGGTCTAGTCCTATTAGTTTTGGAGAAAAATGATTTTTCATGTTTTTCCTATATAACTATATATAAACCAAGAGAACACTGGGGCGTGGTCAATTTTGACCCAGGGACATAATTTGAACAAACTTGGTAGACATCCACTAGACAAAGCTACATACCAATTATAAAAGCTGTAGGCATTGTGGTTTCTGAGAAGAAGATTTTTCAAGATTTCCTTTTTTACATATTTAGGGCCCCCGGGGCAGGGCCAATTTTGACCCCAGGGCCAACATATAAACAATACTGGTAAAGGTTATCTACACAATAGTCCACACCGAATATCTAAGGTCTAGTCCTATTAGTTTTGGAGAAAAAATATTTTTCATGTTTTTCCTATATAACTTTATGTAAACCAAGAGAAACCTGGGGCGTGGTCAATTTTGACCCAGGGGGCATAATTTGAACAAACTTGGTAGACATCTACTAGACAATGCTACATACCAAATATTAAAGCTGTAGGCACTGTGGTTTCTGAGAAGATGATTTTTAAAGATTTCCTATATAAGTCTATGTAAAAGGAAGAGACCCCTGGGACGGGGCCAATTTTGACCCCAGGGAAATAATTTGAACAACTTTTGTAGAGTTCAATTAGAGGGTGCTAAATGCCAAATATCTAAGCGCTAAGCCTTGTGGTTTCAGACAAGAAGATTTTCAAAGTTTTTCCTTTAAGTTGCCATAGCAACCAGAGTTCTGCATGGAATCAAATTCTTTGAACAATTTTGGTAGAGCTTCATGCAAGGAACATTTCTGTGAAGTTTTGTTGAAATTGGCCCAGTGGTTTAGGAGGAGATGTTCTTTAAAACAAAAGTTTACGCACGCACGCACGGACGCACGCACCGACGACGGACGACGGACATTGACTGATCACAATACCTCACCTTGTGCACTATGTCCACAGGTGAGCTAAAAAGAGGGCTTTATGTATAGATATTTCAAAAACAATATAAGAGACTATAAGGCTGCAGTGATAAATTACAGAAAACTAATACAGGGACAATCTAAACTTCCATTACTACACTAAAGAAAAATTATAGTTATAGCATAATTAACTGTTAGGTTATTATGGTTGCACAAATATCTACAAAATATGATGACATTTTTCTTGCTTTTCTCCTCTGGTCAGTGTTTAGCACAAAAGATCGTCCATGAATTCTTTATGTACTTTACAATGTGAAATTTCAGCAGGAACTGCACATGTTCTATTTATACAACCTGTTTAATAAACTGCATGTAAATTTGTAGATTTAACAAAACATATAATATCTACAGCACAATTTTTAAAGCACCCCTGGCCTTATTATTATGATTTAACAATGTCTAATTTACTGTTTTATATTTACTTTCCTTCTCTGCTTAAAAAAAGTAATATTGTCAGGAAGCATAACATATGTTACCCTGTTATGTCTCTGTGTTGGGTCTGGTACCCTGGTTATCTCTACGGCCTCATGGTATGGGTTTGTGTCATCCATATAGCCCTCTAAACCTTCTGGTGTAGCTGTGGTACTGGTTTCTTGCATTAATATTCGAAGCCAAGAACCAAGCTCTGTCCAATTGATTGGCTGAAAATATTTTACAATAGAGCTAATTTTGGTACCTTTCCCTGAGGTTTAAATGCTAAACCTACGTGACCAGACAACTAATTTCTGCAAGTTATTCCGGCCCAAGCATTATCAGGAAACCTTGAAAATAGCTATGACATTTAAAGGTGAAACAATACATTTATAACTGTTACCAGTGGGTCACTGCTCTTCAAAATCATAAACTAAAATGTATAAACATATAAAATGGTTTCCTAAACAGAGAAACCAGTAGTTGAAACTACCAATGTTGAAGCAAATGATAAATTCCATAAAGCTAGGGCAATGTTTCATACACTTTTTCTAACAAATCTGTTTTTTAAACAGGTTCTACCTTTATTCTGAGGGATACATTACAATTTTGACACAAACTTTACTAAGACAACAATTATTCTGTGTCCTTTTCACTGACAGAACCACAGATATAAATGACATCCACTAAAGAAAAAGCTGAAAACCCCTACACCCCCTTGCAAAAACACCAGAACAGAGTGAATCTGCTACATTTTATAATCTTATCTGTAAGGAAAAATATGTGAAATCAGCTAAAAATCTGAAGTTTCTCATCCCTGCAGAACATTTTGGAAGAACTACCCACCTCTATTGTAATCTTCTCCTTATTATTTTCCATCAGCATCAGACCCAGTTCACTTTTTGTTTCTTCTATCGCTCTTCTCAGAATACAGTTCCTGAAGAGAAACTCTAACTCGCATACTTCACTGGTCTGTGTTCGGTAACACTCAAAGTTGTTCTCATGGCCAAGGCACCAACGTTTGCCCCATTTTCTTTTGTTGAAACTACTGTAGATATCTAAGTAGCCTATGTACAGAAAGTCATGTTAGGATTATAATTTTCACACATCAAGACTCCAGAAATGATTAAGACAGTGGTTCATCTAGATGATAAAAAGAAAACTCAAGGACTTCAGAGTTGAACTGCTGAAAATATTTAGTGATAAACATCATAAGTTGTGAAATTGCTATGATGCACCAGTGACCAGGGCTAGCAAATGGTCAAACAGATGACAAATAAAATTTCTTATTGTTTTCAAAGACCTCAAAATGACTATTGGGGTCAAATATCAAACTAGATGAGTGTTCAGTTGAACACTTGTGTCACCCTCGGAAACTTTGTTAGAATAACTAAAAATTCCAAGTACAAAAAGGGGCATAACTCTGTTACAAGTGACCTTGACCTACAGATTTTGGCATCATCAGGACCTTGTTGTAAGCAATATAATTTGAAAGCTTGATGAGGAAATGTTAAGAAATGGCAAAGTTATAGTCAATGTTAAGTTTTTGTAACAGATGGATGGACGGACAAAGCAATCCCTATGTATCGCCGTTTCTTCAAAAGGGCGACACAAAAAGCTGATCAAAATGTAACAGAATGCAAAATGATAGAAATATTTTTTCTGATTATCATATTAAAAACTATTCTGCAAAGAAGGGACAAGTACAAAATCATTACAACATCTATTTCAACAAACATTTGTTTACAAACAAAAATTTTCCTATTTCAAGGAGGCAAAAGACCTTGATGTTTGATATGTTTCTTCATTCCCAGTGGGGACTCCAGAGGGGACTCAGCTATATGGGAGTTAGGGGTCACTGGACTTAACTTCTCACATGTTTCCCCTACAGATGATTGGGACCCTGAATCTGCCGCACCCTCTCTACAGATGGTGTTCTTTCAGAGCTTGTACTGGACGGCTTCTTTATTGAAGACTTTTTACTGAGAGATTCAAAAAACTGTGTAGCTTTGAAAGCAAAAGATCCCATTCTGGCAGTTTTCGTCCCTGACTGGTCTAGAGAAACAAAGATCATTTTATGCTTCATTTAAATATTTAGTAGCTCTCCTTTTCTTGATAAGAAGCAAACCTTTATTTTTCAAAAGAAAAGAAAGCAAAGAATACTTTAACTATTATGTTTTCACTGAACATTATACTTTCTGCTTAAAAAAAATCTGAAAACTAATAGAAGACAAGCACTATTACTGGTATCAAAAATAAATGCTAAAATCTATCTTAACAACAATGCAGTAGTCGTCCTTTTCATTGTGTGTTTTCCATACTCATTTCATGTAGTTTATTACAATAAAACTCATTCTACAGCATAAGTTATAAACCAGGTTTGTCACAGATTAAGTTACACAACTTTGTATATTTTTTTCTAACTTAATGCCGCATTGTACAACTGGACCTCCCTGATAAAGATTTTGTCTTCCATTAAAAGTAAGAGTAAAAAGTAAAACTGTATACCAAAACAGATACTTTCAACAGATCAAACAGAAAAGTCCATTCAAGTAATTGCACGAATATTTTAAACACAGCCTAAATATATGTCTTGCTGTTACTCGATGTATTCTATATAAATTTACTGATTTTTTAAATAATGCAGTAATCGGCTGACTTTGATTTTAACAGTCTCAGCATTTAAATGTCATTGAACTAATATAAATCATCAGAATCTATCAGAATCTATGTAGTACGTTACTGACTTTGTACTTAAGCATTTTCAGTATTCAAGCGGTATAAGTCTAAGTTGCAAGAACTCAATCAATGGCAGATCTCAATCCATGTATAATAAACATTTCTGAAAGAAATGTACATGTGTGAAACATTGTCTGTAATTCATACGGGTGATGAGAATAATTTGCTTTTAAAATAACAAACTCTGCTGAGAAAATACCTAAATATTTTTGTGAAACTTGAGCCACAACCAGTCTTTGTTGTACATAATAACATTTAAACATACCTCTTTTCTTTACCTGGTTCAGCCTCTATACCATCTGAGCTTACAAGAGAACCATTTGAACTACAGAGTTGTAAACTGTTCTGAAATCATAGCAAATAGTAGGTTAAAATTACAATAAAATCTACTATGCCAACCCAACTGTAGCATAATTACAATCTAAAGGTGGTATTTATATAAACTTCATTATTCTATAAATAAATCATGCTTTCAATATATATAATTCATTTGACAAACTTTATGTATACTGTATTCATGGCTGAGACGTTAAACAACAGTAATAAAAGTTTGAAGTTAACCAAGTCACTGTTACCAAATATTTTCATTCTATCTGTAAAATGAATTATTGATGAAAGAATATGTACAAAGATTTATGCTGTCTTGAGAGTATGCAGTTCAAAATGTTTGATCAATAAAACATAAACCTACTGTCTGAGGTAAAAAGGATGAACTTCATACAAATTTCAATATATACAAATCTACATGTGCATTACTTCTTCATGAAAAACTTTATTAATCAGAGTAATAAAAACTTAAACCACGTCACATCTGATTTTAGTAAGTTGCCTCCCTTATATTGACAGTTACTACATTTGCACTGTCAAAATTTGGAAGCCAAAAAATTGTAATAAAATTTATAACATGTATTCTAAATATTTTCATCATTTTTCAAGCCAACTCCAAATCATCAAATTACAGAAGCACTGACAACTTATCACTAACAAAATTAATTCTTAAACAGTTCCTTATGTATAAGCTTACATTTGCCATTTGATAAGTTCCACCTGGGTTAGCTACCATTGAACTGCGAGCTAGATGTACCACAGGTCCTGGGGCCCTCTCTCCTTTAGCAGCTGCATTAATATGCTGTAGATAAAGCAGAATGAAGTCTACAGGAAAACTTTGGCAATACTTTGTTTTAATATTTCATCTATTAATAAAACCACTTCAACTGCATGTGGTGTGTGTTATGCTTAGGAAGTTTTACATTTGATGGGAGTCAACTTCTTACTTACCCAGTTCAGTATTTGTGCTCCTCAAAATGTCTAGGCCTTAACAGGTCTTAAAGCAATCTTCGTAAAAGACTTTAAATCCTGCCTTACCATTACACTGATGTTATTGTCAACCATTCTGCCTATGGTCAAAGTGCAGAAATGGTTAAACTTAAAATTATATTCTCTTTATACTCACTCAGTCAAAATTAAATCATGAACAAAAAATGTACTAGAACACTTTTAGATTAATACCTCACACCAAATTTCTGCCCATTCTTTGAAATCCACAAGAAAAATGTAAGACTCAAAATTTTCATGGTTTAGATGAATTTCAAAACTTCGTCTTCCTTCCCGTTTATGGTATGTGGCTTCATATACAGTCAACAAAATCACAAATGCTGGTCGTGAGTCAGTCTTGTCCACCTTGTAGCACACCAGTCTGCCATTTGTCAATGCTACTATTTTACGGGTCCATGAAAGTTTACTTTTATAATGGAGTTCACCTAACATTATTACATCCTCAAGCATGCTAAATGGTTGAGTTATCTCCCATAAAGATGACATGGATTTCCCAAGCTTCCTGTGGTGAGGTCGGTGTTTCTTCTTTACTTGTCTAGAAAAGAATAAAACAAAGAAAAACTGATAGATTGGTTACCTACAGTATGGAAACTTTGATGTTTCTACATACCAAGATGTATTTTTCACCTTGTTTATTGATATGTACTCACTCTAAAATATGAAAAGGAAACATAAAGTACCAATTAAAGAATTTTATGCCACATGTTTATATTTGTTTAAACGCTTATACAGTAAGTTACTCACACATTTTTTGTTAAGGAAACACTAAAAACCTTCCTACTGACTCATCCGACTTTAGCCTTTTTTAAATCGTCACATACAGCAGAAGTTAATATAGGACATGTCGAATTTAAGAAACACATCACCACTTTACTGGAGTTCTGTAGCTTGTTCTGTTTGAAGAGAGCTAAATGCTAACCTTGGCAGTTTAATACGGAGATCTGGATCTTGGTTACATGTAAGTGTTCCAACTTCATTTAGCGAGTCGCAGGAAGCACCATCGTACTCTTCTGAAATCAGATAGTTAAATGTTACATGAAATGTGAACTTATTCTTTGAAAAGAAAAGCCTTGTGTCAGTTGCAAGCATGTATACCTTAAATCCATACACCCTGACTTAAAATATTTACACAAACGTATGCATAGTGTACATGATAAAAGACCAGAACTTCTGATACACACGAGTACATGATAAAAGACCAGAACTTCTGATACACACGAGTACATAATAAAACACCTGAACTTCTGATACACACGAGTACATGATAAAATATCAGAACTTCTGATACACACGAGTACATGATAAAAGACCTGAACTTCTGATACACACGAGTACATGATAAAAGACCTGAACTTCTGATACACACGAGTACATGATAAAACACCAGACTTTCTGATACACACGAGTACATGATAAAACACCAGAACTTCTGATACACACGAGTACATGATAAAACACCAGAACTTCTGATACACACGAGTACATGATAAAACACCAGAACTTCTGATACACACGAGTACATGATAAAAGACCAGAACTTCTGATACACACGAGTACATGATAAAAGACCTGAACTTCTGATACACACGAGTACATGATAAAACACCAGAATTTCTGATACACACGAGTACATGATAAAACACCAGAACTTCTGATACACACGAGTACATGATAAAACACCAGAACTTCTGATAAACACGAGTACATGATAAAACACCAGAACTTCTGATACACACGAGTTCATGATTAAAGACCAGAACTTCTGATACACACGAGTACATTATAAAACACCAGAACTTCTGATACACACGAGTACATGATAAAAAACCAGAACTTCTGATACACACGAGTACATGATAAAACACCAGAACTTTTGATACACACGAGTACATGATAAAACACCAGAACTTCTGATACACACGAGTACATGATAAAACACCAGAACTTCTGATACACACGAGTACATGATAAAACACCAGAACTTCTGATACACACGAGTACATGATAAAAGACCAGACTTCTGATAGACACGAGTACATGATAAAAGACCAGAACTTCTGATACACACGAGTACATGATAAAAGACCAGAACTTCTGATACACACGAGTACGTGATAAAAGACCAGAACTTCTGATACACACGAGTACATGATAAAAGACCAGAACTTCTGATACACACAAATACATGATAAAACACCAGAACTTCTGATACACACGAGTACGTGATAAAGATGAGAAGGCATACATGCTAAACTGACTTTTATTTTTTTGTAAACTGAATATACAACAAACTGCTGGCACAATAAAGACATTTTGAGTGAAAATCAATCAAGTACACAGTGATATCCCACATTCGAACAATTTCCAGTGTAATTCGGACAGTCACAATTAATTCTTCGTAACGTGAAACAGAAATCCACCATGACTGTTGTATGTTGTATCTTGCTAAAAAAAAACACTGTTTGGGAAACTGAGAGGAAATAAATGAGAATTTCAGCAACTGCTCAGGTTATGTGTGTGTTTTTTTTGTGTGTTTTTGTTTTTCATATATAAGTCTTTCACAATCAGAAATTTACAATCTATAATTAAGACCATAAATTCAAAGGGACATTTTACCTTATAAATATGGCCTGAAACTGTTGTTTTCTAAACTTTTCAAAACATTTTCATTGTGATCTTTAATCATGACATATTTTTTTACCTAGTATGATTAAAGAAACCATTTATGATTTGACAATTCATATATCAAAAACAAAAGTACTAATAAAATGAACAGAGACGTAACATCTGTCTTATATATCTATCAATTCTTTTAAATGCTGTCGTTACAAATATGCCAAAATTTGTCACTTTTTATCTCTTCTTTGCCATAAACAGCATGAACAAACACTTTTTATACTTTATTATTGATTTTATACACCTTACATCTTATATTAAAAAACACAAGTATTGTAATGGACTGCTTTAAAAATAATGTCAAATTGTGTAAATCATTCGCCACCAATGAAAGAATCAAAGTTTAGAAAAACTGGTGCAGGGTTGACTGTTCCTCATACTCTAAATCATATGATCTTTTACATCTGTTACATATCTCCCATATCAAGCCTTCTTACAGGTCTAAATGTTAGTAATATAATTGATGAAAATATCCTACAAAGGCCTTTAGTACCTGCAGTTTAAAGAATATAACCAAACCACAACAGTACGCAACTAGTAATGTTTTATCTACATGTACCATACATAATATCTTAAAGAAAACTATTGGTACTTTTGTATTTTAAATGCTATGTTGTGCATTTTGGCTTGAATACCGAGCTTAAAGGAGCTGTGCTCCAGATGACAAAAAAAAAGAAGTTTTCTTGTATTATAAATTTCTTGTAATATTTATGATTAATGCTTGAAAAATAACCTACTGACAAAAAGTAAGTCAAATAATTACATTGTAAATTAATTTTTTTCCCTTTCAAAGTGCTATACCGTAACGCGACGGTATAACTATATCGTATAAGATTTAAAGTAAATATCTGTAATATCACATGCGGCGATGGTAGTGACAGTAAAAGCGTTGGAAATATTTTGTTAACATGAGGGTCCAGAGTTCAAATCAGGCTGGAGCGAAAATATTTTTCTATTCTATTTTGACTTTTATAATCAGTTTTGAAGTAAAATATTATGTTATTATAATCTCACGGCATCTAAATATATAATTTATGAAAAAATAATTTTTATGTCAAATCTGGAGTACAGCCTCTTTAAAGTGACTGACTCACAGATGGGCCGATGATGAAAAAAAGAAAATGTTTATACATCTAGAAATTCTAGTTGTAATTGTGAAGAACATAACTAAACTAAGTTATTGACTCATTTTTGTTACAAAAATAATTTTTGTCACGGAGTAAATATTTTAGTTATATTATTAATTTTGACGATATCTGTTAACTAGTTGCCGTGCCTCTGTGGGGTAGATCGTTGTTCTATATTTTACTGACTGAAACGACATGGGTTCGAATCATGGTAAAATCAAAACTTTTTTTCAGTTTTTATGGTTATAGAAGCATAATATTATTTTTTTCCCCATAGTATACTGACTTGTCTTATAGAAGATATGCTGGTAAAATCAATCACTGTGCAAACTGGAACTCTGAGGTAAACGCAACATTTGTACACATACAAGGATAACGTTAACCTTGCAAACAGATATTCCTTCGAAATCATCAAAACAAACTATACGAGTGGATCACATTGCAATTCTCTACAGTAACTTCAAATTTTACTGAGTCTTTTGAAACATAACATTCAAACCTTTCAATTCATTTCAAAAAAAAAAGTTTACCTGAAATTTGATTTGAGGAAAATAAATGCTATATAAAAGAAAAAAATATGCTGTGAAAAGCCTTAAATGGTAATAATATTATCCAAAATATTCATAACATAATATTATGTAACAACAAGTGAATAATGTAATTTTGAATTTTGAGCCCCACAGAAAGAATACCACGCTGTTTAATATATTAACATCTGCACTGAACAGAAATACATAAATAGTAAATGCACAAAATACTCGCCCCATCATAGTAAGCAAACAGAATTTCTATAATTTTGAATGCGAAGTTATAAAACATTTTGTAAGAAAATCTATTGTTTTCTATTAAGAATATAGCATATGGCATTATAATAAATGTTTGGCTGTGTATCTTTAGCTACCTACCTCTCACATCTTGTATCAGGTATACAAATTAAGATGTACAAAAATTTCTCCCATGATGCAAAGGACAGACATATGTAATTTGCGTAACCAATGTTGTGTAAAGAAAAACTATCAGAATGATGCCCCACGTTCACATATCAGAAACCCCCACAATCAATAAGGATTGTTTACTCACCATTGCCAGCCTTAAAACAATAGAATCCAGAGTTATCTATGTTGAAATTCCTGAATTTCCTTGTTCTTGAATAGGTGAAAGAGAACTTATGAAGTACAGGCCCATGTGAGCTTGACATTTTATGCAGTGAGCACAAAATCAATAAGCTTTATCTATAAATACCCTATTATCCTGTGAAGGTTGAGGGATCTATATACAGTAGTTCTTCAGTAACAGATTTGAAACTATTTTTACATTACAAGCCCTGTGAGCTTGACCTATGACTCAATGAGCTCAAAAACTATCCAAATAGTCTTCTGATCATTTTTAACTATCCAAGCCAGATTGAAGGTCCTTGGAGCAGTTACTTGGAAACCATTTTTAAAGTATTGGCCTGTGTGTTTGACCCTTGACCCAGTGAGTTGAATAAACATTAAGGTTTATCTGTTTATTATGACAAACAATTAAAGCAGTTTTTACAGTGATTTACTTAAACTTTTCTAAAAGCAGATTGCAGTGAGCTTGACCTTTGATCAGGTGGGCCCAAAAACAAAACAGTTCCTCTATTGATCATGCACACCATCCTATAATGTTTAAGGTCCTCAGTGCAGTTCCTGATTTATATATTAAAGACAATTTTCAAACTGCAGGCCCCTGCGTGCTTGTTCTTTTGACTTAACCACACAAATAACAAATATTTACACAAGAAAATCATTGATGACGCAGCCAAATGGTGGCCAAGGAAAATGATAAAGAGAGATGTAAAAACATAAACTGACATTTTTATTGAAAAATTAAGTAAAACAACATGTTGATCACATGCTAAATCAATAAATATACATTACCCCCAGGTATATGAAAAGCATGCATACTGTAATATACACTGAGCAATCTGTGCGTTGTAAGAAGCAAAAGACCGATGTAACTGTCATGACTGAAACCAGTGCATTAATTGAGAACTTACCTGCTGAACTAGACGCTTGACAAATGTATAGCTTTATAACAGGGAAAGGCTACCACTTGGCCCCAATTGTAGATACAAGAGATCCAATACTGATGTTATATTTTTTTCTTGCTCAACCCAGTTACTGAATGAAATTTAATTACCTATTGTATGCAGACCAACAGAAACGGTATAATACTTTCAGTGAAATCAAACAAGTTTAGAACAAACGAGTGGTAGAACTCAGCACAACAAGTGACATAGCTGTATTCTGCATGCTGTTATAAGGAGAACACATAAAAAACATGTCTTGATAACATCTTATCATTTTGTTGTTCTTGATCTACAGCACTTATTCAAATTTAGGGGTCTTACACCTAGGTGTTTGTAAACAATGTCACGGGACTTCAATCTGATAATCTGATTGGCTCAAATGTTGCGCAACCAGGAAGTCTGGAACTGTACATACTACGTGTTATAAATGGGCGCAAAAGGGATCAGTCCTCCTTGCTGATGAAATTATTATTGACGCTTAATCAAATATGTTATAATCATGTCAATTCGGCAAGAAACCTTTTTAAAATTATTTTCACAAAATATACGTTATTAAACCTGACAGTCAAGCCGTAAATAATGATTATTTTTTAGATGACATTAGAAATTGCTTACGTGAAATAACAAACTGATCCCTAGTCCCAATCAAAGGGTACAGTTTTTTTGTGTTCAGGTCGTCAATCATATTTCAACCTCCTGTATTCTTTATTTCAGGATATATACAAACTAAATAAAAAAAATTGGTTGCCTACTTTTTTCACATGACTGACACTTTTTAAGAAACAAATTGAGTTTTCATAAAGTGCAAAAAATATTTTTAAATTGTGTGTTACTCCTACCATCAATTCCAGCCAAAATCAATCACATAAAGTCACAGCCTTTCCTGGCTGCGTCAATAAAACTGCTGACCTTCCAAATCTCAAGTATTAGTGCTCATGTGACAGGTTTGAAACCACGTGGTCTTCGAATAGACCAACATACAATCGTAAACCAGTATACCGTCCTTTTCTTGGAACAGGAACATATGCCCAAAGTATGATGCATTTGTGATTTAAAGGAGGAAACTTAAGGCTTTAAAATTAAATGATTTGCTTTAAATTTTGATTTTTTTTACCTTTGACTTAATTACACCAAACTCAATAGGGGTCATTCACTCAATAAGTTCAAAATTAAATACTTTTGAAGTCTCTGTGGCAAATGGTTGTCGAGTTACAGAGTATAAATGATTCTAAACTTTTAGGGCACTGTGACCCTGACCTTTGACATACTGATCCCAAAATGTACAGGGGTCATTCACTCAATGTGTGCAATCATGATATAAAGTCTGAAGTCTCTAAAATAAATGATTGTCAAGTTACATGGCCGACATGGTTTTCAATGTTAAGGTCTATGTGACCTTGATCTTTTACCTTCTGACCACAAAATCAATAGAGGTCATTTAATCAATGTATGCAACCATTACATGAATTTTGAAATCCATACGACAAATGATTGTCGAGTTACTTTGTTTAAATGATTCTAAACATTTAGGTCTCCTGTGACCCTGACCTTTGACATACCGATTGCAAAATATACAGGGGTCATCCTATCAATGCATGCAATCATGATAAAAAGTCTGAAGTCTCTATAACAAATGATTGTCAAGTTACATGCGGAAATTGTTTTCAATGTTAAGGTCACTGTGACCTTGACCTTTGACTTAATGAACCCGAAATCAATAGGAGTCATCCACTCAAAGTGTGCAACTTTTACCTGATTTTTGAAGTCTCTAAAGCAAACAGTTGTCAAGTTTTAGAGTGTAAATGATTCTAAACATTGAGACCACTGTGACCTTGACCTTTGACATACTGACCCCAAGATGTATAGGGGTCATCCACTCAATGTAAGCAATCATGATTAAAGTTTGAGGTCTCTACAACGAATGATTGTCAAGTTACATGGCGGAAATGGTTTTCAATTTTAAGGTCTATATGACCTTGACCTTTGACTTTCTTACCCCAAAATCAATAGAGGTCATTCACTTAATGTGTGCAACTATTTTATGAATTTTGAAGTCTATAATTATGTCAAATTGTTGTCGAGTTACAGAGTGTAAATGATTCTAAACACTTAGGTCACTGTGACTTTGATCTTTGACATACTGACCTAATAATGTAGAGGGTCATCAACTTAACGTGTGATGTCACGATATAAAGTTTGAAGTCTGTATAACAAATGATTGTCAAGTTACATGGCGGAAATGGTTTACAATGGTAAGGTCACTGTGACCTTGACCTTTGACTTTCTTACCCCAAAATCAATAGAGGTCATTCACTCAATATGTGCAACCATTATGTGAATTTTCAAGTCTTTATGTTAAATGTTTGCCGAGTTACAGAGTGTAAATAGTTCTAAACATTTAGGTCACTGTGATCTTGACATTTGACCTACTGACCCCAAAATGAACAGGGGTCTTTCACTCAATGTGTGTAACTATTAAAATGAATTTTGAAGTCGAGTTACTGTGTAAATGATACTAAACAATTAGGTCTTTTGTGACCTTGACTTTTGACACACAGACCCCAAAATGTATAGGGGCATCCACTCAATGTGTGCAATCATGATATAAAGTTTGAAGTCTCTATAACAAATGTTTGTCAAGTTACATGGCGGAAATAGTTTTCAATATTAAGGTCTATGTGATCTTTACCTGTGCGCTTATGACTAAGAAGTAGGGGTCATCCACTCAATGTGGGCAATAACCACTTGAACAAAAAAACTTGTAGGCCAAAGAGTACTCAAGTTATCCTCCAGAAACCAAGTTGGTAATGGTGGGACATATGGACGGACGGACGTTTTGGACCAAAACATAATATGCCCCCTTTGGGCATATAAAACAATTCAGAAAACATGTATAAGAGCCCGGAAATAAATGTCTGCTTTATTTCAAATAGTATGGTTCTCTTCAAACGTAATAATTGTTTCAGCTGAAATAGGGGAACATCGTAAAATGATGATTTTTCTTTCCTGAAAATCAAATATTTCATGACCATTGTTCTTGCGGTAACTTTAGAGCTCTTAGCCAAGTTGCAAAGACAAGATTCAGTTATAAGTCAAGTGTTAGAATGGGTGACAGTGGGAAGTAAGCCAGACTGGAATACTGTGTCTAAACATACTGCAGAATTAAAGTATTACTGGCACATGTGGGAATCATTTTTAGTCAAGCAAGTTGTACATTACAGAAAATTGGAAAGTGACATAGAACACTCAGTAGAATATCAGATCATTCTCCCTAAGGTCCTTGTTAAACAGGTGTTAACACAGTTACATTATAGACCTACGTCAGCTCATTTAGGTGTGAAGAAAACAACCTTTAGGGTTCAACAAATTCTAGTATGGTTTAAGGAAAAATATTGAAAATTGGGTTAAGAAATGTATAGTTGGTATGTCCAGAAAACCGGCTAAGCCAAAGCAAACTGCTCACATGAAATAATCCGTCATAAGTGAAAGGTGGGAGGAATCAGGGTAGATTTTGTAGGTCCATTAGCCAGGTGAAACAAAGAGAAACAATTCGTATTTAATGGTTGTTACAGATTATTTCTCTGAATGGACCGAGGCTATTCCCTTACCCAATATAGAAACCAAAGTAATAGCAGACGCTTTCATATCTAATCTCGTTCAAAGGTTTGGAATAGACACACAGATCAAGGTCCAAAGTTTAAGTCCAGTGTTTTTAAAGAGCTTTATCAACTTTTTGACATTAGCAAGACAACTTTTAGACCACAAGAGGCAGGATTTGTAGCAAAAGCAAATAAAAGTGTCCTAAGTATGCTAACTGCACTTGTTTCTGTTAATGATGATGACTGGGATAAATATGTACCTTTCTGCATGATGGCACATCATTCTGCCGTATATCGCGCCAGAGGTGTCACACCATACTCAATGATCTTTGAATCAAATATGCGTCTACCATTTGACTTGTTAATAGGAGAACCTGAATTAGACAATCTTTGAAAGCAGGTATGCAAGTGTTTGAGGTAAAGCTATGCCAAATTCATTCATTTGCTAGGAAGGAATTAAAATTTGCAAGTGATGTTATAAAAAAGAAACTATGATTTAAATGCGAATCAGATATCTTATGAAGTTGGCGATTCTGTGTGGTACTGTAACCCACAGAGGGAAGTCGATAAAAGTGCAAAACTGATGAGGCCATTGGAAAGGTCCCTACCAAATTATAGAAAACGTCAGTAACACTTTGTATTGCATGTCAGAGGAAACAACTGCGAGTCATTCATCATGATAAGTTGAAAGCATACATAATTAACCGAAATTAGTTCAAATACAGCACACGTATAAATTAACAACAGTTTATGCTGTTTAAGTTCTATTGTTGTTGTTGTTGTTGTTAACTGTTAAAAATGTTATGAAGGTACATGAAATTACATCCATCTTCGTTTTATCAGTCATTCAGTCTGAATGTTTTTTTTTATAAATGAAAATTTACAGTTAGTATAGGTTGGCACATATATTGCCAGTGACAGTGATTAAAATATCTGTTACAACTTTATGTCTAGTAACTGTAAAATTTATTTTAAATCCTTGAAAGGGATCTACTATCTATACTACCCTTAGATACTATTTAACGAAAAGGTTACGAACAATATTGTCTTAAGTGTAGACAAAGTGATTGAATATATTGCCGTAAAGATACAGAGAGTAAATACTTTAAACATTTCTGTTTGTTTTCAGAAACCATTCGAGTGCAAGATTTGTGGAGGTATCGCCTTCACCACAAGAAGCCGTTGCTACAGCCACATATTAGAGCAGCACACAGGAGTTACATGGAAATGCAGGCACTGTTATCGTGTCTTCCAGCGCAATACACCTCATAGTAACACCTGCCACGATAAGAAAGAGTGTTATATTAGATTTGTTAAGGCTACGGGAGAGAGAGAGGAAGGTGCAAATAAAGTAACAGAACAATTTAACAAACATTTCGATCTAATATTAGACAAAAGAACAAATTTATAAAAATTCAAACAAGACCAGAAATGATAAAAACCAAAAAGAGGGGACGATTTGAGACAAGAGAGAGTGAACGGAAAAATACCGGTAAGAGAAGGGAGCGATCAAGCAGTTCAAGTATATCAGCCAGATCCAGATCAAGAAGTAGCTCATCCCACAGTGACTAAGAAGATGTCACAGCTGGGGGAGATCTACTTGATCAGGGGGATGGTGTCCAACTAGAAGAGCCGACACATGAGCAAATAATCCAAAAAGAACAAGAACATATGGAAAGGATAGAGCAAGAGAGAGTAGAGGAGACAAGGAGAAAGAGCTGAAAGAAAGATTAGAGAAAGAAAGGAAAGAAAAGGAAGCAACTGCTAAAAATAATTATACTATTCCAAATCAGAGACCGATTCCGGAAAGGTGAGGGTAATGCGGTGCCCCGACTTTTAGTTCCGCCTTTATAAAATTTTAGTATTATGACTTTGGGTACGAACATTGTAAGTTCCAAATTGTTTGGTGCATATCTTCAACGTTAACATCAACTTATAACTGCCAAAAGTCAATACTGACTATAATAGGCAGGCGCTGGTCAGGAGCATTAAAATTATAAAAGACAATAACAAAGAGAACAAAATTTAACTGAAGATCTTACTTAAACAATTATTTTAAATACTTAAAATATATAAAACTTGTTTAGTTCACTGATAAAAGCTGGAACTGTTGGGGTAGCCTTAATCTCGGTCGGTAATTCGTTCCAGAGTCGTATAGTCCTTGGGAAGAATGAGTTCATGTGATGTTGTGTTTTTGATTGTGGGATGAGGAATTTGCTGTTTCTTTGTTTGTAAGGTGATTTTGATCGACATTGACCTGTTTGTTTGTTTTTTATTTTGTGTAGCATGACCAGGCTGGTATGGTTTCACCTTTGTTCTAAAGTTGACCATTTTAGTTCCTTGATCATGTTTGTTACACTGCCTGTATAGTGGTAATCATTATGAACGTACCTTGCAGCTGACATCCGGACCATTTATATTCTGTTAGTGAGATATTTTTGCCATGAATGCCATATGGTGGAGCAGTATTCAAGCTGTAGACTTACATATGTTTTGTATGGTGCTTCTTTGAGTTGTTTGTTTTGTGTTTTGACATTTCGACCGATGAACCTTAAGCTGTTTTTTGCTTTGTTTGTGATATTGTTTATATATGGGATGACCAGTTTAGGTTACTACTTATTGTAACTCCTAAGTATTTTGCATTTACTGTGGTTTTCAGTAAAGTGTTATGTAGGGTGTAGGGAAAGATGACCGGTTTATTTTTCCTGTGTATTCTGAGTAGTTCACACTTGTCAGGGTTGAATTCCATTGAGCATTCTTTTTCCCATATTTCAAGGTTGTGCAAATCATTTTGTAAGGTTTGCGCAGATGTTTGTGATTTAATTGTTAAATAAACTATCTTGTCGTCGGCAAATAGACGCATCCGGCTCCTGACACTTCCTGCTAGGTCATTGATGTATGCGAGAAAGAGACAATGATATAAGACCGATCACTGCGGGACACCAGAAAGCACAGGGAGCCTGTCAGAGACCTTGTTTTCCAGTAATACTCGTTGTGATCTGTTTTTGAGAAAGTTTTGTATCCATGAACCGGATGAACTCCCATGTGTTTCAGCTTGTATATGAGTTTGTGGTGGTCTACTTCGTCAAAAGCTTTACTGAAGTCCATGACTTTGACATCAGTTTGTTCACCTTGATCTAGGTTGTCAGCTATTTCTTGTGTGAAGCCAATGAGCTGTGTCTCACAGCTTTGCTTTGACCTGAATCCATGTTGCTGGGGGCAAAATATGTTGTGTTTGTCAAAGTAATCCATCATGTTTGAAACAATGATTTGTTCCATTAGTTTTGATGCTATACATATGAGTGATATTGGTCTGTAATTGCTAGGATTTGATTTTGACCCTTTTTGTATGCTGGTGTAATGATGACATGTTTCCAATCCTGAGGAACAATACCTGTGTCTAGTGACTTTTGGAATATGATTTTAAGGATTGGTGCTATCTCTGTGTGTAGCTCTTTGTGCAACCTATGTGAGATCTCATCTGGACCTTGGGCTTTGTGGCGGTTTAGTCCTGTCAATAACTTATCAACTCCTTGAACTGAGTTTTAACGCAAGACTAATAAAAGAATATCCTATCAAGATGTGATTACTCAAATGATGTATCCAAACAACGATTTGCTAGAACAAGCATTATGATTTTAATATGTCAAACAATCATTCTTTGCTAAAGCATTCGCATTAAAAACTTTGAACCATTCAAAAACAGTAAACCCATTTAAAACTTCTGACACATTTGAAATCATTGTTTTTTTTGTTATTCTGTTGGCGTTCACGTAGTCACGTAAGCTGCATAAAAAACATGTTCCGGTATACAAAAACGATGATATGACATAGACTTGAGGATACAAATAAAACAGCGTTTTGATCTACGGTGATTTTAAATGATATTTTTAAATAACATAATTTAAAAAAAAGGAAAGACAGACCATGCCAAAAAACAAAAACAAAAAACGGACGGTAATCGTTTTTGTTTGACACTTAGACTTAACGCACGTGCGTATTGGCGGGAAAATATACTTCAAGAGACACGAGGAAAATAAAAACAGGAAACAACATGTCTTTGTTTTATTAACTTTACATACACGTAATGACAGTTATTATTTTTGTAAAACTGTCTAAACACATGTAATAGGATTACCGGAACAAAATGTAAATCAAACATCAAATGTAATGTTTGGCATAGGAACTGGAACATTGAGGTCGTATAGTCGTCGATTTTATACGAGTATCCGGATAGTATCCGAATAGTCTATACGGATATCCGGATACCGATTTATGTTTTCGTTGACATCCCTATTTAAATCTGTCAAGCCATTCATGAGTTATTATCTGGAAAAAGTTTTTCTATTTTTGTTAACAGTGACCTTGACCTTGGCCCCTAAGGCTCAATATCGAACTTGACCTGTATCTTGTGATGTTACAACTGTGTACCAAAATTATTTTAGTCTGTCTAGCCTTTCATGAGTTATCGTCCGGAAACCGTTTTTCTATTTTTAGTAACAGTGACTTTGACCTTGACCCCACCAGCCCCAATATCGAACTTGGCCTGTATCTTATGATGTTACACCTGTGTACCAAAATTGTTTAAATCTGTCAAGCCTTTCACGAGTAATCGTCGGGAAACCGTTTTTCTAATTTTTGTAACAGTGACCTTGACCCCACCAGCCCCAATATCGAACTTGACCTGTATCTTATGATGTTACAGCTGTGTACCAAAAATTATTTAAATCTGTCTAGTCTTTCATGAATTATCTTCAAGAAACCATGACGGACCGACCGACCGACAGACCGACCGACATGCTCACTCCTATATAAAAAGCAAGTCACTGAGTCCCCTGGGGCAGGGCCAACATTGACCCCAAGACTTTAATTTAAACAATCTTGATATATGTCCACCAGACAATGTTTCATGTCAAATATCTAAGCTCTAGCTTTCACGGTTTCAAAGATCGCTTTTTATGTGTATAAAGAAAACCCACGACCCCCAGGGATGGGCCAATTTTGATCCTGGGGCCATAATTTGAACAATCTTTGTAGAGGTCCACAATGTTTCATGCCAAATATCTAAGTTCAACCCTTGAAGCTTCAGAGGATAGGTTTTACTATTTGTATATAATGAAAATCTATGATCCCGGGGCAGGCCCAATTTTTACCTTAGGGATATAATTTGAACAAACTTGGTGCAGGTTTACTAGAAAATGTTTCATGCCAACTATCTAATCTCTAGCCTCTGTGGTTTTAGGGAAAATGTTTTTTTTTTATTTAAGTTTTTACTATAATTGTGACCCAACCTCTAACTGGGCAGGGTCATTTTCAACCCCTGGGCTTTAATTTGAACAGTAATTGTTGGGGTCCTCTATACAATGTTTCATGTGAAATATCAAAACTCCAGTCTTTACAGTTATAAAGCAGAAGATTTTTAAAGATTTTACTATATGTATATAAGGAAAACACAGGACCCCCTGGGGCGGAACCAGTTTTTATCCTAGGGCTATAATTTGAACAAGCTTTGTAGAGGCCCACTAAACAATGTTTCGTGCCAAATACCTAAGGTCTAGCCTTTGCAGTTTCAAAGAAGAAAGTATTTTAAGTTTTTACTACATGTATTAAAGGAAAATCTATGACCCCCCCCACCCAGGGCAGGGCCAATTTCGACCCAAGGACTATAATTTGAGCAAACTTGGTAGAGGTCCACTACACAATGTTTCATGGCAAATATCTAAGCTCTAGCCTTTGTCATTTTAGAGAAGAAGGTTTTAAAGTTTATACATATAAGGAAAACTATGACCCCCTGGGGCGGGGCCAATTTTGACACTAGATGCATAATTTGAATAATTTTTGTAGAAGACCTATAGATAATATCATATACCAAATATCAACGCTCTGGGCCTTGTACTTTCTGACAGTAAGATTTTTTTAATTTGCATTTTTGAAACTTCTTTTTTGGCCCTGTGACCTACTTATGCAAAAGACCGGACCAATTGAAAAAATTTGAAAGGAAACCACCCAAGAATCATTTCGGTGACGTTTGGTTAATGTGCAGTCAGTGGTTTTAGAGGAGATGTCGTTTTTAAGAAATTGTTGATGACGCACGACACAGGACGGACACAGGGGGATCGCAAAAGCTCACCATGAGCACGTTGTGCTCATGTGATCTAAAAAGAAAGGGAAGAGAAAGAGGAATTAGAAAGATCATAGAAAGACAAAGAGACCAAAGAGCTGAAGAGAAACAAGGGAAGTAACAAACAGAGAAAGATTGAAAAGAAATTGTCACACTAAATATTGGAGGAGTGAAAAACCTTACCTTGAAAAGAACTGTAAATTCTATCCTGGTAAAGGCAATCAGGGACATATCTGACTATTTTATTGACAGAGATGGCCAAATGTTCCAATACATTCTAAACTTCTTGCGATACATGCAACAAGGAGTGTCTCATCCTACTCGGGATTTATTACCATCCAACAGGAGAAGTCTGGCCGCACTGCAATTGTAAGCTTCTATAGGGAAGACAGAATGACCTTGGACAGAGCTCTGATGAGATGGTAACTGACATTTGTTCCATATGAGGTTGATATGAAACACTGGAAGTTGTCACTGGCAACTTATCGTGTGTGTAGAACAACAAACCATGGCAGTTGTCTTCCCGTGACATAGACAAACATGTCAAGCTCCACCCAACATGCTGATTGTACTGTACTTGATTCTCATAGACATTTGCTTCAGTCAGACACAGTATGTCAACCCTGCTCAGAACTGGGTGACTCTAACTCCAGCGCTTTTGCAGTTACAGGCGACACAAGTTTGCAAATTGCAAATTCTGAGTATGTAAGGGGCAATAACTCTAACAATTGCGAATCAATCTATAAGTGAAACCCCAGATGCACAACTTTACATGCCGATCAACATTCCTGTAAAGTTTCATGACTGTAGGTGCAGCGCTTTTGCAGGTACAGACGACACAAGTTGAAAATTGCAAATTCTGAGTATGTAAGGGGCCATAACTCTAACAATTGCTAATAAATCTATACCGGAAACCCCAGGTGCACAAGTTTACATGCTGATCAACATTCCGGTAAAGTTTCTTGACACTTGCTCCAGCGCTTTTGGAGCTACAGGCGACACAACTTTTTGGAACGGACAAGGGCAAAACTAAAAGCCCCCCAAGAGTGTGGGCATAAAAAGCAATACCATTTTAATAAATGAAATTGGAAAATTATGATAACTGGAATATTTTAAGATAAAAGGAATTTTCTCAATAATTGGAATTCAGAAAAAATGTAGACGTGTAAAAATCCAAGGAACAACAACTGCATACATTGCTATTATTTACAGTTATCTGAAGTGACAATGTACATTTTAATTATAAAAAGAGGGCCATGATGGCCCTGGATCGCTCATCTGAGTACTTTGACTGTAGGATTGCTGTTAACCAGTATTTCATTTTTTAATTGAAAATATGTCAGTGCCTACAAACCAAATACAGTATGTAAAATACCAGTCAATAAATAAAGGCTCTATGACAGAAAAAATATATATCTATTATAAGCTATGGTGAGCTTGACCTTGACCCAGTGACCTCAAACCCTACCAATGGGTAGAGGTCCATGCAATGTACCTATATAATGAATATCAAAGATATTGGTCTATAAATGAAGGCTCTATGAGGTACAGTAGATACATCTATTTTTAGCCTCCGTAACCTTCAACCTTATTTAGTAATTTGAAAAAACTTGATAAAGTTTGCTTCATGCCAAATTTTAAAATTCCAGGCCTTGTGGTTTCAGACAAGAAGATGTTTAAAGATTTTCTTCTATACTGTTATTTAAAACTTGTGATCTCTCGGAAGAGGCCAAAAGTGACTCCAGGGACATTTTTCTAACAACTTGGAAGAGGTCTACTAGGCAATGCTGGATACCAAATATCTTAACTCTAGGCCTTGTGGTTTCTGACAAGAAAATTTTTGAAGTTATTCCTAAATAATTCTATGTAAAACATGTGTCCCCTAGGGCGAGGCCTATTTTTACCAAGGTGCCATGATTTGAACAAAATCGCAGGGATTTTGGACATCACAACGGGGTAAAGCAAAAACCAAAAACCATGTGTTTCTGACGTCATACATGGTACTTTATTTAACATACTGTAACAACAATCAGGCATGTCATCTTGTTGCAAACATTAATTACGTCAATCAGGCGCTAAGTATTACTCCGGGCAATGACCAGTTGTTACTGACAATTAACACTAACGCGCGTAAGAAAGATCCAACTTTCGTCACATAATCAACCAATTATCGAACTCGCGTGTCAAGGTTTTGACTTGGTATATTCAAACTTGGACTTAAAAGCTTCCTTTTCCTATCAACTCCACAATATTTCATTATCTATTTCATCTTTAATTGTAGTTTCCTTAAACGGAAATTCATGAAATTAATGAAATTTTCATACAATCTTTATTACGTCAGATGTGGGTTTTCAAAAAATTTTTATGCCAGCAGCAGTGTAGTGGAAGAGTGGCCCTGATTGTTTTCAGAAAGGTAACCAGAAGACCTTCTGTTGGTCGTCTTCAGATCCTAATAGCGTAGCGATCATTTGGTTGATTGTCACACAATCTATTCAAAATTACAAAGGACACCAAGGTTATTTCAACTTTCAACGACCAGAACTTTCTACCTGCAATCAAAGGAAATAGTTATGTATCGACTCATTCATTTTGAATAACATTTAAAAGTAAAAACTAAAAGTTTCATGATCATTTAACAATATAGAATTCACCTATTTCAATACGTTTCCGTGATTTGAGAGAAAATTGTTTTTTGATTTTCTATTATGTTTTACAATTTTCTGTCTAATGTTCTATGTAGCGTAGTAATTCAAAGTCACAGCTATTTTTAGAATATATGCTATTCATCGTCTGATAGCCTAAGAGTTCATGTGTGTTCCAGTCAGAAGACAAAGAGCGTTATAGCTAAATATTTTGACTGCAGCGAGCAGGAACTGTTTACTTTGATTATTTATTCTGAATTATTGCTTTATCTGGTTATAGTTACATAAATTTTTTGACGTAGTCGATTACGTTTGGTTTGAACTTCCATTGATATTGGCGTGTTTCTTACAAAACTCTTTGAAATCTAATCAATCTGGAATAAAGAATCTGATATGTCAGAGCCTGCACAACCTGATTGGGCAACCGGCTGACTGTTTACAAAAGAAAGAGGGAATGGTATGCTTTCGGATTATCGACTGGTTGTCACGGATAACCTCATCTATGTAGAGACAGGCATTGTAACATACGAAATGATTTTGTTCAACCACCGTGAAAAATCCTACTTTTTTCGTCCACTATGGGAATTCCGGTCAGAGAAGCGAGTACACCCTAAGCGCACTCAATTTGCCTTTACCATGGCAAATTGAATGGAATGCAATCTAACTGGAACCGACAGATAAAGATAAACATTTTCTCGCTGTGTTTAAGCAAGAAATTGGAAAGCTTCTTTAAAAAAATTATTGCTAAGTCAATATAAACAGGTGCATTTAGTGTCTGTAAAAAGACGTCTGAAAACTCTGTTAATGCGGAAGTGTTACCGTAATACGGAATTGAAGCTACTGTACGAAGTAGAGCGTAATCGATATTGATAAATACAGGTACATTCTCTTACAATGTAACTTACGCCGACCAGCTTTTAAAAAGATATTTTGTTATCTATGTGTCTAGACATTTAATCTCTAGAGCAAACTTACAAAGCGTGAACGAGTTTGCAAAAACGAGATACACAGTATGAAAATATTGTGCACTACGTGATCAGTTTACAAGAAACTCATCAGTTTGTTTTGTTTGTTTTTTATTTTTTTTTTTTCTAAACTTTGATAAGGAGATGATTCTTATCAGAGTGTAATATTAGCAAAACTCATTAAGAAGATAGTTAACATCATAATTCATTGGCTTTTAACATAAGACGTTGTGTAATTTTGGCGGAGAGAGGAAAATTTACAATTTTGTAAGATAAAAGACAGAGTTGAAGTGAGTTGAAGTGATTTCTTTACGTCGTTATCTTGCGAAAGGATTGGTATACTTCTAATAAGCTTCATGACATTTCGTCGACGGTGTTTTGGAGATAATTCGACTTTATCCAGAAAGTGGACTTTCTGTTTTGGGATTATTACATATTAACACCGGTTTCTGCGGAGTGTCATCAGTTTTCGCTGTAGTTGTAAACTGTTCTTGAGCTCAGTTCTGCTAATGTTTACTTTTTTGGGGTAATTCTGATATGCAGTGCTGGTACTGGTAAATCGAAATAACATTATAACATTATTTTCTTCTGGTTGTTCTAAAGAATAAACTAGATATGGCGTGTAGTGAGGCTTCGGAATATGTGGAGTCAATTATGTCGTCACAACGGGTAAACAGAGTTAATACGCCTAAAAAACGGAATCGTTCCGAGCCAACACACTCAGAGATTAGTGTAAGCAATGTGAAAAAAGCTAGATTTACTACGAAGGATCTCTCACAAGCTTGTAGCAGTCAACCAGAGCCTAGTTCAGAAATAGAACAGTTGTTCTTTGAGTCAGAACAGTCGGAACAGACAGAACAAAATTGCAGTGTAAGTGTCTACGACCTATTAACAAGCCTTACAGCTGACATTAATATGCAATTTGCAGCCTTGAACGAACGCATGGATAAACTTGAGAAAGGCCTAGAGCATAAAATTGCTTCTAAAGTGGCTCAAATTTTAGATAAGAGAGTGTCCACTGAAATGAGTAAAATCCGAAAAGAAGTTGACAGTAAATTTGATAATGTGAAACAGGATATACGTGTGGAGTTGGCAGCCGAGCTAGACTGTGTGTACGATAAAATTAAGGAAGTTTCTGGTACTCAAATCAAAGTAAATGAACATGACTCCATTGCACTGAATGTTGTCATCCGTGAACTACCTGAAACAAATTCTGAAAATACTCTAAATAAGGTAAATGCAATGATCAAGGATGGTCTTAAGATAAGTGGCAAAGAATGTGTGAAAGCAGAGAGAAAAAATAATCGTGATCCTAGGAAACCAGGCTTAGTCATCGCGAGATTTAAAACACATGAAGATAAACGCAAAATTATGATGAAGAAGAAAGCAATAAGAGACTCACCGCAGTATACCAATGTTTTTATCAGCCATGATAAATCGCAAGCAGAAAGAACCATGTCAGACAACTTTCGCACAATTCTGAGTGCTCTTCAAAACACCAATCTGACCGTGAGGGGATCACGAGTGATTCGGACTGATAATATTCAAAACGACATAAATGATTCGATTTCAGGCAGTTTTAGAAACGATGCTAGCAGGATAGATAGTGGAAATAGAGACAGGCGGGGTGGGGCATTTGAGAAAAGAAGAGATGTAAGTAATAACTCACACAGAAATGTCTCAGATAGGGAGCTTGACTCTTCACGTAACAGGAATGACTGGCATAGTGCACGGTTAGAGCGTAGAAACAATAGGGATAGAAACAGTGGAAGGGGCGGCCACAACAAAGGGCGGGAACAGAGAAGCCATTAGTTGAGAGCAGGGTTTTGGAATGTACGGAGTGTTGACCCTAATTCAGACAATTCTAATTTACGTTACTCTTGTTTGTTAGATCAAAATATAGATATATTAGCTCTTGCAGAAACTCATTTATGTAATAACGAAGTTTTGAACATTGAAGGTTATGTTTGGTATGGTTTAAATCGTAAAGTCATTCATAAAAATGCTAAAAGGGGCTCGGGAAGAGTTGGGTTTTTATTACGAAGAGAGTTGTTGAATGAGTATGATATAACTATCTTAGATGATGCTCACGAGGGTATTTTATGGCTGAAAATGCAACACAAATTTTCTGATTATGTGCTCATGCCTTGTGTTTGTTATTTACCACCAGAGAATTCTTCATGTCAGTTTGATGTTAATTCTTTTTATAATCAATTATTATCTGGTGTATACCAATATCAAAAAGCTGGTTCTGTATATATTTGCGGTGATTTTAATAGTAGATGCGGAGAATTTGATGATTTTATTGTTGGGGTTGATGATATACCTCAGCGCAAAATAGTCGATTTTACTTCCAACTATTATGGTGAACTTTTTATAGATTTTCTTATCAATACAAACTTGTGTATGCTTAATGGGCGCAGTAATGACCAAAATTTTACGTCTATATCTGTGAAAGGTTCCTCTGTAGTTGATTATTGTATTATACCTCATGAGAATTTATGTAATTTTACTGACTTTTCTGTCAATTTGACCACAGATTTGATAACATCTACAGGGCTTTTAGCCAACATAGCACCCACTAGCATTCCTGACCATTCTTTACTAGTGTGGAATATTTTGGTTGATTTTAACTCAGACGTTGCTCAGCAGTCTATTCAAAAGGTTATAAATGAAAATTGTAATGTTAAATTTGATCTTAAAAATATACCAGTTGACTTTTTGAGTGATCAGTCTATTTTGAATGATGTTAATCAACTTATTGTAAGGTTAGAGAATAGTGAAGTAAATGAAAATAATATTGATGCTGTTTATCAGGATTGGTGTGATAATGTGAAGAGTAATATGTATGCTAGTATTCCCTTTAAGAATGTTTCTAGCAACTTTTCTAGCCGTAGGAAACACAGGCCTGGCAAACCATGGTGGAATCAAGAACTAACGGAATTGTGGTCAAAACTTTGTATTGCTGAAAAGAATTGGTTAAATTGTACTTGTAAAAGTCTAACAAGTGTGTTTAAAACTGAATATGTAAGAACTCGTAAGGAATTTGACCGAAACGTTCAGAAGGCTAAAAGATTTTATTGGTACTCTATGCAAGATAATCTTTTAAATGAATGTAATGTTGACCAAAGCACCTTTTGGAAATCAATTGGTAAAATAGGTGTTAGTTACACAAAGAAAAAAGGTATTCCAGAAGAAATTATTTTAAATGATGGCACTCTGTCATCAGATATTTCTGATGTATTAAACAAATGGAGAAATGACTCCAGCTCCCTTTTTATTATTGGTAACATAGGCAGACATGAATCTAATTTTGAAATCAGAAACTCAGAGTTAAATGATAAGCAGTCCTTTAATAGTTTTTTCACCTTTTTAGAAGTAAAGGAAGCAATAAAGAAAGCCAAGAATGGTAAAGTATGTGGAATAGATGACATTCCTTCTGAGGTACTGCGTAATGATACATCTGTTTATTTTTTACACATTCTGTTTAATTTATGTTTTAATAATGGCATTGTTCCCTCTGTTTGGAGTAAATGTATTATCAACCCCATACCTAAGTCTTCTACACTGGATCCACGAGACCCAATGTCTTATCGAGGAATTGCACTTGCTTCTGCAGTTTATAAAATCTATTGTAGAATACTTAATGATAGGTTGACCTCATATGTAGAGAGAAATAATGTATTAGTAGACGAACAAAATGGATTTAGAAAAAAGAGAGGGACAGTAGATCAGATTTCCTCATTAACTAGTATAATTGATACCCGTATGAAGTGTAAATTGTCTACATATACTGCTTTTATAGTTTTTAAAAAGGCATATGATTACATTAATCACCAAAAACTATGGCAGAGATTAAATAATATTGGTATAGATGGTAAAATGCTACATGCCATTAAGTCAATTTATAAATCTGTGTCCTTCTGTGTTCGAGTTAATTCTCACAGAACTGATTGGTTCGATGTTAATTGTGGTTTGAGACAGGGATGTATTTTATCTCCTATGTTGTTTAATCTCTATTAATGACTTAGCTGTATATGTAAAATCCTTTAATCTAGGTGTTCAGTTAGACAATGATAAAGTATGTATTTTACTGTACGCTGACGACATTGTTCTTTTGGCAGATAGCGAAGAAGATTTACAAATATTGTTAAAGAATCTTAATGATTGGTGTAATAGAAATGATATGTCTATTAATGTAAATAAAAGCAATATTGTTCACTTTCGTGTAGAATCAGTTCCCATGTCTAATTTTGTTTTTACTTGTGGGGATAATCTTTTAGAGTTCACTGATTGTTATAAGTATCTTGGTTTAGTACTTACTGAGCACTTGGATTTTAAGAAAACTGCTAAGGTGGTGGCACAGAGTGCTAGCCGTGCATTGGGTCTTATTATTGCTAAAGTAAAGTTAATTGGTGGTGTTCCTTACAATGTCTTTACCAAACTGTATGATACTGTTGTATGGCCTGTCATAGGCTACGGGGCAGCAATATGGGGACACAAAAATTTCTCCTGTATTACTGCAGTCCAGAATAAAGCTATGAGATTCTTTCTTGGAGTAGGGCGTTATACACCTAATCTTGGAGTTTCAGGTGATATGGGTTGGGTACCAAACAACATACGTCAATGGAAGACCGTGGCTAATTACTGGGCCCGTTTATCGACCACAAATTGTTCTCGGTTAAATAAGCGTATAGCACTCTGGGCCAACACTAAAGCTTTGAGATGTAAGAACTGGTTCTATTTTGTCAGAAAACATTTAAATCAGTACGGTCTAACAAATTATAGTGATTTAACTTCACCTATATCAAAACATAATATTGTTAAACATACTGAAGAAGCCATGTTTAGAGCACATGTTACAGAATGGTCTGAGAGAATTAATTCAAGCCAAGGTACCTCTGGTAGAGGTGGTAATAAGCTAAGAACGTATTGTTTGTTCAAAGAGGAGTTTCGGGTTGAGAAATACTGTTTGATGATATTACCAAATAGCCACAGATCAGCATTATGTAAATTTAGATGTGGTGTAGCACCTCATAGAATTGAATCAGGGAGATATGAAGGTTTAGATTTGGATAGAAGAATTTGTCCTTTTTGTAATATCAACAACAGCTCTTCTATTGAAAATGAGAGTCATGTTTTACTTGAATGTAGTTTGTATAATGATTTACGAGATAATCTTTTTAGCAAAGCTAGAGTTTCTGTACCAAATTTTATGAACATGAGTAACAATGACAAAATGAAAACCCTTTTTTGTAATGTTTTTTTAACTAGAGTTTTAGCCAAAACCTGTTTTTTAATTCTGCAAAGAAGAAAATTTTATATGTGTAGATAATTCCATTATTCCATTTCTATATTGTAAATGAGATGTGTAATTGTTGTTTAAACACAATTTGAAATGATGACTACACTGTAGTTAAGTACTTAAATAGAATTTAAATGACTTAGATAGAATCAGGAGTTTTCAAAAGTGCAGTGTTTTGGTTTCCGGAATTTCAAATGTTTAATCTGTCGTCTGGCCAAACTGAGTATTATTCTTTCAGTCACTTCGTCTATACTTGATTAAAAATAAATATACAATTCTTTTTTTTTTTTTTTTGGTCAAGATTGCTAGGAATTGAAAACAAACACAGATTTGTTAGTACAATTTTTGTTTTATAGCAATGTGTTGTTAGATAGGTTCTTTGTAAATTTAGCAAAATGGAAATAGAATCTTTTTTTTTTTTTTTTTTTGGCCTGTTTTAAAGCCATATATATTAAATTATGGCAATGTACTATAATTACCTTTTAGTTATAAGTATATGTTTTAATGTCTCTTATAATTCAATTTTATGAATGGCAATGTACTCTAAATGTCTGTGTATATACATGTCATATTGTTTTAATGTATATTGTACATTAATGGGACTTCTAATAAATAATAATAATAAGACAGTTTAGACGTTCCATAATCATGGCCGTTCACAACGAATGTATAGAAACATGTAACGTTAAACATTCAACTGTTCAGTACGATTTCTTTTTCAATAATATTGTTTGGAATGTTTAAATATTTGTACATTGCGTACTTTACTTTTGTATGCTTTAATTCCGTTTTAATATAATAATGCGGACTTCCAGTACATGTGTTACTAACAAACTTCACAAAATTTTAAACCTTGTGATTTTGATGTAAAATAAAGAATTTTCATGCATATAATTTATTCCGCTTTAGAAACTCCCCGTCACAATGTTTCAAATAAGCATACATTTCAATGCAAAAATATTGTAAGTGACTGTCTACATACTAAGAATACATTCGAACTTGCTACCGTTTCATGCTATCCGCTGTGCATTACTCTAGATATCTCCCGGTGTGAGGAAGTTCCATAATGTCAGATTATCCAGCGTTAGGTTTGATAATGTCCGATTATCCGGATAGCACCCGATTATACGGCATGTGATTTTTTTAATTAATGCAATTTTCCGGCATGTTTGCATTTTTTCATAAAATCATCCAGAATTGTCGGTACTTGCTATATTGTCCCCAACTTATGTCATAGTGCGGATGAATCAAACTATATGCATCTCATGAAAGCCATGGCCGAGTGGTTTACGCGTCGGACTAGTATTCAAAGGATTGCTAGCCGCACGGGTTCAAACCCAGTCAGGGGCAAGCCGTTGTTTCCTTGAGCAAGAAACTTTACACTCATTGCTTAGTACTAGTTAGTTCCAGGAACGGATTCAAGAGTGTGTCTATAAGCTAAAAGCTTCCTACGCAATCGAACTAAAATAAATTTGGTATAAACTAAAGCCATTTACGTCTGTAGTTTGCAATGTCAGCCATGTAAATTAAATGCAAGCTTGTCATAAACGTTCAATATGTTAAATATATTGGACTATAAGACCGTTCCCGAAATTACTACCTCCGTAGTTACCCCCCTTGCATCCGCCATTAAGGGACTTTGCAGATCGAAGTAGTTTGATAATGCGGAACTTAGAAAAAGTCCCATTTTTTATAGCTGTAATGTGATTGTGACGTTTTATGTTAGAGAAACAGATTCAAATAAACTACATGAAGCATTTATTATCAGCAAAGATCTATCCCATGATCTTCTAACTGAACAAAAGTATATTTGTTAACGTTTTTTAGCTGACATCTCAAATCTATTGAACTGTGAAATAAAGGTATTGTGATATTCTCCGGTAGATTAAGTTTTTTATTTCATCAAAATTTCAGAAAAAAATGCTTTTAAAAAGTACATGTATCTATCTTTAAATGATCTGACCAAACATACCAAAAGGGTAAAGTTATATAGGTGTCATAATAATTTTGTTTTCCGTATTACAAGAAATATCAACAATAATGTTAAAAATAAGAAGAAGGAAAGCAAACGTATTATTGTAAGATCAATATCTTACAATCGTGTGGCTTGAAGCTATTATTTTATTTTTCCATACACAAACTCACAAGTTGTACATATCAAGTTGTACTTCGCAAAAACAAATGCATTTTCCAAATGAAAGAAATAAAGAATAGAAAAAAATGTCCATATGGCAACAGTTGCTAAATTTCATACGGTCTTGAAAATCTTGATTGTAAGGAAGAATATATATCCTTAAACTTCATATAACAATCAGAAACAAACAGGCATTTACTCAATAAAAATTTCGTTATTTCAGTGTTTTACAGTGACTGATCAAGCAAGACCGACAATGACAATTAACGGTGACTTATCGAAGCAAAGACGGTATGTCACCCCCATATTACGTAACCACATACCTTCACCACAGGACACCGCGAAAGACAAAAGACAGTTTGATGATTAAAGAAGCGCTAAATAATGTATATTTATTATAAGGTATTCTTTGAATCAGTATCAAAGAAAAAACAAGTTTTACTTTAAATAGAGTGAACATGCGGTTGATGAGCGAGATGTTAAATTTTGTCATTTTGTTCATTTTGTAAGCTTTCAGGATTGTTCAAATAATTAAAATCATAAATTCACCTTTCGGAAAGAAAAACAGTGATCTCAATCTTATTTGCATTTTACACATATTATATGTGGTTTACACCACTCAAGCTTCCACTTTGAACAGTCCATGGTTTTTTTCTCAGTTTTTCATGTGTTAAATATTTCAAGTTAATGATGTGTTCAAGTCAGGAATAAAACAAACAGAATAGTAATAATAATACAATTAAATGATGTTTATTCTGCAACAAAATTCACGAGATATAAGGTAGTATGTCAGCTTGAATTGTGCTAAAGTCACAGATATATACGAACTTTTAAGCATCATAACGAGGTTTAGCAGTCCTTTAATGGCGAATGGTCACGTGATCTTCATAATGATGGCGGTCAATTTATCAATTATGGAACGGTCTATACACATCTAAGTTATTTCGATGTTAAAAATGAAATTATCGTAATATAAATCTAAAAAAATCCTAGAAGCAACTAATAACAATCAGCTCTTCATTTGAATAAGTTGATTACTTGTCTATCTTTATCCACAGAATATATTCGGAAAACTTTTCTATAAATTAAGCATGACGCTCCTTTAGTAGTGGCTGTATTGTTTGTAGCTGAGTCATTGTCCAATAAGTTTTCAGTTTCATTTGTCTTCATTTTTCTGTAGTAACGAATCGAGTTGCTCTAGATCCTTGTCGTGGTGAACATAACTCTCTTCATTGTACAATATACAATCGAGGCAGTAGATGCACTTCGCAATTGCGCTTTACCATTTTGCTGATGCCCGAGTTGATTTAATGGAGATATTTCTAAAAACTGGTTTGTCCTTAACTCACTGGCCGCGTTTCAAAGTTCCTATTCGGAAAATTGTGAAATGGTATAACTCTACCGATCATTATACATTTTGCTAAAGAAACCAGGAAAACTGGTCTCTACTCTTTTTACTGACGTCTGTTCGTCGGGGATGATTGATATAAACGATTAACATAAAACCAAAAGATGTTTAAAAAGTCATGTAGTTCTAATGTTATATGAATGATCAAACTCTTAAATGCTTGTTTTTTAAATACATGATTATACTAAAACCTAAAAAGGCACTTGAGACAGAAATGTATGTTTCATCTGACAAATCTCTGAGGAACTAACAACAGAGACACTCAGTGCAAATGTCTCTATTTGATCCGAATGTATACATATACAATGTAATTCATAGTATTCATATCGATTCTCAGTCGCAAGAGCAATTTATAAATAGAGGTCACCCTATATAGTTTTTGATGACCGCGACCTCTTTTTATTATAGTGGCATAGATATGACATATGTAGACATTTTATCTATGTCCTGGAAACGAGATAAAAGTATTGTGGTGAAGCGCTACTTTAGTCGTGGTAAGGAGATATTATTACGTATTATTACGAGGACTTAATATCTTCACTGAAATTGCAGGTACCAGGAAGACTAGTGCGCTTGTTTGAGAGATGGTAAAAAGTAAAGCTGTTAGCCTGGTTTCGGGTATTTTCGCGGTATTTGTTATCGAAATGAAAAGTGAGAACTAATAAAATACAAACCTTAATAAATGTTGTCTCTTTTTAACATTATCACACCTCGTATTGCATATCATATATCCGACTGTGAAATACTAAAGACAATTCTTCTGATTTCTGTGAACAAACACACCACCTGTGCTGCCATCTTAAAAATGACATCACCAAATAATCTCGCGATATTAAAGGTGATGAACCACTAAATGTTAGTACAATAATTAAATTGAAAAGTTAGTATTTTCAACTTGTACACTGGGTCTTGTGACTGTCAAGTTGAAAATTGAAAATGGAGTAACGTTTAGAAACTGTATAATAACAACTCTTCAACTGAACAAGTTTTATATGTTTAAATGAAAATTAGCACTTTATTTACAATTAAATATCTTTCAGTAAGTTTCTATTCTTCAGGACAATGTGGACACCTAAAAAAACTGCCTCTCCTGAGCACATAGACCTTGTTACAGTATTCAAATGCACCCAGTGACCACAAACATCATACTGGCCCAACTTCACAAACACATTAGAGACACAGTCTCTAAGTTGTGAAGGGGAACCTTTGCCATAAACACAACAAGGTTAATCTTCAAAGTCCTCTGACTCACTTGATGATTCATCCAAAGACGGGGGATAGCCTTGCTTTCCAAACAAACCTGACGTTGTTGGCTTAGGGATATTGGGGGTTTTCTTTGGTTGGGTTTTTGGTTTGTTAGCAGATTTATCAGTACCTTTGGTTGACGTAGATTGCTTCAATTTTGTTGCTCTGAAGTATCAATGTTTGATTCAGAAAGAAGGTTTCCAACAATATCCACAGGTGGGAGAAACTTTTTTTGGGGTCTGTTAACAACTGAAGTGATCTTTCTACTCTGTAGGAAATCAGTTGACTTCTCATTGTTTGTCTTCACTTGCTCAGGTTGGCTCGCCTTTTGTTGCTCATTGTCTGTAGTGGCAAGATTGTATATTGTGGCGGAAGCAGTCTGCTGTGTTGTGATTTTCTGGGCATCGAAAGGGTATATACCAGCCTTCTTAAAAGATGAAATGACATTTTCTGTAGAGAAAGCCTTCAGAAAAGGTTTAGATATAAGGCGCGCCACTTCAAACCTGGGTTACTGTGCATGTACAACTTGCATTCACAGTGTTAAAAATTTTTCATAGGACCAAAGACACCAATATCTAAAGGCTGTGTAAGATGACTGGAATGCAGTGGTAGAACATATAAAATGACATTCCTGTCTTTCGCCCAGTTGGTAAGTGTGAGGGAAAGGTGACTTTTATGCACATCATAAAGCATTAGTGTCTATCGTCTGTCTACAGCATGATCTTAACCAGTAAACTTGGCAAAATGACTTGTTACATACTCTGCCAACAAGGAGGCACATGGTTGCCTATCGCATTCACTCCACAAATAACAGTAACATTTTTTTGATCTGGGTGAGGTCACTGCCTGTGTTTTTGGTGTTTATGTCACAAACTATTCTTGGAAGTGAATATTCTGTTGAAAATCCTGATTCATCAGTATTACAAATTCGTTCAGGGCCATGAAGAAGGTCATTATCTCTTAGAATGTTACCAATCTCTACAAAGTATCTATCAATAGTCTCCTTTGCACGTGACATGGCTAGCTTTTGAGGCTTAACAGTTTTCAACTTCTGCAACCTGTCCATGAAAGAATAAAACCAGTCTGAACTGAGACGCTCCTTTGCCTTTACATCCTTTCCTAATGACCTACCATAACCTGCTGCCATATACTGAATATCAGTGACTGAATACCCGTAGCCAATATTGGCCATGTATACAATATGGTTTACCAATTGTTTTTTTTCTTCATCAGAGAATAACCGAGATGGACCAGGTCTGCATTCTAGGTCTACTTTGTCCCTAGTTCTGTCCCTCAGGGCTGACTCAGGTACAGAATAGACTCTTGAAGCCCTATATACTGACGTGCCACCTAATGTTGCTTCATATGCCCTTCTCAGATTATCCCTGTCATAAGGTTTCTTTTCTCTGCTTATTCCTCGATTCTGAAATAGAAAGACAATTAAAAATTTAAAAAAACACAGCATTCTCATAGCAGTTGTCTTACATTTACCTTGATCAAGTACCGGCCTGAGAGAATGGGTATAATTTAGTGGTGTCGTACCTGATGTGACATGGATAAGCAGACGAAACACTAAAAACACTAAACTTGAATGGGAATTTAATTACTTTTGGATTATTTTGTTCAAAATAAGTTTTGAATAATATATTTTTTAATATTTTGACACATTCCAGAAATCGGTTCATACTGTTAGATACAGGTATTTTTTTCAAGAAATGACAAATAGGTCACCCACGTTTGTTTGTAAGTTATGGACAGATGGCACTTCCTAAATATCGCGAGAATACCCGTGACGCGACAATACCGGGTACCAGTAGGGTATGAAATGGTTGTTATGATGGTAATAGTTATGTTGTAGAAATATTCCTTCGTACACAGTTTTTCAATAGATTTGATTCAGGAAAAAAAAACATAACCTTTACTGAATGGAGATATTCTCAACACAGCATTTTCTCTATAGTTTTTTAAATTGCATAAAATATGTTTGACTAGACGGTGAAATAATAATAAATTGAGCAAGCTGAAATAGTAAATTACTAAATACGCATTATTTGAGCGCTTAGTTCCGTCAAGTTCATTCCAGATGATAAGATAAGATAAGTTTGAATGAATTATTATTTGAATTTCTATGTTGATGTCTAAGATTATACAACACAGTATTCTGTACCCTGCCATCGTCGAAAACCCACGTTCGATCCATTCCGTTTCACTCTATTTATCTACCGTGGGACAATTGGCTGGTAAAATTTCGTACTCATGAATAATTCATTACCTACCTTCATTGGTTTCCGTAAGATTTCCCTTGCGGAATCTCAGCCAGTGAAATTACTTGTTACAATTTGCCTTCCGCGCCTATGTTTAAATCCTGGGAAATACGCCTATTTTAAGTAACTTGTCATTATGCCTACTCTCCACACTGAAGAGTGTATATTTGTAATGCGGCATCTCATTCGACGAAGAGTTACATCCCTTTGCTAATAAATATTCATGAAAACGAATAATCAGCAGTCAATTATCCCACGGTACATAATGTAGTTGTGCGGAATATGTACCGGGGGTCACCGACAATGGTATCCTGCCTGATAGTAAAATATTCATGTCCTTGGGTATTTTACCGTTATGGATTTTGTACATATAATTATTGACATTTTCTTTCAGATTATTAATATTAGAGGACATAATTATAAAAGCTCTCCTTCGTTTTCGACTTACCTTTATATTTTATAAAGCTGATTAATTGATAGAATGTCTGTACATGTAACTAATATTGTTTTGCAAAATAATCAGTTAATGTATGATTTAACGCTCCAATATCGATTTTACTTTTTGCTATATTAAGGTACATGTATCATGTTACGTTTTCAAAAGGGTTTCCACTAAAAACATTTATAGTAACACGTGTGTTTTTCCAGTGCCATATTTAGCACATATAAACTGAAGACGTAGTTGCGTTTTTCATCTCCAAATAAGACGAGAAAGTTGTGAAACTCTGAAAGGTAAGACGTTTATTTTATTTCTACAGTCCTTTGTTGTTTTTTGTTTTGTTGTTGTTGTTGTTTCCTTTAATATATTACCTGATGTTGTATTATTCAAAATACTTCCAATGAATCTCTAATAGGCACTTGTTAAACATTATCATGATTATTTAAGTATACTTTAAAGTATAATTTGGCTGTGGTGTATCATATTGGCACTCACGTCTTGCACAAGGCCAAATTAAGATCATCAAGACTTTATGTTCTTGTTGAAAAGTTGTATTTATCAAATAAAAAGTATTGTGACACAAGAAATCATTGTCAACATTGTTAATTTTGATCAACTTTTGAAATCTAAACAAATTTAGGCACCAGTGCTTCATGCAGTACGTAGACCTGTAACAATACCTGTAAGTACACTAACATTTCACAAGATATCAGACAGTTATAAACTTGTTTAATTTGTATGTACATTTCCTAATTTTCTTTTATAATTACTGTTTATGTATTTTCAAAAAATCTGTGTGAAAATTAATGATGAACGTCCTCTTATTTTGTCACAAAAGAAATGTTTTTCCTTGCTATCTCAGATGACGGACCGGTACTACCGCGTAATAGCTAACTTAGTAAACATCTGCCCTGATCCTCTACGAGAACTGTTTCTGAAACACGCCAAAGCAGATCCAAATCAAACAACGCCTTATACAACATTAGATGCCTACCTTGCTTTCAGAGGAACAGATATTCGAAAACTGAAGAACAGAAAGTTATTAAGACAAGACCAGATAAATCTTATTTTTCCACAACAAGGGCAACAAGTAAATATCAACCTATGGGATATAACATTATTATCACTACTGTTAAAGGAACTATTCCCAGGTCAGTTACAGCCGTCAGTTAATGCAGCCATTGATAATATAAGAGATATCCGAAACAATCTCCAACATATTTCCGGAACAGCGGAGATAACTGAGTCGGAGTTTACTAATATATACCAACGTTTGTTATCAGAAAGTATTCGAATAGCTTTTAGTGCTAAAGGTCAGAATTTTGCAAATAAAATAAAGGGAGACATTGAAACTGCAGCCAATAGTGTGATAACAGATTTAGGTGACGTACTAAGGAAGTGGTACACCGCTGAAAGTCTTAATATAAAAGACGAATTACAACAGCTTAAACAACAAACCGACAGCATCCAGCAAGATACCACTGAAACAAGAACAACTCTGAAGAAAACAACGGTTAAACGTCTACGCTCTGGTGGAAAATTCACAAAACGATTTAAAGTTGTTGATCACATTTTGGAAAACATGCGAGGTTTGTTTAACTTTTGAATCCGAACCGCGATATTAGCAATGTATATTTGAAAATTTGAGATTGCTTGTAATGTGCTTGATTTCTAGGTATCTTTTCATTTTCAAGATTTATGCAGATGGTCACATTCAAAATCAATTATTTGGTGTTCCTACCCAAAATGGAAACTAAGTTATGCATCTCGTTTAAAACATATTTTCTCTCTTTCTTTTCATATTTACTACAACAAAAACAGTGTAAGCTAGGATACACGTTTGAGCTTCCACCTGAACAGTTTGAGTCGTTTTTTGTTTCTATAGATAGAATCTTACTCTCTAGAAATTAATTTAAACTTTTTAAGACAGATACTTCATATATGCATGAAAAATGTTTTCAGAAAGACTTACATTGATTTAGTCTATGACAGGTATTTTTGCTCATAAAAATATCATCGATGCATACGTAGGAAATAAAATCAATTTATCGATATTTGTGTTCTCCAGAAAGCTTTAAAGCACAACTAAAATACAGCCTGCATGATAATCTCCAAGATCCTCCGGAGGCTACAAGAATTGCTACACAACTGAAAAACAACCATCTCGTAGTTGTAGCTGGCTTTGGCGAGAGCCCTTACCAAAAGGTTGCTTTTTCTGTTATCGATTCACTGGATTACGATGAAGAAAAGTGTGCGCTAATAGCATGTCCACCAGACTGGCGCCATATCAGTGCTGACGATGTCGATCTTGTAGTATTTTTACATCCTTTCGGAAAAAAGGTATTTGATAAGGAAAAAGCAAAACAGATGCATACTCTTTTTGACGACATTCTCCTCTCAACATCGTCTGACAATGAAGAGGACTCTATTGATGTTGTGATTGTGACTGATCAGGGAATCCTAGACGAATGCAATCGATATTATACTCACGACGTTATAGAGAATACCGTAGTGGTGTATAAACCAACTACAGAGGAAGATCCAGTTGATCTTGTCGCAGGTATTTGTTTTCTATACACCCGAAAGTATGAATTGTTTTACTCCTGATCGTTCAGCAATTTCATGTCCGCTCTCTATCACTCGAACTGATTTAAGGAAATTGAAAACTTGAAGATATGTTAATTATAATGAGACGATTTGTAGTACGCAGACTTCGGCTTACTCAGATAAAGGTCGAGGTCACACCTAGTCATTATTATTCAATGAGTCAAATTTCTTGACTGCTTTGTATCTCCTGAACCGATTCAAGAAACTCTACCCTTACTGATACGATGTGCCGACCGTAAGTTTCAGCTTAATCGGTTCAAGGTCAAGGTCACACTTTGTCATTATTATTAAAGGTGTCGAATTTTTTGTCCGTTCCGGATCTCTTTAATCGATTGAAGGGGTTTCAAACTACTTGGCAGAAATGATAGCCATGCCGAAATAATGTGCAAATGTGATTTGTAGGTTCGGATTGATTGGCTCAAGGTCAAGGTCAAGCGCTGTCAATCTGATATTCTGTGTGATTTTATTGTGTCCGCAATATATCCGATGAACTGCTTGTAGGAAACTGAAACATTTTTACTGAAATGATTACAAGACATGTAATGTGTTGATGTCCAGAATGGAGATTTCGGCAGGCTAAGATGAAGGTTAAGGTCAGACTTAGAGGTTGCATGTCATACTGATATAATATTTTGTATATTTCATGCCGTCTATGTTTTTGTGAACTGCTCAAAGTATATTGAAATTATTTAACAGAAATTTTCATTGAGATGATTTGAAAAGGACAGGTTTTTGCTGGCTTGGATCAAGGTCAAAGTCACAATTACAGGCAACATGCCCTGCTCTGTCAGTATCTTTTGAACTGCTTGAAGGAAATTGAATTTTTTTGACATTCTATGTATACTTTATATCACTCAACAGCTTCTTGGAAATTTAAACTACAGTATTTAATATTTTTTAAAAGAAATTAGATGATATGCAGAGATTTTGGCCTACTTCGGTCATTTTCAAAGACACAACCACCGGCCACATACCTGTACAATGTGTAAATATTTCTTGTCCGCTTTATATCTCTTAAACCGCTCATAATCAATATGCATTTGGAATTTATTTGCATAGACTGAAACTACTCCCGCCAAACTTTGTTTGCGGGCGTAAACAGGTGCCATCTTATAGTTTGTCGGTTTGTTGGTCTGTCGATTGTTTAAGTGCAGAAATTTTGTGATACAAAATACTTCAACATTTCTAGAACTATTAATGTAACTTTGTTGTGCATTTTATGTAATATGTGTATCTGGCGTGATAGTTTTTCAAACACATCAATGCTTTCTCTGCAGTTTTACGGCCTGTTGTAGCAGAATCTTGTGACGCAAACTGCTTTCACATTTCTAGGACTATCGATTTGAAACTTGGTGTGCATGTTCACCTATACGAGAGAAAATATGCATAACGTGTTTTGGTAGCACGCCAATACTCACCAAAAAAACCCTCTCTCCGGGTTTACAGCCTGTCATGGCAAAATCTTATGACGCGAACTTCTTCCCTATTTTAAGGACTATGAATTTAGAATGAATGAATGGAGTTTTATGGGCCGTTGACAAATTAAAAAAATTAAAGATTACATCTGGCCGAACAGAATTAAACAGTTTATGCATGACAACCCTCTTGTTGTCGATTTGTTACAATAACTTTCTCTTCTTCAGGATTCTGAGACAATATTTTGTTGGCTTCCTAGCCGTACTAGAATTCAGGGAAATGAGACAGCAGATAAAGCTGCCAAAACAGCTCTAATACTGAGATTTTACCTTTCCATGTTCCTTAGTTATTTTATACCTATTGTAGATAATTTTATACAAGAAAAATCTGGCAGAGAACGTGGGAAGATTCTATGAATCAAATAAATAAATTGTTTTCTATTAAACCTGTCGAAGCAGAGTGGTTGCTATCTTCTTGAACATCATGTAGAGAAGAAATTGTCCTTTGTCTTCTACGTATTGGACATTCTTACCTAACTCTCATTTTATGAAAGGGGAACAAGTCCCACAGTGTGTTTCTTGTTTTACAGAACTTACAGTTAAATACATTTTTATTGACTGTTTGGACTTTGCTCCAATACAAAATAAATATTTAAATTTGTACAACACATCGATTTAGAACTTGGTATGCCTGTTAACCAATACGTTTAAATGTGCGTGACGCATTTTTCATGCAGTTTAACAGCTCGGCATAGCAAAATCTTTCGACACGAACCTCTTCCTCACTTCCAGGACTATCGATTTGAAACTAAGGGTGCATGTTCAAAAATACGTGTAAATGTGCGTGGCGTGTTTCTCATGCAAATCAATACTCGCTGTGCAGTTTTATGGACTGTCAGCAAAATATTGTGGCTCGAACTTCTTCCACATTTCTAGGACTTTCGATTTGAAACCTGGTTTGCATGTAAAGTGTTGATTTCGTGACACATTTTTCATTTTCGCCAATGCGCACTCGGGTAACTGTTTAGCGGTAACTCGGCAGAGCCTAAATACCGACTTTAACAGTAACCCTCGAGCCGGATAATACCGTTTGTACCGGCAACCAGTGTAAGATTCTTATAATTTTTTATATGCATCCGGTCAATTACTCATTATTGAGACAATCAAAGAATCTCAAACCAAGTGTAGCTTTAAAATCAGAAAACTGCAATCTGAGCTCACCCGGCTACGTTGACGGTCCTGATCCATCTTTGGGATTTGAGATGCGCATAATGGAGGCATAAGTGTCATTCTTTCGTTTATCATCGAATCAGTGTGAAATCTAGTATAAATATAGACCTTACTGCGTATATTTTAATTTTTGTGTTGAACATTAAAGCTAGATCAAACGTTCACGTAATTCTTGACTATCCTCGTATAACATTTTAAGACGTGTTGTTTTCAGTATGATACTGTCTTCCTTCCTATTTCTTCTTTTTTCGTGGTCGTGTGTTTAAAGATACAGAACATCTAATAAATAACTTATGCATATTAAAGTGATTGTAACTATGACAGGGTGGAGAAATTCACGCAACAGCAGATAATTGAATGAGTTGTACTTTAAGGTAATGCAATTGAAATGATGAAGTATGCTGAAATTCAGTAATGTACAGAAATAAGCCGCCGGTGATTTTTTCCTTTTTAAGAAGAAGAAGTTCTCAAACTGTTAAACCATATTATTTTATTAAACTTATAAATATTATTTAAAATTCCATTAAAAAGTCAACATTTAAATTGTTGGAACTGAAAAATTTATTTGTTATTGTTATAGGTGCATCTACCAAGACTTCGTTTTGTTTTTCATTTGCAGACGATACTCGACACCAACATAAAGAGACAGACTACCACTATAAAAACTTATTAGGTAACAATATAATTTTCTATTTACAAATACAAAAAAAAAACACATTTATATATTTTTACCTTTTGTTTTTAGATATTTTATAAATCGACTGCCTGCGAAAACTTGCAGACGATATTTAATTTGACTGTTTTAATTGATGGACATTTGACGTCGCTAGGGGTCAACGTGGAGTATCGTAAAGATAACATTATTGTAAAGTTTACTGGCATGTATACAGACGTTGACAAATTTAAAGGAAGACCTTCAGGGTGACAAAAATTTCAACTGAGTTAATTCAAGCGGTGATATCAAAAATTTCTGTGGCCCTCAAAATTAGCTTTCCGTTGTAAAATTCGAGGCCAATTTCTATTACTTTTAACACAGAAAGTGCTGTGAATTGTTTTGCTAAATTTTTCAAAGAGAAGTAAATGTAGACAAGGACATCAAAATATTTACATTTAAACAATGCAGTTCTTTCGTATAACCTATATTTGTAAACATAACACAAATAGAGCAAACCTTTATTTGTAGAATAAACTAAAAACATCTTTAACTTGCATTACTATAAGTTTTGTCTAGAAATCGTCTGGCATTTACATTAGTTTGCAGCTTTCTATGGCCCAATGTAATACACAAGCTCAACGGAGAGTTACCTACCCTACCCTATCGTATTTGTAACCATTGTATATGTATTATTATCTTGGCTGGAAAAGCCAGATTTTTTTCTTACTTTTTGTATTTTCTTTTCTTTTTTTTTCTTCTTTTTTCCATTTATCATTCCGAAATCGTTCATACCTCAACCATATATATTATAAGCGATGTCAAATTTGAAAAAAATCATTAAAGAGGAAATACCTTAGCCTTGCCAATGGTCACGTAACTTCTTGCCATAGCAGTGCTTAAAGCAGCATTATTTCAGCATGGTTTTATTAGCAAGAAGAAATTCGCTAAGACGGTAAACTATTTTAATTTAAAGTTGTTTTCAAAAGGACAAAAATATACAAAAGGGTGTATATATGTATACTGTCCTCGTTTTTGACTATTTGTGTCTCTCCCCCCCCCCTCCTCTGGGGGAGACATATTGTTTTTGCCTCGTCCGTCTGTCCGTCTGTCCTTCTGTCCGTCTGTAACACTTCGTTTCTGATCGATAACTGGAGCACCGTTTGACCCAGAACCTTCAAACTTCATAGGAGGATTGCCGTTATTCAGTAAAAAAACCATATTGATTTTGATGTCGGTAGGTCAAAGGTCAAGGTCACAGGGGCCCGAAGAGTGAAAACCGTTTTCGCTCAATAACTGGAGTTTTATTTCACTCAGAGCCTTCAAACTTCAAAGGAAGATTGCCCTTATTAGGAAAAAGAATCCTATTGATTTTGGGGTCAGTAGAACAAAGGTCAAGATCACAGGGGCCCGAAGAGTGAAAACCGTTTCCGCTCAATTCCTGGAGTTCTATTTCACCCAGAGCCTTCAAACTTCATATAATGATTGCACTTATTGAGTAAAAATATCTTATTGATTTTTTGGAGTTCTGTTTCACCCAGAGACTTCAAGCTTCATAAAATGATTGCCCTTGTTGAGTAGAAAACCCTATTGATTTTGGGGTCATTAGGTCAAAAGTCAAGATCACAGGGGCCCGAAGGGTGTTTACCGTTTCCGCTCAATAACTGGAGTTCTTTTTCACCCAGAGCTTTCAGTCTTCACAGGATAATTGCCCTTATTAAGAAAAAATACCCTGTTGATTTTGGGATCAGTAGGTCAAAGGTCAAGGTCACAGGGGCCCGAAGAGTGTAAACCATTTCCGCTAAATAACGGGAGTTCTGTTTTACCCAAAGCCTTCAAATTTTATAGGATGATTGCGGTTATAGAGTAGAAGAACCCGTTTGATTTTGGGTTCAGTTTGTCAAAAGGGCAAGGTCACAGGGGCCCGAAGAGTGAAAACCGTTTCCGCTCAATAACTGGAGTTCTATTCCACTCAGTGTCTTCAAGTTTAATAGGATGGTTACCATTATTGAGTAGAAGAATCATATTGATTTTGGGGTCAGTAGGTCAAGGTCACAGGGGCCCGATGAGTGAAAACCGTTTCCGCTCAATTCCTGGAGTTCTGTTTCACCCAGAGCCTTCAAATTTCATAGGATGGTTGCCCTTATTGAGTGGAGGAACCCTATTAATTTGGGGTCAGTACATCAAAGGTCAAGGTCACAGGTGCCTGAAAAGTGAAAACCGTTTCCGCTCAATTACTGGAGTTCTATTGCACCCAGAGCCTTCAAACTTCATAGTATATATATAATGATATAATGATAAATAGAACTCCAGTAATTGAGCGAAAACGGTTATATATATATATATATATATATATATATATATATATATATATATATATATATATATATATAATGTTCTTACTTATACCATTATAAATGACAAAGGCGTCTGTTTCAGAAAGGTAATATTTTTTCCTTGGCCTTCCTTCGATCGGGTGCACGGGGGAGACATGCATTTTTCACAAAAAAAAAACATCTAGTTTATTACTAAAAGACCTTTGCTAATATATTTGTGACGGCTAGGTAATAACGATGTGCAATTAAAAGAATAATTTCTTCATTCCATCCAGCTGAAAATCATATAGTGCAATTCTTGAAGTATGCATGAACATTTTATCTTGTTTCTCTTTACCTCAGTTCAATCCACTGCCTACTGTAAGTATCACAGAGGACAGTTTACTGACGACGAACTGTTTCGAAAAGCTTTAGATAAATTCAAGTCACAAAAAGTTGTCGTCATTTCGGGTCCCCGTTATAGCGGGAAGACATCTCTTGCTCTGAAGTTACTGTCGTCGTATCAGGAAGGACATTACCTTATTCTGACAGAACCAGAGGATTTGGCATACATCAGGTTTGGAATGACATGCGTCGTGGTGATTGAGGACCTTGGTGGAAAATACGAGGTAGAAAAGTCAGTCGTTCGGAAATGGTTTCGGAAGTTGGACATGCTGCATGCAGCGGTCAAGGACGGCAAGTTGAACGTGATCGTCACGTGTGATTTTGACAGACTCAGCTCAGCTATACCAGCCGCATACAGGCATCCTCTTTTAGAATCGATTGTGGCGATAAGAACACTTGATGCTGTTAAAGTCAAGGAGGAACCAAACACAGGTAAACACAACAATATGCAGTCTTCACTACAGTGGTACATTCATGAAAATAATGTTCATGAAATAAAAATTAAGTTACATGTACTTAAATCGTGTTAGATTTCATATGAGGTAAATGAAGCCTTCATGCTTAGAGAAGAGTTCGTAATAGACAAGCAGAAACAAGATTTTCCACGTGCTTTATCTCGTTGAGATGTTTAGAATCTCTCTTGTACGAAGGCTAGCTCACAAAGTTAGCAGTTATGCTGTCTGGTAAGTAAAGCTTAAGGTTTTAAATTTTTATGTGATTATTATAATACTTTAAAATGAATAAAACTGTGTTATTTATTAATATATTTATGTCATTCTCTACTCTATTTCCAGATGAACAGGCACAAAGTCAAATGTAAGTGTGTAAACAAAATAAGATTTAAACTAAAGTACAGCATACAAGTAGGATCTGACACACTAACATTTCTTATAATCTTTGACGTGTTCAAAACAAGTAGCAACCAAGAAAATATCTGGCAAATGTGTGCGTGTGTGTGTGTGTGTTGAAATATAACGAATATCCAATTTTTTTATCACATGACCCAACCAAACAATGCACTGCGTTAACTGTATTGTAGAGAAGCTTAGATAAAAATACCTTAAGAAAATGGTTTCCAGGAACTGACATGAAAGTGACATTGAACAACCGCGTTGTGTTGAACTTAGAAATACGGCAAATGCTATGTTGTGTTTGTAGTCAATTCGCACGTGTGTCATCATAAGACATACGACGTAATGGTAGGTGTATATAAGATAAGAAAAAAAGTTTGTTATTTGACAATTAATTGTCTTTTATAGACTACACGATAAATGCACGTATGTGTTTTAATCAAACTTGGATATTTGTAGGTGAAACGTTTCATTACTGAAAATTTAATCAGTAGTAAAAGCAGAAAGAAGGTTGTCTTTATTGTGTGGCATCGACTGAGGCTAATGTGATAAGATGTCCATATCAAGTAGAACATTAATATTATCATCTTAGTCATGACGGTTAATAATTGAATTAATTTTGCAGTCAGATGTCAATTACTGTATCAAATACAGAGACCAAACTGAATGAAAGTCAACATGCAGAAAATATCTGTTGCAATAAACTGTTCCGTTCTCTTTGTAACGCGCATTGCATTCACGAGTTCGCCAATCAAGGTCCACCTGTAATACAGCGTACATGTATATGTCTTTTACATATTAGCAATTCTTTTCCCGTGCATCGTGTTTTATTTGGAATGTTGAAAACCTAAGATTTCAAACATATGCGTGCATGCCTTTGTGTATGTGTGTGGGTGTGTTAACTGAGTCACAAGTAAAATAAAAGCACACGGGCATATTTTTTGGAAACGCATATACAAAGAAACACACAGTTAAAAAAACAGAGCTTGTGAAATCTTTAGAATGACGTCATATTTTTGTAGGTTTTCTGTATTTAATTTAAATCTAATCCATTGTAACTTTCGTGTCGTAATGATCGCTTCTTCGATTTTACCACTGTATTTAAGCAAAAAAGCTGTTACAGTGCCTAGCATTATGAAGTTCAATATACTTTTTTTTCAAAATATACAGAAGAATATCATTCAGTACTGCGAGGACTGATTCTAAAGAATTATCAGTGCCAGGTGGCGAAAACAATGGTATGCAAAATGCGTCTTGTTTAAGCCAGTTTAGAGATGGGTCATTTCTAATAATGAACTCTGCTAGAGAGAGAGAACTCCTTCACTTTAGTTCAGCTTTGGAGTTTATTAGCCGCTACAGAGTTGATGAAAAGATCGATTACGTAAGTAGCGTGTATTGTATAGATGGCGGAGATGTGTTGACTACCTATGACACCGAGGTAGAGCTGTACAGATTATCTGATGGAAGTTGCACACTGAAACAATCAATAGATCTGCAGAATTACATAATTTCCATCTACAGTAACATCAACGAGATATACGTGATTTGTGATGATAAAGTGTTTGTTTTGAACGACAAACTAGAGAAATATAGAACAATAAAACACTTTCCAATTGACTATGAAGGATTTTTTTCGTTAAACTTGATCTTTTTCCAGGAAACATTATTTCATATAGATCACTACAGAAGTATCATTTTATTCGAGGATACAAAGGTAAAGAATATAAAGTTTTTGAAAAAAGAAGGTTTTAGGCCACAGTGTTTGTGTGCTGCCAATGACAACAGCGTATTTGTGTTGGGGGAACAAGGCGACAATGACAGCAGAATTCTACAGGTGGACACGAAGATGAACGTTTTATCCGACATCACAATAACCAACAAAAAGTACACTGAGGAAAGCTATATGATATTTGACAGAGCAAACGCTAGATTAATCCCATTTTACCGTGGCAAATGTGAACTAATATATCTTAAGTGACTATACTATACAAGAATCAAGAAACAGTGTTGCCTATGTAAAGGTTAAACTTATTTATATACTGTACATGTTCCGTGAAAGAATAGTCAAACTGGCGTGAAACTCTGTAGTGACGAGTCTAGGGAATTATAAAGTCACTGATTACAATCAAAACTACAATTAAAAGAACTGTAAAAATATAAAACACAAAGATATGTAGCTGTTGCATTACTCCTGTTCACACATGAACAGGTATGAACAATCTCTTACCTAATAAAATCTAAATTTTAAATTATATCATTAAGATTTGTGTAACTGAAGTTTATTAATAATATTTCATTTTTATTGTTTAAGAACCAATGTTAAGATGGTATGAAAAAGCATTCTCAGTTTGATTCAATACAAGAACAAATTCTGAAATGTTTCTGTATATATGTTTTGAAGAAACTAAAAATGTTTAGAATGTTTAATGTGAGATTGTGTTATATAGAAATTGTCATGATGAATGGACTCAAATTCTCTGACTAGCATTATATTATATCATTAGTAAGACAGTCTTTGTTTGCAGTGTAGTTACAGTATTGTTCATTTCTAGTTTTCTTTGTTCATTTAAAATGGTCACTTAAAACACATTTGCACATACACATTTATGCTAACAAACAGTGGATAAATGTCAAGACAACTAGGAAAGCATGTCTGTTATACAGACGTAACAGCCATAGATGATTTTAAACATTGACTTGCTCTATTCACTCTTTGTTCTTACACTAATTATGAGGATGGATATGTATTATAAACTTATGTTTTATACTAAGGTAAAGTTTTAGTCGGATATTTTTTAGTAATACCCGATGGAAATTGTTAGGTTACTTTAAGTCTTGCATTAAAAATGGCTTTTAATTGCGCATTTGTTTCAAGAACTGTGTATATGTATATTATTATAAGTATATTGATGTATGACTATCTATGTTTTGTAATGCACTTTTGAATGTTATGTTACATATACGTAAAAAGTGCGATATAAATGAGGTATAATACATGAGATGTAATAATACAGACCGTTCAAGAAATTAGTTCTTCCCTGATTACCTCCCCTGATACAGGGAGATAAAACAGTGATAAAAATAAGAATACTTTGGTCTTATATATTTCTGTACACATTTCATTAAAATATCATTGTGACTGTTTATGGCAGTGATATTTAACCATATGTACTTCAAAAACAATCAGTCTAATTCAGTAAAAATGTTGTAAGGGACAACACTAGTAAAATAAAAGATAATTTATTTGATACCTTGTTTTCTTCTTTTATGGTATGAACAACTGCCTTTTACCCCTTTTTGCGACGATCAAAATATACAAGCATCTGTATAATTTTAAATCTATCAAATTGCTATGTAACAGAGGTTACATTTAAAATAATTGATAAATAAGTAAGTCATACCAGGTTTTAACTGCTTAAATGTACTGCAAGCTAATCTTGCTAGACTGAACTATGCAGAGATTTAGTCAGGAAGTATATAAAGTCTTTGTATCAACATTTTTATAAAGTCTGGTAAAAAGTGGTCAGTCAGTTGCAACAGGCTGACTGAAAATATCAGAGTTTTAACTGCGTTGCAGGCTAAAATAGTAAAATAGAGTGTCTGGAAATAACTTTTGATCAATACAACGTCTGATAGTTCAGAGATCCTAAGATTACCTAATTTGCCATTTCCAACCTTTAACATGCCAAATAACTAAAATGGTCTTGCCCATCTTTCAATTTGAACAGAACCAGCTTGGTAAGGGATAAACATTCTGGTGTATTATCATGAAAACATCTCAAATTTGATAAGACATTTCTACCTGAAAATTTCTAGCATAGCTAGAAATATAGAAAGAATTACATAGAAAAAACTTTTTACTTTTGTCTTCTGGAATATTTCATTTCCAAACTTATTGGTGTAACATTTGTTACTTCTGACTGACACATGATGAAACAGAACAGCTAACTATCTTAGTCACGTGCATTTTATTTATGTTTCTTTTGGATGCATTTTTAATAAAATAATAAACCAGCATAAAAGCACTAAGAAAATAAAATTAAATATTCAATATTAAAACAATATACAATAATAACGTTTGATATAATTTCAGTAAAAACACATTTCTTAAAAAATCATTACATTTCATGGTAGGTTGAATTGAATACATAGACTGTAGAAGCTTTTGATACAATGGTGTTACTATGGCAACCAAAATATCCAACCAACATCCTATTGTTTACGACTTCACTGATCTGAGATCTATGTGCTAAACAAAAAAATAACTTCGTGATAAAAGAAAACTGGACAACTGCACCAAAGACAGACTCCTTTATATAATTATTCTCCTAAAATGTCTGTTCGTCAGTTTTTCTGCCAAGAGTAATTCAACCAAACATGTATAACAACATGTTTAAGCTGGGTTAAATAAGCTGCATTATTTTCTTCCTTTTTTTACTTTTCACAAATCAATGTAAAAGGTTCATTCGTATCTGTGTTTCTTTTAACCTAATGCTGCAGACAAAACTGTGAAGTGTTACGCATATCTGGACAGTCAGTAAAAAGCTTTCAAATGTGCTTCATGATATATTAAGGTTATCAAGTACAAATATCAATACTATATCCACATGTTTCAGTAAAGCCATATTAAATTACTTGGAAATTATATAAATGTAATACGTATTTTGAACATGTCGATGCAACTAGGGCACTTTTAAAAAATTTTGTTCCAAGGAAAAATTTAAGAACGGAAGTGACAAAGGAACAATATAAGGTCAAATAAAGTAACTCTTTGTTATACAAAGGTTGTCTGCTATTTGTGATCTTTAAAAAGCGCAGGATGGTGTCAATCTGAAACAGGTGCAATCCTCTTTTTAAGCAAGAGAGCCATGATGGCTCTGCATTACTCACCCGAGTACCATCAGATAAAACAGCAAGACCAATGAGGGAATTAGTGACCCCCAGGTGGTCACCTATACAATGCTATATGCCAAACATCTAATGTCCACAGCTTATGGTTTCTGACAGTTAAAATATTTGAGGTCAACTATACAATGCTATATGCCAAACATCATATGTCCAGAGCTTATGGTTTCTGACAGATAAGATATTTTAACACAAACAGAGCTGCAGGGTGGGACAAATTTTGACCTAAGGGGCATAATTCCGACACTTGGTAGAGCCAATGCAACATATCTGAGCTCTAAGGCCTACGGTTTCAGACAAGAAGATTATACAAATTTTCCTTTGATTTAAGCCAGAGACCTAGTTTTAGACCTGAGATGTCCCATTTTCAAACTTGGCACAGAATTCACCAAAAACAAACAGTTTAACAAAAATCAGGATATCTAAATTCAAGATGTGGCTTCTAGAGAGTTTACAATATTTTCTTTGATCTTGTTATTGACTTAGTTTTTGAGATGACCCATATTCCAATTCTGACCTAGACTACATCAACACAAACCTTTTCACAAAATACATGATGACTGACTTTGAAATGTGGCCTCAAGAGTGTTCACAAGGTTTTTGATGGATTTAAGCAATTGACCTAGTTTTTAAACTCGGGTGACTCATATTCTTACAGGACCTAGGAATCATCACATGGCTGACTTCAAAATGCTGCCTCTAAAGAGTTTACAAGATATTCATTGCATGTAAGCCAGTGACCTGGTATTTGATTCCAGATGATCATATTCAAAGTCGGCCTAGAAATCAACAACAAAAACATTGTTACTTAAAATCATGATGACTGACTTTCAAATGTTAACAAGTTTTTCTTAAGATTTTAGCCACTGACTTAGCTTTTGACTCCAGATTACTCATATTCTAACTCAACGTAGAAATCACTCGAGATGGACCTTCTGACAAAAAATGGTACCTCAATTCAAAATGTGTCCTGTAGAATGATGACATGGTTGTCCTTTGATTTGGCCAGGTGACCTAGTTTCTGATTCTACATGACCCAAAGGTGATGTTATTTGAACAAACACCAGAGAGCCACCGTCCACAAATTCTCATACTTGAGCATTTCATGCCCAGGTAAACTAAACATACTGTTGGTTTAACTGTAGTCAAAATCTCTATGAAGCCCTATGCATGTAAATTTACGATCAGGATTAGAAAGAGCTTTATAATTTTCTTTGAAAATAACAAAGTAGATGTTCTTATTTTGAATCAAGTACTAAATTATAAATGTGATAGAGTTCCAAACTTTATGCAGATGCTAAAAATAATTTACCCAAGATCTGATATTTCATAAACAAAAGCTGTTTCACTAAAAACATTTCAAACCGATTCATAAAGTCATAAATCCTTATATCATTTTTAGATATGTCAGTCAATTTAAAGTGTAAAATTAGACATATTAAAACTAGGCTTTGAGCTAGAATGTTATATGTATTAAAAAGATATTTCCAAGAATTACTTCCAACCTTTGTGTTTCAGTTTCTTATAAGTTTTCATCACATAAAACCAAGACCTAACATAACCATGCAATAATATATAAGCTAGCATTTTCAATTCATTTATTTTTCTTTCAAGAAGAGTTTATTTTCAAAGTCTTCTGACAGTTTATCTATTACATAATCAGATGAGGTACTTCCAGCCACCTAACTTTCTGATTCCTGTTTATCTCCTTTAGACACTGTCATTTCTGTATTTTGTCCTTGAGTATCTTCAGGTGAATTTCTAGTATTTGGCACTGTTTCAGTATCACAGACAATGTTGGATTCAGTATTGTACTGGTTATCACTGGCTGAACAACCATTATTGGTGTACTCTTCAGAATTGGAGGCTGTAGGAAGTGAAATGCTTTGTAAATCTCTTGTTTTGTCACTTCCTGTATTTGTATCATCTACTTTTGTTTTACTGTCTGCTTGTAATAACTTACTTTCAACATTGAACACTCCATTCACTTGGTCTATATTACTTTCTTTTTCTCCTAAGTGCACCTCATTGCTATCACCACTGTCCTCTTCTTCATTACCAGCCTGTATCATTTCTTCCTCTTTTGAATACCTCGCAGTCTCCTCTTCTACTATATTACCACAGAAACAATCATTTTCTGAGTTGTTTGTATTCTGTTCATTAGACCCTTGTCTTTTGACTTCATCAACTTCTAATTGGTCTGTTGAGTCGCTGTTTTTATCAGTGTCAGCCATAACTACAGTTGTGTCTTCTATAGTTTTAATTTCATTTTCCACTTTCTTGCACTCCCTGTCTAATCTTTCATATTCAGCCTCAAGGAACTCCCTGTCTGTTTCAGAGGAGATCATTTGTTTTCTGTCTCTGATGCTGATTCTGAAATGATTGGACAAGAACAGTATGTTCATACATATAACTGTATTGTTTCAATTTTTTTCTGTACAATGAACCAATTCAACCTGAGGAAACATTGCTTACAAGAAAACAGTAGCATCTGAATTCAAGAACAGGAAACATAACCAATATGATCTTCTTACATTTTATCATTTTCAAACAAATGCTGAAATTTCATTTTCACTATTTTGCAGAGGCTCCCTAATCTAAGCTTTAAGTCACTGAATGTATATCATGATTTTTTTTTAAATTTCAGAGGTGAATGTGAAAAAATTCTATTTCTTTGTTTGTTATAAACTGGTAGTATTTACAACTTTTTCGCATTAAACTGGTAGTACTTACAACTTTTCACATTTAACTGGTAGTACTTACAATTTTTTCACATTAAACTGGTGGTACTAACAACTTTTGCACATTAAACTGGTAGCACTTACCATGACTTTTTCACATTCATGCCTCCAATTACCATACTGAAAGAAATATCCACTAAAAGCTGAATTACTAAGTATTGTCTGAGCCAGAATGTGAACATTTAATGACTTTTAGATACAAACCTGTCTTTTTTAAGTTGTACAAGTCGAGTCCTTAGCTCTGATAATGTTTCATCTTTAACACCAGCAGTGGATGCATTAGATGGATGCCTCCTTAAAACCACAGCCTGTTTCTTCTCATTTAGTACTCCTTTTGCTTCTATTACATGTCTTTCAGTATTTGCTTTATCACCAAGACTTGAAATGCTCTTTCTGTCATGTATTTCTTTATCACAGCTATCTAGACTTGAAATCCCATTCCTGCTATGTATTTCTGCATTTTCATCAAAACTTGAGCAAAGGAAACTTTTTTCATTTTCAGTCAGTGTCACATCTGTTGATTTAATTGGACTTAATTCATTTTCTGCAGGAATAAATTCAGCTGACTTCCTTTTAGTCCTTTCATTTAGATTAGATTTTGAGTTGTCTATATCATTTGTGTTGTCCTCTGTGTCATCAGCAGTTTGGACATTGTTATTTTGCTGACTATTTAGTTCTGACATTATTTCATCTACTAAACTACTACCTCTTTTAAAAGCCGGATTACCAAAAGAGGAAATGTCAAAATCAAAGAAGAGTTGATCATCATCATTATCACTTTTTCTAACACTTTTAACCTTGTCACTATCACATAGATTATCTACATCCATTTTATATGAACTTCTTGTGGACTGGTTTACTGTTCTTCTATTTCCTGTATCAGGTGATAAAGATGAACCAGTCCCAGTGGATTTTTTCACTTGTGTGTATATATCACCAGTATTACTAACACTAACTCGGGGAAGACTTGAGTCTGTAAAACAAGGATGTACTGTTGGTGTGTTCATGTTATGCTCCGTTGAGTTGAATTTATCATCAGCCGATGAAAAGCCAAGTCCACTGTCACGGTTGTCACAGATACCATGCTCCGATTTTAGCTCAGCAGGCTTTATCAAGGGTTTGCCTTTTGAAGTATCGGACAGCTGAAATTAAACTATCCTGGTAAGTGAAAATGAAAAAAGAGGGCTTTATGTATAGATAATTCAAAAACAATGTAAGAGACTATAAGGCTGCAGTGATAAATTACAGAAAACTAATACAGGGGCAATCTAAACTTCCATTACTACACTAAAGAAAAATTATAGTTATAGCATAATTAACTGTTGGGTATTATGGTTGCACAAATATCTACAAAATATGATGACTTTTTTTCTTGCTTTTCTCCTCTGGTCAGTGTTTAGCACAAAAGATCGTCCATGAATTCTTTATGTACTTTACAATTTGAAATTTCAGCAGGAACTGCACATGTTCTATTTATACAACCTGTTTAATAAACTGCATGTAAATCTGTAGATTTAACAAAACATATAATATCTACAGCACAATTTTTAAAGCACCCCTGGCCTTATTATTATGATTTAACAATGTCTAATTTGCTGTTTTATATTTACTTTCCTTCTCTGCTTAAAGAAAAGTAATATTGTCAGGAAGCGTAACATATGTTACCCTGTCATGTCTCTGTGTTGGGTCTGGTACCCTGGTTATCTCTACGGCCTCATGGTATGGGTTTGTGTCATCCATATAGCCCTCTAAACCTTCTGGTGTAGCTGTGGTACTGGTTTCTTGCATTAATATTCGAAGCCAAGAACCAAGCTCTGTCCAACTGATTGGCTGAAAATATTTTACAATAGAGCTAATTTTGGTACCTTTCCCTGGTGTTTAAATGCTAAACCTACGTGACCAGACAACTAATTTATAAGTTATTCCGTACTGAATGGCCCAAGCTTGGAAACCTTGAAAATAGCTATGACATTTAAAGGTAAAACAATACATTTATAACTGTTACCAGTGGGTCACTGCTCTTCAACTTCATAAACTAAAATGTATAAACATATAAAATGGTTTCCTAAACAGAGAAACCAGTAGTTGAAACTACCAATCTTGAAGCAAATGATAAATTCCATAAAGCTAGGGCAATGTTTCATACACTTTTTCTAACAAATCTGTTTTTTAAACAGGTTCTACCTTTATTCTGAGGTATACATTACAATTTTGACACAAACTTTACTAAGACAACAATTATTCTGTGTCCTTTTCACTGACAGAACCACAGATGTAAATGACATCCACTAAAGAAAAAGCTGAAAACCCCCACACCCCCTTGCAAAAACACCAGATCTGAATAGAACAGAGTGAATCTGCTACATTTTATAATCTTAATTGAAAGGAAAAATATGTGGAATCAGCTAAAAATCTGAAGTTTCTCATCCCTGCAGAACAGTTTGGAAGAACTACTCACCTCTATTGTAATCTTCTCCTTATTATTTTCCATCAGCATCAGACCCAGTTCACTTTTAGTTTCTTCTATCGCTCTTCTCAGAATACAGTTTCTAAGGAGAAACTCTAACTCGCATACTTCACTGGTCTGTGTCCGGTAACACTCAAAGTTGTTCTCATGGACAAGGCACCAACGTTTGCCCCATTTTCTTTTGTTGAAACTACTGTAGATATCTAAGTAGCCTATGTACAGAACGTCATGTTAGGATTATAATTTTCACACATCAAGACTCCAGAAATAATTAAGACAGTGGTTCATCTAGATGATAAAAAGAAAACTCAAGGACTTCAGAGTTGAATGGCTTAAAATATTTAGTGATAACATTGTTTAAAAGTTGGGAATTTGCATTAGATGCACCAGTGAACAAGGATAGCAAATGGTCAAACAGATGACAAATAAAAGTTCTTATTGTTTTCAAAGACCTCAAAATAACTATTGTGGGGTCAAATATCAAACTAGATGAGTGTTCAGTTGAACACTTGTGTAGCCCTCGGATGCTTTGTTAGAATAACTAAAAATTCCAAGTACAAAAAGGGGCATAACTCTGTTACATGTGACCTTGACCTAAAGATTTTGGCATCATCACGATCCTGTTATAAGCAATATAATCTGAAAGCTTGATGAGGAAATGTTAAGAAATGGCAAAGTTATAGCCAATGACAGATGGATGGACGGACAAAGCAATCCCTATGTATTGCCGTTTCTTCAAAAGGGCAACACAAAAAGCTGATCAAAATGTAACAGAATGCAAAATGATAGAAATATTTTTTCTGACTACCATATTAAAAACTATTCTGCAAAGAAGGGACAAGTACAAAATCATTAAAACATCTATTTCAACAAACATTTGTTTACAAACAAAAATTTTCCTATTTCAAGCAGGCAACATACCTTGATGTTTGATATGTTTCTTCATTTCCAGTGGGGACTCCAGAGGGGACTCAGCTATATGGGAGTTAGGGGTCACTGGACTTAACTTCTCACATGTTTCCCCTACAGATGATTGGGACCCTGAAGACTGCCGCACCCTCTCTACAGATGGTGTTCTTTCAGAGCTTGTACTGGACGGCTTCTTTATTGAAGACTTTTTACTGAGAGATTCAAAGAACTGTGTAGCTTTGAAAGCAAAAGATCCCATTCTTGCAGTTTTCGTCCCTGACTGGTCTAAAGAAACAAAGATCATTTTATGCTTGGTTTAAATTATTAAGTAGCTCTCCACTTATTGAAAAGAAAGCAAACCTTTATTTTTCAAAAGAAAAGAAAGCAAAGAATACTCTAACTATCATGTTTTCACTGAACATTAAACTTTCTGCTTGAAAAAAAAATCTGAAAACTAATAGAAGAATTGCACTATTACTTGCATCAAAAATGAATGCTAAAATCTATCTTAAAAATGATGCAGTAGTCGTCCTTTTCATTGTGTGTTTTCCATACTCATTTCATGTAATTAACTACAATAAAATTCATTCTACAGCATATGTTATAAACCTGTATTGTCACAGATTAAGTAACACAACTTTGTATATTTTTTTCTAACTTAATGCCGCATTGTGCAACTGGACCTCCCTGAAAAAGATTTTGCCTTACATTAAAAGTAAGAGTGAAAAGTAAAACTGTATACCATAACAGACACTATAGATCAAACAGAAAAGTCTATTCAAGTAATTGCTAGAATATTTTAAACACAGCCTAAATATATGTCTTGCTGTTACTTGATGTATTCTATATAAATTTACTGATTTTTTAAATGATGCAGTAATCGGTTGACTTTGATTTTAACAGTCTCAGCATTTAAATGTCCTTGAACTAATATAAATTATCAGAATCTATGTAGTACGTTACTGACTTTGTATTTAAGCATTTTCAGTATTCAAGCGGTATTAGTCTAAGTTGCAAGAACTCAATCAATGGCAGATCTCAATCCATGTATAATAAACATTTCTGAAAGAAATGTACATGTGTGAAACATTGTCTGTAATTCATACGGGTGATGAGAATAATTTGCTTTTAAAATAACAAACTCTGCTGAGAAAATACCTAAATATTTTTGTGAAACTTGAGCCACAATCAGTCTTTGTTGTATATAATAACAAAACATTTAAACATACCTCTTTTCTTTACTTTAACAGTACCTGGTTCAGCCTCTATACCATCTGAGCTTACAAGAGAAACATTTGAACTACAGAGTTGTAAATTGTTCTGAAATCATAGCAAATAGTAGGTTAAAATTACAATAAAATCTACTATGCCAACCCAACTGTAGCATAATTACAATCTAAAGGTGGTAACTTCATTATTCTATAAATAAATCATGCTTTCAATATATATAATTCATTTGACAAACTTTATGTATACTGTATTCATGGCTGAGACGTTAAACAGCAGTAATAAAAGTTTGAAGTTAACCAAGTCACTGTTACCAAATATTTTCATTCTATCTGTAAAATGAATTACTGATGAAAGAACATGTACAAAGATTTATGCTGTCTTGAGAGTATGCAGTTCAAAACATCTGATCAATAAAACATAAACCTACTGTCTGAGGTAAAAAGGATGAACTTCATACAAATTTCAATATATACAAATCTACATGTGCATTATTTCTTCATGAAAAACTTTATTAATCAGTGTAATAAAAACTTAAACCACGTCACATCTGATTTTAGTAAGTTGCCTCCCTTATATTGACAGTTTAATACTACATTTGCACTGACAAAATTTGGAAGCCAAGAAATTGTAATAAAATTTATTACATGTATTCTAAACATTTTCATCATTTTTCAAGCCAACTCCAAATCATCAAATTACAGAAGCACTGACAACTTATCACTAACAAAATTAATTCTTAAACAGTTCCTTATGTAAAAGCTTACATTTGCCATTTGATAAGTTCCATCTGGGTTAGCTACCATTGAACTGCGAGCTAGATGTACCACAGGTCCTGGGGCCCTCTCTCCTTTGGCAGCTGCATTAATATGCTGTAGATAAAGCAGAATGAAGTCTACAGGAAAACTTTGGCAATACTGTAACTTTGTTTTAATATTTCATCTATTTAATAACAAAACCACTTTAATTGCATGTGGTGTGTGTTATGCTTAGGAAGTTTTACATTTGATGGGAGTCAACTTCTTACTTACCCAGTTCTGTATTTGTGCTCCTCAAAGTGTCTAGGCCTTAACAAGTCTTAAGGCAATCTTGGTAAAAGACTTTAAATCCTGCCTTACCATTACACTGATTTTATTGTCAACCATTCTGCCTATGGTCAAAATGCAGAAACTTTTTTAAACTTAAAATTATATTCTCTTTATACTCACTCAGTCAAAACTAAAGTCATGAACAAAAAATAAACACTTTTAAATTACTACCTCACACCAAATTTCTGCCCATTCTTTAAAATCCACAAGAAAAATGTAAGACTCAAAATTTTCATGGTTGAGATGAATTTCAAAACTTCGTCTTCCTTCCCGTTTATGGTACGTGGCTTCATATCCAGTCAACAAAATCACAAATGCTGGTCGTGAGTCAGTCTTGTCCACCTTGTAGCACACCAGTCTGCCATTGGTCAATGCCACTATTTTACGTGTCCATGTAAGTTTACTCTTATAATGGAGTTCACCCGACATTATTACATCCTCAAGCATGCTAAATGGTTGAGTTATCTCCCATAAAGATGACATGGATTTCCCAAGCTTCCTGTGGTGAGGTCGGTGTTTCTTCTTTACTTGTCTAGAGAGAATCAAATAAAGAAAACCTGATAGATTGCCTACCTGTAGTAAGGAAACTTTTGATATTTCTACATACTAATCTGTATTTTTCACCTTATTTATTGATACGTTTAACTGTACTCACTCCAAAATGTTAAAAGGAAATATAAAGTGCCAATTGAAGAATTTTATGCCACATGTTTATATTTGTTGAAAGGGTTATACAAAGTAAGTTACTCACAAATTATAAGTTAAGGAAACACTAAAACCTTCCTACTGAGCTGGCTAATCTGACTTTAGCCTTTTCAAAATCCTCACATACAGCAGAAGTTAATATAGGACATGTCGAATTTTACTGGAGTTCTGTAGCTTGTTCTGTTTGAAGAGAGCTAAATACTGACCTTGGCAGTTTAATACGGAGATCTGGATCTTGGTTACATGTAAGTGTACCAACTTCATCCAGTGAGTCGCAGGAAGCACCATCATACTCTTCTGAAATCAGATGGTAAAATATTATACCAAAATGTGAACTTATTCTTTGAGAAGAAAAGCCTTGTGTCAGTTGCAAGCATGTATACCTTAAAACCATACACACTGACTTCAAAAAATTTACACAACCGTATGCATAGAGTACATGATAAAAGACCAGAACTTCTGAAACACATGAGAACATGATAAAAGATGGGAACTTCTGATACACATACGTACATGATAAAAGACCAGAACTTCTGATACACACGAGTACATTATAAAAGATGGGAACTTCTGATACACACGAGTACATGATAAAACACCAGAACTTCTGATACACACCAGTACATGATAAAAGACCAGAACTTCTGATACACATCCATACATGATAAAAGACCAGAACTTCTGATACACATCCATACATGATAAAAGACCAGAACTTCTGATGCACATCCATACATGATAAAAGACCAGAACTTCTGATACACATCCATACATGATAAAAGACCAGAACTTCTGATACACATCCATACATGATAAAAGACCAGAACTTCTGATACACATCCATACATGATAAAAGACCAGAACTTCTAATACACATCCATACATGATAAAAGACCAGAACTTCTGATACACACGAATACACGATAAAACACCAGAACTTCTGATACACACGAGTACATGATAAAAGACCAGAACTTCTGATACACACCAGTACATGATAAAACACCAGAACTTCTGATACACACCAGTACATGATAAAACACCAGAACTTCTGATACACATCCGTAGATGATAAAACACAAGAACTTCTGATACACACGAGTACATGATAAAACACCAGAACTTCTGATACACACCAGTACATGATAAAAGACCAGAACTTCTGATACACATCCATACATGATAAAAGACCAGAACTTCTGATACAGACGAGTACATGATAAAACACAAGAACTTCTGATACACACGAGTACATGATAAAAGACCAGAACTTCTGATACAGACGAGTACATGATAAAAGACCAGAACTTCTGATACAGACGAGTACATGATAAAAGACCAGAACTTCTGATACAGACGAGTACATGATAAAACACAATAACTTCTGATACACACGAGTACATGATAAAAGACCAGAACTTCTGATACAGACGAGTACATGATAAAGATGAGAAGGCATACATGCTAAACTGAATTTTATTTTTTTTGTAAACTGAATATACAACAAACTGCTGGCACAACAAAGACATTTTTAGAGAAAAACAATCAAGTACACAGTGATATCCCACATTTGAACAATTTCCAGTGTAATTAACAGTCACAATTAATTCTTCGTAACGTGAAACAGAAATCTACCATGACTGTTGTATGTTGTATCTTGCCAAAAAAAACACTGTTTGGGAAACTGAGAGGAAATAAATGAGAATTTCAGCAACTGCTCAGGTTATGTGTTTTTTTTTTTTTTTTTTTTTTTTTTTTTTTTTTTTTTTTCATATATTAGTCTTTCACAAATTGGAAATTTACAATCTATAATTTGGACCATAAATTCAAAGGGACAGTTTACCTTACAAATATGGCCTGAAACTGTTGTTTTCTAAACTTTATATATATACATTTTCATTGTGATCTTTAATCATGACATATTTATTTACCTAGTATGATTAAAGAAACCATTAATGATTTGACATTTCATACATCAAAAATGAAAGTACTATAAAATGAACAAAGACAAAACATCTGTCTTATACATCTATCAATTCTTTTTAATGCTGTGTCACAAATATGCCAAAATTTGTCACTTTTTATCCCTTCTTTGCCATAAACAGCATGAACAAACACTTTTCATACTATATTATTGATTTTACACACCTTACATCTTGTAATAAAAAACACAAGTATTGTAATGGACTGCTTTAAAAATAATGTCAAATTGTGTAAACCATTTGCCACCAATGAAAGAATCAAAGTTTAGAAAAACTGGTGCAGGGTTGACTGTTCCTCATACTCTAAATCATATGATGTTTTACATCTGTTACATATCTCCCATATCAAGCCTTCTTACAGGTCTAAATGTTAGTAATATAATTGATGAAAATATCCTACATAGGCCTTTATTACCTACAGTTTAAAGAATATAACCAAACCACAACAGTAACAAGTAATGTTTTATCTACATGTACCATACATAATATCTTAAAGAAAACTATTGGTACTTTTTTATTTTAAATGCTATGTTGTGCATTTTGGCTTGAATACAGAGCTTAAAGTGACTGACTCACAGATGGACCGATGATGAAAAAAAGAAATTCTAGTTGTAATTGTGAAGAACATAACTAAACTAAGTTATTGACTCATTTTTGTTACAAAAAAATTTTGTCACGGAGTAAATATTTTAGTTATATTATTAATTTTGACGATATCCGATAACTAGTCGCCGTGGCTCAGTGGTGTAGATTGTTGTTCTATATTTTACTGACTGAAACGACATGGGTTCGAATCCTGGTAAAATCAAAACTTTTTTTCAGTTTTTATGGTTATAGAAGCATAATATTATGTTTTTCCCCATAGTATACTGACTTGTCTTATAGAAGATATGCTGGTATAATCAATCACTGTGCAAACTGAAACTCTGAGGTGAAAGCAACATTTGTACACATACAAGGATAACGTTAACCTTGCAAACAGATATTCCTTCGAAATCATCAAAACAAACTATACGAGTGGATCACATTGCAATTCTGTACAGTAACTTCAAATTTTACTGAGTCTTTTGAAACATAACATTCAATCTTTCAATTCATTTCAAAAAAAGTTTACCTGAAATTTAATTTGAGGAAAATAAATCCTATATAAAAGAAAAAATATGCTGTCAAAAGCCTTAAATGGTAATAATATTATCCAAAATATTCATAACATAATATTATGTAACCACAAGTGAATAATGTAATTTTGAATTTTGAGCCCCACAGAAAGAATACCACGCTGTTAAATATACAGATTGTTCGCCAGTTCCGGTGTTTTACCGGTTCCGAAGAATTCCGAATATTATTTCCCCAAAATTAGGTCATCCGTAAGCGAAAGTAATCACCTGTGTTCTTGCACGTGTATTAACTTAAATGTTGTACTAGGTTTGATGAAATTGTTCTTTAATGTAGTTAAATGTGACAATCAAATGTGAAGGGGTTCTTACATGAGATAAAACAAAATGGCTGAAAATGTCAAGTTGAAAACTTGATTTCATCTAACCAGATACGCTTGGAGAGGATGGGAAAATTTTATGGTCCCCAATTTTTGTCAGATTAATAGCAACACATGCTCTAAAGTTTAATCATTACCGTCCATTTATTCAAATGAAAATTAGATCATAACGTTAGGAGGTACATTTAGCTATTTCCGATGGATTTGAGTACAACTTTTTTTTCAAGAGGTGCCATATGGGGAACACCATTTATTTCTTTATTTTTTATCATATTGACATGATCTACATGGGTCATGCTTTTATCTTTCTCCATGCATGCTATGTCCATCACAGTTTTTTATTCATGATTTGGCTGTTTTTCAGGTGGTAATACACTTCAAATAATGATAACCTTTTATAACCCTGTTTTCGATTTTAATACAAGACATGATGTAAATTTTATATTCTGTGTTAATTTTTGTGGACTGTTGTATGTCTGTTACTGTTTACAGATGTACCGGAAATTTCCCCATGGGAAGCCTCTTTACGTATTTTCACGGAAGTGTTAAAAAATGATGTCTGCCGAAACCGGTGAACGTGCTTCAGAACTGGTGAAATAGGTCCATATGAAATCAAGAACGGCAGCATTATAAGATAATTAAACTTTGAGTAAATATTTAACGAAGTTCAAGTTAAGGCTTGTGTCATACTGTATGTACAATAATGTTTTCTTTCTTCTGCACTTTGATGTAATTTGACCGACTTAAGAAAAAGTGCGGCGAAACTGGCGAACAAACTGTATTAACATCTGCACTGAACAGAAATACATCAATAGTAAATGCACAAAATACTCGCCCCATCATAGTAAGCAAACAGAATTTCTATAATTTTGAATGGGAAGTTATAAAGCATTTTGTAAGAAAATCTATTGTTTTCTATTAAGAATATAGCATATGGCATTATAATAAATGTTTGGCTGTGTATCTATAGCTACCTACCTCTCACATCTTGTATCAGGTATACAAATTAAGATGTACAAAAATTTCTCCCATGATGCAAAGGACAGACATATGTAATTTGCATAACCAATGTTGTGTAAAGAAAAACTATCAGAATGATGCCCCACGTTCACATATCAGAAACCCCCACAATCAATAAGGATTGTTTACTCACCATTGCCAGCCTTAAAACAATAGAATCCAGAGTAATCTATGTTGAAATTCCTGAATTTCCTTGTTCTTGAATAGGTGAAAGAGAACTTATGAAGTACAGGCCCATTTGAGCTTGACATTTTATGCAGTGAGCACAAAAACAATAAGCTTTATCTATAAATACCCTATTATCCTGTGAAGGTTGAGGGATCTATATACAGTAGTTCTTCAGTAACAGATTTGAAACTACTTTTACATTACAAGCCCTGTGAGCTTGACCTATGACTCAATGGGCTCAAAAACTATCCAAATAGTCTACTGATCATTTTTAACTATCCAATCCAGATTGAAGGTCCTTGGAGCAGTTACTTGGAAAGCATTTTCAAAGTATTAGCCTGTGAGTTTGACCCTTGACCCAGTGGGTTGAATAAACATTAAGGTTCATCCGTTTATTATGACAAACAATTAAAGCAGTTTTTACAGTGATTTACTTAAACTTTTCTTAGAGCACACTGCAGTGAGCTTGACCTTTGATCAGGTGGGCCCAAAAACAAAACAGTTCCTCTATTGATCATGCACACCATCCTATAATGTTTAAGGTCCTCAGTGCAGTTCCTGATTTATCTATTAAAGACAATTTTTAATCTGCAGGCCCCTGCGAGCTTGTTCTTTTGACTTAACCACACAAATAACAAATATTTACACAAGAAAATCATTGATGACGCAGCCAAATGGTGGCCAAGGAAAATGATAAAGAGAGATGTAAAAACATAAACTGACATTTGTATTGAAAAATTAAGTAAAACAACATGTTGATCACATGCTAAATCAATAAATATACATTACCCCCAGGTATATGAAAAGCATGCATACTGTAATATACACTGAGCAATCTGTGCGTTGTAAGAAGCAAAAGACCGATGTAACTGTCATGACTGAAACCAGTGCATTAATTGAGAACTTACCAGCTGAAATAGACGCTTGACAAATGTATAGCTTTATAACAGGGAAAGGCTACCACTTGGCCCCAATTGTTGATACAAGAGATCCAATACTGATGTTATATTTTTTTCGTGCTCAACCCAGTTAGTGAATGAAATTTAATTACCTATTGTATGCAGACCAACAGAAACGGTATAATACTTTCAGTGAAATCAAACAAGTTTAGAACAAACGAGTGGTAGAACTCAGCACAACAAGTGACATAGCTGTATTCTGCATGCCGTTATAAGGAGAAAACATAAAAAAACTTCATGCCTTGATAACATCTTATCATTTTGTTGTTCTTGATCTACAGCACTTATTCAAATTTAGGGGTCTTACACCTAGGTGTTTGTAAACAATGTCACGGGACTTCAATCTGATAATCTGATTGGCTCAAATGTTGCGCAACCAGGAAGTCTGGAACTGTACATACTACGTGTTATAAATGGGCGCAAAAGGGATCAGTCCTCCTTGCTGATGAAATTATTATTGACGCTTAATCAAATATGATATAATCATGTAAATTCGGCAAGAAACCTTTTTAAAATTATTTTCACAAAATATACATTATTAAACCTGACAGTCAAGCCGTAAATAATGATTATTTTTTAGATGACATTAGATGACAGCAGTCAATTATCCCACGGTACATAATGTAGTTGTGCGGAATATGTACCGGGGGTCACCGACGATGGTACCCTGCCTGATAGTAAAATATTCATGTCCTTGGGTATTTTACCGTTATGGATTTTGTACATATAATTATTGACATTTTCTTTCAGATTATTAATATTAGAGGACATAATTATAAAAGCTCTCCTTCGTTTTCGACTTACCTTTATATTTTATAAAGCTGATTAATTGATAGAATGTCTGTACATGTAACTAATATTGTTTTGCAAAATAATCAGTTAATGTATGATTTAACGCTCCAATATCGATTTTACTTTTTGCTATATTAAGGTACATGTATCATGTTACGTTTTCAAAAGGGTTTCCACTAAAAAAAATATATATAGTAACACGTGTGTTTTTCCAATGCCATATTTAGCACATATAAACAGAAGACGTAGTTGTGTTTTTCATCTCCAAGTAAGACGAGAAAGTTGTGAAACTCTGAAAGGTAAGACGTTTATTTTATTTCTACAGTCCTTTGTTGGTTTTTGTTGTTGTTGTTGTTGTTTCCTTTAATATATTACCTGTTGTTGTATTATTCAAAATACTTCCAATGAATCTCTAATAGGCACTTGTTAAGCATTATCATGATTATTTAAGTATACTTTAAAGTATAATTTGGCTGTGGTGTATCATATTGGCACTCACGTCTTGCACAAGGCCAAATTAAGATCATCAAGACTTTATGTTCTTGTTGAAAAGTTGTATTTATCAAATAAAAAGTATTGTGACACAAGAAATCATTGTCAATATTGTTAATTTTGATCAACTTTTGAAATCTAAACAAATTTAGGCACCAGTGCTTCATGCAATACGTAGACCTGTAACAATACCTGTAAGTACACTAACATTACACAAGATATCACACAGTTATAAACTTGTTTAATTTGTATGTTCATTTCCTAATTTTCTTTTATAATTACTGTTTATGTATTTTAAAAAAATCTGTATGAAAATTAAAAATGAACGTCCTCTTATTTTGTCACAAAAGAAACCTTTTCCTTACTATCTCAGATGACGGACCGGTACTACCGCGTAATAGCTATCTTAGTAAACATCTGCCCTGATCCTCTGCGAGAACTGTTTCTGAAACATGCCAAAGCAGATCCAAATCAAACAACGACTTATACAACATTAGATGCCTACCTTACTTTCAGAGGAACAGATATTCGAAAACTGAAGAACAGAAAGTTATTAAGACAAGACCAGATAAATCTCATTTTTCCCCAACAAGGACAGGTAGATATCAAGCAATGGGATATAACATTATTATCACTCCTGTTAAAGGACCTGTTTAAAGGTCAGTTACAGCAGGCCAATGAAGCAGATATTGATGATATAAGAGATATCCGAAACAATCTCCAACATATTTCCGGAACAGCGCAGATAACTGAGTCGGAGTTTACTAATATATACCAACGTTTGTTATCAGAAAGTATTCGAATAGCTTTTAGTGCTAAAGGTCAGAATTTTGCAAATAAAATAAAGGGAGACATTGAAACTGCAGCCAATAGTGTGATAACAGATTTAGGTGACGTACTAAGAAAGTGGTACACCGCTGAAATTCTTAATATAAAAGGCGAATTACAACAGCTAAAACAACAAACCGACAGCATCCAGCAAGATACCACTGAAACAAGAACAACTCTGAAGAAAACAACTGTTAAGCGTCTACGCTCGGGTGGAAAAGTCACAAAACGATTTAAAGCTGTTGATCACATTTTGGAAAAAATGCGAGGTTTGTTTAACTTTATAATCCGAGCCGCGAAATAAGCAATGTATATTTAAAAACTGAGATTGCTTGTATTGTGCTTGATTTCTTAGTGTCTTTTCATTTTCAAGATTTATGCAGATGGTCACATTCAAAATCAATCATTTGGTGTTCCTACCCAAAATGAAAACTAAGTTATTCATCTCCTTTAAAACATATTTTCTCTCTTTCTTTTCATATTTACTAGAACAAAAACAGTGTAAGGTATAGGATACACGTTTGAGCTTCCACCTGAACAGTTTGAGTCGTTGTTTTTGTTGATATAGATAGAAGCTTACTCTCTAGAAATTAATTTAAACTTTTTAAGACAGATGCTTCATATATGCATGAAAAATGTTTTCAGAAAGACTTACATTGATTTAGTCTATGACAGGTATTTTTGCTGATAAAAATAATCGATGCATACGTAGGAAATAAAATCAATTTATCGATATTTGTGTTCTACAGAAAGCTTTAAAGCACAACTAAAATACAGCCTGCAGGATAATCTCCAAGTTCCTCCGGAGGCTACAAGAATTGCTACACAACTGAAAAACAACCATCTCGTAGTTGTAGCTGGCTTTGGCGAGAGCCCTTACCAAAAGGTTGCTTTTTCTGTTATCGATTCACTGGATTACGATGAAGAAAGATGTACGCTAATAACATGTCCACCAGACTGGCGCCATATCAGTGCTGACGATGTCGATCTTGTGGTATTTTTACATCCCTTCGGAAAAAAGGTATTTGATAAGGAAAAAGCAAAACAGATGCATAATCTTTTTGACGACATTCTCCTCTCATCATCTTCTGACAATGAAGAGGACTCTGTTGATGTTGTGATTGTGACTGATCAGACAATCCTAGATGAATGCAAGCAATATTACTCTCACGACGTTACAGAGAATCCCATAGTGGTGTACAAACCAACTACAGAAGACGACCCAGTTGATCTTGTCGCAGGTATTTGTTTTCTATACACCCGAAAGTACGTATTGTTTTACTCCTGGTCTTTCGTCCGTCCGTTAGCAATTTCGTGTCCGCTCTCTATCACTCGAACTGATTTGAGGACAGGCTTGTGCCCAGTACTTCAGTGAAGTACTTAAGTACAAGTACCAGGATTTGCAGTACCAGTACCTGTACCAGGTTTTGACACAGTATTGCAGTACCAGTACAAATTTTAGGAAAGTAATGCAGTCTGGTACCAGTACTTTTATGAGAATTAATGATAGTTAAAAGTAGGGATGTCAACGAATACCTAAAACGGTATCCGGATACTCGTATAGACTATCCGGATACTATCCGGATACTCGTATAAAATCGACGACTAGACGATCTCAATGTTCCAATTCCTAGGCTTAACATTTGATGTATGTTTTGCATATTGTTCCGGTAGTCATATTACAGGTAATAAGACAGTTTCACAAAACAATAACTGTTTTTGTATCTACGTGTAAATAAAGATGATAATACAAAGACATGTTGTTGACCGTTTTTAGTTTTCTTGTGGCCACTGAAGTATATTTTCCGGCCAATACGCATGTGAGGCAAGTCTAAGTTTCTAACGAAAACGTCATTCGTCCGTTTATTGTTTCTTTATTTTTTCCATGGTCTGTCCATTTTACTTTCTAAATATGATATGTCATTTAAACTTTTTTAAAGATATCATTTTAATATTACCATTTATCAAAATGTTATTTTATTTATCTATTCTTTCATACAGGTACATGTATTTATGCAGCTTACGGTACTATGTGAGCGCAAACAAAATAAGACAAAACAGTGATTTCAAACGTGTTTGAAGTTTTAATAGACTTCAAAACGTTTCTGTCTGTTTGTTTTTCGCTGTTTTGCTTTCCGATCACGTGAAGTATTTCGAAACGTCGGATGCTATTTTAGGAGGCATGTTGCTGAGAATGGTTCTTATTTTTGGAATTCTAGAAAAGAATGATTGTTTGACACATTAAAATTATAACGCTTGTTTTAGAAAATCATTGATTGGATACATCGTTTGAGTACTCACATTTTGACTGGATATTCTTTTAGTATTGCGTTAAAACTATTATAGGAATATTTGCGGAAGTAACCGTGTACCCCATAATTGCCATGTTTGACACTGCTAATTGTTTTACAATGGGGCAAGATATTCTTATATAGACTCTATAAACACAATGGATTAAGGTAATTGAAACACAATGGGGTGTCGCGTTGTATCTTAGCAGTTTGCAAGACGAATACACGGCGTGCGACAAAAACCAATTAAGTGATATGCCGCGGGCAGTCAATAGACACGATTTTGTTTAGCGTCATGAAATTGTCAAATTAATTTAGCCAGTGTTTGATTTTTTCTATCAAAGTTAAATTTCACTGTTATTTTTATTTTGTATACGAATATTCGTATAGAAAATTAGTATCCGAAAACCAACATAGTATCCGGATATCCGAGTACTCGGATACTCGTTGACATCCCTAGTTAAAAGTGAAAGACTTTGTAAATATATACCAAAGGTAACTGATACACATTTATTTAATATACTGTGCATACACATTTTCTGAAGTATTGCAAATGTCATCTCAACTATAGTCATAGTAACTATTTTGTTTTGCTACCAGTTATATTTACTCGAAATAAATAAACAATAGAATCCTTTCATAGACTTTTGTTAAACACAATGCTGATGATTTTGTTCATCTTAACACTTCCCTAATCTTTTTGTAACACTTTTTCTCAAAGCCAGACAGTGATAGTATAACTGTACAAACATAAACACTAAATTGCAAGAATAAAGGGCTATTGATTATATATCAATTCGTTGTTTAGTTATTAAAGAGTTACTAAAGACAAAATGTTTTACTCACTTTTAGATGCTTTATTAAATTTGACGACACTTACAGAGACCCGGATATCAGCGCTGGACAGTGTAGGCACTGAGCTTTGAAGCTACCTTCTGTATTTTCAGGGAGTTTGTTAAAAATATTCCAACTCATTTTTAATATTTCAAATCAAGTATCCTTCTACTATAACCAACTACTTCTGTTTCTTCATAAAAAATGATGTCAGGTCATGCTATAGTAAAAGGTTTCATAGTTATTGATAACAGCTCACTACCAGAGCATGTTTTTGTGTGCTTGCATTTAACAACATAGTTTTATGTCAATTATCAGATTTAAATATTCATCCCTTAATACTTTTAAAATTCACATTTATAGTATTGTGATTACAGGCACGACATTAAAACTAATTATGATAGCAAATGATAGTGATTGAAACACGCTAAGGTATATGTACTACTTTTAATAAGCTCAGTTTTAAAATTAACATTGTGTTACTGTACCTAAAATGGTCAGTTTTTCAAACATATCAATGCTTTCTGTGCAGTTTTACGGCCTGTCGTAGCAGAATCTTGTGACGCAAACTGCTTTCACATTTCAAGGACTATCGATTTGAAACTTGGTGTGCATGTTCACCTATACGAGAGCAAATATGCATAATGTGTTTTGGTAGCACGCAAATATCCACCTAAAACTCTCTCTTCGGTTTTACAGCCTGTCATGGCAAAATCTTATGACGCGAACTTCTTCCACTTTTCAAGGACTATGAATTTGGAATGAATGAATGTAGTTTTATGGCCCGTTGAGAAATAAGGTCATTTTGGTCGTAAATCGTATTGTATATAGAAGAACTAATAAGTAAATATATTTTGTTAAAAAGTTGCAATGATGTAAAGTTAAAAAGTTGTCGATGGTAGGAAAAATATGATGGGGTTAAAAGTTCTAATGTAAATAAATAACACGATTATATCTTGTTAAAAATGTTGATATCTTTTAAAAATTTAAAGACTAAATCTGTCCGAACAGAATTAAACAGTTACTGAGATTTTACCTTTCCATGTTCCTCACAGTTATTTTATACCCATTGGAAATAGTTTTATATAAGAAAAATCTGGCAGACAACGCGGGAAGATCCTATGAATCAAACAAATAAATTGTTTTCTATTAAACCTGTCGTAGCATAGTGGTTGTTATCTTCTAAAACACCATGTAGAGAAGAAATTGTCCTTTGTCGTCTACCTATTTGACATTCTTACTTGAAAGGCGATCAAGTCCCACAGTGTGTTCTTTGTTTTACAGAACTTACAGTTAAATACATTTTTATTGACTGTGTGGACTTTGCTCCAATACAAAATAAATATTTAAATTTGTACAACACATCAATTTAGAACTTGGTGTGTCTGTTAACCAATACGTGGAAATGTGCGTGACGCTTTTTCATGCAATTTAACAGCTCGTCATAGCAAAATCTTTTGATACGAACCTCTTCCACACTTCCAGGACTATCGATTTGAAACTAAGGGTGCATGTTCAAAAATATGTGTAAATGTGCGTGGCGTGTTTCTCATGCAAATCAATACTCGCTGTGCAGTTTTATGACACATTTTTCATTTTCGCCAATGCGCACTCGGGTAACTGTTTAGCGGTAACTCGGCAGAGCCTAAATACTGACTTATACAGTTACCCTCGAGCCGGATAATCCCGCTGGACTATCGATTTGAAACCTGGTGTGCATGTAAATTGTTGATTTCGTGACACATTTTTCATTTTCGCCAATGCGCACTCGGGTAATTGTTTAGCGGTAACTCGGCAGAGCCTAAATACTGACTTATACAGTTACCCTCGAGCCGGATAATCCCGCTGTATTAAAAATCAACATTTAAATTGTTGGAGCTGAAAAAATTATTTGTTATTGTTATAGGTGCATCTATCAAGACTTCGTTTTGTTTTTTATTTGCAGACGATACTCGACACCAACATAAAGAGACAGACCACCACTATAAAAACTTATTAGGTAACAATATAATTTTCTATTTACAAAAAACACATTTATATATTTTTACCTTTTGTTTGTAGATAGTTTATAAATCGAATGCCTTCGAATCGTGCAGTTTGAATTGTACGATATTTAATTTGACTGTTTAAATTGATGGGCATTTGACGTCGCTAGGGGTCAACGTAGAGTATTGTCAAGATAGCATTGTTGTAAAGTTTGCTGGCATGTATACTGACGTTGACAAATTTAAAGGAAGACATTCAGGGTGATAAAAATTTCAACTGAGTGAATTTTAGCGGTGATATCAAAATTTTCTGTGGCCCTCAAAATTAGCTTTCAGTTGTAAAATTCGAGGTCAATTTCTATTACATGTACTTTAAACTCAAAAGATGCTGTGAATTGTTTTGCTACATTTTCCAAAGAGAAGTAAATGTAGACAAGGACGTCAAAATATTTACATTTAAACAATGCAGTTCTTTCGTATAGCCTATATTTGTAAACATAACACAAATAGAGCAAACCTTTATTTGAAGAATAAACTAAAACATCTTTAACTTGCATTACTATATGTTTTGGCTAGAAATCTTCTGGCATTACATTAATCTGCAGTCCAATGTAATACACAAACTCAACGGAGAGTTACCTACACTACCCTTTCGTATTAGTAACCATTGTATATGTATTATTATCTTGGCTGGAAAAGCCAGATTTTTTCTTACTTTTTGTATTTTCTTTTTTTTCTTCTTTTTTCCATTTATCATTCCGAAATCGTTCGTACCTCAACCATATATATTATAAGCGAAGTCAAAATTGGAAATGGAAAAAAATCCCTAAACAGGAAATACTTTAGCCTTGCCAATGGTCAAGTAACATCTTGCCATAGCAGTGCTTAAAGCAGCATTATTTCAGCATGGTTTTATTGGTAAGAAGAAAATCGCAAAGACAGTAAACTATTTTAATTTAAAGTTGTTTTCAAAAGGACAAAAATATACAAAAGTATGTATATATGTATACTGTCCTCGTTTTTGACTATTTATGTCTCCCCCCTCTGGGGGAGACATATTGTTTTTGCCTTGTCCGTCTGTCCTTCTGTCAGTCTGTCCGTCTGTAACACTTCGTTTCTGATCGATAACTGGAGTACCGTTTGAGGATTGCCCTTATTCAGTAAAAAAACCCTATTGATTTTTGATGTCGGTAGGTCAAAGGTCAAGGTCACAGGGGCCCGAAGATTGAAAACCGTTTCCGCTCAATAACTGGAGTTTTATTTCACTCAGAGCCTTCAAACTTCATAGGATGATTGCCCTTATTGGGAAAAAATCCTCTTGATTTTGGGGTCAGTAGGTCAAAGGTCAAGGTCACAGGGGCCCGAAGAGTGAAAACAGTTTCCGCTCAATAACTAAAGTTATATTTCACCCAGAGCCTTCAAACTTCGTATAATGATTGCATTTATAGAGTAAAAAATTATTGTTGATTTTTGAGTTAGTAGGTCAAAGGTCAAGATCACAGGAGTCCGAGGAATGTAAACAGTTTCCGCTCAATTCCTGGAGTTTTGTTTCACCCAGAGACTTCAAGCTTCATAGGATGATTGATCTTATTTAGTAGAAAAACCCTATTGATTTTGGGGATATTAAGTCAAAAGTCAAGATCACAAGGACCCGAAGGGTGTTAACCGTTTCCGCTTAAAAACTGCAGTTCTTTTTCACCCAGAGCTTTCACTCTTCATAGGATAATTGCCCTTATTGAGTAAAGATACCCTGTTGATTTTGGGATCAGTAGGTCAAAGGTCAAGGTCACAGGGGCCTGAAGAGTGTAAACCGTTTCTGCTAAATAACTAGAGTTTTATTTTACCAAGAGCCTTCAAATTTTATATGATTATTGCCCTTATTGAGTAAAAGAACCCTATTGATTTTGGGTTCAGTTTGTCAAAAGGGCAAGGTCACAGAGCCTGAAGAGTGAAAACCGTTTCCGCGCCATAGCTTGAGTTCTATTCCACTCAGTGTCTTCAAGCTTCATAGGATGGTTACCATTATTGAGTAGAAGAATCTTATTGATTTTGGGGGTCAGTAGGTCAAGGTCACAGTGGCCCGATGAGTGAAAACCGTTTCCGCTCAATTCCAGGAGTTCTATTTCACCCAGAGCCTTCAAATTTCATAGGATGGTTGCCCTTATTGAGTGGAGGAACCCTATTAATTTGGGGTCAGTACATCAAATGTCAAGGTCACAGGTGCCTGAAAAGTGAAAACCGTTTCCGCTCAATTACTGGAGTTCTATTGCACCCAGAGCCTTCAAACTTCATAGCATATATATAATGATATATATATATATATATATATATATATATATATATATATATATATATATATATATATAATGTTCTTACTTATACCATTATAAATGACAGAGGCATCTGTTTAAGAAAGGTAATATTTTTTCCTTGGCCTTCCTTCGATCGGGTGCACGGGGGAGACATGCATTTGTCATAAAAAAACTAGTTTATAACTAAAAGACCTTCGCTAATATATTTGTGACGGCTAGGTAATAACAACGTGCAATTAAAAGAATAATTTCTTCATTCCATCCAGCTGAAAATCATATAGTGGAATTCTTGAAGTATGCATGAACATTTTATCTTGTTTTTCTTTACCTCAGTTCAATCCACTGCCTACTGTAAGTATCACAGAGGACAGTTTACTGACGACGAACTGTTTCAAAAAGCTTTAGATAAATTCAAGTCACAAAAAGTTGTCGTCATTTCGGGTCCACGTTATAGCGGGAAGACATCTCTTGCTCTGAAGTTACTGTCGTCGTATCAGGAAGGACATTACCTTATTCTGACTGAACCAGAGGATTTGGCATACATCAGGTTTGGAATGACATGCGTCGTGGTGATTGAGGACCTTGGTGGAAAATACGAGGTAGAAAAGTCAGTCGTTCGGAAATGGTTTCGAAAGTTGGACATGCTGCATGCAGCGGTCAAGGACGGCAAGTTGAACGTGATCGTGACGTGTGATTTTGACAGACTCAACTCAGCTATACCAGCCGCATACAGGCATCCTCTTTTAGAATCGATTGTGGCGATACCAACACTTGATGCTGCTAAAGTCAAAGAGGAACCAACCACAGGTAATCACAACAATATGCAGTCTTCACTACAGTGGTACATTCATAAAAAATAATGTTCATGAAATAAAAAATTAAGTTACATGTACTTAAATCGTGTTAGATTTCATTTGAGGTAAATGAAGCCTTCATGCTTAGAGACGAGTTCGTAATAGACAAGCAGAAACAAGATTTTCCACGTGCTTTATCTCGTTGAGATGTTTAGAATCTCTCTTGTACGAAGGCTAGCTCACAAAGTTAGCAGTTATGCTGTCTGGTAAGTAAAGGCAAAGGTTTTAAATGTTGATGAAAATATTGTAATACTTTAAAATGAATAAAACTCTGTTATTTATTAATATATTTATGCCATTCTATACTCTATTTCCAGATGAACAGGCACAAAGTCAGGGGTAAGTTTGTAAACAAAATAAGATGTAAACGAAAGTGCAACATACAAGTAGGATCTGACACACTAACATTTCTTATAATCTTTGACGAGTTCAAAACAAGTAGCAACCAAGAAAACATCTGGCAAATGAAGAAAAGATCTGGCAAATGTGTGTGTGTGTGTGTGTGTGTGTGTGCGTGTGTGCGTGTGTGTTGAAAAAAGTTAGGCAATATAACGAATATCCAATTTTTTATCACAGAGTATGACCAAACCAAACAATGCACTGCGTTATTGACTATGTCTATTTGTATCTTAACTGTATTAGAGAGACGCTTAGATAAAAATATTTTAAGGAAATGGTTTCTAGGAACTGACATAAAACTGACATTGGACAACCTCGTTGTGTTGAACTTAGAAATACGGCAAATGCTATGTTGTGTTTGTAGTTAATTCGCACGTGTTTCATCCTTAGACATACGACGTAATGGTAGGTGTATATAAGATAAGAAAAAAAGTTTGTTATTTGACAATTAATTGTCTTTTATAGACTACATGATAAATGCACGTATGTGTTTTAATCAAACTTAGATATTTGTAGGTGAAACGTTTCATTACTGAAAATAAAATAAGTGGTAAAAGCAGAAAGAAGGTTGCCTTTATTGTGTGGCATCGACTATGGCTCACGCGATAAAATGTCCATATCAAGTAGAACATTAATATTATCATCTTAGTCATGACGGTTAATAATTGAATTAATTTTGCAGTAAGATGTCAATTACTGTATAAAATACAGAGACCAAACTGAAAGAAAGTCAATATGCAGAAAATATCTGTTGCAATAAACTGTTCCGTTCTCTTTGTAACGCGCATTGCATTCACGAGTTCGCCAGTAAAGGTCCACCTATAATACACCGTACATGTATATGTCTTTTACTTATTAGGAATTCTTTTCCCGTGCATCGTGTTTTATTTGGAATGTTGAAAACCTAAGATTTCAAACATCTGCGTGCATGCCTGTGTGTGTGTGTGCGTGTGTGTGTGGGTGTGTGTGTGTGTGTGTGTGTGTGACCTGAGTCACAAGTAAAAGAAAAGCACACGGGCATATTTTTTGGAAACGCATTTACAAAGTAACACAAGAAAAAAAACAGAGCTTGTGAAATCTTTAGAATGACGTCATATTTTTGTGGGTTTTCTGCATTTAATTTATATCTAATCCATTGTAACTTTCGTGTCGTAATGATCGCTTCTTCGATTTAACCACTATATTTAAGCAACCAAGCTGTTACAGTACCTAGCATTATGAAGTTCAATATACTTTTTTTCAGAATATACAGAAGAATATCATTCAGTACTGCGAGGACTGATTCTAAAGAATTATCAGTGCCTGGTTGGAATAACAGTTCCTGTAGATTCCTATCTGCGCCTTCTTTCAGCCAGTTTAGAGATGGGTCATTTCTATTTATTAACTGTATGTTTTTAACAGAAATCCTTCACTTTAGTTCAGATTTGGAGTATATTAGGAGCTATAGAGTTAATGAAATATTCGATAACCTAAGTAGCGTGCATTGTACAGATGGCGGAGATGTGTTGACTACCAGTGACAACGAGGTAAAACTGTACAGATTATCTGATGAAAGTTGCACACTGAAACAATCAATATGCCTGCAGGAATACATAGTTTCCGTCTACAGTAACATCAACGAGATATACGTGATTTGTTATGATGAATTGTTTGTTTTGAACGAGAAACTAGAGAAATGTAGAACAGTAGAACACTTTCCAATTTACTATGTCGGAACGATTTCGTTAAACTTGGTCTTTTTACGAGAATTATTATTTCATATAGATCACTACAGAAATGTTATTTTCTTCGAGTATACGAAGGTAAAGGAAATAAAGTTTTTGAAAAAAAAAGATTTTAGGCCACGGTGTTTGTGTGCTGCCAATGACAACAGCGTATTTGTGTTGGGGAGACAAGGCGACAATGACAGCAGAATCCTACAGGTGGACACGAAGATGAACGTTTTATCCGACATCACAATAACCAACAAAAAGTACACTGGGGAAATCAATATGTTATTTGACAGAGCAAACGCTAGATTAATCACATTTGAATATAGCAAATGTGAACTAATATATCTAAAGTGACTATATTTACTATACAAGAATCAACATGTAGTGTTACCTATGTAAAGGTTATATACTGTACATGTTTAGTGACAGAATAAAGTCCAATTTGCGTGAAACTCTGTAGTGATGAGTCTAGGGAATTATAAAGTCACTGACTACAATCAAAAGAACTGTAATAATATAAAACACATAGATATGTAGCTGTTACATTGCTTCTGTTCTAACATCACACATGAACTGATATGAACAGTCTCTTACCATTCTTCAAATTTTAAATTATATCATTAAGATTTGTGTAACTTAAGTTTATTAATAATATTTCATATTTCTTTCTTGTTTAAGAACCAATGTTAAGGTGGCATGAAAAGCAGTCTGAGTAATTGATGCAATACAAATACAAATGCTGAAATTTTTCTGTCCATATGCTTTGAAGAAACTATTAATTTCCACATTTTGGAACTTTCAATGTGAGATTGTGTATGTAGAAATTGTCATGATGAATGGACTCAAAATTCTCTGACTAGCATTATATTATATCATTAGTAAGACCGCGTTCGTTTGCAGTGTAGTGATAGTATTGTACATTTCTAGTTTTCTTTGTTCATTTAAAATGGTCACTTAAAACACATTTGCACATACACATTTATGCTAACAAACAGTGGAATGTCAAGACAACTAGGAAAGCATGTCTGTTATACAGACGTATCAGCCATAGATGATTTCTAAACATTGACTTGCTCTATTCAATCTTTGTTCTTACACTAATTATGAGGATGTATATGTATTATAAACTTATGTTTTATACTAAGGTAAATTTTTAGTCGGATATTTTTCAGTAATACCCGATGGAAATTGTTAGGTTACTTTAAGTCTTGCATTAAAAATGGCTTTTAATTGCCCATTTGTTTCAAGAACTGTGTATATGTATATTATTATAAGTATATTGATGTATGACTATTTATGTTTTGTAATGCACTTTTGAATGTTATGTTACATATACGTAAAAAGTGCGATATAAATGAGGTATAATAGATGAGATGTAATAATACAGACCGTTCAAGAAATTAGTTCTTCCCTGATTACCTCCCCTGATACAGGGAGATAAAACAGTGATAAAAATAAGAATACTTTGGTCTTATATATTTCTGTACACATTTCATTAAAATATCATTGTGACTGTTTATGGCCGTGATATTTAACCATATATACTTCAAAAACAATCAGTCTAATTCAGTAAAAATGTTGTAAGGGACAACACTAGTAAAATAAAAGATAATTTATTTGATACCTTGTTTTCTTCTTTTATGATATGAACAACTGCCTTTTACCCCTTTTTGCGACGACCGAAATATACAAGCATCTGTATAATTTTAAATCTATCAAATTGCTATGTAACAGAGGTTACATTTAAAATAATTGATAAATAAGTAAGACATACCAGGTTTTAACTGCTTAAATGTATTGGAAGCTAATCTTGCTAGACTAAACTACGCAGAGATTTAGTCAGGAAGTATATAAAGTCTTTGTATCAACATTTTTATAAACTCTGGCAAAAAGTGGTCAGTCAGTTGCAACAGGCTGACTGAAAGTATCAGAGTTGTAACTGCGTTGCAGGCTAAAATAGTACTTTACAGGTGCAAGTGCAGAGTGTCTGGAAATAACTTTTGATCAATACAACGTCTGATAGTTCAGAGATCCTAAGATAACCTAATTTGCCATTTCCAACCTTTAACATGCCAAATAACTAAAATGGTATTGTCCATCTTTCAATCTTGACTGAACAAGCTTGGTAAGGGATAAACATTCTGGTGTATTATCATGAAACATCTCAAATTTGATAAGACATTTCTACCTGAAAATTCCTAGTATAGCTAGAAATATAGAAAGAATTACATAGAAAAAACTTTTTACTTTTGTCTTCTGGAATATTTCATTTCCAAACTTATTGGTGTAACATTTGTTACTTCTGACTGACACATGATGAAACAGAACAGCTAACTATCTTAGTCACGTACATTTTATTTATGTTTCTTTTGGATGCATTTTAATAAAATTATAAACCAGCATAAAAGCACTGAGAAAATAAAATTAAATATTCAATATTAAAACAATATACAATAATAACGTTTTATATAATTTCAGTAAAAACACATTTCTTAAAAGTTCATTACATTTCATGGTAGGCTGAATTGAATACATAAACAGACTGTGGAATCTTTTGATACAATGGTATTACTATGGCAACCAAAATATTCAAACCAACATCCTATTGTATAAGACTTCACTGATCTGAGATCTATGTGCGAAACAAACAAAAAATAACTGTGATAAAAGAAAACTGGACAACTGCATCAAAGACAGACTCCTTTAAATAATTATTCTCCTAAAACGTCTGTTCGTCATTTTTTCTTACAAGAGTAATTCAACCAAACATGAATAACAACATGTTAAAGCAGGGTTAAATAAGCTGCATTATTTTCTTCTTTTTTTTTCTGCTTTTCACAAATCAATGTAAAAGGTTCATTCGTATCTGTATTTCTTTTAACCTGATGCTGCAGACAAAACTATGAAGTGTTACGCATATCTGGACAGTCAGTAAAAAGCTTTCAAATGTGCTTCATGATATATTAAGGTTATCAAGTACAAATATTAATACTATATCCACATGTTTCAGTAAAGTCATATTAAATTACTTGGAATTTATATAAATGTAATACGTATTTTGAACATGTCGATGCAACTAGGGCACTTTTAAAATTTTTTGTTGCAAGGAAAAAAGAACGGAAGTGACAAACAAAATAATAAGGTCAAATAAAGTAACTCTTTGTTATACAAAGGTTGTCTGCTATTTGTGATCTTTAAAAAGCCCAGGATGGTGTCAATCTGAAACAGGCTAGAGAGTTTACAATATTTTCTTTGATCTTGTTATTGACTTAGTTGTTGAGATGACCCATATTCCAATTCTGACCTAGACTACATCACCACAAACCTTTTCACAAAAAACATGATGACTGACTTTGAAATGTGGCCTCAAGAGTGTTCCCAAGGTTTTTGTCGGATTAAAGCAATTGACCTAGTTTTTAAACTCAGGTGACTCATATTCATACAGGACCTAGGAATCATCACATGGCTGACTTCAAAATGTTGCCTCTAAAGAGTTTACAAGATTTTCACTGCATGTAAGCCAGTGACCTGGTATCTGATTCCAGATGATCATATTCAAAGTCGGCTTAGAAATCAACAACAAAAACATTGTTACTTAAAATCATGATGACTGACTTTCAAATGTTAACAAGTTTTTCTTTAGATTTAAGCCACTGACTTAGTTTTTGACTCCAGATTACTCATATTCTAACTCAACCTAGAAATCACTCGAGATGGACCTTTTGACAAAAAATGGTATTTGAATTCAAAATGTGTCCTGTAGAATGATGACATGCTTGTCCTTTGATTTGGCCAGGTGACCTAGTTTCTGATTCTACATGACCCACAGGTTATGTTATTCGAAGAAACACCAGAAAGCCACCATCCACAAATTCTCACACTTGAGCATTTCATGCTCAGGTAAGCTAAACATACTGTTGGTTTAACTGTAGTGAAAATTCTATTAAGCCCTATGCATGTGAATTTACGTTCAGGATTAGAAAGAGCTTTATAATTTTCTTTGAAAATAACAAAGTAGATGTTTTTATTTTAATTCAAGTACAAAATTATAAATGTGATAGAGTTCCAAACTTTATGCAGATGCTAATAATAATTTACCCAAGATCTGATATTTTATAAACAAAAGCTGTTTCACTAAAAACATTTCAAACCAATTCATAAAGTTATAAATCCTTGTATCCTTTTTAGATATGTCAGTCAATTTTAAGTGTAAAATTAGACATATTAAAACTAGGCTTTGCGCTAGAATGTTATATGTATTAAAAAGATATGTCCAAGAATTACTTCCAACCTTTGTGTTTCAGTTTCTTATAAGTTTTCATAACATAAAAACAAGAGCTAACATAACCATGCAATAAGCTAGCATTTTCAATTCATTTATTTTTCTTTCAGGAAGAGTTTATTTTCAAAGTCTTTTGACAGTTTATCAATTACATAATCAGATGAGGTACTACCAGCCACCTGACTTTCTGATTCCTGCTCATCATCTTTAGAAACTGTCAGTTCTGTATTTTGTCCTTGAGTATCTTCAGGTGAATTTCTAGTATTTGGCACTGTTTCAGTATCACAGACAATGTTGGATTCAGTATTGTACTGGTTATCACTGGCTGAACAACCATCATTGGTGTACTCTTCAGAATTGGAGGCTGTAGGAAGTGAAATGCTTTGTAAATCTCTTGTTTTGTCACTTCCTGTATTTGTATCATCTATTTTTGTTGTACTGTCTGCTTGTAATAACTTACTTTCAACATTGAACACTCCATTCACTTGGTCTATATTACTTTCTTTTTCTCCTAAGTGCACCTCATTATCATCACAACTGTCCTCTTCTTTATTACCAGCCTGTGTCATTTCTTCCTCTTTTGAATACCTCGCAGTCTCCTCTTCTACTATATTACCACAGAAACAATCATTTTCTGAGTTGTTTGTATTCTGTTCATTAGACCCTTGTCTTTTGACTTCATCAACTTCTAATTGGTCTGTCGAGTTGCTGTTTTTATCAGTGTCAGACATAACTACAGTTGTGTCTTCTATAGTTTTAATTTCATTTTCCACCTTCTTGCACTCCCTGTCTAATCTTTCATATTCAGCCTCAAGGAACTCCCTGTCTGTTTCAGAGGAGATCATTTGTTTTCTGTCTCTGATGCTGATTCTGAAATGATTGGACAAGAACAGTATGTTCATACATATAACTGTATTGTTTCAATTTTTTTCTGTACAATGAACCAATTCAACCTGAGGAAACATTACTTACAAGAAAACAGTAGCATCTGAATTCAAGAACAGAAAAAAATAACCAATATGATCTTCCTACATTTTATCATTTTCAAACAAATGCTGAAATTTCATTTTCCCTATTTCGCAGAGGCTCCCTAATCTAAGCTTTAAGTCACTGAATGTATATCATGATTTTTTTTTAAATTTCAGAGGTGAATGTGAAAAAATTCTATCTCTTTGTTTGTTATAAACTGGTAGTACTTACAACTTTTTCGCATTAAGCTGGTAGTTCTTACAACATTTTACTTTAAACTGGTAGTACTTACAACATTTTCACATTTAACTGGTAGTACTTACAACTTTTTCACATTTAACTGGTAGTACTTACAATTTTTTCACATTAAACTGGTAGTACTAACAACTTTTGCACATTAAACTGGTAGCACTTACCACGACTTTTTCACATTCATGCCTCCAATTACCATACTGAAAGAAATATCCACTAAAAGCTGAATCACTAAGTATTGTCTGAGCCAGACTGTGAACATTTAATGACTTTAAGATACAAACCTGTCTTTTTTAAGTTGTACAAGTCTAGTCCTTAGCTCTGGTAATGTTTCATCTTTAACACCAGCAGTGGATGCATTAGATGGATGCCTCCTTAAAACCACAGCCTGATTCTTCTCATTTAGTACTCCTTTTGCTTCTATTACATGTTTTTCAGTATTTGCTTTATCACCAAGACTTGAAATGCTCTTTCTGTCATGTATTTCTTTATCACAGCTATCTAGACTTGAAATCCCATTCCTGCTATGTATTTCTGCGTTTTCATCAAAACTTGAGCAAAGGAAACTTTTTTTCATTTTCAGTCAGTGTCACATCTGTTGATTTAATTGGACTTAATTCATTTTCTGCAGGAATAAATTCAGCTGACTTCCTTTTAGTCCTTTCATTTAGATTAGATTTTGAGTTGTCTAGATCATTTGTGTTGTCCTCAGCAGTTTGGACATTGTTATTTTGCTGACTTCTCAGTTCTGACATTATTTCATCTACTAAACTACTACCTCTTTTAAAAGCCGGATTACCGAAAGAGGAGATGTCAAAATCAAAGAAGAGTTTATCATCATCATTATCACTTTTTCTAACACTTTTAACCTTGTCAATAATGTTGGTGTGTTCATGTTATGCTCCGTTGAGTTGAATTTATCATCAGCCGATAATAAGCCAAGTCCACTGTCACGGTTGTCACAGATACCATGCTCTGATTTTAACTCAGCAGGCTTTATCACGGGTTTGCCTTTTTAAGTATAGGACAGCTGAAATTAAACTATCCTGGTAAGTGAAAATGAAACAAGAGGGCCATGATGGCCCTGGATCGCTCACCTGAGTACTTTGGCTGTAGGTTTGCTGTTAAGCAGTATTTCATTTTTTAACTGAAAATAAGTGCCTACAAACCAAATATGTAAAATATCAGTCAATAAATAAAGGCTCTATGACAGAAAGTAGAAATATCTATTATAAGCTATGGTGACCTTGACCTTGACCCAGTGACCTCAAACCCTACCCATGGGTAGAGGTCCATGCAAGGAACCTATATACTGAATATCAAAGATATTGGTTTATAACCGAAGGCTTTATGAGGTACAGTAGATAAATCTATTTTTAGCCTCCGTGACCTTTAACCTAATCCAATAATTTGAAAAAGCTTGATAAAGCTTGCTTCATGCCAAATTTTAAAATTCAAGGCCTTGTGGTTTCAGACAAGAAGATTTTTAAAGATATTAAGGGCCCCCGGGGCGGGGCAAATTTTGACCCAAGGGCCAACATTTAAACAATATTGGTAAAGGTTCTTTACACAATACTCAACACCAAATATCTAAGGTCTACACCTATTTGTTTTGGAGAAAAATTATTTTTCCTGTTTTCCCTATATAAATCAATGTAAAACAAGAGAACCCTGGGGCGTGGCCAATTTTGACCTAGGGGACATAATTTGAACAAACATGGTAAACATCCACTAGACAATGCTACATACCAAATATAAAAGCTGTAGGCATTGAGATTGTCAGTAAGAAGATTTTTAAAGATTGCCTTTTTTAAATATTAAGGGCCCCCGGGGCGGGGCAAATTTTGACCCCAGGGCCAGCATATAAACAATACTGGTATAGGTTATCTACACAATACTCCACAACAAATATCTAAGGTCTAGTCCTATAAGTTTCGGAGAAAAATGACTTTTAATGTTTTTCCTATATAACCATATGTAAACCAAGAGAACCCTGGGGCGTGGCCAATTTTGACCCAGAGAACATAATTTGAACAAACTTGGTAGACAATCACTAGACATTGCTACATACCAAATATCAAAGCTGTAGGCATTTAGGTTTCCAGTAAGAAGATTTTTAAAGATTGCCTTTTTTAAATATATAGGGCTCCCGGGGCGGGGCCAATTTTTACCCCAGGGCCAACATATAAACAATACTGATAAAGGTTCTTTACACAATACTCCACACAAAATATCTAATGTCTAGTCCTATTTGTTTTGGAGAAAAATGATTGTTCATGTTTTTCCTATATAACTATATGTAAACCAAGAGAACCCTGGGGCGTGGCCAATTTTGACCCAGGGGACATAATTTGAACAAACTTGGTAGACATCCACTAGACAATGCTACCTACCAAATATCTTATCAGTAGGCATTGAGGTTTCCAGTAAGAAGTTTTTTAAAGATTGCCTATTTACATATTAAGGGCCCCCGGGGCGAGGCCAATTTTGACCCCAGGGCCAACATATAAATAATACTGGTAAAGGTTATCTACACAATACTCCACACCAAATATCTAAGGTCTAGTCCTATTAGTTTTGGAGAAAAATGATTTTTCATGTTTTTCCTATATAACTATATGTAAACCAAGAGAACCCTGGGGCGTGGTCAGTTTTGACCCAGGGACATAATTTGAACAAACTTGGTAGACATCCACTAGACAATGCTACATACCAAATATAAAAGCTGTAGGCATTGTGGTTTCTGAGAAGAAGATTTTTCAAGATTTACTTTTTTACATATTTAGGGCCCCCGGGGCAGGGCCAATTTTGACCCCAGGGCCAACATATAAACAATACTGGTAAAGGTTATCTATACAATAGTCCACACCGAATATCTAAGGTCTAGGCCTATTAGTTTTGGAGAAAAATTATTTTTCATGTTTTTCCTATATAACTACATGTAAACCAAGAGAACCCTGGGGCGTGGCCAATTTTGACCCAGGGGGCATAATTTGAACAAACTTGGTAGACATCTACTAGACAATGCTACATACCAAATATTAAAGCTGTAGGCACTGTGGTTTCTGAGAAGAAGATTTTTAAAGATTTCCTATATTAGTCTATGTAAAAGGAAGAGACCCCTGGGACGGGGCCAATTTTGACCCCAGGGAAATAATTTGAACAACTTTTGTAGAGTTCCATTAGAGGGTGCTAAATGCCAAATATCTAAGCGCTAAGCCTTGTGGTTTCAGACAAGAAGATTTTCAAAGTTTTTCCTTTAAGTTGCCATAGCAACCAGAGTTCTGCATGGAATCAAATTCTTTGAACAATTTTGGTAGAGCTTCATGCAAGGAACATTTCTGTGAAGTTTTGTTGAAATTGGCCCAGTGGTTTAGGAGGAGATGTTCTTTAAAACAAAAGTTTACGCACGCACGCACGGACGCACGCACCGACGACGGACGACGGACATTGACTGATCACAATACCTCACCTTGAGCACTATGTGCACAGGTGAGCTAAAAAGAGGGCTTTATGTATAGATATTTCAAAAACAATATAAGAGACTAAAAGGCTGCAGTGATAAATTACAGAAAACTAATACAGGGACAATCTAAACTTCCATTACTACACTAAAGAAAAATTATAGTTATAGCATAATTAACTGTTAGGTTATTATGGTTGCACAAATATCTACAAAATATGATGACTTTTTTCTTGCTTTTCTCCTCTGGTCAGTGTTTAGCACAAAAGATCGACCATGAATTCTTTATGTACTTTACAATGTGAAATTTCAGCAGGAACTGCACATGTTCTATTTATACAACCTGTTTAATAAACTGCATGTAAATTTGTAGATTTAACAAAACATATAATATCTACAGCACAATTTTTAAAGCACCCCTGGCCTTATTATTATGATTTAACAATGTCTAATTTACTGTTTTATATTTACTTTCCTTCTCTGCTTAAAAAAAGTAATATTGTAAGGAAGCATAACATATGTTACCATGTCATGTCTCTGTGTTGGGTCTGGTACCCTGGTTATCTCTACGGCCTCATGGTATGGGTTTGTGTCATCCATATAGCCCTCTGAACCTTCTGGTGTAGCTGTGGTACTGGTTTCTTGCATTAATATTCGAAGCCAAGAACCAAGCTCTGTCCAATTGATTGGCTGAAAATATTTTACAATAGAACTAATTTTGGTACCTTTCCCTTGGGTTTAAATGCTAAACCTACGTGACCAGACAACTAATTTCTGCAAGTTATTCCGGCCCAAGCATTATCAGGAAACCTTGAAAATAGCTATGACATTTAAAGGTAAAACAATACATTTATAACTGTTACCAGTGGGTCACTGCTCTTCAAAATCATAAACTAAAATGTATAAACATATAAAATGGTTTCCTAAACAGAGAAACCAGTAGTTTGAAACTACCAATGTTGAAGCAAATGATAAATTCCATAAAGCTAGGGCAATGTTTCATACACTTTTTCTAACAAATCTGTTTTTTAAACAGTTTCTACCTTTATTCTGAGGGATACATTACAATTTTGACACAAACTTTACTAAGACAACAATTATTCTGTGTCCTTTTCACTGACAGAACCACAGATATAAATGACATCCACTAAAGAAAAAGCTGAAAACCCCTACACCCCCTTGCAAAAACACCAGAACAGAGTGAATCTGCTACATTTTATAATCTTAACTGTAAGGAAAAATATGTGAAATCAGCTAAAAATCTGAAGTTTCTCATCCCTGCAGAACAGTTTGGAAGAACTACCCACCTCTATTGTAATCTTCTCCTTATTATTTTCCATCAGCATCAGACCCAGTTCACTTTTTGTTTCTTCTATCGCTCTTCTCAGAATACAGTTCCTGAGGAGAAACTCTAACTCGCATACTTCACTGGTCTGTGTTCGGTAACACTCAAAGTTGTTCTCATGGACAAGGCACCAACGTTTGCCCCACTTTCTCTTGTTAAAACTACTGTAGATATCTAAGTAGCCTATGTACAGAAAGTCATGTTAGGATTATAATTTTCACACATCAAGACTCCAGAAATAATTAAGACAGTGGTTCATCTAGATGATAAAAAGAAAACTCAAGGACTTCAGAGTTGAACTGCTGAAAATATTTAGTGATAAACATCATAAGTTGTGAAATTGCATTAGATGCAACAATGACCAGGGATAGCAAATGGTCAAACAGATGACAAATAAAATTTCTTATTGTTTTCAAAGACCTCAAAATGACTATTGGGGTCAAATATCAAACTAGATGAGTGTTCAGTTGAACACTTGTGTCACCCTCGGAAACTTTGTTAGAATAACTAAAAATTCCAAGTACAAAAAGGGGCATAACTCTGTTACAAGTGACCTTGACCTACAGATTTTGGCATCATCAGGACCTTGTTGTAAGCAATATAATTTGAAAGCTTGATGAGGAAATGTTAAGAAATGGCAAAGTTATAGCCAATGTTAAGTTTTTGTAACAGATGGATGGACGGACAAAGCAATCCCTATGTATCGCCGTTTCTTCAAAAGGGCGACACAAAAAGCTGATCAAAATGTAACAGAATGCAAAATGATAGAAATATTTTTTCTGATTATCATATTAAAAACTATTCTGCAAAGAAGGGACAAGTACAAAATCATTACAACATCTATTTCAACAAACATTTGTTTACAAACAAAAATATTCTTATTTCAAACAGGCAACAGACCTTGATGTTTGATATGTTTCTTCATTCCCAGTGGGGACTCCAGAGGGGACTCAGCTATATGGGAGTTAGGGGTCACTGGACTTAACTTCTCACATGTTTCCCCTACAGATGATTGGGACCCTGAAGACTGCCGCACCCTCTCTACAGATGGTGTTCTTTCAGAGCTTGTACTGGACGGCTTCTTTATTGAAGACTTTTTACTGAGAGATTCAAAAAACTGTGTAGCTTTGAAAGCAAAAGATCCCATTCTGGCAGTTTTCGTCCCTGACTGGTCTAGAGAAACAAAGATCATTTTATGTTTCATTTAAATATTTAGTAGCTCTCCTTTTCTTGATAAGAAGCAAACCTTTATTTTTCAAAAGAAAAGAAAGCAAAGAATACTTTAACTATCATGTTTTCACTGAACATTATACTTTCTGCTTAAAAAAAATCTGAAAACTAATAGAAGACAAGCACTATTACTGGTATCAAAAATAAATGCTAAAATCTATCTTAACAACAATGCAGTAGTCGTCCTTTTCATTGTGTGTTTTCCATACTCATTTCATGTAATTTATTACAATAAAACTCATTCTACAGCATAAGTTATAAACCAGGTTTGTCACAGATTAAGTAACACAACTTTGTATATTTTTTTCTAACTTAATGCCGCATTGTGCAACTGGACCTCCCTGATAAAGATTTTGTCTTCCATTAAAAGTAAGAGTAAAAAGTAAAATTGTATACCAAAACAGATACTTTCAACAGATCAAACAGAAAAGTCCATTCAAGTAATTGCACGAATATTTTAAACACAGCCTAAACATATGTCTTGCTGTTACTCGATGTATTCTATATAAATTTACTGATTTTTTAAATAATGCAGTAATCGGCTGACTTTGATTTTAACAGTCTCAGCATTTAAATGTCCTTGAACTAATATAAATCATCAGAATCTATCAGAATCTATGTAGTACGTTACTGACTTTGTACTTAAGCATTTTCAGTATTCAAGCGGTATTAGTCTAAGTTGCAAGAACTCAATCAATGGCAGATCTCAATTCATGTATAATAAACATTTCTGAAAGAAATGTACATGTGTGAAACATTGTCTGTAATTCATACGGGTGATGAGAATAATTTGCTTTTAAAATAACAAACTCTGCTGAGAAAATACCTAAATATTTTTGTGAAACTTGAGCCACAATCAGTCTTTGTTGTATATAATAACATTTAAACATACCTCTTTTCTTTACTTTAACAGTAACTGGTTCAGCCGCTATACCATCTGAGCTTACAAGAGAACCATTTGAACTACAGAGTTGTAAACTGTTCTGAAATCATAGCAAATAGTAGGTTAAAATTACAATAAAATCTACTATGCCAACCCAACTGTAGCATAATTACAATCTAAAGGTGGTATTTATATAAACTTCATTATTCTATAAATAAATCATGCTTTCAATATATATAATTCATTTGACAAACTTTATGTATACTGTATTCATGGCTGAGACGTTAAACAACAGTAATAAAAGTTTGAAGTTAACCAAGTCAATGTTACCAAATATTTACATTCTATCTGTAAAATGAATTATTGATGAAAGAACATGTACAAAGATTTATGCTGTCTTGAGAGTATGCAGTTCAAAATGTTTGATCAATAAAACATAAACCTACTGTCTGAGGTAAAAAGGATGAACTTCATACAAATTTCAATATATACAAACCTACATGTGCATTACTTCTTCATGAAAAACTTTATTAATCAGAGTAATAAAAACTTAAACCACGTCACATCTGATTTTAGTAAGTTGCCTCCCTTATATTGACAGTTACTACATTTGCACTGTCAAAATTTGGAAGCCAAAAAATTGTAATAAAATTTATTACATGTATTCTAAACATTTTCATCATTTTTTCAAGCCAATTCCAAATCATCAAATTACAGAAGCACTGACAACTTATCACTAACAAAATTAATTCTTAAACAGTTCCTTATGTAAAAGCTTACATTTGCCATTTGATAAGTTCCATCTGGGTTAGCTACCATTGAACTGCGAGCTAGATGTACCACAGGTCCTGGGGCCCTCTCTCCTTTAGCAGCTGCATTAATATGCTGTAGATAAAGCAGAATGAAGTCTACAGGAAAACTTTGGCAATACTTTGTTTTAATATTTCATCTATTAATAAAACCACTTCAACTGCATGTGATGTGTGTTATGCTTAGGAAGTTTTACATTTGATGGGAGTCAACTTCTTACTTACCCAGTTCAGTATTTGTGCTCCTCAAAATGTCTAGGTCTTAACAGGTCTTAAAGCAATCTTCGTAAAAGACTTTAAATCCTGCCTTACCATTACACTGATGTTATTGTCAACCATTCTGCCTATGGTCAAAGTGCAGAAATGGTTAAACTTAAAATTATATTCTCTTTATACTCACTCAGTCAAAATTAAATCATGAACAAAAAATGTACTAGAACACTTTTAGATTAATACCTCACACCAAATTTCTGCCCATTCTTTGAAATCCACAAGAAAAATGTAAGACTCAAAATTTTCATGGTTTAGATGAAAACTTCGTCTTCCTTCCCGTTTATGGTATGTGGCTTCATATCCAGTCAACAAAATCACAAATGCTGGTCGTGAGTCAGTCTTGTCCACCTTGTAGCACACCAGTCTGCCATTTGTCAATGCTACTATTTTACGGGTCCATGTAAGTTTACTTTTATAATGGAGTTCACCTGACATTATTACATCCTCAAGCATGCTAAATGGTTGAGTTATCTCCCACAAAGATGACATGGATTTCCCAAGCTTCCTGTGGTGAGGTCGGTGTTTCTTCTTTACTTGTCTAGAAAAGAATAAAACAAAGAAAAACTGATAGATTGCTTACCTACAGTATGGAAACTTTGATGTTTCTACATACCAAGATGTATTTTTCACCTTGTTTATTGATATGTACTCACTCTAAAATATGAAAAGGAAACATAAAGTACCAATTAAAGAATTTTATGCCACATGTTTATATTTGTTTAAACGCTTATAAAGTAAGTTACTCACACATTTTTTGTGAAGGAAACACTAAAAACCTTCCTACTGACTCATCCGACTTTAAGTGTTCCAACTTCATTTAGCGAGTCGCAGGAAGCACCCTCGTACTCTTCTGAAATCAGATAGTTAAATATTACATGAAATGTGAACTTATTCTTTGAAAAGAAAAGCCTTGTGTCAGTTGCAAGCATGTATACCTTAAATCCATACACCCTGACTTAAAATATTTACACAACCGTATGCATAGTGTACATGATAAAAGACCAGAACTTCTGATACACACGAGTACATGATAACAGACCAGAACTTCTGATACACACGAGTACATGATAAAACAACAGAACTTCTGATACACACGAGTACATGATAAAACATCAGAACTTCTGATACACACGAGTACATGATAAAAGACCTGAACTTCTGATACACACGAGTACATGATAAAAGACCTGAACTTCTGATACACACGAGTACATGATAAAACACCAGAACTTCTGATACACACGAGTACATGATAAAACATCAGAACTTCTGATACACACGAGTACATGATAAAAGACCAGAACTTCTGATACACACGAGTACATGATAAAAGACCTGAACTTCTGATACACACGAGTACATGATAAAACACCAGAACTTCTGATACACACGAGTACATGATAAAACACCAGAACTTCTGATACACACGAGTACATGATAAAACACCAGAACTTCTGATACACACGAGTACATGATAAAAGACCAGAACTTCTGATACACACGAGTACATGATTAAAGACCAGAACTTCTGATACACACAAGTACATTATAAAACACCAGAACTTCTGATACACACGAGTACATGATAAAAAACCAGAACTTCTAATACACACGAGTACATGATAAAACACCAGAACTTTTGATACACACGAGTACATGATAAAACATCAGAACTTCTGATACACACGAGTACATGATAAAACACCAGAACTTCTGATACACACGAGTACATGATAAAACACCAGAACTTCTGATACACACGAGTACATGATAAAAGACCAGACTTCTGATACACACAAGTACATAATAAAAGACTAGAACTTCTGATACACACGAGTACATGATAAAAGACTAGAACTTCTGATACACACGAGTACATGATAAAAGACCAGAACTTCTGATACACACGAGTACATGATAAAAGACCAGAACTTCTGATACACACAAGTACATGATAAAACACGAGAACTTCTGATACACACGAGTACATGATAAAGATGAGAAGGCATACATGCTTAACTGACTTTTATATTTTTGTAAACTGAATATACAACAAACTGCTGGCACAATAAAGACATTTTGAGAGAAAATCAATCAAGTACACAGTGATATCCCACATTCGAACAATTTCCAGTGTAATTCGGACAGTCACAATTAATTCTTCGTAACATGAAACAGAAATCCACCATGACTGTTGTATGTTGTATCTTGCTAAAAAAAACACTGTTTGGGAAACTGAGAGGAAATAAATGAGAATTTCAGCAACTGCTCAGGTTATTTGTGTGGTTTTTTTGTGTGTTTTTGTTTTTCATATATAAGTCTTTCACAATCAGAAATTTACAATCTATAATTAAGACCATAAATTCAAAGGGACATTTTACCTTATAAATATGGCCTGAAACTGTTGTTTTCTAAACTTTTCAAAACATTTTCATTGTGATCTTTAATCATGACATATTTTTTTACCTAGTATGATTAAAGAAACCATTTATGATTTGACAATTCATATATCAAAAACAAAAGTACTAATAAAATGAACAAAGACGTAACATCTGTCTTATACATCTATCAATTCTTTTAAATGCTGTCGTTACAAATATGCCAAAATTTGTCACTTTTTATCTCTTCTTTGCCATAAACAGCATGAACAAACACTTTTTATACTTTATTATTGATTTTATACACCTTACATCTTATATTAAAAAACACAAGTATTGTAATGGACTGCTTTAAAAATAATGTCAAATTGTGTAAATCATTTGCCACCAATGAAGGAATCAAAGTTTAGAAAAACTGGTGCAGGGTTGACTGTTCCTCATACTCTAAATCATATGATGTTTTACATCTGTTACATATCTCCAATATCAAGCCTTCTTACAGGTCTAAATGTTAGTAATATAATTGATGAAAATATCCTACATAGGCCTTTATTACCTGCAGTTTAAAGAATATAACCAAACCACAACAGTAAAAACATGTACCGTACATAATATCTTAAAGAAAACTATTGGTACTTTTGAATTTTAAATGCTATGTTGTGCATTTTGGCTTGAATACCGAGCTTAAAGGAGCTGTGCTCCAGATGACAAAAAAAAGAAGTTTTCTTGTATTATAAATTTCTTGTAATATTTATGATTAATGCTTAAAAAATAACCTACTGACAAAAAGTAAGTCAAATAATTACATTATAAATTAATTTTTTTCCCTTTCAAAGTGCTATACCGTAACGCGACGGTATAACTATATCGTATAAGATTTAAAGTAAATATCTGTAATATCACATGCGGCGATGGTGGTGACAGTAAAAACGTTGGAAATATTTTGTTAACATGAGGGTCCAGAGTTCAAATCAGGCTGGAGCGAAAATATTTTTCTATTCTATTTTGACTTTTATAATCAGTTTTGAAGTAAAATATTATGTTATTATAATCTCACGGCATCTAAATATATAATTTATGAAAAAATAATTTTTATGTCAAATCTGGAGTACAGCCTCTTTAAAGTGACTGACTCACAGATGGGCCGATGATGAAAAAAAGAAAGTGTTTATACATCTAGAAATTCTAGTTGTAATTGTGAAGAACATAACTAAACTAAGTTATTGACTCATTTTTGTTACAAAAAAAATTTTTGTCACGGAGTAAATATTTTAGTTATATTATTAATTTTGACGATATCTGTTAACTAGTTGCCGTGCCTCTGTGGGGTTGATCGTTGTTCTATATTTTACTGACTGAAACGACATGGGTTCGAATCCTGGTAAAATCAAAACTTTTTTTAATTTTTTTGGTTATAGAAGCATAATATTATGTTTTTCCCCATAGTATACTGACTTGTCTTATAGAAGATATGCTGGTATAATCAATCACTGTGCAAACTGAAACTCTGAGGTAAACGCAACATTTGTACACATACAAGGATAACGTTAACCTTGCAAACAGATATTCCTTCGAAATCATCAAAACAAACTATACGAGTGGATCACATTGCGATTCTCTACAGTAACTTCAAATTTTACTGAGTCTTTTGAAACATAACATTCAAACCTTTCAATTCATTTCAAAAAAAAAGTTTACCTGAAATTTGATATGAGGAAAATAAATGCTATATAAAAGAAAAAATATGCTGTGAAAAGCCTTAAATGGTAATAATATTATCCAAAATATTCATAACATAATATTATGTAACAACAAGTGAATAATATAATTTTGAATTTTGAGCCCCACAGAAAGAATACCACGCTGTTTAATATATTAACATCTGCACTGAACAGAAATACATAAATAGTAAATGCACAAAATACTCGCCCCATCATAGTAAGCAAACAGAATTTCTATAATTTTGAATGCGAAGTTATAAAACATTTTGTAAGAAAATCTATTGTTTTCTATTAAGAATATAGCATATGGCATTATAATAAATGTTTGGCTGTGTATCTATAGCTACCTACCTCTCACATCTTGTATCAGGTATACAAATTAAGATGTACAAAAATTTTTCCCATGATGCAAAGGACAGACATATGTAATTTGCGTAACCAATGTTGTGTAAAGAAAAACTATCAGAATGATGCCCCACGATCACATATCAGAAACCCCCACAATCAATAAGGATTGTTTACTCAACATTGCCAGCCTTAAAACAATAGAATCCAGAGTTATCTATGTTGAAATTCCTGAATTTCCTTGTTCTTGAATAGGTGAAAGAGAACTTATGAAGTACAGGCCCATGTGAGCTTGACATTTTATGCAGTGAGCACAAAATCAATAAGCTTTATCTATAAATACCCTATTATCCTGTGAAGGTTGAGGGATCTATATACAGTAGTTCTTAAGTAACAGATTTGAAACTATTTTTACATTACAAGCCCTGTGAGCTTGACCTATGACTCAATGAGCTCAAAAACTATCCAAATAGTCTTCTGATCATTTTTAACTATCCAAGCCAGATTGAAGGTCCTTGGAGCAGTTACTTGGAAACCATTTTTAAAGTATTGGCCTGTGTGTTTGACCCTTGACCCAGTGAGTTGAATAAACATTAAGGTTTATCTGTTTATTATGACAAACAATTAAAGCAGTTTTTTACAGTGATTTACTTAAACTTTTCTAAAAGCAGACTGCAGTGAGCTTGACCTTTGATCAGGTGGGCCCAAAAACAAAACAGTTCCTCTATTGATCATGCACACCATCCTATAATGTTTAAGGTCCTCAGTGCAGTTCCTGATTTATCTATTTAAGACAATTTTCAAACTGCAGGCCTCTGCGTGCTTGTTCTTTTGACTTAACCACACAAATAACAAATATTTACACAAGAAAATCATTGATGACGCAGCCAAATGGTGGCCAAGGAAAATGATAAAGAGAGATGTAAAAACATAAACTGACATTTTTATTGAAAAATTAAGTAAAACAACATGTTGATCACATGCTAAATCAATAAATATACATTACCCCCAGGTATATGAAAAGCATGCATACTGTAATATACACTGAGCAATCTGTGCGTTGTAAAAAGCAAAAGACCGATGTAACTGTCATGACTGAAACCAGTGCATAAATTGAGAACTTACCTGCTGAAATAGACGCTTGACAAATGTATAGCTTTATAACAGGGAAAGGCTACCACTTGGCCCCAATTGTAGATACAAGAGATCCAATACTGATGTTATATTTTTTTCGTGCTCAACCCAGTTACTGAATGAAATTTAATTACCTATTGTATGCAGACCAACAGAAACGGTATAATACTTTCAGTGAAATCAAACAAGTTTAGAACAAACGAGTGGTAGAACTCAGCACAACAAGTGACATAGCTGTATTCTGCATGCTGTTATAAGGAGAAAACATAAAAAAAACGTCATGCCTTGATAACATCTTATCATTTTGTTGTTCTTGATCTACAGCACTTATTCAAATTTAGGGGTCTTACACCTAGGTGTTTGTAAACAATGTCATGGGACTTCAATCTGATAATCTGATTGGCTCAAATGTTTCGCAACCAGGACGTCTGGAACTGTACATACTACGTGTTATAAATGGGCGCAAAAGGGATCAGTCCTCCTTGCTGATGAAATTATTATTGACGCTTAATCAAATATGATATAATCATGTAAATTCGGCAAGAAACCTTTTTAAAATTATTTTCACAAAATATACATTATTAAACCTGACAGTCAAGCCGTAAATAATGATTATTTTTTAGATGACATTAGATGACAGCAGTCAATTATCCCACGGTACATAATGTAGTTGTGCGGAATATGTACCGGGGGTCACCGACGATGGTACCCTGCCTGATAGTAAAATATTCATGTCCTTGGGTATTTTACCGTTATGGATTTTGTACATATAATTATTGACATTTTCTTTCAGATTATTAATATTAGAGGACATAATTATAAAAGCTCTCCTTTGTTTTCGACTTACCTTTATATTTTATAAAGCTGATTAATTGATAGAATGTCTGTACATGTAACTAATATTGTTTTGCAAAATAATCAGTTAATGTATGATTTAACGCTCCAATATCGATTTTACTTTTTGCTATATTAAGGTACATGTATCATGTTACGTTTTCAAAAGGGTTTCCACTAAAAAAATATATATAGTAACACGTGTGTTTTTCCAGTGCCATATTTAGCACATATAAACTGAAGACGTAGTTGCGTTTTTCATCTCCAAGTAAGACGAGAAAGTTGTGAAACTCTGAAAGGTAAGACGTTTATTTTATTTCTACAGTCCTTTGTTGGTTTTTGTTGTTGTTGTTGTTGTTTCCTTTAATATATTACCTGTTGTTGTATTATTCAAAATACTTCCAATGAATCTCTAACAGGCACTTGTTAAACATTATCATGATTATTTAAGTATACTTTGAAGTATAATTTGGCTGTGGTGTATCATATTGGCACTCACGTCTTGCACAAGGCCAAATTAAGATCATCAAGACTTTATGTTCATGTTGAAAAGTTGTATTTATCAAATAAAAAGTATTGTAACACAAGAAATCATTGTCAATATTGTTAATTTTGATCAACTTTTGAAATCTAAACAAATTTAGGCACCAGTGCTTCATGCAATACGTAGACCTGTAACAATACCTGTAAGTACACTAACATTACACAAGATATCAGACAGTTATAAACTTGTTTAATTTGTATGTACATTTCCTAATTTTCTTTTATAATTACTGTTTATGTATTTTGAAAAAATCTGTATGAAAATTAATAATGAACGTCCTCTTATTTTGTCACAAAAGAAATCTTTTTCCTTACTATCTCAGATGACAGACCGGTACTACCGCGTAATAGCTATCTTAGTAAACATCTGCCCTGATCCCCTGCGAGAACTGTTTCTGAAACATGCCAAAGCAGATCCAAATCAAACAACGACTTATACAACATTAGATGCCTACCTTACTTTCAGAGGAACAGATATTCGAAAACTGAAGAACAGAAAGTTATTAAGACAAGACCAGATAAATCTCATTTTTCCCCAACAAGGACAGGTAGATATCAAGCAATGGGATATAACATTATTATCACTCCTGTTAAAGGACCTGTTTAAAGGTCAGTTACAGCAGGCCGATGAAGCAGATATTGATGATATAAGAGATATCCGAAACAATCTCCAACATATTTCCGGAACAGCGCAGATAACTGAGTCGGAGTTTACTAATATATACCAACGTTTGTTATCAGAAAGTATTCGAATAGCTTTTAGTGCTAAAGGTCAGAATTTTGCAAATAAAATAAAGGGAGACATTGAAACTGCAGCCAATAGTGTGATAACAGATTTAGGTGACGTACTAAGAAAGTGGTACACCGCTGAAATTCTTAATATAAAAGGCGAATTACAACAGCTAAAACAACAAACCGACAGCATCCAGCAAGATACCACTGAAACAAGAACAACTCTGAAGAAAACAACTGTTAAGCGTCTACGCTCTGGTGGAAAAGTCACAAAACGATTTAAAGCTGTTGATCACATTTTGGAAAAAATGCGAGGTTTGTTTAACTTTATAATCCGAGCCGCGAAATAAGCAATGTATATTTAAAAACTGAGATTGCTTGTATTGTGCTTGATTTCTTAGTGTCTTTTCATTTTCAAGATTTATGCAGATGGTCACATTCAAAATCAATCATTTGGTGTTCCTACCCAAAATGAAAACTAAGTTATTCATCTCCTTTAAAACATATTTCCTCTCTTTCTTTTCATATTTACTAGAACAAAAACAGTGTAAGGTATAGGATACACGTTTGAGCTTCCACCTGAACAGTTTGAGTCGTTGTTTTTGTTGATATAGATAGAAGCTTACTCTCTAGAAATTAATTTAAACTTTTTAAGACAGATGCTTCATATATGCATGAAAAATGTTTTCAGAAAGACTTACATTGATTTAGTCTATGACAGGTATTTTTGCTGATAAAAATAATCGATGCATACGTAGGAAATAAAATCAATTTATCGATATTTGTGTTCTACAGAAAGCTTTAAAGCACAACTAAAATACAGCCTGCAGGATAATCTCCAAGATCCTCCGGAGGCTACAAGAATTGCTACACAACTGAAAAACAACCATCTCGTAGTTGTAGCTGGCTTTGGCGAGAGCCCTTACCAAAAGGTTGCTTTTTCTGTTATCGATTCACTGGATTACGATGAAGAAAGATGTACGCTAATAACATGTCCACCAGACTGGCGCCATATCAGTGCTGACGATGTCGATCTTGTGGTATTTTTACATCCCTTCGGAAAAAAGGTATTTGATAAGGAAAAAGCAAAACAGATGCATACTCTTTTTGACGACATTCTCCTCTCAACATCTTCTGACAATGAAGAGGACTCTATTGATGTTGTGATTGTGACTGATCAGGGAATCCTAGACGAATGCAATCGATATTATACTCACGATGTTATAGAGAATACCGTAGTGGTGTATAAACCAACTACAGAGGAAGATCCAGTTGATCTTGTCGCAGGTATTTGTTTTCTATACACCCGAAAGTATGAATTGTTTTACTCCTGATCGTTCAGCAATTTCATGTCCGCTCTCTATCACTCGAACTGATTTAAGGAAATTGAAAACTTGAAGATATGTTAACTATAATGAGACGATTTGTAATACGCAGGCTTCGGCTTACTCAGATCAAGGTCGAGGTCACACTTAGTCATTATTATTTAATGAGTCAAATTTCTTATCTGCTTTGTATCTCCTGAACTGATTCAAGAAAGAAACTTTACTCTTACTGAGACGATGTGCAGACCGTAGGTTTCAGCTTAATCGGTTCAAGGTCAAGGTCACACTTAGTCATTATTATTAAATGTGTCGAATTTTTTGTCCGTTCCGGATCTCTTTAATCGATTGAAGGGGTTTGAAACTACTTGGCAGAAATGATAGCCATGCCGAAATGATGTGCAAATGTGATGTGTAGGTTCGGCTTGATTGGCTCAAAATCAAGGTCAAAAGCTGTCATTCTGATATTCTGTGTGATTTTATTGTGTCCGCAATGTATCTTTTGAACTGCTTGTAGGAAACTGAAACATTTTAGCTGAAATGATTACAAGAAATGTAATGTGTTGATGTCCAGAATGGAGATTTCGGCAGGTCCAGATGAAGGTTAAGGTCAGACTTAGAGGCTGCATGTCATACTGATATAATATTTTGTATATTTCATGCCGTCTGTGTATTTGTGAACTGCTCAAAGTACATTGAAACTATTTAACAGAAATTTTCATCATAATGAGATGATTTGAAAAGGACAGGTTTTTGCTGGCTTGGATCAAGGTCAAAGTCACAATTACAGGCAACATGCCCTGCTCTGTTAGTATCTTTTGAACTGCTTGAAGGAAATTGAAATTTTTTGACATTCTATGTATACTTTATATCACTCAACAGCTTCTTGGAAATTGAAACTACAGTATTTAATATATTTTAAAAGAAATTAGATGATATGCAGAGATTTTGGCCTACTTCGGTCATTTTCAAAGACACTCCCACCGGCCACATACCTGTACAATGTGTAAATATTTCTTGTCCGCTTTATATCTCTTAAACCGCTCATAATCAATATGCATTTGGAATTTATTTGCATAGACTGAAACTACTCCCGCCAAACTTTGTTTGCGGGCATAAACAGGTGCCATCTTATAGTTGGTCGGTTTGTTGGTCTGTCGATCGTTTAAGTGCAGAAATTTTGTGATACAAAATACTTCAACATTTCTAGAATTATTAATTTAACTTTGTTGTGCATTTCATCTAATATGTGTATCTGGCGTGACAGTTTTTCAAACACATCAATGCTTTCTCTGCAGTTTTACGGCCTGTTGTATCAGAATCTTGTGACGCAAACTGCTTTCACATTTCTAGGACTATCGATTTGAAACTTAGTGTGCATGTTCACCTATACGAGAGAAAATATGCATAACGTGTTTTGGCAGCACGCCAATACTCACCAAAAAACCCTCTCTGTGGGTTTACAGCCTGTCATGTCAAAATCTTATGACGCGAACTTCTTCCCTATTTTAAGGACTATGAATTTAGAATGAATGACTGGAGTTTTATGGCCCGTTGACAACTTAGGTCATTTTCGGCGCAAATAATATTGCATAAAGAGGAACTAATAAGTAACTATATTTTGTTAAAAAGTTGTCGATGGTAGGTAAAATATGATGGGGTTAAAAGTTCTAATGTATATAAATAACACGATTATATCTTGTTAAAAAATGTTGATATCATTTAAAAATTTAAAGATTACATCTGGCCGAACAGAATTAAACAGTTTATGAATGACAACCCTCCTGTTGTCGATTTGTTACAATAACTTTCTCTTCTTCAGGATTCTGACACAATATTTTGTTGGCTTCCTAGCCATACTAGAATTCAGGGCAATGAGACAGCAGATAAAGCTGCCAAAACAGCTCTAATACTGAGATTTTACCTTTCCATGCTCCTAAGTGATTTTATACCTATTGTAAATAATTGTATACAACAAAATCTGGCAGACAACGTGGGAAGATTCTATGAATCAAATAAATAAATTATTTTCTATTAAACCGAAGCAGAGTGGTTGCTATCTTCTTGAACATCATGTAGAGAAGAAATTGTCCTGTGTCTTCTACGTACTGGACATTCTTACCTAACTCTCATCTTATGAAAGGGGAACAAGTCCCACAGTGTGTTTTTTGTTTTACAGAACTTACAGTTAAATACATTTTAATTGACTGTGTGGACTTTGCTCCAATACAAAATAAATATTTAAATTTGCACAGCACATCAATTTTGAACTTGGTGTGCCTGTTAACCAATACGTGGAAATGTGCGTGACGCATTTTTCATGCAGTTTAACAGCTCGGCATAGCAAAATCTTTTGACACGAACCTCTTCCTCACTTCCAGGACTATCGATTTGAAACTAAGGGTGCATGTTCAAAAATACGTGTAAATGTGCGTGGCGTGTTTCTAATGCAAATCAATACTCGCTGTGCAGTTTTATGGCCTGTCAGCAAAATCTTGTGGCTCGAACTTCCACATTTCTAGGACTATCGATTTGAAACCTGGTGTGCATGTAAAGTGTTGATTTCGTGACACATTTTTTATTTTCGCCAATGCGCACTCAGATAACTGTTAGCGGTAACTCGGCAGAGCCTAAATACCGACTTAAATAGTTACCATCGAGCCGGATAATCCCGTTTGTACCGGCAACCAGTGTAAGATTCTTATAATTTTATATATACATCCGGTCAATTACTCATTATTGAGACAATCAAGGAATCTCAAACCAAGTGTAGCTTTAAAAGCAGATAACTCCAATCTGAGCTCAACTGGCTTCGTTGACGGTCCTGATCCATCTTTGGGATTTGAGATGCGCATAATGGAGGCATCAGTGTCATTCTTTCGTTTATCATCGAATCAGTGTGAAATCTAGTATAGATATAGACTTTACTGCGTATATTTTAATTATTTTGTTGAACATTTAAGCTAGATCAAACGTTCACGTAATTCTTGACTATCCTTGTATAACATTTTAAGACGTGTTGTTTTCAGTATGATACTGTCTTCCTTCCTATTTCTTCTTTTTTCGTGGTCGTGTGTTTAAAGATACAGAACATCTAATAAATAACTTATGCATATTAAAGTGATTGTAACTATGACAGGGTGGAGAAATTCACGCAACAGCAGATAATTGAATGAGTTGTACTTTAAGGTAATGCAATTGAAATGATGTAGTATGCTGAAATTCAGTAATGTACAGAAATAAGCCGCCGGTGATTTTTTCCTTTTTAAGAAGAAGAAGTTCTCAAACTGTTAAACCATATTATTTTATTAAACTTATAAATATTATTTAAAATTCCATTAAAAAGTCAACATTTAAATTGTTGGAACTGAAAAATTTATTTGTTATTGTTATAGGTGCATCTACCAAGACTTCGTTTTGTTTTTCATTTGCAGACGATACTCGACACCAACATAAAGAGACAGACTACCACTATAAAAACTTATTAGGTAACAATATAATTTTCTATTTACAAATACAAAAAAAAACACATTTATATATTTTTACCTTTTGTTTTTAGATATTTTATAAATCGACTGCCTGCGAAAACTTGCAGACGATATTTAATTTGACTGTTTTAATTGATGGACATTTGACGTCGCTAGGGGTCAACGTGGAGTATCGTAAAGATAACATTATTGTAAAGTTTACTGGCATGTATACAGACGTTGACAAATTTAAAGGAAGACCTTCAGGGTGACAAAAATTTCAACTGAGTTAATTCAAGCGGTGATATCAAAAATTTCTGTGGCCCACAAAATTAGCTTTCCGTTGTAAAATTCGAGGCCAATTTCTATTACTTTTAACACAAAAAGTGCTGTGAATTGTTTTGCTAAATTTTTCAAAGAGAAGTAAATGTAGACAAGGACATCAAAATATTTACATTTAAACAATGCAGTTCTTTCGTGTAACCTATATTTGTAAACATAACACAAATAGAGCAAACCTTTATTTGTAGAATAAACTAAAAACATCTTTAACTTGCATTACTATAAGTTTTGTCTAGAAATCGTCTGGCATTTACATTAGTTTGCAGCTTTCTATGGCCCAATGTAATACACAAGCTCAACGGAGAGTTACCTACCCTACCCTATCGTATTAGTAACCATTGTATATGTATTATTATCTTGGCTGGAAAAGCCAGATTTTTTTCTTACTTTTGTATTTTCTTTTCTTTTTTTTTCTTCTTTTTTCCATTTATCATTCCGAAATCGTTCATACCTCAACCATATATATTATAAGCGATGTCAAATTTGAAAAAAATCATTAAAGAGGAAATACCTTAGCCTTGCCAATGGTCACGTAACTTCTTGCCATAGCAGTGCTTAAAGCAGCATTATTTCAGCATGGTTTTATTAGCAAGAAGAAATTCGCTAAGACGGTAAACTATTTTAATTTAAAGTTGTTTTCAAAAGGACAAAAATATACAAAAGGGTGTATATATGTATACTGTCCTCGTTTTTGACTATTTGTGTCTCTCCCCCCCCTCCTCTGGGGGAGCGTATTGTTTTTGCCTCGTCCGTCTGTCCGTCTGTCCTTCTGTCCGTCTGTAACACTTCGTTTCTGATCGATAACTGGAGCACCGTTTGACCCAGAACCTTCAAACTTCATAGGAGGATTGCCGTTATTCAGTAAAAAAACCATATTGATTTTGATGTCGGTAGGTCAAAGGTCAAGGTCACAGGGGCCCGAAGAGTGAAAACCGTTTTCGCTCAATAACTGGAGTTTTATTTCACTCAGAGCCTTCAAACTTCAAAGGAAGATTGCCCTTATTAGGAAAAAGAATCCTATTGATTTTGGGGTCAGTAGAACAAAGGTCAAGATCACAGGGGCCCGAAGAGTGAAAACCGTTTCCGCTCAATTCCTGGAGTTCTATTTCACCCAGAGCCTTCAAACTTCATATAATGATTGCACTTATTGAGTAAAAATATCTTATTGATTTTTTGGAGTTCTGTTTCACCCAGAGACTTCAAGCTTCATAAAATGATTGCCCTTGTTGAGTAGAAAACCCTATTGATTTTGGGGTCATTAGGTCAAAAGTCAAGATCACAGGGGCCCGAAGGGTGTTTACCGTTTCCGCTCAATAACTGGAGTTCTTTTTCACCCAGAGCTTTCAGTCTTCACAGGATAATTGCCCTTATTAAGAAAAAACACCCTGTTGATTTTGGGATCAGTAGGTTAAAGGTCAAGGTCACAGGGGCCCGAAGAGTGTAAACCATTTCCGCTAAATAACTGGAGTTCTGTTTTACCCAAAGCCTTCAAATTTTATAGGATGATTGCGGTTATAGAGTAGAAGAACCCGTTTGATTTTGGGTTCAGTTTGTCAAAAGGGCAAGGTCACAGGGGCCCGAAGAGTGAAAACCGTTTCCGCTCAATAACTGGAGTTCTATTCCACTCAGTGTCTTCAAGTTTAATAGGATGGTTACCATTATTGAGTAGAAGAATCCTATTGATTTTGGGGTCAGTAGGTCAAGGTCACAGGGGCCCGATGAGTGAAAACCGTTTCCGCTCAATTCCTGGAGTTCTGTTTCACCCAGAGCCTTCAAATTTCATAGGATGGTTGCCCTTATTGAGTGGAGGAACCCTATTAATTTGGGGTCAGTACATCAAAGGTCAAGGTCACAGGTGCCTGAAAAGTGAAAACCGTTTCCGCTCAATTACTGGAGTTCTATTGCACCCAGAGCCTTCAAACTTCATAGTATATATATAATGATATAATGATAAATAGAACTCCAGTAATTGAGCGAAAACGGTTATATATATATATATATAAAATGTTCTTACTTATACGATTATAAATGACAAAGGCATCTGTTTCAGAAAGGTAATATTTTTTCCTTGGCCTTCCTTCGATCGGGTGCACGGGGGAGACATGCATTTTTCACAAAAAAAACATCTAGTTTATTACTAAAAGACCTTTGCTAATATATTTGTGACGGCTAGGTAATAACGATGTGCAATTAAAAGAATAATTTCTTCATTCCATCCAGCTGAAAATCATATAGTGGAATTCTTGAAGTATGCATGAACATTTTATCTTGTTTCTCTTTACCTCAGTTCAATCCACTGCCTACTGTAAGTATCACAGAGGACAGTTTACTGACGACGAACTGTTTCGAAAAGCTTTAGATAAATTCAAGTCACAAAAAGTTGTCGTCATTTCGGGTCCCCGTTATAGCGGGAAGACATCTCTTGCTCTGAAGTTACTGTCGTCGTATCAGGAAGGACATTACCTTATTCTGACTGAACCAGAGGATTTGGCATACATCAGGTTTGGAATGACATGCGTCGTGGTGATTGAGGACCTTGGTGGAAAATACGAGGTAGAAAAGTCAGTCGTTCGGAAATGGTTTCGGAAGTTGGACATGCTGCATGCAGCAGTCAAGGACGGCAAGTTGAACGTGATCGTCACGTGTGATTTTGACAGACTCAGCTCAGCTATACCAGCCGCATACAGGCATCCTCTTTTAGAATCGATTGTGGCGATAAGAACACTTGATGCTGTTAAAGTCAAGGAGGAACCAAACACAGGTAAACACAACAATATGCAGTCTTCACTACAGTGGTACATTCATAAAAATAATGTTCATGAAATAAAAATTAAGTTACATGTACTTAAATCGTGTTAGATTTCATATGAGGTAAATGAAGCCTTCATGCTTAGAGAAGAGTTCGTAATAGACAAGCAGAAACAAGATTTTCCACGTGCTTTATCTCGTTGAGATGTTTAGAATCTCTCTTGTACGAAGGCTAGCTCACAAAGTTAGCAGTTATGCTGTCTGGTAAGTAAAGCTTAAGGTTTTAAATTTTTATGTGATTATTATAATACTTTAAAATGAATAAAACTGTGTTATTTATTAATATATTTATGTCATTCTCTACTCTATTTCCAGATGAACAGGCACAAAGTCAAATGTAAGTGTGTAAACAAAATAAGATTTAAACTAAAGTACAGCATACAAGTAGGATCTGACACACTAACATTTCTTATAATCTTTGACGTGTTCAAAACAAGTAGCAACCAAGAAAATATCTGGCAAATGTGTGCGTGTGTGTGTGTGTGTGTGTTGAAATATAACGAATATCCAATTTTTTATCACATGACCCAACCAAACAATGCACTGCGTTAACTGTATTGTAGAGAAGCTTAGATAAAAATACCTTAAGAAAATGGTTTCCAGGAACTGACATGAAAGTGACATTGAACAACCGCGTTGTGTTGAACTTAGAAATACGGCAAATGCTATGTTGTGTTTGTAGTCAATTCGCACGTGTGTCATCATAAGACATACGACGTAATGGTAGGTGTATATAAGATAAGAAAAAAAGTTTGTTATTTGACAATTAATTGTCTTTTATAGACTACACGATAAATGCACGTATGTGTTTTAATCAAACTTGGATATTTGTAGGTGAAACGTTTCATTACTGAAAATTTAATCAGTAGTAAAAGCAGAAAGAAGGTTGCCTTTATTGTGTGGCATCGACTGAGGCTAATGTGATAAGATGTCCAAATCAAGTAGAACATTAATATTATCATCTTAGTCATGACGGTTAATAATTGAATTAATTTTGCAGTCAGATGTCAATTACTGTATCAAATACAGAGACCAAACTGAATGAAAGTCAACATGCAGAAAATACCTGTTGCAATAAACTGTTCCGTTCTCTTTGTAACGCGCATTGCATTCACGAGTTCGCCAGTAAAGGTCCACCTATAATACAGCGTACATGTATATGTCTTTTACATATTAGCAATTCTTTTCCCGTGCATCGTGTTTTATTTGGAATGTTGAAAACCTAAGATTTCATACATCTGCGTGCATGCCTGTGTGTGTGTGTGTGTGTGTGCGTGTGTGTGCGTGTGTGTGTGTGTGTGTGTGACCTGAGTCACAAGTAAAAAAAAGCACACGGGCATATTTTTTGGAAACGCATATACAAAGTAACACACAGTTAAAAAAACAGAGCTTGTGAAATCTTTAGAATGACGTCATATTTGTGTAGGTTTTCTGTATTTAATTTAAATCTAATCCATTGTAACTTTCGTGTCGTAATGATCGCTTCTTCGATTTTACCACTGTATTTAAGCAAAAAAGCTGTTACAGTGCCTAGCATTATGAAGTTCAATATACTTTTTTTTCAGAATATACATAAGAATATCATTCAGTACTGCGAGGACTGATTCTAAAGAATTATCAGTGCCAGGTAGCGAAAACAATGGTATGCAAAATGCGTCTTGTTTAAGCCAGTTTAGAGATGGGTCATTTCTAATAATGAACTCTGCTAGAGAGAGAGAACTCCTTCACTTTAGTTCAGCTTTGGAGTTTATTAGCCGCTACAGAGTTGATGAAAAGATCGATTACGTAAGTAGCGTGTATTGTATAGATGGCGGAGATGTGTTGACTACCTATGACACCGAGGTAGAGCTGTACAGATTATCTGATGGAAGTTGCACACTGAAACAATCAATAGATCTGCAGAATTACATAATTTCCATCTACAGTAACATCAACGAGATATACGTGATTTGTGATGATAAAGTGTTTGTTTTGAACGACAAACTAGAGAAATATAGAACAATAAAACACTTTCCAATTGACTATGAAGGATTTTTTTCGTTAAACTTGGTCTTTTTCCAGGAAACATTATTTCATATAGATCACTACAGAAGTATTATTTTATTCGAGGATACAAAGGTAAAGAATATAAAGTTTTTGAAAAAAGAAGGTTTTAGGCCACAGTGTTTGTGTGCTGCCAATGACAACAGCGTATTTGTGTTGGGGGAACAAGGCGACAATGACAGCAGAATTCTACAGGTGGACACGAAGATGAACGTTTTATCCGACATCACAATAACCAACAAAAAGTACACTGAGGAAAGCTATATGATATTTGACAGAGCAAACGCTAGATTAATCCCATTTTACCGTGGCAAATGTGAACTAATATATCTTAAGTGACTATACTATACAAGAATCAAGAAACAGTGTTGCCTATGTAAAGGTTAAACTTATTTATATACTGTACATGTTCCGTGAAAGAATAGTCAAACTGGCGTGAACCTCTGTAGTGACGAGTCTAGGGAATTATAAAGTCACTGATTACAATCAAAACTACAATTAAAAGAACTGTAAAAATATAAAACACAAAGATATGTAGCTGTTGCATTACTCCTGTTCACACATGAATAGGTATGAACAATCTCTTACCTAATAAAATCTAAATTTTAAATTATATCATTAAGATTTGTGTAACTGAAGTTTATTAATAATATTTCATTTTTCTTGTTTAAGAACCAATGTTAAGATGGTATGAAAAAGCATTCTCAGTTTGATTCAATACAAGAACAAATTCTGAAATGTTTCTGTATATATGTTTTGAAGAAACTAAAAATGTTTAAAATGTTTAATGTGAGATTGTGTTATATAGAAATTGTCATGATGAATGGACTCAAATTCTCTGACTAGCATTATATTATATCATTAGTAAGACAGCCTTCGTTTGCAGTGTAGTTACAGTATTGTTCATTTCTAGTTTTCTTTGTTCATTTAAAATGGTCACTTAAAACACATTTGCACATACACATTTATGCTAACAAACAGTGGATAAATGTCAAGACAACTAGGAAAGCATGTCTGTTATACAGACGTAACAGCCATAGATGATTTTAAACATTGACTTGCTCTATTCACTCTTTGTTCTTACACTAATTATGAGGATGGATATGTATTATAAACTTATGTTTTATACTAAGGTAAAGTTTTAGTCGGATATTTTTTAGTAATACCCGATGGAAATTGTTAGGTTACTTTAAGTTTTGCATTAAAAATGGCTTTTAATTGCGCATTTGTTTCAAGAACTGTGTATATGTATATTATTATAAGTATATTGATGTATGACTATCTATGTTTTGTAATGCACTTTTGAATGTTATGTTACATATACGTAAAAAGTGCGATATAAATGAGGTATAATAGATGAGATGTAATAATACAGACCGTTCAAGAAATTAGTTCTTCCCTGATTACCTCCCCTGATACAGGGAGATAAAACAGTGATAAAAATAAGAATACTTTGGTCTTATATATTTCTGTACACATTTCATTAAAATATCATTGTGACTGTTTATGGCAGTGATATTTAACCATATATACTTCAAAAACAATCAGTCTAATTCAGTAAAAATGTTGTAAGGGACAACACTAGTAAAATAAAAGATAATTTATTTGATACCTTGTTTTGTTCTTTTATGGTATGAACAACTGCCTTTTACCCCTTTTTGCGACGATCAAAATATACAAGCATCTGTATAATTTTAAATCTATCAAATTGCTATGTAACAGAGGTTACATTTAAAATAATTGATAAATAAGTAAGTCATACCAGGTTTTAACTGCTTAAATGTACTGCAAGCTAATATTGCTAGACTGAACTATGCAGAGATTTAGTCAGGAAGTATATAAAGTCTTTGTATCAACATTTTTATAAAGTCTGGTAAAAAGTGGTCAGTCAGTTGCAACAGGCTGACTGAAAATATCAGAGTTTTAACTGCGTTGCAGGCTAAAATAGTAAAATAGAGTGTCTGGAAATAACTTTTGTTCAATACAACGTCTGATAGTTCAGAGATCCTAAGATTACCTAATTTGCCATTTCCAACCTTTAACATGCCAAATAACTAAAATGGTCTTGTCCATCTTTCAATTTGAACAGAACCAGCTTGGTAAGGGATAAACATTCTGGTGTATTATCATGAAAACATCTCAAATTTGATAAGACATTTCTACCTGAAAATTTCTAGCATAGCTAGAAATATAGAAAGAATTACATAGAAAAAACTTTTTACTTTTGTCTTCTGGAATATTTCATTTCCAAACTTATTGGTGTAACATTTGTTACTTCTGACTGACACATGATGAAACAGAACAGCTAACTATCTTAGTCACGTGCATTTTATTTATGTTTCTTTTGGATGCATTTTTAATAAAATAATAAACCAGCATAAAAGCACTAAGAAAATAAAATTAAATATTCAATATTAAAACAATATACAATAATAACGTTTGATATAATTTCAGTAAAAACACATTTCTTAAAAAATCATTACATTTCATGGTAGGTTGAATTGAATACATAGACTGTAGAAGCTTTTGATACAATGGTGTTACTATGGCAACCAAAATATCCAACCAACATCCTATTGTTTACGACTTCACTGATCTGAGATCTATGTGCTAAACAAAAAAATAACTTCGTGATAAAAGAAAACTGGACAACTGCACCAAAGACAGACTCCTTTATATAATTATTCTCCTAAAATGTCTGTTCGTCAGTTTTTCTGCCAAGAGTAATTCAACCAAACATGTATAACAACATGTTTAAGCTGGGTTAAATAAGCTGCATTATTTTCTTCCTTTTTTTACTTTTCACAAATCAATGTAAAAGGTTCATTCGTATCTGTATTTCTTTTAACTTAATGGTAAAGACAAAAGTATGAAGTGTTACGCATATCTGGACAGTCAGTAAAAAGCTTTCAAATGTGCTTCATGATATATTAAGGTTATCAAGTACAAATATTAATACTATATCCACATGTTTCAGTAAAGCCATATTATGATATTAAATTACTTGGAATTTATATAAATGTAATACGTATTTTGAACATGTCGATGCAACTAGGGCACTTTTAAAAATTTTTGTTCCAAGGAAAAAAGAACGGAAGTGACAAAGGAACAATATAAGGTCAAATAAAGTAACTCTTTGTTATACAAAGGTTGTCTGCTATTTGTGATCTTTAAAAAGCGCAGGATGGTGTCAATCTGAAACAGGCGCAATCCTCTTTTTAAGCAAGAGGGCCATGATGGCTCTGTATTACTCACCCGAGTACCATCAGATAAAACAGCAAGACCAATGAGGGAATTAGTGACCCCCAGGTGGTCACCTATACAATGCTATATGCCAAACATCTAATGTCCAGAGCTTATGGTTTCTGACAGTTAAAATATTTGAGGTGAACTAAACAATGCTATAGGCCAAATATCCAAGATCTACAGCTATGGTTTCTGACAGATAAAATATTTTTACACAAATAAAGCTGCAGGGTGGGGCAAATTTTGACCTAAGGGGCATAATTCCGACACTTGGTAGAGCCAATGCAACATATCTGAGCTCTAAGGCGTACGGTTTCAGACAAGAATATTATACAAATTTTCCTTCGATTTAAGCCAGAGACCTAGTTTTACACCTGAGATGTCCCATTTTCAAACTTGGCACAGAATTCACCAAAAAAAAACAGTTTGACTAAAATCAGGATATCTAAATTCAAGATGTGGCTTCTACAGAGTTTACAATATTTTCTTTGATCTTAGTTATTGACTTAGTTTTTGAGATGACCCATATTCCAATTCTGGCCTAGACTACATCAGCACAAGTCTTTTCACAAAAAACATGATGACTGACTTTGAAATGTGGCCTCAAGAGTGTTCACAAGGTTTTTGTTGGATTTAAGCAATTGACCTAGTTTTTAAACTCAGGTGACTCATATTCATACAGGACCTAGGAATCATCACATGGCTGACTTCAAAATGCTGCCTCTAAAGAGTTTACAAGATATTCATTGCATGTAAGCCAGTGACCTGGTATTTGATTCCAGATGATCATATTCAAAGTCGGCCTAGAAATCAACAACAAAAACATTGTTACTTAAAATCATGATGACTGACTTTCAAATGTTAACAAGTTTTTCTTTAGATTTTAGCCACTGACTTAGTTTTTGATCCCAGATTACTCATATTCTAACTCAACCTAGAAATCACTCGAGACGGACCTTTTGACAAAAAAATGGTGTTTGAATTCAAAATGTGTCCTGTAGAAGGACGACATGTTTGTCCTTTGATTTGGTCAGGTGACCTAGTTTCTGATCCTACATGACCCACAGGTGATGTTATTTAAACAAACACCAGAGAGCCACCGTCCACAAATTCTCATACTTGAGCATTTCATGCCCAGGTAAGCTAAACATACTGTTGGTTTAACTGTAGTCAAAATCTCTATGAAGCCCTATGCATGTAAATTTACGTTCAGGATTAGAAAGAGCTTTATAATTTTCTTTGAAAATAACAAAGTAGATGTTCTTATTTTGAATCAAGTACTAAATTATAAATGTGATAGAGTTTCAAACTTTATGCAGATGCTAAAAATAATTTACCCAAGATCTGATATTTCATAAACAAAAGCTGTTTCACTAAAAACATTTCAAACCAATTAATAAAGTCATAAATCCTTATATCATTTTTAGATATGTCAGTCAATTTAAAGTGTAAAATTAGACATGTTAAAACTAGGCTTTGAGCTAGAATGTTATATGTATTAAAAAGATATTTCCAAGAATTACTTCCAACCTTTGTGTTTCAGTTTCTTATAAGTTTTCATCACATAAAACCAAGACCTAACATAACCATGCAATAATATATAAGCTAGCATTTTCAATTCATTTATTTTTCTTTCAAGAAGAGTTTATTTTCAAAGTCTTCTGACAGTTTATCTATTACATAATCAGATGAGGTACTTCCAGCCACCTAACTTTCTGATTCCTGTTTATCTCCTTTAGACACTGTCATTTCTGTATTTTGTCCTTGAGTATCTTCAGGTGAATTTCTAGTATTTGGCACTGTTTCAGTATCACAGACAATGTTGGATTCAGTATTGTACTGGTTATCACTGGCTGAACAACCATCATTGGTGTACTCTTCAGAATTGGAGGCTGTAGGAAGTGAAATGCTTTGTAAATCTCTTGTTTTGTCACTTCCTGTATTTGTATCATCTATTTTTGTTTTACTGTCTGCTTGTAATAACTTACTTTCAACATTGAACACTCCATTCACTTGGTCTATATTACTTTCTTTTTCTCCTAAGTGCACCTCATTGTTATCACCACTGTCCTCTTCTTCATTACCAGGGTGTATCATTTCTTCCTCTATTGAAAACCTTGCAGTCTCCTCTTCTACTACATTACCACAGAAACAATCATTTTCTGAGTTGTTTGTATTCTGTTCATTAGACCCTTGTCTTTTGAATTCACCAACTTCTAATTGGTCTGTCGAGTTGCTGTTTTTATCAGTGTCAGCCATAACTACAGTTGTGTCTTCTAAAGTTCTGATTTCATTTTCCACCTTCTTGCACTCCCTGTCTAATCTTTCATATTCAGCGTCAAGGAACTCCCTGTCTGTTTCAGAGGAGATCATTTGTTTTCGGTCTCTGATGCTGATTCTGAAATGATTGGACAAGAACAGTATGTTCATACATATAACTGTATTGTTTCAGTTTTTTTCTGTACAATGAACCAATTCAACCTGAGGAAACATTGCTTACAAGAAAACAGTAGCATCTGAATTCAAGAACAGAAAACAATAACCAATATGATCTTCCTACATTTTATCATTTTCAAACAAATGCTGAAATTTCATTTTACCTATTTTGCAGAGGCTCCCTAATCTAAGCTTTAAGTCACTGAATGTATATCATGATTTTTTTTTTTAAATTTCAGAGGTGAATGTGAAAAAATTCTATCTCTTTGTTTGTTATAAACTGGTAGTACTTACAACTTTTTCACATTAAACTGGTAGTACTTACAACTTTTTCGCATTGAACTGGTAATACTTACAACTTTTTCACATTAAACTGGTAGTACTTACAACTTTTTCACATTAAACTGGTAGTACTTACAACTTTTTCGCATTAAACTGGTAGTACTTACAACTTTTTCGCATTAAACTGGTAGTACTTACTACTTTTTCGCATTAAACTTGTAGTACTTACAACTTTTTTGCATTAAACTGGTAGTACTTACAACTTTTTCGCATTGAACTGGTAATACTTACAACTTTTTCACATTAAACTGGTAGTACTTACAACTTTTTCACATTAAACTGGTAGTACTTACAACTTTTTCGCATTAAACTGGTAGTACTTACAACTTTTTCACATTAAACTGGTAGTACTAACAACTTTTTCACATTTAACTTGTAGTACTTACAACTTTTTTGCATTAAACTGGTAGTACTAACAACTTTTTCGCATTTAACTGGTAGTACTTACAACTTTTTCACATTTAACTGGTAGTACTTACAGTTTTTTCACATTTAACTGGTAGTACTTACAACTTTTTCACATTTAACTGGTAGTACTTACAACTTTTTCACATTTAACTGGTAGTACTTACAGGTTTTTTCACATTTAACTGGTAGTACTTACAACTTTTTCACATTTAACTGGTAGTACTTACAACTTTTTCACATTTAACTGATAGTACTTACAGTTTTTTCACATTTAACTGGTAGTACTTACAGTTTTTTCACATTTAACTGGTTGTACTTACATCTTTTTCACATTTAACTGGTAGTACTTACAATTTTTTCACATTTAACTGGTAGTACTTACAACTTCTTCACATTTAACTGGTAGTACTTACAACTTCTTCACATTTAACTGGTAGTACTTACAACTTTTTCACATTTAACTGGTAGTACTTACAACTTCTTCACATTTAACTGGTAGTACTTACAGTTTTTTCACATTAAACTGGTAGTACTTACAACTTTTTCACATTTAACTTGTAGTACTTACAACTTTTTCACATTAAACTGGTAGTACTTACAACTTTTTCGCATTAAACTGGTAGTACTTACTACTTTTTCGCATTGAACTGGTAGTACTTACAACTTTTTCACATTAAACTGGTAGTACTAACAACTTTTTCGCATTTAACTTGTAGTACTTACAACTTTTTTTGCATTAAACTGGTAGTACTAACAACTTTTTTGCATTAAACTGGTAGTACTAACAACTTTTTCGCATTAAACTGGTAGTACTTACAACTTTTTCACATTTAACTGGTAGTACTTACAGTTTTCTCACATTTAACTGGTAGTACTTACAACTTTTTCACATTTAACTGATAGTACTTACAGTTTTTTCACATTTAACTGGTAGTACTTACAGTTTTTTCACATTTAACTGGTTGTACTTACATTTTTTTCACATTTAACTGGTAGTACTTACAATTTTTTCACATTTAACTGGTAGTACTTACAACTTCTTCACATTTAACTGGTAGTACTTACAACTTCTTCACATTTAACTGGTAGTACTTACAATTTTTTCACATTTGACTGGTAGTACTTACAACTTCTTCACATTTAACTGGTAGTACTTACAACTTCTTCACATTTAACTGGTAGTACTTACATTTTTTTTTCACATTTAACTGGTAGTACTTACAACTTCTTCACATTTAACTGGTAGTACTTACAATTTTTTCACATTTAACTGGTAGTACTTACAACTTTTTCACATTAAACTGGTAGTACTTACAACTTTTTCACATTAAACTGGTAGTACTTACAACTTCTTCACATTAAACTGGTAGTACTTACAACTTCTTCACATTTAACTGGTAGTACTTACAACTTTTTCACATTTAACTGATAGTACTTACAGTTTTTTCACATTTAACTGGTAGTACTTACAGTTTTTTCACATTTAACTGGTTGTACTTACATCTTTTTCACATTTAACTGGTAGTACTTACAACTTCTTCACATTTAACTGGTAGTACTTACAACTTCTTCACATTTAACTGGTAGTACTTACAACTTTTTCACATTTAACTGGTAGTACTTACAACTTCTTCACATTTAACTGGTAGTACTTACAGTTTTTTCACATTAAACTGGTAGTACTTACAACTTTTTCACATTTAACTTGTAGTACTTACAACTTTTTCACATTAAACTGGTAGTACTTACAACTTTTTCACATTTAACTGGTAGTACTTACAATTTTTTCACATTTAACTGGTAGTACTTACAACTTCTTCACATTTAACTGGTAGTACTTACAACTTCTTCACATTTAACTGGTAGTACTTACAATTTTTTCACATTTAACTGGTAGTACTTACAGTTTTTTCACATTTAACTGGTAGTACTTACAGTTTTTTCACATTTAACTGGTTGTACTTACATTTTTTTCACATTTAACTGGTTGTACTTACATTTTTTTCACATTTAACTGGTAGTACTTACAATTTTTTCACATTTAACTGGTAGTACTTACAACTTCTTCACATTTAACTGGTAGTACTTACAACTTCTTCACATTTAACTGGTAGTACTTACAATTTTTTCACATTTAACTGGTAGTACTTACAACTTCTTCACATTTAACTGGTAGTACTTACAACTTCTTCACATTTAACTGGTAGTACTTACATTTTTTTCACATTTAACTGGTAGTACTTACAACTTCTTCACATTTAACTGGTAGTACTTACAATTTTTTCACATTTAACTGGTAGTACTTACAACTTTTTCACATTAAACTGGTAGTACTTACAACTTTTTCACATTAAACTGGTAGTACTTACAACTTCTTCACATTTAACTGGTAGTACTTACAGTTTTTTCACATTAAACTGGTAGTACTTACAACTTTTTCACATTAAACTGGTAGTACTTACAACTTTTTCACATTAAACTGGTAGTACTTACAACTTTTTCGCATTAAACTGGTAGTACTAACAACTTTTTTTCACATTAAACTGGTAGTACTAACAACTTTTTCACAATTAACTGGCAGTACTAACAATTTTTTCACATTAAACTGGTAGTACTAACAATTTTTTCACATTAAACTGGTAGTACTAACATCTTTTTCACATCAAACTGGTAGTTCTTACCAAAACTTTTTCACATTCATGCCTCCAATTACCATACTGAAAGAAATATCCACTTAAAGCTGAATCAGTAAGTATTGTCTGAGCCAGAATGTGAACATTTAATGACTTTTAGATACAAACCTGTCTTTTTTAAGTTGTACAAGTCGAGTCCTTAGCTCTGGCAATGTTTCATCTTTAACACCAGCAGTGGATGCATTAGATGGATGCCTCCTTAAAACCACAGCCTGTTTCTTCTCATTTAATGCTCCTTTTGCTTCTATTACATGTCTTTCAGTATTTGCTATATCACCAATAGCTAGACTTGAAATCCCATTTATGTTATGTATTTCTGCATTTTCATCAAAACTTGAGCAAAGGAAACTTTTTTCATTTTCAGTCAGGGTGACATCTGTTGATTTAATTGGACTTAATTCATTTTCTGCAGGAATAAATTCAGCTGACTTCCTTTTAGTCCTTTCATTTAGATTAGATTTTGAGTTGCCATGATCAGTTGTATTGTCCTCTGTGTCATCAGCAGTTTGGACATTGTTATTTTGCTGACTTTTTAGTTCTGACATTATTTCATCTACTAAACTACTCCCTCTTTTAAAAGCTGGATTACCAAAAGAGGAAATGTCAAAATCAAAGAAGAGTTTATCATCATCATTATCACTTTTTCTAACACTTTTAACCTTGTCACTATCACATAGATTATCTACATCCATTTTATATGAACTTCTTGTGGACTGGTTTACTGTTCTTCTATTTCCTGTATCAGGTGATAAAGATGAACCAGTCCCACTGGATTTTTTCACTTGTGTGTATATATCACCAGTATTACTAACACTAACTCGGGGAAGACTTGAGTCTGTAAAACAAGGATGTACTGTTGGTGTGTTCATGTTATTCTCCGTTGAGTTGAATTTATCATCAGCCGATAATAAGCCAAGTCCACTGTCACGGTTGTCACAGATACCATGCTCTGATTTTAACTCAGCAGGCTTTATCACGGATTTGCCTTTTGAAGTATCGGACAGCTGAAATTAAACTATCCTGGTAAGTAAAAATGAAAAAAGAAGGTTTTATATATAGATATTTCAAAAACAATATAAGAGACTATAAGGCTGCAGTGATAAGTTACTGAAAACTAATACAGGGGCAATATAAACTTCCATTACTACACTAAAGAAAAATTATAGTATTAGCATATTTAACTGTTGGGTTATTATGGTTGCACAATTATTATATGATAACAAACCTACAATGATACAACATTTAAATAAACATTTTTTTTTCTTTTCTCCTCTGATCAGTGTTTAGCACAAAAGATCTTACATGAATTCTTTATCTAATATACAATTTGAAATTTCAGCAGGAACTGCACATGTTCTATTTATACAATCTGTTTAATAAACTGCATGTCAGTCTGCAGATTTAACAAAACATATTTATCCTGTCAATTATTTCATATCCGACCCGATAATGGGGGGTCGTATAAATTTTGCTTTATACGGCACATGCTACGTCATCACCGGTGACGTCATGGACTAGTTTTGTGTTTATAAACAATATTATAAATAATCAGAAGGAAGTGATTAAATGGTTGTTATTACAAACAGAGACTACTTGAAGAAAAAATAAATATTTCAATATCTAGATCTTATAATATAGCACGATCATTTAAGGAAAAGATATATCGAAATTTTGGAACTATTTTTGTGTATATGTTCACCTGATGGATAACCTTGACATTTGAAACACTTTAAAGATAGGTTTTCAATATCCTAGTAATTTATTGACAAATGCCAGATGTGACAGGATAAATAGAATAATAGGTTAGTGTCTTAAATGAGAAAGTTTATCCGGCTCGGCTGCGGTATTTATCGGGTGAGCCTTTGGCTCACCCGATAAATTCCTACACCTTGCCAGATAAACTTTCTCATATTAAGACACTTACCTATTATTCTCTATATCTACAGCACAATTTTTAAAGCACCACTGGCCTTATTATTATGATTTAACAATGTCTAATTTGCTGTTTTATATTTGCTTTCCTTCTCTGCTTAAAGAAAAGTAATATTGTTAGGAAGCATAACATATGTTACCCTGTCATGTCTCTGTGTTGCATCTGGTACCCTGGTTATCTCTACGGCCTCATGGTATGGGTTTGTGTCATCCATATAGCCCTCTAAACCTTCTGGTGTAGCTGTGGTACTGGTTTCTTGCATTAATATTCGAAGCCAAGAACCAAGCTCTGTCCAATTGATTGGCTGAAAATATTTTACAATAGAGCTAATTTTGGTACCTTTCCCTGGTGTTTAAATGCTAAACCTACGTGACCAGACAACTAATTTATAAGTTATTCCGTACTGAATGGCCCAAGCTTGGAAACCTTGAAAATAGCTATGACATTTAAAGGTAAAACAATACATTTATAACTGTTACCAGTGAGTCACTGCTCTTCAACTTCATAAACTAAAATGTATAAACATATAAAAATGGTTTCCTAAACAGAGAAACCAGTAGTTCAAACTACCAATGTTGAAGCAAATGATAAATTCCATAAAGCTAGGGCAATGTTTCTTACCCTTTTTCTAACAAATCAGTTTTTTAAACAGGGTTCTACCTTTATTCTGAGGTATAAATTACAATTTTGACACAAACTTCACTAGGACAATTATTCTGTGTCCTTTTCACTGACAGAACCACAGATATAAATGACATCCACTAAAGAAAAAGCTGAAAACCCCTACACCCCCTTGCAAAAACACCAGATCTGGATAGAACAGAGTGAATCTGCTACATTTTATAATCTTAATTGCAAGGAAAAATATGTGAAATCAGCTAAAAATCTGAAGTTTCTCATCCCTGCAGAACAGTTTGGAAGAACTACCCACCTCTATTGTAATCTTCTCCTTATTATTTTCCATCAGCATCAGACCCAATTCACTTTTAGTTTCTTCTATCGCTCTTCTCAGAATACAGTTCCTAAGGAGAAACTCTAACTCGCATACTTCACTGGTCTGTGTCCGGTAACACTCAAAGTTGTTCTCATGGACAAGGCACCAACGTTTGCCCCACTTTCTCTTGTTGAAACTACTGTAGATATCTAAGTAGCCTATGTACAGAAAGTCATGTTAGGATTATAATTTTCACACATCAAGACTCCAGAAATAATCAAGACAGTGGTTCATCTAGATGATAAAAAGAAAACTCAAGGACTTCAGAGTTGAATGGCTGAAAATATTTAGTGATAAACATCTTAAGTTGTGATTTTGCATTAGATGCACCAGTGAACAAGGATAGCAAATGTTCAAACAGATGACAAATAAAATTTATTATTGTTTTCAAAGACCTCAAAATGACTATTTGGGTCAAATATCAAACTAGATGAGTGTTCAGTTTAACACTTCTGTCACCCTCGGACACTTTGTTAGAATAACTAAAAATTCCAAGTACAAAAAGGGGCATAACTCTGTTACAAGTGACCTTGACCTACAGATTTTGGCATCATCAGGACCCTGTTGTAAGCAATATAATTTGAAAGCTTGATGAGGAAATGTTAAGAAATGGCAAAGTTATAGCCAATGTTAAGTTTTCGTAACAGATGGATGGACGGACAAAGCAATCCCTATGTATCGCCGTTTCTTCAAAAGGGCGACACGAAAAGCTGATCAAAATGTAACAGAATGCAAAATGATAGAAATATTTTTTCTGATTATCATATTAAAAACTATTCTGCAAAGAAGGGACAAGTAAAATCATTACAACATCTATTTCAACAAACATTTGTTTACAAACAAAAATTTTCCTATTTCAAGCAGGCAACAGACCTTGATGTTTGATATGTTTCTTCATTTCCAGTGGGGACTCCAGAGGGGACTCAGCTATATGGGAGTTAGGGGTCACTGGACTTAACTTCTCACATGTTTCCCCTACGGATGATTGGGACCCTGACGACTGCCGCACCCTCTCTACAGATGGTGTTCTTTCAGAACTTGTACTGGACGGCTTCTTTATTGAAGACTTTTTACTGAGAGATTCAAAGAACTGTGTAGCTTTGAAAGCAAAAGATCCCATTCTGGCAGTTTTCGTCCCTGACTGGTCTAGAGAAACAAAGATCATTTTATGCTTCGTTTAAATATTTAGTAGCTCTCCTTTTCTTGAAAAGAAAGCAAACCTTTATTTTTCAAAAGAAAAGAAAGCAAAGAATACTCTAACTATCATGTTTTCACTGAACATTAAACTTTCTGCTTGAAAAAAAAATCTGAAAACTAATAGAAGAATTGCACTATTACTTGCATCAAAAATAAATGCTAAAATCTATCTTAATAACGATGCAGTAGTCGTCCTTTTCATTGTGCAATTTCCATACTCATTTCATGTAATTAACTACAATAAAATCCATTCTACAGCATATGTTATAAACCTGTATTGTCACATATTAAGTAACACAGCTTTGTATATTTTTTTCTAACTTAATGCCGCATTGTGCAACTGGACCTCCCTGATAAAGATTTTGCCTTACATTAAAAGTAAGAGTGAAAAGTAAAACTGTATACCATAACAGACACTACAGATCAAACAGAAAAGTCCATTCAAGTAATTGCTGGAATATTTTAAACACAGCCTAAATATATGTCTTGCTGTTACTTGATGTATTCTGTATAAATTTACTGATTTTTTAAATAATGCAGTAATCGGTTGACTTTGATTTTAACAGTCTCAGCATTTAAATGTCCTTGAACTAATATAAATTATCAGAATCTATGTAGTACGTTACTGACTTTGTACTTGAGCATTTTCAGTATTCAAGCGGTATTAGTCTAAGTTGCAAGAACTCAATCAATGGCAGATCCCAATCCATGTATAATAAACAACTTTGAAAAAAATGTAAATGTATGGAACATTGTCTGTAATTCATACGGGTGATGAGAATAATTTGCTTTTAAAATAACAAACTCTGCTGAGAAAATACCTAAATATTTTTGTGAAACTTGAGCCACAATCAGTCTTTGTTGTATATAATAAAAAAACATTTAAACATACCTCTTTTCTTTACTTTAACAGTACCTGGTTCAGCCTCTATACCATCTGAGCTTACAAGAGAACCATTTGAACTACAGAGTTGTAAATTGTTCTGAAATCATAGCAAATAGTAGGTTAAAATTACAATAAAATCTACTATGCCAACCCAACTGTAGCATAATTACAATCTAAAGGTGGTAACTTCATTATTCTATAAATAAATCATGTTTTCAATATATATAATTCATTTGACAAACTTTATATATACTGTATTCATGGCTGAGACGTTAAACAGCAGTAATAAAAGTTTGAAGTTAACCAAGTCACTGTTACCAAATATTTTCATTCTATCTGTAAAATGAATTATTGATGAAAGAACATGTACAAAGATTTATGCTGTCTTGAGAGTATGCAGTTCAAAACATCTGATCAATAAAACATAAACCTACTGTCTGAGGTAAAAAGGATGAACTTCATACAAATTTCAATATATACAAATCTTCATGTGCATTATTTCTTCATGAAAAACTTTATTAATCAGTGTAATAAAAACTTAAACCACGTCACATCTGATTTTAGTAAGTTGCCTCCCTTATATTGACAGTTTAATACTACATTTGCACTGACAAAATTTGGAAGCCAAAAAATTGTAATAAAATTTATTACATGTATTCTAAACATTTTCATCATTTTTCAAGCCAACTCCAAATCATCAAATTACAGAAGCACTGACAACTTATCACTAACAAAATTAATTCTTAAACAGTTCCTTATGTAAAAGCTTACATTTGCCATTTGATAAGTTCCATCTGGGTTAGCTATCATTGAACTGCGAGCTAGATGTACCACAGGTCCTGGGGCCCTCTCTCCTTTAGCAGCTGCATTAATATGCTGTAGATAAAGCAGAATGAAGTCTACAGGAAAACTTAGGCAAAACTTTGTTTTAATATTTCATCTATTAATAAAACCACTTCAACTGCATGTGGTGTGTGTTATGCTTAGGAAGTTTTACATTTGATGGGAGTCAACTTCTTACTTACCCAGTTCAGTATTTGTGCTCCTCAAAATGTCTAGGCCTTAACAGGTCTTAAAGCAATCTTCGTAAAAGACTTTAAATCCTGCCTTACCATTACACTGATGTTATTGTCAACCATTCTGCCTATGGTCAAAGTGCAGAAATGGTTAAACTTAAAATTATATTCTCTTTATACTCACTCAGTCAAAATTAAATCATGAACAAAAAATGTACTAGAACACTTTTCGATTAATACCTCACACCAAATTTCTGCCCATTCTTTGAAATCCACAAGAAAAATGTAAGACTCAAAATTTTCATGGTTTAGATGAATTTCAAAACTTCGTCTTCCTTCCCGTTTATGGTATGTGGCTTCATATCCAGTCAACAAAATCACAAATGCTGGTCGTGAGTCAGTCTTGTCCACCTTGTAGCACACCAGTCTGCCATTTGTCAATGCTACTATTTTACGGGTCCATGTAAGTTTACTCTTATAATGGAGTTCACCTGACATTATTACATCCTCAAGCATGCTAAATGGTTGAGTTATCTCCCATAAAGATGACATGGATTTCCCAAGCTTCCTGTGGTGAGGTCGGTGTTTCTTCTTTACTTGTCTAGAAAAGAATAAAACAAAGAAAAACTGATAGATTGCTTACCTACAGTATGGAAACTTTGATGTTTCTACATACAAAGATGTATTTTTCACCTTGTTTATTGATATGTACTCACTCTAAAATATGAAAAGGAAACATAAAGTACCAATTAAAGAATTTTATGCCACATGTTTATATTTGTTTAAACGCTTATAAAGTAAGTTACTCAAACATTTTTGTTAAGGAAACACTAAAAACCTTCCTACTGACTCATGCGACTTTAGCCTTATTTTAATCGTCACATACAGCAGAAGTTAATATAGGACATGTGGAATTTTAGAAAGACATCAAAGCTTTACTGGAGTTCAGTAGCTTGTTCTGTTTGAAGAGAGCTAAATACTGACCTTGGCAGTTTAATACGGAGATCTGGATCTTGGTTACATGTAAGTGTTCCAACTTCATCTAGCGAGTCGCAGGAAGCACCATCGTACTCTTCTGAAATCATACGGTAAAATTTTACATGAAATGTGAACTTATTCTTTGAGAAGAAAAGCCTTGTGTCAGTTGCAAGCATGTATACCTTAAATCCATACACACTGACTTCAAAATATTTACACAACCGTATGCAGTGAGTACATGATAAAAGACCAGAACTTCTGATACACACGAGTACATGATAAAAGATTGGAACTTCTGATACACATGAGTACATGATAAAAGACCAGAACTTCTGATACACACGAGTACATGATAAAAGACCAGAACTTCTGATACACACGAGTACATGATAAAAGACCAGAACTTCTGATACACATGAGTACATGATAAAAAACCAGAACTTCTGATACACACGAGTACATGATAAAAGACCAGAACTTCTGATACACACGAGTACATGATAAAAGACCAGAACTTCTGATACACACGAGTACATGATAAAAGACCAGAACTTCTGATACACACGAGTACATGATAAAAGACAAGAACTTCTGATACACACAAGTACATGATAAAAGACCAGAACTTCTGATACACACAAGTACATGATAAAAGACCAGAACTGACCAGAACTTCTGATACACACAAGTACATGATAAAGATGAGAAGGCATACATGCTAAACTGACTTTTATTTTTTTGTAAACTGAAAATACAACAAACTGCTGGCACAATAAAGACATTTTGAGAGAAAACCAATCAAGTACACAGTGATATCCCACATTCGAACAATTTCCAGTGTAATTCCGACAGTCACAATTAATTCTTCGTAACGTAAAACAGAAATCTACCATGACTGTTGTATGTTGTAAAAATAAACACTGTTTGGGAAACTGAGAGGAAATAAATGAGAATTTCAGAACCTGCTCAGGTAATGTTTTTTGTTTTGTTTTGTTTTTTTGTTTTTTTTCATATATAAGTCTTTCACAATCAGAAATTTACAATCTATAATTAAGACCATATATTCAAAGGGACAGTTTACCTTACAAATATGGCCTGAAACTGTTGTTTTCTAAACTTTATATATATACATTTTCATTGTGATCTTTAATCATGACATATTTTTTACCTAGTATGATTAAAGAAACCATTAATGATTTGACATTTCATACATCAAAAATGAAAGTATTATAAAATGAACAAAGACAAAACATCTGTCTTATACATCTATCAATTCTTTTTAATGCTGTGTCACAAATATGCCAAAATTTGTCACTTTTTATCCCTTCTTTGCCATAAACAGCATGAACAAACGCTTTTTATACCTTATTATTGATTTTATACACCTTACATCTTGTAATAAAAAAACACAAGTATTGTAATGGACTGCTTTAAAAATAATGTCAAATTGTGTAAACCATTTGCCACCAATGAAAGAATCAAAGTTTAGAAAAACTGGTTGACTGACTGTTCCTCATACTCTAAATCATATGATGTTTTACATCTGTTACATATCTCCCATATCAAGCCTTCTTACAGGTCTAAATGTTAGTAATATAATTGATGAAAATATCCTACATAGGCCTTAATTACCTGCAGTTTAAAGAATATAACCAAACCACAACAGTAACTAGTAATATTTTATCTACATGTACCATACATAATATCTTAAAGAAAACTATTGGTACTTTTGTATTTTAAATGCTATGCTGTGCATTTTGGCTTAAATACTGAGCTTAAAGTGACTGACTCACAGATGGGCCGACGATGAAAAAAGAAAACGTTTATACATCTAGAAATTCTAGTTGTAATTGTGAAGAACATATCTAAACTAAGTTATTGACTCATTTTTGTTACAGAAAAACATCACAATATCTAGTTTTACACACTTTTATTGGTAAAAAATTTACACCATTTGTCACGGGGTAGATATTTTAGTTATATTATTAATTTTGACGATATCTGATAACTAGTCGCCATGGCTCAGTGGGGTAGATCATTGCTCTATATTTTACTGACTGAAATGACATGGGTTCGAATCCAGGTAAAATCAAAACTTTTTTTTTCAGTTTTCATGGTGTATAGAAGCATAATATAATGTTTTTTTCCCATACTAAGTATACTGACTTGTCTTACAGAAGATATGCTGGTATATTCAATCACTGTACAAACTGAAACTCTGAGGCAAAAGCAACTTTTGTACACATACAAGGATAATGTTAACCTTGCAAACAGATATTCCTTCGAAATCTATTTCATCATCAAAACAAACGATACCAGTGGAACACATTGCAATTCTCTACAGTAACTTCAAATTTTACTGTCAGTCTTTTGAAACACAACATTCAATCTTTCAATTCATTTCAAAAAAAGTTTACATGAAATTTGATTAGAGGAAAATAAATGCTATATAAAAGAAAAATATGCTGTCAAAAACCTTAAATGGTAATAATATTATCCAAAATATTCATAACATAATATTATGTAACCACAAGCGATTAATGTAATTTTGAATTTTGAGGCCCACAGAAAGAATATCATGCTGTTTAATATATTAACATCTGTACTGAACAGTAAGACATTAATAGTTAATGCACAAAAATACTCGCCCCATCATAGTAAGCAAACAAAATTTCTACAATTTTGAATGGAAAGTTATAAAACATTTTGTACAAAGAGCTATTATGTTTTCTATTAAGAATATAGCATATGGCATTATAATAAATGTTTGGCTGTGCATCTATAGCTAGCTACCTCTCACATCAGGTATACAAAAAAGATGTTCACAAATATCTCCCATGATGCAAAGGACAGACATTTGGAATTTGCATAACCAATGATGTGTACAGAAAAACTATCAGAATGATACCCCATGTTCTTAAATCAGAAACCCCTACAATCAATAAGGAATGCCGACTCATCATTGTCAGCCTTAAAACAACAGGATCCAGAGTTATCTACTCTTAAAGCTGAACTCGTTCTTGGATAGTTGATCAAAAAGAACTTAATAAATATGAAGTACTGAGACCCATCTGAACTAAAAATTTGATGTACTGAGCAAAACTCCATAGGCTTTATCTATAAATACCCAATACCAATTATCCTGTAGAGTTTGAGGGAACTAAAAACCAGTAGTTCTTCAGTAATAGATTTGAAACAATTTTCACACTGCAGGCCCTCTGAGCTTGACCTATGACCCAAAGGGCCCGAAATAATCCAAATAATCTTCTGATCAAGCCTAACCATCCATTGGAGATTGAATGTCCTGACAGCAGTTACTTTAGAGTTATTGACCAGAAACCATTAACAAAATACAGACCCCTGTGAGCTTCACCCATGACCCTGTGGGTTGAAAAAACATTAAGGTTCATCTGTTTATCATGACAAACCATTCAAGCAGTTTTTACAGTGATTTATCAGAACTTTTCTAAGTGCAGGCCCCTGTGAGCTTCACCTTTGATCGCATGGGCCCAAAAACAAAATAGTAATCTATTGATCATGCACACTAATCCTGTAATGTTTAAGGTCTTCAAAGCAGTTTCAACTCTCAAGTGTTAGTGCTCATGTTACTGGTATGAAACCACATGGTCTTCCAACTACCAACAGACAGGAGTAAATCATAATAAAAAAGCTGTTATCAACCTGAACAAATTATTATTTACCATCCAACAGACCACCACAAGTCATCTCGCTGCGAGAGTCGGCTGTTTTCTCAAGTCGTGCCGGCACTGATGATTCTCGATTCAACTTGGACCTGTACACCAGTGTGTCTGATATTCGCTCCTCCAATATGCTCCCAACAGAACTCCTGCTAGCAGCATCTGAGGCTGTCCTCTCCCCTCTTGGTGGTAATGGAGGTGGCATCGGAATACCTGGCCAATAATAGTACGTATACATTATCATATTAATCATTTTTAACTGTATCTCAGTTTTTTTTTTATACCTTCATGAAAAAAGTAAAAGAGACTGCAATAACCTATATGGAAAAAATAAATGTCTGCTTTATTTCAAATAATTATGGTTCTTTTCAAATGCATAAAACAAGAAGAGACTGCAAAATCATATGTGGAAAATAAACTTCTGCTTTATCTCAAATATGGTTCTCTTCAAGTGTATTATGTTTCAGCTGAAGTAGGGGAACATCTTAAAATGTAGGGTTTTTTTCTTTCCTGAAATTCAAATATTTCATCACATAAATCATGAAAAGACAAATTATAAAATGTGTTTACATTTTGCCTCACTATTTGCTTGCATTTCTTTAAACATAATGTTTTCCTTTAATTATTTTTCGGGGTAATTATAGCTCACATAGACACTATCAAATCTCAAGGTAACATCTGTAATTATTGGCAAATTAAATCCTACAACACCATGTGGTATTTTTACACCAGTAACTATGTCTGTGAATATCAATCAATGAAAAATGATATCTTCAATATCCTAGATTTTTACCTGATTGTCCTGACAATTGTTCCTCTGAGCTTGTGGATTTCGACATGGGAGACAACTCCAGTGCCTTTTCATACCCTGAGTCACTAAGAGTTCTCTGGATTTGTGGAATCTCATACATGCTCTCCTCCTCCTCAACTTTTGTAGATTTGTCTTCACCAAGACTGTGAACATATTTAATCACAATACTGAGCAATTATACCAATATTCTGCACCATGAACCTGCAGGCATACCCAGGGAAAGTATATAAACTGTAAATCTGGGTATCTATAATAATTATTCCACCCCTGGAGCAAGGGGTTTTGTCTCAATCCAAGGGAGTTACAGTTACCCCAGGAAATTATTATTTGAGTAAGTTTATCATAAACAAAAATTCAACCTACTATGTTTTTATCAAACATATAAATACTGCGATAATTACGAGGAAATTTTAATTATCAGAAAGGTGAAAGTCTTATAAATAATCAAGTTCCAAGCACAGGGAATCGCTGCGTAGGGGTTAAATGCCCCTAAAGTAACTGATAAACCACACTTCTTCTAAATAATATATAAATACAAGGGAACCAACTCATCGGATTTCCTTTATAAGTCCATTTGGACACGGGTTCGCAACACTTTTCACCTCAAGCAAAACAGCCTGCACGCGTATTCGGCGAAAACACTTGGTTCAGTTCGAAACAATGAACAAAAATGCTTTTCTCACTAGCAATTGTCTTTCTCTAAATCTCCTTAGCCTCTCGGCATAAACTACTTTTTCTGAAAGACCACGAATACGGCAACCATTGTTGTTGTTGTCTCCGAGACAGAGGTGATTTCTGATTGGTTAAAATGAACCTAGGCGAAAGATGTTGCGAACCCATGTCCAAATGGATCTACAAAGGAAATCCGATGAGTTGGTTCCCTTGTATTTATATATAAACATGTATTCAAAGGATTTGGGAGAAATGTGGTTTATAAGTATTTGTAGGGTCAGTTAACACCTACGTACCGATTCCCTGTGGTTCCAAGTGGGATTCGAACCCACATTGATCAGCACCTAATGTCTAGCAATGCAAAGTAAGAATGCCTTAGACCACTTGGCCATTGCAACAACCCCAAAAGAGGTTGTGCAAATAACCGGGATATAAGTGTCCACCTCACACCACAATGGTGACAGGCATTAAATGTATTACAACACTGACTATACATTCAGGAAGACTTTTTTACAGCAGCCACACTGCACAAACAGTTATGTTTTGAATTATAAATAATCAAGTTCCCAGTAGGATTCGGTCCCACACCGATCTGCACCTACCACCTAGCAATGCAAAGTAAGAATGCCTTAGACCACTCGGCCATTGCAACAACCCCAGAAACGGTTATTCTGATATCTGGGATGTGAGTGTCTACCTCACACCACACCGATTGGCTGTCCATATATCAATTTCAAAAACAATTTAATGTCCCTTAGACTGAGATAAAGTGACATCATCCATGACTTCTTAAGTTTTTGCATCATCATTCCAAAATAAACAAGGGACACTACTACAATATTAATGTCAGCTGAAGACAATAATTTACTTTTGATCATCTGCAAAGTCAACAACATAGAACAGTTCTGATCCAAGGCAGTCAGTCACATTATTACATGTAGCTGCTGAAACAAATTAACAAATTTATGAACCTGTTAACACTCTCTGTCAACAAGCTGTTATATATCCATCTATTGTTGAAGATTCTACAAAAGTGATATATGCACTACAATTACAGAAATACAGTGCTATAAAGCTATGTCATGTTTGAACTCTATCTTTTTTATCATCCTATACAAAAGGAATTAATTATATGTAGCTTATATCACATTACAAACTGGTTTAGTATGACTGCTATTAAAAATCGAGGTATATTTAACAGGTCTCTGACAAACTGCATGTGCTTCTCTGTTAGCTCCTAAATCATGATTTTAGATTTCTTTTTGGTAAAATTTGTTACACAAAAATATATCTTATGAAGCTATTTGACCCTCTGACTCTTTGAAAATATACAAAATTATGTTATATACCATACATGAATAACTATTTCAACTGATGCCTAAAGTTAACACTATGTATTTCATCGCAGGGATGTATATAGGCCTGTATGCCCGGGGTGGGGGGATGGGGGTTGAGATTCTTAGTCTTAATGATGGTACTTTAATTTATATAGAACACCCAGTGAGCCAACTAGAAGCAGCTTTGTTTAATACTGTATAACTAATGGGCCTACAACCATGTGGCACAGCAATCTCAAGTCCAATACTATGTGTTATATAGGGTGACTGGGCAGTCATTTTGCACCCGAAGTCGAAGGTTACAATTAATTAATAAGATGTAAATAAAACTTCTTAACAAAATTGAAAAGAAAAGCAAGGCCAAATGTTAGAATAGTAATTATACAAGGCCTATTTTTTCAGCTATATTCAACCTATCTTGTCATGCAAAATACTGCAGTAAATAAGCATGAGCCATGTAATATGTCATTTCTCCCTGTCTCCCGACACCAGCTCATTATCTGTGCTGTCATATACAGGGAACTTTTTAATTACTTCAAGATTGATAATGGTATCAAATTGTGTGCCACCTTGCCAACCACAAAATAACCTGTATGATTGATAATATTTTTACCCTGTACATTTTTTGCACCAGTAAGTCTATAGCTACATTAAATTTAAGAAACTTTATGAACATGAAATTCAAGTGCTGGGTAAAGTTAGATCCTGTAAACTTGGAATCCATTTGAACAGCAGTGGTTTAAAAAATTTAATAGTTTTAAATGCCAGGATTTTAACAAAATCTTAATAAAAATATTTTAACTTCTTCAATGAATTTCCCCTCTTACAATTTGTGAACACTTAATGTAACACTGACATATAAGTTGAACAGCCAAAAAACTGTACAAGAACTAAATGAATAATTCATGCTGACAATAAAAATAATATTTGTTAAAGTCATATTTACTTAGGAGTTAAACCCATGGCCATCTGGGTAGGAGCATGTCTAATTTAAATACTTAGCCCTTGCATCATAACTCATCTTAAGGGAAAATTTATAAAAACTGAAAAAATAAATGAAATATTAAAGAAGGAAGTTAAATGATACCACCTTGGACAACCATCAAAATAACAAGTTACACAGAATTTTATCTTCCTCCACCCACCCACCCCTTTCTCTCACGAAAGTGGATTACCTGCCATCGGTAGCATCAATGTCATCATATACTTTGACCTCTGTCTGAAATAGAACAGTACCATGAATTAATGTTTTAGAATTCAAAACTTACACAATTCAAACAAGAGGACCCTTATTGAAAGTATAATGATCAAATATAATCTTTCATACAGATAAAAGATTTTCCAGTCAGACAACGTAGATTAAGGCAGCATAACCTAGTTTTAAGCTGTCTAAAAAGATTATCTGGAAAAACTTTCTAATCAAGTCTTGTAAGACTTGATTTAAAATTTGTCCTCTAAGACTAATTTGTCCACCAAGACAAAGAAACCAACAAAGCTTCAAGTTAAGACATGTAGTATCTAAAATTTTTATGAGGTTTTTCTTAGATTTGGGTTAGTAACCGCATTTTGAAGCCACATGATTCATGATCTAAATAGTCCAAGTGACCACCAGAAAAATATAACATAAAACTTCCTATTTCACTTTTTCATGAACAGAATGGTAATGTTTCGTTCAATATTACGGTTGCTCAGGACTGGCAGCATCTAAAGCACTGTTCATAAACCTGTAAAACATTTACAGCAGGTAAACCCAACATATCGAGTCACTTTTCTATTAATGAATTTCATGAACTGTAAAACATTTACAGCAGGTAAACCCAACATATCAAGGCACTTTTCTATTAATGAATTTCATGAACTGTAAAACATTTACAGCAGGTAAACCCAACATATCAAGTCACTTTTCTATTAATGAATTTCATGAACTGTAAAACATTTACAGCAGGTAAACCCAACATATCAAGTCACTTTTCTATTAATGAATTTCATGAGCTCTAAAACACCACTCAATATTAATGCCAATAATAACACATGGACATGGACATACATCAGTCAAAAATTAGTTATTGCAGTTGAGCCCAAGTATACAGCACTAACCTATCGATAGATTTAGTAGGCAAGGCAAACAGGTCAATTTACCAGAAACCTGCATCTTACCAGTAAGCAGTCATTGTCAGGAAACATATGTACTCATAGATCAAATAGCCATTTAAATAATGACACAGATGGTTACAGCAACCGGTACATGAAAAACAGTACAGTACATGAAGCATGTTCTGGCAATAAATTCATCACAAGCATGAAAGTAGATTTTAACAAGCTATTTCCCCCAGATTTTATTTTTCTCAATCTATTTTTAGTTAATTTTTGTTTTACTGGAAGAAAACAAACCAAGTGTATGCATTAATATGACTCTGGAAATTGTTTTGAAAAAAAGCAATTGATGGTGACACATTTAAAGGAGGGTTTATCAAGTAAATAAAAGCCAAAATAGTTATTAAATATATATAAAAAATACATTAAATCCTTAGTCTGAGACCTATATTGAATTGATGATGACCAAACTTAGAGATGACCCTGTACAAATGGGCACCAAATTTAGTGCTGACCATATATTTATTAAAAGTGACCAAAATCAGTGCTGACCATGCACTTATCATGACCTAAATCAGTGCAAACCATGTACAAATGGTAACCTAAATTAGTGCTGACCATGTACTATCAGTGACCTAAATCAGTGCTGACCATGTACAAATGGTAACCCAAATTAGTGCTAACCATGTACTATCAGTGACCTAAATCAGTGCTGACCATGTACAAATGGTACCTAAATTAGTGCTGACCATGTACTTTCAGTGACCTAAATCAGTGGTGACCATGTACAAATGGTAACCCAAATTAGTGCTAACCATGTCCTATCAGTGACCTAAATCAGTGCTGACCATGTACAAATGGTAACCCAAATTAGTGCTAACCATGTACTATCAGTGACCTAAATCAGTGTTGACCATGTACTAATGGTAACCTAAATTAGTGCTGACCATGTACTATCAGTGACCTAAATCAGTGCTGACCATGTACAAATGGTAACCAACCAGTTTACTAACCAATTTCTCTGCAAGGGACTGACTTCATCCTCACTTGCTTCAGTGGTGAGGGACAAATGACATAAATAAATGCATTGTCCGAGATCAATTATCATGGAGAAATATTGCCGGCCCTGATGGGGACTGAACCAGGATAGTCAAGATTGACAATCCGATGCTCTACCGACTGAGCTAGCTAGGTCGGCACAAAAGAAACATCAATTCTATTAAAACCAAGACTGCATACTACTATTTTGCAAATCTACCTGTCAGTCAAACAAGTGAGTTACAAGAAGCTTCATTTCAAATTGAGTGATTCCAGCCAGTCAGAGGCTGCATAAAACATGCACAAGCATGTCATCAAGTTAAAATCTGTATTTCCTATGACTGTGTCATATAAGATGTGAGTACCAACTGATTTTATACCTGACTGATATGATCATTGATGAATAGGTAATGGGCGGCAAAAAATGTTGAGTGAAAGGTTGATATGTGAAGAGTTTATCAAGCTTGTTTTGATGCGCCTAAAAATGCACTTCAGTAGACCAAGAGGCTACACTTTAATTTAGTATGACATATTTTTAAAAAAAAATCATTCACATATGAATATTTATCAAGCTTAGTGACAAGGAAGTGAAACTTTAAAGCTATACTTGGCAATGCACAAACTGCTGAAATAAAACTGCAGCAGAATCAGATAATGATTGCATGGTCCCTCACTATGCTCTCTTTGCAATGAATGGAAAAAAGGACAGAATAAAAATGTCCAGGTCCTCGGCTGGTTCAAAAAATGGTCTTTCAGCAGTATCTTTAATTGTATTTTTTAATAAAAAATCATTCTCAACTTCAGAAGGTGGTAAAATCTGGCAAGATTAAGGGATCCAGTGTTATGTGTGTAACATAAAAGTCTGCTTACAATGTTTGGTGAGGAATCACCATCACCAATCAGTGCCCTCGAGAGTTCCCGCTGATAAGCTGCAAAGTCTTCTTGTTCTAAGCTACGTATGCTCTCACGATTGGATGAAGGTGGAGTGCTGTGTACAGGATACAATTGCACGCCCAATGCTGAAAGATTAACAAGAACATTGAAGTATAATGCTTCCAGGAAACATAACATTATAAATGTCTGAAACAGTTTGTTCATCATTCTAATCAAAATAATTAAGTGCATCTTGAGCATATTCTGAGATACTTCTGTTTTGGGTTAGAACCTCTGTATAACATGAAGGAGGCGATTGTATTAAACCATACAAAAAGTTACACAATATCTTGACTCATGTACAGTTACATGAACTATATTCATGCCCCAGTTCCTACAATTTTGATTTAAAAATCACTATACTTAAACACTTTAAACATAGCTATTGAAAGGATATTATTATGAAGACATCAGACTTTCATACTAGAGCCATAGCCAGAGTGTAAACAAAATTACCCAGTTCAAATAGTGTGATGTTTCTTTTAATCAATTACTTCTGAATAGCTTTTCATTGTGAGATTAAACTGTACATGAATCGAAGATTCTATTCTTTATAAAAGGCTTGTTATATAAAAACTGAAAGAGGAATTCAAAATCAATACAGTTTTTATAAAAGTATAAATGATGAAAACCGAAACTGTTCCAAATGGAACAATTATCAAATATGACTGACTTCAGGTATTCAGTTAGAACAACTGAAAGTTATTAAATTGAAAACTGAAATATTTTTCAACCCTTTAAGATAAATGGTAAAGCAGGTTGACATAAACATGTCTTCACAAAAACACTTTATCTAAATGATGATTCATTTTCTAGATGTGCAAGATTTGTTTGTGTATGTATGTATGTTTTTCCCAACTTTGAACAATCTAAGCTTGCCAAGTTCAATAGAAATACCATACACTATTATTTTAATTAAACTTCCTGAAAAAAAAAACACTGAACCATTGCTTCAGTTTGCTAAAAACAAGCTGGCACACATACATTAAATTTATTAGAATTCATCATTAGTAAAAGTAAGTTGTACAAAAAACAGGATCATTTTAGCAAATTTTGTTTTCATACACTGTGTTGTATATATATAAAAATATTACATTATGTGATTGGACAAAACATTATTTCAACCACTGAAGTTCTTGAGTAATGGCCCTTTATGGTGTCTCCTATATAATTCCAGGTGTGGTATCAATTTATCGAGAGTTGAATGGGAAAAAGTCTTGAGTGGTTTACAGTAAGAAAGTGGAAGAATGCTTTTTTTGCATCCTGACCTCTTGATAAAAAGGTGGCTATGTAAAAATCCCCTTACACTGCTCTTGACAACTGACACTGCCTTATTTCAACCAGTGCAGACAAAGACCAGCCTGAACATACATGCAGTCTGATCATGGTCTGCACTATTCACCATTCAGTCAGTAAAATTTTCATTAAGCACCCCTATAAACAATTAATGGATCCATCCAAACTGAGAGATGGACAAGTCCTTTTTATTTATTTAGCATAGCAAGGGTTAAAAAAAACTATACCGGACATAATAATAATGCTGAACTACCAAAAACATATGTTTCTACATGTATATTACATAAAGCTGAGCTACAGAAATAAGCATCATGAATTGGAAATACTGCATGCTAAGTCCTTGGTCTGATTATAAAATTTCTTTGAAACAGGACTAAACATAGAACACAGGTGCGTGGGTGTAAAAAAATATACCTGTGTGCCAGATGAATGTTTTTTTTAGCATTTACTTTCTTTTAAAATTCAATGAAGACCATAATCCACCTTGGCATTCTTTCTTTTCATTATAAAAATATTAGTGATATTAATGTCTTGCAAATAATTATATAATCATTTAAAGGGGAAGAAAGAAGTTAAATATAGATCTACACTAAGTACAGTATAAAAACATCATGAAATTAATGATTCACTTTGATCATTCAGGAGAAATGCTTTAATTTGCAGAGAGTGTGTGAGAATGCTGCAGGTTAAGTTCAACTCAAACACAAGATGTCATTGGCCACCTCTGAAAACAAAACACCCTCCATTTAGCAACCAGCACAGAAAAATGATCCTAAGAAATTATTGAAGGTAAAAAACCCCAAAAAACCCTCCATTTAGCAACCAGCACAGAAAAAATGATCACAAGAAATCATTGAAGGTAAAAAAAACAACTTCTAACTAAACCCTTGCTAGCCATTCTTGTCTATGGTCATTTTTATTTGTTTGGGTCGTCAGACCAAACAAATAATGCTAGCAAAATTTCTATTCTCTAGTCTCTATTCCTTTCTTACTTACCATCATAATTTTTTATCGGATAAAGCTGAGAGCCCGCTCCTTTTTGTAACACAAACTGTCCCCAAATGATTTTCGCAAATATTTTGTAGTTTTTTAATGAAGTGCAACAGCGCATTTTAATTTGCTAAAATTGTGATGATATGTGTGGAAGCATATCATAAAAGCAATGTTTTCCGGAGTGTCAGACGTTTAGACCCCTTGTCACCTAGACCCCTTTAAATTTTGAATTGAAGGTGACACTTAGTCCCCTTGAAGACACTTAGACCCCGATTGTTTTGAGACACTTAGACCCCTTATTTTGGATTTTGACAATATGAAGTATGTTTGATGATTTTTTTTCTCATATTTGTTTGAAATAAATTTTTTGTTAGGGAATGTATATTTTTAGGCAGTGGCTACGGTTACGGAACTATAATCCTAGCCTCCGAGTCTAGGATTACGGAAGTTCCGTAATCCTAGACAAAACCACTGGAAAAGGCTACGGTTACGGAAGTTTTTTAAAGAAGCGTATTTTCAACATTTAATTATCAAATAGCATGCCAATTTAATTTTTATTCATTAAACAAACCATTTTACCAAATTTGCTTTATCAAACTGTCATTTTGTACGCCATTTTGATTGTTGTTTCAGCAATGAACTAACGTTAGATATCGTTGTCATCTTTACACTGTCACCTGAGCTCTCATTTGTAGTTGGACAAGTAATATATAAATTTTTTAAATAAAATGTTGTAATGTAAAATCATGTAAATCACTTTTACTTGTCCATCTTCATCCAGGCCACACCACAAGCAGGCGCTCAAACCATGGCCCGCCAAAATTTGTATTTTTACATTTTTTTTTGGCAGCAGACATGTTACAGACATATTATTTCATTTTTTTACTTTGTTCTTTTCCTTTCTTTCTGTCATTGTTTTGTGAATATAATATTGATTTTGAATAGACATTTTTAAGAATTGAATTATTGTTGTTGCATTTTAATTTGCACATAGCAATAAGTGTTAATTCGTTCTTCATGAAATGTGTTATGTTTTGTTGTCATTTTCTTTTAATTGCCATCCATTTTCATTTGGATCATTCTCTATCCCCCCCGCCCCCCCACTTTTTTATGTTTAATTTATTAATCTGACTACAGGTTGTAAACAGTCTGTCATTACAAATTCACAAAATTAGTAGCGTTACATGATAAATTATTTCATTAATTGCTTTCTTTTAATAAAGGAATCTTATTCAAAAATAAATAACCTGTGGTCAAATTTATTGTTGCACAAAATGAACGAGTACTTATTCCCAGGACACCGTTGTTTTTCCCCAACCTTTACCAAACAATAAGAAATTGACAAGATCGACCTGCAGTATTTGCTTCCTAACATTATAATTCAATGAAAACTTGGAATTTAATAGACAGTGGTTCATTTTTTTTGCGTCATGATAATGCGAACAAGATAACACTTAAGACAATACACATTACAGGGCAATTATTCACATTGCCTTTAACGTTAGTCAATAGAACAACTAAGATGGCGTATTATAACATAAGTGTTGTCTCATTTTGGAGAAAATGTAATATTTGAGAGAATTAACGGTTTATCACTCGATTTTGTGTATGTAACTCTTCTTTAAAAATACTTCCGTAACTGTAGCCTATTCTAGTGGTTTTGTCTAGGATTACGGAACTTCCGTAATCCTAGACTCGGAGGCTAGGATTACGGTTCTGTAACCGTAGCCACTGCCATATATTTATCAGTTTGATGACTGAAGCAATAAAAATATACAATGTTTACTGATAGAATTTAATAAAGTAATCCAAAATATTAATTAAAGTAATCCAAAAATTCATTTTCACAGTACCAAATATTTCTAGCATAGAGACAAGGAATGGATGAAAAAAATAAAGCATGTATTTTTATAATAAACATGAGTTGCCAATTTTTAATGCAAGAACATCCAAAAGTCATTGCAACTGAGTTCTTAAATGAGACCCTATCTTTCACTAATGAAAAACAATTTAACATATGAGTTATTAAATTAGTAAAACATGTTGGAAAAGTGTTATAATAACTAATTATTTCTCAATTTGCCCTTTATGTTTATAATCTTTAACACCTCTTCTGATATTTAACACCTCTCCTGATAGGTTTTTCCCCAAGAAATTATGTTTCTTTCTTTTTCTTGATCCCTTTCAATCAAATTTTACCAAAAATCATTACTTTATTGATATAATATCAAAAAATAATATAAAAAATAATAGTAATAAAATCAATCTCATGGCTAAATCAATATAATTGAACATTCCTTAAATAAGGGGTCTAAGTGTCTTTTAAAAAAAATCAAATTAGGTGTCTTAGGGGTCTAAGTGTCATCTAAAACTGAAAGGGGTCTAATTGTCAAGGGGTCTAACTGTCTTGCTGTTTTCCGATAAAAAAGTTATGATGTATCAAAACATATTACAAAAAAAAAAACTGTTCTCTCAATCGACGTTTTGTTTACAAATTTCTGACCCACACATCTTAGTAAGTTAGTGTTTCAAGTATTCGGAACGCAATAAAAAGTGACGTTACGATGTCTATTTCAGTAGCTTTAACTGTCACTTTACTGATCATCCAATCACAGCGAGGCAGTTTTCTCAGGTATACCTGTCAATAAAACTGTGCCTTGCAATCTACCAGCAGCCAGAAAAATATGTCTGGGCGGCGCCAAAGTTGCTGTGTCATAATTGTCGCTGCGTTGCTACCGGAAATCTTCACTCAATATGTTTTTGGGTTATGCCCCTTAGGGCATCACCCAGTATACTAGCGAGTTTTCAAAATGCGACAGAGCGTCTATTGGAAAGAATATGGAGCAGCGCGTCTAGATCCGGAGATTGTCTGACATCCTTATTCTGCGGCCCTGCGATCCTATTTGCGGTCCTATTTGCGACCCTAGTTTTAACAATATGCAATCATATGATTAAGAAACCTGCATTCAATGTATTGAATCTGATTGAATCAATGTGAGTGGCAAACATATGTGTGTGTTTTAGGTAAATGATGTGTTTAAATTCAACAGAGAAATTGATTGTAATTTACATATAATTTTGCATAACTTTTTTAAAACGACAGAATTAAAATTGAAATCTATTTACTGCACAAAGAGAACAGACTTACAATTCAGACTTTTGGATTTCCGCAACTGTTTTGCCGTAGACACACGTTTCACACTAACATCATTTGATATAAACATTAGATTTGATATTTGTAAATGAAACCTCATGTAAATGAATGTTTAGAACTTCAACAACTCGTCGGTACGTGTTGACCATTTGACCGACGTCCCATAGAGAGGTTAGCTTTTTCAGGATGTTGGGTATAGTTCAAGACAAGAGAGCACCTCATTTCAATGACGCCTCTGGTTCTTTTGCATGCTCAGTGTATAGCACTAATATATAGGACCCCTGGAATATCAGTTCAGTGCGTTAATATATGTATTCTAAAAAAATACTTGCTTTGTTCACACAATGACAAATTTACTAACATAGACTGATATTAAAGGAAGAGGACAACTATCAATATCGCAAGGAATGTTGCATAAAGATTTGATCATATGTAAAAGTCAATTATTTGGCATAACCCATTGGATCCTTTTTTAAGCAGCCAACTTGTTCCTAATTGCATTTCAATTTCATACAAAGAATGACACTAGAATGACACTATTAGACATTTACTGCTTGAAACGGGACTATAAACGTGGTCGAGTTTGAGAAAATTAAGCCAGGGATTTTCTCAAAATGATTTATAATTATATCAATATACAAATACATGCAGGGGTGTAGAAACAGGTTTTTGATTCCTCCACACAGTCAGTATTGACTTAAATGTTTTAACTCAGCTATAGCATGTTCAACACAAACTCAGTAGCTGACAATATAACGGTTTAATTTTATGCACTTCCGTCTTTGGCGACCATGTTTAGGTCTTATCTGTTCTACAGTATAATGTGCCATTACTGGCTGTTCATTTGGATGAACTTTGTCGGCTACAGCAATAAGAATTATCGAAGCCTATTTGATTGGTTGGTTTTTACATGCAAATGATGTTTGTGGGTAGAGACATAGAGGATATTTGTTTGTTTTGGTGTAAGATCGAAATTTATTTCATCGAGTGATGGCAAGGATTAAATATTTTCACTCGTGGCTGCGCCACTCGTGAAAATATAAATCCTTGCCATCACTCGATGAAATAAATTTCGATCTTACACCAAAAACAAACAAATTTTCTTTTTATTTCATGCTTTTCAATGGATTATTTGAATTATTTCTCATTTTTAATGTTTTACCTATCCAAGTGTTCCCCGTCTGGTGCCCCACTTTCCTTTTTCTTCACGTGCTAACACATGTATATTTCGTAATAAAATAGTTCAAGATAAACTCTCATTTTTAATATATAATTCACTAGACAGGTTCTTATCCATTTATTATTTTATGTCAAACAGAAAAAAGAAATCGTTTTGTAAATTTATTTAGAGTAAACAACAGTTTTAGGCTGATAAAGCTATTGAATTACTGCGCGTGAATTGAAGTCAGCTGAGTTCAATCCGCCATTTTTTTCATTCACAACGTGTGTTGGAATTATAAACAAAACAAGGAATTTAATCAAACTAGTGAACGAACATCATAACAGGTATATTATTTGCCTAATTAATATTAATTAGAATCAGTGTCACTGTCAGGTAGCATCCTGATACGTTTGTATGGCCTAATTATCGGCGAACTCAAGTTGTACTTTTGTACATGTATATGGGGTTCATTGAAGGGAAAAAAAGTAGTTCCGTAGCAGTGAAATTATCAAAATGATAATTTCACTGTTTGAAACAGTGAGATTATCAGGATTTAATCTACTGATATATTTCAATAATCCATTGAAAAGCATGAAATAAATAAACATAATTCTATTTACGCTTCAAAGCGTCACAGTCATGGCATTTACCTTTTAGTTATTTTTGTCAATAATTTATTCAATAAGGCATATATAGATCTACTGTATACGCCCTTTGATGGTAAAAATCCTAATCCAGAGAGCACGAATTTCATGACTTTTCAAACCATATGAAGAGATTACTTGGTTCAGAGACCTTATAAGGTCTCTGCTTGGTTTTATGAAAATATTTCGTATGGATGAAAACAATAAAGTTTTTAAGTTTACTTCTACATATATATGTATTGAAACTGTAATAAAGAAATAGATGCTAAAAATAATGATATGGAAATCTACTTAGATGTAACTAATTTTTGAATTATTGTATTCTTCTCTGTGTGCATCAAAACTATAGTATTTTTTGTGAATTCATGCGTTATATATTCATGCGTTATGGATTTCGACCTGGATCAGACAACGTCACTTCATCATGCTCCCGTAAATCGATGCACTTTGGTGTACGAAATGGTATAAGATCACTGTTGATTTTAAGGGCATATCTTTAACACCCAACCATCTGACAGCCGATGCTCGCCAATTATACGAGACCGGCAGCCTACGGCAGCTCCGAGACCGAATGTCCGGGAAGCTGGGCAGCCTGCTCAAAAAAAAACCCGAACAGATACAGGACGTAGATAAAAGGTCAGTACATATTCATTGATACTTTTAATCGATTTTTTATTCATTTGTTTATAAACAGAAGAGCCTTGAACGTTTTCGCACTTGTTAACATATATGTACATCTACTAACATACTGTTAGTGATCGGTAATTTACCACTGTGACATCATGTCAAAGCTGACGTCAAATCAAAGACCGCTCTATCTAGTGACGTGTACATACCATTTGGGCATAAACAAAATAGTATTTACATAAACAGGGTTCCCGCTGTCGCTCGCCAATTGCGCCAAATGCGCCAAAATACTAATTCTGGCCCTTAAAATCTTCCATTGGCGAATTTTACTGGCGCCAACGTAAAAGAGAGCATCCGACAACTAGTACGATTAAAATCAATAAGCGGCCATCAAAATTACATAAGCGGCCCAGATGTTTAGTACAAGGTCACGCGTGACTAGTTTGTTTATCAAACTTTATGACACTTTGAGAACGTGTTGAGATGCAACTGACAATCGGTTAATTGGATTAATTTGCCATTTTTAATCGTCCGAAAATAAGATAATTAACCACGTGCGGTCAGTTAGTGTTTGTAGCAAAGTACAGTGATGAAAAGAAAAATCGTCGGTGTTTGCAGGTGTCGTTTTCGTGTATGGAAGATTAAATAAGTGTAAAAATAAATGGTTCATGCTTAATCTTGTAAAGATATTGTTCATATTTTCATGTTATTTATCTTTTAAAAATGATATGCAAATGTGCTTATTTTTTGTTAATAAACAGTTGTAATAAATATATAAATAGTGTTTGTTGTCACAATGATACTACTTCTGTAATATCTTAACAGAGAAAGGCATGTCTCCTTACAAAATCACTGGCTCCAGCTTTTGAGCCATTGGCACCAACTTTGTCTGAGTGGCGAATTTGCTGGCGCAAACTAAAATTGACCCAGAGGAAACCCTGATAAAATGCGCCTTTTCTCTATGTATGGTACATGCAACCATTTCATTGAAAGTTAATTTGTTCTATCAGTGCGTGTACGGCGAGTATAGTCGTTCCGAGCGTTTCGTTTTCACTCCAATTGCCGATAATATCTTTGTTTCATAAAATCAAAAATATTTGATAACTCCCGTCTTTAACTGATTCTACTTTTTCCTTAGATATACAATTCAAATCTTCACATTTAACAAGACTTCGGTCTGTTGAATTTAAACGCTTTCTTATTGATATTTTTATTCCAGGAATGCAGTAACTGAAATTCAAGATATGGAAAGACGCCTTTAACCTAGGCTTATACAACAACAGCAACAACCGGGGCAAGAAAACCAACCTCGAAATGACGCGCCTGGGCCTGCAATGGCTGATGAAAGGGATCAAGCTGCAGATATGACCTATCATCCGAAGGAGAATATGAGGAACCCGAGGCACAAGTTGCAAACAACAGGGTACAACCTATACCCGAACGTGCTGGTCGCAGGCGAAGAAAACACCCTAGCTCATCTAATACGGGAGAATTATGAACATTACAATAGATTTATTTTTTTTAAAAAAAGGTTCCTAAACTCTTACGCACATTGGGTGTAAGCTCATCTGATGAAGACGAATAAAATATTCATTTAAAAAGTTATTGATTTTTTTTCAGACCTAGCAAGACAGTGCCTTCTAAAACATGTTGACGATTAACTAATGTAAAATAATGCACAATGCGCTCAAACTACTTGAGATGACCCCTCATAATTTCATAATTATACCTCACTTTCGACCTCGTTCTCCGTGAAATGATTACACCGTAAATGTCTAGTAACAGGAAAGAAACACATTGGACGGCGCTAAAATTGATTTTTGGCAGGTGTATCGGTAAGTCTCTTTGTTTACCTAACAGTGTAAACTCTAATCAGTTTTGCAAGCGGTAATAAAATTGTTTAAAACGATCATGTTACTGCAAAAAATATAAATACACAGGTGTTCTCTACGGAATACCGTTAGGGTCATCGTGGTTAGACGTTATAATCCAGAGGGCGACAATGCGATAGTGCGATAATGTGATGGCGACAGTGTGATAATGCGATGACGACAGTGAGATAACGCGATAATGCGATGACGATAGTGCAATAGTGCGATGGCGACAATGGAATAGTCGTATCGTACAGTCGCCTCACGTGTCATGCATTGCCTGTCTTAAACAAAATTATATTCCGAATAAATATTACCTTCGTTGTCTGAGTCGGACATCTTTGAAATGAATAACAAATATGACTAAAACACGAACTGTGACAAACTATAGGCGAACTGTAAATAATTGTAAAAGTGGGTCCAACTATATACAAAAATAACGATGTGCGCATGTGTACCGGAAAGCGATAGTCGACAATGCGATAGTGCGATGGCGACAATGCGATACTGCGATGGCGACAATGCGATGATGCGATGGCGACAGTACGATATGACTATCGCATATTGTCGCCATCGCACTATCGCATTGTCGTCATCGCATTATCGCGTTATCGCACTGTCGTCATCGCATTATCGCCCTGTCGCCATCGCATTATCGCACTATCGCATTGTCGCCCTCTGGATTATAACGTCTAAACACGATGGCCCTAACGGTATTCCGTAGAGAACACCTGTGTATTTATATTTTTTTGCAGTCACATGATCGTTTTAAACAATGAAAATTTGTTTTAAGATTTTTCGGTTGCAGGGATAGTGGTACACTTTCATTGGTCGTTTTAAGTTCACTGTTAAGGTCAGATTCATAATTCTACTGTTGATAAAGCAGCGGAGATCATTCACATAGCTGCTAAGGGAGTGTTTGGTAAAGCGTTTATATTTTAATTAGGTCAGAAAGAGGGAGAACAAAACTATGTAAGATCGCTATATATGGGTATTTGAATTTGGTTTTTACTTTTGCATAGATAATTCTTTGTCTTTTTACAAGGGTCAAACAAGAACTAATTATTAAAATAATTGTACAGCCTGCAGGCTTAAAGGAATGTAGACATGATTTCGACCCCAGGTTGCTTCGTCCTGATATTTCAACCCATTATCGTTTCGATCAATGCATCATTGCATATTTCTAACGCTTATGGTTTTTGCAAAACAGTAAACTAGAAATGATTATGATATGCTGTTGGTGACATTAGTGGTGTGACTGTTTCTGTGTTCAATACATGGTTAAAACCATCTCTAAAAATGTTCTGGGGGTGGAGGTAGGGGTAGTTAATTTTTGGCAGTGCAACACCATGACTATTCTCGGCTTTACACATCCGGGTAAAGGTAGTATATCCGTACTTGGGTGTAACTCGGATTTTATCGTTGAGCTATATGTAACTTCAAGATTAAAATTTACAAAAACTAGAACATATAACAAAAGAAACTGTCTTAATTTCCGAGACCTACGGTCTGATAAGTGCATTTGAAACGTTTCTTATTAATTAAAGTTGTTAGGTTTCATAGCAAATGACTTTAAAGTCACATAGGCTCCAACGATAAAGTCCGAGGAACGACCGACAACCGAATGTTTAAATTAGTTAGATACTGTTCTGCTTGATTAATGGCTAGAATGACGTCATGGTTAAGCCGAGAATATATTAAAACATACCATTCTGTAAAATAAAATTTCAGCGCAAAGACTGAAGGTTTAGTTAAGAATGATTTTAAATTTGCATTAGTATCAAGGAGGAACTCATCTCAGTGGCTACATTAAAAAAAAGATGACGCAAAATAGAAAAGCACATAGCTGGGCCAAGTTGACCTGTCATTCTACTTAATACTGAGGTAGTGTACTTGAAATGATAGCTCAATGAGCTTAATACGCATAATAAGTGTTTATAAGTATTTCTTTACACTAGAATACAATCATATCTATATTATTTTTATATTTAAAGTTTATTTGCTTTTGTAAGTAATGTCAATGAAAGTAACTTGATTCTTTGCGTAGTATCCATGATTTGGCATTATTTGGTCAATAAACAGGCGATCATAATTTGCATATGCACGCTAAAAAGGAAATAAGTATGTTCAGGTTATATCTTAAGATAACAATAAAGTAAAAACAGTGTGTAGTCAGTTTTCTGTGTTAATAGGGATAAATATAAACACACTAAGGTAAGCAATAGATATTCTATGTCTTAAGAAGTATTTTGCAGTAGGGTGGCATATTATTCAAAACTTAGAGAAAATTACTTATTTAATTTACAAAGATTTATCAACATTAATTCATCTCTTGTCTGTGGAAAGTCTATGAAAGAATTATCACTGTCGCTGAAAATGTATTTCCAAGACATTCATTTCGATCGGTGTCGTTCATTACCCATAGAACTGTTTCTACATAATGGGCATATGTGATCCTTATATGGCGTCCTTCGTAATGTCCAGTCTCGGCCATGAGTCACTGATTGCTAGTTCTAAACTGGTGAAATGTTTGAAAATCTGTTTTTCGAGAAGATATTGAAATGTACTGTATATGTACACAGAAAGGTGATAGAGTGCCTGACGGACAAAACGGACCATGAACAAAACGGACCAGACAAAACGGACCATTTTTTGAGACAAAACGGACCATAATGTGAGACGAAACGGACCATGTTCAGGGACAAAACGGACCATCCAAAAAATAATTTTTACTCCAGTTAAATTTATATCAGCTTCAATTATGAGACGTTTTAGGGGTGTAGTATAATGCATCTTACATAATAAAGTAAAATTTGAGGTCATACTAGTATGTATTTTTCGCTTCCATCCTGAAGTGTTATAGGTGTGTAGTATAATGCATCATATAAAAGTAAGTAGAATTTATAAGAAAACACGGCCCATTCATCGGCACATATGTTAAACTTTTATTTTTATTCGACTAATGTTAGTATAATAATTTGAAATTAACTGCCCGTATTTTTCATCAAAACTGATCGTATTATGTATTAGATTAATGAAGAAGAAATTTTAAAAGAAATTGTAATTTGCTGTGTGTTTTTTCTTTTGTTTCCAAATTATAGTTGATTACAATTAGATGTGTCTAATATAATTTGTTATTTCGCAAAATACACCATAGCTGTACCTAATGCTTAAATTGATAATTACGATTCGATAGTTGACTATACAACTGAGAAAAAGAACATTTATCTAGGTGTGAATTCCGACAACTTAAAGTTTGTTAAAAACGTTCGGTTGTTAAAGAGGTGCGAAAACATTATTACTACTTGACAAGATTAATTTGATTGCGGTTGCCTTTGAAAAACAAGAAGAAAGCACATCAGGAAAAACACAGTCAGAAAACACACATACGAAGTAACAAATCGATAGTCTACGTGAATAGTAATCGACTATTTCTTAAAAAGGTGTGAAACACTGTCAATATGTTGCGATACATACTCAGTCAAATGTGTTGATTAAAAAAATGTGTTGACTGTAAAGGATTTCCGTCTATTAAAACTTCCCCATCCAAATATACAAGCGAAAGTTGTACAGTTATTAGATTTTTTTCCTTCTTTTATTTTTTTCTTATTTTTTTCATTGAGCGGGGAATTTCAAATGAGTCAAAGTTTGAAAAAAAAATCAGAACAAAAATTTCACAACAAAAATACATACTCGTATGACGGCAAGATAAATTATACTACACCCCTTAAACATCTCATAATGAAAGCCGATATAAATTTAACTGGAGTAAAAAATATGTTTTTGGATGGTCCGTTTTGTCCCTGGATATGTTTCGTTTCGTCTCAAAAAATGGTCCGTTTCGTCTGGTCCGTTTTGTCCATGGTCCGTTCTGTCCGTAATTCGATAGAGTAGGTGTGAAAAGACATACTGAGGTAAACTGCTCATCATAGAAAGCAGTACTTCAAAAAAGTTTTAAGATTTTAAAATTTTGTATGCAGTCAGGGTCTTTCAAATGTAATGTAGTTTTTACAAACCAAATTAAAATTTCAGTGTCAATGATAATATTATGGAAGTCGGAGTACTGATAGTCTTATGTTCCACCTATATTTTGAAATAATTGTGGAGTGGAGTATCATTCCAAAGTCTGATATTATGGTTGAGTGATAATTTCTTGTGTAAATGATTTTAATTTGCTTTAATTTCTTGTGTAAATTGTTGAATAGTTGTATAAACATTATTTAATTTATATCTGTATTGCCAAAGCTGATGTGATGAAAGTGGTGTGTTTACTAATTTGGTTTAGTTTCTTGCATTTGAAAGTGTAAAAAGGGTTAAAAAGAAGAACAAATATTTTAAATGATATTTGTCCAAACAAAATGGTATTGATTAAGCCCTGTCCAAGCTGAAACAGATTTTTGTTTCCTTTGTTTGATGAATAGGTAAAAAGTTTTTGCTCTAAATTTCCAGTAAAATGCAATCTTCATTCTTATTGCATTATCTTCTACCAAAAACTTAAGCAAAAGCATTAGTATAGTTGTTTATTTTCCAGTGCACTAAAAGTCTTTCTAAGAGCATGTCGTAGAATTGAGGCTTATTTCTTTTTCGATAAATAGTTTGCAATAACTAAAAACCTTATTGATGATCAAGCTTTATGAGTATGAGTGATGCTGTCAGAATCTTTAAGTTACATTTCCTTTTCTACTTCTTTTGATATGGCCGAAGGGGGCATATTGTGTTATGGTCCAGGGCATATGTTTGTCTGTCTGTGCGTCTGTTAGCAATTTGGTTTCTGGAGGAAAACTTGAGTACTCTTTGGCCTGCAGTCTTTAACCTTCCTGTGATTATTGCCCACATTGAGTGGATGAACCCTGTCTGGGGTCAGTAGGTCAAAGGTATAAAAATTTAAAGCAAATCATTCAAATTTAAATCCTAAGGTTTCCTCCTTTTTATCACATATGCATCATACTTAGAAAAAAGCACCCTCAGGGCAAATAATGTGGATATTATCTTAACTGAGAAGTAAAATAAATGAAAGCATTGCATAAATTTTTTTATAATTTCAGTAAAATTTTATTGGACCACTTAAGCCAGTAAATAAGTTGACTATGTTTCTAAAAAATTGATGGTTCAAGTTACATTTTGGGCAAATAAACATTCTAAATAATCAAGAAATATAATTTGAAGCAATGGAAATACCATCACAAAGTGACCTATATGTGGTACATAAGGTAGTATAAGTGGTACATAAGGCCCTGCTGCTACACTAGGTTTTTGTGCTTTAAAGGCAGCGTTTGGGGAAATGCCTTGGCTTTCAGTAGGGGTAAAAACACGCGAAAAATCACATTTTGGGAAAAAAATAATTTTAACACAACAGGTTAATAACTTCAAATAAACAATAAAAACGATCTGGACAGGGCCAACCAGCAGTTTCTTCCCGTGAACAAACTATCATACCCTTAATAGTAACATCCTTATTCAGTCATAAATTTCTTTTATTGGTTATATAAAAAAGCAAATTTAGTAACGAGTTAGAGGGAAAAATCAAGCCTAAATTTTGTTTATGATTCAGAAAACAAGGTCACCTAAGTTAATGCCGATTATAATTTCACTGAATTTAATAATTTGCATGGTAAATCTGTGAAGTGAAGATAATTTTGTAGAACAAATGCGTACAAGTTTTTTATTTTAGAAAAATACAACATAAGCCATCAATTTAATTAGCATATTTTCATGTAAAAATTGATATTCTTATGATAATTGTGTTGCCTGCTACGAAGTAGCCTCGACATACATTGTATAGGGATCATTCCTCTGTTGTCTTTCGTCTGTCTGTCCATCCGTCACAAAACTTGTCCGGGCTAGTTCCCAGAAACTACTGGTGCGATTTCATCCAAACTTTACAGGAATGATAAGTACCAAGTCTAGTTGTGCATATCATTGACATTTTCTAGTCAAACAATTTTTTGGAGAGTTATGGTCCTTTAATGATTTTTATTTTTAAAGTTTGTCCATACTACTTTTCTTATAACGCAATTTGAATGAAATTTTACAGGATTGATCGGTACCTCAAGTACTTGCGCATATCTAACGTTTTTTTTTCGGTTGAATGATTTTGGCCGAGTTATGGCCCTTGAGTGAGAAGGCGCTTAGGCCAAATAATAAATTTTGTGTTGCAGGTTTCACAGTAGCTAATATGCTAAAAAGTAGCCATGACAAATAGAGATCAATTCCCCATCATCTGTCAAATGATTTTTGTGATCAGTACCTCAAGTACTTGCGCATGTCGTACAGATTTTTGGGTTGAATGATTTTTGGCTGAGTAATGACCCTTGAATAAAAAATCGTTTTAGCCTACAAACTGTCCAAACAACTCAATACTACTGTTTAATTGGCTATTATCAGGTGACACATGTGATCACTGATCACCCTTGTTTTACCTGTTGTAGCAGTTATTAATTAAGAAAAAATACCTACATCACAGCCTAAATGGTCACAAGATGTCATGTCCCATACCTCTGACCTTTGATTTCACAAAGTTATCCCCCTTTTTTAAATTGAAATCTTTAAATAATCTTCATTTCCTTGAATATTTCTGGTACTTATCAATGCATTTGAATGAGACAAACTTTATTGGTGTTATTATTTGTTTAAACAGTATGTTCCCATCTGTCTGTCCATCCATCTTAGTCTGCAAAAACTGGATCCTATGATAATTAAAAAGGTACTTGGAATATTTTCATGAATAGTAGTATAGAGTTTTTCTTTGACATATATCTGGCGATATCCAGTTAAATCTAATGAGAATTTTTAAGTATATTACACATTTCTAATATGTACCAACAACCAACTTGCTGAAAATTATTTAAAATGGTTTTTTACAGTCAAATTAACCTTCACGATGCGATTGAAGCTCTGCGGGAACAAATGCGAGTGTTACAGGAAAACCAAAAAAGCCAAAGCCAGTCGCAGAGGGAAAGTGGTGGGAAGCTACCACTTGAATTATCAGTAATCATATGACTGTTCAGTGTTAAAAGTTATTTAATTCAAATTTGACTCAGTTTTGAGTAGGATGGGAATGGAAAATGGGATTATTGCACAGTGATGATTAGATTAAAGGAGGCTTCATTCAAGTTTATTTAAGTTCTTAAAATTTTAATAGATCCCCACTTACAAATGTTACATCATCTATGGGCACAGTAGATAAACAGACAAGTAGCTGACAGAATTAAGCTTTTAAAGCATTTATCTTCATCTTGGAAAAGTTATCTTTTTTGGAGGATATTACAATTACTGAATGCACACGTTAACAAACTAGAAATAACTGCTATGTAGTAGTGTTTATTCTGCCGTCTGATTCGTAGATCAACACCATTGTATAAGTGTTTTTCCATGTTGTCATACAGGATCTTAAATAAATACAGCTTGCCCATATGCAACCCAATAGGACAAAAAGGTTACAGGATATGGCCGTAATAATAAAACTGTTCTTTTGTCTGATTTTTTCAGAGAAAAGTCAAAGCAGTGTACAGTACCATAACAGAGGATTTTGAATTAAGTGAGCCATTCCGGGCACCAGTTAATACTATTGTAACAGACCTTATCATGACTGCTATTGTAGATGAGACAGAGTATGACACAAAGTTAATCAGAAGTGAGTAATACTGAGCTTAAGCATCTATACACATGCATTATTTGCATTGATTAACTAAGAAGAGGTCAGAAATGAAGCAAGAATAAAAATTATACAGCAGCATATATCTACAATAATATTTTATTGATGATAGATCAAATATCTGGTAAATTTAATATTGGTATATAATGTTCACCGAAGTCAGTGTGGACTTGTTATAGCATTTCATGCAAACGTATTGCAGATAAGTTTTTTTAAAAGTCACTAAAAATACTTCTTGTAAACAAAGCTGCAGTAATATAAAATAGAGATTCATCCACATTATTTATGCCTTGTTATTCTGATCAGACCCTCACCAGTTAATTACAAATTTATCAGGAGCTGTGCAGCGGTTTTATGAAGGGAGAAAGAGACTTGCTGTGTACTCAACAGACAAAAAACAGCAGTGAAGTTCAAGAAAGAAACTGCGTTCACGAAGAGAGAGAGTGAGTAGAACCATTCTTTACGTAGATCATAATAGTTGACCTTTGTCAGCTATGTACCAATCAGTGTTTTAGAAAGAATTGACAACAGTTGTCGATCTTCCTGAGTGAAACTTCACTATAAGAGTGAATAATTAAATGTAAGAATCCCATTATCTCCTATTATAATTACACTGAATTTAGAGATTTTCTTTGTAAATCTGTGAAGTAAAAAAGAAATTGGCATCATCAATGTTTTAATGTTTTTTTTTATAGAAAAATACAAAATAAACCACCAATTCACTTTGCCTATTTTCTGCATAAAAATATGCTTCAGATAATCCTACAAGCTGTAGCCGTTATTAAGTTAGTGGAACTTATAAGTACATGTATGTCACATCCTAATGGTTGCCTGATAAAGATGGCGCATTGAAATGCTGATGACTGGAAAATCGCTACTTTTCATGAAGCATTCCAAATTAAATATTCCTGCAGACTTTGTAGAATTTTCAAAACTTAACAATAATTCAATAAATGCACAATCTTTATAAAGGTGTTAGTAAAATTATTGACTTCTGTTTCCCTTTAAATGCTTGCTATTCAAATCAGTATTAAAGCATCATAACACTACATGGGACTACACTTGTTGCTTTCTTTGATAAAGGTTTTGATTTGATAAAGGTTATTAAATAGAATGAAATTTCAACAATTTACCATCATCTTGAAAACATCCGTATATCCTTTTACTTTCAGTTGTATAACATAAGACGAAAATTCGCTAAGGGGGATGAAGTAGAGTTGCTGAGGCGGGCACATCCTGATGTAATGAGCGATGAAGAAAGTGATGGGGAAGAATTAGTTATTAGGAGTCCAGCCTGGAGGGAAAAGGGATTTGGAGAGCTTCTAAATGAAATTGACGAACGTATAATAGAAGAGAGAAAGAGAGAAGGCTTGACATTTTATTGTAGCAGAAAGAGGAGGAGAGGATGCCAGTCAGAAAAAGAGAGATCTGTAATGGTGCGTGAAGAGTTTATTGAGAGTGAGAGAGATGATGTAAGGAGAGACACATTTGATGTTGAAGGGGAAATACGAGAGGATATAGGTGAAAGGTGTGTTCAGCAGCAGAGTGAAAGTAATATTGAGAATGAGACTGTGAGAGCAAGAGAGAGACAGGATATTAGTGAAGAAGGGGCAGTGAGAGTTATTGAGAGTACTACTGAGAAAGAGCAAAGAAGAATGAATGAGAGAACAAATGAAATAAGGCATATTATGAGGCGAGGAAAACATTTGTCCAAATTGTAAGACATAAAAATGAAAAGGAGAGAAAAGACTTCATCAAAGGAAATCCCGAAAATTTGTTTAACTTCAGGGTGTTTTTTGCGTGCCCTTGACTTCCTTTTCATCAAAGGGAATCCCGAAAATTTGTTAAACTTCAGGGTGTTTTTTTGCGTGCCCTTGACTTCCTTTTTTGTGTTTTTGTTCACGGACAAGTTGATTTGATTATGTTACAGATAAGCAGAATGTGATTAATCACACAAAATAAAGAATTTTATGTTTTGTATTTCTTTTCATTGTCTTGGATAGACTCGAGATTGTTAGTTTGAAGATTCTGTCAAAATTATCTGCAGTGTTATAATAATTTATGTTGCCTTACCACCATGAAAGATAACAGAACAAAAATTGTAAAGCAAACTTTATTTTGGAATTGATTCATTTGTTCGATAACTGAATGAGTTGTGCTATATTCTACAGTTAAGAAGCAGTAACAGAAACTTTCATGCTTTTATGACTATTTCAAATACGTAAAAGTACCTAAATGCATTAATTTTTATCTAAAATTTATATATCAATATTATATTTCTTTTCTTGCAATCGAACATTTTATGTAAATCTTAAAGGTTGGAAGTTAACATTTTATTGTCTGTTTTAATTGCTTTAATGTTAGCTACCTACTTTGACTGTAAATACATCTTTTGATATTAAAAGTTTTGTCTAAATTACTATGATTCGAAATCTCATGCTTAGTGGAATGTAATAATTTGATAATTAAGTTTTTCAGACAATTTTGTATATTACATGTACATACGTTATTTTAGTTACTTAATTTTCTAATGAATATATCTTAAGTATGAATTGATATATACTAAGTAGGAAATTTTAAGAACTGAAAGCAGTATAAGTTCATATTTACAGAATAAACAAATCTTTAGCAACTGTAAGTGTCATTTGATCTGTCCAAATTTCTATGTTATGAATTTGATAATTTAGTTTTTCAGACAAGTTTGTATATTCCATGTTCATATGAATTTATATATGTTATTTTGATTCTTGAATTTGCTAATGAATATATTTTGAATACAAATTTATATATATTAAGTAGGAAATTTGAAGAACTGGAATAAGTATAAATTCATATTTACAGAATAAACAAGCTATTTCGGAAAACTATTTGAATATCTTGAATACAAAGGGCAAAGCAACCATTTTGTAAATGATCTTTATTTGTATACATGTTGTACAGGTAAACAATGACTTGCGACGATATAAATGGATATGTGTTATAAAATTCCATTACATATTCACAAGATATCATTGGCATGATCCCACTAATATTTGATGTTATTGTTGTAATGTTATTGTAATTTAAAGACATTTTCCAAATGACTATGGTTCACAAGTCATTGTTTACGTAACAGTATTAATTTATTCAGTTAAGTTTTTTGTCTCTTAGCAATATTTTCCATTTTATGTCAGTCGTCATATTTTAAATAACTTGTTAATAAAGAACTGTTCATTAACTCTTAGCCTTCCGTATTCTATGGAAATACAAGTCCGGATATCTTTAGTATACTTAATTCGTATTTGTGTTCTGGAATAGGTCATGTACAGTTCCTAGCATACCCGTACTCGATGAAAATCCGTATATTTCCCGTATTCTGAGTCCGTATTCTTGACTCGTATATGTGTCATGTACGACGTTTAGCTTTTCCGTATTCTTTGCAAATACAGGTCCGTATATTTCCCGCATACTGAGACGGTATTTTTGACCCGTAAATGTGTCGAGTACGGCTTTGAGATTTCCCGTATTCTATGAAAATACAAGTCCGCATATCTTAAGTTTACTAAGTCCGTATTCTTGAACCGTATATGTGCCATATACGAGCGTGTATACCATCCCCGTATTCTATGAAAATACAAGTCCGTATATCCTCCGTATATCTAAAGTATACTAAGTCCGTATTTTTGAACCGTATATGTGCCATGTACGAGCGCGTATAGCATCCCCGTATTCTATGAAAATACAAGTCCGTATATCCTTCGTATATTTCTAAAATACTAGTAAACCCAATGTTGATAAAACCCGTATATGGTAAAATACGGGTTTCGAACTCTTCATATATTACATATATACGGGGACATATACGTATATGTATATTGGAAGAATACGGAATCCCGTATTTGCGTGTCAAATATACGGGATTCCCGTATACCCGATGTTCCGAATACGAATTAGTATACTATGTCCCTTATATGTCCGTATATCTAAAATATACGGGGCCGTACACTCCCGTATTTTGACATATTTTTCGCAGTGTTTGTTAATTTACTTACGGGTGACGAAGTGCAGATCTGTCACCTCATAGCCAATACAAATATCGAGTATCGTAATCATTTTCAGCATTTCCTTCAAAATGTAATCATTGCAGTTATTGCCGTGTTTGAAAACAGTAGCCTGAACAGACTGATTGTGAATCCATTTAAAAGAGTGAAAAGTTTGAATTTGAACTGCTAATTATTATAAATGTTTATAAAGGGAAACAACCTGCAGTAATTGTATTTTCTTCACAGAGCATAAATCTTATGATAGCCGCTTTTGTCTGAAAGTTAGCTAATGTACGACTGACGCTGTTAAATTTCAGTTTCTTTTTGTCTGTGCGTTGTAGAAACATATCAAACATGACAATAATATTTGTTAAAAACACTTTTTTATCAGTATTGAAGTATATCTCAAGTGTATTTAGGTATATTTGCATGTACTCACAGGCGTTCCTTATATTTTATAGTAAAAGGATGCTGGATAGTTATTTTGTTCTTGATGATCAAATGGAGATTATTTTATGATAATTTGACTATTATTGGCAAGACAAATGTGCCGAACGCCTGTGCATGTACTTGGGTATTTCGTTCTGCCGATTAACAATAACTAATCGATAGTGTAGATTACATGTTAGGATACAATGCAATCACTGATCAGTACAGAGACAGCTAACTGTATTGGCAATTTGCTAATTTGAGAAAGAAGATGACAAATTGTCATTGTCTAAGTTTTTTTATGTCATTTTTGCTAAAGTTTTAAGTTTTTGGAAAGTTTGTTAAGAATATTAATTTTGAAAGAATAGTAATGTTTGTTTTGCGATAGTACAAATAAAAGCCACGTGTCAATGAAATTGGTGCAACTTAGTTTTACAATTTTTTGATGACTATTTGAAATGTAAGTTTGCTGTTTAATGTGTCTGTTTATTTTCATTACCTTCTTTGTTTTCTTTGCACTAAATATAACATTTTCCAGAAGTGTGATACCCCACAAAAATGAAAATTGCGGAGGTGAAAGCTGTAGGTCTGGAGGATAAGACAGCTGAACTGTACATGTATTTTCAGACAGGGGAGATGTTAAATGTGTCTCTATAAATGCTACAAAGAGCTATGATGTTGAAAAAGTAGAAGAAGTAGAATTGGCAACATCTTTAGTGCAGTAACAGTTCTTCATCTGGTGAAAGTACTGCAGTACCAATACCAGTATTTTCTGTGTAACTGTAGAATTTATAATCCTTTGCATAATATTAAAAGCATATTTAAAGAAAAGGTATGTATAGTACTTAATAAATTTATTATGCTGACATCTTCAAACCATTAAATCATCTGAATTACACTTTATCATTATAAGGTCGTTAAATGTGCCATCCTGCACCGATCCGGTCTGAAAATTTTACCGGCAACCGAAAAAAAATTTAACCTACCGTGGTATTCATATGCTTAATTTTCAACCTTGACTTATGGAATAGTTTTAGGTAATTTAAGTATATATAATATATTTCGGTTGTTTAACTAAAACCTAAATAAAGGCTTGACTATTTCTGTGTTTAAACAACACAATAGTATAACTTCAGCCTTTTGTTCATAATAATTCTTCAATGTCTTTGTTATTTGCAACAATGTATCACCTTTTAGAAAAGAAGACAATAGCAGTTATAACAACAGACAACTGTCAGCAGCTAGTATTTAAACTATCATGACACAGAGAAAAAAATGTAATAAAATTCAATGCCATTTCAAAAGATACACATTGAAAGTTGCTGTTTAAAATTAATACAGCTGGTCAATTCATTTTGCTATTTTGCATATGGTATACAGGTAAAACTACAAAAACAAGTATTACAAATGTACTTACTTTCAAATGGTTGATGAAGTTGGAGGATACTTTCAGTGACCCTGAATTCTGACGTTCAGTGCATACACACGGACAGTGCATACATTGTGCTTTAAAATTTCCATCCGAATTTTCATGTAGTTTAAAGAAATTAATCCAAGTCATTGCTCTTCTCCTGGTTATAGTTTATATACTTTATTCTAATACTGTTTACTTATTTCATTTAAACATTACCCTCCGTAATTACTACTTGATTTATTATAACAAAATGGGCCACACAATGATAATGCTATATCAGATATTCTGCATGTGTAGTGTTGTTGACAACAGCTCACCATTCGCTATTTACTTGACCATTAAAAAACCTTATACAAATGATCAAATTTACCCTTAAGACATATTGTATTGATTTTTTGTTATGTTACTATTTACCATTGTGCTGTTAACATTTTTCTACTCTTTCAAGTAGTAACTCCACTATATCAGATTTACTGTTATAATTATTATAATGTGTTTGCTTAATTTCATTGCAAAAAAAGAGAGAAAAAACGATATACAAAATGTAATAATAGCTGAAAGAAAGAGATTTCTATGATTTTCATTTTAAGTTTATGACTGCTGACCTTAATGTGTCCTTATTTTAAACAGAAAATTTGCTAAAATGTGAGAAAAAATAAAGTACTGCTAAAGTACTGCAGTACCAGTACCAATTTGTGTAAGAGTAATGCAGTAGCAGTACCAGTATTAAATTTGCCAAATTTTATCCAAGTAATGCAGTACAGTACCAGCACTTGGCTAAAAGTACTGCAGTACCAGTGCCAATATCATAAGCCTGATGAGAACATGATACTTTATGCTCCGGACTAAAAAAAAGTGTGAACATTTTAAAATGGCAATAATTCCAAAATTGTCCAAAAAAGAGTTATGGTTCTTGGGCACTGCATTTTTCCTCAATGAGATTTATTTATCAATGAAGTTCCAAGTTGATGCCTCTAATCATTTTTGAGTTATGCCCGGACAAACAAAACCAAACAGCTCCAAAGTTACGTAAACGAGAGTTATGGTTCTTAGGCACTACACTTTTCCTCAATGAGATCTATTTATCTATGGGTTGATACCTGAAATACTTTTTGAGTTATGCCCAAGACAAAAATTAAGAATAAAACATTTCAAAGGGCAATAAATTATGCAAAAGAAATTTATGGTTCTTGGGCAATGCATTTTTCTTCAAAAAGATCTATTTACCTATGAAATTTCAAGTTGATACCTCCAATACCTTTTGAGTTATACCCCAGGCAAAAATTAAGTATGAGCAATAATTCCAAAATTGTGCAAAAAAAAGTTCTGGGTCCTGGGCACTGTACTTTTCCTCACTGAGATCTATTTATCTGTGAAGCTTCAAGTTGATATCTCCAATACTTTTTGAGTTATGCCCTTGACAAGCAAAACTGACAAAGGGAGATTATTCAAAATGTAAGTTACTGGAGTTATGGTTCTTGTGCTCCTCTAACCTATATTCCAACTTTGAATCAATTCCATAGACACTTTGTGAAAAAATGGCCGGAAAAGAATAAAAATGGAAATGGGGAGATAACTCAAGAATTAGCATGGCCAGAGTAATAATTTTTCTGCATTGCACTTCTCCTTATCGCAATCAAGCTATATTCCAAGTTTGAAGTCAATGCCTTCTATACGTTTTGAGTGATACTCTGGAAAAAATGGGGACGGACTGACGGCTGGACTGACATACGGACGATTCGATTACCAAATGCTTCTCTTCGGGAGCATAGAAAGGAGTGGTACCATACAGACACTTTGGCTATTAGTGTTGTGAATTGAAGAGGTCTTTTTGTGCTGTTAATTAAACCGGTTCTCTTCAACAAATTACGTCTAGTAATTGATGTTTGTGTACCTTTCTGCAAAACGGAAGAAAATGAAAATATTGGCAACACTGATTACTGGTTCTGCGACCCAAACACATTCGGTGCCTTAAGGCTAAGACCCATAACCTTGGACACTGTGACATTTAATTGCTAATTTTAGCTTTTGCAACCTTCCTCTGCATAATATAAAAACTTACACTGAAATACTTACACTTACTCTCCTGCGCATCGGTCGAATGTTTCAATTTCTTACCCTGCTATTCAATTATCTGAACGATATTTTTTATTTTTAGACAGAGAAATCCAAAGTTACTTTTCAGTCAATCAGTGACTAGCTTACAACGAATCGTTCATATACATTTGACAAAATGTAAACAAACAATGCATGTTTCCTTGTTCCTTTTGTATTTCACTTTTCAAAGTGTTTTTTTAATCTGAATACGTAAATAAGCCTGTAAAATATTAAAAAGGTTAAAATCACGATCGTATGGTTGTTTTAGGCGTTAAATTGCTGTATTAAGATGTTAATGTAAACGCGTAGTTGAAATGTGTTTACAAAATTGTCCATAAACACCTATTTATAATTTTTGCAGATTTTTCGGTTGCGGGGAAATTGGTGCACTTTCATTGGTTGTTTAAAAGTTCATTTTAAAGGTCAATATCATAATTCTACACACTCCTGTATACCCACATATTTTTGCACTGTTCCTAACCAGGGAATTCCTAATGCCAATATTTAAATAAAATGGCAGATAAGCAGGAACAATTGTTCCAGTTTAAACTTATATCATCTTTGTGTTTTTTTTCTTAGATGCAAGGGACTTGTATGGATAAACTAACCATATATCATCTTAACGGCCTCATTTTTGTTATAAACTCTGCAAAATATGGGACAAACGAGAGATAATATGTGCCCAACCTCATGCGAATGGGCAATTCTGCGTACGTAGCCGCAGATCAAAGTGAGACGTAGAAGGTGACCAACTATAAAATGTCAACCTATAAAGTAGTAAAATCTATATCTATTAATATAATCTATCTGTATTATATTAAGGTATATGGATCATGAGGGTTCCCACTAAATGATAAACAAAGTAACACGCCGGTTTTCCAGTGTCAAATTTAGCTTTATTTAACTAAAAACGTAGCTGCGAATCACCATTTCGTCTCCATTTTTGAAAAGAAAGGAATTAAGAAAATTCGAAAGGTAAGAGGTTTGTTTTATTACTACAGATTACATCACATTTATGTTTTAATATATCACCTAATATTGCACAGTTAAAGGGGCATTATCTTTTCCATTTTGTTAAAAGTTGTTTTTTTGCCTATGTAATTAAAAAAACCTAGCTCTTACCGTCGAAAACGAAAAGTTCACCAAAGTGTAACACCCCTTATGTGTATTTATTTCCTTAGGAACATATTTTTATCTATCTTTTTGCGTTTATTTATCGTCGGTACCGGTTGCCCATATGACCGATGCCCCCCTGTAGAGATTAATTATTTTATGTTGTTGGGTATAGTGCAAGATAAAGAAAGCATCTCATTCCGGAGATACCCCTGGTTCTTTTGCATCCTCACTGTACAGCATTGCATGATACATGGGACCTCGGTGTAAAGTCTCATCCGAAAGACAATTACTATTGTTAGTGGAGGAGCGGAATATTGATCTCGCCACCCATGGGTTACTAGTCCAGCGTGTTACCACTGGACCACTGATCCACTTCTAATAAAATATTTGTAAATCTTTCTATCTATTTGAGCGCTTATTTATCGACGGTACCGGTTGCCCATAAACATGCCCCTGAAACGCCTTTTCATGGCACATGTAAAGCACAGTGTTTGAATATAAATAACTACAATGTAACCACTATTCAAAATGAAACAGTGTGGTCGAAATAGCTTTGGAGCGCGCAAGAGGATATACTGTTACGAAATCCTTATCCAAACCTTAACTGTACACTGTGCTGAACTCGTAGGTTATTTTCTGGAAAAAAATAACATTATGTTGTTAACTAAGCAAATATTACTATAATTTAGATACGTTATAATTCCTTTATTTGTACAAATGTAATTTTTGATAGACTTCTTGGGCTTTTATAGTTGAACAGAAAGCAATACACTTCGACACTGAAGACGAAAATCAAAACACTTTGAAGAAAACCTTATATGATGCTTTAACATTTGAAGGTTCCTAGCCACAAGACAAGTATCTAAAAAATCATAGAATTTCCTCAGACCTTTTTGATGAATATCTAGCCAATTTCATTTTATCAGTCCGTAAGCCCGATGGACTGGAATACGAGACATATGCCCTACGAAATGTAGTTTCAAGCATAAATCGAAAATTATAGAGACTCCACCTCAGTAGAGATGACCTGAATGCAAATGGGAAAAGTCTGAAACGGCTTGATAAGGGAAACCAGCCACATAAATAAAGTCCAATCTAAGATAAAAAAAATAAATATGCTGAACAAAAGGGGTATTCTAGGCAACAGCAAGACAAAAGCTTTGCTTAATAGTCTGGCTGAAAATTTCACCCTGTTTGGCTTTAGAGGGACCATTGAAAATTATGACTTACTGTAATGGCTGTTTTGTTTTTATTTGAGACTGTAGGTATAACTTCAATTTAACTTTTGAAAGTCAAGGCATGGCGTGTGGGCTATTGCTGAGATTTGAACTCAAAGAGATAGCGAGAAATAGCTGTTGTCATTTTTTGCAGAAGTAAATATTCGGCAAAGATCACTGGGATATTCTTTTCAGGTATATACCTGAAATATATGTGTAAAATCGATGACTGCACTGGTATGGTCATAAAGGGGATACAATCTTTATACATTGTTCAACATGTTTCTCCGAAAGTTTGTTCCCTTGAATTTTAGATTTTTTAAAAGGATTGTTGATATCTGTTGATATCCAGAGTGGTACAAAAAGGACTTTCTGGTAACAATTCACAATTATAAGGGCCTGGAAACAGAAAAGAACGTTGCATTCATTTTGCCTGCTTACAATTTTAACAAAATGTTAAATTGCAGTCCTAAATATACTGCCATTACAAGGTACATTAGTCAGTGATTTTAACTTACTTTGGTTTGATGTACAGATCTAAAATGTGTGATCTTGTATTTTAAATACTCTAAATGTATATTGAAATATATATACCATATTAAATAATGAAAATATTTTCAATATTGTCACACAAAATAAGTTGTTTTTTCTGTCTCAGATGACGGACCGGTACTATCGCTTAATTGCTATCTTAGTAAACATCTGTCCCTGTCCACTGCGAGAACTGTTTTTGAAACACGCCCAGAACGATCCAAAGTATACAAAATTAGATGCCTACCTCACCCTTCGGAAAACAGACATCCAAAAACTGAAGTCCAGAAATGTATTAAGACAAGACCAGATGAATCTCATTTATCCCCAACAAGGCCAAGTAAATATCAACCAATGGGATATAACATTATTATCATGTCTGTTAAAGAAACTATTCCAAGGTCAGTTACAGCAGGCAGACGAAGCCGATATTGATGATATAAGACAAATCCGGAACGAGCTCCAGCATATTTCTGGTACAGCGCAGATAAGTGACTCGGACTTCACTAATTTGTACCAACGTTTGTTATCAGCAAATGTTCGAATAGCTCTTAGTGCTAAGAATCAGAACTTTGCAGATAAAATAAAGAAAGACATCGAAACTACAGTCAATAGTGTGATAACCGATTTAGGTGACATACTAAGGGAGTGGTATACCGATAAAATTCTTAAAATTGATGACGAATTACAAAAGTTAAAGAAGCAAAGTGACAACATCCAGGAAGATACCTCTGAAACACGAGACATCGTGAAGAAAGCAAGTGTTAAACGTGTTTACCCTGGTGGAAAAGTCGGTAAACGTATGAAAACTCTTGATCATATTACGGAAAGATTGCGAGGTGAGCTTAACTTTTGAGTTCTAGTGGTTATATTAACGCTGTATATTTTTCTTTAAAAAAATCTGGCATTGCTACAACTGTGCAAGTTTTTTTTTCTTTTGTTTTGTTTTTCAGGTATCTTTTGATGTTTAAAGATGTACGCAGATTTTTCTCATTAAAAAGCAATATTTTTCTGTATCCTACCTCACGTGAAAACCAAGTCCAGCATCAATCAGTAGCACCATATTAACTTATTCTTTTAAAATTATTTTTTCTCCTTTTTTCTAATTCACAGAAACCTTGTAAAGCGTGTAAGCATTACAGATTGTTTTGTTTTTTTTCTTTTTTTTTTTCTTGTGTTTGTCTCTTTAGTAGGAAACTTAATTGAGAGGCCTATACTTGACTTCCACTTTCACATTTAAAGACATGTCGTAGGTACTTCATATGAACATAAAAATGTTTTCAGGAGGATTTCTATAAACTTAATCTGTGACAAGTATCTTAATCATTGTATTTTCATTGATGCATGCTAGGAAATAAAACCAATTTGTACATATTTGTGTTCTACAGAAAACTTTAAAGCACTACTTAAACTCAGCCTGCTGGATGAACCTCAGGGTACCACAGAGTCTAAAAGAATTGCTACACAGCTCAAAAACAACCATCTCGTAGTTGTAGCTGGCTTTAACGAAAGCCCTTACCAAACGACTGCTTTTTCTGTCATCAATACTCTGGAATACGATTACGAAAGGTGTGTGGTAATAGAATGTCCACAAGACTGGCGCCATATCAGTGAAGTTGATGTCGATCTTGTGGTATTTTTACATCCTTTCGGAAAAAAGGTATTTGATAAGGAAAAAGCAAAACAGATGCATGCCATTTTTGAAGATAGTTGTCACTTAACGTCTGAAAGCGCTAAAGAGGACTCATTTGATGTTGTGATTGTGACTGATAAGGGAATCCTTGATGAATGGGAGCAATATAACTCTGACGACGTAACTTACAATCCTATAGTGTTGTACAAACCAACTACAGAGGAAGATCCAGTAGATCTTATCTCAGGTATTTGTTTGTTGTTTTTATTTTGTTGTTGTTGTCGTTTCTTGTCTTCTTTCCTTGTTCGTTTTGCTTTTGTTTTCCTTTTCACAATCAAATGAAGAAAGCAGATACAGAGGATTATGTGCCGTTGTTGCTGTTTTTTCATATTAAGGTAAAATTTTAGGACATCTTCCTAACAAAAGCAGTAAATGATGTTCCCAAGGTATATGTATAGTCCTCTTCACTAGTATGTTAACAGTGCACTTAAACAGATTTTCGAAGACGCCGTCTGGTTTTGTGGATGAATAAGTGATATGTAATAGGGATATGCCCTTTAGGGCATCATCCAGTATAGTGGCGACTTTTCGAACTGCGACTGAGCGTCTATTAACAATGAAAATGCAGCAGAGTGTCTGCGGCCGGAGATTTTTGGACATCCTTTTTTTGCGGCCCTGCAATCCTATCTGCGGCCACATGAACGTCCCTAGCTTTAACAACGTGATATCATTAGATTTGTCTTAACGTTTATTAGCGAATGTTAAAAAATGAAGGAAGCTGCATTCAGTGTATTGAACCTGATTGTTTCATTGTGATTTGCAAATATTTGTTTGTTGTGTTTTAGGTAAATAATGTGTCTAAATTTAACAGAAACTTTGACTGAAATTAAGTTAAATTTTTGCATAACGACAGTAATAAAATTGAAATTCATTTACTGCACGTATTACAGCAGACTTACAAGTCACACTGAGACGTTTTTGCAACTGTTTTTTGCCTTAGAAACATGTTTCACGCTTCTAATAAAATCATAAAAAAAATCATCAGATTTGATATTTTAAAAATGAGCCTCATTAAAAAAAATGCTAAGAACGTTATCAATTGGAACAATTCACCATAAGTTTGTAAGTCAGTAAGCGATTTAAGCGCTATACTTATGAGTTTAGTTTTAGTCGGTACCGACTACACATATAACCGGTGCCCCATGAAGAGGTTGGTTATTTTAGGTTGTTGAGGATAGTGCAAAATTTCACCTTTGTTTTTTTTTCATTAGCTTAATGTGCAAGCCAAGTAATAAGTATATGAGTAGATTCACATGTGGCAGATTATTTACGCTCTGAAAATATTTACTAGCATTGACAAAAACATTAAAGCAAGAAGACAAAAGAAACATTAAAGCAATAAATATTGGAAATAGATGTGAAGTTTAAGACGTTTTTTACATTTACAAACTCTATCTATCTATCTATCTATCTATCTATCTATCTATCTATCTGTCTGTCTGTCTGTCTCTCTGCCTGTCTGTATGTCTGTCCTATCTGTCTGTCTGTCCTATCCTATCCTATCCTATCTTATCCTATCCCATTCCATCCCATCCCATCCTAACCTATTTTATCCTTTCTTATCTTATCCATCTATCTATCTATGCAAATTAATATTCTTCTTATTGTGTAAGTATATATAGGACACAGAGACCTGAGATTTATTGTTAAGTTGGGCATCTTTTGTAGATAAACCCTAATATTTTTGGACTATCTAGGTTTAAGGTCAAAATCACATGAGCTTGCAGTGTGGAAATGGTTTATCATTAATTACTCAAGAACAACTGCATGTAGAACCTTCAAGCTTTAAGGGATGTTTGAACATGACAACAAATGAGACTCACTATTGTTTTGGGCTAGCAGAGTAAAAGGCCAAGCTCACAGGGGCAGGCAATTTGAAAACAGTTACAGTTCAATGATTGATAGATGATTCTTATTAGTAAAAGACCAAACTCACAGGGACGCGCACTTTAAATATAGTTTCCAATCAATATGGAAAGAACAACTGCACTAAGAACCTTCAAATTTGTTAGATTGGTTTGGGCATGCTGAGAAGTACTCTCCAGCGCATCGGTCGAATGTTTCACTTTCTTACCTCTGCTAAAGTTCAGTTTTCAGAACGATATTTTTTTTTATTTTTAGACTCCGAAAATGTAAACAAACAATGCATGTTTGTATGTTACTTTTGTATTTCACATTTCAAAGTGTTTTTGATATGTATACGTAAATAAACCAGTAAAAATGTCAAAAAGTTGAAATCACGATGGGATGGTTGTTTTAGACGTTTCATTGTTGTATGAAATGTTAACGTAAACGCGTAATAGAAATATTTTTACTGAATTGTCAGAAAACACCTGTCTATTTATAACTTTTGCAATCACATGATCGTTTTGACCAAAGAAAAATGGTTTCAAGATTTTTAGGTCGCGGGGATATTGGTGCACTTTCATTGGTTGTTTATAAGTTCATTGTTAAGGTCAATATCATAAATCTACTCTTATTAAAGCAGCGGTGTGGTAACGGTAGTGTATTCACTTAGCTGCTGAGAGAGCGTAGCTGAGAAAATGAACCCTACGGTATACTGCTCACAGGACCTTCAAAGTTTAAAGGGTGGTAAGTGACGATAAGTAAATGAACCGTACCGTTTCTAGACCAACAGTATCAAAGGGCAAACTCACAGGGGCTTGCTGTTTCTGGTCAATATCCCCAAATAATTGGTTTCTTGACCTTGAAAATCGCTTTGCAGAATGGTTGGTCAGTTTAGTTAAATCTTTTTGAGTGTATGCTCATTGCTCGCTGCACCTGATGTCAAAATTGCAGCGGCCTGTACTTTACAAGTTACCTTCGGTCAATTACCCGAGCAGGACAGAATCCAGGAACTCTATCTAGTAGGATGTTAGCAGTAGCAGTACACAGTAGCAGTCGAAAAAACGTGAAGGTGGCAGTAGCAGTACCAGTAGTAGCAGTAGGAAAAACGTGAAGTTGGCAGTAGCAGTACCGGCAGTAGCAGTAGTAAAAACGTGAGGTTGGCAGTAGAAGTCAGAGCAGTAGCAGTAGATAAAACGTGAAGTTGGCAATAGTAGTACGAGCAGTAGCAGGCTACCAATTTCACGTTGTTCCTACTGCTACTGCTCTTACTGCTACTGCTCAGTTCCTATACATGGAATTGTAAACAAATATTAAGTTTATAAGTAGATCTCCGTGCCGAGTTGATTGATCTTTGGGATTTCAGATTGCAGTGTAATGGGGATATATTCCCAGTTATTTTGACTGTTGGAATTATGTTCAGTAATCAAATATACTCAACAAAACTATTAAAGGGGCAGGGGTAGAAGTTATCAAAAAGTGCTGTAAAGGATTTCCTTTATTCAAAAAAGTTTAACATAATGTAAAGTAGCACAAGTACCGGATATCAGAATACTCAATTTAGTAAAAACGTTACAGTAAGATCCACTGAAGAAGAAAGAAAACGTATACTGTCAAAATATCCACGTTTCCGACTAGGTGGGTGGGGTAACGAATTTCTTAGACACGCCCATTTTCAGTATTGTTATTGTCCACTACAAAGTTAGTAGGAAGTATGTCCACCTCTAGCGTCAATGACTGCTCTGCACCTTGCCTTAAAGCTTCGAATAAGCTTTCGGATGTCCGCCTTTGGGATTCGCCTCCATTCTTCCGTAAGCATGTTTGCGAGGTCGTCAGTTGTTTCCGGTCTGCGATTTTGACTCGATATTCTACGCTGTAGCATATCCCAAACATGCTCTATCGGGTTGAGGTCAGGTGACTTCACAGGCCAGTCCATGTGTTCAATACTCTGCTCCGCAAGATAGCGCTCTACATCTCTGCCTCGGTGGGGTCAAGCGTTATCGTCCATTAAAACGAAGTTCTGTCCTACTGCTCCAGCATATACACGTACAAACGGATGAAGGATTTCGTCTCTATAACGTGCAGCGGTAAGTACACCATCCCGGATCACATAAAGGTCCGTGCGACCACCATATGATATGCCGGCCCAAACCAGGACCGAGCCTCCGCCAAACCGGTCATGCTCCGCTACACAGCAATCACGGAAGCGTTCATTCTTTTGTCTCCAAACCCTCCTACGACCATCATGAAAATCCAACATAAATTTAGATTCGTCGGTGAACAGTATGCTGTGTAATGACTGACGTCCAATTCCGGCATGCTGACGAGCAAACTCTAGTCGGCATCTGCGATGGTGTGGGGTCATGGGAGGTCGCACGACAGGTCTTTTGGCATGTAAGTTTGCAGCGTGAAGTCTGTTTCTCACTGTCTGAACAGAAATTCGTACTCCATGTGTTCGTTCGAAGTCATCACGGAGCGTTACGGCAGAATCAAAACGACGGCGTCTTGCAGCTAAGGATAACTGGCGGTCCTGAGCCTCTGTAGTAATGACCTGGTCTGCGCCGCACATCCCCGGTATCTTGTTACAACTGCCACAACCTATCGATGACGCTATGTCTGACGTTAAACTGATCCGCCATGTTACGATAAGTCTGTCCAGCAACCAACTGTCCGAGAGCCCTTTGCCTCTCGTCGTTACTCAAATTTCTTCTTACAGGCATATTGCTTCTTCCCAACAGCTTTTGTTGAGTAAATCTGAATTAGTGAACGATTTTGTGAAGATTCCATATGCCAATGATAACTCAAACAATGCTTGACACTTTTGACTCAACTTATTCGAACTTCAAAACCATGTGATTTTTACACCTACATTGATTGGATATCCTTTATTTATGTGAATGTGACACCTTTCAGCTGAATTGATTTGAAAACCTTTTCTACGTTGTCAAAACTTTCTTAAGTCTACATTAACTTTAACAACAACACTTATTTTCGCGTATTGTTTCCCTTTATATCTCCGCCCCTTTAATATTTTTGTTGAGTATATTATACCTTCCGTACAAAACCTACGTGATCAAGTTAAAATTAAATATGTCATGTAGTTGTCAAACATTAACTAGTCAAAATAGAGTGATCTCTCTAGTAATTATACTGTACTTTTAAATAAGAAAACATGAAATCTACTTTGTTCTCGCTGTTCAAGTTATAAAAATATGTTGCGTTATATAAAGTTGTCATCTTAGTACACGAAATGTAGATGTCGTGATCTTGGTTTGCATTTTAACTAGTCTATATGTCAGATTATATGTATGTTTGATTAATATTCCGTCTGGTCTTCTGCATAAAAACAGCACTGCAGAGGCTTGAAGGAGGAGCGGCCGTTACGCCGAAAGCAGGGGCCTCTGGCAACATATTATTGTGTAACTTAAAGACTAGAAACCTTTGATTTTAGAGTAGCTGAAATGAGAACTTTTAAGAACGAAATGATATCTATAAAATGACTAATTTGGCATTCAGTAAACATTAGATTTACTTTACTTGGAATTAAACATCGTTAACTGAAACCGAGTTGTTGTCTTGTGTGAATCATCGACTGTAACCTGCCACTACACTACAAGGTGCGCACAAGGAGATGTCAGTATCATTCAGACAGCTCCTGTTTATCATCGGATCAGTATGAAATTTTGTGTAAATATAGATTTTAATGCGTATTTTAGCTTATTGTTTAACATTTCGAAAAAATCAAAAGTCCACCTAATTCTCGATCATCCTCGAGTAATATAATAAAAGTGTTGCTTTTAAGTATGGTATTGATTTGCTTTTCTTTCTTCTTTTTTGGGGTGGCGTGTTTAAAAATAAATTACTTATGCATATGAAGCTGATTGTAACGTCGACAGAGTGGAAAAATTCATGAAGCAGGCAGGTAAACAAATGTTGTGTTTTAGAAAGTTATGCCATTGAAAAGTATTTTGAAATTCAATGATGTACAGAAATAAGCCACCAGTGAGTTTTTATGTTGTGTTTAAAGTTTTCACACCAATGCTAATCCATACTGTTTTGTTCAACTTTTAAGTAATATTTAAAAATTCATTTCAAAAATCAACATTTTAGTTACTGGAAGTTGCCGTCGTTGTAAATGCATTATCAAGATTTTGTTTTGTTTTTTTCACTTGCAGTGGATACTCGACACCAATATAAAGAGACAGACCCCCGCTTCAAAAACTTATTAGGTAACATTTTAATTTTCTGTTCACAAAAACAAAGAAGAAGTCTATATATTTTCGCCTTGGTACAAGGAGATTTGATCAATCTACTGCCGAGATCTTAACATAAAATGTGAAGTGAAGTTTCGCCAATTTACCTACAAGAAGAATATTAAGACAGGTACATTTAAACGTCTACAATTAAACAATTAATTTATTTCGTATAGCCTATATTCTATAGACATTAATTCAAAGAGACTAAACCTACATTTGTTAAATAAACCAATAGAAAGTCTAAAACTTTTAGTTCTATTAATTTTGTCTAAAAATCGTCTGGCATTTATATTATTCTGCGGCTTTCTACAATACATAAACTCAACGAAATGTAACCTACCATACCTGATAGTTTCAGTAACTACTGTATGTACATGCTTATTGCTTATTATACCCCCACAAAACAATCTTCTTTTTCGTGGGTGGGGGAAGGGGGGACAGGGGCTAGGGGGGCAGTTTGATAAGTCAGAGTTGTATTTTAATGAATGCTTCTTTTCACATATAATGTCCCAAAATTTACACATCTTGAATATCTCTGCAATCAGTTTAAATCTAGTAATTAACTTGAAAATGCATCTTCGTATGGGAAGTTTTATAACTCTGACTTGTACTTTTAATAGTAAAATCTTGCGACATAAACCTCTTCCATATTTCAAGGACTATCGATCTATAACTCGGTGTACATGTTTACCAGTAAGTATAGATATGTGTGTCGTGTTTGTTTGCATACCGATGCCTGTTCTACGGTATCATGGCCTGTCATAACAAATCTTGTGACGCGAACTACTTCTACATCTTTAGGACTATCGACTTAAAACTGTGTGCAAGATCAGCAACAGTGTAGATGTGAGTGACGCGTTTTATCCCCCCCCCCCGCTCTCTTTTCCTTTGACTGGCTGTATTTGTATTTAAATATAAAATTGTTTTCAAAAGTACAAAATAATAATGAAAAGGAAGTACTTATTTAAACTGCCTTTGCTTGTTTATTCTTTTTTTATTATTTACTTATATTTAGTTCTGACGGCTATTGAATGTGTAATTGAAAAAATCCGCCATTCTAACCAACTGATAATCATTTAGTGGCGTTCTTGAGACTTGCATAAAATTGTGTTTTGTTTCTTTTTCACCTCAGATCGATCCACTGCCTACTGTAAGTGTCAAAGAGGACAGTTTACAGACGACAGCCAGTTCCATTACGTTTTAGATATATTCAGGACAAAGAAAATTGTCGTCATTTCCGGTCCACGTGGTAGCGAGAAGACAGCTCTTGTTATGAAGTTACTGTCGTCGTATCAAGAGGGACATTACGTCTTTCTGACGGAACCAGAGGAGTTGGCTTATATCAGTTTTGAGATGACGTGCGTTGTAGTGATTGAGGACCTTGATGGTAAATACGAGATAGAAAAGCCTGTCATTTTAAAATGGTTTCGAGTGCTTGATGTACTGCATGCGGTTGTCAAGAACGGCAAGTTGAACATGATCATTACGTGTGATTTTGTAAGACTCATCTCAGCTATACCAGCCACATACATACACCCTCTTCTACAATCAGTTGTGGCAATACCAACATTTGATGCTGTTAAAGTCAAGGAGGAACCAATCACAGGTAAACACAAACAAATGCAGGCTTGATTTCAGTGATACATATTTCTGAAAAATATTTTTCATGAAATAAAGACAAAGTTAGTTGAATAATATATTATAATTCAAGGAAGATCGTGTTGGATTTCATTTGAGGTAAAACAAGCCTTCTGATCTTAAAATGAATCCAAGGATCTGTCAAACATTATAATATTGAGCTGAAACAAGATTTTCTCTGTGCAAAGTGTCGTTAAGTTTAGTTTGTGTTTGACGCTTGAGTAAGGATCTTAGTAAAAATTGTTAGTTGTTAATTTTGGTAAATTATTTTAGCCGATAAACCTAAAATGATGTCGAATATTTTAACATCATTTGACGTCTCCTGTTAAGTTTTAAGTCAAAAGATAATTAATGTTAAAGTTTGCGCATATATCGGGTAAATAACCACTAAAACCTCGGACAGTTGGTCCCAGACTAGAAGTAAGATAAATTTAAAATTGTTACTACGAGTGCATCACTTGAATGATAAAACTTACTCGTAATTATCCTATGTATAAGTAAAGATAGATAGAGGATATTTGTTTGTTTTTCGTGAATAAGGAATATATCTCATCGAGAAGTGATACAATTAAATAATTTCACGAGCGCGTAGCGCGACTGAAAATTTAAAATTGTATCACTTCTCGATGAGATATATTCCATATACACGAAAAACAAACACATTTTCTATTTATTTAATGCTAATTTTTGAAAAAAAATGAAGAACTATTGTTTTGATACTTACCATTGAAAAACGCGCGTATGAATACATGATATTGGCTCTTCAATTGCACAAATTCCGCCATATTGAATTTTAAGCGACAGAAATCGATCAAACGTGCTTGTAGAATTTCGACGATTTATTCAACTTGTGCACCATAACTCAAAACGATAACATGACTGAAATTGAGAATTTTTTAAACATTGACACTTGTCATTGAAGGAAATTTCTTAATTTTGTCTTTATTTTACAGTCACATGTGACAAAAAAATTATGACTCATGAATGTCGGTACATGTACATGTACACATTCAGCCTTGACACACTGACATATCACATGAAACATCAACAAAACAATGTCAGAACTGTTTATCAACGTCAATCATGTGTATTTATGTTTTTGACAGGTAAGGGAGACAATTCATTGTAACTGTCAAACTGCCAAGGGAGGTAATTGAAAAAGTAGTCCGACATTTCTACTGTGAGTGAAATAGAATCTATATCACTCACAATGTGAGTTGATATGGAATATATCTCACTGATAGAATTCAGTATTTCACTGGTTAGCATTAAATAAAAAGGCATATTTTTCTAAACTTTATAAACTGTATGTCTTAAGCTCAGTTAAAATCTTTATTTTCCATGTTACATCTAAGCCTTAAATATACATGTATTTTTTCATGAAATTATAGCTGAGGGACTAAAAAGACAATAATTATCTACACATACAAGAAAAAATTGAACTGAATCATTTAGCGCGTATTTACGGATGTCGAAGAGATTTAGTATAACCATGAATATGACTTGTACGAAGATTAGCTCAAGAAATTAGTAGTTTTGGTGCCTACCAAGTAAAATTATTGGTTTTAATATTTGTTTAGATTAGTATAATACTTTAGAATGAATAACACTGTGTAATTTATCAATATATTTATGCCATTCCATGCTCTATTTCCAGATGAACTAGCAGAAAGTCAGAGGTAAGTTGTAAATAAAATAAGATTTCAGCTAAAGTGCAACAAACACGTAGGATCTGACACTAACGTCTCTTATAATCTTTTTTTTCTCTTTGTTACGAGTTCTGGAAACCCGTAATCAAGAAAACACCAGACGAAATTTTCTATGAGTTGAAAAAGATGTGGACTGTAACAACTATCCGAGTTTTTATCATATGACAAAATCAAAAAATGAAGTGCGTTAGTGACCATGTCTGTTTTTATCTTAACTGTAATGTAGAGAGGCTTTGATAAAAAATATCCTAAGAAACTGGTTCCAATGAACTGTAAAAAATTACAACATTGAGCTGAATAAAATAGAACAACCACGTTGTGTCCAATTTAGATATACAGTAAATGTTCAGTTTTATTTGCAGTTACATTGCCCGTGTGTAATCCTAAGAAATACGAGGTAATAGTAGGCGTATAAGATAAGAAACAAAATTTGTCATTTGATTTACATAAACTACACGACAACTGTGCGTTTGTGTTTTAATCAGACTCAGTTTTTGTAAGTAAAACTTTGTATTACTGAACATAAGATATGGCTTGCTTGTGTGTGATCGACTTAGCCTCTGTTTGATGTGATAAAATATACAGTTAAAAGTTAAATATTGATATCATCACCACTGGTATGACAGCTGTTATATGCATAAATTTTGCAGCGTGAACCATTGCTCTATCATATGCAGCGATCAGACGGAACGAGTCTTAGAGAATATACTGGAAATATCTGTTACAATAAAATGTGTCGTTGAAATTTTATATGTGGAATCTTTTAACAAAGAGGTAGCTTTTAAAAAGTTGATACTTCACAAAAATATCTGAAGTATGTAATATCAGAAATTGCTAACACAGTTATTGTTACAGCATGTTATTACATTTCGGTGTCTTTTTAACAAGAAAATGGGTATCATTTGAAATAAGTGTCTAGTATCAAACATATTAATTGTCTTCATAATATGGAAAATAAACATCGGTAAATTCCTTATTTTTTCTACCATTCTGTGTATTTTGGAATATTCGGTCTTTTCAAGAAATACTTGATGTACTTTAGTTTAAGCTCATGGTAAAGAGGGCATTCTAGAACGAAATGAAATTCATCTTCCAAGATGTTACAAAGTTGACATTTACGTTCAGATCTTGGCGTGACATGAGGTTTTGACCAACATCTTGTTTTTTATTTCTTTTTGTTAAGGCGTATTTGTATTTAATTACTTGAATAGTATCAAGGTATCGATTTAAACCAAAATCAACAAAAAGGGTGACAGTTGTTTCTCTGGTAGAGTTACTTAACTGATCATTTTAATTTTGAATACAATTATATTTACCCCTTTTTTTAAAAAGACTTAAAAACATATTTATGTTCCCTTAACCTTGATTGATCCAAACTTCATTAACACCATAATTTTCTAATATCTTTTAACATAAAATGCCAAGTTTTTCGTATCTGGATGATTCTGTAAATCAGTTTACATTACACTGTAGACTGTTTTAGCAAATCTTCTATTCTCGAATGTAACAACGTTTGACTAGTAACGTATTACAGAAATAAATCTACAGATTTGAAAAGGAAATCGGCATAGTTCACCGTAAATAAGATTATTCTGAGCTTGTGCTCTTATTCCAATTAGTTGTTTCGTGTATTGTTATTGGACTGATTCTATTTAACCAGCTTCCAGGTAAACCCATACTTGTGACATTTAACTTAGAACTGACACTATAAGTCTATCGAATACTTCTAATCTATGACTAACTGTTATATTTGGAAACGTGTTCAACATGGTTTTTAGCTTAAAGCTTGTCCACAAAGTGCTTCTATAGTTAAATTAATCGAGCCTGCAGTTGTAAACACAGTGCCTAAATAAGTTAACTTACAAACAATCTCAACTTCTGCGTCATTACAATAAAACGTTAAATTTCTACTTATTTTACTACGTTTTCTGAACAACATTATTTTGGTTTTATTAATTTAACAAATAATTTCCATCTATTACAATATGTTTGTAATGTATCTAATCCTTTCAGGAGACCCAGTTCAATATCTGCAAATATAACAATATCGTCGGCGTAAAGCAAGAGAAATAACTTGAATAATCCAACATCAGTGCCTTCACATCCATTCAGTACAATATGATCCTCAAGGTCATTAACGTAAAGTGCAAAAATTAAAGGCAACAGACAATCTCCTTTGAAAACCCCCGTATGAAACTAAAACGGTTCGTTTAGTTATTATACTTAACTCTTGTTATTTTTATATATATAACTATATAATGAGTGGATTATTATTTTTTTTAATCCTCTTATTCCGTATTTTAAAGTTTATAATCAAATAATCAAACGCCTTTGTAAAATCAAACATAACATACACAAAACTTTTTATTACCATTTAAAAATGATTTATCAAAGTACGCAAAACAAAATATATTACCGACTGTACTCATCTTACACCTAAAACCTGTTTGCGACTCAACATATACAACATGTTTCTCAGGCCATTTGTATAATCTGTTATTAATTACTAGTAAACAGCTTATCATAAACACTAAATAAAGGTATTTCCCTGTAGGTTTCAGGTACATTTATAAACCCCTTCATGTGTGAAAGGTGTTATATAACCCTCTGACCACTTACTTGGAAAGTAACCATTGTTAAACAAAGTATCTAAACACAATAAATATAGTCCACTTGTTTTTCATAACTGTATCTAAAAAAATCGTTTATTAAATAATCCGTACAACTTGACCTATTATTGCTTAGCTCTTTGTAAGCTCGTATAATTTCTGCATGACTGTTTTCAAAGTCTAGTTCATCAAACATAATTTGTAATTCAATATTTAAGAAACGTTTATTAAAATATATAATGTCTTCATGAAAACACTCTGATTGTAGATCATTTATTGCCAAAATGGTAAATTGTGTAAATTAAAACATTAACATTTCATGTACGAGTACATTACTTGGTATAGATGTTTTTTGTTTCATTTTCGTCTTCTGCATTTCTGCAGCGTGTTCTCTTGTTATCTTTTTATTGAATTTAATCTAGCTCTACTGATTTTCTCAGAAGGGAACTCTTCACTGAATTCTAAGCATATACTCATATCATCAACAAGCACCTCTGCACCAAAATCAAACTCGATATCTCCATTGCTCATTTTCAACAAGCAACCCTCTCACAGAAAATCTGGCGTTGCGGCGGAATGTTTTCTGGCTGTCTTGTAGTATAATATAAGGCATCTTACATTCTTGGATAGGTCTCTAATAGCACTTGCTGGAGTAATCAATAACTTTGGGTTCCTTGGGACTTTCAGGGTTGGTGTTTTTATTGAAAGCTGTCTAATCTCTTTGTAAGAAACGTCCTTTGAACTGAGTCCTTTAGGAGTGTAAAGAGATTTTACAAATTGCAGATTAATATCTTCGTTTAAATGTTGAGTTCATTGTCAGGTGAGATGTTTATTGTCAGTAGTTCATTGTAGAAGAGAACAGTGTTGAAAAATGGAGAGTTTCTTGATGGGATATCAGATGAAACTTTGGCAGGTAATCACTACCATCTAAACTTAGAGCTAGACTAAGCTTTTGCCCACTGAATGGATTTTTTTCCAGGCATCTTCGAGAAAAGTTAGAACGGCAGTTACATTTTAGATATCGTATGTACTTCCTGGTTTTTGAAAGATGACACAAACTTCATGGGCGAACTTGTTCTTTGATGCAGATAAACAGGGCCATAAGTAAACCAGTGCAAATAGATGGAGGATGACTGAGTCAGTGTCGCCAGATGTAACGATATTAGTACAAGCTTCTCCTTCGTTTAGCACCCTTCTATACTCTATAAGCCAGTGAATCTCTGCGAATTCTGCTTCACTTTTTCTTTGCTGAATGTCACTAAAAATCTTGAATTCTTTGTTCATGGGGAATTCTACACGTATTGGGTAAGTGCATATGTCATACGTGCAATTTTGATTCTTGCAATTACACTCACTCTTAACAAACTCACGTCAATGTCTACTGTAAGAGTTGCTTGGACTGACAGCTTGTCAACATGTCGCGCTAGATACGTGCTATCTAGGTGTTTACCCTCATTTGTTTCTATCAGTTATTACTTATCAAATTTTTCCGCAGTTAACATTTCTTCAGCCGTTTTCAAATGCATAACAGAAAAATTCCTTTTCTTTCGTCTTTGTGACCTGGTTGCAGCTTTAAAATCATCTGGCGTGTAGCTATACATTTTTCACACACTGCCAGCTGCATAACACGAGAAAATTGTACCTTTGTTTTCATGATTACTCCCCCTTCCACATGTTTCAAGTATTGGGAGCCAGATGTTGATTGTTTTGAATTTCACTCCTACAAACTCTATAGCTGCTTCAGCTCCATTATCCGTGACTCCTTTTGGAAGCACTTTCACTGATGAATATATCAGATATTTGTCTTGGAGGATGCTCTGATTGTAAGTATTGGGTTATACTTTCTTGACAGCTTTCAGAAGTATGTCCCGCTATGCCGTTTTCATTCCCACTGATTTTCCTACTTTAGGTTTTGAACAATTTGGTTCAACTAATGCCTGACATGCATTCACTGCAGAGCTAATGCAGTCAATCCTTTTTGCTTCACGTTTGACAAATACCTGACATGTTTACTTCTTTAAGTTGTCTTTCGGTTTTTCCTGTTTCTTTGACACGAGTTGATATCCTGTTCTAAGTTCTTCCTTATGAAGATTTTAATTTTTGCAGTAGAAGTCTGGGCCTATCTACATCTCTTATATCTGGCCTGTCTAATGAAGTACATCCAAATATGTTGGCAGATGTAATGTACTTCTTAATTAGATATTTGCCAACTTCTTTCGTATGTTTATTTAGTATGGCACTTGATATAAGTGGTCGCTTTGGGTCACAGACACTATATACTTCCGGATCAGTTTCACTTTCGAGACCTCCTTGTCCGAGCACCAAACCAAAAAATCGCTCTATATAACTGATATCTGTGTCTGTGGCCTTTAGTCACAGGATCTTCTCAATAGGTTTTGTCTGTTTTTTCTGTGCTCTCCTCTGGGATATTTCATTGACTTCGTTGAAATAATAAGAGCCATTCTGGGTGTAATTGATGCAAGTAAAGAACCTGATCTAAATGCTTTCAGAACATACCGGTGTTCCGTTTCACATTGTGCGTCAATGGCAAAGTTTATTTCACTGTCTCCACTAGGGGTACTGTATAGACACTTTTTCATATTCTGGTAACATGTGCCTGATTTAAAATGCTCATGCAACAATATTGTTGTAAATGCTGCATATGATGAAGCACCATTCAGGTAAAAGAAGGGCAAGCTTGACTTCACAGCTGCTAACATGAGATCATATCAAGCTGGACCTCCTAGTCTTTCAGCTTGTGCATCATGATGACAGCATGAAGAGCAAAAGTATCATTCTTTCTTACTCCATACTCTGTGAACTTGCTAAATTCATCATAATGTAAATCTGTCACAGATCCGTTCATGATTGGCAGTTTGTAATTTTCGTCTTTTGCCTTCAGGTAAGTATTTAGAGAAAAAAGCTTCATGGAGAGCAATGGCTAACCTCCTTTTGTATTTCGTTCCAATTTCTGTATGTTTGGCAGATGTTTTCGTTCATTAAAATCATCATCTCGTATGTACTTTAGTATATGTAAGACTCCTGCATCGTTGTAAGCGCTGCACAATATATTTAATTTCGAAGGGGAAGGGCGGTAAATACTGGCAGAAATGCATGGTATCTTTTGTCTGAATCTTGCAGCTTTAAAAGGTTTGCTGCTATTCTTGCGATCAGGAGCAAAGATGATTTTGTAAGGATATGTCTAAATGTCGGAACATTGTTTGTCTTTAACAATGTCATCAATAAGTTCTTGTACTTTTTATGTCATCATCTCTCTTAACTGCTGGTGGGGGTGCTTTACGAGAAGGGGTATTGTCCGAAATTAAATTCAGTGAGAAGTTCCTGTAGAATGTTTCTTTTAGGTTGTGACTGTCCTTCAGCTGTCAGCTGTGTACTACTTGTGTCTACAAAGTTTTGAAATATATCAGACAAATTTTGGCTACCTAACCAATCCTTGGAGTTATTCTCTTCATCAAGTAATTGGTGAATGCATGACTCTTCTAGTGTCACACAATCAACATCAGAATCATGGGCAGGGGTAAACAGATTGTCAAACTCAATGTTAATTTAAAGTATAAACAGGTAGAGGCTTTAGGAAATGTTTTCAATTTAGCAGACACCACCTGTATTATAAAATAGTCCAATATGGCGCCTACCACATTATTGAAGTCCTCCGAGGTGTTCCGAATCCTTCTAAGTATTCCACATCCAAACTTAATGTACAGCCATCTGTTTCACTACTGCCAACTTCCAGACCTGCAACGTTGTCTGTTTGCTAGAAATGACATAAATATTATGTTAGTGCAATGGTAAACATTAATTAAACTTACGGTGTTTTAGGCCAATGCTGATCTTTGCAGTAATTTACCGGCTACATTCCGGAACTTTCTATATCTAGTATATTTCAAGTTTTAGTAATTGTCAGAAGCCTGCTGAATATCATGATTAATGTAATTCTAAGGGCGTCATTATTAAAATCATGTATTTCAGTTACCTCGGCATCTTCTAACTGCAGTGATATAAAAGAAGTCCCAATTCTCCATCCATTGCACTTTTGCGATTTGTAAATTTGGTTCCATCTGTAAATAAATGATAGCATTAAAAAGGCATATTGATACATAAACATGACATTTTACAATGAAATGCAAACTTACTGAGGTATAAAATTAAATATTAGATTTTGTATCTTCACTCCTGGTCTTATTTACTGTATCAAATTATATGTGATTTTTTGAAAATCAAGAAAAAAATGACAAATAGTATAATAGTGCATTGCATAATATTGGGAACACCTTTTATCTTCAAATATATGGCTCCATACAAGACTTGACCGAGCGTAAGTAAACGTTGAAACTTTTGTAAACTGGTTGACTCTTTTTTCGAAAGCTTTGGAGCCAATTCTGCAATGCTGTCTTTTCCGAATGTTCTGTTTTGCTTGCACTGGCAAGCTTTGCTGTTGTCGGTCTCCTCGCATGAAATGTCATACCAGTTATTTACATCCTCAGTATCTTTTGGATCCTTTTCAGTGTGATAGGCATTGTACAATTTTGTATTGATCTGTTCTCATCAGGGTTCATCGTCGATGATCCCCGGTACATATTCCGCACAACTACATTATGTACCGTGGGATAATTGACTGCTGATTATTCGTTTTCATGAATTAGCAAAGGGATGTAACTTTTCGTCGAATGAGATGCCGCATTACAAATAGACACTCTTCAGTGTGGAGAGTAGGCATAATGACAAGTTACTTAAAATAGACGTATTTCCCAGGATTTAAACATAGGCGCGAAAGGCAAATTGTAACAAGTAATTTCATTGGCTGAGATTCCGCAAGGGAAATCTTACGGAAACCAATGAAAGTAGGTAATAATTATTCATGAGTACGAAATTTTACCAGCCAATTGTCCCACGGTAGATAAATAGAGTGAAACGGAATGGATCGAACGTGGGTTTCCGACGATGATCAGGGTTTGGATCTGAATGTTTTTTGTTTTCGATTTTTTTGTTTTCAATCGAAATAAATTGTCCATCATCAAGATAATAATACAGTCTTGGATGTAGACATCTTCGGTTTTCAGACCAGCTGCTGATTTGTAAGAGCGTGTTTTTTTCAAGTAAGTGTTGAATTAAGTGTGTTTTCAACATGAGCAGTTTTCTTTAACTTTTATTCTGCGATATTCAGGCTCTGAGTAGCACCACGTCCTGATGGTATACTGAAAATTGAACTTTTGCTCTGAAAATGCATCACCAACTCATGTGTGTTCTTATCTTGCAAAATACCAGAAAACTTCTTGTTAAATACATTTAACATTGCATCATATAGCATGCAAAGTCGTGAGAACATTGTTTTCAAAAATTCCTCTTAATTCCTAACTCTTCAAATGGATTCTGTATTAATAAATTTACCAAAGATAATCTGACACAATATTAAGGTTTCTATATACTATTCAGTTAGAACATCAAATGTAGTGATAGTCAAAGGTTTCTGTAGAAATGATCCATAACACTGACAACACTTTGAGTCTTGTTTCCGTGGAAACTCGGTAGATATCTCTGTAGGTGACAGTTTTGAAACTTCAGTTATCTTGTCACTCACACTTCCTGTTATGACATCATCCCGCATCTTGAAACGCATAACTTCACCGTCGGAATCTTTGTAATTGTCAAAAGTGCCATTTTCATAGAATATGATTTCTGCACACTGTTCACCGTGATATCTATTTATATTCGCACGGAAAAGAGTAGCAGTTTCATGTAAAGTCTTCCATTCCACTTTTTGTCAGTTCAGCATACACATGCAAAGCTCTCTCGTGTTTACACATCTTTGTGCATGTTACACAAACTACATTTTCTACTTATGGCGAGGAAGGAAAACTATTTAAAGTTGATCTACTAAGGCATTAGGATTATGCTGCTGTGAACAATACAGTGTTATTGTTTCTTCAAAGTCTGCCTCATTCTTCCTTTGAGGGCGTAAAGTGATTTGATGTCTTGATTCTTTGTTATTTTTTGTGGACACCTGACTTGCTGATCTTAACTTCTGAAAATATTCATATTTCTTCTATACTAGATTCTCCAATGTCTCGCTGGCATAGTCGATCGCATGAAATGCAGCTCAAATAAGCATATTCTTTTCCATTTGTCAATCTGAAATTCTCCCTTATACTCACAATGTAGAGTCTGAATTTCATTTTCATTCAAAGAAACTTCATCTAGCAGATCAGTGGAAAAAAATAAAGAGCGTGATATGGCATCATATATGTCATTGGTAGTTTCAACTTTTTGAAACATGTCTGTTGTCGAGAGTTTTGTTTGTATTTGGTGAACTACATTTTTACAAATTTCATATTGTTCAGCAAAAGTAAAATGCAAGATGTTGTTTACGCAGGATGCCAACCTATTTCTCTAACACTTCGGTCTTTCCCTTTAAGGCACTGAAAAATGTTGCTACTTTTGATACTTGAGTCATTCACAAAACGTTTTGCTTTCAGCAGTGATATAAAATCACTGAATTCTACAACCTTGTTTGAACCATCATCGATTACATGTAGCTCAGAGAGTAAAGGTATAATAAAGGTCATGTTTTTCCAACCTTTTTTAAGAATCTCTAGGGAAAAATCATTCTTATGCATGTTATTTCATTAAAAATAGTAAAAATATAAAGTTGTTTTTTTATTTAATTATTTTTAAATCAAATTTACTGATGAAATTTTGCAGCATTTTTCATTTGCAAAAATATCTTGAGTTAACCTAATGTTTACTGGAGTAAACTTTTACTTAAAACGCTATACTCACAGATGGGTCGACGTTTCATAAAAAAGAAAATGTTTTCATATGTAAAAATTCTGGCTGTAGTTGTGAAGAACATATCTAAACTAAGTTTGTCTCAGTTTTGTTTGTTACAGAAACGCATCATAATAGAAAGTTTTTCACACTTTGATCGGTAAAACATTTACTCCGGAAACAGACGATTTCAATAATTTCCAGTACTCACGTGCATTTTTGTAACGCATACTTTCAAGGTTTTTTCCGTCTGTGCTATTTTATATTTATTTTTATGGTTCTAACTGTATTTTTATAACATGAACGCGCGTTTATCATGTTTTGCATGTTCTGAGACGGAAAGTCTTGTCTGAAATTATTCAATTGCTTGTTAAAATCTTGTTGACCTTTTTACACTCTTTGTCATACCATGTTTGTTTCTGTTAAGCGTTTTTGTTTTGAGTACAACTGCTATTTACAAACTTTTTGAATAAATGCTCGCAAACACCGTGCAATAAATTATTAAAATGACTTAAGTTCCTATGTGATGTTTAATCTCAGTACTTAATACATTTAACTCATTTTAAAAGATTTCCTACTTATTGCATTAATAAAATCATCTTTCCTTTGATTATTCCACTTGTTACTTAATAATAAAGTATCCAGTTCATCTTTGTTATCAACTGTATTTTGACTTTCTTCCGAGATGCATCTTGAGCTTTTTAACTGAAAACTGATAAAAACAATAGGATCATAGACATAAAATTCATCAAAATACGGTAACATTTCATTTTTACATAGCACATAATATACCATACTACTGCCTGCATGTTTAATACATGTGTGATAACAGGATGTTTCTGGATCACAAGCACGACCACTCATGATACGCATACCTGTCGAGTGACAAAACTTTATCAATAATTTACCGTTTCATTTACCGTAAAGTATTTGGACATTCTATCAAAGTTATCATCTGTTACATAATCTTCGGGCGATTAGTTCAGATTTGTTTTTAATTTTCTACATAATCTTTTAATTTTCCAACCCTAGAAAATTACGATTAATATCATACAGGTCTGAAAATGTATCAAATCACCATATAACATATCTTAAGTACTACGCTGTATAAAAGCTTCCCTACTGCTACCTGTCGGAATATTATAATAAACACAAAGAAAGAGGTCATAGTCAAAGCTAAAACAGACAACTTTCTATTTTTAACCATATTATACAATTATCACTTTCTGTTTTTAGCAAAGGCATGTTATTGCAATTTCATTTGACACATATACACTAATACCGCCGTTATTTCTGCGTGCGTTTTTCCGATTCGGTGTTTTTGTTTTGAATTTATAGTGAGTAAATCGAGTTACGTTACAATAGAAGTATTATTCAACCAAGACTCTGTCAATATCACAACATCGTTTGATTAAAAAATTGATTGAAGTTCATTTTTTGTAAGTTTATTGTATGATCGTCCTATTAACCCAATACTACCGCTTGCAAAACTGATTAGAGTTTCACGTATTCGGAACGCGGTAAAAAGTGACGTTACGATGTTTATTTCAGTAGCTTAAACTGTCACTCTACTGATCATCCAGTCACAGCGAGGCAGTTTTCTCAGGTACACCTGTCAATAAAACAGCGTCTTGCAATCTACCCGCAGCCAGCAAAATGTGCCTGGGCCGCGCCAAAGTTGCTGTGTCGTAATTGTCGCTGCGTTGCTAACGTGCATATCATATTTTTACATTGCATACATGTACACAGCTCATTTGTAAGTTGTCAACTGAACTGGAAAGCAATTGTGTTTACGTTCGAATTTCTTTGGGACGCTAATTACAACTATGGAAGACACTAGAATGACATGACACTCTTGACAGAAAAAAAGGCGGAGTTTGAAAGAAACACATTGGGCGGCGCTTTAAATGATTTTTAAAAGATGTACGGACGATTCTTGTTCTCTACCTAACAGTGTAAACTCTTATCAGTTTTTCAAGCGGTACTAAATGCGACTGGCACTTTTCCTCCGTTGGCCTATTCTGCCCCACGACCTCGACCTAACGTCGGCGATCTACTTATAGACTTTGCGACTGAATGTCTTGTACATTTTAGCATTTCTATTACCGTGCATCGTGTTTTTTTATTGTTGATTCTCAAAACCTAGGATTTCAAACACGTGTGTGTGTGTGTGTGTGCGCGCGCGCACGCGCGTGTGCGTGTGACCTGAGTTACTGTATCAAGGACAAAAGCACACCTGCGTACGTTTTTGAAAGGCAAAATCCAAATATCACTCAGTTAAACAGAAATATGGCTCGTAAAATCCATAGAATGACGTCAAATATCCTTTTTAGGTTTTCTGTATTTCATTTTAATCTAATCCATTGTAAATTGCATGCCGTGACGGTGGCCTCTTTGATATTAGCACTATATGTGCTGTTACGGTAGCTTGCATTATGCTTGCATTATGAAGTGCAGCCTATATATTTTTTTCAGAACATACTTCATTACTGCGAGGACTGATTCAAAAGAATTGATAGTGCATAGTGGGGATATTTCTGAAAGGATATTACCGTCTTTTTTCAGCCAGTTTAGAGATGGATCATTTCTGTTTTTATCAAAAAAATATAAATCAAGCGTTGTCTTTCACTTTAGTTCAGATATGGAGTATATAAGTCGCTATCGTACAGATTACAAAGACAACTATTGTCACGTTGTAAGCGTGTGCTGTGTAGATGCAGGATTTGTGCTGATTACCAAAAACAGAGAAGTAAAGCTGTACAGATTATCTGATGAAAGATTCATACTGAAACAAGCAACACGTCTGCCGGAAGAAATGATAAACGTCTGCAGTAACATGAACGAGGTATACGCGATTTGTCGAGACAAATTGTTTGTTCTGAACGATAATCTAGAGCTTTGTAAAACAGTAGAACACCTTGCAATTTCTGATTTATACAATGACGAAATTTGGTCAAACATGGTCTTTTTACAGCATAGATTTATTTCTATCAATGAATACAGTTCTAGTATTATCATGGACAATACGAAAGTAAAAGAGATAAAAATTTTGAAAAATGAAGGTTTTGAGCCAAGCTGTTTGTGTGCCGCTTATGACAAAAGCATATTTGTGTTGGGGAGACAAGGCAACACTGACAGTAGGATCCTACAGTTGGACATGAAGATGAATGTTTTATCCGACATCACAATAGCCAACAAAACATACTTTTCTCATGGCTATATGCTATTTGACAGAGCAACCTCTAGATTAATCGTAAACAATGGCATATGTGAAATAATATATCTAAAGTGACTTTATCATCTATACAAAAATAATGTTGAATGCAAACATTTAGTGCTGCCTATCTTCAAGTTATATAGTGTACATGTTCAGTGACAGAATAAAGTCAAACTTGTGTGAAGCTATGTAGAGAGAAGTCTAGGAAGTTATAATGTCACTGACTACAATCAAATAAACTATAATAATATAAAACATTTAGATATGCAGCTGTTCCATTGCTTCTGTTCTTCAACCACACATGAACTGATACCAACTGTTTCTTATCATTTTTCACATTTTAAATAACATTATTAACAAATTTCTGTAACTGAAGTTTATTGTTATTATTACACATTTTATTTCCTGGATAAGACCTTATGGAATAGAGGTATGAAAAAGCTTTCTGGTTAATTGATACATAATACTTTGTTCTGTACAAATACAAATGCTAATTATAACTGTGTTTATATGATCTGAAGGAACTAATAATTTCTGTATTTTAGAACATTTCAGCATATTTAATTGGTAGTTTATGTATATATCAATTGTCTAGTTGAATAGATCCAAAACATTTTCTGGCCAGCAATTGTAGTTAGACGGCGTCCTTACTTAAGGTATATTATAATAGACTTATTTACACTAACCTAGTTCTCTTTATTCTTTTAAAAGGTCACTGACAACACATATGTTCGTACAGATTTGTGGTACCTATGAGCTGATAAATGTCAAGACAAATTATGAAATCCTGTTTGTTTTACTCAACATAACAACAATAGTTTTATGAGTTTAAAGTATTGACTTACTCTTGTATTTTACTCTACATTATAAGAGGAGTATGTTTATGAATATGCATTATAATTGTGTTTTATACTTATATAAAGATTTAGTTAGACTTTATGAAATAATACCCTACGGAGATCCTAATCTTGTTTTATGTGTGAAACAAAACATGGGTTTTAATTCTACATTTGTTTTTAGAGCTATGCACATTTCAATAGCCTGTGCTCATTACTATAAGTATATTGATGTTTGGTTATATATGTTTTGCGCTTTTGAACGTATGTATTACAGACAAAAAGGCAATATCAATGGAGTGTAATAAATGAGGTATAATAATAAATACAGACCGTTCGAAACCCCGAATACAGTCAGGTAGATCAGATAAGAATACTTTGAGTAAAGCAGTATTTAAATGGTCGTAAATCTATCTTTGTACATATTTCATTATGATAAGTATCTGTCGTGAGTTTTTATTTCAGTAGCTTAAACTGTCACTTAACTGACCATCCAATCACAGCGAGGCTGTTTTTGGCTGTGATAGTTAACCATGCATACTTGAAGAGCAATCAGTTTAATTCAGTAAAAATGTTTTAGGGGGCAAACACTACTAAAATAAAGGATGATTTACTTGATACTTTGCTTTGTTCTTTAATGGTATGAACAACTGCCTTTCATTCCTTTTATATATGCCATTTTGCGACAGCCAAATATATAAAAACATTTACATCAATTTGATTTTTCCGAATTGCTATGTAACAGAGGTTATACATTAAAAATATTTAATACGTCATACCAGTTTTTAACCACGAAATATATTGGAAGTTATTCTTGCTAGACTAAGCCTGCAGAGCTTTAGTCAGTAACTACATATCAGAATTTTTTTAAGTCTTTGAACCAATATTTTTATGAGGTTTGGTCAAAGGAAGTCAGTCAGTTTCAACAGGCAGGTTGAAATATCAGAGTTGTAACTGTATAGCAGGCTAAAATATTTACAGGTAAGTGCAGAGTGTCTTGAAATAACTTTGCTCTAAGTAATGGTGATGACTAGAAAAGACATTGACATGCAATGCAAGGTCTGACAGTTCAGAGAGTCCAAAGCAACATAATTTGCAATTATCAAAATTTACTATGCTAAAAGTCTAAAAGGGACATGTTCATCTTTCAATTGTACAAATTTGACATTATTAAAAGCAATCATGCTATAAAGGTAAAATGGACTTCTTTATCTTTCAATTTAGACAGATCTATTAATTCTTCATTGTGGCGTTTATTGAAAATTTACTGACTGAATGACAATTAGTGCAGACCATGATTAGACTACATGGATGTGCAGACTGATCTCCACTGGTTGTGAAGGTAGAGTCAGTTGCCTCCATCTTGGTTTATAATCATAAAAATTGACAAAGTTTGAAAAGACATTTTCACTTAAAAATTCCTGACATAGCAAGAAATACAAAGACAAATTGATAACAAGAGCTGTCAGTGGAGTCAGCACACTGGACTATTTAAGTACTGGATAGTTAAGAAAGGTATTACTATTTAACAAGAGTAGCACCAACGCTCATCTGTTTTATTGATCGGAAACAACATGCAAGTACAAGAAAAAAGCAAAATAAGAAAATGAAAAATAATTTGCAAGTACCTACTCATCCCAGAAAAAAAGAAACAAACAGAAAGATTTTTTTTTATATTTTGAGGGGTGGGGGAGGTGTGGAATTAGGCGGGATGATAAGGGGAATCAAGGGTAAACAAGAAATGACAAATAAGATTTTCTGCGAACAAAGATGTGAACATTTTGCAAATAAAAATGTTTGCAACTTGTGAACTGATTTTCTTACATATTGCGAACTATCTGCGAATATTAATTGTTAACCACTAGTGAATACTTAATGATTATACTTCACGAATATTAAAAGTGAACAATATGCGAACAACAAATGTGAACAATATGCAAACAACTTTAGTGAACTTACTGCAAACATCTAATGTGAACATTGCGCTAACATCTTATGTGAACATTGTGCGAACATCTAATGTGAACTTCATGAACATATATTTGATTTTACCTACTGGTGAATTATCATTCAGAGTGTCCTTATCATAAAAACAAATATTTGAATATTACTACAACTTTCATTAACTGGAAGTTATGTCAGAATTCAACTGTAATGTGCAAAATGTGAATCATGATAAATGAAACAATCATATGCTCAATTTTAATATTTATTCTTGGTAAGTTTAGGGAATTGCAAAATTTCATAAAAACATCAATGCACTACAAAAATATAAAAAGTTACTCAAAAAATGAACTTTTGACAAGCATATTACAATCAAAGCTTTATAACAATCAATTCTATATGTTGTGATTTAAGTAATTTTATATAATATGTATGTACATATTAGTGTAGTTTATATACATAAATTATGTTTGAGTATTAAACTGTAGTATACAAGCCAATCAAAGACAGGAAATAGGACTTTTTACCATCAGTCGATTGTAGAGGGGTACAGATTCATGAAAGTAGGTATTGCCATTAAGCAAGAAGTACAACAAACAGCATGCAACTGCTCCAAGAGCATGAAAAAAACGTGTATAAGCAAAACTGACTTCACATTGTAAAATAATGTTTAAATTACCCAGTGGAAATTACAACATGCATTAAATTCTACTTTCATGTAAAAGTTTTGAGTGACCAAATTAACAAATACTATTACCGCTTGTTTTGAAATAAAGATACAATGTATATACATTCACTTGGCCAAAGTGTGATGAACTTGAAATTGCCTTTTGATTTTCACGATTCTCATGATGGTGAACATTTCTACCAAAACATTTCATAATCTATCAAGAATGACAAAATTCAGGAGCACACACTTGAAAACAGACCACATTTATGACCTCTAAGTGTGACCTTTGAGGTGTTACATGGTTCTTGGGTATGATACTGCACCTTGTGGTGGTTAACATTTCTGCTAAATGATTTCAATATCTATTACAGAATGACAAAAGACCACACATTTTTCACCTTTGACCTCAAAAACTTGACCATGACTTGAAGGTGTGGAACTAGTTCTTAAATCATCTCTAAAATTTCTGCCAAATAATATCAAAGTCCATCAAGAAATGACAAAGTTATGGAGCGTTCATGAAAACAAATAAACCCAACTTTTGACCTTGACAGCAAATCAAAATCTCTCTTCCCACCACTATGTGAGGAGAGACATAAACATGTGTTACATAATCATGCTTCAAAATGTGTACACAGTTCAACTCAATACAATTTTAACTTTACTTAGTCTAGCTGTACCAACAGCTTAATAAACACTCATGCACATTAATATTAAAGTAAGTGGGGTGTCATTTCATACTATCCAATAACAGTCCTATACATAGAGATTGATGCCATTTTTCTGCTCTTGTAGCAAAGGATGATTCTGAATATGAAACACTAAAAGGACTAGATTACAAGACTAAATATGTGTATATTACAAATATGAATATCTTAAAGTTTCAACGATTTTTCTAAAAACATTTACTGTTTCATCAAATTGCATTTTTTACACTTTTTTTTATTATTATTTATATGTCATTATTATCCCCAGAATTATTTTTCTTTTTTGGCTTGTTTTTTTTTGGGATAGTACTTTCTGGAAACACTAAATGCATGGCTCTTTTTGCTGTTCCTGCCTTCGCATTTAGACATTTGTTGAAAGAGCTTGCTGACAAGCCACATTCTTCATTTGCAAAAGCTGAAATGAAGCCACATAATTTGAAGTTAAACACAAAATTTTAGCAAATGCGATATAATTAACATCAAAATTTAACACACTTTCCAGACAATAATAAAATCAGAAGTCTCCAGGGCACATCAAAACTGAATTCCAGTTTACCAAACATTTCACTTTTTCAATGGAAATGGGTACTAGCACTTTGTATGTCAGTTGATATAAATTCCCATGAAAAAAACTAAAGATACAGCAGCCAAATTCCTCTAAAAATGTTATAAGAACTCAGCACAGACTGGGACTCTGCATCATTCTTGGAGCTGGTTCAGTTCTACAAAATGCATGAAACTGTTCATGTTCACCTATTACATTGTTTTAGCATCTTGAGATGCAATAAAATTTTAATGCTGTTGACAGGGGGTTTGAGTCTGCTGCTTTCCATTGAATTAACTCATTTACAGCTAGACTCAATTAGTTCCCATTAAGAGTGTTCCCTTTTTTCTGAAATTGTATCATATGCATTCCTCAGACCTTTTTTACGTTGGGAAAAGTACATGAATAGTTTGCTTGGTTTTGTTTTAAGTACTGAAAACTGCTTACTCTCTAATGCTAGGAAGATTTCCTTCTTGTCCCCAGTCATTTGAGAAACAATGCTGCTGTCCAATCTCTGCATTTCCCAGGGTTGAAAAAAGCCGTCCATGTAACGCTTCACTCTACAAGAAGCAGTTGACTTTTTTTGTTTTGGCCTGCATTCTAGAGAGCCAAGATGATGTACAACTACTTTTGAGGTGGCACCGCCAAATCTCTCTTTTCCTGGCTCCATAGTTTCTCCAATGGAAATAATTTCCTGCAAATATTTGAATAAAATGATTATAAATCTTTTTTTACAGACAGTATAGCTTTGCTTTTGGTCCAAATTGTAAGTTCAGTTTAACATGTATATTTCCATGTCCAATCTTTAATTTTAAAAAAATACATCTATGTGACATGCGTAATACATTAACAGCTATTTAGTTTACTGGTGTGAAGCGATTTTTGGTGACTCAGATGCAAAATGTCATGTATTATCTATCTTTGTAATTCACAGCATGTACAATGACTTTCCTAGGTCCAAACAAATCATTCAAAAGTAAATATATCTACTGTTAGTGCTGGCAGCAATTTGAATATTAAGGCTGATAAAAAGTGAGGGATCAAGGTAGCTTTGCCTTTTCTGCATATATTTTACTGACATGACCATTAAACCTCTAAAGCTATTTTCATTCTTTTGAAACTCTCTTTCACCAACACTAGGAAATAACTATAGATGAACACATTTCACAATCTTTTTAGTTTTCTTCAAATCCATCATGAGCAGTTACTAAAGCGGATTGACAATTAAAGAATACTCAACTGAAATTAAACCAGAATAAGTTTGCCAGGTTTTCCAGACAAAATTACTTCTAAAATCTCCCTTTGTCCCAACCCATGTGTATTTCCTTTTTAAGAATTTAAAGCTTATGGTTTACTTACATAGTCTGCTTTGGTTGACCTGTAGCCCCTGCCTGGCTTGTACTCTTTGGGTTCCAAAATATTACCTTTATCACTTCTATGAATACCTGCAAAACAAGAACAAATATTCTACATTCATATAAACCTACTTGTAAGCTTTCAAAATGTGTGAGCTATCCTTTCTTTTATACAACAGGATTGCAAAAATATGTACCATCCAATCTGTAGGGGTGTTATTGTACCCTTATTTTATCACAGTGAATTGGCCAAAAAGCCACATACCTGCACTTTTTGTTCTGAATACCTAACAGAACCTAAGTATCATCAAAGAATAACTGTACGTTTATCAATTCATTTTGGTGTTGCCAACTTTATAAATTATTTTGGGAAATGACTGCAGTACTAACAACAAGAAACAAAGTTAAAAATCTCAATTTTCAAACATATTACAAATCTATCACTTTTATGTAAGCATGCCTTTGATTGCTTCTTGATAATTTTTCTTTAAATGCTCAGTATCTGCCTTAAGAATGTTATTTTCAGATGCAAGGACTCTGTTTCTTTCATTCAAAAGGGTACAGTTATTGCATGCAGACATGTAACTGTAGTTGGATTTAAGTTAGTGGGGGGAATGGTAGGATCAGCTTGACCAGACATGGTATGACTTGACATGGTAGAACAGGGGAGAACTGATTTGTTAGTATTACAAGCTGTCTGATTTTCAGGACCTACTGTCCAAGCACTTGCCATACCTGGGAATGCAGACTGAGTTATACTAGGAGCTATGGTGTGCATAACAGGTTGAACAGGAAAGTGACTTCCATCTAACTGGTCATTTGTGTTTGAAACTGGATTAGGAGGAGAAGACTGTGAATATAACATGGAAAGATAGCTGTTGTGTTGGTGTGGGTATGAAGAATTTTCTAAACCAGCCGAAGAAGGGGTTCTATGGTAATGACCATTAGGACTGCCATTATTAAAGTTCTATAATACAGAAGTATTAGCAGAAGTATCTAGTCCAAGTTTTGCATGGGGGTTATTGCTGGCAATGGAAGGCAACAGAGATTAAGGTAACAATGCAGCAGTATTAGTGGGAGAACTGTAGCCATGCAGGGTATCTGAAAAGTTAGTTATGGGATTGAAGTGTGAATGCAAAGACAATGAAATAGATGCATTAGAATTACTTGAAGAATTTGTTGTGTGGTAAGTGTTTGAAGGAGAGGATATCGAAGCAGATATGGGTTCAAATGCAGACAAGGTGGAAGTGTCACACACAGAATAAGCTGTGCTATCAGTATGGTTAGTTGAAGGAGAAGCTATGGTTGTAGACTGATGTTGCTGGTGTGATCTTACTAAAGTAATGTTACGTTTCAGCATGCATTCAACTATATGTTTAGCGCATGCTGTGGCAGCTGCCTTTCTAGACAGCAGCTGCAGTGTGACAGCCTTCTTTGCCTTCTGCTTGTTTATGTTTGGCTTCTTTTATGTGACTGTTGGCTTGTCTGGTTTGGTTGGTTCCGATGTTTTCTTCTTTTTTGCTGAGCTGCTGTCTACATTATCTGCTGGTGGCTTGGTGTTTTTCCTGTGGTCTGAAACAAGTGTTTGGAATAAAATGATAACATGCAAATTCACTGAATTGTTATCTCCCGCCGATTGATACAAGTCACTGGAATGATGCTGCTTAGTATTATCAACTTTTTACATAGATCTTTGACCTTGGAATTTGAGTGACAAACAGTTTATTTGTGTGACAAATCAGTGCCCATGAAAAATTACAGGCTTTGTGGTTTCACTGAAAATGCACCCACATAATGGGCACCAAAGTACCCATGTAATGAATGTCTGTGCATCTTGAGACAGTGTAGCTACAGAAAAAGTATAATGTATACATACCACTTTGGTTGTTTTCTTGGAAGCTAAAATTTTCATCTGTTTCAAACAGTCATCCTTGTCCTCTGCAAATGATTTGATAATAAAGGATACTTTTTGAGAGAGAAAAAAATATTAAAGCTTTTTTCTCATAAAAGATGTGTGAACATGTACATGGCAAACAAATCACTGATTTGATTTCACCAGATGATGTATACACAGGTACTACTACCAGTATGGTAGAACTCCTACTATTATTCACTTGTAGACTAGACAATCAGAAGGTTTTTTCCCTATAATTAGGCCTGAAACATTATTGAGGGGAAATTTTTCTCTTTTCCATCATTTACTAGATATAATATTCTTGACAGCTCTAATCAATGAACCGGAATTAAAATAAATTTTGCAATTGAAAGAAATTTCTTTTGTTATATTTATCACATGGCTTTCTCTGTTCGCAACTTGTTTTCACCTTGACGCTTCTGACTGTCTTGTTTGTTTTTTGAAAAGTGTTATGTAATAATAAAAAAGGACACATAAATTCTCATATGTCACTTGTTAGCGAATAAATAGGCTTCATACATAAAGAAATCCCAAATGTCATTCGAAACCAAACATGAAACAACAAATACAGAAAAGAAGCTGGCAACCTAATTCAGTGCGAAACATGTACATATTGTTAACTTTGCAAATATCGAAAGTGTAGGTTTTCTTATTCAGTCTCAAACTGAGTGATCCTACCAAACTAGTTATGGCTCAGTTGGGGATAATGTTATATCCTATTTCAATCATTGTGACAATTTCAAGAACACTCATGTGCTTTCTTCACACATTTCAAGTAAGGCTGGATCTAGTATGTATCTGAGAAAGTAACAAGTATCAACACCAACACTTTTTGGCAATAAATGGTTACAACTTACATACCTGAAACAAAAATCACGGTAGCTTCATAGTCTTCACCATCTGCATATGTAGCATGACAGGCCTGTCCCACACACAATGTTGTCCCACATGCCTCCTCATCATCAGCTGGTATTACATCTTCCAGGGATTTTAAATCATACACACCATCCATTGTGTATTGGATTACAGCCCACTTCTCTGAAAAAACAATTGTATGTACATGTAATTAGTTCAACTTATTACTGCCAACAGTCAATTCTGACTATACTAGGCAAGCAAGTTCTTGCAACTTACTGCTTCCTGGGTGTAAACCAGTACTCGCACCGAAAGAGAGGAATGTGGAATGTCACTGGAGACTCTCACCTCTGGTGGGATTTGAACCAGCAACCTCCGAATTGGGAGTCCGGCGCTCTAACCCATGGATCACTGCTCTTCCTAATTATAATCCATTTATCAAAATTCATTTTTGAATGCGCTTAATCCCTTAATAGTACACTAGCTGATACCCAATCACAGCTGGGTGAACATAACAGTTTGGCTAAATTTTGTTAAGGACACAACGCTTGGCAAAGCTGAGATTCAGAGCTCCCATTGGCTTTTTTAAATATTAAAAGTCTTCAATAGAAATAGTCAGAGACAGAGTCTGAGATTATACGTCACTAGTGTATTCAGGTATAAGTTATATATAACTTTTTTTTCATATTTACAAAAAATGCCGGAAAGAAAAGGGTTTTGAGGCCAAAACTTCCATAGGGTGAAAAGTCCTGAAATCTATGGAACAGGCAGGCGTGAAATTTGAAAACCCCAAAATGCCGTCAACTTTATAATTACCTTCTCGTAGAAATTTTGGAATCTGGACTGAACGTTTCGTCGACATTCTGTTGAAGTTGTGAATCCGTATGGTAAATGCCAGCTCACAAAAAAATCAAAGGTTTCAAACGTAATGTTTTGAAAAGATATAAAATGGGTCGGTATAAAACGCAGCTTTTTACGCAGCCTGCAGCCAATATAGATATAGTTGGAAAACGCAGCCAATATGAAATCTATAGGAAAACGCAGCCAGTATACAATAAGAAGGAGAACTGATGCAGTTGTATTGTTATAGTAAGTGATAATATGTAAGAAAAATAAAATAAAGTATTTCTTTATTATAACGTTTTTTTTTTTTTGTTTTTTTTTTTTTTTTTGTTTTTTTTTTTTTTAATCATAGGAAAGGTAATAAGAACATGTAAAAAAAAATTGTCACTTACTCTCCCATCTGTTTCTTTTCTTTTTTCTTTTTTTTTTTTTTGTAGTTTGTAAAATTGTAAAAGGTATATGAACATGTAAAAAAACAAAATTGTCACCTACTCTCCCATCATTTATTTTTTTAGTTTTTGTAGTTTGTAAAATGTATGCATTTCGTACAAGAAATTCAAATTTTATTTGCATTTTGCTTTAGCATTACCGTTAAATTCACCGCTTTCATCGTTAAGTAGATAATTATTATATGTTTTGAGACATTTTCAGGTATATTTTGTTGAATTTTAATTTTAATCGTATTATGTATTGAACTTACCGGTGACTGACAGAATTTAACGATCGTAGCCCAGACACACTGACAGGCATACAGACGTACATTTATTGTAATTTGATTAAAATAAAGCATTATGAATTATAGTTAAATATCCTTATAGAAATTTTATTGTATGCTGAAGTAAGGTATGGTATAGTATTGCCTAAAATATTATATTTTTGGCTGCATGAAATTAACGTTTTTTTCATCGATGATTATTTATGTTTCCTTCAGTTTTCCTTCATTCTTGTGACAATCGTCACTGCTATCACAAGTGTTTTAAAATTGTTAAAAGTTGTATTGTGCGTGAGCATAGTGTTCAGTATGGCGTTAATATTTGGACACAGCCAGGTGAAGTACCTGCATCAGTACCTTAGTTGTGATCAGACAACAACGTTATCTTATTCAGGATATAAGATAAAGGAACTTATGAACCTGGAATCTGTTTTCGAGATATTGTCAGCATTTTCGGTGAGTTGTTTTTTTTCGTTTAATATTACTGAACCCTAAATATATTTTTATTTAAAGACGTTCACATATATATCTTAAAACCGCTAACCAAACGGAATGTTTTCAAAGTGTAAAGAGTTATGCTTATTGTTTAATTAATGACATGCCATTTTGTGAGACGAATAAACAATAGGTGTCAATACAGCATGGTAGACGCGTGCTGTTAGCATGGCAAAATATCAGGAAGTTCATTCGATCTGCTTTATACAAGAACAGTGTTGAAGTTGTCAAAACGACAAATCTGATAATGCATAGAAAGTTTAGATGTAAAACATGATTTTGTAAAGATGATACGAATATGGCTCGCCAATTGTCCAATTATTACGTGAACCTATGTTTACGGTCGAAAAACTAGGATTTACGGTTGATAAACCAGGTTTTTCAAACATAAAACCTAGTATTTCGAATATTAACTTATATTTTCGAGCGAAATCATGGGTTAATGTCGTAAACCGTAGTTTACGCTCGTAAACCATAGATCACGTTTGAAAACACAAGTTTACGGTCGAAAATATAGGTTACGTTTGTAAACTATCTTTTACGAGCGAAAACCGGGGTTCACGAGCGTAACAATAAGATAGTGTCCGTAAACATAGGATAACGGTTGAAATCCGTTGTTTAATTGAAAAACCTAGTTTATCAATCGTAAACTATGGTTTACATTCGATATTTAGGATTATGAAATCAAACTTGAATTTCGAGCATTAACATGTGTTTACGATTTTCAAGCGTGAACCTACATTAACGGCCGTGAACCCATGTTTACGATCGTGATCATAGGTTAATGACTGGATATCATATTTTTTCAAGCCAAAACATGGGATAACGTCGAGAACCATAGTTCACGCTCGTAAATGTACATTCACGTTCGTAAACCTAAGTTACAATTGTTTCGAAAAACCTAGTTTGTCGAACGTAAATATAGGTTCAGAAGCGTAATCTAGTGTTAACGACGATTATCCTATATTTACGTGAACCTAGGTTTACGTTTGATAAACTAAGTTACTGAGAAAAAATATGAATTTACGAACGTAAATATAGGTTTACAGTCGTAAACCTATGTTCACGGTCGCAAACCCAAGTTTACGGTGGTAATCTTAGGATAACGAACGAAATTATAATATTATTTGAAAAACCTAGTTTATCGAACGTAAACATAAGATCCCGAGAGTAAACTACGGTTTACGGCCGTTATCCTATGTTTACGCTCGAAAATAGAGGTTAAAAATCGAAAAACTAGGTTTTACGTTTGAAAACCCCAGATTATCGACCGTAAATCCTAGTTTTACGAGCGTAAACATAGGTTCACGTAATAATTGGACAATTGGCGTGCCATATACGAAATAATTTCAGCGAGACTTCGATTGGGCTGAACTTTTGAGATATCAGGATTAAATGTGTTAATATCATAAATGTAAGATATAAAATAATGAAAGAACATGCATAAAAAAGAATTATCAAGCACGATGCAAATAATCTTTGCATTCAGTTATACAGCATTCATCAGTTTCATTTCATTTGAGATTCATTACACTTGTGTTTCTTTCTTTAATTTGTTTATTTATTCCATCAATATTTTATTAATTAGTTTTTAATGTATCGACCAAACTTCGTCCTGCTCAAGTTGTATTGATAGCCAATGAAATTAATGTGAATAATTTTAATTGCTCCGCCTACCAAGTTCATTTACATAATATAGCTGTCAGCCAATGGGATTAATGTATAAAAATTATTTCTCCGCCCACCATTTCACGCGTGCCTGACCAGGCGACAAGCTTCACAAATAATCAACACCTGGAACAAAAAAAAAATGATTTCAACATAAAAAGTAGTGTAATTCGCTGATGTCATAAGATATTTCTAGCCTAACGTACAAAGTATAAACGAAGGAGACGTAAACATTAAAAAATGTTAACAGTATGCTCACTGGCTTTTGTTCTTTCTTTTTTTCCAGAAGAGCACAAACATTACCCAAATGGCACTAGTTATTTCCAAGAGTGGTGCAATTATACTAACCTTTTTGTTAGAACTCAGTGCACAAGGTGAATAAAAAATGTAAATAACTGACAGACAGACAGACAGATAGACTGCCTAAAAAGCTGCGTAGAATTCTCCTTCTTATTGTATACTGGCTGCGTTTTCCTATAGATTGCATATTGGCTGCGTTTTCCTATACCTCTATATTGGCTGCGTTTTCCTATTTCTCTATATTGGCTGCGTTTTCCTATATCTCTATATTGGCTGCGTAAAAAGCTGCGTATAATTTTATCAATTAATAACGACATCTAATATATGTTGACCTACAATAAAGCAAATTATATAAATGACAATCATATTAATTAAATTATAAAAGAAATAAATAAAGGCAGTCCTCAAAATCAACACTTTGGATTGCAAGCGTTTCTTAACATTTGTACGTTAAAAAAAAAAAAGAAAAAGAAAAGAAAAAAAAAACGTAATAAAAAATTACTTTATTTTATTTTTCTTATACATATTATCGCATACTATAAATATACAACTGTATCAATTCTCCTTCTTATTGTATACTGGCTGCGTTTTCCTATAGATTTCATATTGGCTGCGTTTTCCTATATCTCTATATTGGCTGCGTTTACCTATATCTCTATATCGGCTGCGTTTTCCTATATCTCTGTATTGGCTGCGTAAAAGGCTGTGTATAATTCTATCAATTATTAACGATATTAAGTTATAAAAGAAATAAATGAAGGCAGCCTCAAAATCAACATTTTGGATTGCAAGCGATTCTTAACATTTGTATATGAATCTTTACATACGGTTTAGAAAAAAAAAAAAAAACAAACAACCAAAAAAAAAACGTTATATAAAGTTAAAAAAATATTTTATTTTATTTTTCTTAAATATTATCACATACTATAAATATACAACTGCATCAATTCACACAATGTACCGACATTTTTCATTCTCCTTCTTATTGTATATTGGCTGCGTTTTCCTATATATTTCATATTGGCTGCGTTTTCCTATAATCTCTATATTGGCTGCGTAAAAAGCTGCGTTTTATACCGACCCATATAAAATACCGCCTTGCAGACACGAATGAAAAGAATTTTAGACGAAATTCCCATGGAAAAGAAAGGTTTGTATTTCACGAATTAATGCTTAAATCACAGTGTTAAAATCATAATCTGATTTTTAAATTTATATTGAAAAGAAATTGGGGAAAATTTGAAATTTAGTTATATATGTCTATAAACTGCAAAAGTGTATATCAAAAACAAATTCGTTCAATGAAAGATACGTCGTCTAATGATCGAGATCATCCAAACAATCGTCTTAAAGATAAGAATTGAAACGTGTGCGTATTAACGATAAAAGTGAGAAAAAAATCCTAGTTCTTTGATAAAATGGAACATTTTTTCTGAAGATACACACAGTTTAGGTCTGATATATTCAATGACTTGCCCGGTATACGTTTTCTTGTGTTAGCAGCTTGTCTTAACAAACATTGCGTTGGGCTAAGAAATAAATTCCATACTACATGTAAGTGTTACGAATAAGCCTTGTTATGTACTGTAGTGTCATTGAACACTGAAAGTAGACTGTTGTTGGATTAAGAATAAGCCTTGCTATGTTATGGCTTTGAACATTGAAAGTAGACTGTTGTTAGAATATTTATGAGTGTAAATATTGTGAATAGTTGCAAAAGATTCATTGTGTTCTACCATATGTTTTGCATTTGAATACACAGTGTATCAGTAAATGTATAACAATAGAGAAATCATCCATAAAGGAAGCCACCCTCAACTTGATTAATCAATAGAAATACTGGGAAATAAATTCATTGGGTCTAAGAAGTGTAAATGCTTATTTTGGATTCCCAAAATCTGACCCTACAACTACATGAGCAGAAATCATGAATGCACAGACGGCCATGGGCCAATTAATATGTTCCGTCTCATCTTAAGACACGGAAAAATACCAATAAATCGGTAGGCATCATGCACAATTGTTGATTTAATCTATCGAATAAATTAAACATAATCATATTGACTGCAATGCTAACCATACTGTAGGTAGCATCTTACTATACAGTCTGTATATAATAAGTTATTGACAGTTTATTCATTTAGTAATATGACATGAATGAATTTTTTCAGATCCCAAGAAAGATGAAAAAGTAGAAATTTGCATGGCAAAGCAAGTCCGTATAAATGCACCTGGACAAGTCTTCCCTGACGCTTTTCCTAGCAAACGGGTCAAAGTTGACAGAACATATACCATGCCCACGGATAATTCTGAAGTTGACCAAACAGCTACCACAGATGATTTGGTTGTACAGGGAAAAGGTGCTTATTTTAAGTTTAAGTTCTTCTGAAAACAGAGGCCTTATAAATTTATGACTGTGCCTTCTTGGCATAGACAAATACCAGAATTAAAATCCCTTGTAATGTATTATAATCAACTACAAGTATTCAAATGTATTTAATTATTGCCATTATCTGTGTTGTCTGTAATTAGGAAATATAAGTGGATTGATTATCATCAATATCTTCTCTATCAAACAGTTTTTGATGATTCAGTAAAAATCAATCATCATATGGTTTTCTCAGATTATGATCTTGACTTAAAATGGAAATTATGCCACAGCCTTAAGGAGACATTGTATAATTTCATTGCAGGAAACCTTCCAGCACAAATGCATGAAGATGCAAGAGAAGATGACAGTAGAGTAATACAGCCACCCTCTCAACCTGTATTTGAAGAAGCTTTCCTAGCTGCAGACTTTGATGAAACATCAGATGAAATAGACAAATCAAGAACAGATAACAATGCAGATATGAATAATCCAATATATACGGGCCACGCAATGACAGTGTTCACCAGCGTTATTCTTGTTTGGGTGTATGCCTTGACACACTCCATCACTTGAAGTCAGTTATCTGACCTTCTTGAACTGTTGAATGCCCATTGTCTCAGAGAGATTCCAGTGTATTCCAGTCTTCAGTCATTTAAAAGTACACCGCAGATTTGAAGTCTCCTTTGGTGAAGGATTACTATTGCAGTTATTGCTTAATAGCTGTACAAGAACATTCTACATTATGTCCTAATGCAATGTGCAAGAAAGACTTTAAAAAAAGATGCGTTATCTTACTTCATTGAGCTAACTTTGGAGACTCAGTTACATGATTTGTTTAATAATAAGTCATTTTACAAAAATGTTAAACATCGTTTCAACAGAGTTAAAAGGCATGCAGAGGGCATTGAAGATACATACGATGGAAAATTTTATAAAAATTTAACAGGTCATGGCAATTCATGGTCAGACCCAAATAACATATCACTGACATGGAATACTGATGGTATCCCAGTGTTTAAAAGCTCAAAGGTTTCCATATGGCTGATGTACCTTATGATTAATCAGTTACTGTACAAAGAAAGGATTAAAAAGTCGAACATGTTGTTTAATGGCTTTTGTTTGGGGAAGAAAAACCAGCCATAAACTTGTTTTTTGGTCCTCTGTGTACAAATTTACTAAAATTAGAAATAGAAGATGTGAATATTAATAAAGGTACACAAAAATTAAATGTTATGGCTTTTTTGATATGTTGAACCGCAGATTTACCTGCAAAGGCTACTGCATTGAACATGAACCAGTTCAATGGAGAATTTAGTAGTCAACAATGTTTACAGAAAGGCATAAATTTGAAAACTGGACCACGTGGTTATGTTCACACTTTCCCATTTAAACAAGAAAACCGAAATGGTCCAAGTCGTGTTTCAGAAATGTTTATTTCTGATGCATGTGAGGCACTAAACAGTTCATTGACATTAAATGGAATAAAAGGACCTACATTTTTATCGGACTGAAGTGCTATGACTTTACTGCTTCTACTGCAATTGACTATATGCACTGTGTTTTATTGGGTGTTTCTAAGAAACTCGTAACATTTTGGTTTTCTGTCAGTTTTTCTTCAGAGACTTTTTCTCTAGTCAAGCACTTGGATAAAATTGATGACTGTCTATTAAAAATAAAACCAAACTACAACATATCAAGACGGCCAAGAGCAATAAGTGATCATTTTAAATATTGGAAAGCTTCTGAATTAAGAGCTTGGTTGTTCTATTATTCATTACCTATAGTAAAAGATGTAATGTCACCAGTGTATTTCTTTCACTACTGCTCATTTGTTCAAAGCATATGGATTTTATGTCAAGATAGCATAATGCCCCATGACATTGACCATTCATATTATCTACTGAACTATTTTGTTTGTATGGTGCACGATACATGACTCTGAACACTCATAGTTTACTTCATCTGCCAAGATGTGTTAAAGAATTAGGACCACTTTGGTTTTATTCATGTTTTCCTTTTGAATCTTTAAATGGAGAACTTTTGAAACTGTTCCATGGAATCAATAGTCATCAGATCTTACCAAGCTTACTTGATCAATTGCCAAATAATATTAAAGAGAATGCCATTTTAAAAAAAACTTCATGCATTCTGCAAAGACAACACTAAAACTTCAAATTGATCACATTTATACTGTTTGTAGCAAAAAGAAAATCAAGTTAACTAATCTGCAAAAAAGAGCATTTCAAGAGAAACTTTCAGTTTCTCTGACATTTTATGACAGAATAATGATGAGGAATATTCTTCTTCATTCAGAATTGTACAGTCGTGTACAAGCAAGAAATTCTTACACAGTTAAGTACATTAGTGATGATAATGATTTCTGCTTTGGTCATATTGTTTTTGTTTTTTTTGCAGTACACAGATTAAATGATTGTTTATGTGAAAACGTGTGCACTTGTAGAAATGAAATTTTTGCCTGTATTTAGGTTCTTGACAAACACTCTGATAGTATATTAGATACTTCACACACAGATTATCCTGCACACTTGAATCTTAAGGTTGATCACATTCATGAACTAAAATACAAAGGAAGAATTGAAGTTATTCAGTTAAGTAGTGTTGTGTAATTGTGTGTTGACACATCTTATTCAGAGGAGGTATTTTTATCTGTAAAAAATCCTAATGTCTGTGAATGTGATTGATGTATGTACTGCGATTGTCAGTAAATTGACTGACAATGTTATGTAAATACTTGGACTCTCAGTATTCCATCACAATTTTCAGTCAGCAGACTTTAACTCCCTTATTATTTGTTCTTCCAGTGCAGGTTGGGATATGAGTCCCATTCAGAAACAATTGTTCAGTTGGTTATGTCGGAGGACCATATGGTAGAATGGCCTCAGGCCAAATTTGTATTCCTCTTAAAGCGACTGACTCACAGATGCCGACAATGAAAAAAGAAAGAAAATGTTTATACATCTTGAAATTCTTTCTGTTATTGTGAAGAATATATCTAAACTAAATTACTGACTCATTTTTTGATACAGAAAAAGATCAAAATATAAAGTTTTACACATTTTTATCGGTAAAAAATTAACCCCGTTAGTCACGGGGTAGATACTACATTTATAATATTAGTTTTGAGAAGATTTCTTATCTAGACGCTGTGGCTCAGTGGTGTAGATTGTTGTTCTTTATTTTACTGACCGAAAGGTCATGGGTTCGAATCCTGGTTAAATCAAAACTTTTTTATTCAGTTTTCATGTTGTATAGAAGCATAATATTATGTTTTTTCCATAGTATATTAACTTCTCTTAAATTTTAAAGAAAAAAAAAATTCAGCAAAATTTTGTGAGACAGTCGCTTTAAAATAATGTATATAATTATTATTATTGCTTGTGAGCTTTCAGCTGGTTTAATTATAGTTACCGAATGTATTCCAATCTGGAACTAAAAGTATATGCTTTAAGAAGGAAATGTGTGCAAGAAAAGGTGTCTCGTAAGCCAGAAATGGCTGGTCCTTTCAGCTGTGGTGACTCTAATAAACAAAGACTTTATATATGTATAGATTTTTCATAATACATATATACATTTACAAACATTGGAGCTCAGTTATAGTAAAAGCTTTCAAGAGTATATGGTAATAAAAAATTCTGCCAGAATGAGGCTTTCTTAGTTTTATATGAAAATGTATGGCTATAGTTATCTTGTATATATATATATATATATATATATATACTCAAACTTGATGAAAGAGTGGGTCCAAGTGGCATCACTACTTATTGGGTCCACCTATTTCCAGTAACTCTAGACACAAACGAGACGGTGTAGTTTTTAAAGGTTACTCCCCTTATACTATATATAGCTTCAGATTCACGATAACTAAATGCAAAAACTTTATATCGCACATTGTAACATTTTACACCAGACCTCGTATCTGGGTCGCTATGACCCAACATTTTTATGACCCTACTATTTATATGTTTATATATATAACGTAATGACCCAACAGTTTCTTATTCATATATTTCATTTTATACACAAACTTGATGAAAGAGTGGGTCCAAGTGGCATCAGCAACTCTAGAGACAAACAAGATGATGCAGTTTATAAGAGTTACCCCTCTGATATAGTGCGTTCCAATTCACCTAGGCGGGCGGAGCTTCGTCTCAGTCGATCGCATTCATTTTACAGGGTTTACAGTTAGCTGACAATATTCAATGCGCGTATCTGGTATATTACGAAAATCTACGATTGTATGGATTTACCTATTTTTCGAATCGTCCTCATTTACATGGATCAGAGATTAACTCCACCCGCCCAGGTGAATTGGAACGTACTAATCTATAGTGATGTCACGATGATCGAGTAGAATCGAATAATCGTCGCTGGCTGCTAATGTTAGCGACAATCGACTTCTTTACTGTAAAATCGATGTTGCTACTAAAATTTCTTTGGGTTAAAAGAAAATCACAAAGGGACGTTACTCTAATCGTAATGTCGGGCGAGGAAATTTTCAACTTCCCAGGGAAGACACGCTCGTCAGATTGGCGTGTTTTTTTTGGTTTTAAAAAACATCATGACGGCCCGCCAGTCAAGCATAACCTTGACATGACGACAGTCATTTGCCGATTATGCATGAAGTCTTATGCAAACAAAGGTGAATATTTTCTTCCATTTTTAGCGGACATTCACACACACACAGACATTCTTGTACCAGGTTTTATTGTAGGATATTATTAACGTGTTGAAATGCTATGTAAATGATAATGTATAACTTGTAATGTGTCCAGGTAAGGTTGATTTAAAATGAATACTTTTGAAAACAAAGTCGTATGCAAACAAAGGCGATTTATTTCTTCCATTTTTTCGGATATAACCTGTTACCGGACATGTAGTTCTTGTACCAGTTTTTATCGTAGGCATTTGTCAACATGATACAATGCTTGTAATGTTAAACTTGTTATTCATCCATGTAAGGTTGATTTAAAATGAATATTTTTGAAAACTAAGCCACAGTCCAAAATATGATAAAAAATAAAAATTTAAGTAGTGGTTTTCAAATGGAAAGTATGAACTGAGAAAATTGTGTGTGTGTTTTTTAGGTAATACAACAAATTTACAGCAGCATTTAGACAAACATCACCGTAACACTGATGAAACTAGTCATACTGCATCTAGTTCAAGACATGCCCCTGCATCAAAACTATTCCAGCCTCGGATTGACATGCCACTTTTGACGAAGGTCAATAAAATGATTGGAAATGAACAGAAAAAAAAGTTGGATGACCTTACTTTAAAACTTCTAGTCGGAAAAGTCCTGCCATTGAGTTTAGTCAGTAACCGCCACTTTCAAACCTTGATAAAGGAGTTGAATCCAAGCTAATGAAATGTATCAGGCAACAAATCAGAAAGTTGTTAACCGATATTTGAGTCATAAAAATCTTTAACTCATTCATTTTATTATAAAATCCTGTAAAGGTTCACTTTAAAATTACATTAAAACTACCGATTAAAATTAACGACTAATTACATTACAATCATAATTAGTTAATTACATTAACTAATACATAAATTACATATATAAATAAATAAATATTTTAATTATTTATTTATTTAAATATAAATGATTAGATTCAGTTAAAACTCCAAGTAGCAAATTGTACTTGTACTATTAAATTGTTATCTTTTCTGATTTTTAGTTATGATTTGCCATCAAAACACAATATCAACAAAGCTTTGCTCAAAAAGGAGGTAGACATGGTGGAAAAACTAAAAAAAGACTTGCCATCCATTTCTAAAGGTGGTTTTGTAGCAATAACACACGACGGATGGACAAACTGTGCCACCCGGAGTTATGATACGATTACAGTTCACTTTAATGATGCCAATTGGGCACTGCGAAGTGCTGTTCTTCAAACACGTAAGGTAGAGGGTTCCCACACAGCTGAGAACATTGCTGCTAAACTTGAAGGTGGGTGGAGTTTTCTAATTATAATTGATTTAAAGACAAACATAACCTAAAACAAGCTTGATAACAGTTGAAAATAATATCTAAATAACACTTGATCAAACCACAGACTAGATTTACATATCAATTGTTTGTAAAACCTTAAAAAACAAGTTTAATGAGAGCTTTTTCAGTTTTTGTAAAGTGTTTTTCATTTTTGTTAAAAAAGAAGTAAACCCTTTTTACAAAATATATACTTGCATGTTACTTGATTCAAAAAAATGTTGTATAATATTGTTTCAAATATTTCATAGTTGTTTAAAATTTTATTTGTTCCAGAAGCTGTTATCCCCTGGAATCTCCCACCTCCTATTGTTGTAACAGACAATGCGGCAAATGAAGTCAAAGCTGTGCAGATTCTTGGTTGGGAGCGCTTTGGTTGCTATGGTCACCACATTAATCTTATAGTAAAACATTCCCTTCAAGTTCCTGAAGTTGCTAGGATTATCGGTAAAACAAGAAAACTAGTTGGTGTGTTTCATCAGTCTACAAGTGTTAACGATTGTTTGCTTGAGAAACAGAGAACAATATATCAGAACAATGTATCAATTATTGGACACAAACTTATTCAAGATGTTCCTACGCGCTGGAATAGCTGTTATGATATGTTGGAACGGGTTGTTGAACAGAGTGCAGCTATTTTTGCTGTCGCGAGTGATGACAAATTAAGCAAGACAGCTTCTAATAATGTAAAAACCTACCGTTTGACTTTTGATGAACATAGCACTGTAGAGGGATTATTACAGTTGCTATTACCGTTTAAAAAAGCAACATCTATCCTCTGTGCTGAAAATGCTCCGACGATAAGTAAGGTATTGTTGTGCATGGCAAATGACATCATAAACTCAAAAACTTTTTCACCTACAATAATGAAAGTTGTTAATGTAATGAAACAACAACTACAGAAAAGGACTGATTTTGAGGACATTTCTGTTATGGGGGCCATGCTTAACCCTGACCTAAAATCAGGTTCCTTTTTGTCTGATGAACAAAAGCACCAAGCACATAAGTTGCTTTTAGACAAATGTATTGCAGTGTTTGGCTCACATGGGACTGTCCCTGGTGGTTTTGTAAAAACAGAAAATGATGATGCTAGTGAAACACAAACGGCAACAAGCTCCTCGGTCCTTCCTGAACTTCCTAGCCTACCTGAACCAAATGTTGATGAGAATCACAACATTTCTTCTCCTGAACCTCCAACTAAGAAAATAAAGTGCTCTGACTTAGAAGAGTGGTTCGATGATGTTATCATTACTGGGCAGTCTTCAACACCAGTGTCTAGTTTAGTTGAGCAGGAAGTTGCCCGCTACCTGTCATCGCCCAGAAACTCTGAACTTGCTTGAGTGGTGGAAAAAACACGAAGATTGTTGTCCACGGCTCTCTATCTTGGCCAGAAAGTATTTGGCAATTCCAGCTTCCTCTGTCCCTAGTGAATGAGTGTTCATTTTAGCTGGCAATTTAGTCAACAAGAAAAGATCTCGCCTCAGTCCAGAGAAAGTGAATTCAATAATTTTTCTTAAAATGAACATGGATTCTTACTGGTAGATTTGTGCTTCTTCAAGCTTAGTGCTAGTTAAAGTTCATTGTGAATTTAAATGGTTAAAAAGAGTTAAATTGCTATTGTTAAGAAGTTTATGCTTTGTCTAAATGTTTTCCTTTTTTTTTTAAAGATTTTACAAACAATTGATATGTTAATCTAGTCTGTGGTTTGTAATATATGATCATATATTATAAGCAAATAAAAGAATAGATATTTGAAAAGATGTGTAGTTGTGTACTAGTGTAGTATTTCTAATTATAGCCAACTGGTAGATGAACCAGCATATTTACAAATAGTTTTCGATTATTTACCGATTTTAATCGATTAATTATGTTTGATTCAATTCGATTATCGATTATGTTTTTGGTCCGATTCTCCATCACTACAATCTATATATAGCAACTAAATACATAAACTTTATATCGCACATTATAACATTTTACACAAGACCTCGTATCTGGGTCGCTATATGACCCAACATGTTTATGACCCTACTATTTATATGTTTATATATATAAAGCAATGACCCAACAGTTTCTGATTCTTATATATCATTTTATACACAAACTTGATAAAAAAATGGGTCCAAGTGGCATCACTACTTATTGGGTCCACCTATTTCCAGCAAATCTAGAGACAAAGCAGACAGTGTAATTTGTTTGCATACTTTATCACCCTTTGCAACAATGTTACAGTTCTTTAACAGTGTAGTTTCTTTAACCATCGTTCTTTGAAATAACAAACACAAGACCACTCTCCTGCATGCCCACTACCAAAAGTTTTTTGTTTAGGTTACCCTCTCCACCCTGTCCCACCCCTCATACTACCGGTACATAGTTTCAGTTTCAAGATGACTGGAGTTTTATATTGGACATCGCTTTTTTCACAAGACCTAGTATATGGGTCTCCAAGACCCAACATATTATGACCCACTAACTTGTGTTTATATATATATTAATAATACCGCAGATAAATTTGCTTCAATTTCATTGGTCGAGAGACCGTGTATATAAACCCGTATACACCGTGAGCATTCTGTCCCCCAAGGAACCTCTATATTTTTGCTGTTTCTGACTGTCTAGGCGTATAAATAGTTCTTGAATTAAACAGACAACCTCGCAAAATAAGGACAAAAACACATACCTGTCTCGATTCAAATTAAATCAACTGGCTAAGTGCAACAAGTTGAAATACGGCTCAAGTTCATATACAGCAAAATTTATATCATTTCAACAGCAGTGAAAGTTTTTCTTTGTTTATCTGCAAACGTCATAAAAATGACGTCATCTTACCACATGGGTTGGATTCAGAGGCCACATATATGAAATTTAGCCTGTATTGTTTTAAATCCCATCATCGTTTTGGCTAACGTCGTCATCTGGATATAACGTCATACCAATATATACAAAGGGCATGACGTCATCTTCGCACATGACACCAAATGGCGGAAATATATCGGTTTTTTTTTTTTTAAATATAAATGAATACCGGATTTGCAGTATTATAAATTCGCTATATATGTTCTTGAAGAAATATATCGCCTCGGGTTATATAAATCAGTCAGGCTATATTCCACCATATATCCCGTCAAGAACCAATATAACTAATAATATATGTATAAGAAGACTTAGTATATGGGTCCCTGGGACTCAAGATAATATGACCCAATTATTTGAGTTTATATATACATATGTATAATTAACATAATGACCCAACAGTTTCTTATCCATATATTCAGAGTACATCCTAGTCTATTCTGCTTATTAGGTTACTCCCAACACAGCAATTAAAATATATTTGTACCTGAAATTATGTGCCCCTCTATTCTGGTTAATATAGACTGTGAAGATGGTGCTTCAACAGCATGGTAAACTTGCAGCACAGTAGATACCTTGCAACACTGAGAATCATGGGTTGCCACCATAAGTAATTAGGATTTTGAGTATGGCAACAGTAAATCAATTGAAAAGTTTAGTTGAAAATGCTTTCTCACAAACAGACTTGGTTGGTAGCAGGGCCTGAACCCATGATTCTCTAGCAGTGAATGGCCAGTGCTTCAAATCGGGGATTCTTATCCAATGGATCACCGAGTGGTCCCCAGAACAAGAGAATGAATGGCAAAAGGGAAAACAACAACAATCTTTCAGAACAAATTTATCCAGAAAAAAAGCATACGAACATTCACAATCAGAGACATATTAACTCTACTAATCTGTTTCAGGTTATATGTAAGCTTTCAGTTTCAGTCGGATCGACTGGTTATTAAAGCTAACAAGACCCCGTTGGCAGCTTTGTCAATAAAGTTTACATGCAGATGAAGTTGTAAAGCTCCAAGATATATACTGATGCTAAAAAGAAACTGTGCACTTTGATTTTACGGGTTATTATTCACAAACAGTTGTAGAAACGTAAATTTAGTATCGATACTTAGCTTATTTTCTTAGCTAAAAGGTGGCATGATTTTTTAAAAGGTTTAACAGCAAAACGGTAAATGATGTATGTATCGACGATGTAAGTAGTTACAAAATTATTCCAAAAAATAATGTGCACAGTTTCTTTTTAGCATCGGTATATAATCATGTATTTCAGATGATAAATATTTCAAGTTCAAACTAAACATCAATGTAAAACACAAACTGAATTTGAGGATAAGGATGAATAAAATTGAGGATATGGATCAATAATTTAGGCAGCAACTACATTTATCAAAATTTTCTTCTAAGAATAACAAGAGGACCATGATGGCCCTATATCGCTCACCTGAATATGACTGCTTTTAACAAAGTTGCTATGGACCTGGTTAATTGACCCCAGATGACCCATATTCAAACTTGGCCTAGAAATTATTGAAACAATCTTTCTGACAAATTTCAAGGTTATTTGAACTGAAAGCGTAGCCTCTAGAGTGTTAACAAGGTTTTTCCATATTTGGGCTCTGTGACCTAGTTTTTGACCCCAGATGATCCATATCCAAACCTGAGCTAGAAACCATCAAAACAACCTTTCTGACAAATTTCCAGGACATTTGGACTGAAAATGTAGACTCTAGAGTGTTTACAAAGTTTTTCGATATTTAGGCTCTGTGACCTAGTTTTTTAATCCAGATGACCCATATTCAAAGTTGAGCTGGAAATCATAGAAGCAACTTTTCTGACAAATTTTCAGGTTATTTGGAATTAAAATCTTAACTCTAGATTGTTAACAAGGTTTTTCCATATTTGGTCTCTGTGACCTAGTTTTTGACCAAAGATGACCCATATTAGTACTTGAGCTAGAAATCATCAAAACAACCTGTCTGACAAATTTCCAGGATATTTGGACTGAAAATGTAACCTCTAGGGCTCTGTGACCTTGTTTTTGATCCCAGATGACCCATATCCTAATCTGGGCTAGAAAACATTGAAACAACCTTTCTGACAAATTTCAAGGACATTTGGACTGAAAATGTAACCTCTAGAGCATTAACAAGGATTTTCTACTTTTTGGCCCTGTGTCCTAGTTTTTGACCCCACATAACCCATATTCAAAACTGAGCTAGAAATCGTTAAAACAATCTTTCTGACAAATTTCAAGGTTATTTGAACTGAAAATGTTAACTCAATGCGTGTTAACACCCTTTTTCCATATTTGGGGTCTGTGACTTAGTTTTTGACCCCAGATGACCTTTGTTCGAATCTGAGCTAGAAATCATTAAAACATTTTTTCTAACAAATTTCGAGAATATTTGGACTGAAAAGTAGCTTCTAAAGTGTTAACAAGTTTTTTTTCTATTTTTGGGCTCTGTGACCTAGTTTTTGATTTCAGATGACACATATTCAAATTTAACCTAGAAATCATTGAAACAACCTTTCTGACAAATTTCCAGGATATTTGGACTGAAAATGTTACCTCTAGAGTGTTAACAAGGTTTTTCCATATTTGGGCTCTGTGACATAGTTTTTGACCCTAGATGACCCAATTTTGAACTTGAGCTAAAAATCATCAAAACAACCTTTTTGACTAATTTCCAGGATATTTGGACTGAAAATGTAACCTCTAGAGTGTTAACAAGGTTTTTCTATTTTTGGGCTCTGTGACCTAGTTTTTGAACCCAGATGACACATATTCGAACTTGAGCTAGAAATCATAGAAAAAACCTGTCTGACAAATTTCCAGATTATTTGGACTGAAAATGTTACTTCTCCTTCTACAAGAAGATTTTCAAAGTTTTCACTATATAAGCCTATGTAAAACCAATGACCCCGGGTTGGGGCCAAATTTGACCCCAGGGGTATAATTGGAACAAACTTGGTAGAGGTCCACTAGACAATGCTACATACCAAATCTTAAGGCTCAGGGCCTTGTGGTTTCAGACAAGAAGATTTTTTAAGATTTTCCTATATAAGCCTATGTAAAACCAATGACCCCAGGGTGGGGCAAAATTTGACCCCAGAGGTATAATTTGAACAAACTTGGTAGAAGTCCACTAGACAATGCTACATACCAAATATCTAAGCTCTATTCCTTACGGTTTCTGACAAGAAGATTTTTAAAGTTTTTCCTATATAACTCTATGTAAAACAA